>CM074452.1:19041854-20319354 GCA_037101425.1 Elopichthys bambusa | reverse complement strand
TAATTTCTTTCATTTATTTTCAAAAAAATAATAAAAATTCTTACTGACACCAAACTTTTGAACGGAAGTGTATAATGTTAAAAAAGCTTTGTATTTCAGATAAATGCTGTTCTTTTGAACTTTCTATTCATCAAGGAATCCTGAAAAAAAAAAAAAAAAAAAAAAAGTACACAACTGTTTTCAACATTGATAATAATCATAATATTATAATAATATTATAATATATATAATCATAAGAAACATCTTGAGCATCAAATCAGCATATTAGAATGATTTCTGAAGGATCATGTGACACCGAAGACTGGAGTAATGATATATATATATATATATTTTTTTTTTATTATTATTTTTTTTTTGGACCCCCCGGAGCCGTTTGGAATATGTTTATGATGGATGGATGCACTTTCTTCAGCTTATACTCGTTGGTCACTTTCACTGCCATTATAAAGCTTGGATGCGTCAAGATACTTATTAATATAACTCAGATTGTGTTCATCAGAAAGAAGAAAGTCATATACACCTAGGATGGCTTAAGGGTAAGTAAATTTTCATTTTAAAGTGAACTAATCCTTTAACATACTGTTTTTGTGATATTCACAAAAACAGCTGGAAACATAGCAATGGTATGGAGTCCCTAAAGGGACATGGTGAAGAAAAAAATATGAGACGGGAGGAAAAACTATTTGACAATGCTTTTGCATCCTCTCGCAAATGTTTTGTATTCCCCTGAGAAACTTTGCGTTCATTCACAAAACTTCGCAAAGAACACAAAAGTTTTGCGAGCGAACGCAAACGTTTTTACGAGGGAATGCAAAGGTTGCGAGCGAACGCAAAGTTTCTCAGGGGAACGCAAACATTTTGTGAGCATACGCAAAGTTTCAAAGAAAGCATTGACGCATTGATTATTTTTCTTCCCATCTCGTATCTTAGGGGCTCCGTAAATTGTGTACATAGAAGTTAAACTTCCTGTGAACGTGCCTTCTGTTCAAATGCATCGCGCTCCAGCTGTTTAATCCATGAACACATCTTGCTTTCAATGACCAGTCCAGCATAGTTACGCAAAAATCGTGCCATTATAATGATTTTCCTATTACAGCACACTCTTCATCCTGCTAGAATATTTCAGTAGACGTATAATAGTATGATTAACACTAAGTCTCTTGTGCATTTGCAGCAGATTTATAGTATCATTACTTGCTTCATTACTAAGTACAACATTAAAGTCTGCAGAGGATAAAATTACTGTAACAGGAAGGAATGTGGTGAGCTTACAGAGGAGATGGAAAAATCTGCTATGAGCCAAAAAAAAAAAAAAAATCTCATTTATTCCATTATCATCAACCATGTCCTAGTGCTGGCAATCCAAGTATTTACATTATATGTACAGCTGGTACTGTGATGCAGTCTGGGATGAAGTCTGGGTTATGTAAAATGAACCGTAGGATTCTTACAACCATGTTAGTATCACTGATATGGTAACGAAATTGGTAAATATGGTGCCACATTACGAAAACTCACTTTTGAGCTGACCAGTGGCGTGGTTAAGACTCATGCGAGGTGGTAGGGTGCTGTGGTAGGGCAGGGCGCTGCTGAACAGGATGTCGTTGGGCACGGCCTGGTCCAGCATTGAGCTACGTGAGCTAGCCAAGGACAGCGCCCTCCGGTGGCTGCTGCACAAGCTCTCGTCTGAGAGAGTCCGGTACAGGGAACGGCGTGGAGACTGACCGACAAGCGGTATCTGAAATAACACAAAAAAAAAAACAGATGTGATGAATGGGTTAGAAATAGAAGAAGAAGGGTAACAGGAAGACAAAGAGAAAGCAGAGAGAGAGTGAAAGAGGGAAGCAAAGATATTATTCATCAGAATATGATTATGTGAAAGGCTCTGCAATATTGTTAATAAAACAGCCATGGCAATAAAGCACATATCACTTAATTGAATTGTGAGAGAGAGCGGGGGGTGGAGAGCAGGGGGAGGGTGAGCTAAGGGAACATGAGACTCAGCAGGGGAGCAGTCAGAGTGAGTGACTGTGGGTCTGTGAGTCAGATCTATTAGAGTCATAGCGCTCTCATCAATAATGCAGGCGCGATGGACACGGTCCTCATGGGGGGTCTATGGGTGGGAGGAGGGGCTCAAGCTGACAATTAGAGACATGAACGTGACCAAGGACTAACAGAAATGGGATGCTTATTACAGCCTTCAGGAATTAGGGGGGAAAAAGCATGGTGAATAATACAAAGTCTGGCAAAAAAACAAACAAAAAAAAAAAAAACACGTTTGTGCAGAGAGAGTCTAGTTGCAACAATGAAATATTAATTCCTATTTTATTAGAAATCATAATAATAATAATAAAATTCATAATCATAATCATCATTTAATAATAACCTTGTTTAAAAACAAAAACTACAACTATTAGTACTATTAGTGCTGTCAAATTGTTAATCACGATTAGTCGCATTCAAAATAAGAGTTTGTTTACATAATGTGTGTGTACTGTGTATTTTTATTATGTATATATAAATACACACACACACACACTTAACAAAAATATACATATATATTTATATAAATTATATATAAATAGCAATATTTTATATATAAATATAATTTTTTTGTTTTATTTTGGATTCGATTAATCATGATTAATCGTTTGACAACACTATTATTATTCTCATTATTATTATCATCCAAGTTCACTGGAAAAACATTATTATTATTATTATTATTATTATCACCATTAATGACAGCAATAACAAAAAACATTTTCCAGTTAACTTAAATTATAATATATTTTGCAGTTTACTGAAATAAGAACATAATTAATATTATATTATTATAATATTAACAACAGCAACAACAATACCATCACTACTACTACTACTAATAATAATAATACTTATGATGATGATCATTATTCATAAAAACCAATAACAATATTAACCAACAATTGAATCAATATTAGTTAACATAAGTTAATGCATTAGGTATCATGACTTGTACAGCATTTCTAAAGCTTTGTTAATGCTAATTTATAAATATATTAATAAATCCAAGCTGCATAAATTAAGCATAATGTATTATGAATTAACAAAATACATTATTGTTGGTTGTTAGTTAATGATACCTAATGCATTAACTTATGTTAAAGAATTTAACTTTATTGTAAAGCGTTACCTATGATTTTGATATACTATGTGGCTAAATTACTGTACATTTCAAAATGTACTATATGCATTGTGCCTTTACCTTTCTCACTGGGGGTTTGTGAGGCATTATTCTTTGTAAAGCTGCTTTGGAACATTATGCATTGTGAAAAGCACTATGCAAATGAATCAAAGTAAAGCTTACAGTGAGACTCACACGCATATAGAATGTGTTGGCATATGCAGCTTTATAATCCACACTGCAGTGAGCAAATCAGGTAAGGAAAATGACTGATTGTTGTGACCTCATTTCCCCTAGACGCTTCCATTAGTCAACCAGATGGTTGTTACGCAAGCTGCTGACTGGTTAGTTGATTTGCTTGTCAGTGCAACACGCCAGTGAATAATGTGTTTGCCGCAAAACATGTTCAAAACAATTTCTTAGGTTTTCAGTGTTGTTTTAACATGTCCTAACTACAGCAGCACTTGCTCAACGCATTATTCACCCTCCAGGGCTCAGTTCTACACTCACCTTGCCGCGACCTGCCTGCCCCGGGGGACTGTCGGGTAGGAGCATCCTGAGGAAGGCCTCCTTAGAGAGCGTCTGGAGCTTCTCACCTGCACTGTTAACCAACTGGGATGGGTCTCTCAAATAGAGCCCCCTGAGAGAGAGAGAGAGAGACAAAGGGAGAGGAAGGGTGAAAGAAAGTGAAACAAATTAGACAATAAAACAGACATTAGTAGCTAGTTTTGCTGTAAAGTGAATTGCGAAGTGCCTCTGTATGTGGTGCTGTAGATTTGGGTTTCTCCTTGTAAAGGTGCTACAGGCAAAACATTCAAAGGACTACAAGGTTACGGTAGCGACAAAACACAGGATTATGGGCCATTGAGTAAGGAACAGCCTTCACACAGTCATGACTCATCAGGGAACAAAACAGATTGACTCCTGTGTTCTGAAAGGAATAGTTCACCCAAAAATATAAATGTCATCGTTTACTCACACTCATGCCGTTTCAAACCAATATAATGATTTTTCTAAAAAAAAAAAAAAGCAACAACAACTACATCCTGGCCTTTTTAATAAAACAAAATTGAATGAGGACTATGGCTGTCAAGCTACAAAAATACAAAAAAGCTCAATGAAAGAATCATAAAAATGGTTCACAAGCACTATTTTCCAAGTCTTCTGATGCCAAACAATAGCGTGTGTATGTAATATATATTATATATATATGTATCTATGTATGTATGTATGTATGTATGTATGTATGTATGTATGTATGTATATATATATATATATATGTATATATATGTATATGTATATATATGTATATGTATATATATGTATATGTATATATATGTATATGTATATGTATATATATACACACACACAGACACACACATATACACATTTATATACACATACATACATACATACATACATACCACACACACTATATATATATATATATATATATAATCTTTTATAATCTTTTAGAGGTCGCGTTTACCGAATTTTTTTAGCAGTGACGGAAAAAATCTGAAGCCCGTCTGTTATTTTGACAGATTACTGAGGCTGATGTAGCTTGTAAATGTAATTCCCACCCCTGTCCAGTTGGTGGTGAGCGCGTTCCAGTGTGTCTGCAGAGCGCAAGTTCAGTCTTCAGAAAAAAATGATGCATTTGATTACACACAGGCGAGCACCCAGTTTAAGTGCATTTATAATAAAGTTATAATAATACTTATATAATTAAGTTTCTAATCCAGTTCGTTTTGTTTTAAATGGTTCGTTTTGTTAATTTTCTTGCTGACTATCAAGTTTATGGTCAACTAATAGCTTTTCTGAGGTATAATGTTACGTGACATTGTTTGCAACGATTTCGGTAAGCTACTGTCTTTCAACATTTTTTCTGATTTTCATTCATGTTTATTTCGTTCTGTAAAGAGCAAAGGATGATCGCGTTCACTCATGATCTTGAGTGTTCAAGATGAAAACTGAAAAGTGACGCAGTCTTTGTTCAACTTTCTTTTCATAGTATAAATAAATGCATAGTCTAGGCCTATTTACTTATCCTGTAAATTCATGTATAAAAATGAAAATGTGGACGAAATCAGAAGCTATTAAATGTCTTATTAAAATATAAAAATTAAAATGACGAGTAATAATTAATTATGACGGATTTTTTACTATCCGTCAAGAGTGCGAAAGTCTAACGCAACCTCTGAGATATACAGGTGCTGGTCATATAATTAGAATATCAGAGTTGATTTATTTCACTAATTCCATTCAAAAAGTGAAACTTGTATATTATATTCATTCATTACACACAGACTGATATATTTCAAATGTTTATTTCTTTTAATTTTGATGATTATAACTGACAACTAAGGAAAATCCCAAATTCAGTATCTCAGAAAATTAGAATATTGTGAAAAGGTTCAATATTGAAGACACCTTGTGCCACACTCTAATCAGCTAATTAACTCAAAACACCTGCAAAGGCCTTTAAATGGTTTCTCAGTCTAGTTCTGTAGGCTACACAATCATGGGGAAGACTGCTGAATTGACAGTTGTCCAAAAGACGACCATTGACACCTAGCACAAGGAGAGCAAGACACAAAAGGTCATTGCAAAAGAGGCTGGCTGTTCACAGAGCTCTGTGTCCAAGCACACTAATAGAGAGGCGAAGGGAAGGAAAAGATGTGGTAGAAAAAAGCGTACAAGCAATAGGGATAACCGCACCCTGGAGAGGATTGGGAAACAAAACCCATTCAAAAATGTAGGGCAGATTAACAAAGAGTGGACTGCAGCTGGAGTCAGTGCTTCAAGAACCACTACGCACAGACGTATGCAAGACATGGGTTTCAGCTGTCGCATTCCTTGTGTCAAGCCACTCTGACAGCTTTAGAAGCGTCTCACCTGGGCTTGGACTGGACTGCTGCTGAGTGGTCCAAAGTTATGTTCTCTGATAAAAGTAAATTTAGCATTTCCTTTGGAAATCAGGGTCCCAGAGTCTGGAGGAAGAGAGGAGAGGCACACAATCCACATTGCTTGAGGTCCAGTGTAAAGTTTCCACAGTCAGTGATGGTTTGGGGTGCCATGTCATCTGCTGGTGTTAGTCCACTGTGTTTTCTGAGGTCCAAGGTCAACGCAGCCGTATACCAGGAAGTTTTAGAGCACTTCATGCTTCCTGCTGCTGACCAACTTTATGGAGATGCAGATTTCATTTTTCAACAGGACTTGGCACCTGCACACAGTGCCAAAACTACCAGTACCTGGTTTAAGGACCATGGTATCCCCGTTCTTAATTGGCCAGCAAACTCGCCTGACCTTAACCCCATAGAAAATCTATGGGGTATTGTGAAGAGGAAGATGCGATATGCCAGACCCAACAATGCAGAAGAGCTGAAGGCCACTATCAGAGCAACCTGGGCTCTTGTAACACCTGAGCAGTGCCACAGACTGATCGACTCCATGCCACGCCGCATTGCTGCAGTAATTCAGGCAAAAGGAGCCCCAACTAAGTATTGAGTGTTGTACATGCTTATACTTTTCATGGTCATACTTTTCAGTTGGCCAAGATTTCTAAAAATCCTTTCTTTGTATTGGTCTTAAGTAATATTCTAATTATCTGAGATACTGAATTTGGAATTTTCCTTAGTTGTCAGTTATAATCATCAAAATTAAAAGAAATAAACATTTGAAATATATCAGTCTGTGTGTAATGAATGAATATAATATACAAGTTTCACTTGAATGGAATTAGTGAAATAAATCAACTTTTTGATATTCTAATTATATGACCAGCACCTGTATATATCTGTATATATATAGTGGTGGGGTTGGTATATATATATATATACACCAACCCCACCACCGTAACACCAGCGGTTGTTGGTGATTTACCACCGCGGTAGTAAAAAAACCTGTCACCGTCACAGCCCTAATGATTCATGAATAAATTCTTTTGAGTCAGATCTTTTAAATTAATCACTTGTAGTTCAACAAACAGGTGAACTGAACAACTTACTGACTAAGATTGCAGCTCACTAAAGAGGAATATTATGTTCATCACATGACTCATGCTACTTTTATGGTGCCTTTACATTATTTTTAAAGCTTGAAAGCTCCAGTACTATTCATTGCAACTTCAAGGAAAAGAGAAAACAGCACATTATTAAAAATGTCTCCTTTTGTGTTTTACAGAAGAAAAAGGTCATATGGGTTCAGAATGACATGAAGGTGAGTAAATGATGACAGAATTTTAATTTTGTGCATGAACTGTCCCTTTAAGGGTCAAGAAAGTGCCATTTTTACAAGACAAGAGGGAAGGAACAACACAGTGAATAATTCAGGGCCAGGTAATGATCTAACTACCTTGATTTCCTGAAAAGTGTCTTTAGAAGTAAAGACAACAAAGCCTCTGACCGACTGAGGCAGCAATAAAGAGGGAAAAAAGAATTACACACAGAGCTTTGAACCGATTCCCTTTTGCTTTTAAACCTGATACAACAGAAATATGAATTTCCATCAAATATTGTCTGCATCAGGAAAACGTCAGCATGTCAATCAAATCCAGTCTCTGCTTTAATCATCAGAGAAACATTTACCAGGCCTTCAGTCTTATGTGAAGTGGCAGGTGTCAAATAGATTCTGTCTGGATTCTGTATGATGGAGGTTACATAATATGTCTGTTGACATCGATCATCTCTGAGACGCTGCCAGCGTGTCACTGACCTAAAAGGTTTTTTGAATGTCACTGATACGCAGAGGTACTGGTCAGACACTGACTTAATGCATTTGTTAAACAAAAAAAGCAACATGACTGAAGTGATTTTATCTCACTATGAACTCTTGTCTAGCTACAACGTTACATAAGATCCATAAAACATTAGGTGCTACTTACCTAAAGTCTCTAGCTTGTCCTTGCTCCTCCAATAAGTGGTCATTTTCTCTTTTCTTCCAGCCAGTCAAATACTTCTCGCCTTGTGACTGGCAGCTAAGCGAGTGCTTTTCCCGCCCTCCCATTGGAGTTGTGTCCGTGGGAGAGATGATGTAGATTTTTGAGGGGTCAATGGCGCTGGAGTTCTTCAAACAGCGTTCAGAGGGGCTTCCAGAATGACGAGAACCACTGAGGGAGGTGGGGGGGGGGGCACCAAAATGAAACCAACAATTAATTACATAACTGATTTATCATGTAAAAGCAATGCCTGAGTAAATACAGTAAAGCTCTTTCCATTCGAAGCTTCCTGCACAGCCAGTGTTATTTTAGTATTATTTAGCATTTTTACTTTAAGTCTTTTTTAGTTGAATCAGCAAGAATAAGAAATAATACTTAACCACTCTTAATATTACTGGCAATTTCACAATTGAAAAACAAAGCTATAAACTTAAGGGATGTGCAAAAGTACATGTAAATTAATTAATTCTACACTAATCAAGCAGTTGTTGAATGAGTAGTCATCATGCAACTATTCATACGCCCTCTCTCCATCTCACCTGGAAAGAGAGGAGATCTCACTTAGATCTCCTGTGCTGCCATCCGTGGTGTGACCGGTGGGTGTAGCGGGAACATATCCTTGAGACAAGAACATCTTTGCCCTTCCTTCATCAGTCTCGCCATCCTCATTGTATTCCATAGGCCACGGGAGTCCTGACTCAACCCTCCCATCCCTCATGACCATCCGTGAGGGTCCCACCCCAGTCAGGGGCAGGGAAGGTGGTGGAGGAGGCATGCAGGGTGCTGTATCTATGCCACTGTCGGTGGATGCCCCCTTTATGTAGGTTAGACCCAGGGACTCTGGATCCATCGGGTCTCCAGAACCGAAATGTTTCTCGTCGCTGCCACTGGAAGCATTGCTGGAGAGGGTGTTGTTACTAGAGTGGCTGGAGCAATGACTGTGACAGCTCTTCTCACGGGGCTAGAAGATTAAAGTTGACCAATTATTGTGGTGGAAAAAACATGTACTACAGTTCAAAAGTTTGGGGTCAGTAAGATTTTTTTGTGATTTTTTTTCCTCTTATGGTTACCAAGGCTCCATTTATTTGATAGAGTAAAAAATAGAGTAAAAACAGAAATACACTGTTTTTTTTTTCCAAAGTTGTAAAAGAGAGAAAAAAACAAACATTACTGGACTATGTTTTACAAGAAAATAATATTTCAGTCTTTCTACTTAAATTTAATGTTTAATTCAATGTGTTACTTGTCATTTCTTTGTAATTATTTGTGAAATTTACTAGCAATTTCTGAGTGAAAATTGTTTAAAAGCAAATTCTACAACAACAGTGTATTGTGAAATATTAATACATTTTAAAATGCGTTTCTGATATGCTAAATGTGCTCAAGAAACATTTCTTGTTATACAATTACATTACATATACACACACACACATATATATACATTATATATATATATATATATATATATATATATATATATATATATATTATATATATATAGACAGACAGACAGATAGATAGATAGATAGATAGATAGATACACACACACAAATATATACACACCAACTTTTTTTAAAATCTATCATTAGGCACTGAATATGAGGCAGGCAAACCACTTTATGGAAATGCAACGTTTTACGTCATGGTCACAATACAATCCAACAAAAATGGATGAAGGAAGACCCCCGGAGCACTGAAGTGCATTTAGAAAAGCAATAACGGCAACAGACAGAAGAACCAGGCACTATGCCATTACCACCTACTGTAACCAATCTCATTGAAAATAAATAATTGATTATTCTGTTAAATTGCATCGTCTAAATTTAAGCCCTTTCAAATAAATGGAAAGTGGATGATTTTTAAACTTTAATGCATGGTTTGCTTTGGAAGATCTATTGTGGTGCACCATTTCCAAATGTCCCCCTCCGGCTAAAGCCAATGTGGTCAATACATTATTGCAAAACGCTGTCAGTTCTGTGAATCAAGTAATGGAGGAATGCAGGGCTTTGGATAAGTAATATGAGATAAACAT
This sequence comes from Elopichthys bambusa, assembly GCA_037101425.1. Taxonomy (NCBI): domain Eukaryota; kingdom Metazoa; phylum Chordata; class Actinopteri; order Cypriniformes; family Xenocyprididae; genus Elopichthys; species Elopichthys bambusa. The sequence goes on along the minus strand of CM074452.1, from coordinate 20,309,217 downwards.
GACGCATTAAGTTACTTCTTGCCGTTAGCATCAACATCAGCTGCAAGCAGCAAGGGTAGGGTGACCTTTTCGTGTTTGATAAATCCGGTGTATTTGTACTTAACCTGATGCACAGGCTCTTGACGATTGAGCTACCCAGTGCACTACGCAATACAGAATGTACAGTGTGGTGTCCTGTAACTGTGCTGGCGTCCAGTTTCTTACGTCAATTCCCACAGGGATTGCATGACTGGATGTGACACTATGAACCATCTGCCATAGATGTCAGCCCCCCTTTCCTCCAAACCAATGACCACCCCTCCACTACTACCCACCCACATGGAGAAATGTGGTGCATTTGCAATGCTGCCAACAACACGTTCCTGACTAATGAGGTCACTGCACCCATCAGCCACATATAAACACACAAACACTTGCCCCGACACACATGCATTCACTTAGCATATGTTCCTTTTGCTGTACAGTGCAAGACATTTACTGTATCAAAGATGTTTATGCTTCAATAACCAGAAGTTAATATGTAAACTAGGAAACAGCTGTCTGGAATGCTGAAATGTAGACAAGCAGAAGGAAACAAGTCCCTGTAAATTTGTTCAATCAAATCAGAGACTGGATCTAACTCTTTTATAGTTCAACTGATTGATTACTTACCCGAGGAAATTTACCAGGCGAGTCTTTCGCCCCCTGTCTCTGTAGACCTCGGTTCAGGATCTTGGTGGATGGGATGTGCCACTTGGCCTCTGGTATGCAAGGCGATCCTGGAAATAATGGATGTGATGTTACATGACATTGATTGGAGCGCTGTGCATTTAAAACAGATTAGTTGATCAGATCTTAACCAAATGATTAAAAGAATATGTCTCAGTGTTATTTAATGCAGCTTTTTTAATTCATAAAACAAGTCAATCAGTCAATTAAAGTAGGTAAATAAATTCTATAAGTCAATTGCAACTAATGAAGTTTAATCTTCACTGGCGCTTGAGAAAAACAATACTTCTATACCGGCAGACCGCGTCCTCTCCAGCTTGTGCTCTCTATCTCTGTGCCCATCTCCTTCTTTTTCTTCTGGCTGATCATGAAGGGCAGGTGATTGTGATCTATGGGACAAGCAGAATATTGTTGTAGTGTAAAGGTCCACTGGCATTATTCATAGACATTAATGATATTTCGTTTTTACTACCCTACATTTCATTTGGAGGGGTCATATTATAAAAATAAAACTGTCCTTGATCTTTTGAGGCAAAAGATATGTAAATGGTTGTCTGCATTTTAGAATCTTCCTTAATGTTCAGAAAAGTGGCTGTGATTTGTCTGCAAAGTTCCTGATCACATTTTTGCAGCACTATTAAAGGGATAGTTCACCCAAAAATAGAAAATTATCCCATAATTTACTCACTCTCAAGCCATCCTAGGTGTATTTGACTTTCTTCTTTCAGTCAAACACAATCCGAGTTATATTAAAAAAATATTCTGGCTCTTCCAAGATTCATAATGGGAGTGAATGGTATCCTAGATTTTGAAGCCCAAAAAAGCACATCCATCCATCATAAAAGTAATCCAGGGGATTAATAAAGGCCCTCTGAAGTGAAGCAATGCATTTTTGTAAGAAAAATATCCATATTTATAACTATATACTAGAATCACTGGCTTCCGTACGCACATTGATTTCGGCGAAAGAGTGAACTTTGACCTGACGCATGACGTATTGACAAACGCGGAAGCGCAGAGGATAGAGCAAAACAAAACACTGGTCACGAATTAGAAGTCTAAAATGAGAATTTTTAAAGAGAAATGTCAAGGGGAGCTTGAGTTTGTTTGAACTGTGAGAGGCGTCTACTCTGCTAAAATAACGCTACGCCTACATCTTATGTCATACGCCAGAACTCAACTCTCTCATGAACACGTGAATGGACATTACCAGAAGCTAGTGATTATAGTCTATAAAGTTATAAATATGGATATTTTTCTTACAAAAACACATCGCTTCGCTTCAGAAGGCCTTTATTAACCCCTGAAGCCGTATGGATTACCTTTATGATGGATGGATGTGCTTTTTTGGCCTTCAAAATCTTGGTTACAATTCACTTCCATTATAAAGCTTGGAAGAGCCAGAATATTTTTTTATATAACTCTGATTGTGTTTGACTGAAAGAAGAAAGTCATATACACCTAGGATGGCTTGAGGGTGAGTAAATTATGAGATAATTTTCATTTTTAGGTGAACTATCCCTTTAAGCACAGATTGTGAACCAGGGGACAAAATAAAATAAAAAATGTATGATATAAAACATTTGTTTAAAGTGAGTGGTTTAGTAAGGTGATGTAGAAGTCATTGTTAACTATCCCAGCATTGGTGGGGCAGGGAGGTTTCAAGACCCTCCAGTGTTGTGTGTCTGTGAATGAACACCCAATGTTTACAAAGCTGGCCACGAAATATTAGCTCATACTAGACATCCTAATTTAATTCTGTTTGCACCAAAGATTTGCACCAAATCTCATATGATTAGACTTTTGTGATAACCTCTAAACCTGCTGGGCTCTTTGATTTCTGAGTTACAAGGCTGAGGCGAACAGAATCTCATTACCCATCATAACTGGCTTTCTGGGCCCATGTGCCGCAGGGACCGGGGTCACTGGAGGTTGATTGGTTACTGGGAGAACTGCAGTAGTGCTGGCCGGGATTTCCAGAAGGACTCTGAACCATCTCGAAGTCCTGCAACACCCTGCAATGAGCAAACACAGGGCAGAAGCTCATTAATCAAAGCTCTGGTAGCACAAGCAATGAGAGCACTGCAACAAGACTCATTCATATTCTGGACCAGAGGGAGGAAACACTGTCAAAAAAAAGTGGTGGAACAGATTCTATTCATAGCAGGACCCCATGTCTCCAGGGCTGGGAACGTCTGTGCATTCCAGAGGGGAAATATAGAGAAACATACTCCAGGAAGGAATGACATGCCATGTGCAACAGGGATCCCAACAGAGGAAGGGATGACAGCCTGGGTGAAGAGGCTGCAAAGGTGTGTGCATTTCAGACAAGGTGAAGACACAAGCATGCAACACACAGTCTCTCAATTGCACAAGAAGACACACATTATGAAGGGATCCCAAGTCTACAGCACCGGAAAATCAAGTTCCCAATTAGCTCACCCTGAAAGGCGTCTCCTGAGAAATGCGAAAGCGAATCAATGCCACATAAGACGTCAACATGATCATTCCATACTTTTTTGCTTTCTCTAATCCACAGGGTGGCATGTATCATCCTTAATAGCCTCTATGTGCTCCTTTTTGGGATTTCCCAGTGGATATGTCAGCTGAGATATGTCTGGATAATCAAACATCACTGATATGAATCATTGTTCCATAAAAGTTATTTTAGCCGAGCCCAATGAAAACGAGGTGTTGCTGTTTGTTACCTGTCTTGACATATTCAGAGTGGCAACCAAATAAACAACTATTCTAATACAATATAATATACTATATATTAATAGTATAATGATTTTTAATAAGTAATATTTTTATGTTGATTTAATAAACTCATTAAAATAATGTTACATGTAACATGTTACTTAATAAAGTAAGTGGTAAAAATGTAATTATAAATAGACCAAATTCCTTTTTGGACTGAAATGTGACCTGGACATTTCCGAAGGCAGTCTGCTATGTAGAGAGATAATATAACACCCATTTAATCAATTTTCATTATGTATTATGAGCCAGAAAAATGCTTGTCCTTGTGTCTGACTTCAGGCGTGCTTTTGGTTTAGCCATCCATCAGATCAATCAGCATTATAGAAAAACTGGGTATTGTCTATTCTGAATATCAACCATGAGAGGAGACACAGCCTAGAACAGAAAAGGCCTAGAGACAATATTGACTTTTTTTTTTGTTGTTTTTGTTTTTTTTGAAGAAATCAATGCAAATGCACATGCACATATAAAAATATACAGCTGAATTCTGGATGATGCTGTAATTGAGATAACCGCAATGACGGGATCAATTACACAAACCAAACCAATCCACTCTGCACTTCCAATCTCTTCCCTATAGTTTTTCCTCACATAATCATGAGATTTGGATTGCGATACTATACACCAGTGAAATTACAGCTATATGAGTATGAACGAGCAGCTTAAGTGTTTGGAATGACATTATCACATATTTCCTACCTGGATCCATCCTGGTACTTCTTGTCAAAAGAAGTGCTGCGTGAGATGGCAGCTTGAGCGTACTGGAACATCTGTTGGCCCGGGGAGGGTCGATCTGGACCCTGAGTGGGAGAAACTCGAGACAGCGGCAGCCCCTGGGGAACGTGAGTCATCCTGTGCCAACCAGGACCGGTACCAAGAGTTTTGTACTCCACGACAGGGACACGATACAGCTCTGAGGCACCTCTGAAGAACACAAATTGCCATGGGTTTTTACACATTACCATGTTTATTTTTTTGGACATGTATCATAGTGATACCATTCTATATTCATGAATTCACTAAGGGGGTTGGTTAAATTGTTTTAATGTTTTTGAAAGAAGTATCTTATGCTCATCATTTATTAAATACAGTAAAAACAGAGATATTGTGAAATATTATTACAATTTAAAATAACTATTTTCCTTTTTAATGTATGTGACCCTGGACCACAAAACCAGTCATAAGGGGTCAATGTTTTGAAATTGAGATTTATACATCCTCTGAAAGCTGAATAAATAAGATTTCCATTGATGTATGGTTTGTTAGGATAAGACAATATTTGGCAGATAAATCTGGAATCTGAGGGTGCAAAAAAAATCAAAATATTGAGAAATAAAATAGAATTTATTACTGTGATGACAAAGCTGAATTTTCAGCAGCCATTACTCCAGTCTTTAGTGTCACATGATCCTTCAGAAATCATACTAATATGCTGATTTGCTGCTCAAGAAACATTTCTTATGATTAATGTTAAAAACAGTTGTACTGCTTAATATTTTTGTGGAAACCAGGATCCTTTGATGAATATAAAGTTCAAAAGAACAGCATTTATTTGAAATATAAAACTTTGGTAACATTATTTACTGTCATGTGATCAATTTATTGTCATTGCTAAATGAAAGTATTAATTTCTTTAAAAAAAAAAAAAAAAAAATATCCCAAACTTTTGAACTTTATACAGCATGTAAATACCTTACACCATCCATATGATAATCATTGATTAAAATGGTATGTCAGTTTACCACAGTATTACCATTTGATACATTACGAGGGGCTTTATAGTTCAAATCGCACATCACTCACAATAGCCACACATTTTATTTTTGATGACTCAAATGACATTAGATCATTAGATCATTTCTAAGATATATAGGACATATATAGGACAATATGTTTTGTGATAGCGAGCATAATGTGTGTTTCATGTTCATGGGGTGCCTAGGCTGCATGAGCTAACCCAATGATTATCTCCATTTAGAAACAACTTGCATTATATCAAAAGCACGACATGTACCCGACAACATATTTAATTATAGAAAAGCCTGCAGGGATTAATCACATAAATACTATGGATTAACCTGATTTTTCGGTGGATCGCATTTTTTTCACCATAGAGTTAATTAGCCTTGAAATGCCTGAGAGGTTGAAATCGGCATTGTGGGGGCAGACCGCTCCTACCAAAAGAATGAGGATTATCATCGCAGTTGAGTTACAGGTCAGAGCCCCCCAACAGCGGGATCACACCTCTGAGCTGACTGGTTAACTCCCAGCTGTTGATGTTTATATACACACACACAGAGGTCCAGAGGTTTAAGACCACAGTGAAAAAACTGGGATTTAAAAGCAAATTAAAGCTAAAACATTTTAGGATTTGGAATAATTTGAAACAAGTTAGTGACACTGATCATGTGACTCAATTTAACAGATGGTCAGATGTAACCAAACACTAGCACATTCTGAAATTCATGTTAATTTTTCCAATTCAAATTATCACTCGAACTGTTATTCTAAAATATAATTTGTAATAAAAAAAAAGTGAATTAAATAAGAAAAATGCAAAATAGAGGCATTTTCACTAGTGGTCTTAGGCTTTTTGGACCCCACTGTAAAGCTGTTAGCTGTGTTTAGAGCCAGGCTATTTCTATGAATCCATTCCAATGTATTAATCTAGTCAACTAGTATTTTTCTAGTCAGTCAGTGCTAGTGAAATGCAATATTCAGCATCAAGGGATGGTTTTGTGAGTGAAATTGGCAGAAAATATTAAAAGATAATCACTGCAGGGCTGTCTGGCAAGAGAAAAGACACATCCGCAAATGAGATAACAAATGGTATCAGATAAATTATGTACTGTATTTTGCTCTGATTATCTGTGGCGGCTGTTATTAGAGAGGGAGGAACCAAAAGAGCAAACAAAAAATTAACACAAGTCTGGCCCACACCAGCGGGGTTCACTAATGGTTAATGATGCGTTTCCGATCTAACCTACTCCGTTCCGACCACACGCACACTTCCGAAACAAGAATCTCTGGTGATCTTTTTGAATGAAGAGCTGGAACAGGCGAGGGCTCTCAAGACAGATTCTCACAGCCTCTACAATGAGATACAGTACTTCAAAAAGTACTTCTATGGAGACCAATGCACTCTTAGACTCTCACACAAAAATTCCTGGAATTGAGAAGTGTCTTACAAACAAAGGCTTGCGAATAAAAAAAATACGCCTATTTATTTACTATGAAGTTCAAGACATCTCTACAGACTGCAGAACTAAAGTTCTTTTTGACATCCAATTGAAAATCCAATGACATCCAATTGCAATATTATTGCTAAACTCTCTTCCCTGATCTGTAACCAAATACAACCCTGACTTGTCCCGACATGCTTCTGTTAACTACAGTTCTCTGGAAACGACTTGCCCAAGATACAGCTATATAGAGGAGCTAAAGTCAAGTGCAAGTGCAAGCAATCTTCTATAAATTTGTGTTTACAAAGAGCACAGAGCGCTTGATATCTGTGGCTTTCATGCCTTGCAGGGGGGCGATAAAAGTCAATCCAGTTATTGACAGTCTAGAGGGTCACTTTAATCTCTGCCTTCAGATGTTCTTGGTAAGCCCTCAACTCTTCTGAAATGAGCAAACAGAACATGAGGCACGTGTTTAACAAAGTTCAACAGGGTTCTGGGTCACTTTCTATTTCAGGACAGTTTGCTGTAAGTAGTTTCTTTCATGTAAAGCCTCAATAATAATAATAAAAAAAAAAAAAACCCACAAGCAGACTATGATCATATCATTCACAGATTATCTCAAGAGGATTAATCTTCTCTTCAGGAGTTGACCTCTGTTTACCCATAAGAAACTGGTGTGACCCAGCTGTTCATGAGATACATTTAGGTTCAGTTTTGAGGATTGTTTTTGTAAATGTGGCCATAACATAAGAAAATACTAGATTAACGTTTATAACATGTGCTGCATCTTTAAATAAACACAAACTTTACATCTATTCTGCATTATGAAATTGATTAAAAGAACATTTTTTTTTAAATTTTAAAGGAATAGTTCACCCAAAAATGAAATTTAGCGCATGATTTACTCACGCTCAAGCCATCCTGGGTGTATATGACTATCTTCTTTCAGACGAACACAATCTGAGTTATATTTAAAAATATCCTGGCTCTTCCAAGCTTTATAACGGTAATGAACGGTGCTCACGATTTTGAAGGATGAAAATATATAAAGGCCTTTTGAAGCGAAAAATATCCATATTTAAAAGTTTATTAACTATAATAACAGCAGACTGCTGTACACATCGATTTGCAGCAGAAGAGTAACCGCTAATCCAATGCATGATGCAATGACGAACACGGAAGCAAAGAGGATAGAGCAAAACAAAACACCGGTCACGAATTAGAAGCCTAAAATGACAATTTTTAAAGAGAAATGTCAGAGGATTTTAATATAAGAGAAGAGGAGTTACAGCCCTATTTGTTTAAACCGCAAGAGGCATCTAAGCTTATGCAACTCCTACATCCTACGTCATACATTATGTCAAGGGTTACTCTTGTGGTCGACTTGCACAGTATGCGTACGATCATCTGCTGGAAGCTAGCCAGTTTCGTTTATAAAGTTTTTAAATACTGATACTTACAAAAACCCATCGCTTCACTTCAGAAGGCCTTTATTAACCCCCTGGAGCCATATAGATTATATTTATGATGGATGGATGGATGCACTTTTTTGGGCTTCAAAAACGTGAGCACCATTCACTACCATTATAAAGCTTGGAAGAGCCAGGATATTTTTAAATGTAACTCCAATTGCGTTTGTCTGAAAGAATGTAGTCATATATTGAGGGTGAGTAAATCATGGGATAATTTACATTTTTGGGTGAACTATCCCTTTAATAAATACAGAGGTAATGAAAAGCTTAACTGCCAATGGAAGATGGAGGACAAACTGTACCTTCTAGGGGTGCCGTCCTCATGTGGCTGTATGACCACCACCGTAACAGGTGTGGAGGTCCGCAGATAGTCAATCATCTGCTCGTGAGTTAGAGTCCCTACAGCGACCTTGCAGATCTCCACCAAACGGCAGCCAGGGCGAAGTCCTGCCTGCCAGGCAAATCCGAACGGCTCCACGTCGGCTACCACACCCTCAAAGTTGACATGGAAGCCCAGCTGGCCCAGGGCATTTCTGCGCAGGGTCATCTCTAGCGTCTCACAACCCCTGGTGACCATCTGCAGAGAAGACAGAACAGACATAATGACTTTAACCATCTGAATCAAGGCTTTTTGCCACTTCGGCGACTTTTAAAGATAAAATCTGTGCTGTGATGATGGGCAGAAGGTCCTGCACAGGTAAGCATGCAGATGGGTTGGCAGGTATGCAAAGATATAGATGATGGCTGAAGCTAAGTCTCTGAAGGATGAAATTAACCAATGTCAAACCAACATGGGAGAACACAACAGGATGGTTGTCTCATGAATACCACATTCCTACAACCCGAACTGAGAACTTGACACCTAAAACAAACGCATTTTGGATTTAGCAGCTTAATCCTTTATCTGCAACTACTTTATCTGAAAATAAACACTTTTAAGCAAACCTCAGGTAAGCTGATTTTACTCGGACTCTGCAAAGCTACTGAGAGCCAAGAGGCATCTTTCTAAGCACCCACAAGAACAACAAAAGCACTTTGAAGAGATTGAGGTGGTTGAAAATAAATGCTGTAAGCGTTCCTTTTTTAAGTTAGAGAAGATTTGTTGCTCAACAATTCAGACACAGCTTGGTTTTTACCATATTAAACCATATTATCTGCTAAAAAATGCTTTCTTTCCAACCAAACACTTACAATGAAATTGAAATGCTTAAAATTTACAACATAACCATAAACTGTAGTATTAAAGGGACAGTTCACCCAAAAGTGTAAACCCTCATGTCATTCTTAACCTGTATGACTGACTGATTTCTGAATAACAGAAAAAAGATGTTCTTAAGAATGTTTTTAATCAATGAAACCCAATGGAGTACAATAAAAGTCACTGACTTTTATTGTAAGGACAAAAACAAACAAACAAACAAACTACAATATTTTTCAAAATCTTTTTTTGGGTGTTTTCCACATAAAAAAAAAAGTCAGCCATACAATTTGTAATTACACAAGGGTGAGTAAATGATGACTGAATTTTAATTTCATGCTGATGGTCTGCTGCACAAATGCTATGATGATGACAGCAAACCACCCAATGTAAAAAACACATTTAAATGCTTGTGAACAGTTAAAGCGCAGTATTTTACAAGCTGTCAAATCTCACAAAGAGAATGGACCACACATGCTGACCGGATCCATCACCATAAACAGCTTGTACACCCATTTAACCCTCCAGTGCACTGTAAAAAGTGCCAGTCTGCAGGTCTGGCCCAACTGAGCATGAATGGGTGGCAATAAAGCAAGAAGTGGAACTAATATTGTTTTATTAAGGTGTGTGTTGATGTATGTACTTATCCCAGAGTGAATAAAGTGAATGGTTCTGGAAAGCTTAAGGTAAACTAAGGTACTGCAATCTGCTCTAACATGGTCTTTCTACCTTTCTAATGCTAATCCATTTACTCTTGGCCCCTGATTGCAAGAAGAAACTTGATCCTGTATACCAACACTGCTCACTTATTCACAGTAAAAAGCAAGCTTCGTCTGAGCTTTAGCTTAGATTAAACTTGATCTTTCCTCTTGGATTGGCTACTCATACCTCTAATCGCTGTACGACCTCTCGAACTTCCTCTGGGCATCCATCCTGCACGGAAAACACCACACAGTCGCCACGCTCGTAAAACAGCTTCACCCTGCCCACCATGGAGGACGAACTCCAACCAATCACATCCTTGCAATAACAGTTGAAAACCACTTCCCGGGACGCTTCCTCAATAAGCGCCACAAACTCGCGGGAGATGGCCAGTAAACAACCAATATCGGTGGACTGGCAGCTGTCCCGAGCAACCACCGACCACGTGATGGCTCCCGTACTGTACAGATGAGCATTGTTCCTTGGCCGGCTGCGTTCCTTCCTTTTGGCGCCTAGGGTGATGAAGCTGAATTTTGCACCTGAGGCGTCCACAGGTGTTGCGCCGGTGAAGTTCTCCACTATGTCTTTAAGGTATTCTTGGCGGGTACGCGTCGCCATGGCGCGGAACTTCTCAGACTTGTGGGCCGCGTTTTCGCCGTTGATCACCTTGGCTAGCAGGAAGTCCCGGAAAACGGCAGACTTTGGGAACATCACTCCCTTGGGTATGGGAGGTCCAAACGGAGGCACATCTTTGGATCTGGCAACTGCAACACTATTGAATAAAGAAATATGATTAAATGAGTTTTAGTCACTTCAAATAAATACTGTTCTATTTATCAAAGAATCCAAAAAAAACAAAAAAAAATTTCAGAACCTTACGACCCCAAACTTTTGAACAATGTAATGTAATATAGATTTTTAATATATTTCATATAGGGGTCTCCACATATTAAGCTATGATAGGAGACAGTATTTCCACATTCAACATTAATATGTAATATGCAAGGTAGGAAGCACATGGCTCCTGTGAGAAAAATGCATATAAAGGTTTTCCATTTGACTTCAACATTGACATCAATTCTGAAATCTTGCTGCAGAAGTCTCTCACAGATCTGCTCAGAAGATGAGACAGGCAATTTTGCTTTGAGACAGGTTCCAGCCTCCCTCAGCTCTCTGCAATGTTACGCTGAACAAGCTTAAGAGGTACACACTGAGTAAATAAGTCTGGAAATTGAATTCCCTTCGATCTTATCCTTTAATCCTCCCTATCGTTCTGAGAGGTCAAATCTGACTGTCACCAAGCTGTTTGGAAAGCATCTTCATCTGCCTCCGCCCCCCGTCCTACCAAGATGAAATCTCTAATTTACAAAATTGGATTTATTCAAGATGGGTTGGGCATGACTTTAAAAACAGTATTTAGTTAGACACATGTATAAGCCAAACCACCATGCTTGGAAAACAGAAGCATTTATTTAACAGGCTAGGCTGAAAATTATAAGTAATTTTACATCTCACCTGTAACACACATGCTCTGTGCAAGGATTGTGGACTTTGACAATGATGAAGACATGTTGAAAGTGAGAGCGTATATTTTGGGGTGTGAATGGGAATGCTCCTGGTTCCTGGAAAATTATGGTAACGATGTCATTTCCAATGTGCCTCTTCCTCAGTAGCTGGATAGGGGAACAGATAATAAGTAGAAAGTTATCACAGTGCACATTTTAAAAAGAAACTAGTTACAGTAACAGCCATCTAATCAGAAAGCAAAAGCAAAAATAAACTTCAAAATACTGCCCAACAGTAGAAATATGTGCATTGCATAAAATAAATAAATAAATAAATAAATAAATGCATCAATCTCTGGGACACTGTACTTGAAGAAGCATCCAAATATAACTACTGCATATTGGAAAAAATAACTGTTCATAAGAAAGCTTAAGTAATGTGTAAATGTAAAGGTTTAGCTGTAGTCTACCGTAGATGCCTTGAACTCATCTCTCTGTCAGCAGAGAGAGAGAGAGAGAGAAAAAAAAAAAGGGGTGGGGGGGTGAGATCAGAGGTGTACTGAACTAAAGCTCAAAGCTGTAGAGATCTTCACCAGTTTATATTCTGAGATTATCCATATCGGACCATGATCCTATGGACAGAAAACAACAAATCCCATAAATCAGCCAAATAAAGAACCATGCAAGGGCTCCTTTACTTTCTTTAAAAGCACAAATCTCAATTTCATTATCCGACTGAGCTCAGTCTAGCCAAGGGGATTTCAGGAAGTCATTGATGGAAAGCTGTTAAAGTGGTAAATTAATCTGCGGTAGACTCTATTAGGATTGTTCCGTCCATTGAAAAATACAGCGGATGAAGAAAATAAATCTTTTAAAATTGGTTCCACCAAAAAAATAAGAACAGCTTTTCACATCTTAAACGCATCAGAAAATGACACATTTCTGATTAATCATCCTTGATATGTCCTGCTTAAGACAAAATCTGTGCCTTGTCTAGGCAACTGGAAAGGGAGCCTTTTTTTTTTTTTCCGAAAAAGATGGGGCATTCAAACGGTTGCCATGACAACGTGGCCTGCCCGCTGAAGTGTTTACAATTAGCAGGATGCAGGACAATTGGTCTGGGCTCTGTGAGGTCTGTAAAGATGCAGAGATCAAGACCAGGCACTTGAACAGAGTGCTGACGAGGGCTGAAAGACTTTTTGTAGACAGGACAGAGTAAGTGATCAGACCTGAATCTCATTTGACCAGGTGCTTATTCAAGTGTGCATAAATCAGCAGGAAGGCCGATCTATCTTGGGCTGTCTGCTTGAACATCTTTCATATTATAATGTTGTGATAATTTACTTACACTACCATTTAAACGTAAAAAGTAAATTATTCCTGTGATGACAAAGCTGAATTTTCAGCATCATTACTCCAGTCTTCAGTTTCACATAATCTTTCAGAAATCATTCTAATATGCTGATTTGAAATTATTATGTTGAAAATGATTATGCTGCTTAATAATTTGTGGAAACAGTGACTTTTGAACAGTAGTGTACTAGAGAACACAAAATAAAATAATTTGTTGAACATTCATGCTGCTCTTTTTCTTATAATGAAAGAATACAATGCTTAGAAGCTCTCAAGCTCCAGAAAAGGCACTTTAAAAGTAGTTTAAACGTCTTCTGAACTCATGTGACAGCTAACAGACTAGACATCTTATCAAAACGCCTTCAAAATATCTCCTTTTGTGCTCCCTGGGGGAAAAAATAAAGTCATATGGTCTTGGAACAAGACAAGTAAATAAAAAGGAGGAGAATAAGAATGAAAATGCATCAAACTCACTTGTTGCCTGTTGTTGGGCGTGTAGGGCAGCATTGTAGAGACGTGAAACATCAGTTCAAAATCTTTATAGGTGGTGTAGAGAGAGTGAGTTCCAGTGGAGTCCGCTGCAGAGAACATGTGATTATATCACACATATGAGTATAAAAGCAGTAAATTAAAAAGACACATACACTTACGATGAAATACGAAATTAGTCTCTTGCAGTTCACTATTAATTTGCAAATGGCTCATCTGGACAGACTAAGAGATTATGAGAAACTGTCCAACGCCCTATATGCTCTGACCGAGAACAAATATGGTATTAACAAAACCCATTTCAGAAATGAAGCTGAAGCTGCCAAGTAGCTTTCTAGCCTGTCAAAGATTCACAGCAGTGAACGTGGATCAAACATTCACACATTTTGAAGATATCATGGTGAGAGGAGCACTTACTTTTGTTGTCCAGCTGTGCCCTGTACTTGCTGAACCCCTTCAGTCGGACTTTCTGACCCAGTAAATCCAGAAACTCATCCAGTGCGGGACTACCACTTTCGTTATTGTACATCTCCTCCTCTGTGCTCTGCCCGGCCTGGCAGTACAGGATGCCCACTTTGTGCTGGTAACTCAGCTACAAATTTCATAGAGTAAAAACACAATCAGCTTTTCTGTGCATCACCCTTCAAGTTTCAGCTAGCTATTACACCCTTCACAGTGTATTGCAAAGCCCTAATTACATCTATTAAATGGCTCTCTGAAATATTGGCCAATTGTTGCATTCTGTGTTTTTTTTTTTATATATAAATGAACATTACACTGTACAGTACATTTGACTTGTTCCTGGCAACTGATTTTCTACACTGTGGTCCTTTCACGCATTGTATCATTCTTTACATATAATAAAATAATTTAAACTCAAACTATGCAATAAGTGGAAAAAACCTCTGCTTGGCATCAGGGTCTTGATTATCCTTTCTGCATTTATTCTGCAATAATGAAAAGCCTGACTGCACATTATCCCTTACTAGTGTTATTTTAGTATTATTTATATATCATAACAGTATTTATTAATATTTTGAACTAGCTTTAATTTTATATTTTCAGTTAGGTTGTAGTCATTTAGCCATGCGTTTTTGTCATTTAGCTTTAATTTATTTTTATTTCAGTTTTAATTTGAATAATGTTAGCATTTCAAATTTTATTTCAGTTAGTGGCCAAGACAACATTTCTCATTTTTGTTTACATTTTTATTAATTAATATTAATTTAACATTTATATTTTATTTCCATTTTATTTCACTTAACGAAAAAGATATTTCAGTTAAAAATAACAACACTGTCCCTTACATATTACATGGCAGGATTTATTACATAACAGAATACATGTCAAAGCGCTTCTAAAATAATAATAATAAAAAATTAAAATGACCTCACAAGAAAACACCATAACATATCAAAGGCACTCTTAAAGCACATTATGGTATGGTGATATACATCGTCTACCACAAGTGGTGGTCTAGTCATGTTAAGTGCTATCAATCTACGCAAAAGCCTGACACATAATGACATGCAGAATGCCGTCAGATGCCACTTTTGCATTATGTATGAGACTCATATATCAGCCAGAAACTAAAGAAAGAAGCTGTGGAACCAGACGGTGGGCTTCAGACAGCCAAACAAAAAGTACAGCCAAGCATTTATTTGGACAATTATTAAAAGATAATGTGCAGAAAGTCAAAAATATGATACTTAACATCATAATAATAGGAAATGCTGAACTGGTGACAATTTGAAGAAAGCTGGTTTACAATGACATAGGAATTTTCTACAGAGGTCTACAGTAATTGTCTGTAATTCTCACCCCATACCAATTTTTAAAAAAAGGTAAAAGCAATTTTAGAACTATTCTTACAATTGCTTTGGCTTTTGTGTCATAAAGTCTCTACACAGAAAAAGCAAAGGAAAAAAAAAAAGCCATCATCAGAGAGGGGGTAGAATTGGGAGAGAGTATGGAGGGGCAATGAAGAAAGGGGACTCAAGAAAGCATAAGACAAGCAATGATTTTCTTTCATTTTCACTCTAAGTGTTGCTGGTCACAGTTGGTAGCGTCTCAGACGGGTCAAGTGGCCTGTTATGTGTGGCTAGGTGGTTGCCATGGTGATGTTTTCTGTGGTTTTGCTGAATAATTTGCCTTGAAAACTAGTTACCTTCTATCTGAACGCTGGAAGGGCGGACAATAGTTGAATCATCATTTTATAAGGAAGTCCTCAATAAGGTATTCATTGAATTTGATTGATTTGAGATGACAAAATACCACTTGAAATAATTACGAACATTAATTTGACGTCTAACTGCACTCATTGCATTCATTGTTCTACAGGGTTACTGTTCAGATTTTCCCCTCTGGGTGTCGTGTGGCTGCAATATCGATCAAGACTTTAACTGCTTCTCAGATTTCATTCAGTCAATTTACTGACAAAACTGCTCATCTTTCTGTTCCACTCTTGGCCTGAGAAGTGCAAGTCCAGGTCTGTCAATAAGTAATTGGATCTTTGTTTTTATAAAAGGTTCCTTTAGTAAAACACTGTCTCACCCTGACACACCTGCAATTTGAACCCTCAAACGGAAATGTTGTAAGGCCATCAGCAGCACCTGATAGGCGCCTTGCCCAAAGGAACTACTTTACAAGTTCAATCTTGCTTAAGTTATCAAAATAATCAAAAGGACGTCACATCATCAGCAGAGGTTTAAAACATCTGTTTCTGGTTTTATCAGTATGCATTAAAACTAAGCGAATGGGACGTATGAATGATATAATTGATGCTTTCTTAAGCCCCCACTTGATTATGTCCTAGTAATTACAAGCCTTGCAGACATGTACAGTTCACAACATTGTACATTGTATGCAATGAATCATCATGGAGAATGAAGGTTTCTTCCCTCCTGCCACTTTGTGTTAGCCAAACTGTCTCTTACTGTCCAAACGGTGGTACGATTATTTTACAGCCTGTCTGTATTGTGGGAAATGCTTATTGTTGCACTTACAAAAGAAGCATATATTTGGGATAACAAAGTTAATGGACATTATATTTCACTTCAAAATTTGTATAAGGGAAATTGTATACTTAACTGTACACTTTCTGTAACTGCAACATTTCTTTTACAAGATTATTAAAGATAATTAAAACAAAATTAATAAACTGCTGATTTCAAAAATGAATTTTAAATGGTCATCTGGCATAATAAAATAAATTAAGAAAGAAATATTCTATGAAGTCTCACTTTTAATATGAGCAAACAAATTATAGAAAAAAATATGTTTAAAATAGATTTAGATTAATTACAGCATGTCACACAGCAGGACACTGCTTAAAATTTTATGTCTTCTACCCTTCTAATATTTTGGATTCATCAATAGTTCCGGTCCTGGATGCTGCTGACTGGACAATACAGTGTTCCAGGTGTACAAAAATACACAATATAATAGTAGCTATGATGTGCTCTGTAATTATTTACATTTTATTTATTTACATGCAATGTAAGCTCAAGGACTATTTATTCTAGCATGATAACTAATAAATAAACAAATATGGTATTTTAAAAAAGTAAAATCAAATACATTTTCAACACTTTCTATGTGTAAAACTGTCTGTAGACCTTTTAGTACTGTACTCACCCCTTGCTGATCCAGCTTCAGCAGTTGTTCTAGGACTTTAGGTGAGCTGATGGCCATTCTGAGGCACTGAATGTTGACCTCTGGAACTACGTACTCCAACACCTCTTTAAGAGGGAGACCACGGGACATCCCATGCTTCGCGGTGGAGGGGACGGCATCCTCCATGATAGAGCCTCTCAAAGTGGTGAGCTGAAGATGGACAGAGTAACGAGAGAGAAGTTTATATTCATAGAAAAGAAGGAAAGAGTTCACGTTGGCGGAACTGAGCAAATGTATCCATTAAATGAAATACACTGCATGCTTGAATCCTATTACTGAACAGATGGATAAACCATTCTAGTCTCTCAAATGGCAAAGCACTCTGTAAGAGTGCCTCGTCAATGCCGCTGAATCCAACGACATGCCCTGCCAACCTTTTCGATGAATAATTGAGTTCAACTAACTGTGGCGAATGCTGAAGTAACGCTTTGGCTTTTAGCAAGAGGGCCATTGTACGCTCAACCGCCAATTCAGCAAACTATCCGGTCACCCTTAGGAAAACCCCTGGCAGGCCGCATATGAAAGATCTCGTGCCATTTTGAAAGCCTTACTGTTTGGGACTGTTATAGTGTCAGTGGTGAGAATCATGTAGTACAGTGAGGTAATTTATATCACCATACATGGAAAAATCAATAGTACATCAAAGACATCATCCATCTTAAGCTGATTTCCAAAACAATCAATGCTATTATTGAAGCAGCTCTGATTTGTATTCAGAGGAGATGATGTAAAAGCTTTGGGAAATGGACTTAATGGGAAGGTGGAAATCAATTATAAATGAATGAGAACTCTGTAAAACACAAGCAGTAAACTTTCTCAGTTTATTTAAAAAATTTTTGCACTTATGCAAAACAATTTGAATTAATTGAAATAATACATTTTGACATATCTGCCACCCTTCCCTTAATTTAAACCTCTAAACTTGACTGGCTCAAAGACCAATGGATCTACAGAGGTCTGTTAAATGATGTGTGTAAAACAGTGTTTTATAGGCGCCGTCCTACCTCACTGGTCCTGAAGATGACCCTATAATTATACTGTGGGCCCTCCTTCCCCTCCTCCAGCTTTTCTCTCCGAATGCTAACTGCCACTGGGCCCAAGTTCTCATCAACACCAAAGTAGTTCTGGTGCTCTATCAAGAAAAGAGAGGAGTCGACATTATACAGTGAGAGATACACTAAGTTTACTAAGTGAGATCATCAATCACTATAGAGCACTACTGTGTTGACCCATGAAATCAAGGTCTAGTTTGTAAAACATACCTTTGTTGAAGAAGAATTTGTGATAGTAGTAAGCACCCATGTCAATGTGCTCAATGATGTAGCGTTTAATGCAATCCCGTGGAACAGCATAATTTTCACGAGAGGCATAATTTTCACGGGACATTTCCAAGACAGAAACCCCCGCGTTGGTGCAGTGTGAGCTTAAAGTAGACTCAATAGTATAATTGTCACCCACATTGTTGTGGGGTCCACTGTTTGGTTTGGTGGCACTCAGTTTCCTTTCACCTTCACCACCAATCTCGTTACGGAAGTACGGGCAAGTCAGCACCAAACCATTGCTCTTCCCATCCCCTTCGTCAGGATCCGTGCAAGCTTTTTGCCCAAGTTCCTCACAACTGTCCAAAGGGGACTCACAAAGAGATAAGGGGTCAGGACTGTCCATTCCCCCACCAATTTGGTGTTGGGATGCTGCAGAAGCCCCTGTGGTAATATTTTTCCGACGTGCTAAGTTTGCACGATTAGTAACAGCCTCGCTAATATTGAAAAGCACACTCTGGACGTCATAGTGGGCAAAGCATCTCTGGAAACTCAATGGACGACCGTGTCTACTACAATCGTCGTGTTCGCTAAGTTGCCGCTGCTCGCTTTTCATAGTCTTCAGCCTGCGGAATATGGACGTCTCACCCTTTTCGGATTTCTGCCGCTGTAGGAAGGACTTCTCCCTTTCCCGATTGTAGAAGAGCGAACTGTCCACATAGTCCGAGTAGTTGGGAATGCAGAGAATGTCCCCCCGTGCAATCTGCGCAGCAGTCTGGAGACTTGGAGAAATGGCGGTCTCTGGAAACCGACGGAACTCCGGAAAGCCATGCGGAGGTGGTGCGCTCGGTTGCTCCGAGAGTTCTGGCTGGAAACCCTTCAGATTGCCAAAAAACCCTTCATCTGGCAAACCCTGGCGATTGATGGAGGACGTGCTTCCATACTCTCGGTGCAAAGTGGCACCTGTATTGGGGTTGATTGCTGTCTGATCCATGTCCTCTGCCCCTATATCACTGATGGTGACATCACTGTTGCTCCTCTTCTGGAGAGCGTGGTGAACTTTACCAGGAGAGTGGCTCAGAAGGTCACCAAGACCATATTTTGTCTCCAGAAAGCTGGGATTCGGAGGAGAACCTGGGCTTTGTTTGACCACATCTTCTGCCAATTGACTGGGTTGTCCATTCTGGAAGGATGTCATTAGGCTGTCGTACCTGGGTGGTGGACCGTGGCCATCCTTCTTCGGTGGCCAATCGGACACCCTTGCACGTATCCCCATCTTGGGCACTGCTGGTGTTCCTTGTGTATTTGCACCAGGAGGTCCCATATTCCCATTCAAGGCTTGAAGCTTTTTGGCAAATAGATCATCAGTCTGCATCTCTGAGGAGAGGCGCTTTTCAAGCTTCTACGGCCTTGTCTGCTGTATCTCTGGTCCTAAAGTTAGGGATATTCATACCTGACATTAAATTGTCCAGAACAGAAATTCCAACCCCAGCATTTTATGCAATAGCGAAGGAGCTTGACGGCGCTGGGAGAAGTCTGTGAATGATGACTGACCCACGTCAGGGTGTTCAGACCTATGGGTCTGTAATCCATAGGAGGAGAATGAGACTCTTTATCTCAGTTTCACTGTCAAGGACAACTGCTCACTCCACGGGAGGGCAAGCAGGAGATACGGTCATTTCACAGCCATGTAAGCTTAACAAAGCCAGGTGGGATCTCTCTGATACTCTGGAAAGGAACGAGAAAGAGAGAGAGATCATTAGAGAATCCATTTGGGAGGGAGAGATACCAATGTGACCTTGAAAGAATGCAAAGCACTCAAAATCCCCAACTGAACAAAGCATCAGCAAAAAGGCCAATTAATTTAATAAAGGTTTGAATGTCTATTCAGAAAGCACATTTCTTTTTCACCTGAATGCATGTCATTCATCTATATAACAAATGTACCACTTTTTGACCTTCATGTACAGACTAATTAGAGATAAACATCTAAATGAAAAAGCATCAATGATCTATGCACACTACTACGTGTGCTAAATAGCAGAACAGATTTAAACCACTTTCTCTACAGTGTTAAGTCATAATGATATTCAATATTATTTCAAGAACAAAACTTTGAAAAAAATAATGCATTTTTTGTTTCATTTACATAATTTGCATTTGAAAGTACTTGACAGATGGCCATCTTTTTATGTCCTTTTTCTCAAATACCAAACAGGATGCAAGCTGGTGTATTTAATCAGAATAAATTTTACAATGAAAATGACAAATTATTAAAATGATTTACCAATATGTTATTCTCCACCTTAAATTGTTTTCCAAATTCAATTTAAAATCAAAGATCTCTCATTGAGTTCAGTGGTTCTCAAAAGGAAAAGAAACAATGCTAAATGTAATTAATAAAATCAATTAAATTACAAATTATACTTTGCTAGGACTGTAAAATAAATATGAACCTTTAAAAGAGAGGAGAAAACACTCTTTGTGATTTAACTTAAATCTATGCCAATTGCACTTGGCTTAAGAACTACAAGTTAATTTCAATTTAAATATTTGATTTTAAACATTTTCGTTTGATTTGGGCATTGTTTTGGGTCACCATTTGATATCCAATGTAAAATCTGTCTTAAAGCAAAAAAAAAAAAAATTACTGGCTTAGTGCAGTGAACTCACTGAGACTGCCTTTCAGTGAAAGAGCTTTCCAATATCATATCAGCCAAAAATAAAGTACTAGTGAGAGCGGAAAAGAGTATAAAATTACAGTACTGACAGACGCTGCCACGGGTAAGCTACGTGCTGTGAAATTCACCAACCTAAAAATAATCCTTCGAAAGGCAAGCTGATTAAACTGCCGTTTATTAATAATGTGTTTTGGACACACAGCCCTGTCTGTCTGTCTGTTACATACAAACTGACACCAATACCTTTAACCCTTCCTTTGAAATAAACACATCTTTGTGTCAGCGTCGACACCAGCTGTGTACCACACAGAAGTTTTTCTTTTTCAAACTGCAATATTCATCTAGAGTCTGGAAATCCATTGGATTCGAAGCTGTGATTTAATGTCAAGATGGAAACAAAATTGACCTTTTACACTTTATTCATCCGTCCTATTGTGCACAATTCCTGGGTGCATGTTATTCCAAAGAAAACAATTGTTTTTGCAATCTTTAATCGTAACATAATAGCCTACTCCTCCTCTGAAATGACTTTCCTTTTCAGTTGACATCTAGATAGAGCAAATGGCGAAATCTCTGTTAAACATTCATTAAAAGATACGCCATTGACATTTGGACATAGGCACAAAGCGACATGTTCATTCCCAGAGGAGATGCAGAGGTATTCTTGCTTTTAAAATCTGGGTGTAAAAAATTTAAAATGCAAAAGTTCAATAATCAAAAACACTCCCAGCAGCACTGAACATTGGGTTAAACTGAACATGGCGTAAACAGAGAGGGCTGGTCAGGCTAAACTTAGCATCGGGCTACAGAGGGGAAAAAAAAAAAAAAAAGTTCACAAATGACAAGCCGTTTCATTTTTAAAGAATGCTGTTAAATATTAAAAGGAGGAAAAAGCAGGGAGGCTCACTTTTGCAAAACAACACAGAGCCTTGATATCCTGGCAAATGATAGGGTGAATCTCACGAAAACTGCCAAGAATGGTCTGGAATTATTTTTCACCCCAAAACCAAAGCAATAAATAAGAAATTATATTTTGCAAATATTCTAAATGCAATTTTTTATTAAAATTTAGGAGAAAAAAAAAAAAAAATATATATATATATATATATATATATATATATATATATATATATATATATATATATATATATATATATATATTTATTTCACATTACAGCAGTGACAATTGTTTTATATATATATATATATATTTTTTTTTTTTTTACATAGTGACATTATTTTCATGACAATTATGCACATACCGTCAATTCTTATCATAATGCAGAGAAAAAACAATTGTCACTGCTGTAATGTGAAAAAAGTATTATTTTAGTTTTAAAGTAAATTTCTAAAATTCAACCTTACAAATATATCATGATATTATTTGTTGTAAAATAATAAAAATAAAACAATTACATCATGTAATGAGAATTTTTACCTTACAAACTCTGGGAGGAAAATATGATTAATTTTGCTTAATAATTAATTGATTTGCTTAATTCATATTTTGATTTGGGGTGAAATATGATCAGGATATTTATTCCTGAGGTTTACAAGAAAAACAAATGTTTAGAAGTACAGGAGTGTCATCATCTAATATCTACACCACCTTATAGCTGTGTTCAGTAACACGCAAGTCTAAACTCACGTCTTAATCATTGAAAGAACAAATGTAACTCGCATTAATTATTCATATCTGACTGTTAATTCTCTGTGGTTTTAAAAATTCATATGTCAGAAGGAGGTCCGTTTGTCCTCCAAGACATACAACATCACTATGATCCCTGGGATACAACAAATGTTCAAATAAATGGGAATATGTGTTATAAATAATGATGTGTAGACTGTCTTTAGAGGCATTACCACATTTGATCCCAATAAATCAGCCTTATCCAAAAACAAGAAAAGGAAGAGAAATAGCACATCAAGCACAATAGCAAAGGCTTGAGAGGACAACAAATTGCACATCTGAAAGGCTCCCTCCCACCATCTCCCGCTGGGCTTCAGAGTCAGGCAAATGGCCAATCCTGTCCCCTCCGACACCCTCTGTCCAGCTGCAGTTCCTGTACAGGTCATCGATTACCATTATGAGCCGGTCCCCTGCTTTCAAACGCTCGCTCACATGCACCGTGCCGCCCAAACAACAGAGCTCATCATGGCTATCATCGCCCACCGCAAAGACACACTGACCCAATCTATTTAGACAGCTGGATCTATAGTGGGGACTGTGACCACATTGGCCCGTCTATCATTTCCAACAGCCACAGAAGTTAAAAGGACTCCCTGTCTGTCCAGGGTGTGATAGAGCAGAAGATATGAGAGAATATTTGAACTAAAGGTTATTTTCTCTTGCTTGTTAGAAATATCCACTTCCCGACAGGCATAAATCAAGGTTTTTTCTGCAATCAGAATAAGCAGCTTACATGGACACTTTTGTTTGATGTTTGGTAATAAATCCACAAGATTTTTTGATTGTTTTACCAGGAAATAGATTTAGTCAGTCTAATGTTACAGTTAAACTATGTTACTCTTTACTGGATGATTGACGAGCACAACAGTCTTTTTTGAGACATAGTCTTTGAAATGTGATGTGAAACAGATCAAAACAGTGCTAGAAAGGAGGTCAGCTCACTCACAGACAGTCCCCGTCTGTCCAAGCCACAGAGAGAAAGGTCAAAAAATAGACATTAAATTACTTTTGGTTCCTACTTTGTTATATTCCATAGTTAAAAACAGAATAACTTCTCTTCATTTCTGTTGTAAACTCAGTCCAAATCAATGTTACAAGGTTACACCTAATGGATTATTGCTTCCTGCCCTGTCCACTATTGTTTGCTCCTGGGTTTTATTGAAAAAAACAAGATGACTTTGACAGAAGGATTGAGTAAATTGAGCCCTGCAGTTTCGACAGGGTAGCTGGGGTGAGCAGACACCTAGTAGAACCAGAAAGTTTTTTGACATCAGCCCCAGTGAACACCCTACAAGGGCACACCCTGTCAGATGCTGTCAAAGCGTTCCAGGCTCTTTCCGCTTCAGCCCTGAGCTCACCTACATTTCTAATTCCTGAGACGCTGCTGGGAGGTCTTGTGTTCTCGTTTCCCTTTCCTTGTTAGGAGTAAGGATGGAGTATCTTTGCCGCTTATGCATTCCAGTGCTACAGGCACTATAACAAGAGCCAGGAGCCGGTGTGCCCTAATGCCTCACATGCCACGAACACTTCTGGATTTATTCCAAGCGACGGCATGTAGGAAACCTACAAGACCGTTTCACACAGACATTTCAGTACAGAGTTCACTAGCACAATCTAAAATCCGTAAGACAAACATGGATAGATTGATAAACGTGTTTATGAGTTACATTACAGATTTACATTACTACTTGTTGCAAAGTTGCTTTTTTACATATATACACACACACACACAAAATTAACTTCACAATAAAAATATAAAATAAAATAAAATAAACTTGAAGTAGAAATGTGCATTGCATTGCACTGAATAAAATAAAATAGAAGTAGAAATATGTGCATTGCAGTAGAAATATGTTCATTGCATTGAATAAAATCAAATCAAATATTCAGACACTGGTTATGACATTTTGGTCTTGGTTAAATGAGAAATGACACCTTTACAATGAAAAACTGAAGGTTAACTCTACTGCAAACTATAAGGATGTGAATGTTGGGAAAGAGAGGAAAAGGAACAGACCCATTGAGAGATTGGAAGAGAACAATAAACAAACAAAAGGCAGGTCTCACACCCTCACAGGCAGTGTGGGTATGAGTTGAAAGGTTGGACCCCAGGAGGTGCACTGAGGGGGCTTTCTGAAGGGAATACAGCAACTGACCTTTACCATTTGGGTTAATATAATTTCCAGGTGTTTACCAAACAAACATGGCCCTCCAACAGTGAGCAAACAGACAGGGAATGGCCCGTGAGAAAGGGCTGTGGTTTAGAATTGGGTCAGTGTTCTGGCTTAAAAACAATAACCCACATTTCCTTCATTTACAGTATGATACAACCCAGATATGACTACTTCCTAAGTATTTTGCAAAGCAAAATGACCTCTAGTTGGCAAGTTTTATGCAGGAATGCAGGCTTGTGTGCCAGAACAAGTCAAGATCTTGTCACATTCACTGCCAGAACTTTAACAAGGAAGACCCATAATTTCATGCTAAAAGCTCACAGCTTGACTGCTTCTTCACCAATTTGGGAAAAGGCCCTCAATAAGTCAAAGTGCGAGAAAACCCTTTTTTCCCACTCGCTTTCATGACTTCAGACTCAGCTTTTGGCTTTGACTGACCTGGATAACGGGTATCAGCTGTTAAAATGAGTCAGACATGCGCAAACGCAGACAGCCAGTCAGCATCTGCTAGACTAGACATGACTGTCTGTGATGGAGTTTATGGCATCTGGCCCAATGAGAGATAAAGTCCTGTTAATGACAATCTGTGAACACTGCATTTCATGTACACACTGTCGATCTTATCAATAATAGCTGGAATCGCCTTTGTTTGACAGATATTCCCTCATTCTCAGCTGGGACTGAAGTGGAGGAGACAGACACGCATTATCATTGAGATATTTCGCCTCGCAGCCAGTCGGATTTAAACATGAGGGATGCACACCACCTCCTCCAAATCCCTCACTCACTCTAGGCATACTCTATGAAAGAAAGCAAACAAAACCTTCTAGCTAAATGTGTCAGCAATTCATAACGCAACCAAATACACTTTCTCAACTATGCCACAGGGGCGCTTGCGTAAAGTGTTTTCTAACAGCAACAGTTTGAAGAAAATCTTGCTGAGATAGTTAAAGTTAATTATACTATCAGCAAATTTACCTGATTAATAACATGCATATTTTTATGTAATATTGCAGTGTTTATTATAAATTATTTATCCGTGCATATCAATTGTTTACAATTCATGTGTTCTTACGATCTTTAATTAAAAAATTAACTGTAATTACATTAAAAATGATAATTTTTTTTTTTTTTTTAACAATTTTTTTTCTTCGGCTGAACGAAAAAGAAAATATGGGTAACCAAACAGTTGATGGGCCCCACTGACTTCCATAATATGGGAAAAAAATAATAATATGGAAGTCAATGGGGCCTATTCAACTGTTAGGTTACCGACATTCTTCAAAATATATTCTTTTTTGTTCAGCAGAAGCTTTGGAACAACTTGAGGGTGAGTAAATGATGACAGAATTTCCATTTTTGGGTGAACTATCCCTTTAAGTGTGTATTGCACTAGTGGCACCAAATGAAATTGCAACCTGTTTGGCACCACTAGTGGTGCTATCAAAAGGAGTATACTAAAAAGACTACACGTTTGGCTGAATGGTAAGCATTCAAAACTGCGTCAAAACTGAAGTATACTTTATGTTAATCAACCATGCGGACATGATTACCAATGCCAATTTTCTCAAAAGATATATCGTTTCATTATATACAATAGGCCGCCCACTTGCAATGCATTGCCCAAGTATTTGCACACTTACGTAGTAAGTATGCTTCTGGCACACACATTCACTGTTTTACAAGGAACCCAACTATTTTGGCTAATGAGCTGTGTTAAGGGTAAGTTATCCTAATTTTAACACATTTAATGTCTTCCATATGACACATCAACCACAAACAACACCAATCTTATGCGTAATGGAACCTTAAACGGGGGCATCTTAAACAAGGCCATGAGGTAAATTAACCTCCAACCCTTCAGTCCTTTAAACACCATAAGTCTTGGCCTAGGCCCAAAAGGGCTTATTTGAACAATGCTCATCAGCTAGCAGCTAAAAAAGTAGAGTTAAGAGTTTATGTAAGCCTTTTGTACAGACACAAATCCTCCTTTTCACACACATCAATGAGGTTTTAGGAACTGCATAAAGGGCGATACGGCCTAGTGCCTCGTTTAATTAAAATCTGAATGAAGCAAAAGTTGTTAAGATAGGCGTACAGCTGCAGGGTGAATGACAAACATGCTGAAAGTTTGACAGGAGTTTCGATTTCTGTGGTTTATCTGCAGACAACACTAAAGGGTAAAAACACAAAAACACATTCACAGTACAGGACCAGACACAAACAAACATGTGGGGACTGGTTGTTTTGCACACACGTAGAGCTCGACGGCAAGTTTTGACAGCAATCGATGGCAAATCTGTCTCTGCTTCTTTAAGGTCAGTGGGAGCAAACAGGCCGAGGGTCTTTCACAAACCTGTCTACATGGTGGAAACACACTGCCTCCTTGTTTCTCTCATTCAAGTCGTTCCTTTATGGGTTTGGACAGCAGCGGGCATCTTTGTAGAAGCAGCACTGCATTGTCCCCCTGAGCAGAACTAATTTCTTCTCAAGCTCGAGCGGTAGCCTTCATTCACCGGGAGTTTCTGACGACATGCAGCACTTAAAAGGGAGGCTGAAAGGGCCTGTGAGAAAACCGAAGCAGCAGGTAGCTTTGGGTGTTGGAGAATTCCGCCTGTCTGAATTGAGGCTGGTCATTCCAGACAGCATGTGGTCCACACCGCGGAGCTACAGTCGAGAGTGGGAGAGCTTTTTGAGTTTAACAAGCACCATCTGGCATTCTGAGCTCCTCACAGCAGCCGAACACACACACACACACACCCCGACACCCTGCTGCACCATCCCCACCAAATACCTTAACCAGCACACACACACGCTCACGGCTGAATAAAAAGACCTGGACTCCTCAGACTTAGTAAAAATATGACCTTTAACTGGCATCCAATTGAACTGTGCTTCTCAACGGGATTTACAGACCCAAATTTTCCATTGGACATCAAGTAAAAAAAAAAAAAAAAAAAAAAAAAAATCCTAAAGTGAAATGTAACAATATAATGTTTATAGTCACTCAAAAAAAAAATAAAAAAAATGAAATGTTGGATTTAAAAAAAAAAAAAAAAAACAGTCAAGCGGGTTCTACACAACTATATTGAGTCATTTGTATAAATAATAGTTTAGTTGTACGAACAAAATTTCTTTGAGTAAATACAAATCATTTGAAGTTGTCACTGTTACATAATATTTATACTTTAAGTAAATCCACCAATTTTTTTTTTTGAGTGTAGAAACAACTTAAATTAAGTTAATGTAATTACATGAGTTTTTAAGTAATGTGAACAAGGATGGTTTGAATGAAACTGACAACAGTGAAAGTTTTGTGTGTAATTAACAATACACTTAAATTATTTCTCAAAGTTGTAAATTTAAAGAAAAAGATTATTGGAAAACATTTAACAAGCACATACTATGTCATTCTTTGTACTTCAGAATGTCATGTTTAATTTAATGTGCTACTTGCCGTTTCTTTGTAATTATTTGTGAAATTTACAAGCAATTTCTAAATTAAAACTGTTTTTACACCAATTTCTTTTTAGTGTACAAAACTACCTAGCTTTGGCTAGCTTCTATCAAGTGACAGATTAATCTGCATTCAGACTAAAGCATTTACATGACATCTTAACATTTTTTAACTTGCATTCCCCATATGTATTTACATTGCAATAATTAATTTGTGACAAAATGCAGAACAATTTGATTTGACTTAAACAACAAAAGTTATGTGAACCTTTTTCTACTCCAGTGGAACACTGATAAGTCTATGTATTTAGCTACCATAACTATGCACAAACTTAAGGTCAGCAGCATTTTTTGATCATCACCGTTTCCCCCCACAATGTCATAAGAACAGACCTGCAATCAATTTCTGGGTCACAACCCACCAGAACCTTTGCCCTAGACCATACAAAAACATACAAAGGGATTTAGACACTTTTTTTTTTAACATGCAAACTGGCAAACAGCTAAAGCACAACAAGTTATCATCATGCTAACAAAAGCACTGCCACTAAAATTAAATATATTCCAAATATCACCATCATGGTGTCCATGAAAAATAAAAGGCCACACGATTTCTCTTTAATATATAATTTTTTTGACTATTAATAAGCAATGAAGAAGTTTTGTTTAAAAAAATTCAAGGAAAAAAAAAAAAAAAAAAGAAGACATTATGCTAAATTACTACTACCTTTTTCTTAATGATATCCAGACAGCTGTATCACCCTGGCATTTTTTTTACTTTATGAACTTTGTGTTTTTGAATAAATTATTTTAGGACAAAATTATCATTTGATGCATAAACTAGATAACAATGGACTAGTTGGTTGTTGGATGATTCGTCGGCCATTGTGAGCCTTTTCTACCACAAGCATGTGTCAAACTCCAAAACTCCCCACCACATCTCTACACCATCACTCAATAATTTTAGTAAAACTAAATGCACAATAAAAAGGCAGAGAAAGAAAGAAAAAGAGAGTGTAAACACCCCCTTCACTGCTGAAGGACATCTGTCCCACTGACAGTTAAATGTAATTATACTGCAGCCATTCCCAGCATTACAGAGTTCTTCATCTAACCTCAGAAAAGCCTGCTGAGCGCGATCCCGCACGTTACAAATGTCAAACACAAACAAGAGCAACTCACCAAACAAACCCACATTCTCTTCCCAGCCATCACAGATATGAATAAAGCACACAATGGCAGTCGTGTCAGGACCGATCAGCTCAATCAGTGGGTTTGAACCGGTTGCCCTCCACCACATCCTCACTGCAGAAAAACAGCTGTAAATCCATCCATGTCGGCAGAAAAGTCCCCAAGGCTTTGGCTTAACAAACTGATATTCAGAACCCTGCCAACACCTGGAAACCACACCCAAAGATGTACCTGGGGATGTGTCTTTTCTAACAAACAACATTTACTTTACTTCAACCAATCAATACATTCCCTGTGTAGGCCACAAGCCTGGCTGATATGAAGGGCTGATGCTGGTTACTCATTAAGACAAATGTGTGCGGTGAAAACACTGTTAAGATAAAGAGAAAACCAAGAAGATAAAAGCACTTGTATATAAATATAGAGCGAGAGAGAGTGAGAGAACAATTAAAAGAAAGCCAAACCTCATTTCCTCAACCCCCAACATCTCTCCAGACCCCTTTGCCCCCCGAACAAAAGCCCCTAACGACTGGTGCCGCTGGCTCAGATTAGCATTTCTATAAAAAGAGGCGGTACCATGAAACTCCAGTTATCGGACCAACAGATAAAGCCCTTTCCCCCCTTTCTCCCTCTCTTGAACTCAACCCGCCCCCCCCCCCCCCCCCAAACCTATTCAGTCCACCTGCATTGATGCAAAGACCCTCAAAGAGGCATAGAGACCACATCTGAGAGGCTTCTACGTGCTTTTTTACTCCTCAATTCAGTTATAGAAAGGTGAAAGAGAGAGTGAGAGTTTTGAGAGTGACAGAGAGGACAGAGGTGGAATAATCCCATGTACAAGCCATATGCTGTGGCGCTGTAAACTCAGACTTCCTGTGGCGGCGAGGGCGAATGAAGGACAATGGCAGCGAGACAAGACCTGATACTAACAGAACACAACAGAAATGCTCACACACTCCGATTTATAGGTGATGTGTGTATTTTTTAATTTAAAATCAAAAGTCTAACATTCAGAGACAACAATGAGTAAACTAAGTAAGGATGAATTCAGCAAACATTGTAAACACTGGGGCTCAGTGGTGATATCAAAACACTGCTGTTTGTTTGAGCATCCTTGCCCAGCACAGCAACACTGGCTCAACCAATAGTGCAAGTTTGGGGGTGGGGATATCCAATAGCAGATGGGAGGAGTGTTTCAACAAACTCTTTGAAAACGGTCTTTAGTTTTTAAATTCTGTTTGATGCTGAAGAAATTACACACTTTACCATTCCAGATTTATTTTTACCTTTCACTTTACAGTTCTTATTTATTACATGCCTACTTACTAAATACATAAATGTTTATAATATTTATTTTTAATAAGAAAAAAAGGCATGAAATGGAGGCATGAAAGTAGCACAGCTCTTTAAAAAAAAATTTTATACAGAAAAACCTGATTCCAATCAGAATTAAGTATTTTAGAGAGCCAAATAAATAAATAAATAAATAAAATATTTTATATATGGGTCATTGATGAATAAAATTTTTTTTTTTTAAAAATGACCCGTCACGTCACTGACCCATATACATTATTATATATACACAACATATATTATATATACAATATATTTAATTATCTCAGTCTTATGACTGTTACAGCTTTGTGATATGTTGTCCATAAGCCAAATTTCTAAGTAATAATATTTATTATGCTGCATCTGTTTTCCTCTGTTTACAGGAAATGTGCTATACAAAGTTTGATCGATGGGCCCATACACACATCACAGTGTCAGCTCTGTACACATACACAAAAACAGTAAAACACTGAACAGCTCAAACTTCCTGTCAGTACGGACTGTACGTCATTAAAAATGCATCTAAACAGACAGTAACGATGGGAACAAACCTCTGGGGGAAGTTGGACTGAAACCCTGAGCACACAGAGCTGGACGGTAATGCACAGTGATCGAACCACTGCAACAAATACCCACGATGCCTTGCCTCGCTCCGCCTACAGCTGTGCCAAGTCTCCAGGGGAATATTTACACACCGCTCTGTCAGACTAACCCAATCTGTTTATACAAGTTTAAATGTAAGGAAAGGACACACAGTCCGAGTTTCCTTCTCCTTCTCCCTCTCACTACTGTCAACTGAATCAATGGCACATTTGAAGCTGCTTCTGTGCACTGTGGTGGTCTGTATGTCTCCAGGGCCTTATTGCTTGTTAGGGTCCATGTCTTTCTCTCTCCCTCTTCGAGGCTGCACTATTCTGTCAAGGCTCTTTCTTTCTCTCTCTCTCTCTCTCTCTCCCTAACTCACCCATCTTCATTCTCCTTGCAGCCTGGCTAATGTGCTCATGGATCACTGCAACCGCCTGTGTGCATGCTCCAAAGCAAAGTTTCCAACAGACAGGCCCAGAGCAAGTTAGACTAAGTGAACTGGAGCTACTGGATATGTGAGTGCACTTCAAAACTTATTCTTAGTTCCGGTACTCTAATTTGATTGGACAATTAGGTGTTAAAAAGTATCAGGCGTTTCAAGACTCCAATAGCACTGAAACCCTTAACTGTAATTTGGCAAGGACACAAAATGAACTGAACACTCCAAGAAATTCTATTCTTAAAGTGGTGAAAATCACATTTTAATTGTTGTTTATATGCCTATGTGGTGTTTTTAACATGCTTAAAAGGGGTCCTTGATTATGATTTCATTTTTTTTTTTTACTTTAGTTAGTGTGTAATGTTGCTGTTTGAGCATAAACATCTGCAAAGTTATGATGCTCAAAGGGAGATATTTTCTTTTACAGAAATCACTTTTTAAGGACTACAACAAATGGCTGGTAGGGACTACAACAAGCTTTTACATCATGAACCCCAAAATTTACATAAACTCTGCCCCCGGGAACAAGCAACAAAGGAGGTGAGGATATGTTGGGCTACTTTAGAGAAGAGGAAGAGTTGTTGTAGTAGAGTGTTGTTACCATGCCGTCATTTTACGTCGGACTGCTTCACAAACGAGGGTCAGTTTAATGCTGGATTTGCACAAAAGATTAACATGATAGCACATGCTAGTCAATGAGTTGAATCAACTTCACAGCAACTACTTAAATTTATCCACTAACCACTCAGAAATGTCCAGATGTCCTCTATATCAGTCTCCGACTCCGGTTTGAAAAATGTAAGACTGAACACTGTTACTGACAATCGTCATTTTGGCTGCGTGAGATTCTCCAGCCTTGTTGTTGTTGAGCAACCGAAGTGCAAGCTCTTCTGGAAAGTGGGCCGGGAGCAGCAGCTCATTTGCATTTAAAGGGACACACAAAAAATGGTGGGGTTTTTGCTAACACCCAAATTTGACAAGCTATAATAAATGATCTGTGGGGTATTTTGAGCTAAAACTTCACAGACACATTCTGGGGACACCAGAGACTTATATTACATCTTGGGAAAAGGGGCATAATAGGTCCCTTTTAAGACAAACCATGTGCAAATTAATCAGTCAACACCATTGCTGAGTATTTTCTCCTAAAAACTGCATTGAATCAAAAACGCAGTTTAAAATTGGCCATTCTCTACGTCACACACATAATTTGCAAGCAATCCCGTCAATGTGCAGGGCAGGCTTTAGCATTACTATGCTGCGAAGCCAGGTTATCCCTGTATATTTTTCTGTTGATATGAAAAATCAGGTACATTTAGTAATATAGGGGGTGAATTATGTATATGATGTATATTACGATGTTATGATGAACTATATGCCTTTCTCCACTGACGTTCTATGTTGTTCAAAAGGGTATTTTTCAAAGGAATTGTTCTAAGGATACTGATTTTTAGAAGGCAGCTGTCTGACTCTGAGATTGTGAATGGGAACATGGTTTGTGTAACATTAGCAACACATTATTAGCTGTTTGATAGTCAAGCCAAAGGCTAATCATTGCAAATACAGTATAATTTGTATAAAAGACCTGTATAATTCGCTCTTCCTCTTCCTCTTCTAAATCAGTTTCTGGTTCAAACATATATGGCTGAATTAAACCAGTATTTCCACTTTCCATTGTGCAGTGTTTACTACAGTAAAGTTGAGCGAGTAGATCAGGTAGCCCGAGCTTGTGTGATAAAATGTATTTTTAACACGGCTGTATTTAGTCAAGTTTAAAACAATTCTGCCAGTGAAACAAACAAACAACACTCCTCATAAGGGTAAAGGTCAGTTGGACTCGGTACGAGTCAAAGCTTGAAAGTACCCGTGTGTTTAGTGTGAAAACTCAGCTGCTGTAGGATACTGTGGCTACACGCCAGCGAGATACCAAGTACAACGGCTTCCCGAACATGTTATTAGCTGTTTTCTGAAATGTGCACTTGCACAGTTTGTTGTTGTTAGTTAGTGGTTTGGGCCCGTTACCAAGCAACCTCTGATCTCATGCCGCTTTGATTGACAGCACATTTCCCCTCAGCTGAGTTACTATGGTGGAGAAAGCGGGTTTGCCATATGTCAAACCAAAGAGAAAAGATAAAAGACAGAGATAGCTAGAGATGGGAGAGAGAGCATGTAAAGACAGCACATGTTGATGGACTACTTCCTACTATTAATTTCTCTGGGTCTGACTTTCTGGGCTATCACTTTCCAATGATGCATACCAGGATGTGGCACAACCACAAAACATATGGCCACAGTATGTGTATGGATCTTATATTCAACATGAAATGGCATTCAACATCCATTTGACAGTGTAACATATTTCAGAGCAGAAAAACAGGATATGTAAGGGGGAAAAAAATGTTTTCAGAACAATGGGAATACTTTACAATAAGGTTATATGTGCATATTAGGTAATGCAATAGCTAACATGTAATAAAAGCATTGTGCATTATTTCATTTAAGTTAACTTTAAATCTCATACTGTTCAAAAGTTTGGGGTCAGTAAGTATTAAATTAATACTTTTATTCAGCAAGGACAAGTTAAATTGATCAAAAGTCAAAGACATTCAAAAGATGTCTATTTCAAATAAATGCTATTGTTTTGAACTTTCTATTAAAAAAATCCTGAAAAAAGTATCACAGTTTCCATAAAATTTTAAGCAGCACAACCGTTTTCAACATTTATAATAAATCACAAAATGTTTCTTGGTCACTAAATCCGCATATTAGCATGATTTCTGAAGGACCATGTGACACTGAAGACTGGAGTAATGGAGTAAATTGTAATAAATTTCACAATATTACTGTTTTACAAACTTTTGAATGGTAGTGTATACGAATAGATTCTTAATATATAAATAGGATCAATCATTGCATGTCTAGCCGCTCTACACACTTCCTGGTTCACACACAATTTTGATCCTCGATGACAGTCAACGAATGCACCTTTTACTTGACCTGCTCTTGACAAGAGTATCACACTGGGACTCTCTCTATATCTCTCTGAGGTGTGTTTGTATGTGTTTTCATTTATTGCGAGTTATTAACTGTGTTGATAGGAGCCTAAAGGCCTTCTGGATCTGCAGCAGACAGGATAAAACTCATTCACCCTGAGGAGAAACACAGCTGAGGTGCTTGCGTGTTTATGTCTGTTTATATAGTGTGAACTGTATACAACGCATACGTGTTTAAATGTGAGTGGGAAAACCGTGTGGGAAGGCGAATCTCTTTGTCTCTCTCGTACACAGATAATGAGAATGAGAAATGTGCGAATAGCTGCTTTTATTAAAAAGAAAAAGTTTATAGCTGCCTGTGGCCTCATAAAGCCCCAGTGATGGAGCGCAGGAGGGAGAGGCCATGAATTATTCTCATTCCTTCTTTCTCTTGCTCGCTCTAATGGGCCTTTGTTTCTTTATCTTTGCTGTCAAGTTTATTAGGAAGCACTGTTTAAATTTAGTTTGGAATTGTACCATTCTGTATCAGGTAACACGTTTAAGCCTTAGTAGGGTAAGAAATCTCCCTTGCTCCACATAGACGAATAAACAAAGGAGATCAGCTATAACTTTCAGGTGAAATTTCTGCACCACTAGCAGTACCAATAAGAAAAATAATAACCATTTCCACAAAAGGTTTCTGCATGCCGTTTCAGCCCCGTCTTTCTAGGTTTGGACGAACATGTAGACCTGCCCCCAAACAACAAGCCTGTCCCTATTTTCAGTACTATTTCACGCCATTTTGTAGCATATGTAGTGTATTAAATGTAATAAGATGAAGTACATGGTCAAATGAAAAACTAAATCCAGATTACTGGACTCACTACTTGCAGATTTTCATATAAAGCGGAGAAGGAGTGTTGTTATTGTTATCTAAAACTATATAAAAAAAAAAAACTTTAAAATGAATAATAAATATTACGTAAAAAAAAAATACATTTAAAAAAACTATAATGAAACTTAGAAATGCTGCATTGGCAATTTACTGAAAATAAATAATAATAATTAAGTTGTATATAAATAAGTAAAATAACTAAAACTAAAATAAAAATAAGAGGCTAAATAAAAATATTGGGGGAAAAACACTAATAAAAATGGCAAAAGCACAAAACTTAAACTTACTAAAACTTAAAATAAAATTAAAAACAAAATAAAAGCTAATTCAAAACAATAAATATTACAATATTATATTAATAATACTAAAATTACAACATGCTAAACATGCTAAAGCTAACATACTTCAACTGGAACATGGCAACTGCTTCAGTGTAGTAAAAAACATTAAACCGTATTACATTTGATATGACAACTCTTCAAAAATTCATACACTAGATAGCAGAGTGCATGATGCACTGTATATTATACATCATTTGGGATGCAGCTAACGTTTCAGGAAGTCAACCTACGAATGGCTTACTTACTGATGTCTCTGTTATAAGAAAGTGTTTTATCATCAAAAAATGACAGTTCACCTTTAAAGGAATTCCAGGTTTATCTACTGTATATCCCATTAGCATGCTGTCAACTACCTCAGGCAATAATTTCAACACGTCCCTCTGTGTTTATAAACACATAAGACACGCGTTTACAGTAAGCACACATTTATTGTCTGAGGTAATCGTCAGAATGCCACTAATGCGGCACGCAGAAATCAGGTCGCAATAAACCCGGAATATTCCTTCAGCATTCCTCCCTTCCCCCTCATTGAGGAGGAGAGAGATGGACAACAGCTGCTCCTGAGGTAGAGGTGCGAATTCTTAATGACAGTCCGCCCCTTTGCCCCCGCACTCCAGGTCACATCAACAGATCTGAAACACTTGTGTCGTTTGTACTGACGTAAGCCCATCCGTCGTTTATGGCTCTATCGCCTCACCCTGTTTACGCTGCCCAGCTAGGCCAGACACTTGGTTTCCTTCCTGTTGTTCCTCCTAAAACAAAGACATAAAAAAAACCCTGTCTTGACTCCTTGCTGAGCCTGTGTGCAGCTGTTGGGTGCTGCTTTCCACTTGGCTCACTCCTGCTGTGG
The DNA here is from genome assembly GCA_037101425.1 of Elopichthys bambusa. NCBI lineage: Eukaryota > Metazoa > Chordata > Actinopteri > Cypriniformes > Xenocyprididae > Elopichthys > Elopichthys bambusa. The sequence continues at coordinate 20,272,302 of CM074452.1, read as the reverse complement.
GATGAGCACTCCAAGAGACACGGAGGGGGATGGAAACAGCTGTTTCTCATTCCCAATCACACGTCAGTCAGACTCAAACACATTCCCTCTTTATTCCATTGCGCTGCTGGTGAAGAAATGACGTGTTTGAGAAAAACAGAAAGACTGAATAAAGGAGCCCTGCTATTTTTACTTCGGTAAGCAACTTAAGTGTAATCTGTGCTCTACCAAATGGAAATGGAAAACTAACTGGATTTTTTGTAGAAATGACACGTAAGAGAAATTAAAAAAGGTACAGTTCACCCGAAATTACAATTCTATCAATATTTATTCACTTTCTTGTCATTCTAAACTGGTTTCTCTCTTTCTTCCTTAAAAATACAAGGTGAATTTTCAAAAATGAATGAAAGTGAATGAGAACTGGGGCTGTCAAGCTCAAAAATTAGCAAGAAAAGCATCATAAAAATATTAAAGTCCTCGTGAACCGGAGGTTGCAAACAACTTTTGTGACGTATTTCCAAGTGAAACGGAATATTGAATAGAGGGCAGGGTTTTGTTTTAGCGCTCCTCCTCTCCATCTCTCGCTCATAGCAGACTAACGGTTGGAGGGGAGTGGTTTAAGCGTTTTCAACCCAAGCCGTCAAACTGTCATTAGAGAAGGGGCACTGTTGCAGAGGGGAGGAGCATTTTCAGATTTTGATTAAATATTACGAAGCCAAACAATTTTTTTGTGTGGATTGACTTGCACGGATGAATTTTTCACCACAAAACTAGCAATTTGAGCTAACAAAATAAATAAGGTCAATTTTGATTTCATGTGTACTTTGAAAGTGGTCCATTTTGAAGTAATACGATAAATTGAAAAATTTCTTCTCCATACGCAATGCTACAGTTTGGCATATAATGCACTAATAATATGGACCACTTTTATGGTGCTTTGATGTCAATTTGGAGCTTGATGACAGACCAAGAACACACACACACACACACACAAAAAAAGAACTTTTGAGGAAGAATGACATCTTCCAAGTAAATACATTTAAATGTAAATGCAATCTGGTCCATACAACATTGGACCCAATTGCCTTTCATTGACCAAATAACACTAAGACATTCTTCAAAATATTTTAAATGTTCCACAGAAAAATGAGTATCCCTTTAAAAGCATTAAAAATTGAGACAAAAAAATGAGGGAGATGAAAACAGAAGAGATGAAGAGAAAATTAAAAAGAGAGACAGACAGAGGAGCGGCCCGTTGGGTATTGTGAAGTATTCCCTAGGCTGTGTTCTTCATGTTACAAAGCACACTGACTCTCTGAAATAAAACTGTCCTGTCTTGGCTTCCCAGCTGTGCTTGCCTGTCCCATTTTCTCGCCCTCCATCCGTTCCTCACTTCTAGTGCTCCTTGGCATTCAGGGAATAAGGTTTTTCTTTCCATAGGGGAACAAAACCTCCAGGCCCAGTGAGTGACGTCTCTGAAGACAGCTGACCCCTGGCTGCTGAAATCCACTGAGACTGGGATCCGCTAACGATCTCATGAGCCCCGGTACAGATGAAAGGCAGAACAGGGAAGTAGTAGTAGTAGTAGTAGTAGTAGTAGTAGTAGTGGAGGAGGAGAGGCAGGAATTGAATCTTACTGAGCGCCTCCATTTATTTTGCCAGCCAATTTGTTCATTAATATCAGATCGGATGTTGTTGCATGCACGTAAATAACAAAAACATACAAGATCGGATTTTTCTGCATCCAATTTCAATCTGATTTCTGGTTATCTGATCTATAAATGCAGCGTTGGTTACCAAACACTAAACTTTTGAATGGAAGAATATAAAGGGTTGTCTGGAAGTTCTTATCTGAAAGCATCACATGCATCTTAGATAAAGAGTGAACTACTTGAATAATTAGAAGTGACTGCAATTGTTTTCAATATTAAAATATTTCATGTTCAATACAGGTTTTGGTTATACTGGCATATTGGCTGATACATTGTGTTCTGATTGGTTCTTCGGGAGAGTAATGATATACAGGCACTGTACATGGTTTCAGTACACATTCTTGCTTTTAAAATCGGTTAGATGAAGTGCAACTGATGAAATGTAACAGGACAGATCACAGGGGTCTTGAGACATGTTTTTAAAAGCTGAACAATTTTTAACTTGCCACATCATCTTAAAAATGCAACAGACATCGTGAGAGGCAATTATATAGCAGTTGTATGTGCATTTTGAACGCAATTTTAAATATGATTGCTATCTGATATCCTGTCATGTAACCTATATCAAAAACCTATTACGATTCTCATCGTAATTATTGAAGATACGGTTTTGTCTGAAATCATCACTTGCACAGGAATTCCTATGAGTAAATCATACAGGAAGTATGAGCAATGAATATTTTACTATTTATTTTAGAAAAGCCCCTCACACTTGCATGTCAAATTACCCATTGCAGTAAGCCACATAGTCACGCAGGCGGTTTTATTTAGTTATGAACCACATGGGAAGCCAAATGCTCCAGAAGCAAGATGCAACTTCTATACTTAAAGGGTCATTTCACCTAAAAATGAAAATTCTGTCATTAATTACTCACCCTTATGTTGTTCCAAACCCGTAAGACCTTCATTCATCTTCAGAACACAAATTAAGATATTTTTGATAAAAACCACCTGCATTGAAAGCAAGTTAATTTATACTTTCAATGCCCATAAATATATTAGTGACATATTTTAAACAGTTCATGTGACTACAGTGGTTCAACTTTAATGATATGAAGCGACAAGAATTACTTTTTGTGCAACAAAAAAACAAAATAATGACTTTATTCAACAATATCTAGTGATGGGCAATTTCAAAACACTGCTTCATGAAGCTTTGAAGATTTACAAATCTTTTGTTTCGAATTAGTGGTTCGGAGCACATATCAAACTGCCAAAGTCACGTGAACCATTAAAATTTCGAAACACTTATGACATAACGCAGCCTCGTTTACTGAAATCGTGATTTTGGCTCTCTGAACCACTGATTCGAAACAAAAGATTCTTAAAGCTTCATGAAGCAGTGTTTTGAAATCACTGGATATTGTTGAATAAAGTTGTTATTTTGTTTTTTTGGCGCACAAAAAGTATTCTCATCGCTTCATAACATTAAAGTTGAACCACTGTAGTCACATGAACTGTTTTAAATATAACTTAGTACCTTTCTGGTCGTTTGAAAGTGTAAATTAACTTGCTTTCAATGGAGGCCTCACTGAGCCATTAGATTTTATAAAAAAATATCTTAATTTGTGTTCCGAGATGAATGAAGTTCTTACGGGTGTGGAACGACATGAGAGTAAGCAATTAAAGGGTTATTTCACCCAAAAATGAAATTTCTGTCATTAATTACTCATATGTTGTTCCAAACCCGTAAGACTTTCGTTTATCTTCAGAACACAAATGAAGATTTTTTTTATGAAATCTGAGAGCTTTCTGTCCCTCCACTGACAGAAAATTTGGACTAAACCACTCAATTCATATGCATTCGTTTTATGATCTCTTTATGAACTTTTTTAAGGGTCAAAGTGTCAGTTGCATAGCTGTCTAAGGAGGAACAGAAAGCTCTCAGATTTCATCAAAAATTCTTCATTTGTGTTCCGAAGACGAACAAAAGTCTTTCAGGTTTGGAAAGACTTGAAGGTGAGTAATTAAACACAGTTAATGACTATACCTTGTGAACTATCACTTTAACTGAATGGTACAGCATAAAAAAAAAAAAAATAAAAAAAATAAAAAAAATTCTAACAAGTTTAAAGCAAAATTAATTATACTGGCTGGGAATCACTGATAAAGAAATGGCTGGTGCTAAAATGGGATGTATGAAGTCAGACTGGGAAGCATGCTAAGACTGTGTGTGTGCATCTATAGGCTCTAGTGAGCTGAAGCAGCACTCTGCTAGCTGAGTCAGGAAAAGGCATTAAACTCAAGTAAACACACATTCACACCAAAACACAACACAGCAGGGCCCTGAAGCGAAACGTCTAACCGTGTTATTAATTAAACAATAACCTCATCCTCCTTCAAAGCACAAGAAACAATACAAGCTTCTCTCAAATGTCCCTATAAAACCTCATTAACTACATAAAACAGGCCGAACTGGCTAAACCGCAGCACCTGATTGGCTGCAAGCTCAACAGCTCATTAGAGCCTGAAAGCTGCACATAGTCGTATCGAACTCTTCTCCTCTCAATCTCCATCTCACAACATGATCTGCTACAATAAACCAATTAACCTTGAACCAAGCAGGTCACTTACCAGCTAATCAGTCCCAAAGATAGGACACACACAGGCAAATACACACTCATCTGTACACATGAGCCACGTCTGGCTCGTAAAAATCTCATCAAGGCTGTGACGAAAGATTTTATAGCGATAATTACGTTATTGAAACACAGTCAATTGAACTAATAGAAGTCAATAAGACTGTGAAGAATGTCGAACACGCAAAAGGTCAAAGACAACAGCTGCCCTTTCATGCCAATGTGAGATTGGTCCTGCGATATGACATAAAACAAAGACATCTGGAAGGGAAGCCAATCCAAGATCAGCATTAAAAAAAACAAAAACACATCTACTGAAGGACTTTCTAAAAGTACAGGCCATGTGTTCATGTTTTAAGATCAGAGTCATGTACTATCCTAGATTTTCGATGTTTATTGTTGTCAGTAACAGAGAAAAGGCCACAAATTCCATGAATTTAATCCTGCAATTCCAGGGCATTACCTTCTAAAATGAGAAAATAAAACCTAACAACAGTAAATCTCTCGATAATGTATGTGGATTTTTTCTAGAGATTATATAAATTGTATCTCTAGTTTTTAAGCAGACAAAGCATGGCAAATCAACACTTTATTGTACATCTGTCACCGTTTACACTGCTCAGCCAGAACGATCCGCAAACTAAAACTACTAATCTAGTGCATTATGACACCATTTAGGTGTCCAAAAATGGATCCGGTGAGGTCTTTGATCACCCGCAACCCTTTCTGACAAACACGGAGCTGTTATGTTTATTTTAACATGAGGAGAGCTGATGGAAGAGTCTGGAGGCTGCACCTGCGTCTCAAGGCAACACGTGTTTTCTCCTCATCTTTTTTAATTGCCGACAGCCATTTCCTGCCACCATAATCACACCCATAATTTCCTGCACAAATGTCTCTAATTTTCCAGGTCATAGGGGCTTCCAGAAAACGATAAAGCCTAACATCTTATTTCAGTGGTAAAGGTTGGAGAAGGATGGGTAAGATTAAAAAAAAAAAAAAAAAAGAGGAAGAAAGAAAACCAGTGGAAAAGAAAGGGTCCACAGTGTCACCAGTCGAAATTCCCCTAGGCTTCCTATTGAGACATAATTTTCGCTACAGTGGGAAGAAGGAATGCTGGGAGAGACACTAATCCACTCCTCTTATCTAGCCTTCGGCTCTAGAGGGCAACAGGTCAACCAAAAAAAAAAAAAAAAAAAAATGCATGGAAACAACATATTGTCTGGTGTCTGGCCTATGGCTCTGGGGGTCTTACCCAACAGCAAGCACAGGTCATCAGATTGTGAATCATCAAGCCAAAGTTAATCCCTTTGTTTCTCTATGTTCATCTCTAAATGGTGCAACAGATTAATTTACACAATCGGGCAAATAATCTGCCATTGCCTTATGATACATGGGTCAATGGTGAGCATAATGGAGCATGTACAATAAATCAGTAGGTCAAGACCCCTATAGAATTAAAACAAGGACTTACTATTTTATAATATATTAAACTACTACTACTACTACTACTACTACTATTTTGACCAAAAAAAAAAACTTTAAAATGTAATAATAATAATAATAATAATAATAATAATAAGGAAAAATCAGCTGCTAAAAAAAGGCTTAAAATAGCCTGTGGGTTGCTGGTCCTAACTTGCGGTTTTAGACCGATTTGGGGCACTCATCAAGTGGGATGCCAGCTAGATTAGTATTGTCAAAAGTACCGACTTCGATACCAAGTCGATACTGAAATTTTGAAAATGTGACGCTTCAAGCGCTGTTGAGCGGATTCGTAAACACCTCTGATTGGCCATTGTGTTCACACGCTCAACATATGTGTCTGTGATTGACTACAATGATTAGCGCACGGGAACGGTTGAAAGCGCACGGAAGTGTTTGAAAACGTTTTGAAAGCGGGAGAGTTGAAAGCAGGCATCTATCAGCGGTCAGCTCAGCTCGGCTGCTTTGAAACGCTCCCGTGTGTAAGCGCTCAATGAAGAGCGTCATTGATGTCTATTGTTTTTGAAGCACTGATCAATGTAGCCAATCACAGACATATATGTTGAGCGTGTGAACACAATGCCCAATCAGAGGTGTTTTCGAATCTGTCAACAGTGCTCAAAGCATCCCATTTTTAAAATTTCCGTATCGACTTGGTATTGAAGTCGGTACTTTTGACAACACTAAACTAGATGAACTGAAAATCAGCTTGGCCAGACAGAGATCAGTTTGGCAATCTTTAATAAGGTAAGTCCACCATCTTAAGCTGTTTGTTGCTGAATGTTTTAAAAACATTGACTAAAACACAGCTCATCCAATCAAACTGTCAGAATATTAATATAGTTAAAGTACTAATAATATATTGATAAAATTGCTTTAAATATAATATCAAGGAGGTCTCTTCTGAGACCTTCAAATGTTAAACCTTTGTGCCACCCAAACAAACAAGAAGGGCTTAAAAGGTGACCTTGCTGACATTAAACTTGTTGACTAAAGCATATGCAACAGTTCACATTCCAAACCAATGTGGAACTGTCTGTTGATGGGATGAGATCAATAAGACAGAACAATAAGAAACCCTGAGGGCAGGGGCACCTTGACCTCAAGAATAAACCTGCCCATCTGTCCCTGCTGAAGCAGTCGGTAGGAGGTCAAAGGACATATTGGACCAATCTCACCTTCACTAAAGGAGGGGTTGCTTCAATTCTTACTTTAAAAAGGTGAAATGTGTAATTTATGAACCATTAGTGGTACCAAAGAAAACTGCAAAAATATTTCCAAACAGCTTTCTACAAGTAGTCCCACCCTTAACTCATGCCATTGGTTTTCAGGCCATTTAAGTCAACAAGAATCTGCCCCACATTAAACTGGCATATAAAAGTATTTACACATAGTAAAAAACAGACTTTGCCTTTAAGTCCGAAAAAAAAAAAAAAAAAAAAACACAAATGTGAATAGACTGGAGTGAGTTGAGTTATTACCTTCTTAGACTAAATGGTTATGATTTATTAAAGGGCCGTGAGGGTTTGCTGTGAGTGCAGAATACCAGCACCACCACCTCCGCCGCAACAAACAACAGCTGTTTCGGCTACAAATAGCATTGCTGATTATGACCAACATATGTAAATTACATCTAGCAATGTCCTACTAAATCTCTATGGTATATATTTAGTAGTCAGATGAGAGACATAGCAGGGGCAGACTGTGGCCATAGCGTAGGACTTCCTGAAACAGTAACCGTGAACTAAAGACTGGATATCAGTCGTAACAATGCAGCCACAGACAAAAATATGTGTATTTAAGTGCAATTAGAACAAAATGGACTCAAACATGAGGAGTCCTGAGGATTACATGCATTTAATCGTCCTTGTACACGCATGACTAACAAACAACCCCACTGTCATGGGAATTACACATTCAGCCCTGGCAAGGAGGAAATGTAGGACAAAAATAATAAGCTTCCCACTCGACTTACATTGCGGAGGTGGCGCTGTCTAGCATACAATGCACTTAATCATTGCGCAAATATGTTGGAAGAAGCTAATGGCTAATGAGCAAAAACAATGATGCAAAATAAAGGAGACTGTTGCGCCATCCTTCACCTCACGAACGCATCCTTCGCCTCACAAATGCATCTAAATGACTGTCAAAAAGACAAACTATAACATTGAGCAGAATCCAAATGAACGCAATCGCATGGAGCAGTCAAGACAAGCTAGTGACGTGGTAATTCATGGCTGTTGAAGGGTAAACACTGCAAAACAAAGACTTCAAAGATACTGAGCAGTCTTTATCGGTTTCTTCGCTTTGGGACACACCTTCATGACAACCGACACAGGTACAACACAGCCACTGTTCTCTCAACACTTGGCAGGAGCTGTTAACCTTATGCAAGACCTTATTGTGCACATAATTCATTTTTTTTTTTAGCTCCCCGTCAGTCATCTGATTAGTCATACCATGTTTCTCCAGGTGGAAGCGAAGAAAGCAGAGAACCAATTATAGACTTGTTAAGAGGTGACATTCCTCAAATTTTCACCCTGAAGGCTTGTGTGGCAATTCCCCTAACTTTATGAAATTAAAAATATCTAACTGTGAAAGTGTTTTGCTCATTCTGCTTGTGTTAATGAAAGGCTCAAGGCTTGATCTTTCCACCCATCCAACAGACAGAGAGATGGGGAAATTGTTGTCTTTGAACACTTCACGTAGATTCGCCTGTCCCCATTTGAAGTCCCTCTTTGTGGTAGAAACCTCCAAAGAGTCCACTTAGCAAGCGCGAGAGAGTCATATTAGTCCCGCTGAGAACAGAGATCTGGTTCAAAGACAGAGAGAGAGAAGCCAAAAGGACGGCCCTGTGTGCATCAGTTAGCCTTCTAAAATCTCCCCCCTCTCACAATGAGTATAGATGCTTGAATGAGATTTGGTTCAGCCAAAGTAGAACTGTGGAAATCTATCTGCTGATATTTCAATCCTTGTCTCCAACTCAAAACAAAGCCCCGCACAGGAACAAATGACGCAGAACCCAATGCAGACTCCAGTGCTCTAGTTTTACATAGCATTTGCCATTTTAAATATTGACCAGCTTGTCATCCAAGGTTACGCTCATGGAGCAGGTGGAAAGGAAGTGGGAAGATCCCAAAGGATGACGGAAACGTACAAGCCTGAGTGAAAGGGTTTGAAATTAAACTATTGCAAATCAGGAAAAGGCATTTAGTGGGGTTGAGACCCAATTGGATGAATGGAAGTGAGTGTTACAGTGTCAGGTGTAGAGGCAGATGGCTCTGTGCATCTGATAGGGTTTGCCAGCAGCCTCGCTTGCTTTCCCATGGGCCTTTGCATTAGGCAGAAAAGAGGGAACAGTCCAAGATGGAGGCTGGGGCTGCAAGTTATTATATATCATATAAAGATGTTAAATATATAAAGCAACCCATAAAATATAAAGGACCAATTGTTTTGCATAAATATAAATCATTTACTCACCCTCATGTCATAACAAACCTGTATGGCTTTCTTTTTTTTATGAAACACAAAAGAATTCTTTGGTCTGACAGTCAAAAGGGTCCAAAACAACATATGTTGTTCTGTGTTCCACAGAATAAAGAAAATCATAGAGGTTTGTAATGACATGAGGTTGAGTACATTTTTTGGGGTGAACTATCCCTTTAAGATGGAGACCCTGTTAGATTAGGCAGGTAGAACACTATATATGGATGTAAAATGAAGCAGAAGAAATTTGGTAAAATAATTACGGAACCATTAAGGACCACTAAGGTTTCCAGTACAAGCCTTGGCCTTGCTTTAAATTGCCAGCACTCGTATAGCAGGCAGTTCCCTCAGTCTCCGTGTCAATGATTTTAAACAGTTCAGCTAAAGTCACATGACTGCAATACAACACCTATAGCCTGACCTTTAAGTTCCAAGATAACACATCTATGCTTCATTGCAAACCCTGAAACGAAACAACAGAAACAAAACATGATCATAACCTTGTTTTTCTAGTCTACTAGCCACACAATGTTTTGGATTCAGAAATCCAGGGTGCTAAGGCAAGGTGATTCTGCCAGGAATGTCAGGAAAGTCACTCAAGCAGAAGTGAGAAGGGAAGTCTGAGTTGGCGTCAGCTCTTTAGGGTTGTCTAGCGCAATACGGATGAAATGGTTTACTCGACATCGACCTGAAAACCGAATCCCCAAACCTCCAGGCTGCGGAAACGTCATAGGAAGACACTCCATTGTGTCGACATCTTCAAAAAGAGCCATGAAAGAGAATAGGAGGAGGAAGAAACTAGCTGTGAACTCAATAGCTGACTAAAAGGAAACCTTTTCTTGCAACAAAAGCTTCCATTGGGACAAGAAAATTAAAACTACATACATCAAAAAAAATAGACAAAGCTTTATCTACAAAAACAATTCAGGAAAACACTAACAAAATGTTGCTCTAAATGTCCTCACGATATGGTAGCCTTGGTAGAAAGCACTTTTAGAAAGTTTTAAAATTGACATTAGCTGTTGGCAACCGCTGCTGAATGTACACCCGACTACATTAAACCAATTATATCGTTCATCTTAACAAGAGAACAGCAGGTCATGCAGGGTACTGGAGGATGGTGGATGGAAGGTGGGAGTCGGTGGTCCCATTCAAGACATCACTCTCTTGCTCACAAAGGTGCATGAGCATACACACATTAAAAATGGAGTATCCGAGGTCACTCTCGGGCAAACTGAAGTACCGTTGATGGAGTGGTGCAGCGATCCTTTCCTGTACCCATGCAGGGAAGCTGAGAAAGGTCTGGCTATTGATTCCTCGGGCAACAGATGGCCATGGCTAATCCCTGTCTGTGTCCATGCATTCTCCCGATGCTATCCATCGGTAAAATTCACTCAGTACATTACTACCAGCAAATTAACAATGTATCCTTTGTAATCATCTTCTGAGACACCACTTCAAGAGAACAGATTTCACTGCCAGCAGACATTTCAAATGTTCTCCAGCTGAAGTACCCAATCATTTTTTCCCCTTCTGACAACATAATCTTACAACAAATCAATGAACAAACAGGGTCTTGCATGGATGTGAGTGACTATTTTAGGAGTTTACAGACAGGCAAACAGATTAGGAACTAGAGCATCCGATCTGACTCTCAAGATAATTAAATACTTCCTTTCTGAGAGAAGCAAAAGACAAACTCTTTCAGAAAGAGGTCACACTTAGGGCAGTGGCTGTTTAGTCTTCGAATTAAGCCATTTGGATCTTGTTCCCTGAGGTGTTCTCAACTCCTGACCTTGATTTGGTAAACTTGAAACACATCCGAACTTATTTCCTTTCCATTATCTGTGAATTATGCAAACTATGCACATAATCTGCCCCACCGTGCAGGATCTGGGCGCTCAAATATGCTCTGATTGTTTACCATCCCTAGGGAACCAAAGATGCGCAGAGGAAGCAACTAATACTGAGGAGTCTTCCCATGAAGCCAGACACACAACCACCCACACCAGACTCACACAGTCACCTATGAACAATGAAAAAGGGGAGGAGTCTTCTGATTAGCTTGCTAGGGTCAATGGGGTCTCACAAGAATTAGATAACTCAATCAACAGTCAACTGAGGGCTAGCCAAACTCAGCTGCATCTAATATAATTTCCCTAAATCGCATTGCACTAAACCATTTGAAAAACATCTGCTGATCCTTCTCTAAGATCTTGAGGTTGGTCAAACGCCCAAGGGACGAGACCAGAGAGTTAAAGAAAAGACTGGAGACTTAATTAGCCTGACCGCACTATGTCGAGAAAGCCGAAAAGTCCCACAGGGTTCACATGAAGAGTCCCTCAGTGCTGACAGGTGCCCACCATGACACAGAGAGAGGGGAAATTAATCCGCTAACACAAACAAATCGCCCTCAGGCCTGTTTTCTGTCAGGGGTAGCGACACAAAGACCATTGATTTGAACTCTCTGAGCGCACAGAAAGTGTTTTTGACGGGTTCCCTGCTGTCAGACATTCGGGGTGTTTGACTTCTAATCCACCCTGAGGGGGTTTCAAATAACCACACAAAGCAGCATGACTATTCATTCAGCAGTTTAAAGCAGTATATCACCATTTAAGTGAGAAAATGAACATTTCACAGAAACAGCACAACATTCTTATAGCTGAAACCAACAGGACACAGATGTGTTTCTTGGTTGGCTCCAAGCCCTGCTCTCAAGAGAAGTGTTCCTGACTAAATTTAGCTAGGCTGAGCATAATTACATTGGAGTTTTGATAATTAAATTAACAATAAAATATATGGCAGCTCATGAGAAGAGCATTCACAGCCATCTGCAACTCATTTGACATGCAACAAGACATTTGGGCGGATATCTGTAGTCTCCATTTGATGAAGACATTTCATTTACATGCCACTCAGTTTCTAACAGATGAGAACAAAGTATTTGCCTGAATTTGAATAATGGATGCACCTAAAACAAAGACAGCGGAGCTACAAAGGGCTTCAGCCTGCAAAGCACACAAACCCCTCCAATTTGGGCATCAAAAACTCCAAACCCGGGAGAGAGAATAAAACCGCAGATTTACTGGGTAGACTGCCAAAATGTTCGAAGCAACAGCTGGCTACCAAGGTTACTGCTGAAGGAACAACAAAAAAAACTATTTCTCTTTAAAGCGTTACAAATTAAGCGAGACTAATCCATTTCGGACCGTTGCAGGGCTTTCAACACCACTGAATAATGAGTACTTTCGGATGATCTCTCTTAGACTGAAGACCAGTGACAGAATGAGCATTAACGCTATTAGATTGAAGATAATCATTTGTACTTAAATGGTACAGACTGATTTACTACTGACAAACACAAAATTCATTTGTTTCAAATTGAAAATTTATATAGGATCAGTTGTAGACAGTTTGCAAAAATTATAAAAGATCTTTGAGACTGTGAGGCTTTGAAGGAGTAGGCTAGTTCTCACAAAAAGATCAAACATCATGTCATTCCAAACCGGACTTACTTTCTTCTGTGGGACACAAAAGGAGATATTTTGAAGAATGTCTTTTCCATGCAATGACAATCAATGACAGCCTTATAAAGAGCACAGAATCACCATAACATTTACATAAAAATAGTCTGCATGACTTTGTGTGCTATTTACCAAGCCGTTTGAAACCCTACGATACCTTTGTGTAAGAAAAAAGCTAAATCATTATTCACTTAAGTTTGGGACATCTGCCCTAGCACTTCTTGGCGAGTTTGTGGGTGAAGTAGCCATACCCAATTTGTGAAGTCTAAATTAAAAAAAAAAAAAAAAAAAAAAAAAATTAATTTGCAGCTTGCAGAAATTGCAATTAAGCAAAACTTTTAGCAAGCATGCAGTATAAATACAATCCCATACAAACTAACATTTCCCATGTTGAAATTTTTTTGTTTTTCAACTTTTTGAATCTAACGGCTCCTCAGCCTTATTAGGATAGCAAAGTGATGGCTGATTCCACTTTGAACCATAGACAGTTTGCCTACTGTTTCATGAAACTGAGTATTCTGATTTGACATACTGATTTCTGCGTACTATATAGTAGAGAAGTACGCATATTCGGACGCGTGGAATGATTCGTTCACGAATCAGACTAATCCGATTCTCGAGTTCAATTCATTGACTGAACAATGCCGTGGCAGCGTTTAACTGAAGTGAATGAAGACTGGATAGCGACTTAAATTTCGGCCTGTTCCTCACACAAAGCTATCACATGTCGTCACAAGACTTGGAATATATAACGACTCTATAATACTTTTGTGTTTCAAGGAAGAAAGTCATAAGGGTTTGAAACGAAATGAATTGGTAAAGAAAGAACTATCGATGTAACAAGTTTTAAAGTGAAAAGAAAACGACAAAGCGAATAAATATTGAATATTTTCAGACAAATCTCATAATGTACAACAACTGGAGTGCAAACAAATGTGTTGTCAAGGTACTGTAGGATGTTTTGTTATTAATTCCCCCTACTCCCAAACTGGATTGAATAATGCTACTAAACTGTCCATTGTTATGTGCATTAGCAACGGCACATAAAACCCAAATGAACTGTCCTTATCTAAAACAAAACAATTTAATATTTCCCGCTGATTTCCTAAAAGCATCTATTGTTAAAACCAATAACACACGCGCTGTGGAGCCGGATGGATCTGTATGGACAAAACCCACTAAGCTCCGTGGAGTTCACCTTTAAGAAAAAGTTTCTTTCGGAACAAGTTCAAATACAAGATACAGATTCAATTGTTTGTACTCTTACCTCGCCAAATACGAGACGACAATCCCATTGTATGTGAAAATAATACAACGCAACGATTCCTTGTGTCAATACACGCGTTATTTCCCAAAGAGACGCGCCTTCCACAATAGAAGCGCAACAACTCAACAGATCTCAGGACACAGCGAGCGGCTGACTGACAGCCCCACCGGCACAAAGCCCGCCCCTTCTACGCGCTGATTCGCCGTGGCGTAGACAGAACCCCTCCTCCTGTGATAGAGGATTATAATTTGCTATCTGGCTTGTCAATCTCGCCCTTTGACTTTAAAGGGGCTGTTAGGACGATTCTGTGAGACTCATTTATGTAGTCTCATGTTGAGTAAATTGCATACCGTGTAAATAAGCGAATTAAATAATATTTGGATGATAAAATAAGTTCTATAAATGTCCACTTTTTAAATTACATTTTTAATGTATTTGTAGGTTAACAAGCATTTAATCCAAGAAATTGCCTCAGGGTAATAAACCCATTGTATTTACAAGCACATTATGCATTCTAGATGGCAATTAATAGTGAGGGGATGACGTTGAATAAACAAGCGAAAGACTTGATCACACTACATCCTGGTGGTCATTTTAAAAACTTTTTCTGAGACGTTTTTTTCCCCTCAGAGCAATTTTTCACCCATCAAAAACACATTTAGAGTTTAGTAATTTTATTGAGGATTTGCTTAAATGTTTTTTTTTTTTTTTGCCTAGAGGCAACAATTTGCAATAGTGTAAATGCAGTGGATATGGACAGAATGAATTGTTATTCATTACTAAATACTACAGTATTTACTTGACATCTAAGTTAAGATAACTATTAGTGTAAGTATAGTATAATTCAATTTTTACATTTTCTTTTTACTTTTATGACATCAACAGATTGTATAGCAACTTAATTTCACAATAAATATTTACACAAAAACTTGTTTTGATAAATTTACTTCAGTTGTCACACATTTTCCCTAGGCAGCTTACCTAAAAAGACACTCCCAGATTTTTCAAATTGTATCTGAATAAAACATTAACATTGCTTTTGTAGGCTAATGCATGCAAGAGTGGGTTAATTTGTCATAAGTTGAATTTTGATCATATTTAAGCCTCATATTATTGGTATAAATAATCTTACACGCTTTAGTAAAATGTCAAGTTATTTTTAGATCTGATGGGAGCTACCCCGTGATATGTGTGTCATCTTATAACTTGACAACGGTTGTTTCCAAGACTGTAAAGTGCTTTTAAAGTTACCTAAATTGATTACATTTTCTTTACATTGGCTTGAAGCAATCAGCATACAAGTCATACTGACACTTCTGTGGTTTGTTTTATTTTGTGCAAAATAGTGAAAGATGTAAGTGTGATAATAACAAAACAGCACTTTATGGGCACACAAACATATTAATAATCCCTTCAATGGCATATATGTTCCATGATAGTGATTTACAAACTGTTGTCTCAGATGTACAGCATATTACAATAGAGTCTGGTTATAAAGGAGTGTCATTCATATGCCTTTTCTCATGACAGTTTCCTCAGTGAATCAGCAGGATGATGTCTCTGGGTCTGATGAATCTGTTGTTAGCTGTAAATGGGTGTGCACAGAGATGCCTTTTTAATTGTACATGGGTTGAGCCATCCGCTGTTTACCTAATGCTACAAAAGCGAGACAAGGGCGCCATCCGGAGTTGGGCAATGGTAATTTCAAACTTCTATTGTGTCTGCCCTGTAGTCTACATTACATAGTCTTGGATCAACCTTCAGAATGACAGTTTTGCATTAAATTTACCATGTTTATATAGAGAAGAATACAACTGAAGTACAATAATACACATACAGCATAGTAAATGCACAGCAGATAAATGGTGAGATGTCCAAAACGATCCCATCCATGAAATGATCCATCCTGCCAATGATGTGACAGGGTTATATGGCCAAAATAACCATCTCATCCATGGAGCGGGTGTGCTACCTGTCCCCTGCTGGTTTTGATTGATAGCCCTGCAATTAAAAAAAAGCAATTAACCTGCCATTAAAAAGGAAACATAATTGTTCAGTTGTTTTTCATTATAAATCTGCATGTGTCATATCATATACTCCTTCACATACTCAATTTTAAGCACATTTTAAGTCTAAAGGGAAATACTGGCCTAATTTTGAAAGCTGTGTTTAGGGCCCAACACAGCTGTCAAACATGGCGATCAATTTCCCTGTTATCCTCATGAGATATTGTCATTATTACAGCCTGGAGTATTTGTCAGTGTAATAAAGGGCATATCATTTCATGATTAATAACTAGAGCATAATATCTAATGCAATTACAGACACTGTCTTTTTCTTTCTCTTTGTCCAGAATTGCAAGTGTCCCTCCAATAAAATGTATAAAATTTCAGTAGCTCTTTAAGAATAGCCTGTACTTCTCCATTGAAACATTCACATATTATATTACATGTGTTAAATCATGTTATATTACATTCCTAGCAATGGATCAATGAAAAGTACAACTTAAAATGCTGCTCAGTGGAGTAGTGAAAAATTATCTGAACTGTGCACATGCCCAACAGATGGAGCTATTTACTACTCACATCACACTTTGGCAGGTCACATAGTCTGGCCACTAATATGAATATGGCACCAGTTAACCATATGACAACATATCAGTGTCTCCAAAGAACAGCACTACTCCATTGTCTTATATTTTAGTCATTTAAATAATTTTCAGTGATGACCAATTAATTGGACAATTTATTTCTGTGATGGCAAAGCTGAATTTTCAGCAGCCATTACTCAAGAATGCCTGCCAGGTGCAGTGCCTATGAAAGCCACCAGAGGGCACTCCTCCCTATTCCTTTGCCATTCCATCATGAACTACATTTCTCATAAACCTTTGCCTGGACTCATTATTGTGTGATTACATCCGCCTGTGTGTCATTAGCTTGTTAATGTCTGTGTATATAAGCCCTGTGTTTCCTGGTTTATGGTGTCATGGGTGTTTTTTTTTTCTTTCTATTTTCTGCCCATATTCTGGATAACCTGGTTTGCCTGTGTTTTCTGCCCTGTTGCTTATTTGGATTGTTTGCTTGTGTGGATTGTCCCAATAAACTGCATTTGGATCTTCAACCCAAGTCTTGGAGCAGTTTGTAATAGTGATTGGAGAAACAAAGCTTTTTCAAAACTCTGAATCAATTAAACCGGTTGCTTCGCAAAATGATTCACATGCTGCGTCCAAATTCGCCTACTTATACTACGTCCTAAAAGTATGTACTGTTTTTGTAAAGAAAGTACATACTTCTGAGTGTGTAGCAGAAAAGTATGCAAGCTTTGGGACATACTACCTTGTCATAATCGCGTCTTTAACAGACCTTCTGTCGCTTAGTTGCAACCTGTAACTGTTTAAACTACCCTGTCAATCATCTTGTCACAGTTAAAATCCTCCACATTTAATTTTACGTTTATCTGCCAGTCATAGGTCTTTCATGCAGAGAACTCTCCTCATCTTTGCATAATAATGCATTTTAAAGTTAATGACCAAACGCATCATTATAAAAGTTCACAATGCTGTTGCAGATGAAATATAATGTGGATAACATTTAATAAATAACTTTTCGTCATGTTAGATACTGATTATTAATTACTCAAGCCCCTTTATCTTAACTGTCGGTCTCGCATATCCGCCATGTTTGTAGTTTTTTTTAACACTTTTTATTCATATTTGTAGTTCTAATCGAATCCTCGTCCACAGCGTGTGTTATGGGCAATATTAGCCGTTAGAGTGTGCACGAATCTGCACTTCGAATTCTAAATGGAAAAAGTAGACCATCCGGGTATCTTTGGAATACTCATTTCAACATACTATGATTTGGGACATACTAATTCTTATTTCGAATACTATTTATTCGTATCGTATAAATAGTATCGTATTCGGATCGTATGCGAATTGGGAAGCAACAACTGTTTCGAAGCGCTCGAAACGCCACACGCTGGTGACGCCTGCTGGTCACGAGGGTGTAAATGCAGCGTAAATTCAGATCAAGCATACATGAAAAACATTTTACAAACCAATTTCAAATGTTTTATTGAAAGTGTAATCTATTAAATGCAATTAACAAATGATCTAATACCATTAAATATGAAGTGTCGGCATTATGTGTTATTTTATTAAATTGTTGTTATTAAATTGATCTTCTTTTGTTTGTTTTATGGAGAGCTTGGTTAATCAGACTAATAAGAGACTATTAACTTCAATCCTTTTTGTTTAACAAATGTCAAAAAATGTCTACAAATGTATAAAATCAAATCGATCAGAGATCAGGCTCGTTTACAGAAATCACGTGACTTTGGTATAGTTTGATTGATACGCGCTCCGAATCACTGGTTTGAAACAAAAGATTCACAAAGGTTTCTAAGCTTTACGGGGCAGTTTTTCGAAAGCATCCATCACTAGTTTGTAACCCTGTGATACATTTTAAGGATTTTTTTATTAATAGAAAGTTCAAAAGAACAGCATTTATGTGAAATAGAAATATTTTTTAACACTGTAAATGTCATTTTTGGTGTATTTAATATACCCTTGCTAAATAAAAGTATTAATTTCTGTAAAAAAACGTTGTGCAAAAACGTTGAACTAACGTGTGTGTATATAGACATTATATTGGTGCAAACTGCAGTTTAAAAATAACAAATAAAACAACAAAATATATGACTAATTCAATATCAGTCATTAACCTTCATTGTAAGAATCCACTTCTACCTGTTTCTTCATCTGTATTTGTTTCCACAGCACAGTGTGAAGTGAGATTACCCACTCTTCCTCTCCAGATATCTTCCAGTTCTTCTTCCTCCTGCTGGAAGAGCCAGTGCCCTGGCTGAAGAAGCTCCTCCATGCTGATGTCTGGTTTCTCTGCACAGTCTACTCTTGTCTCTTTCACTGTATCACTGAAACACACTGCACAGTCTCTCACACCACAGTGTACGATACGGCCACTCTTACGGGAGCCCTGGCCATTAGGGAACAAGTTTTCTGAGGAGTTAATCTTCATGTATTTGGATGAGTAGTATAAGTGGCCGTTTAGGTCTTTTATTTTGGTGTAAACACTAAAGCAATTGTGACCACAGGATGAAGAAGGACTGCATTGACTGACAGATGGGGAACTATTGACCACTGGAGGAGAGGCTTTGTGATGGCTGGAGGAATCATTATCAGGTCCTTCATATTCAGCCAATGCGAAAACCCTCAAGACAGGTTCTGTGCTTTCATAAACTTGGTTCAATTGTTGGGTCTTGCCCTCAGGTTCTTCTGTATCTTCCAAATTTTCCATATCTACTGGGTTTATTTCAGTTTGTCTCAAATGAATCACTGGTTCCACCTCCAGTTCTAATTGTGGAGTTCGAGTTGAGGGTAATGTTTGGTTGTTTGTGTCATCATAAATCTGTATAGGTTCAATCTCCTCTTTGTTTTCCACATCTGAGACACTGTTGTGAAAGCGCTTGGGAAGACTGAAGCTAAGAGTGGATCCTAGAGACAAATAAGAGCAGATGTTTTTAACTGGTCCGCTTGAAGTCTTGACAGCATTAGGCAAATTGTCTTCTGGTAAAGGATTGGATTTGTTATCAATCACACAATCCACCGGTAACATGTTTTTTTTAATGAAAACCTGAAGATTGGAGTTTGATTGATTTTCTTTCGCTCTCCGTTCTCCTTCTGGCCAAGTGTTACACCTCTGCCTGAAAACGCTTGAAGATTTGCCAGAACTTTCCAATCCTACATTGCCAAGCGTAGAGTTTCTTCTCTGCTCATCCTCCTTACTTCTAATCGGCTCTTTCATCTTGAACAAAGAGCTTGCCTTTAATCTGTTGTGATTGTAAACCATTCCTCCTTCAGCTGTGACATTTTGCGAGAAGGAAGAGGGCGATTGAACTGAGGAGGAACCCAGTGCAGAGGTTATCATGTCTTGCACTTCTCCAAGTGCTGGGGATACGACCTCCAAGACTCGTCCTGCAGATCTGTAACTATCCGAGACATGTAAATACGTGAACACCTGCCATAGAAAGATGAATGCAAAACATTAGATAAGCTGAGATGTAAACAAAACCCACGGCCAGTTGTAATGGCCCACACGCATTCTGTAAACTGAAAATCATATGGCTCTTGAATGCATACACACACAGCTGTGATGGCAATAGCTGAAGCATGACTAATATGATTGCATGCCAACTTAATAAATCCTATATGACATGTGCAGACTTCACAGCGCATTATTACAATACACACCACCAGGAGGCTTTTCAAAGCCACGCCATGGAAACTTAATCATGAGGTCATTGTTTTACCACATGGGACAGGATGTACAGAGCTGGGAGAATAATAAGCACATGCATGTCTGGTTTGTGTGCAAGCTTTGAGCTCAGTTTGGAATGTGTCTGAAGTTAACAACACAGTCTTACTTACTCTATGAGTGACTTCAGCTGTCACTTCATGCCGCAGGTGGTCGTCGCTTTGGTTTTGGTTTGTTTCTAGATAGTTGTGTGCCGCATTTTGCATCAAGTCTTGTTTGTAGCTTGGTGACTGAGGGTTTTGCGCTTGATGCATGACTGATATCTCTGATATCTTTTGCACCTGATCAATGTCTGTTGATAATTGCAGATTAGATTGGTTGTTGACGGACTGCAGATTCTCTGTTAGGTGGTTGCAAAATGATGATTCAGTGTTACTTGGGGACAAAATTCTGGACACTTTCAGTTTGCTTAGTGACTGGACTGGTTCTCCATGGTTTTTGTTTTGCAATTGTTCAAGATTCCCACAAGATGAATTTTGTTTTGTCTCTTTACTCATGACTGATTCATTTGGCCATTTCACCTGACGCATTTCTTGTGACTGTTGCATTTGCATTGAGTTTTTGTCTTGTGATTGTTGTCTTTCCGTCTGAATGCTGCTTGTTGACTCTTCATGTATTTCATTATTGTTGGGTGACCATTGCTTTGTCACTTGGTTGATGCCTGAAGACTGGTCATCAAAGGTCAAAATGAGACAGATGCTAGAGCCTAGCGATGTCTTTGAAAGGCAGGACTCCTGACTAACAACACTGGACAAATCATGTCTCCCACTCTGTTGCTCGAAGTTGTTTTGAGATGACTGTGTTTCAGTAGCACTTCCTTTGACCTCTCTGTTTATAATGCACAGACTATCAGAAGTATGTTTGACAGGCACAGCCTAAACAAAGGGGAAAAATAGGTACAAAAATAATAGCATTTTAATTTTATTTAAAAGAAACACATTTTAATATATTTATTTAAAGTGATTAAATAATAATGTATTTTTTTATTTAAAATAATTAAATACATTTTTATTTATTTAAATGAGAGAAAAATGTGAAATTATGATGTTTTCTAACATGCATCATTCTGATTGGTCAATTGCAGCATTTTGGTGTGATTGTTTAAAAAAAAAAAAAAATGTCCTAAGTAAAAGATTTCAACATAGTTGTGCATATTTGTGTTTCATATCTCTTATATCACTTTTTCCTCTCAAATAATAAAGTAATTCAAGCTTTTTGAAATTTATTTAGTAAACATTTATGTATTAAGCAGGATAATGTACAGTCAGATTGCCATTATTGAAAAATAGACCCCTTCAGGGGTACAAGATCCTAATGGGGTTTATTGCCATAATGATCACATGACTGTATATTATCCTTTACATATTTTAAAGGGTTAGTTCACCCAAAAATAAAAATTATGTGGTTCTACACCCGTAAGACCTTCATTCATTTTCGGAACACAAATTAAGATATTTTTGATGAAATCCGACAGCTCAGTGAGGCCTCCATTACCAGCAAGTTAATTTACACTTTCAGATGCCCAGAAAGGTAATAAAGACATATTTCTACCTTAATATTATAAAGCGTCGAGAATACTTTTTGTGCGCCAAAAAAAACTAAATAATGACTTTTCAACAATATCTATGGCCGATTTCAAAACACTGGTTTGAAGCTTTATGAATCTTTTGTTTCGAGTCAGTGTTTTGGAGCACCAAAGTCACGTGATTTCAGCAGTTTAGCAGTTTGACACGCGATCCAAACCACTGACTCGAAACAAAAGATTTGTAAAGGTTCGAAGCAGTGTTTTGAAATCGCCCATCACTAGATATTGTTGAAAAGTTGTTATTTTGTTTTTTTTTGGAGCACAAAAAGTATTCTCGTCGCTTTATAATATTAAGGTAGAACCACTGTAGTCACATGAACTGTTTTAAATATGTCTTTAGTACCTTTCTGGATCTTGAGAAGTTTGGTGACATTGCTGGCAATAGAGAGCCATCGGATTTCATCAAAAATATCTTAATTTGTGTTCCGAAGATGAACGAAGGTCTTACGGGTGTAGAACGACATGAGGGTGAGTAATTAATGACATTATTTTCATTTTTGGGTGAACTAACCCTTTAAATTATGCAAATTTTAAATGATGTCGAAGAAAAAATCTAGAAACCTGCTGTTGAACAGGATCATTCGTTGACTCTGGTCTCCCTTCCTTGTTTCTTTTAAGCTGCTCTCTTTGAGCATGCCAGTTCACCTGGATCCATCCCAGCATGCTTTGCAACTCATCTGTTCTCTCCTTGATCTAGAAACAGGAAGATTATAATCAAGAAAACATCACCATAACAAACATTCTACAGATGGACGCCGCATATGTAGACTGTTGACATCACTTTTAGATGACCATGTGGCAACGGTCAGTAAATCAATCACACACTCACAATGTCTTTAAACTGACTCTCATCTTGCATGAGCATTTGACCAGCTGCAGCCAGTTTGCTAAACTCATCCAGCTTTGTTTCAATGCAGCGATCAATCTCTGTAATTTCACTCTCTCTCCAAGCAGAGCTGCCAGCAAGGATACAGGATCTGGTATTCTCTGTCCACGTACTACAGGACACATGAAGACAGACTGTATCAAATTATCACTTTAGTCCTAAACTAATATAATATAACAATACCACATATGTGAAAGTATTTCTTGCTAAAGTTGTTGACATTAAACATGAAATATTCACTATGTATAATAATGATCAAAATCAGTCAGATGTTCTCTCTTACATCATGGCAAGATAGTTTTCGAAGTAGTCCTGAATCTGGTGAAACTTCTCCAGGCGGCATCTGTTCTCAGCCATGTTGCGCCCTACTTCCTCCCAAGCCTGCAGGATCGCCTGAATTTCTTCCCTGAGAGGGTCTCTCTCCTCTGGGGAAGGAACCTGTAGATGACTGGCTAGTCTCTCCATCTCTCTCACCTCTGACTCAATGATATTATAATGAGCCTTTGTGAGACAAAAAAAATGTATTAATCAGAATGACAAACTGATTAAAAGTGTGGCATTTATGCTCATTCAATCCATTTCAGTGTACAGTGGGAAAAATTATAACCAACAATTCCCTTATAAGGAACCTATAAATAATTTAATACTGTTTAATCTTAGCAACCTTTTAATACTTAAGAAACTGGGCCCATCTTTAACAACTGCAGGCAAAGGTTAATTACTGCTCTGGGGTCATTCAAATAGTGATTAACATTTATTTAAATTCAATTAGTAAATGTATTTTTTCATTATCTGACCTCTAGGTCATCCTGCTGCTCCTGTAGCCCCTCCAGACCACTGAGGTCAGAGTCACAAAGCACAGCCATATCTGTTTCTATGTCCAGGAGGTCCATACTGAGCTCAGCACAGCGACAGAGGTGCTGGTTTATCCGCAGTGTTAGAGTGGATAGCTGAGGAAAGATGAATGGCTCTAAACTGATATATGATTGACTATGAAAAACATGCAGTAGTCACAAAAAGTATTTAGACACTTTGTCTTTAAATGTCAGAATGTCATAATAGCATTTCATAAAATAAATGATGCTAGACCTTTCCTCTGAATTTACTTTTCTTATTCATTATTATTATTATATTAGTATTTTAACCAAATGTTCCCAAAGTGTTTTAAAGTAACTATTAATAGTTACTATAAAATACAGTTACTATATAATAATTTGAACATTTAACAATATTTAATGTGTTATATTTAATAATTTAATATAATATTAAACACACACAAACTATATATTATAATGTGTTTAATTATTATGTGATTAAACACATTATAATATATTATAATATTATTATTATATTATAAATTATTAGGCCTATATATTATATAAATATTATATTCATTTTATATATATATACACAGTCAAACCAAAATTTATTCAGACACCTTGAGCATTTCATTCATTAATACAGTTTATTCACTATTGTTAAAAAAAATTGTAATAAAATATGACAAGATCTCAGAGTTAAACTGTGTCAGAAATGATTTAATGATTAAATAATTTTTGGTTCCAATTTTTTTTTTTTATCAGTTTTACTGGTAGTCCACTGTATGAAGAATTTTTGGGTATAATATGTCACAGTTTACTTTATTTTGCTATCTTCACTTACATAAATGAACTATAGTGTCCTGCACCCAATAGTAAAAATATATCAAAAATATAAAAAATGTCTGAATCATTTTTGGTTTGACTGTATATATATATATTAAGTAGCATTTAAAATTAATACCATTAATTAAATATATATTATTTCTAAACCAATCACCCTTCTGTCAATAATCATTTTTTTTTTTAAATAATTTGCCTCTTGGTTTGATATTTAATTATCTGATTCAGTGACATTTATACATTTACATCTTAAATTCCAGTAGTGCAAATATTAGTAGTGTAATACAAATAAGTGAAATATGGTGCATGTCATTCATTTATATGTATATCTCTAATATCAGGTTAATGTTAGACATCGCTTTGTGAAACAAGCTCATATTTTACCGAGCTTTGTAGTTCATCAGTGGTCTGGTCCTGTTTCTGGGATCTTTCTTGGTCAGTTTGATGACTCAGAAGATCCAGTGACATTTCTGCATCCTCAGCCATTTCTTGCCTATTCAGAGGATTCACATCCTAAAGCAGATTCACAATGGTTTAAGTGGTCCTGTATTCATTATATTTTCTAAATTCATACACAGAAACACCATGTTATGTTTGAAATCGAAAAAAAATGTAAGTTCATGTTTTGGAATAATTATAGTATAAAGTAATTACACTTAAAACTACTGTATACTAGAGGTTTTATACTGTATATGATGTTTGGTTTACCTGACTCTTTTTGTGATATCCGCTGGGATCCAGAAGTTCAAGGAACTTTTCAAGCATTCCTGAACTGCCGCCTTCTACATTTTCTGGGAGATGGTTTGAAAGTGTGAGTTCTGATACCATCTGTGCAGCTTTATCTCCGGTTTGTTCTTTTTCCGCTGGTTCAGTCTCATTGTTCTCTCCGTATTTCGTCTGCAGAGCATCCCAAAGGACCTCCACCTGGCTTAGGAGCTCCTCTATTTTGTGATCTTGTCTTTGCTTTAAGCAGTCATTCTCTTCATTCTTTATTCAGTTTCCAAAAGGAGATAAAAAGATATTTATAAAAAGATCATTTATATTTAGTGCATTGTTATGAAAAATCTTAAAACTGTATTACCATTCCGGTGGATGTCGTCGACTCCTTCAACAGCTTACTGGGTATAACGCATTCTTGAGAGACAGTAGGGGTTGTTTGAGCCATCTGGCCCACACAGCTGGGAAAGCATTAACTGTTAATCAAACTTTACTCAACAACTGCATCTTGAAATCTTGTATGAAATGACATCACACAATTACGGATCATTTACTTCATCAGTCATCCACATATTCATTGTGAAATAAAAAAACTAATTGCACCTCTTCCTGTCCTGTTTTTCAGGGATGTTGTCCAGCTTGGAACAGCTGCTCTCCGACAGTGAGCCTCGACTCCCTACTGAACATTCCTCAACTGGACTCCACATCCTATGGGCCCACAGGCCTTGAGAGCACTGCAGAAATAATGTATTTACATAAGGTAATTGTGACTTTATATGTGATTTTATATTTAAAATGTGTTCAACTTCATCTCACTTTTATTATTTTTTTTAATCTGAGGCAGAAACAGGCCTCGATAGAAATCACATGAGTAACTCGTAGGAAAGCGAATTTCATTGGATTTGGTTTTGCTCAAGGTCATTTACATTCTCTTTCCAATAATTCTCAAGCATAATTTTAACTTGCACTTTTTTCTAACTTCGCAACTAAAAACTAAAGTAATATCATTGTCTAGAAGTTTGTCTGTCAAGTGAGATAAGTTTAAAGCCTCACTGCAAATGATTGTCTCACCGAACAGAAATTTCAGACCAATCTACTTTTCTATGTGGTCATGACTGGTCATTTATAATCACATGCTAGAATATGTTTTTGGAGGCAGTGCAGCTAACCTCAAATCCTCGGAGACGGTTTTGCTCCTCTTTGACGTCTTTTCCCATTATGCTGTGACCCTCATTTCTAGCAAAGCTCTGTGAGTCAGGGCATGTGGTAAGAGGTTCAGCGGGTAAAGTTGACGGGCGTTTGGAAGACACATCTGTCTTCTGGTTCCTGTAGAAGTGGAACAAAACGTTACCTCTAATGGCACCACTAAGGCATCATTACTCTTCAAACATTTCAAGCATATCATGATATTTCATCATTTTAGACCATATAAGTCAGTAGACCATAAGTCTTTAATGCTAACAGCTTGCAGATTAAAAATACAAAAATATCCACAGATCACCAACATCATATCTCTGCTGGTTATGTAACCCTGGACAAAATTTTGCAGCAATTGTTTTGGTTTGGGGAGATATTACTGTTGGCAGGATATGCAAGCAATGATGTCACCTCCCTCTTGTCTGGTTAGCTCATAGTTTCAGGAAAGGTGTGTTTGCAGAGCTAGCTATAGAGGACTTGTTGAAAAGGAATGTAATTAGCTCTGTCGACAAAGCCAACATGTCTTGTTGGCTGCATTTCAAAAAATAGATAATGTCTGCAAGAACAGCTTCCTTTTTTTTTTCAAAAAGACAGATCTAAAGAAGTATGTTGTGATAATTTTGCCACAGACATTTTTAAAAACCCATAAAATTGCTTGATAAGCACAATTTGTCCTGTTTTTCATTCACTTAATGGCAAATAACAAACAATTGGTGTATAGCGTCACCTACAGTATTAGTGCAATCAACATGGCAATGTACACTGCCCGGCCAAAAAAAAAAAAAGCCGCTTTTTGGATTTAAATTGGCAAATACTTAAGAGTCTATGACTGGATCATTACTGATGTGATCATTATGTTTCTAGCAAGTTATATGTTTGGGAACGGTTCTTTTAACCCTAGTTGACGGAGTGTGTAGCTTTTAATTTCTTACACAACCATGTAGGAAGACGTATCATGGCCATATTCCAGGATGACAAAGACAAGATTGATCAGGCTCAAACTGTGAAATAATGGGTTGGGAGGGAGCATGAAGAATCATTTTCACACATGAAATGGCACCTCTGAGTCCAGACCTTAAATGCATTGAAAGTCTTTAGGATGTGCTGGAGTAGACTTTACAGAGTGCTTGACTCTTGCATTGTCAATACAAGATCTCACCAAAAAATTGATGCACCTCTTGATGGAAATAAATGTTATTTTTGGTCAAGATCTTGAATTGACAGTGCAAGAGTCTACTCCAACACTTCATGCTCCATCCCAACCATTCTTTCACAATTCAAGCCTGATGAATCTTGGCTTTGTCATCCTGGAATATGGCCATGATATGTTTTCCTACATGGTTGTTTAAGAAATGAAAAGCTACACACTCCATCAATTACAGTTAAAAGAATATTCCCAAACAAATAACATGCTAGAAACATAATAGCCTATTCATAGCAATAATGATCCAGTCATATACTCTTAAGTATTTGCCTATTTAAATTCAAACAGTGACTTTTTTTTTAGGAATGCCGTCAATGGATTGTACCTTTCTGAAAGAAAACTTTCAGTAAACCTTGTTTTCTTCTGCGTTGAAGTCAATATGCCGTCTAACCTGACTAAGGTCCATTCTTTCCTTATTTCCTCATTTTTCCAGTTATTCATTTTCACATATATATTTCTGTCATGACAGCTCTCTGAGTGTTTTACATGGTAATGAATATGACAGTGTTAATATGTTTGGTTTTGGTGGAATAGATCTGCTACGCTACTGCTGCTGCTGGGCAAGTACGAGATTTGCTACTGCCAATACATACATGACATACTGCTGTGAGCAAGTAAGACATGCTGCTGCTGTACAAAATAGCACACATGCATTACCCACAGAAGATCTAGACAGGTGGAGCTGGGGAAGGTGGAGGGTTTCTGAAAGCGTGCTGTAAACTGCTATGCAGACGCCAATGAGCTTGCTGCTCAGATTTCAAATACTTGATACTGCTGATACAGCAGGAACCAATCAGCTGTGCCCTACAGAGAACGATGTGAAAGCAAGCAGACTGATTTAAGGATGTATCAGCTGTTTCATGACAGAATTTTGTATTTTAAAATGACAAATTATTTGTTTCTAAGGCCACTGGAAGTATGTGATTTTTGTGTATGTGTGGTTTCAGTTGGTTCTAAATTTTAGTGTGAATTTATAAAACAAATTGTGCAAACTTGAATTATGATTTCTGTGTGAAAACATTTGTACAAAGATTTTACACACAAAAAAAAGTATGTGATATATCTGGTATTCATTTGAACAAACATCTGTGAAGTACAAGTCATCACTACACAAGTCATCAATATTTTTGTTCCATTTCCTAGAACAGAATGACTTTTAAAGAAAAATGTAATAAAATTGTTTTAATAAAATAAATTTTTATAAATGTGCTAAAAGTGAATTTTCAAAAGTCTCAAAGCTAACAGATGCAAACTAAAATCCACAAAACTCTATGTTATATGTAGTTTATTTTACTATGCTTTGTTGTTTTAAACTTTCTGTGTTTGTCTGAATTAGTTGCTTTAATAGTGAGATTTATGACAAATATTCAGACAGTTATTTTTGATCAGTTCTTTCCTCACTGCACAGGCACATTCCTCCAGATGCGTTTTCACAGAGTACCTGTCTCTCATCATATCTTCATACCATACATATGAGCTATTCCTCGCATCTGCACCAGTACTGAGACTAAATCTTCTGCTTCTATAGCCTTTGTTCATCGATAACTACTTTTTCTTTCTCTTCCAGTCTGTCATTCATTTCCTCTGTCTCTGCTCTTTAACACTTTCAGAAGTCATACTATTGAGCAGAGGTCACACTCCAATCTGAGTTTCCATAACGGTGTAAGTATTTGTGGAATTCTGTGTCTAAAGCTGTTGACTGTTCTGTGATAGCCATGATCCAATGTGATTTTTTGTAATTGAGAAGGGTGACGTTAGCTTAGCCACTAATTACAGCTTCCTTTAATGGTATTTTCAACGTTTTAAACCAGACGTGCATGGTTTAATAGAAAAATGATCTAAAAATCATTCAGTAAGTATGCTGGCAAAACAATATTTTTGTAAGCTCTAAGTGATATTTGTCCTGCTGGATACTTATAACAGAATCACACTCTAAAAAGATTGCATAAACTGCCAAAGGCTTAAACCAAGGACCAACATGTTATTAAGAAACCAAATACATAGCAATTGCGTCAAGACAACATCTACCATTCATGATCTAAGACTCTGCAATAGGTCAATATCAAAAGAAAAGACCATAACATTACATCACTAAACCACATGTCAGCTCAACTTCTGGTTGTTGACAATTATGGATACCATTTTAGCATGATGTCATGTACTATTCTAAGCCTTAAATATGACCTCACTGCTCCCAAGTACTTTATTTACTATTGTTTTTTGTTCACAGGAGGACAATGGGAGTAAGGAGACGCTCGTTTACCGGAGAAACTCCTGGAGAAGTGCCCAGTTCTCCTTAACCTCGGCCTGTTTGCATGTAACTCTTCTGGCCAGGGTTGGGTGGAGAGTTGACAGGCGAGACGCAGACTCATTCAGCATCTGGAAAGAGAGTTGTCCAGGGAGGGGTGGGGTCATGGAAGGAAATGACATCATTCATTTGGAGTTCATATGCTACAGTCCAGAGAAAAAATCTTGTGCGTGAGACTTAATACAACGGACTACTATTTGGTTGAGTGAGAAATCATACATGAAAAAAACAAAGTGACTGTGTCAAGTTCATATGTTTTCATGTTCTCAAATTCAGGCTTACACAAGGAGACAGTATTTCCTCTAATGAGATCATGGATTGACTTACGTT
This sequence comes from Elopichthys bambusa, assembly GCA_037101425.1. Classification (NCBI taxonomy): domain Eukaryota; kingdom Metazoa; phylum Chordata; class Actinopteri; order Cypriniformes; family Xenocyprididae; genus Elopichthys; species Elopichthys bambusa. The sequence goes on along the minus strand of CM074452.1, from coordinate 20,242,047 downwards.
GATCTGACAGGCAATTTCTCTGGTCTCTTTGTCGCTTTTTTGGATCTCGTCCGCCAATACACGGTTCCTCTGCAACGAAATTTATTCTGGATCAGTACTTGTATTATTTATAAAGACAGTTTGAGGTCTCCTCTAAATGCCAAAACTAATCAAAAATTGTTTTCTCAACCTTCCAATTAATGCTGCCAATGATGCTGTCAGCTTGTTGGTAAAATGATGAGACGTCTAGAGCCAACATGAGATCCTGATGATAGTCCCTCAGGAGTGACCTCAACTTCAGCCACCTGCAGAGAAACTAACAGTTTGTATCACTAACAAAAGTGCAATAATTTCTACGCTCCACAGTGCCAGGAAATCTTACGATTTGTCAACGTGGTCCCCCGGGCTTTGTCTTGTTCTAAACATTTCCAATCCTAAATCTACAGCATCTGACGTGTTCTGATGAGGTCTTTCTGGTTCCTCCTGGCACAGGAGATGCATTAAGCGTTCATGAGGTAATGGTTCAACAAGACATGTTAATAAACAAAACAGAAACATTTTTACAATGCATTTAACCTGCATCAAGTCCAGACTTGTTGTCAGTTGGATGAGAGAGTTCTCGATGTCCTTGAGGTCTCTCCTTTGACTGTGAGCCGCGTCCTCTGGTTGATCACGTGGGAAAGCTGGCATGGTGTAATCGTAATGAAGGTTCCTTATCTTCTTTCCTTTAGTCCATGGATCATTCTGTAAAGATAAATAGCCACAGTCTGTAAAGATATGTAGCATGCTAGCATGCTAATATACAGCCATATTGCATGGCTACGAGTGTGATATTGCGTTTATACAACAGTTCGACGGCAAAAGTGTGTAAATAAATAAGAACAACAATGTAGTGTTTTTAAAAACCATCTTTTGCGACAAACTCCGCCATGGATTTTAATCTCAATTTGATAGTTGAGCCCAAGCCTTCGTTACTAATTCTAAAATGTCACTTTAGAACTAGTAACGAAGAAACGTTGAGTCACTTAATTGAAACTCACTGTAATATGTAGACTATTATGAGAGAGAGAGAGATCGCCTGAGCGAGTGTATTACCTGCATCTAGCCGATATTCTTCAGGTCAAATATAGCCTATTCATAATCACAAAATCAGTTTGAATGTCTGCTGAGAAAAGCCATATCTTTGTCTTTTTAACATTTAAGACATTCCCGAATGACAGCGCCAGTCAATGCATTTGTCAGTTGCGTCTCATAAGATGTTTAAAGTAAAAACAACATCCTTGTTTCCTTGTTTCAGTCCATTTCAATATAAAAGTCTTTGCGACTGACTCACTCATAAAGACCGTCTTTGCCGCCATCTAATGGTGTATTAATGTAACTTTCACTGAAGTCAAAATCACTAACGGACTCTTTCTCAGTACACCAAAAATACGGCATGTTATTTATATAAAATATATATATATTTTTTTTTTAAATAACAACAGTAGACTTTATAACAGTATAAGAAGTAAAATAGGAAATAAACTTAAGCCAACATTTCAGTCAAATGGACAAAAGCAGTGCTCTAGTTAGTACAGGATTTAATTTCAGTGTAAATATAAAGTTATGAAACTTAATATAGCCCTTAAACCAAATCTATTAGATCTGGAACAAGTAATAGATTAAAAAGATTACCTGTTTGATATACACAAAATGAATTATACCTCATGTTTAAACACTAACTACATAAGAACCAGTAGCAAATTCCTGAAAGACTTGCCGAGATGAAGCTGTTCTCTGTGGGTACATGAGTGTTGAACGTCGCTGACAGCCTGGATCTCCAAAAGCTCCTAAACAATTATTTCAAATAGGCACTATGTTTACATATATGTTGCATATCTGAGGTCTAAACAACTATATTCTCGCCTAAAAACTCTTAAAACTACATTCCGTTACAAAATAACAGTAGTATCTATAAAAATATGGTGGGTTTGCTCGTCCACCATGACACTCGCTGTGAGAATGCTGACAGCGGAGTGATTCAAACGGTGAAACGGTTCCCGTGGTGATACTGGTAGAATATCGCATGGCTGGAAAGACCTCTCAGCCAATCAGATTCAAGAACCAGAAAGAACTGTTGTATAAATAGTAATGATGTCCAACCAGTTATGGTTTTCATCTGCAATGTAAAAATAAATAGATATTTCTCTGTAATTTATTGTGAAATTTAATAGCAAATTCTGAGTGAAAGTTGTTTATACATCAATAATTTTTCAGTCTATGCTCTTCGCCAATGACCTCACGCTATTGTCCAGCAGACTATTCCTCATTTCGTAAATCTCCCAAAATGTCTTACATCATTCTATGTTGCTCCAACTAAATCGACTTGCACACCAAGTTCTGGTTCTTTTGCAGTTCCTCAGCTGTTAGGCAGTAAAATCATGTTGTTTGTTTGGGTACATGAAGTACAGATTAAAAACCGAACTGATTCAAAAAGATTGCTCACAGGATGATATGCCAAGACATTTTCTTCAGAGGTATCATATATCTCCACAGCAAACACCTCATATTTATGCACCTGTGTTTAGGACACCCGGGGGATTTTTATGATGTATTTTAGAGTTTAAAACACATTAATAGCAGGATCTGGAGTCTGTTGGCCCACCAACAATACATGAGCCTGCAGCAAGGTGTGGTACTTCCAAATAATGATCTCATCTCTTAGCGGTGGTGTTTTATGTTGCAGATCTTACATTGCTAAACTTGTCTTTTGCACCACTGCGATGACTGCATCCTCAGCACATGGTGTTAAAATTCTTTAACAGTGGGCAAACCACTCCTTTTGCCCTTTAACATTTATAGTGTGGCTTTACCACTTACACATAAACAGGAATCATGCATAAGTTGTGGAATACTGTAACATCATTTGTAGGGGTGCATCGATACCGATACCAAGCACCGATACCTCACGTGACGTAACTGCACCGTGCACCGGCGGCAGCAGCAGAAACAATGTCAGTCTCAGGGGTGTGGAAATACTTCAAAATGAATGATGACAACCCACACATTGCGAACTGCATGCTTTCAATCACAATTTGTTATCGATTAGTGAAGGCAGGATAGGCAGAATCATGCTCTCTCTTTCTTGCGCACGATCCCAGTTCTCTCAGACAGCGTGCAACCATTTCTCCTCGCGCCTGAATGGTCAAATGCACACATAGTTGTCAAAATGTCCATGGTGTGGAGTATCTCACGTAAATACAGTCGGTTATGGCTTAAGTGGACGTAAACATTTGGGTGAAAACCATGGTAAAAACAGGATGTGTGTCAGTATCCATGGATTCGGTCTTAAAGGGACCGTAGCCTATATTTGTCATTAATGTTAATAAAACAACAAAAGATGTTAAATAAATGTATACATGGTAAATAAACCTACTGTATCTGAAAAACAAGTTTATTTAATTTGTATCTCTATAGTATTTGTTGTATTGTTTGTAAATTTCTTTTTATATAACAACAATTATATATATTGGTAATTATGCCCTTTGAAGGTTATTGGACACTGTGAAATTTTTGTTCTTTAAGTTTGTGACAAGCACAACTTTTTTCATTAGAGTAATAATAAAGAAGCTGTCCTACATTCATTAATCTCACTGTGTTGTGCTTGGAAAACTTAAACATCACCAAAAAAAAAAAGAAAGAAAGAGAGAGAGAGAGAGAGAGAGAGAGAAATTAATAAATGTATAGGCATCGGTATCGGCGAGTACCAGAAAAAAAGTATCGGTACTCGTACTCGGTCCTTAAAAAATGGTATCGGTGCATCCCTAATCATTTGCCATTTATTTAACCACAAAGTGCATCACAACGAATAGTTTAAACATTATTTGGCATCATTAATGTAGTTGTGCCATGTTTGATCATCAGTTTAAACTCAGATCCTTCTCTCTGTGTTCCAGTTTGGAACTACTTCCCATTTTTTTGTGGAAATTACCAGTTCATCTCGGCTGTGGGCTTGTGTAATGAGGGGCCTGGCTATGACCTCATCTCAATGAGCACAGTGTGCAAAACTGTAATAATCCATGCAGTTTTCTTCTTTTTTTCCCCCTTCCTCTCACAATAAAACAATGTGTTCTTGTTGTACTCAATTGTGCATGCTATGAGAAGCTGCATTTCTAGTTTTGCAGTGGGAAACTCTTCACAGACATTTGTGGAGAGAGTGCATGGGCAGGCGGCAACTGTAACTATTTAACAAACAGCTCATAAAAAACAGCAAGAGAATGAAAAAATAACAAATATGGAGCTGGTGTGAGTGCTGTTGGTTTGTGATGCCTGTGAAAAATATGTTGAGATGCCAACTATCTAAAAAAATTTTCATTTGAAAAGCATGCAAATGATGTTGTGGGTTTTTAATGATTATGATCTTGCAGACGTGGACATGGTTTATTTTTGTTTGTGTCTAAAACTGCATTCAGTGAGGAGAAAATATTAAAGAGGGATATATAGGATCTATTATAATATGTATTATTATATACGTAATACTATACTATACAATACAATACTATTATATAAGATGCGGTATAGATAGATAAAATGTATATATTAATATATATTTCCCAATTTAATATTTGGAATGACACTTGTTGAATAAAATTATAAATATATATGAATTATAACTGTAAAAGATACAATTGTATAATATATATATAATTACTATATAATTATTATATTTAAATATAGTACAAGTATATTTAGAATATTTAAATACTAAATATACTATATTTAAATATAATAATTTATAGTAATTATTTAATAAAGACGTATATATAATTAAAGAAATTATATATAATAAATATATACTAAAATAATATAATATATAATAAAAACAAATTAAAATAATATTACAAATAAATTTAAATATTAATATACATTTCCCAATTTAATATTTGGAATGACACTTGTTGAATAAAATTATAAATATTATTTATAATTGTTAAAGATACAATAAGTATAATATATATAATTGCTATGTAATTATTATATTTAAATATAGTACAAGTATATTTAGTATATTTACATACTAAATATACTATATTTAATTATAATAATATATAGTAATTATATAATAAAAGCTTATCATATATAATATATATATATATATATATATATATATATATATATATATAATAAAATAAAATAATATAATATATAATAAAAACTAATTTAAATAATGTTACAAATAAATGTAAATATTAATATATATTTCCCAATTTAATATTTGGAATGACACTTGTTGAATAAAATTATAAATACTGATTATAACTGTAAAAGATATAATTGTATAATATTTATAATTGCTATGTAATTATTATATTTAAATATAGTACAAGTATATTTAGTATATTTAAATACTAAATATACTATATTTAAATATAATAATATATAGTAATTATATAATAAAAGCTTATCATATATAATAATAATAATAATAATAATATATATATATATATATATATATATATATATATATATATATATAAAATAAAATATAAGCCACACTATATATTAATATAATAAAATAGAATAATATAATATATAATAAAAACTAATTTAAATAATATTACAAATAAATTTAAAATACGTGCAAATAATTTCCAGCTACGGAACAATGTCCAACACATGAAAAAAAAAAAAAAAAATGCATTCTTGCTCACCTCCAGCTGTGCACTGGACTTGTCACTCAGTCTTTCCTCAACTAGAAACAGCTTTTCAGTAGAAGTACTTGGCTTGTTTGTCTCATAGCTTGTCACATTAAAGTCAGTGACATGGCAGTTGATCTGGCTTTCAGCGTTTGCACACATAGCAATCTTCCTGATAGATCTGGAAGAAGCTGAAGGGGACACAGAATCCCTGTCATCTTCCTCTTTAATATCGTCTGAAAGTCCCTCCACTGGTGTAGATGTGGACACTCTCTCCTGATGGAAGGGAGAATTGTCATTGTTTGAGTCATTTCTCAGTTCACAGCAGTCCAGACCCGGTACAGGAAGGATGATGCCCACATAATCCAAACATTTTGTCTCGGAGGGGACAGATAACTTAGTCCCGATAGTGAAAGGCTGGATCCTCTTCATTGCTCTTCTTGCTTTAATCATCTGAATGAGGAGCAAATGACCATAAAACAATAAAACATCATTCTCATTGTTTAAAAGAATCCTGGTACATCTGATAAAATTCAACCAAGTCAGTTAACAGTCATTTAAGCTAAAATGGTCCAGTCTGAACTGTTCTGAGACACTGCAGAGAGACTTTTGAGATGCAGACTGCAGGATCTGTGGAGAACGTGACTCTTGCAAAGCCTCACTTCTGCACAGACTATGAGAAAGCGAGAGGGGGGGTGAGGGAGGAGAGGAGTAGGGGAGAGTTTAGTAGAAACAGGGTGAGGTCATCACACTCAGTCACGGCCCCATTTGGAGGGAGAGAGGGCTGTAAACCCAAGCTGTAAAAGCTTCCTCCCAAAATAAGAAGTTGTGGGAAGATAAGAGTCAGAAACACAAAGTCGAGCCCCCTCTGAGGCCTTGCTTCTCGACAATGATGTCATTTATTTTTCTTCAGCTGTTCCCTTTCACTTTTTAAATTTTTTTTTTTTTAATGCAGTCAGATTTAATGCAGCATACAATTCACATAACCCTTTATGTTACAAAATATGCACCATTTTGTTCATCTAAAGATACATGTGCTTGGACCCTTCTTGCAACTAAATAAACAGATAAATAGGTGTGTAGATGCAGGAAGCTGTAAGTGGTTTAGACGGTGGTAGTCTCATACTATTATCTAAATGTTTACAGAGCAGCAACAGGGGAAAACATTGCACATTCTGGCTTTGGCCCTCATCTGATTCAAACCAGGTGTTTGGTGCAATGTGTTGGAATAAGCTACTGTATAGCACTTGACTGTAGGATCGGTCTTATCTCAAAATGCTAATAGTCCTGACACTTTATTTTGTATGATTTTTTGGTGACACTTTACAATAAGGTTCCATTAGTTAACATTAGTTAACTACTTTTGTTAACATGAATTAAGAATAAACAACACGTCTACAGCATTTATTAATCTAAATTAATGTTAATTTCAACACTTACTAATACATTAAAATCAAATGTTGTGTTTGTTAAAGCTGCAGTCCGTAACTTTTGTTAAAAAATTCCCAAAATCTATTTTTGAGCAAGTACATAACCAGCCAGTGTTCAAAACTATCTCCTTATCTTAGCATGAGTTTTGTTAAAAAAATCCCAAAATCAATTTTTGAGCAAGTACATAACCAGACAGTGTTCAAAACTATCTCCTTATCTTAGCCGATTCACAATGGTAAGCTTGTAATAATGTCTTCTAATTTGTGTGGTACTGGTAGGTTTCAGCGGAAAATTCGAGCATGCGCCGTTCGTCTTTGCGTCATTACGTCACGTCTGTTTACATAAAGATAATTAAACTTATCATTTTGATGGCGGATTGTATGGTATGACAAATTAACATTAGAGATTACACTGTACAGAAACTGAAATCTACAAGTAACGCTAATACACACTAAATACACGTAGTCACGCAATTCTTATGTTGTTAACATTAACAATTTAAGAACAAAGTATAACAATAATAATAAATTGCACGGTTTGATGTGATTTGAGCTAAGCGATCGATAAATTTAATCACCACTGATAGCGCGATTTATTGTAATGCTTTTCCCCCCCATAGTTGCTGAGAACAGAAGTGGCAGATTTGTCACTTACTTTTTCAGATGACATTTTCTGGTGAAAATTCTTATTTTGATCAAACTTCCAAGACTACAATTTGTCTTTCCGAAGCACAGTAGCCTATCCACCGGTGCGGTGATGACAGCCACACATTCTCCTCAAAACATTGGATTCATCCGGGCGTTGGAGCCGTGCCGATGCACAACCCACGTAAAAATGATAATTCCGCAAAAAACTGCAATTTAAACAGGTTTTAAACAGAGATGGCGACAAAGAGGCAAAACACAAACACAGGTTCGGTGGTATGGTTAGATTGCTAGATGGAATTTTGTAAAAAATAATAATAATAATAATTGTGCATTACCTTTTTCAGGACAAAAGGAAACATAATAACATATCTGACACAAGCACAGTATGATAGGGCTAGTTAATGTCACTGCTTGTCTAGACCTAAAGATTAATTGTACCAATTCTACATTGTTGTACAAAGAACAGAGATTCTTCACAGAGATACGACAGCCACAGTTTGAGACTTTGAGTGAAAATCTATGCAGCAACATGATCTTGGATTCCTTTCGATGTGGCTCATCCTTTAGCTTGTCTTTTCATGAAGAGACTAAAGTGTGAACAAAGACTTTAGTCACAGAGGCTCCCTGCAGATCTTTTTTCTTGGGCTCATGCTGAACAGCCTTTTAGGCTTTTCTTGGGTTTTTCAACAATTTAGTCAAAGTTTCATGAACAATTATGGAGGGATAACCACAGAGCTAGAGAGTCATTCTGTGTAGGGGATATGAAATTGAACATTTTAATTGGTAAATCCTTTGATTGTACATAGTCTGACATTTGAGATGATGGTGAATGACTTCTAAAGGTGTAGCTATAGAGGCACTTATGACATAATGCTTGAAATGCCCTACCATGAATGTCCTAGCAGAGTCATCTTTTTTCAACTTATAGAATGATAAGCCCTTCAATAACCGGCTTCTCATTTTAACTTAAAGAAAGAAATTTAAAAATCTATATTTAATATAAGGGGATATAGACTGAAATGTTTATAAAAACCTCTCTGCCTGCAGTTGATTTGAGTTTTTGAAGATTTTTATCCATGGTTCTTCGGGTCTGGGGAATGTTAGCTATTTGTAATGGGAGTCAGGCAGTAGATAGATGGGGGTATGAGACTCTTGCAAACCCATGTGAAGGAGGGGGAAGGAAATAAGGAGTGAGGGAGAGTTAAGCAGATAAAAGGTGAGGTCATCATGGTCCCAGATGCAGACAGATGAGGCAGTAAACCACAGCTGTAAAAGATTCCTCCCTTAATAAGAGTAACCAAGATGGTAAAAAATGGTTTATATTTATTTGATTTTTTTTTTTAATTCATCAAGATTTAAATAATTTTTATATTGGATTTTCACGTTATACCATGTTTCATAGTAATATAATATAATATAATATATTTTAATTCCTTTAATTCTCAGTAGTCCTGTATTTTTGTAGATTTTTATTTATTTATTTATTTTCTGACCAAAGACTTTTATTTAAGGACTTTTATTTTGTTTATTTGTAAGACATGAAGTCACGTGACATGACACAAATTCGGCTGTCAAATGATTGTAATTTCATTTTCATCATGGCAGCGCTGCACATCAGTCTTTTGCTCCAGCTGTTTTTCTGTTTTGTGTTTTCTCTACCCACAGGTCGAAACTCCATCTGCGGTTATAAGGTGAGTTTTGGCTTACTGGGTGAATATTTTGAAGTTCTTCACTGTAGGATCCTTAAGAGAGATTTGAGTAAATGTAAAAACTTAGGTTGCCACTGAGGAAAATATATATAAGAACAAAAACGTACCAAAAAGTACCTTGGTCGTAAATATTTTGGACGTTTGTACTTTTTTGGACATGAAGTAAAGATAATACAATGGTGTTTGGGGCATGTACCTTGGCAATACCATGTTTTTGCACATGTACCATGGTAGTACCATAATAACACCATGGTAATTATAATTCAGTACTACTGTGATCTGACGCCATCACCAAGGTACGTTTTTATAAGGGAATGATGTCGTGCACCAACCAAGAAATGCATTTTTTTGTGTTCTTATTTTTACTTGTTTTGTTTTCGTTTCATTTTAAAATACCATTTGACCCAGTTCTTTATGTTCTCAAATATATGTACAGTAAGTTCTGAAACGGCAGATTTATGATGCATAAAGGAGCTTTATTTTCCAGTAAGGTAAACAGGAAACAATTGTAGAATGAGGAAGTGTAGGCTATCTCTTATGTGAATTCTTGTATCTTTCCACTGTTGATGAGCTTGTTGGATCTTTGCAGTCATGTCCAGCCACAAAGCCTTCCATGCTGAACGTCCACCTGGTTCCTCACACACATGATGATGTTGGTTGGCTCAAGACTGTGGATCAGTACTACTATGGAGGTGAAGTTCTGTTCATGTCAAGCGTTTGTTGTTCGTAACATGCATTGATATCACATTGTTCATGCGACTGTCCATATTCTGCATATGACTTATGTGCTGCTTGTCATATGATATGGCAACGCATTGGAGTGGTAATGTTTAACCTCACACCATAATTCAAGTCATTGTATTTTTTCAGACCGAAACAACATCCAGCATGCAGGTGTTCAGTATATTCTGGACTCGGTGATAGACCAGCTACAAAAGGATCCAGCCCGACGTTTCATCTATGTAGAGACGGCCTTCTTTTACCGCTGGTGGAAGCAACAGAGCCAGAACACACGCCGAATTGTAACCCAGCTGGTCAATGAGGGTGAGGAGGGTATTTGTTTTTGGGTCAGCGACTGTGAATGTTCCTGAGGATAAAAAGTAATAAAAAAAAATTACTGACACTAAAAATATGAAGTGATATAAAAAGTACTAAAAGTACTTTCTTACACCAAATCTTTATAGTTATTTTCCATCTTTATGCACAGTGTCTAAAATGTGTCAAAATGTCTAATAAATAAAAATATATTTTTTTAATTATGCTAAAAATGTGAAGTAAATATTACTAAAAGAACTAATATACTTTTTCCTTACACCCTGAATCTTTATCATTATTTTCCTTATTTAGGGATGTCTGAGATGATAAAAAAATAATAATAATAATTAAGAAAAGATTAATAAAACACATTTTCACAAAAGCATTGTATTTAAAATGTAAAATGATGTAAAAAGTACTAAAATACTTTCCTCACATTCTGAATCTTTTTCAAAACAGTATTTTATTCAAAGTAAAACATATTTTTTTCACAAATGTCATGTATTAAATGAATTTCTTTCTTTTTTCATAGGTCGTCTTGAGTTCATAAACGGTGGCTGGTGCATGAGCGATGAGGCCACCACACACTACAGCGCTGTCATAGATCAGATGACTTTGGGGCTGCGATTCCTGAATGACACCTTTGGTGAGTGCGGGCGTCCCCGGGTGGCATGGCACATTGATCCGTTCGGACACGCCAGAGAACATGCCTCCATCTTTGCTCAGGTAATCATAGCACAATATATGAGACTATGAATGCCGGTTGGTGTGGCATAGTGGTGTTGACGACTCTTCCCCTTTTCTTTACAGATGGGTTATGACGGTTTCTTCTTTGGCCGTTTGGACTACCAGGACAAGGCTCGCAGGATGAAGACCAAAGAGATGGAAATGCTCTGGAGGGCCAGTGAAAGCCTGACGCCACCTCTCGCTGATCTCTTCACAGGTACTAATTTATAAACATGAGTGCATGATCTGTTTAGTTTATATGTGAAATATACATAATATATATAATATATGAAAAGAATATAACAATGTATATAATATATGAAAGAAATATATGGGGAAAAAAAAAAAAAAAAATATATATATATATATTTGTAATATACCTATATATATTCTCATCCATATAATGGCAGTGAATAGCGACCAGCATCAAGCTTTAGTATTACAGAATGGTCTGATGCGACGGGTGTCGTATATTCCAAGTGTTCAGGGGTCATACAATAGGGTTTGTTGAAAAACAAACTCAAATGTAATGTATTATTTAACAAAATTCTTGACCTTGGCCATTGGTCTGCTGTGCACGGCTGCATGATGTGCGCCTTTGTGATACTTTATTAGCATTACAGTTCACTCTGTCGCACCTCAAGCTTTTAAAAAGCTGGATGCTGGTCGCTATTCACTGCCATTATATGGACGAGCATGAGCGGGACATTTTTTTTGAAAATTCTCCTTTTGTGGTCCATAAAAGAAAGAAGTGCATACGGCATTAGAACAACACCAGGGTAAGTAAATTATTTTCATTTTACGGTGAACTTTCCCTTTAAACAACTACACAGTGTGGAAGTGTGAATATTAGTTCTTTTAAATGACTAAACACATGTTTCATCTCTAAAGGCGTTCTCCCCAATGGCTATAACCCTCCTGAGGGCTTCTGCTGGGACCAGTTATGTAATGATGCTCCCATAAGAGACGACCCAGACCTTGAGGACTACAATGTGGATGAGATAGTACAGAACTTTCTCAACGCTTCCTATAAGCAGGTAAGTAAACAGCATTGCAGCAGTGCTCAGTCCAGTCAATCATATGTAAAGTTTACGTGTCTGTGATTAGCATGGAGGTGCCATCAAGTGATTTCTGTTCCCAGGCTACTTTTTATAAGACAAACCACATCATCATGACCATGGGTTCAGACTTCCATTATGAGAATGCCAATCTCTGGTACAAGAACATGGATAAGCTGATCAAGTATGTAAATGCCCTGCAAGCTAAAGGGAGCAAGGTGAACGTGTTTTATTCTACACCGTCCTGCTACCTGCAGGAACTCAACCTAGCCAACCTCACCTGGTTAGTGTGCATATACAAATAATACATTTATAAGGATATCTCTCAAATGTTCCCTGTGACATTTTCCTGTCTTGGCTGTTTATCATAGGCCTCTGAAGACAGATGATTTTTTCCCCTATGCTGATGATGCTCATAGTTTCTGGTCGGGTTATTTTACAAGCCGGCCAGCACTGAAGTTATACGAGAGACTGAGCAACAGCCGACTACAGGTGATGCCCAAAACCTTTCTCTCTGGGGGGGAAAAAAACATGTCTGCAGTGTTTTAAAATCTGTAATGTCTGGTTTTGCTCTTCTAGACATGCAACCAGTTGGAGGTGCTCGGTGGGCCCAAGTCCACATCGGGTCCTTTTGGTGAAGGGGACAGTGATACTATGAGTAAGTCTACTTCTGTTGTAAATTAATAATTTCTGTTGGCTTTTGGTGTGTTTAAAATCGTATCCTTTTGCTAGAGAGGGCAATGGGTGTGGCCCAACATCATGATGCTGTGTCTGGGACAGAGAAACAGCATGTGGCAAACGACTACGCCAGGAGACTGGCTACAGGCTGGGCACATTGTGAAGTACAAAGCTAAAGATTTATTCTTTCTGTCAGATTGTTTCAGGGTAAACCTAACTAAGCACTATCCATTATTAGTGGTGCTTGCTGCATATCGTATGGCTTATTATGGTGAGGTGTGCTGTTACAATTGAAATTTCTACATTCAAATTTCTGTTTTCCCACTGTCTATTTTTCTTATTGTCAATTTTAGTGTGCTTTATTGGCATGACATATTTTATATTTGCATACAAATATACAAATAAAACCGATTTTGCAAAACAACGTTCATAAATGAATTTTAACAAATGTTTTTGCCACTGTCCCTTTTCTTGTTGTAGGTGCTGGTTGGTAATTCTCTGGCTGTTCTCAGTGGCTCTGAAGCTCCACGTGTGTTCTGTGAGAATCTCAACATAAGTGTGTGTCCCCTCACAGAAAGCAGCCATAAGGTACGATACACAGTAGAGCTGCATGATTAATCGTTAAAAGATCGCTGTCTCGATTCAAATACTGGCGCAATCTTATTCCTAAATGACAACGATTCGCCTGTCTATTAAACCTTTGACAAAATCACACACTTGAGAAAGTCAACATATTGTTCTACAATTTGAACTTATTATTATTATGCTTGGCTTCATTTAAAATGAATCACTACATTTATTTAAAATCGCAACTTAAAAAAAATGAATCTCTAAAAATGAGTCGCTACATTTATTAAAAAAGAACAGCTACTTTAAAAAACAAATTAATACATTTATTCAAAAATGAATAGGTACTTTTACATTTCCCAAAAGAATCGCTACTCTCCCCAAAAGATTTGCTGCTTTTTTAAAAAAGAATCGCTAAATTTTTAATAAGAATTGCTACATTTCTCAAAAGGAATTGCTACATTTAAAACGTACTGATACATTTATTCAAGAGGAATTGCTATATTTAAATCGCATCGATACATTTAGTCAAAAACAGTCGATACATTTATTCAAAAGAAATTGTTACATTTAAAAATCAAGACAAAGTTCAAAGTTCAAAATCTATCAGTACATTTATTCAAATCACATCGATATATTTATTAAAAAAGAATAGCTATTTTCCAATAAGAATCGCTACATTTTTCAAAAAGAATCACTACTTTCCTAAAAAAGAAAAAGAATCGCTATATTTTTCAAAAAGAATCGCTACATTCTTTAAAAAGAATGACTACATTTTTCAAAAAGAATGACTACATTTTTCAAAAAGAATGACTACATTTTTCAAAAAGAATCGCTACATTTTTCAAAAAGAATCGTTACTTTCCTAAAAAAAGAAAAAGAATTGCTACATTTTTCAAAAAGAATCACTACTTTCCTAAAAAGAAAAAGAATCACTACATTTTTCAAAAAAGAATAGCTACTTTCCAAAAAAAGAAAAAAAGAATCGCTACTTTCCTAAAAAAGAATCGCTACATTTCCAAAAAGAATCGCCACATTATTCAAAAAGAAGAATCATGGGAGAACTGTGATCTTGTTTTGAAACAAAATAATCGCGATTCTCAATTTATCCAGAATTGTGCAGCTCTAATATACAGATTTCAGTATTCATACAATAAAAGGCACATTCGCTAATTAATTCTGATCATTCTTTTTCTTAATCTCTCTCAGTTCTCTATGAATGTGTACAATCCTCTGGGCAGGATTGTAAGCTGGCCTGTTCGTTTGCCTGTCAATGGTTCAATGTACAGTGTTACTGATGCAAACGGGAAAGCAGTGGACAGTCAGGTTGGAAACTGTGTTTGCATCACTTAAGTCTATATGTGTTACATTTATGAAATAAAATCAATAACATTTCCTCATCTCTCTCCACATCTTTTGCTGTTGGTCAGGTGGTTCCAGTGTCTAAGTCCACACAGGAACTGAGATGGAACAGGGGTTATGCCAAAGGTGAGCTGGTTTTCCAGGTTGAAGCTCCTCCTCTTGGCTACAGAACATACATCATTTCAGTGGTTCAGGATGAGCCTCCAGCATCCAGTTCCAAACCGACATCCACTCTCTCCATTCAGAATAAGGTAAAGGGAGCAGCATAATTTTAATATTTTAAAATTACATTAAAACTGTATATATGCACTAGTTCATTTTTAAGTTAGCATAAATAATAAATCTATTCTTCTGTATGTGTTTTAGTTCTTAAAGGTGACCTTTGACAACACCACAGGTCTGTTAAGCAGCCTGACAAACCTGGAAACGCAGCAAACCATTCACCTCACTCAGAACTTCTATTGGTCAGTTTAGATTGATTCAGGATCAGTCTCTCCCTTCCAGTTTCTGTCTACCATATATATAGTATTACCTTTGGATTTGTTTATATGATTTTTGGATATGTACCATTCTAATACTATATATATATATTTTTTTAAATACCTTGAAATTTAAGTAAATACAAAGAAATTTGAGTATGGTAATGATTCAGTACTGTACATTTTACATGTAAATCCCCCCCCCCCCCCCCTCCTTGTTTGATAGTATCAAAAAAAGTAAATCATAAAAATATGGAGTAATGTGTGTTTTTGTGATTCTTTAGGTATAATGCAAGTGCTGGGAATAACAAGGAGAGCATGCAGCCATCGGGGGCTTACATCTTTAGACCTAATTCATCAGACCCCTTCGTCATTAACAAGGCTGCTGAAATACAGATGGTTACGGTGTCCAGCGTGGTTCAAGAGGTGACGCAGTGGTTTAGCCCCTGGGTGTCTCAGGTTGTCCGTTTGTACAAGGACCGCAGGGAACTGGAGCTGGAGTGGACCGTGGGACCCGTGCCTGTCTCGTGAGTCAACATACACACATACACAGTTCTCTAGATCAAGGATTTGCTGTAAAATAAAAGTAAGGCATTTTCATTGAATATCAGCTCTTTCTCTTTTCAGGGATGGTTTAGGGAAAGAAGTGATCACTCGTTTGGACACCGATATCGAGTCCTCTGGATATTTCTACACTGATTCCAATGGCAGAGAGGTTTTAGAGCGAAGGTGAGGAGATTAAAAGATTGAAATGGAGAAATGTAGAAAGAAAAGAGAGATGTGGGATATTACATTTTCTTTAAACTGCTGTAGAAAGTTTCTTTTAATTACTGTGTTGTTTGGGGTCAGTAAGATTTTTTAAAATAAATTTCTCAATTATGCATTAAATTGATCAAAAGTGACAGTAAAGATATTTATAATGTTACAAATATTTCTATTTCAAAATAATGCTGTTCTTTTGAACTTTATATCCATCAAAGAATCCTGAATAAAAATATCATGGTTTCTACAAAAGTATGAAGCAAGACAACTGTTTCCAACATTGAAGATACTAAGAAATGTTTCTTGAGCACCAAATTAGCATATTAGAATGATTTCAGAAGGATCATGTGACACTGAAGACTGGAATAATGATGCTGAAAATTCAGCTTTGATCACAGGAATAAATTACATTTTGAAATGTTTGAAACAAAAAATTATTTCAAAAATATTATTTCAGAATATTACTGTTTTTACTGTTTTTGATCAAATGCAGTCTTAGTGAACATTAGAGACTTCTTTCTAAAACTTTTGAATGGTAATGTACCTCAGCTGTTGTGAAAATAATCTTAGGAGTAGTTTTGTCATTGTAGGAAAGATTATCGGCCCACTTGGGATTTGAAGCAGACCGAGCCAGTCGCCGGAAACTACTATCCAATCAATTCTCGTGCTTACATCAAGGCAAGTGTCGTGTCAGCTTTCTTGTCTTTTTTTTGATGCTGTGTATATTTTTTATTACTTTGTATATTTTAGGCTCCATTTAATTTTATTTACATTGACATTCTGTTTCATTAGTTTTTATTTCCCTGTCTTCATCCTCGCTTTCTGTTGTCACTCAGATTCTCATAAACAGCCTTGAGCCGCTCTAACACATCAAGAAATCTAATATGTTTGTGTGCATTTAGGATGACAAGCGTCAGCTAACAGTGGTGACCGATCGCTCTCAGGGGGCCAGCAGCATCTATAACGGCTCTCTGGAAATCATGGTAAAATAAATGATCTTTCCTTCTCTCTGTCAATCTCTCTCTCAGTTCACTTCAATTGAAAAATGCTTTACTGGCTTTAATATAAGAAAGTACAGTGTATTTTCAGAAAATAAAACTTCAAATAATTGCAAATTAGGATATATTTTTTACAATACTTCTATCTGAAATTTCACAAACTTTTAAGTAAATGTTCATAAACAAGAGTGCTAATGGCTAATCAAGCTCTCTCTCAGCTGCACAGGAGACTGCTGTATGATGATTTTAGGGGGGTGGGAGAGCCTCTCTCTGAACTGGGAGATTTTTTACATGGTTTAGTTGCCCGAGGGCGTCTGCTGCTGACTCTCACTCCTCCAGACATGGCCGCAGATGTCCATAGACCCCTCGCACAGGGCATGGTACTTCAACCCCTGCTCTCCTTCCAGGACGGCACACCTCCTGCTAACACTACACTGGAGGTTTGTAGAGGATCAGTGGATAGATGAACTGAACTGATTCCTTATTATAAGCTTAAACTCTTTTTAGATGACTGAACATTTTCTCTCCCATAGTTCTCTGGTCTTCAAGCTGCTCTGCCCCCTGCTGTTCACCTGCTGACACTGTCTCAGTGGGATAAAGACTCGGTTCTGATTAGGCTGGAACATCAGTACCAGGCCAAAGAGAGCAAAACACACTCACAGCCTGTTACAGTCAACCTACAGGTAACACTCACATTTTTCATTCCCACCTACACACTTCCAATAAATCCCGCTGTAGTCAAACACTGATTGTGTTTCACAGGGAACAAGGGCTGCACATAATCAGGACAAACATCAAAAACAATTCTACTTGATAAAACTGATAGGTCTGGTGCCATGCAAGATCCTACCACCCTCCAGAATTTTGATAAACTGTCCTAATTATTTGAAAAATCTTTCTTGTGCGCTAAGCTAGCTGACTAATCTTTTAGCTTGGGCTCTTATGCTAACTGAAAGCTTTTAGCTTCAGTAATGCAATGCAAGTAATTTAAAAGACATTAAAATAGGCATTTCTAAAAAAAAAAAAAAAAAAAAATACATTTTCTCATCCAATGAAGCCTTCACATTTCCGGTATTCTCAGAAGCGGAAGTCATCATAGTTGTGCAGATTTTTATAGCGGTGAACAGAAACTACAACAAATGCTATACATATAGTCAGTTCAATATTGAGTGCCTTATAGTAATAAAAAAACAGATAATGAATCATTTTAATACTGATACATTTTCTTCTTTTGTCTGTGCAGAAGCTGTTTTCTACTCTCAAGGTGCTTGGAGCATCTGAGATGAGTCTAGGAGCAAATCAATGGAAAGACGACATGAACCGCCTGCAATGGAACACGGGTAACAATTACTCTGGTAACAAATGTTAATTACTCATTAAAAAAAAAGAACTTTCATATTTAATTAAAGTGCTTGATGTGTTTGTCTTTCAGAAAATAATTCAAAGCCCCTTCCTCTCAGTGCCAGAGACCCTTCACCATGGGAAGTGACACTAAAGCCAATGGAGATCCGTACCTTTCTGTTAAGGGTACAACAGCTGTAGAAATGACAGATCACTGCCAAGAGCCAATCAGATTGTAGCATTTTAGTATCTAAACCCTGCCTGGCACCGATTCTTTAAGAGCTGAACTACACTGCATAAAAGATTTAGATTTTTCTGTGTACATCAGTTACATAATACAACTAGAATTGGTTCTAGAGATCAAAATTTTTGAAAATCATGATTTTTATTTTTTAAATTTTCAAAAAAATACAAATTCTTAAAACTGTACTGTGCCATATGTTTATAATGAAGAAATCAATACTTGTGGATCATATACATCTTTAACAGTTTTGGTTAGTGACTGTGGGGTATCTTGTCGAGACACATCTCCTGAAATTCATTTGTGCAATATTTCCGATTGTATTTTCTACTGTGCCTTTCACATGAAAATTATGCATTATGCAACTGTGGAATAAATGTAATGAACAGTCATAAACTGTTTTAAATGATACATGTGTCCTGCTCATGCTGAATACATTACAAAAAACACATACATTCACCAAGTATTTATTTGCCAGGCGAAAATAAAACATTTTGAAAGTAAAACTATTTCTAAGAATAAAATGTGTCCCACTTAAACATCCCTTATTCGTGGGCTGCCAGATAAATTAAACTTGCCTTGCACAAATCCAATTAACATAAAACAAACTTTAGGTGCAAATCTGTACAGACCTTGTGAACAGAAGTGCAGACATTCAGACAGCTAAGAGAAATGTAATTTACAAGTCATATAGTATCAGTCTTTAACTAGGTGGCACAGCTGTGTGATGTGCATCCAATAATGAGAAAACCAATTAGTAACTAATCTTGTCCTCACTGGTTTCTTGCTCAAGCTCATGTGAATAGCAGCATTTGTCTCCATGTGTACATGTTCCCTGAAAAAGAAAGAATAGCATTTTCTCTTTATGAACTTTTTGAAGCAACAGTTGCAGTAGCTGTCTATAGAGGGACAAAAAGATTAAAAAAATCTTCATTTGCGTTCCGAAGATGAACGCAAGTCTTAAGGGTTTGGAACAACATGAGGGTGAGTAATTAATGACAATTTTCATTTTTGGGTGAACTAACCCTTTAACTTTGAAAATGAAGAAGAAAATAATTCACTTCTGAACTGAAATTCTCAAACAATGACAAGTTTGATAATTACAGCTAATAAAGAAACAAGTTTTAATGTCTCTGAAATCCTATACTGAATTCAAGTGAACGTACCTTTCGAAACTTCTTACATGGGAGGCTCTTGAGTTGAGAGGAGTCTGTGATCGGTTTCTTTCTTTTACCCTGAAAGTGTTTTCTTTTGTCCTCCAGCTCAGAGGAGATTCCTCCACTAAACACAAGAGGGAAAAAGAGATAATTTATACTTCAGAACAACTGAAAGATTTTGATTATGATTTGATGAAAGAACAGAAGTAGTATGACCGACCCAGCTCTGGCACGTGCTTTGGGTCCCCAGTTGGCCTGTGGGTTCTCCTGGAAACGTGTGAGGTGACGTTTCCGTGACTGAGGGTTTGCGTCCTCTCTGATCTCAAAGCAGGCCTGAAGACTGAATGAGAGAATATGAAGATTTAAGGGTAATTGAGATTAAAGGGTAGTTGTATTGTTATTAAGATGAAACTAAATTAAACTAAACTTAAAAGGCACAGCAACAGATATGACAGGGATTTTAATATAACATGTAAAATAGCCATTAGATGAATATAAGGCGCTTGATCCTTACGTTGGCTCTGTGGAGAGAATGCGGTGGGCAGGACTGGTTTCTGATAACCGTTCTCTCTTCACAGGGTTGGACTTTTCCTGAGGAATAAGCAAACAGAGAAACTACATTAGAAAATGAGGGTTTTTCATGAGAACATTTGGGGAGGATCTTGGATTGTGATCACTCACCCAGCAGCGCATGATATCCCATAACACCCCAGCAGGAGCATCGGTCTTCACAGCATTCTTACAGGCATGAGAGAAAGACACTCTGTACCCAGCATGCAAGAGAGCTGACCTACACAATAGACAGAAAGCGAGGACCGCTATCCACATAAGTATATTACATTATATACACATACACATGTATGTTTTTAAAATATAAAAACAGTAGTATTGTTAAATATTATATTATTGAAAATAACTTTTCTATTCCTATGTACTGCAGTCTTTAATGTCACATGATCCTTCAGAAATCATTTGAATATGGTGATTTGGTGCTCAAGAAACATTTCTTATTATTATCAATGTTAAAAACAGTTGTGCTGCTCAATATTTCTGTGGAAACCAGGATACATTTTTTTCAGGATTCTTTACTAAATAGAAAGTTCAAAAGAACAGCATAGAAATAGAAACCATTTGCTGTCACTTTGCTGGAAAAAAAAAAGTTTGAACAGTAAATATATAATACGCAGGTTGAAAATGTTGTATTGATTTTACCTAAACTGCAGCATTGGCGGCGTGTTGCAGTGAACTGTGCTACTCAGATGATCTAAAGCATAGTACAGAGGAACATCCTGCAGCTCCTGAAACACATATCTTTCTCTCAACACTCATTCTCTATTCAATGAACCAAATCTGTTATTATCTGGGGAGGTTTAAGATGTTATAATCATGGTGATGATTATTAATATTAAGTTTAATAATGACTGACCTCAGTCACCATGCTAAGCACCCCTTCAATCCGCTTTGACGTTCTGAAGCGAGTGGGGTTCCCTGAAACGGCATTCAGAATCTTCTGAACAAATGTAATGTCATGAAGAGGCTCTGCCCAGATGGGACCGCCCAACTAGAAGCACAGAGAGAGGAACAAAGAAATCAAAACAAGGAAAAACGTGATATTCAGTACCAACTAATTAAAACATCAAAGGGATATTTTATTTTTTGTAATGCACATAAGAGGAGATATTAATAGTTCAGACCTGGTGTCTCTGTCCACAGTGTTCACAGTTAGGCCCTACAGGTGGTCCAGTGGCTGCTGAATACTTCATGCTGTAACAAACACATAAATATACACTTAATAAAACACATAATAATACTTCCAGTACAAAGGCATTGAGAAAAAACTCACTGTTTGCCTTGGCTTGTCCTCTTCCCCATCCTCTGCAGATGGAACGCACCACAGCCAACACAGTTATACAGCAGTGCTTGCTTACTGCAAAACACACACACACAGATTTTTAAATGTTTTTGAAATAAGTCTCTTATGCTTCCCAGGGCTGCATTCATTTGATCAAAAATACAGTAAAAATAGTAATATTTTGAAATTATATTATAATTTAAAATACCAGTTTTCTATTTGAATACATTTTAAAATGCAATTTATTTCTGTGATGGCATTTTCAGCTATTTTTTATTTTTTTATGTATGATTATTATTACTCAGCTATTTTCTCTCTATATAGACAAAAAAGCTTGTGTGTTACCTTGCAGAGTTTTTGACTACACCCTGGCCGGTTTTGACTGTGACGAACACACGGATGTAGAAATCCACGCTCACGCTCAAGAGAGGTTCAATGTAGCGCTGATACACGGCTGCTCTCTGATCTAAACAGTGCAGGATTATACGCAGGGCCTAGAATAAAAAGAAAGAGAGTGTGAGACATAGTTATGATAAAGAGTTGCATTCATTCCATCCATTCACATGCACAATGCCAGTGAGCCCATCTTACCATCTCATGACAGTATCTGGACTTGATAGACATAGAGCCATATTTGCTGTAGCAGGTCTCCCCGCTGTTTCCAGCCATTACAGCCATGTCCGTACATGTGACGCAAAGCAACCCTGACAATGAGATAGCGAAGTTACTCATGTATATGTGCTTGATAAACTCAAAATGTGCATGTGAGTGAAAAACTACAGCAATTGACTTACCTCCCTCACTGACAGCCTGCACAGCCGCGTCCAGAAACGGTGATGGGCTGCCATAGGGGTCAAGATCAATGACATTATAGCGTTCCTTCCGCCCTCTTGCCTCATACATCACCATACTGGACAGATGGTGTAATACCAGGATTTAGGACAAAACAGAATCTGTGTTGTTAACTAAAACTATTAAAAATCATTTTCGGTAAGTGAAACAAAGCTGCAATTAAAAATATATAAATATTAAACAAAAAATTTAAACTTTAAAAGAATAATTAAACAAACATTAGAAATGAAAAAGGTTTGCTGAAGAGCTAAAGTATCAAACTAAAATAAAAATAAAAGTGAATTAAAGCTATATAGAAATATTTTTTTTTTTTTAAATGGTAACATTTTACAATAAGGTTTCATTTGTTAACATTAGTTAACATCAACTAACAATGAATTTAACAATTTATCTCAACAATTACTAATAAATTATGATAAAGCGGTTTCCATCAACATTAGTTAATGCAACATGAACTAACATGAACAAGAACATTTTTATTTACTAACATTAACAAAAGTCAATAAATGCTGTAAAAATATATTGTTCATTTTTAGTTTGTTAATAAATGCATTAACTTATGTTAAAAAAAATGACACCACATTGTAAAGTTTTACAAAAAACTTGTACTACTAAAATGTACTTAATTAACTTGAACTAACATTTAAAAAATATAAAAATAAAAACTAAATCAAAATAACAATACTACAACAGCATTTAAATAATACTAAAATTACACTTAACAGAATGAGCCAAGACAAACATCAGCTGTCAAAAGCTGTTTGTTAGTGTATAAGCAAAAATATAAATATTAGATAAAAAATTCACTTTAAAAACTTGAAAAATTTGCTGAAGTGCTAAAATTCCAACCAAAACTGTAACAAAAATGAATTAAAAATAAATAGAAATACAAAAACATATAAAATGTACTACTTAAATGTACTTCCTAAAACTAAAAAAAAAAAAAAAAAGTTAATTCAAAATATTTTAATTTAAGTGCATAACAGCACTTAAATTACACTTAACAGAATAAGCTAAAACATACTTCAGCTGTCAATAGATGTTTGTGAGTGTATATTCCAAATACTGGAATATGTACAGTGGGTACGGAAAGTATTCAGACCCCCTTACATTTTTGACTCTTTGTTATATTGCAGCCATTTGCTAAAATCTTTTAAGTTCATTTTTTTTCCTCATTAATGTACACACAGCACCCCATACTGACAGAAAAACACAGAATTGTTGACATTTTTGCAGATTTATTAAAAAAGAAAAACTGAAATATCACATGGTCCTAAGTATTCAGACCCTTTGCTCAGTATTTAGTAGAAGCACCCTTTTGATCTAATACAGCCATGAGTCTTTTTGGGAAAGATGCAACAAGTTTTTCACAACTTAAATGATTTTAGCAAATGGCTGCAATATAACAAAGAGTGAAAAATTTAAGGGGGTCTGAATACTTTCCGTACCCACTGTAAATAGTGGAGTTGTTTGTACCTGGCATCTCTTTGGCTGGCTTGCAGTATGTGGGACACGTTGTTGTGTTGTGCATTGCGGGCGATGAGGGCAGCAGCTTTAGCAGAGTAATCATTAGCAGTGATGCTCTTCAGGCCAGGAACCTCCAGAGCAAAACGTACAGAACGCAGGCCTGACGCCGCCAGACCCTCCAGCACACACAGACCTTGCTAGAGCGAAAGAAAGATAAATCACATTACATTTAATCATTCACTGGCAGACACTTTTAGCCAAAGTGATTCACAAATGAAAAAGAAAACAAAGGACAAGTGAGTCATAAGGAGACTATTGAAAAAAAACAATACATGGTGAAAACACAAGTCATGTAAAATAATCTCACATCTAAAATTAGATATAAATTCTGAAACAAATTTTACATTAATTTTAGTCAAATAATTTAATTAAAATAATTTATATTTATTAATTTAAAATTAAAAATTAATTAATTAATTTTGTATGCTACAAAAATACTCATAACATTAAAAATGTTGCCTTGGCATGTAACTGAAATTAAATGAGTTTAAGTTAAAAGTTATACAGTTGATAAAACTGTACTACACTAACAAATGAAATCTAAATAAAAATAATAATAAAACTAATAAAAATGACAAAAGCTCATTTGAAAAATCACAAAAACTTATTAAAATGAAAACTGTAAATGTACAAACTCAAAATATTAATAAATAATATAATAGTATATAAATATTACTAAAATTAAAATTTAGCACACACAGACCTCACATCTTTCCCCTACAGATGCAGTGATGTATTCCTTCTCATCAGCCTCTTCTTCCTTTTGTTGGTCATCTTCCAGCTGTTCTGATGCTTCCTGATCCACCGTTCCATTCTTCTCCTCTGAAAGTCGGACCACGACTCTGTCTTTCTCACCTGGGACCAGGATCCGGATGCCCTTTCGAGCCAGCTGCTCCCTGGCAAACTCTGTGACCACCGCACACCTGATTGAAGAAGGTATATGTGAAGTTTAAAGACGAGGTTAGAAAAAAAACATCACAACATGTCACACTGGATGGCATGCTCACGTTAAATCTCGGTTGAACTCCTGCACAGGGTTGTAGAACACCTCATTAGCACTTGGGAATAAAATGGCAGCCTTTCCCTCCCTGACAACTGTCTCCCCTGGTAAAAGCCCAGGTTCTGTAGATGAGGTCTGACTGCTTTCTGTAGAGCTGGAGGGATTGGTGTCTTCCTTTGGTACTGTTGTGGTAGTGCTGTCTGCGTCTGCACTGGTGGTGTCCTGGGATTCTTCATTTTCTGTCTTGCTGTCCATTGTCCTGAAGTTTTTCAAGACACAACTGCACCCTGTTGTGAGGATCTGAAGGAAGGATGCTCTCTTCTTAGGAAATAACAAGCAAAGACACCTAAAGGATACCAGAAGTGTAGTCCTTGCTTAACATCTTAACACAAAACTGATTTTAGTTAATAAGCGCTTACAAACTCCCACATGCTATGTCAACTTAATAAAAAAAAATCACATATGAATACAAGGGTTCCCAACTTCCCACACCTTTTGGCTGATTAATATCCATAACTTTACAATTTTTTCCCATATATATATATATATATTTAACATTTTCACACCTTTTCAAAGCCTGGAAATGCCATTTTTCAATTCCCTGATATTTCCAGTCTTTCCATTTTCCACAACCGTGGAAACTTTGACCAATCAAAATGTCTATCTATTTTTTAGTTTTACATTTAAGATAAATATTTCTAAACCTGAGCATTTTCACATTCACAATGTAACTAGCCAAGCTAGCATTACAATTTATCTCGCCTTCCAACTTACCGCTAATTATCCTTCAAAAAAGATACTTTAGTAATCTCATAGCAAATCATTCAGGAACAAAAACAAACCAAGCCGCTAAATGTACACTTGTCAACTGTTAGCTCGTGTGTTTTCAGGGAGAATTCACGTGTAGCTCAAAGCTGTATGTGAACTACGGAAGCCTTGTAGTACTAAACGCCTGATAGAGACGCCAGGGACTGCGCACGCGCACAGTAACCTATAGAAAGTGCTACACTGTAAAATAAGGGCACCGAGGACAAAGCAGGGTCATTTAAGAACATTTACTGGGTTTTTTTTGTTTTGTTTTATTTTTTTATAATATGCTACATTTTATACATACTACACATAGCTGAATGTTATTGTAACTAACAGTGTCAAAATATCATATCATATTTTATTTTATTTTATAATATATTTATTTACATTTTAGACACTTTTTAGTCTGCGCTGTATGCTTTGGCAATATTGTATGCAAAACAATCTTTGAAACTGAATACCAGTAAATAGTAACCAGTAAATTTACAATAAAGAAAAAAAAAGTGTTTATAAACGTACAGTTTACAGACTAATTTCTCTGGGTATTTCATCTTTTATATTTCAATGAATTAGCATTATTACCTATAGTATCGTTATGCTTATGGTGTATATTAATGTGAAAAGTGTTTAATTTAAATATAATCAAATTTAAAAAAAAAAAAAAAAAAATAATAATAAAAGGGGGAAATTTGGGGGGTTTGTGGTAGACCACAATACTATAACTTTTCATTCATCTCTGTTCAGTCTTCATGACAGTATTTAACTATTTTCTAATTCAAATTCATCTATTCATAATTTCAAATTTAACATAAACTACATAGACACATTTTCTGCGTAAAGCATGCCTTCTCTGTGCAGCATTACACATTCGTGGTATAGCTATGCCACTACAGATGCTCCTTCTGTGCAAATACCACATTCAAACTAATAATCTAATCTAGTCACGCTCTATAAACACTAATTGCCTATACGCCATATAATTTGACCCCATTAGTGCGACGTGATGGACATATTTCGGAGGTGTTTAGTACAACCTCTTCTCCAGTGCGCCATGCAGCGCTGCGTTGGCATGCTGTGCGCGTAGCACCCAGACCCCTCTAGGGCTTCACCTGAGTCTAGACGCTCCACACTGCTCACTTTCTCCGCACTGCCGCACGCGCAACCACAGCAGAGAGCGCGCGGCACGGTTCCATGCTAGTTTGGCGTTCAGAGATAGCGTTCTTTTTCTTGGTCTGGGGATGATCGGTAACTCTGTGCTCTAACCGGGGTGACAAAATGATGCACCCCTCGATTATTCTGCGCTCGGGTGTCTTGCCTGTGCATTCACGATGAATGGCTGCCCGTAGAGAGACAGAGTCTTACTCCTCCATTGAAACACTTTTCATCAGATTGCAATCGAGGGGGTGAGTATTTTAATGCATGCACGAGGGGGTCATGCCACTTTAAGCGGGGTCAAGGGGCAATCACGTGGTTTGAACAAGGGGTCGCATTAGTTATTGTTATGGCAAGGGGTAACTGAGAAAAATTTGAGGGGATTTTTTGGATAGGGGTATTGTTTTGCGAAGGTGTGCGATTGCTTTAGGTGGGGGATGGGCTTGCAAAACTTTAACCACTTCAATGACTTGCTGCCGAGAGTTTGATTTATGGTGCATCAATATATTCATTTAATATTTTTCAACTTTTTAGCCATGCATAAAATCGCTTGCAATGATAGCACTTGTTTCTGGACGATTTGAGAATTTTTATTGGATGAGGGCATTATGTGCATCGCTTTCAGACGTCAAGTGGTTAATGGTGTCTTGTCTCGCGGATCAGTGTGACTCGCCCCCCAGTTGCAGCATTTGTCCCGGGATGACCTGTTGATGTCGGGAAAGATGGAGCCGAGCCCCCTTCCTTTTCCTCCAAAATGGAGTAGAATTTAACCACATAATATTTTATGTGAAACCCAATGATTGCGTCGCGTGCTTACAAATACTACTTAAGAAAGCTAAATTGCAAGTATGCGGTGGGAGAAAAATATTATTAATAATAATACATGCATTTGGATGTTGCTGGCCGAATCAAAACGTTTTGGCTATAGATATTCTGGTATGTGCATGACTGTAATTCAGCCCGACATTGCATAGCATTGCACTGGCACCGAGGGAGCGAGAGAAACGGATGTGGGCTCCTCAATAATTCATCTATCAGACTATTTTGGTGACAGGATTTTTAAGGGCTGAGCAGCTTTTAGCTCTTGGGTCGCAGAATCACGTGAGGATACCAGGGAATTGGGGTATTATTTCTTGTATTTTTTTTTTTGCCCCCCCCCCCGGGGCCCGTGCCAACCCGGAGCTCGTGTCCAGCTGGGCAGCGGTGCTGGCACACACTCTCACCGGGTACCGCAGCCCTTCCGCGGCTGCCCACATCACAGAAACACCGGCGTCCGACTCTCACAGTGAGATCGCAAACTATTGCTAATTTATTACATTTATGCTTGTAATTAAAACTGTTGTTATTATACCTTTGGGAAATAGTGCTGTGCGAGTAAGACACAACAAATAGTCTGGGTGAATTAAACGGCACTTTCGCTTCATAGTTCCTGAACTGCCGCTAATAATCGACAATATAAAGTAGCTACTAGTTTACTCTTAGACTAAGTTTATAACAGTTTTGATCTTTCTTAAAATGTGACTGCTAGTAGCTAAAGGACTAGCTTGAACCCTTTAATTTAGGATGGTACAATCCGAAAATGAACCGTGGCTACTGTACTGTTTTGAAAATACCATTAATGTTATGCTGGTTATAATAAATTAATATTTTGTATCATATTAATAAATAGCATGAGAGTCTTTTGACATTTAATTTATTTCGGTGGAGTGGTGGCTACTTTCTGTTTTACAATAGTTAGAAAAACTGCAGTAACTGGTGAACTGGGAAATATAAACTGAAATGAACATTTCATTCATTAATACAGTTTATTCTCTATAGTTTAAAAAAATGGTAATAAAATATGACAAGATCTCAGAGTTAAACTGTGTCAGAAAACATTAATCTTAATTATGTCAGATAACACTTAAGCAAAACATGGTCAGGTCAAAGTGTCTGAATAATTTTTGGTTCCAAATTTTTATCAGTTTTACTGGCCGTGCACTGTATGAAGAATTTTTGGGTATAATATGTCACAGTTTATTTTGCTATCCTCACTTACATAAATGAACTATAGTGTCCTGCACCCACTAGTAAAAATATATAAAAAATGTCTGAATAATTTTTGGTTTGACTGTATGTATATATGTGTGTGTGTGTGTGTGTGTATATATATATATATATATATATATATATATATATATATATATATATATATATATTAGTGTGTGTTATTATATAACATTATTATATTATGTTATTATATACGTTAAGGAGTGTAAACGGAAGTTTTGGGTTTGTAACTTTGCATAACCTTACTGCTCAGCCAGATGAATCTTTGATCTGCTTTATATATGCATGATGTGCTCTCCTGATCAACCTTTGTACAGATACACAAGGCAAGAAGTTGGAGTGAAATTACTCAGTACACCCTTACTGGGGGAATTTTGATCAAACTGTTAGGTACTTTTCTAGTGAACATAAGTAAACAATGTGCGTACATAAAAGTAACCTTAAGATTGAAGAGTTGTTGGTCATTTAGTACACAGATATGATTTCATGTAAACTAAGTGCAAATAGAAACCTCAAATAAATATGAGTTATTACTTGAAGCATGTTGGATTTCATGATACAGGATGGATAGATTGTCATTACATTAGGGATTTGCTCTAATTATGTTAAAGAATATTCACTGAACCACTTACCGATTTACTCATCTTCTGCTCCTAAAAGGATTTTGTTTAAGTACATAGCTGACCTTTGGCTTAGAGCAGAGAGTATCTGTATGATCCTAAAAAGAAAAGACTGTAGGATAAATTGTTTGTGACCCACAGAAAACCTCTGGATGGCCCTAGGCATGTGCTCTTATATTCAGTTATGTAATGTGTATCAACATTTATTGCTTTTGTTCATTGTCTAATTTCCTGTGAAGAATGTATGCATTTTCTGTTTCTATGTTACGGACTTGACAGTCATGGGATGTTGTTTGTGAGAATGCACGCATTGACCTTGGCGTTAGAACAGAGGGTAGCACTGTGTCTCCATGGTTTTATAAGAATAGATGATATATTGCAAATTCTTTTGTCGTGAATCCAGAAATCTTTGAAGCTTTATTTAAGGGGGGCACCGTCTGAGAGACAACTTTTGTGACCTTTTTTTTAAAAAAAATTTTTTATCACTTCTGTCATTCAAAAGTTTTGGGGTCAGCAAGTTTTTATTCATTTATTATTATTATTTTTTAAAAACTTAAAATTGATCAAAAGTGACCGTAAAGACTTCTATAATGTTACAAGAGATTTTTCTTTTGAACTTTAGTCATCAAAGACTTCCTGATAAAAATTGTATCAGTCTTCCCACAAAAATATTAAGCAGCCCAACTATTTTCAACATTGATAATAATAAGAAATATTATTTGAACCCCAAATCAGCATACCATGATTTCTGAAAGATCATGTGAAACTGGAGTAATGGCTGCTGAAAATTCAGCTTAGCCATTACAAGAATAGCTAAGTTAAAACATAAAAATGTTATTTTAAATTGTAATAATTAACAATATTATTGTTTAACTGTATATTTGATCAAATAAATGCAGCCTTGATGAGCAAAAGAGAATTCTTTTTAAAAACATTTAAAAAAATCTTTTTTTTTTTTTTTTTGCAGCTGTCAAGTCTTTGAAAACAGAACCTTAAGATTTTAAATATGAAAATTTGAAATTGTGTGAAATTCAAACTGTCTTACAAACACTTATAAATGTATTATGGTTATTAATGAATATACCTGTCATCTTATCCCATTGGTAAGACTGTATGTAAAATTGTTGGCACACTTTTTCACATTTTCCACACTGATTTGGTGAGAGTTTTTGGAATTTTGTGGAATTTATATGGTAAAATTAACTAAACTACACTGATTATTAGTAACTTTTAACATTAAATTATCAAAATATTTTAAGTGTAAAAAATGAACATGTATAAATTTGAATGACAGGCTAAGTTTTGTAGGAATCTGCAGATATTTCTGCATAACTTATGTTGATGAGGATTCTGTACAGGCCTACCCACTGGTCATTATTTTATGATAATTTTATAATTGACGTGAAAAATACCTAGTGTTTTGTGTTTTTTCTTTTTTCAGACTCTGTAGTGCTGGGCTTTACGATATGGCTCAGATGCTGCAGATGGCGATTCCCAACTTTGGCAACAATGTGCTGGAGTGTCTTAATGAGCAGAGGCTTCAGGGTCTGTACTGTGATGTGTCAGTGGTGGTGAAGGGTCACACATTTAAAGCCCACCGGGCAGTGCTGGCTGCCAGCAGCTCCTACTTTCGAGATTTGTTCAACTCTGGAAGTAAGAGCTCTGTAGTGGAGTTACCACCAGCGGTTCAGCCTCAGAGCTTCCAACAGATCCTTTCTTTCTGTTACACCGGTCGACTTAGCATGAACTTGGGTGATCAGTTTCTTTTAATGTACACAGCAGGATTCCTGCAGATTCAGCAGATTATGGAAAAAGGCACTGAGTTCTTCCTAAAGGTCAGCTCACCAAGTTGTGACTCACAGGGTCTTCACACAGAAGAAACGCCATCCTCAGAACCCCAGAGCCCTGTTACTCAAACTGGGAGCGGCTCTGTAGGAGGGGGTGCTGTCACCACAGCAGCGGCTCGACCAACTTCCTGTCTCACACCTCTTCCATTGGTGTCAAGGGTGAAGACAGAGCAGCAACCTCAGGCCCAGCAGCCCCAACAAGAAGCATCATCATATTCAGTTGTTTGCACTCCAGTTGCAAAGCGTCTTTGGGAAGGAGGTAGTCGTGAAGGAGGTGGAGGATCAGGAGGAGGTGGAGGAGGAGGTATGAGGAAAGCAGCCCGTTATTCACAGGAGGCAGCACGGGGCGTGGGTGGGGCACCACCTCAAAGTGCAGCTTTATTGGGTGGAAGTGGTACCACCAATAGCAACAGCAACAACAATAACAACAACAACAACAGCAGTAGCACACCGGAAGGCACCAGCCCAGGCACCCCCAGCATGTACACCAGTGACTCACCAATCTCTTACCATGATGATGATGAAGAAGAGGAAATCACAGATGAAACGACAGAAGAACAGTACAGACAGATCTGTAATATGTACACTATGTACAGTATGCTGAATGTAGGGGCAACGGGTAAGAAAAGTTGACTACAATTTAATTTCATTGACTGATTTCTAATGCTTATCAGTTAAATATATTGACTTCTAAACACTGCGTCGTGATAGTAGACTTTAGTATGTAGTGTAATTTTGGGAAATAAATTGGGCAACGTATCGAACCCTGAGGAACTCCCAACAGTAAGATTATTGTAAAGTACGGCATAAAATACAGTATTTTCTCAATATATAATATATTTATGTATAATGTATATAAAATATTTTATTGTTTTCAGAAAAGTCAAAATTACAGCTAAACAGTAAACAGTAGAGGAAACTGTCTTGTTTTTCCATTCACTGTCCCCCCAGAAAGAATCTAAACAATATAAAATGAATTTTTCTTTTTTAGTAAATGCTTTCTTGCTTTTTATATATGTTGTATTTTACATGTATATTTATTATATTGTTTGTTTAACAAAGACAGAGAATGTAAATCAGTGGGGAGTGATATATTCAACATCTCGACCAGTTCCATTTAAATTTATTTGTCTTCAGTTTGGTGGTCATTGTAAGCTCTTGTAGTGTTTTTACACTTTTCCCCTCTGTAATCTTGGTTCAGCCAGTGAACGAGTGGAATCACTACCCGATCACCTCACAGTTGAATCAAGAGGAAGAGGAGTTCGAGTGAGGCAAGATCTGGCCTCTCTTCCCACTGAGCTTATTGCACAGATCGGAAATCGCTGTCATCCTAAACTCTATGAAGAAGGTGACCCTGCTGAGAAACTGGAGCTAGTAACAGGCACCAGTGTTTTTATTTCACGTGCTCAGCTGATGAACTGCCACGTTAGTGCCGGGACACGCCACAAAGTGTTGCTCAGGCGGCTCCTTGCTGCCTTTTTTGACCGGTGAGTGAAGTTTTGGACTTTTACTGTATTCTGCAGAAAATAAACAAAAAAAACGTAATTCGTTTTTAAAGGAAACTATTTTTATTCTCCCAAAAATAAAAATTCTGTCATAATTTACTCACCCATATGACTTTTTCACATAATGTCCAAGTTGCATCAATGAAATTGATGGTCATATGGGTAATGAGGGTGAGTAAATGTTGCCAAAATTTGAACTAGCTCTTTAAAAGTAAATAATAGATTAATGTTATTAATGCAAACTTTAACAATTGTTTTAGGGATTTAGAAAGTGGCTTTTTTGATACAATTTCAGTTAGTAGAAGAAAACTGTCCACAAACCGTTTGTGTGAACAGTAATTTGTTGAGCCCATTTGCCCTTACAATCTAGAGGTCAGATTCTGTGTGTTACTCTTAAAGTGTATTTTGAACCATCCTTTTGTGTTTTTCCTGTAGAAGCACTCTTGCAAATAGCTGTGGAACAGGTATCCGGTCTTCCACAAATGACCCCAACCGCAAGCCACTCGACAGTCGGGTTCTCCATGCTGTTAAGTGTAAGTGCTGTATTGATGCTGATGCTAATACCGTGGTATAATGTGGTATATGTGGTATAATATTTTGTTATTAGAAAACAAATTTGCGGTTTCTGTGAACCCAGCAGTTTTATCTACATTAAAACAGTCCAGTTGAATTTCTAAAGTTGAAATCAAAATTCACCTCATCTATTTTGTAAATGCATGTAATAGATGTAATAAATTCATATATTGTTTTTTAAATATGTTATAACTGGATCTTCCAGTGAAATCAACAGACTCTTGTTAAGACTTGTTGCCGGACTTCTCCAGTCATGTAGTTCACTTAAACCCTACCCCTCCATCCACAAATGACTTAAAGCTAATTTATTTTTGAGTGCAATGCCCAAAACTCAAAATCCAATCAACAACCGATGGATAGAAGTCCTACAAGTCCTGACCTACTCTATTTTTTTTTTTTTTTTTGTCCTGATAATTGGATGTACGTCACAATACAGAAGAAAATATCTGTTCCTGCATGTTGCTACATTATTCCAAAATACCTTTGTGTAAAAAGTGCATGGAAAACTAACGATGGTAAAAACAATTCTTTATTTTTTTTTTGTTCTTTGTATCTCCAGTTTACTGCCAGAACTTTGCTCCTAGTTTCAAAGAGAGCGAAATGAACGCGATCGCTGCAGACATGTGCACTAACGCACGGCGCGTGGTACGCAAGAGTTGGATTCCGAAACTGAAGCTTCTGATGGCAGAAAGCGATGCTTATGCCAACTTCCTTCCGGACCCTGCCAAAATGGAGTCTGACGGCTTGGGAGTGGAGCATGCTTTTGAAACTGGATCCCTGGAAGGTGGTACAGCCTCTGATTCTGGCCAGTCATCTACAGATGCCCTGCAAGGTGTGAGCGGGGATGGTAGCAGCCTGTTTTAGTGAGTAACACTACCATGGTTCAGCTATTTAATCCCTTCCACTCCTCCATCATATCTGTCTCAACTTGGGCGTTGATGTCAACGGGGAGTCGAGAAGTGTATCTTTATGAGGACTGTTGTTGACTCCCACTTCAAAATCGGCTCATTTTTATTTCCCTGTAGATTTTTTTTTTTTTTGATTGTACCTTGTGGGCCCTCCTCTCCATCTTGCAGAAACACATTCCCGAAGAGGAGGGACCTCCGGGGACATTTGGGGTGATCTGAAGGGGAAATGGTGTCTGGAAGCTCCTGTCCAGTCTGAGAACACTGGCATGATTCTGAATGTATCTTTTTGGAGAATCCAGAAAGTTAATGTTGCTGGACATAAGATTGTATTCATCTGTTAATATTTAGTAGCTGTATATCTGCTTTTTGGACCCCATTTCCTCTTCCTGCACCAACACCCTGAGGCACCTTTTTCTTTTAAATGTTTTTATTTGAACAACATTTGTAATATTTTGCCAACTCTTCCACTATTTGTCTTGCCAAGTCTCCCAAGAGAAGCAGTTTGTCATGATTTGTGATATGAATTTGTAAGAGAGGCAGATTAATTTGTTTTGCTAAATCTGAAACTACTGTCGTGTTTTGATTGTTGATAGAGAGGGTCTGTGCAAGATTCTCACCTTTTGAATCAATGAATAGTGAATTGTTGTCCACATGTTTTTGCATTAGCGAAATCCAAAATCTAATTTAATCATTTTATTTTGGTATATTACCAAGGCTTAATATTGTTACTTTGGTTAAATCAAGTTTTTACTGTCAAATATCTGCAAAGCAAATCCCAAAACACTCCCACAAGCTTAAAAATCATTAAGGCCTTTTAAATTTCCATTTATATCCTTAGTAGTTTTGTATAGATGGCACATGATGTAGGACTGGCGTCTGTGTGATGTGTAAATGAGTTTGTATGGCAGCTGCAGATGCTAGTTTTTGATGTGCTGTAGCTCATCAGTGCTTCATGAACCGATCACACAAGTGCGGTGCATGCTGCCGCATGGCGCATTCTGACACGCTACGTCTCAGCGCCTCTGACAGCGATGCACTAAACACTCTGATGAAGTGAGCAGAGTGCAGTATTAGTGATTGGCACTAAACGGGCATCAGTGCCACAGCTATGGTGGTTCCAAACCACTAAAGACCACTCTGAGAGTGAAAGCTCTTTTGTAATCTTCTTTTTATGTGGATTTGAAAAATCTATCTTGATAGTTTCAGAAAGAGAAGTTCTTTAAGTCTGTAATCACAATAAAGAGCTGTTGTAACCCCAGGTTTGGAGATGAAAGAAAGTGACCATGTAATTTAAAAGTGTAGTTGCACCCGTATGTGTTAAAATTAGATTCCCAAAGTATGACCTGCATCTTCAGGTGTTTTAAGCACACTTATATCCTGTAACGATTGGCTGTATTGTTTGAATTTTTGATTATGGCTGAAGAAAGGCTGTGATTTGGTCAAGATCATCCCAGTCCAAAAGCACGACAAAAATTTCTAACCTAAAAACTAAATTATTAGCACATAGCCCTGTCGTTTGCGTGTTTTTAATGTTTACATTTATTTTTTCATTTTTACCTCATCTTTTAAAAAGATAGTTTACCCAAAAATGAAAATTCTGTCATCCACTCGCCTATGTCGTTCTAAACCAAGCAAGTCCTGAAAACTGAAGCTAAAGCATTTTGATCGCCCCTTGGCGGCTGGCTGCAGTGTAGGTCTTAAACCCCGCCCTCTCCATGTAATTGAATGGGACACGAACCAAACTAAAAAATCCAATTACACTTCAAATAATTTTTTCCAAAGATAGTTTTTGTCATTTTAGGGTGTTCTCATCACGCAGAGTTATGTCCAAGTGTTCGTTTTCCCAATAAGTTTGGTTTTAGTTAGGTTTAGTTAGTTTTTATTGCTATAAAACGGAGGGTAACATCATGATTGACAGCTGTGCTTGCGATTGAGTCTGTGGGAGTATGGGCGGAACCTTAATGCCATGGCTCCACCTCAGGGTCACTACTGTGCAGACGCGGGCCAAAGACTGTAGATGCTCGGGCTTTGAACAACATAATCATCAACGACTGTTACTGGGATATGTTGGCTTTATTATTCTACAGTGGAAGTAAGCACTGTCCATCTTTTCTTTCTTTTTTTTTTTTTTTTTGCTTTTTTTTATGTTCCAAACCTTTACGATTTTCTTTAATATGTGGTTTTTCATAGGCGAAATTTCATAGGTGGAATCCAGTCATTCCAATAGGAATGAGCACGATTGGCAGTTTCACGTTAGGCCAAAAAAATTTCACTGAAAGTTGCTTGGTTTGAATGTGACTTCTGTGTGAGCAATGCTTCAAACTTCTCTACGCTATTATTATTTTTGCACGTGATGTTTCGTTAAAATTTTGCTAATGTGACCGCACCTTTATTCTGTGAAATACAAAAGAAGATATTTTAAAGGATGCTGATATCCATCCAAATGGTTTTGGTCACCACTGACTTGGATATTGCTCAAAATATATACCAATAAAACAAAAATGTAAATATAAAATTATAATAATTTTGGGTGAACTATCTTTTTAAATTACATTTTTAAACCCATTTACTTAGACATTACATGGAAGAAAAGGACAAAGGCAAGTTTTATTTTTATTTTTTTAAGATGGTAAGATGGCAACCTAAGTCTGACAATCCACTGCACTGGGCCAGGGCACAGAAGAATTTTACCTCTCGGCCACGTGGTACAATCCTAAGAGACTGCACCAAGTCTTAATCAGTATGATAGGATAAGAATGAGATATTTGCACAGAAATCTGAACTGGATTGTTCAGCACTGCCTTAAAGAGTGGAAGTTGGTGCCTGGGAGTCTTACACAACTAGTCTGCGACAGAGAAAGAAATTGTAGGAAGGGAGGGCACAGAATGCCTGGATGAGTCCATATGCATGCCTGCTAGTGTGCCCTGCTACTTATTTTCTCAGAGTTTGAGCCTCTCTCTCTTTTTTTTTTTTTTTTTTTTTTCTTTTTTCTTTTCATTTCCATTTTTGGAGACACACGTGCTAATGTCTGTGCATTCATGCAAAGAGGCTGACAGGAAAGTGAGAGCGTGTGCCAAAGGCATGCTCTTTATGTGTGCGCATTTGTTTATGTGAACGTGCTCAAATGTGTGTACGTCTGGTTTTTGTGTGCCAAATGCATGTCTGAGAGTGTACGTGGGTGGTGTTGGTGTTTGACTGTGGAATATGTGCATTGTGTGTGTGGGTTGATGGATGGGTGGGTGGTTGGTATGTGTGTATGCAGAGATCAGAGAGCTCTGTTTGTTTTTGTCTGATTCAGAGAGGGAGACATACAGTGCAGACGCAAGCAGAGAGGGGAGGGAATGTATTGGTGAGGAGATGGATGCTCACACACACACACTTAAACACACAACTGGTGCAGTGAGCCATTTCCCAAATGGAGGCATCAAACGGTACGCTTTGATTAAACAAACATCAGCTTGCATTGAATCTAATCTGGTTTGGCTCCATTGGTTTCATCATCTTAGAGTTAGCATGAAATCAAAATTGATTCTTTTTAATACATTTCTGGGGTCTCATGTATAAAACTTTGTATAGATTTTATTCACATACACGGCAGATTTTGAGTATAATTGAAAGGTGTCAGGTTTATACCTCCCAACTTCCACCTCATTTTCTCTTTGAAATAACCATATATGGAATGTAAAAAGCTTTTTATTATGCATAGCCTAATTTGCATGAAATTTACATTTGCATATTATTATCCAGGTAATATCTTCCTACTGCATTTAAAGTCGCCATGAAATTAAAATTCACCTTCTCTATTTTCTAAATGCATATATTAAATGTTATTGTGAATGATTTATCCATTTCAATGCCTATTTTTTTGCTTATGCAACATTTATTCATGAGGCCCCTGCTGTTATTGTGAATGATTTCTTAGTGCATGTTGTTCCAGAATGACTTTTTTTTTTTTTTTTCTTCAATGGAATGAGAAAAATAAACATGCTTTGTTTTTTTTTTTGTTTTTTTCCAATTTTGGTGTAGAACCACCAATTTTAATGATCCAAATCCAACCTGTTAAAATCAAATCAAAACCTGCCTGCATTCCAATTCAAACATATTGTGGAATTAAAATGGATTGCAAATGCCATTTTATGTTGACTTTCAGATTTTAAGACCAAGTTAAAAGGATAGTTCAACCAAAAATTGTCATTATTTACTCATCCTCAAGTTGTTCCAAACCTCTATGAATTTCTTTCTTCTGCATAACACAAAAGAAGATATTTTGAAGAATACGGGTAACCAAACAGTTGATGGAACCCACTGACTTCCATAGTATGGAAAAAAAATACTATGGAAGTCAATGGCTACTGTCAAGTGTTTGGTTACCCGTATTCTTCAAATTGTTGTATTCTGTGTTTAGCAGAAGAAAGAAATTTGGGACAACTTGAAGGTGAGTAAATGATTATTGGGAGAACTATTCCTTTAAATGTCAAGTGAACACAGTTATACTAGTGTGTGTGTGTGTGTGTGTGTGTGTGTGTGTGTGTGTGTGTGTGCGCGCAAGTACCATTCCAAAAAAAGAACAGTGTGAAAAATAGATTAGTGACTATAAAAATATGGCTTTGTGTTGGACTGCTCCTCATTGCATCATTTGAAATACAAGAGAGAAAAAGATAACAGCTGTCGTAATTTCTTCAACCCTTTTGGAATTTACATATAAGGAGCTAAATCCTCTGATGTACAGCTTGATAACATTTTTTTTTTTTTTGTATCATATTAGACACACCGGGAGGGACCAGGAGTGTGTTTGTTTTTTTTTGTTTTTTTTGTAGGAAGCAGCCCGCATGCATGTCCATGGGGGCTGAGCTCATGAATCACTTCTTAATATGTTCTGCTTAGTGGTGCATTGGTGCATTGGTGAGATTGGGTACACAATGTGCGCTGATCTCTGAACCCGATGAACTGGAGTGGAATTACCCTGTGTAGAAGTTCAACCCCTGACCCGCACCCTGGGTTCATGGTCTTTTGTATGGAATCCTTTTAATTAATCAATTAAAGCTACATGTATTCTGAGTAAGAATCATGCAAGTCAAACAGAACAACTGAGGTCAAGCTTCAAACTGAGACTTTCACAAAAAAAACCCACAAAAATAAAGGGGCGAAAAATGCAAGGCGAACTATGTATCTTTGTTTTTCTTATCTATGGTTTTGTTCTGCTTTAGAATAGTGCTTGGCCATTGAGATGCTACTAATTTTTAACATAGACAGTAGAGTTGCCAAGTATTTTGTAAGGAAATATTGCGAAATGTACAATAGCTAGGATCAAGAGATGCTCCATATTTTTGCTTTGAATATGAAGTGCTGGGAAAGGATGAGGGCAGCTGTAAGGGTATTTACTGTATTGAAATGTCATTTTTAAGGGATGGATGTGTTTTTAAAGGAGCGTAGATGTAAGGAGTTGGGTCTTCATGCACTGCAAGCTATATATATATATATATATATATATATATATATATATATATATAATTATAAATTACTTTTCTGTCTTTAAGGAATCATTTTTGTTATTAAATTAGTTGGCTGGTAAAGATGATCATTGAATGATGTAGAGTGGCACGTGGTTGAGCGCCACCTGGTGTCAGACTTCATAAATGCTGTAGGTAGAAAAGGGAACTGCAATGCAGTTACTTCTCCTGGCCAATAAGTGTCAGCAAAGGATTTAGAAAACTTGTAATTTGACTTGATGAATTCTAATTCTCTCTTTTTTTTCTTTTTTTTTTAAATAACCCCTGAACAGAAGAAAATGTACACAGCTGTTTTAAATGTTTCTGAACTGCCAAATATAAGGAAATGTTATAGCATTTATTCTGAACTAAAATAAATTGTTTTAGTTGATTTTTACCAATGTGACGATCAAAACAATCAATACTTAATATGACACTTTATTAACAAATTGCCAATGTGGGGATTTGCGAACAGCTATCACGATCTAAGAATTGGACACTTTGTGATTTTTATATGAAAGTTTACTTGATTATTAAAATCCCTTTATGCATGTTTTTTTTTTTTTCTTCTGTGGGACAGAATGAGTTTAAGAATTGTAAAATGTGTTATATGGAGCTAAGAGTGCTACACTTATCATTTGCTGAAGATATTATTAAATTAAGTTGTGTGGATTTTGCAAGAGAGAGGGAGCTTTTTTCTATATCTGAAAAAGCACCTTTTGGTGAGTGTTCATAGGAGTCTTCAATGAGGGTCTGTTTTTATTTTGTAGTGTTGACTACAAAATAAAAAGCTAAATATGTTCTGCTAAAATTGTATTTGTCCTCCCACATTAAATTACATAAAATGAATTTTTATTTTTAAATACAAGAATTAATGGTCATTTCTTATTTTAATGGCTTTGCAATGTAAGCGTCATATGTAAATACATTAAGATGGTAATATATGCATGGCCAGGCTTAAAGTGCAACACTCAATTTTATATAATATGTAAAAGGGGATCCATTCTCCATCTCTATAAACAGCAAGGGGTCCTTGGCTTGAAGACCCCTGCCTCAGCTCCCTCTCTCTGCCTCCAATTTGATTGAGCAATGTGGAGTTCAACTTATGTTTTCTATCAAAAAAAAATGTTTTGTTCGATTTCTTAAATTCTGAGTTTAAGGGCCGGTTCACACAGAACACATTTTTGCGTTCAACTTAAATGTTTCTTAAACATCTAGGTGGACGTCTTTGATCATTGTGCCACATCTGGCTGGTGCAAGAGGGTTGAAAAAAGTTAAGACTTTTAAGACAAGATACCACAGGTGAATAGAGTAATAATAAAATTTTTTTTTTTTAAATATATATATATATATATATATATACATACATATATACTTCCCCAGATGATTAATCATGGTTGTTTTGTAATGTTATGTTTAAATATGTAAATGAGGCATTATCTAATTAAATATGCACTAATTTGCTTAAATTTCCAGATCAGAAATCTGAACATTGGATAAAGCCAAGTTTAAATTTTGATTTTTGTTGACATATAAGAGTTAAAGGTTTTGGATGTCTCTTTTTATCACTCCATAAATCAGAAAATACTGTCAATTTCACCATGTTTTTAGGAATAAAAACTTGTCTGCAAAAACCATTAAAATATAGATGGGAATAAAGCCGGTGTATTTAAGTGTTACTGAAGTGTATTAAGACTCTATGCCTGAGGGGGAAAAAAACATTCTGAGAAAACAGCCCTTACAGATATGTATTGTAATTGAAATCTACACACACAACTAGATAAAGTGTAATAAAATAAACACTTAAATGTGTATTTTGGATGTTTTCTTTTCACTAGTCCGAAAGAGGTTATGGAAGCCCAAAACCTCAAAATTGACCATTTTTCCCTGTAGTTTCTTAACTTAAAAAAGCATCTCAATGCATTTTTATGTGTAAGAACGTGTTCTGTGTGAATGACTTGCTATACAGTATGTATGTGTATATAAGCTCACTCAATCGCACATTTATGTGGAGAAAGAAGAGGCAGGTACACAGGAAAAACAATGAAAGATGCAATCAAAAAGCCTCGGATGAAGACATACCTCTCCTAAACTGCTATATTGTACATTTTATCCTTTTAATAAGATGTCTATCAACCTTTAAATCTTGTTTCACCTTTCCAGCATTCTCTCCCACAGTATAAACATGTTTCTCTGCTGCGACCCATCTCTCCATGTACAATTACTTCACCCTTCTGTGCGCTTCTGCGCTGCCGGCAACCTCAAAGACTTTTTACAGATTTCAAACATATATTGCTCTTTGTACGTCCCTGCCCACCAGAGACCAATACATGTGCGCGCACACGAGCAGGTGTGTGGATCTACCTCCCGACACCTTCAGCCATACCTCCCTGGCCCCTGAAACAGGTCATGTGATGCAGGAGGCCCCTGGAGGTGCTGCTGTTCAGATTTCTCTGAACGGTGTTACAGGAACTAGATGTAAATGGGGGTAATTTTGAATATGGAATGTGGTAGATTCATACCTCACCAGGGGCCGGGCGATCCGTCAGCATGGCTCCGGAGAGCATGTCTCTGGTTTGGCAGCAGGGATCCAGCAGCTATTTTATTTTCCAGTATAGATCTATGAATATAAATATATAAATACAAATCTCTATATACTGTACATTATACATAGAAACACTAATGAAGTTTGATTGTTAGTTGTGCACTCACAGCATGAGATGTTATTCCCCAGAAACCGCTTTTTGGAAACAAATGCAGTAGCGTCTACTGATGTCAAAATACCCTTCACCCCACCCTGAGTACATGCCAGTGTTTCCTCTGTGTTCCAAGTGCCAATAACTTTGTGAATTCCTTTACTGTGACCCAACGAAAAAGAATATTGCACATTAACTACTGTAAAAAAATAAAAATAAAAAGAGAGATAAAGATGGAGAAAAGAAGAAAAAAAAACATCTTAATAAAAAAGGTTTGTAACAAAGAAAATCATTGTGGTTGACTTTTGTTTTAATGTGTGGCTCAAGTAATTTCAGAGCAGTTACCTTTTTCACATTTCCGGGATTCTCAGATTTGAGGGGTTATTTACAGTACAGGACAGTTTTCAACTAAAAACTTTTTATGCGTTTTGGCCGTTCATTTACACGACAACGGCGTTTTGGGTGCCTGAAAACATAACTTTTAAAAACGGGCTTCAAAATGCAAGTGTTTGAACTACGTTTTGTCTACGTGTAAAATACAAAAACGCGAATTTGTGAAAACGGTGACGTTATGCGCATGCGTAGTTTTTCTTTACAAAGTGACAGCGCCAACTACTGGCCTGGCAGCATAATACAGCGTTTCCGTGTGAACGGGGGTAGATTTGACAACGTTGCCATCTCTTCTCGAAAAACGCAAAGGAAAAACTTTTCCCGCTTTTAGTACATCGTTGTCGTGCAAACATCATAGTGGGAATGGGAGATGACATTGTTTCCACAACTTTCCAAAAGAAGGAAAATATAGAGATTACTTACAGCAGTCAGAAGAGAGAAAGATGTCAAAACTGGCATCACTCTCTCAGCCGTTGTATTAGAAAGACTTGCTGCTGCATAAATACCTTTTTTGGTCATTTACTGCTAATGTAATACAAGTTACAACACAAAGAATAGCGTTATAAATGTGTATTACTTTTTTTAAAAAATTAACATTTTAAAACCTTTACTAGATTTGAGACGTTAATAAAAGTGGAAATGCGTCATCTTGCATGATATATATCTGTACTGTTAAAGAAAATTACATATTTCGTGGTATATTTTCCTGCTATAAAGTTATTCCATAACGTGATGCATTTATTTCGAAAATGACCTGGAAAAATTAAAGGGCATGTTAAAGTCATATACTTTATTCAGGAACCATTTGAATTTATCAAGATGCCAAAATAAAGGCACAATTTGTATACAATACAAATGCTTACAAAAAACAAGTGACAAGGGTATTAGACTTTTGAAATGCAATTAATTATATGTAGGCAGCACTGAAAGACATTACTTTGCAAAAATAAAAGAAAATCAAATGCGTACCAAATCTCCCAAAAGGGGATGTAAAGAGGTAATAAGTTTTAGTTCTTTGTTCCACATTTAAAAAAAAAAAAAAAAATTAAGGCTTACAATTTTATGCTTGAAGTTGGATGACTTTCAGTTAAGGGTTTATGTACTTAATCATATTAATAAATTACAAGAGACAATACTGAAATGTGTCATAATCAGAGAGGAAAGCATTTATATTGAATATAATACATTCACCCACAGGCACGTAGTGTCTCAGATCTGAGGGCACACTGGAAAACTCATTGGCACGGAGAATATGAGTACAAAATGTTCATTAGCACACCCACAGATGGGCACAATATTAGATCTGAGCTCAAGTTCAGGAATAGAAATAACAAGTAATGATCCTAACTGTGGGGTCGGATCAACTCTTTAGGGGATGTTGTCAGTTAATAGATCTGACTTCAAGAACATGCATCTCGCTGCAATTAAAAGAGCAGTTAATAGCATTTTCCTTTGAAAAATAGTAAAATGACAAATATATATTATTATTATTATTGGAATAATGCGTATGGAATATCACTGTGGCATGCAGTGAAGGCTTAACCCACACCATCAACTGAGACAAAGAATGTCTATATGTCCAAATGATTCTATACACATCTCCACGGTAATATGAAACTTTACAGTCCAATGTACAGTAATCTCAAAAGCGAT
Organism: Elopichthys bambusa; assembly: GCA_037101425.1. Taxonomy (NCBI): domain Eukaryota; kingdom Metazoa; phylum Chordata; class Actinopteri; order Cypriniformes; family Xenocyprididae; genus Elopichthys; species Elopichthys bambusa. The sequence continues at coordinate 20,197,279 of CM074452.1, read as the reverse complement.
GCATAAAATATTTTAAAATATGGGGAAACTCAAATACTTACAAGAATTACCAAATCATATTTTAAAATATTGGAAAACCCATAGAAGAAGCACGTCCATTAAGATTCATGAAAAGTGCAAGCAAATTAGATGATTTTTCTGCCAGGAAATTTCCATAAACTCACTCGAATAATGCAATAAAGTGTCAGATTTATCCACAAAGGAAGAGCAAACATGTAAAATGCCTATGTTAATCTCATTTTAAAGGCATGACTTTGCTTTTAAACTTAATTTAAATAACCCTAAATAATTTACTTTTCCAATTTACTCACAATTTCCAATGCACACCATAGGTTGTTTGATGGTGGTACTGCCAGCTTCAGAGGTTTCTATTGTGACCGTAACAGATCTAGAGGGCGCTATGAGCCTGCATTACTCATTGTGCTTGTTTAAAGGATTCTGAATCAACCAATAATAACAACATTTAAATTGTTACATAATTGGTGAACCATTAGCAAGCATATTTATGGTCAACCTCTTTCACGGGCATTTATGTACACAATTACTGCACTGCTGTAAGAATCAAACATATAAAAATATAATAAGGCAATATCAAATTCCTCATCCCCACTTACACTCTGTACCACAATAAAACATAAGTAAGAAATATAATAACTGTTAACTTCCATCTCAGCACCAGTGAAATTCTGGAATAGACCTTGCAGACGACAACGTCTAATCCAAAAGCAGCGGGACAGAGAGAAATGCTGAGAGCCAGAAGACATTTGAATTAGATGAAGGCAAAAAGACGAGCAAGGACTATAAAGAATAACTGGGATCTCTTTCTCACAAAGGATCATGGAAGCTGAGGTGGAAGAATCATGGTAAAATTCTGTCTTCCTTTGTAAGCTTTTGGCATGATGGAGGGCCAAACTGAAGAAGAGTCTGGTTTAAATGGCGAAGAGCAAAATGAGCACCACGATCAGTATGATTACAAGAACTCCGATTGCACACCACTGTCTCCGACCTGCAACACACAAAACATATGATCGAAGTCAAAATCTCACACCAATCTCATGCTCATTTCTTAAGCCTTGTAAAATGAAGCAAGATAATTCGAGATATAAAGCTTGCAAAAACAATGAATGAGAACCTGTTTGGGTGGGTTTAAGAAAATATGCTACCGTTCAAAAGTTTGGGGTCAATAAGGTTTTTTTCGTACATTTTATTTTATTTTTTTACATAAATAAATAAAAAGTTTTATTCAGTAAAGAAAATAAATTGATGAGAAGTGACAGTAAAAAAAAAAAAAAAAAAAAAAAAAACTATTTAAAAAAAAAAAAAAAAAAAAACCAATTGTACCATGATTTCGATAAAAATATTCAGCAGCACAACATTGATAATAATAAGAAATGTTCCTTGAGCACCAAATCATCATATTAGAATGATTTCTGAAGGATCATGTGAGACTGAAGACAGTAGAAAATTACAACATGAATAAATTACATTTTATTGTTATTTTTAATTGTAACAATAATTCACAATATTCCTGTTTTTACTGTATTTTTGAACAAATAAATCCAGCCTTGGTGAGTGTGACATCTTTCAAAAACATTTCAAAAATACCAACCCCAAACTTTTGAATGATAACATCATAAAATATTAGGCTAAAATTACAAACACAAAATTTGCTGTTAATTATTTAAAAATGTGAAACAACAAGCAGAGGAACACACAATAAGAAGTAAAAGCACTCACTGCTGGTCATGTGTGAAACCTTCTCCATTTTTTTCAACACTGAGTCCATTCTAGAACCGGTCTGGTCCATCTCCTCACTAAACTCACCGAGCATACTAGGACAAGAAGCACACATGGCAAAAAAAAGTAGACACTGAGTACTAGTAAAATACACATGCTAGTGTTTCTGTTTATTCTTCAATATCTTACACTGCCTGCTCATCCAGCTCGTCTCCTATCCTACTGGACATGTCCTTCAGGACACGGATACTGCCTGTGACCAGCTCCAAGTGCTCATCCTGGTCCTGCATGATCAGCTGCACAGAAAGACAAATTGGGAATGTTATGACGTAAAACAAAGAAGAAATATTTATGATTTTGTGCCAATTCAAAATTGTGGTATTAAAGTCACCATGAAATCAAAATGGACAATTCTTGTTTTTTCTAAATGGAAAATTGCAGTTTTTAAATTTTTTTTTTTTTTTTTAATTCATGTGGCCTCTTAATCTTTAATAAAAAAAACCTCTTGCAAAAAAAAAACATCTCTGAAGACATGTTTATTGGTGTGAGGGCGGGACAACCTGTCACTCACATGAGATCATCCAATAGCAAACCACAACCACCCAATCAATTCCAATTGACAAGTCCCACCCTATATTTTTTCTTATCCGAGAAGCTGTTTCACTCTGATATACATCACAAAAGAGAAGAAAAGACTGTCACAACTTCTGTTTGATGCCGACTTTAAAGGGATAATTCACCCAAAAATAAAAATGAACCCATAATTTACTCACCCTCAAGCCATCCTAGATGTTTTTTCAACCTAACACAAATGGAGCTATATTAAATAATATCCTGGCTCTTCCCAGCATTGTAATGGCATTGAATTGTGCCCAAGTTTTTGAAGTTCCAAAAAGTGCATCCATCTATCCTAAAAGTAATCCATACGACTTTAGTGGGTTTATAAAGGCCTTCTGAAGTGAAGCGATGGGTTTTTGTAAGAAAAATATCCATATTTAAAACTTTATAATCACTGGCACAACAGAATCGAGTTCCGGCGGGAGGGTGACCTCTGACCTTAGGTGAGAATAGACGCCTCTCGCGAAAACCACGTAACTCTCTTGTGAACAACGGCCGTTGCTGGAAGCCAGTGATTATAGTTTTTTATGTTTTAAATATGGATATTGTTCTTACAAAAACCCATCGCTTCACTTCAGAAGGCATTTATAAACCCACTGGAGTCATATGGATTACTTTTATGATGGATGGATGCACTTTTTGGAACTTCAAAAACTATTACTACTACTACTAATATTTAATGCCATTACAAAGCTGGGAAGAGCCAGGATATTAACTCTGATATTGTTCGGCTGAACAAACAAAGTCATATACACCTAATAGGGTGGCTTGAGGGTGAGTAAATCATGGGATAATTTTCATTTCTGGATGAACTATTCTTTTTAGTATCTGAACTACTTGGCATTAAAAGGTCACATTTCCTTGTTTTCTGTGAAGCTTATAAGATGCTCTTTGGAATATTCTCAAATAATACTGGATAAGAAAAGAATAGTTTCACTGATAACAAAAAAGTGAAATGTTTCAACATCCTGTCTTTTACCTGCTGCTGTTCCTGTTGCTCCTGAATGTATCTGGAGTTTGCAGACACCAGGTGAGGCTCCAGACCAGCGTAACGATCCTTTGCTGTGGTCCCCAGCAGAGCCTGTCAAACATGGACGCAGTGCTACTGTCACTAGCAAACATGACTATATGAATCCATTCACAGTTATTTTAATTGAATGAATTAATAAATCACTCACCTGTTTGTTTTTCTTCTCTGCTTGGGCCACAGCTGAGGGACTAGAGAGCTGGTCCTTCATTAGCTACACACAGATACACACTCATGCATATGAAAAAACTAAAACTACTCCATATAATTAAAAAAATATATATATATGAACAAGACAGTGATTGACACCTGCACAGAATTCCGTGTTCGCTCCACAAAGTCCTGCCTCTCCTGGAGTTCATGTTCCCCTAAACGGAACTTTCCAGGGTTTGCCTCCACAATACCTGATGCTGTCAAGGATTATATATAAGTTCTGCTTACATACATTACCATTCAAAAGTTTGAGGTCAGTAACACAGTATTTATGTATCATTTTGTCTACTAAGGCATCTTCATTCTGATCTTTGAAGGCATCACAGGGCTTTGATTATGGCAGGATACTGATGGTTTCATGCAGGTCCTCTAGGTCCCAGTCGATGGCCCTCAGGCAGTTTCGGAGTTCATTGGTGCTCCAGTCCAGCTCATCACGGCTGACGGGGGTTTCTTCCTGCAGCAGCTCCTCCCAGCGCTCAAACAGCCCCTGTGCTTTTGACAGGGCCTTCTGCACCTCCCTGCCAGATAGAGGAGCAAACTGTCAAATCCTTTCAACTTGAAAGAAATGAAAGGTGTTTATCAGTAGCAAACAACTTTTACATAAGCACTATGCCAGTAGTAGTTACTGTCATGTTGGGGTGATGTCTTGTACAACGAGCACGTATGATTAATTTGTGGTTTGTATCTGTACATTAAATGAATGGCAGAGACACACAAACACATGCAGCATAAATCAGTGTGTTTACAGTCCAGTCAACACAAGCCATAATATAAAATGTCTCTGACTTCTTTAGACTTAATTTAACCTTCCATATCACTAAAACACAACTAAAAAGACATCTGTATTTCTGTTCATTAGGGCAATTTATTAGTAAAGTCACATGGAAACATTAATAATATTAACATTAACTGGGGTTCCAGGTAGGGAAGAAGATGCTTCACTAACCCTTAACTTAACCTGTCAATATCAAACCCGCGTCGTTTAGACAAAGACAGATGTTAAGGCAGGGAAGAGGAAGATAACTTTTCTTACCCTTTAACCACGAAAAAAGGATCTTCCATCGACATATTAGCCCCTCTGGTTTAGGAGCTGCGTGAAGTCAACGGCAAGATGGATTGTGTACGCACGCACAAGTTTTCAAAATAAAAGTCCCTTAGCGCTACTCTGGTCGTTATTTATGTACCAATGACTATTGAGATATAAAACAAATGTTCCACAGCATGTTCCAACATTAATTGAAATTATTCAGATGCCCACTAGAATGTTTTTATTACAAATATTCCATTTCATTTGATATTCTCTTTATTTAATAAAAAATGGTAAGCACGTAAAACTGATTACACTATTTTAAAGGGTTAGTTCACCCAAAAATAATGTAATTTATTACTCACCATGTCATTCTACATCCGTAACACAAATTAATGTCACTGAACCTCTCAAGATCCAGAAAGGTACTAAAGACATATTTAAAACAGTTAATTTGAGTACGGTTCTACCTTAATATTATAAAGCGACGAGAATACTTTTTGTGTGCCAAAAAACAACAACAAAATAACGACTTTTCAACAATATCTAGTGATGGACGATTTCAAAACTTTACGAGCTTTAAGAATCTTTTGTTTCGAATCAGTGGTTCGGAGCGCCAAAGTCACGTGATTTCACTAAACGAGGCTTCGTTTACGCGATCCGAAACAAAAGATTCGTAAAGCTTCAAAGCAGTGTTTTGAAATTGGCCGTCACTAGATATTGTTGAAAAGTGTTTTTTTTGGCGCACAAAAAGTATTATAGTCGCTTTATAATATTAAGATTGAACCACTGTATTCCCATTAACTGTTTTAAATATATGTCTTTAGTACCTTTCTGGATCTTGAGAGGTTCGGTCAGTGACATTGCTGGCAATAGAGGCCTCACTGAGCCATTGGATTTCATCAAAAATATCTTAATTTTTGTTCTGAAGATGAACTAAGGTCTTACGGGTGTAAAACGACATAAGGGTGAGTAATAAATGACAATTTTTGGGTGAACTAACCCTTTAAGGTGTCCTTGTTACAGTGTAATTACATGAAAATACTGAATAATATTAAATAACAACATGTACTTACATTGGGTTGGGTTTAGGGTTAGATTCGTGTAATTATGGGCAAATTACTGTTATTGCCCTGGTAAATATGTACTTACATCAGAAAACTGTAAAATAAAGTGTTATTAAATTTTTTAAATAATATGGTTGCTTTTTATTTAGCCTATTTATTTATTGCATAAGAAAGACATCAGTTATAATAATTTGGCTGTCGAGAAAAAAAAATGAACTCAAATAATTAAATTGCATTCATTGTAAGTAGTCATTAATTAACCAGCAGATAAATATGCTTTATATTTCATGAGATATTATATTAAAATTAGACTAAAGAGCACACACTGGGTCTAAAGCTCTGTGTCTGACCAAAAAGGAAATATATAAATTCTTTATTGAATGTATGTTGATATAGGCTTGTAGTCAAACTCTGGGTTTAAAGTCTAATGGCCCAATTTTTTTTTATGTTAAAGAAAATATCAAAATTTTAAGTCATCTTAATGCATAAGCACAAGTTTCCAAAGCACATTTTCCTGACTTATATGTAAATAAAACCTAACAATGATAATATGTAACAACAATCTGTAATTTTGCAGAGAAATAATGCACTAATGCAATAATGTCTTTAAATAACCTACTTGATTGAGAAAACAAAGCAGTTCCTCTTTGGATCACTTGTATGATGCATTACCTCATTTGTGACTCTCTCAGTAAGTAGAAATGGCATATTTTTAGCATTGTTTGTCACTCATTTCCAAAATAGGGCTGTTAGCACACCTTTGTTGCAGTCCTGACCTGATTCATAATTAATTCGGTTATATAACTGGCCTAGATGTGCTTGAGGCTCAGGGCATTAAATATGCTAGGCTAAAGTTAGTGGGTGACATAAATTTTTGCAAGAGGTGTGTTGAACTGTTTGAAAATATTCCCATATGCTTTTTCATGCCAGCTATAGGGTTAAATCCCTGACGTCTGGTCCCATCTCCTCCCTTTTCCTTTTAGTAACACTATTCTCCTTCACTTCCTCCCCCACCTCATATACAGTCACCCTTTCCTTCCTGTCTCCTGCCTTCCTCTCTCTCCACACTCTGTTTCCTGTTTCACACACACACTTCACCTCCTGTAAAAGCGTAAAGGTTGGTTGTAGTTGTCAGGGCCACATTTGTGAGCAATGAGACATGGTGAAAACTGACTTTAGAGGTCACCTGAAATGGGTTTGACTATTTGATAGACTGAAAACATGTTTTGCCTTAAATAGCCTATAATAATGTCAACAGGTTTATTTCAGGGATGGGGTTGTCCATATTAAACCACTGGGTCAAACCAATGGTTTTCATATGGACATTATGATATTTGCTAAACCTCAAACCTAACCCTCAAATAAACCTGCTGACATGTTTGTCGTGTCCTCATTAATGTAGTGAAACCAGTGTGATCACAGCTGCAAAGAACGCTCATGGAAAGCAAGGGTGGACATAATTGGAGGCCTGATCTCATGGAATGCAGTTTGTCAGAGAACTGTAATAAGGGAGCTATTTTTACAAGCCGTAGCTTGAAGGTCCTCGTGATTAGTCACTCTGTTTACAAAACTGGTTTGTAATGTAATACCCTAGTGTTTAATAAATATTTCCTCCTTCTTCTGTTTCTCTATAAACACATTCACAAACAAGAACTACCAGTGCTGAGCAATAAATCAAAATAATCCAAATGAGATTTCAGAATCAGAATGAGATTTATTGCCAAAAATGCTTACACACACAAGGATACACACACACACACACAGACACTCAACTAGACACACACGTTGCTTCATGCTCATAATTTATAAGCAATTCTCCGTACAAAAATGCTGCACACCAACAAAATCTTTTACTTTTGACATAGCCAGGTAGCCCTTTTTCTACAAATAGAACACGCATTTGCTGTGAGTGACAGCTGCCATTTGACCTCAATCGCTTTGCTTCCTAGTAACGCTCTTGTGAGCAGAAGGGGAGGGGCTGTTGGACCGGTGACAAGTCCAAATATGGTGCGCGGTGACATCATCATTGCCTCTGCTGAGGCTGCGGGAAGTGCAGCTGTGGCACGTCACGGCTTTTCCACTGCGCGCTCCCCGGAGACACGACGGATCTTCCAAATATGGCGATAGAACGTGACGTTGAGCAAACAGAAAAAAAGTGACCAATAGAACTGTAAACACTGGGGGCAGATTGATAAAACTCTCAACGTGAATATTTCAAAAAGAAAGTCGAGCTTATTAGGCAATTTCAAATTGAAAATACCACACACATAATACACTATAAAAAGAATAAAACAAAAACAGGCCAGTTAATCTGAAAAATTATGCAGTTATCGTTTCCCTTACACTAAATGAATATTTCATGCATTTCATTCACATGTTATTAGTATAATTACATGAGATCAATAAGTAATGATTATTTGAGAAACAGATCACCTGAGGTCATGAAGCAGTTTTTACTGTATGGCGGGCATCTGATACAGTGCAATAATGACATACTCTGTTTGTGATGATAGCCTACTTTTGTAGAGCAGTGCTATTAAGACTAGTGTTGCCAGATCTCACTAGAAACTGAAGTAGGCCTACTGTACATATAGGCTATGTATATATTACTATACTCGATTGTACCCTTATTCTGAGTTTAATAATGTTTTAATGTTGTACGTATAATTGTATATTGTTCAACATTTTCATTTGAATGAAAATATGTATAAACATGTATAATAATGTCAAAGTTCATTCAATAACATGAAATTACTAAACAAACAAAAATTCAAATGAAAACTGAAAATATAAAATAAAAGCTAAAAACAGTAATAGTAGCCTATATAAATAGCCTATTAAAATAACTTTGACCCACACGGTATTATCTTATTACAAGCCTAAAGTTGAATAATAAGTGGTAAGCGTATAATAAGTGGACATGGCAACACAGAGCATATGTTGACTTGATACTTTAGTGCTGTGCCAATATGACGTATGTTGACAAGACGTGAGGGGCGTGTTTATACACCCAGGGGAATGGAAACTCTTTACGTCACCAGAGCGCAAATAAAACACCGCCCTGAGAAGAGAAAACTTTTAGTTTTACAATCCACCGTGAGGACCTTAAAGCTCAACGGTTTAAAAATAGAAAACAAGTCTAGAACAGAAATATTCTTATACATTGTAAACACAATGGACGTCGAGGCCAAGAGAATCATGGCTCTTTCTATCAGTAAACTGTATTCATTAAGGACCCAGCGCGGGGGATTGAGACTTCACCGGAGTCTCCTGCTCTCCATGACCATGAGAGCCGCACGGGACATCTACCACACCGCGCAGCTGCTCAAAGACACGGAGGAGGAGCAGGTCGTTCCGTGCGCCCCGGACACTGAGGAACCCATGGAGACTGACTCTCCTCAGACTCTCATTCAGACCACCAAGGAGGTGGCAATGAAGCCTCATGAACCCAAAGAGACTCTAGACGAGGACAAAGAGAACCGGTACGCTTCTGAACGGCAATCCAGGAAGCGCCGCGGTAAGACGGCGCTCGAGCCTGACTTTCTGCCTCTGAAGAAGGCGAGAATGGACACGGATGAGGAGAAGCAACATCTCCAAAGCGAGGTTTTGAGGACTAATAATGGAAACAGCTGTCGCCAGGCTGAAACTCTGACCGTGTTCGCAACAAATCGAGCCATCGTGGCGTGTTGAGCAAGACGCGTTGTGGATCATTCCGAGAATCGATCTTCCTTGATGGGAATTTACTGGACAAACTGGTTCAGAACGGACCGGTTATGCAGCCTGACACCTGTGCGGCCGGCTCAGCTCGCCATAAGAGCTCCAAGAGAGGCCAGGATCAGCAGGAATACAGGACAGGTGGTGGATACTATGATCCCAATCGCATTGGAATTACCCGAGCTGCTTCATTGTTCAGTGAGAGGAGTCAGATGACTCTGTTGACTCACGTTTGAACTGGCTGAACTGGGAAAGGAGGCTCTGGTGTCTTCTATCCAGCTTATGAACTTGACAACCTCAAATAAGAACAACTCTGACAGTGTATGACACAAAACACATTATGTTTATCTGAGTTTGATACTTGAAAATGTCTTGAAATGCCAAATGCACGGTTGCACTAATCAATTGCACAGAAGAGTATGTATTTATGATACTAAGAAGGGCATGACTGATATCATATGACATTGATTTCAATGTTTACTGATGCAATAAACATGCAAATGTTTAAAAATAATCATGTTGTACAGATTTCATTTTGAGAAAAAACAACAACAACAACAAAAAACTCACAAACCTCACAAAAACATTGAACAAACTTTTTATGGTTAGCGTTTGGGAAATATTTGTGGATAAAAAGTTCTGATCAAAGTTACATTTCCCCCAACACATTTTAACCAATGAAGTGGCATCATTTTCCAGCTTTTTTACTTGATAAGGGTGAAAAAATAGATTTTTATAGAGATTACGCCCACAAAAAGCTAGCCAATGAAATTTTCTTTGAAATTATTGTTAATACAATAAAGTTGATTTAATCAACAAAAACTCAAAATATTGTTATCTGAATTACATTAATTATCTAAGTTGATTTGACAAAAGAAAAAATATTATAACAAATCATGAAAATATTTTTTTACAGTGTAGAGTTGACCATAACTAGAATTATCATTATTCATGATTTCAACATTTTTTTTAGTATTATTTAAAAATATTTTTAAAATATATTTTTATTATATTATTTTATATATTTATAGATTAATTAGACTTTTCCAGAACTGGAAATCCCAATTTTAAAATAAAATTCCCTTCATATTTTCCAAGTTCCTACGGTTTTGAATTAGTTAAGGTTTGTCCAATCAGATCATGTCTGAAATATGTGACTATAACTCACTCAGCCTTTCATCATGAGGAGTAATACTTATCTCACACTGATCCTAAACCCAATCTTTTGATAAAACATACAGCTCATCATCTGTCACTCTTGTGTGGGCGATGAAAAAGGCAACAGCTGGAAACACTATGATAAAATGTAATTTCCCTTCATTAGTCAGCAAGATCTGTCCGAACATGTCCATGAGTCATGAAAATCACTTTTCCCTTGAACTCACACACAAACATTTTGGCTAGTGGCCAGAGTCAGACTATATAATTGTCAAGCTTGAAGTCCCAGTTCAACTGGCAGCATTACAGCATCCGAAACTCAGTAGAGTACAATGAGAAATAATTAATGCAAGAGAGTGAAACTAGAGTCCACAGGCCTCAGAGCATGAATTTTAACCACTTCTTTATTTATATTATTGCGGCTTAAGCTCTGGGTGGTTTCGTAGTACCTAAAATAAAATGTTTAAAAAAAAAATAAAATGTTGTAATGTGATTTTTGTTTTTAAAGGGAGTTTTTTCTAAGATTTAGAGTGACACAAAAACATGTGACTAGGCTCTATATTCAAATGACTAGCGTGATTAAGTATGAATCATTGCTCTGATTGTATATATGGGTTGTGGGGGTGGATCTGAATAGGTGTGCATGTAATTTCAGGTAGAAAGTTTTGGACCAGGAAGTGAAATTTTCAGGTGGAGATCATTTTAAATAGCTGAATCCTCTGCTGGGAAACTGCAATGAGATAATTACTCAGGATGATTAATTACCGAAACTCGTTTTCAGATTAATCACTGAAACCCAGTTCATATTCAGATTGTGTGAAACCTAAATTAATCTGTTTGTTGTGGTCTTGTGTGGATACCTCAAACAGGTTTCTGATGCAATAGTTTCCTCCAGGGTGGTCTTGATGTGGGTTTGTCACCTCTGTAACTAAACAGACAAATGAGGTGGAGGGGGAAATTACAGAAAAGGCCTGTTTTTATATAAAAACATGATGCAGTGTCATAATGATGAACTGATATACAAAGTATGCTTAACTGTTAACTTTCTCAATTACCAACATAAAAAATAAAATAAAATAAAAAATAGAGCATTGCAGGAAGAGAAACAATTCATCAAGCTTTTTTTAACCATTCAACCCTGTTAAAAAAAATAAGAGAAGTATTTTTATTTATTTATAAAGGCACATAATATTTTTAATATTATTTTTATATGACATATAAATGTTAATCTCAAAATTTACTACTACATTTTTAAGATGGAAAGTTGTATCTGTTAATGCACTGTAAACTAACATGAACATGAAAATTTTTGTTAACTAACATTAACAAAGCTTAATAAATGCTGTAATGCTCATTGTTAGTTTATGCATTAATTAATGTTCAAAATGAGACCTTATTGTAAAGTATTAATAATTGAAGCAGAGAAGGGCGAATCTTTTTTAAATATATAAAATGTCATTTTAGTGTCAAAGGATTAATCGCTATTAATTGTATCCAAAATAAAAGTTTGTGTTTACATAATGTGTGTGTACCGTGTATATTTATTATGTATATATAAATACACACACATGATGTATATATTTAACAAAAATATATTATATTTATATATAAAATATTTACATTTTTATATAATATAAATTATATATAAATATTAGGGCTGGGACCTACATAGGTCATCTGACATTTCATACAGTTCACTGATGATGAATATGATGCAGGGCAACAACTCACTGCGTGATATAGCCTTATAGAATATAGAGTTAAAATGAATGGAGAATAGCTCATGTTTTTCTGTGGATTCTCAGCGCCTATATAGTACATGATAGGCTATAGTTAACAAGTTTGTGAATATTTTAATAAAGAAAAACTAAATAAAAGTGATACAGTGCTATTGTGCCTGTGTGACACATCACACACATTAATAATAAATGTGCACATATTGTGAATTAATTTAGTAAACTTAATAACCTAGCTTTTATTGGCAGCCTTCAGTAAATTAACTTTTCTAAGAAAATGATTCATAAAACATCAGTAGACCATATGTTTACTTTCAATTTCTTATTTCCATTTTGAAAAAAAAAAAAAAAAAAAAAAAAAGATAAAGATATAGTTCACCCCAAAATTAAAATTCAGTCATCATTTACTCAACCTCATGGTCCAAATGTTTGTGTAATAAATTCTGTTGAATCAAATAAAATATTTCTTTCTGAATCTACTTTTTGTAATGTCTATTTTTTACACAATAATGACTTCAAATTATTTTTTGGGGATAATTTCTAAGCCAAATTTGATGTACGATAAATTTGCGATTAATTCGATTAATTAATCGCCACATCATGCAATTAATTAAATTAAAAATTTTAATCGCTTCCTAGCCCTAATAATATTTTTGGTGCAATTAATTGCAATTAATCATTTAATCAGTACTATATATATAAAATATGCCCTTCTCTGCTTCATGGTGACTAACAGTTGACTTAAAGAGGAAGTATGAGGGTGTTTAGATGCAGAGTCACTAATTATTCGCTTCCTGGGACACTCGTACATGGTATTTAACATAGAACCATTGGGTCATCCGGCTTTCAACACTTCCTGAACAGCTGTTAATGTGTGGCATCATTTCCCCCACCTGAAACATCGAGCTTGACTGAATCCTTTTCAGATCGTTGTGTAGGTGTGAACGCACGTGTCAAAAGAGAGGCTTTTGTCTTCTACAAACGTTCATCAATTGTTGCGTACAAAGACTAAAATCAGACACACGTTCACACACAAACTACAGCCGTGCATCTGAAGACAAGAGATGGGTTTAGAATGCATTCTCTCTGGTTTTTATTCAGGTTCTTTAGGAAGAGGTCTGTTCGGAATTACAAAATGCACTGGTAGAAATAGCAGAGAGATACAGAGACAGAGGAAGAGAGAGATAAAAGGGGGATTTTTCATAGCCAGAATAAATGTGTAACATCACCAGGTTCAGGCAGCCTCTTTCACAGCTCAACATCAGCAAAAAGGGTTTTGGATTTCTTCTTAAATCAGAGTGATGTGCAGTCCCTCACACTGAGAGCTACTGGATATCTTTTAAACCTTTTTTTTTTTTTTTTTTTTTTTTTTTAATTCTGTAATACATTTCCACAGCATGTAGTGTGCTCACCTCACCCACAATTCTCAGAGAACAGTTGGCAATAGAAACAAACAAACATTCTATGAGTTTTTATCATTTATCGTTTCTTGTATTATTTTTTTTCCCCTCTTGGTGCTCTTTTTTGTCTTTTTCATTTTTAAAAATAGAAGAAAAAAGGAACACATTGCTCATAAAAACATCTAACTATATTTATATATTTATACATATATACTCTTTTTCTTTATATTTCTTTTTATATTTTATAATTCCTGAAGTTGACTTGTTAACCCACATAGTGGCATGCACATTGCACATGCAAATCAGTAATTAAATACCTCTCTTTATCATGGCCTTTTTTCTCTTTAAACTTCCTCTTTTGCTTCTAAATGGTTCAGGTCAATAGTAATATGGATGGCGGGTGGGATATGGGTGTTTAAGGAGAGATGGGACGGGTTTGCGGGTGTCACGGTGACAGTGGCTGCGCGCTCGCAGGAACTCCTTACATACTCCCACATTCACACCACATGCTTATTTCCGCTTCGACACATACAAGCGCTGTGAAGAAGCACACTCCTGCTGACGGTGGTGAAAACGCACTTCCTGTCTTGTGAGCCGCTTCCCTTTAGAGAACTAACATTCGTTTCTCTTTAAAGTGAAATCTTTTCGTTTAATGCTACATGTTTTTTAGTTGAGAGCTGAGCATCTATTATGTCTTCGGCAGAACAACTATAGTGCACTTAAAGGGATCGTTCAGCCAAAAATGAAAATTCTGTCATCTTTTACTCACCCTTGTGTCATATTACTATGTTTATTCCGTGGAACACAAAATAAGACATTTCGAAGAAAAACAAAATAACATTGGACCCCATTGACTTTCATTATCTTCTTTTGTGTTCCGCAGAAGAAATAAAGTCATACAGATTTGGAACTACATTTAATAAGTAAATGATGACATTTTTCATTTTTGGGTGGACCTTTTAAATGTGTAATAAGTGTGATTTATGTTTACTAATTACTAATAATACATTTATATGAAAATAATATTTCTTAATATCAAAGCAATGTGTTTGAATGAAGAAACCATGACAATGCATAAAGAATGAGAGGAAATGAAACAGAAAGGAACATAGCAATGTTAAAAAAAGAGGATGAACACAGACTGTTGCAGGAAGTTTATGAATGAGATACACAAGAGTTACAGAAGAGAAAGAGATAGATAGGCCCAACAAAACAAGTTATATAGACATGGATAGACAGTCGAGGTACAAACATGATGGCCCTCTTCGCTTTGTATCTACGGTCATGTAACGGTGATGGGAAACTGTTCATTGTAAGGCACTAAAAAACGACTTGCCTTCAAATCAGCTGGCGGACAAACGCGCACACACTCGCAGTCGACCGTCCCACTGTCACATGGCTGAACCCAACCCATTCCGATCTTCTGGAAAAAGTGGTGATGGATCTGTATCCAATCTCGGATTGGGATCAGATGAGGATGATAATGAAGTATGCCATGGTAAATGCTGAGCAGAAATGGATTGGCAAACCCAGCACTAAATTACCCAAGGTGCACAATATCATTTGTATCCCTTTCTGATATATATATATATATTTTTTTTTTTGGCATGCACAATGCCTGTGCTGGCCACAGCTGTGCCTCAAGTTCTCACTCTCATACATACAGGGGAAAAAAAACTACATTACCCATCACCCCCCTCCCTTTTTCTCCGGATCCCCCACACGTTAGCATGCACACACATGTAATTCTGTTCTGTACAAAGGGAGACCACAGGAAGTGGTGTAGCTACATAGAGGGTGACTTGTTTTGGCAGCACTCAACCATTGAAGGAAAGCCCTTATTTCGTATGAAACAGAAAGAAAATACAGCTTTGTTCCACTAGGACGATACAAAACATACAACACATGCTCAAATGCAAGTGTGTTGTGTATCTACGATGAATCACTTGTGTGTGTTGCAAACTGAAAATGGCTTTCTGTTGGGACAGAAAATGAAGATGCGAGTCAAAAACAAAGCAATAAAGGCATTGACACTGAGAGCAAAAGAGGGTCAGAACCAAACTGATGAACAAGCAGAGCCAAAGAATGATGCACCAGTCTAGTTACATGCATAAACCTTTAAAGGGACAGCTCACCCAGAAATGAAAATTCTAACTTTGTTTATTCACTCTCATTTATCTAAACCAATATGACTATTTGTTCTGTGAAACACAACAGGAGACACTTTTCAAGCTACAAAAAGGACTATGTTTAAATTTTTACGACTATTTTGCACTATATTTAAAGTCACTAAACAGAAGCTGTTTCAATATGGATATACGTAAAAATAAAAAAGATGATTTTTACGTGCCAATTTCAAAGTCTTAAAGCCCTCTAGGTAACTGGATCGGTCAAATTTGTAAATAAAAATCATTCTGACATGTTCTGTGAACTGGATTCATTGAAAAGTTCTGATTCATGAAGGTAGATTTTAAGATATTCAGTGAATAATGACTTGTATTTCAGTCTGTTTTTTTTTTTTACACAAACCTATTGTATGGCTTATAAAAATGAAAACATAGTCCCAATTTTTTATATTATGGTGCTTTTTTGTCCTTTTAGAAGCTTAAAAGCCTCAGTGCTTGTTCATTTTAACTGCATAGAAGAGCAACCAGAATAATTCTTTAACATTTCTCCTTTTCTGTTCTACAGAAAATAAGTCATAACAGTTAAGAATAAGATGTGGGTGAGTAAATCATGTCAGAATTTTCTTTTTTGAGCGAACCGTTCTTTTAAAAACCACAACCTTCTGCTATCTCTTTTTAATAAATAAAAAATCTAATCCTTTTAATAAACTATCGATCCACATCTTGAGCTAAAATGGAGCAAATTTCCTGCATTTCAAGTGTTTTCAGCAAAAGAATTCAAGACCAAGAGAAATGGGCTTTATATTAACCATGCAAAAGGTCTAACTAACATTCATGCCTGACAAAAATAAGCCTTCCTGTCCTTTTGCTAAAGACCTGAGAAGTAGAACAATCCCTCCGATGTTCGATGCAACTCTCTAAATGAGCAGGGTGAGACAAATTAAAAAAATGGTTGCCATCCACTTGAGGAAGCATTGCTAAGAGAGACAGAGAGCCGAGATGGACACCCTGACAGAACTCGGTTGTCATTTCCCTTCATTACTCTCAGAGTAACTGGGATCTTCCCCCATCATATAACCGTGCCTCCCTGTCTTTAAAAAGCCCAGCAGACAGCGCAGACATGGGGACTTGTTAAGGCGTAGTGTGACTGAGTCCATCACATTAAGAGAGAGATAGAGGGAAGAGGGAAGAGAGGCAGGGGAAGGGTTAGTGTGCGACACTAGAACAGAAGGCACTGTGGCTCTGCAGGTTCATCTGGACCCATGGGCATCAAACCAGGGGCTAACTGGGGGCCAGCTGTGGGTAAGTGTGGGCCAAACATCAACAAACACCCAGAAAACAGTGGTTTCCTCCCTAAAAGTCTTGGACATGGGTTGGCATGGGGAAGGGATCAAATAAAATGATAACTATTGATGTTTTAAAACTCTTTTAAAGAAAAAAAAAATGCCCTTGTACTGTGGATTTCATATGATTTTTGGACAGAAAATGAGACAATACAGAACCGTCCAACTGACTTCACGATTGGATGAAATTATTCTGAGATGCTTTGTGGTATTTTTATCTGAATAAAGTGAGAGTACATCTCGAAAACCAGTTGAGTCCTTACAGTTTCATATACTGACTGCTTTAGGAGAAACGTCAGCATCTTTTTAAGCAAAGTAACAGTCAGGGTTTCTGATCTTAAACTTTCCATTAAGAAAAATCATAAATGAGATCTCTTTAATACTTACTCCTAGACAGCAATGAGAGAAAATGGAGACTTTTGGAGTCTCTCCATGTGTCTCCTCTAGAGTTTCAGAAAACGCTCTGTGATTTGCCAATATAAAGACTGCAGTCAAAAGTCAAAGATTTCAGATAATGCTACACTCATTTTATAGCTCTATATTCATACAACACACCAACAATTGTCTCATTTGTGACTATTTAGATTTTTTCTAGATTTTAGGAGAAACATCTGAGACAAAGTTGATACTTAAAACTGAGAAATACACAGCTTCTGAACTATAAAAGAGTAACCTATGCACAATAAAATCCTCTCCTGGAGGGAAAAAACCTGTTGTAATGGGATATTTAATAAAAATTTGTTTTGAGATGGTTGGATGGGTGTGGGCCAGCTGGACAGGTTCAATGACAGTAGGGGAGGCTGAATAGGCCGCACCTCTACACCCCTGTGAGTTATACGTTTGGCTGTATTGTTGTATCCTGAGCAGAAGGGGGAGGGTCTCAGATTGAGCAGGCAGCCAAAGACATGACAAGCTGCCCGTGGCAGGGAACAGGAAGGCAGGGTGGAAGAATTGTTTCCAGTTACTTGATCAAAGACTATCCAGGTCAAAATTCTCAAAAAACTACTGTTGAAAAAAAGTCAAAGGCGAGCTTTGACAGACCTGCTACGTCACCTACTGTCGGGGAACAGTTCTGCAAATGTTATAGCGCCCTCTGGCGACTGTATTTTCATAAGGGATCGTATGTCCATAGCCTAGCCTGGCTGAAGCTGCTTAACAGCACCACAACATGGACAAAAAGTAAACAACAACATTCATTGCCCAAAATACTAACTTGCACTTACTCTGCATTAGCTGTGAAATAATTTAAGGGGTTAAAAACTGACCCTCTATAAAACGATTTCTCCTGATCACACTGTTGTGTGACCATCTTTTTCTATTGAAAAATAAATATGAAATGGACCCTGAATTTGTCTGGAAAAACTCTGACACAAAAACTGTCTGAGGGTATCCTGAATGGCCTGACTCTCTCTTTTAAAACATTCATGAGCTCTGACCCGAACTATTCACTACAGATAGGAATATTTTACTCAGCTGAGGTCACAAGTACGTAAACTTCAGGATGCTATCAGGAGCGCACCCTTATAGACTTCAATCTGTGGTGAACAGAACCAAAAAACAAACACAAAGAGTTCGAAACAAGATGGCCACAACAGACAAAACTCCCGAAAACAAGACAACAAAGTCACATGACCACTTCTATCTTCATCAGCATCACCGTCATCTTCATCAATTGCATTAAGATAGTTTTCATCATTATAAGACTACTGTTATTGACAATAGCAAATTAAGCCTTTGGAAAGGAGAACGTCTCTCACCCCGTTTCTCTCTCTGTTCGCAACCATGGCTGACAGAGCTGTAATGAGGGAGGTTTCACCATTCAGGCTTGTTTTTAGTGCAATCCAAAGTAATTATAAACAGTGCAGAACATCATCTGGGATCCTCAGATGGAAATAACATAGAAAACGCATTCAGATCTGTCAGATCGCTATCTAGAAAGGTCAGCTTTAGCGTCTATCTATAAACTCCATCTGCACATCTGTAGACATGGCAAGAGCAACAGGGAGAAAACGAGAGAAAGAACTTCCTTAAACTGAATGGAAAAAAGAGAGCTATCACCCCCCCTTCCCACAGTAAATCTTCTGTCTGATATATATATATATATATATTTTTTTTTTTAAATCATTCATGCAAGTTTCCATCAGGTTTTAGTCCAAAAATATCAAAGAAAGCTGAGCAAATGCAACAGAATAACCAAGCTCCAAATGTTCGAAAAGAAGAAGTAATCAATTGAAGACATTCTGAAGAGGAAATAGTCTTTCCATCCCTCCCTCATCTGCCGTTTCATTCTTTTTCCGCTGTCTTTCACTTTATCAGGATTGAGTGGCAGTTTGTGGGCGGGGTTTCGGTGTGCCGCGCCAACCCGCCTCCTCTCGCCTGCACTGGGTCCTTTCATATACCACGCCTCTTCGACAGTTAACCCCTCCCCCAGGTGATGAGGTCACTCAGCATCTTGAGTTGGTAACAGTAAACGTAGATGATAAAACTCATCGATATTGGCCAGCACATGGGGCTGGTTTTGCAGTAGGTAGAGCTCTTGTTCACAAGAGCACTTGCTTTTTCTTCAACAATGTCTATTTTTTCTTCCCTTTTTTAATTTTTTTGGGTCTTTTCAAGAGGCATAGATGTGAGAGGGAAAAAGGGGTTCTGGCTTGATTTTCAAACTTCATTTTTCTTTTCTTTTTTTGATTGACAGATGATGTTGCTCTTCATTTTTTCCGTCGTGCAAGAAGCAATCGGTCTTGCTCAGTCTGGAGTGGAGCGTTCAAACACAACAACTCTGATCTTTAAAGTTCAGTCCATCTAAACGCAACCACCCCATTTATCTCTCGTATGCTCCCATTCCCTTGCTTGCTGAGCAGCATGGGAAACATAGTCCAGAGAGCAGGAGAAAGCAATAGAGAGAGAGAGGGAGTAGGGAAGCTCTATGGGCCACTCAAGGGTTTAGAGTCTCACGATGGCGCAAAAGCACCGCTTGCTTTTCCTTTTCCACCCCCTCTCTCCCTGCTGCGGTGCATAAACATCTCGGTTTGAGTTGAGCGGCGCCCCCTCCCCTCACCCTGCGCACTAACACCAATCATCCTCGTCCGTCTCGCTATATTGTTCGTGCAACCCCTTCCGGGGCCCACGGCCATGCGGTGGCCGGTGTGGGCCTGGGTGGGGGCCGCGCCGGTGCGGGGAGGGCGAGGAGGAACGGTAGCCGTTCGGCATACGGCGCGGGTGTGAGGGAGGCCCGTGACGAGCAGTCCTTGGGGACCGGGGGTGCGGGTGAGGATGAGGGTGGGGGTTGCCCTGCGATAGACTCTGCTCGTAGGCAGGTGGCTCGTGGTGCCGCTCGTACTCATAGTCCCGATCGTAGAACGGTCCGTCACCCTCCAGGCTGTCCGGTGGCGGGCCCCAGCGGCCATGACGTGGGGACCTGGGCGATGCATGCCTGGGGGAGCGCGGGGAGGCGTGCCGGGGCGAGCCGTGATGGGGCGAGGCGTGGCGGGAGGGTGGAAGGTGGTAGGGCGGTTCGTGACCTGGTGGAGAGAAGTGTCGTGGGGAAGGGGAGCGTAGTCGACCTTGGCCTGGGGAGCCGTAGGGAGGCTTGCGCACGGCTGGGGAGTAGGTGACATGAGGGCGAGGTGTGGATGGGGTCTGAGGCAACTGCCGACGGCCACGCCGGGGGGTGCTGGTCCCCGACGTCGAGGGAACGGGGCTTCCGCTCACAGAACTACTGCCCTACATGAAAATTAAAACAAGGCAAATAAAAAAACACCACAAAATTAACGTCAAACAAAAGAGAGGAGCACACACCGGCAAGAGGAGGAGGAGGAAGAGGAGGAGGAGGAGGGGAAGGGGGAGGAGTAGGAGGAGGAGGAGGAGGAGGAGGAGGAGAGAGAGAGACAAGGAAGAGGAAGTGAGAGAAAGAGAGAGAGAAAAAGGTGTGTGGAAACAACAACAACAACAACATCAATAAAACCAGAAATAAACAAACCGGCAATGAGGCAAAACAGCAGACACAGAGAAGCCACGAGTCACATCGAGAAAAATGGACAGAAACCACAGTGATAAAAGAAGATAAACAAAAGAATAACACAAGAAAGAGAAACTGATTTCAGTAAACAGTCAGGATAAGGTCACAGGTGAGCATATGCTGTCTGGTTACTGTCTTCCCACACGGATCAACACCTGCGTGCTCCAGATACTCTATGTTTCATTTCTCAGGCTTCTCATGGCAGATTACTATAAAGATCTAAACCACGAACTTACACACATGAATGTCTACAGGTGCTGTGTGAAGTGAATGAAGGAATGCTTCAAAATGATTACTCATGGGTATGACTTTAAAGTGGTCACATCATCAAATATCTCATTTTCCTTTAACTTTTACCTTAATCAATCGATTACGAAAATGAATTAATAGCACGGGTTTCAGAAATTAATCATGATTAAACTGCACCTACGAATAAAATTTGTAATAACTGTAAATATATTTTCACATTGCATCTTCAAATTATAAAATATTTAGTATTTTAAACATTTGTTTAATGGCATCTCATTACTAAGTCCTATGAATAAAGGTCAGATATAAAAAAAATGTTTTTCCCACTCCTAAAAAAAATAGAAAGAGTTTGACATGTTATATAAACATACTCTAGCTTTCAGAGTGCAAACCTCCTCCAGTCCAAAAAAGACTATGGGACTTAAAAGACTCTTTTGACTTGACTTTTGAAACATCAAAATGCATTAGCACATGGCTGTGTGTAGCTCTTCTTAGTCTTCTTAAGGATCCCAATATATGGAAGCTTGTTTCTGCCATGAAATAAAAAAAAAAGTAAGGTTATCTTTCTCGCATTTGCTAGATTATATCTCACAATTCTGACTTTTTTTCTCAGAATTATGAGATATAAACTCACAAATATGAGTTATAAAGTCAGAATTGCGTGATATAAAGTCAGAATTGTGAGTTATAAAGTCAGAATTGCATGAAATAAAGTCAGAATTGCGTGAAATAAAGTCAGAATTGCGTGAAATAAAGTCAGAATTACGAGTTATAAAGTCAGAATTGAGAGTTATAAAGTCAGAATTGAGAGTTATAAAGTCAGAATTGTGAGTTATAAAGTCAGAATTGCGTGAAATAAAGTCAGAACTGCGAGTTAGTCAGAATTGCGTGTTGTAAAGTCAGAATTGCGTGTTGTAAAGTCAGAATTGCGTGTTGTAAAGTCAGAATTGTGAGATATAATCTCACAATTATAATGTCCAATTGTGAGGGGAAAAAGACTGATGTTTTTTCTTAGAATTGCGAGTTTATATCTTACAATTCTGACTTTATAACTCGCAATTGCATGTTTAAATCTTGCAATTTTGAGAAAAAAGGTCAGAATTGTGTGATAAAAAGTTGCAGTTACCTTTTTTATTTTTTTATTTAGTGGCAGAAACAAGCTTCCATACCAACATAAGGAAACAGTGAAAGAAGGTTTTTTTTTTTTTTCATTTGAAGATTAACTCCAGTCAACAGTTTGTGTGGCACATTTCACCACAGATTGTTTTGTGAACCTGTTCCAGTGTGCAAAGAGGCTGTTATTGAAGAACAGAGCAGTGCAAACTATATCGGACCTGACAGCAAACCTGCAACTCATAAGTGCTCTTGTTTAATTTATGAAGAAAAAGACTCAATATAACATGACCCCTTTAAGTAGTATAGTGAAATAATTCTAAAATATTTTGTTGAAATTGTGTGTATATATACGAGTGGTATTTCAGCAAGTGTGTGTGCCCCACCTGTCTGTGCCCTCTCCCCTCACTCGGTGAGCGGGACCACTGGCGATCAGATCTGTCGTGTGGATGACGATGGTAGTCGCGCTCATGACCGTACCGCTCCTTATCCACCGAGCTGTGGTGGTGATGATGATGATGGTGGTGGCGACGGTCTTTTGCTCGACCCCGTTCTCGTTCTCTCTCTTTAGGTGGGAGGTCACCTGACTGTGTAGTGGTGCTAAGATCTGTGCCCAGACCTGCAAAAGACAACATGAGATAAGATGGCACTTCAGACATTTAAGAACACAATCCTTTTAAATTAGTCACTTTCAAAGTGAGGAGGGATTATAAGGTGGTTTCAAATGACATGAGAGTGAGTAAATTATTTTTTATTTTTGGGTAAACAATCCCTATAATATTGTTCCAGCGAAGCAGTATCACTTTTATTCATTTGTTTTTGGCTATTTTTGTATAATTAGAGCAACACAGAATGTTTTCACTAAAAAAAAAAAAAACAAAAAATTCTGTTCATTATTCATCAGAAAAGTACAGAGTCATGGCGATGGGAAAAAATATGAGATAGGTGGAAAAATAATATATCAGCGCTTTTGCATTCAATGACCTGTGTCTGCGTCTGTATAGCGAGCGAGGGATCTCTCCGAGGTGCGGTGACTGCGGTCTCTCTCCCGGTCTCGATCACGCTCTCTCCTTCTCGGACCGTGTCGGTGACCCTCCTCTGACACCACCCTCTCCAGAGAGTAATCGTCCAATCGCACGCCTCGACCAGAGCGTCCGTGGACCAATGAGGATGTAGAACGGCGCATTGGACTTGTGTCGGTGATGGTCTACAGAGGAAGAAAAGAAAGACAGACAGAGAAAAGGAAGAAAAAGAGTGGGAAAGGACAAACGTTTTCATTGATGTGTGTTTTCATAGAGAAACTTGATTAAATGCAGTGTGCGTGAGTGGAAACGTTTGAATGTAATAAGGTTAACACTCAGTACATTCCACACCCACAGAGAAAACCAAAACACAGGTAAATCTGTCATGCTCAACGAAGACAGAAAGAGAAATAGAGATCAACAGGAAAAGCAAAGAAAATCTAGAGAGAAATACAGAGAGAAATGGATATTCTGTGATTGATAGAGAAGATAAATAGGCAGACAGACAGACATAAAAACATACAGATATAAAGACAGACAGACAGATTTATAGATAGATAGATAGATAGATAGATAGATCATGCCTTACATGCACTGCAGCTTTTCTAATACAAGCGGAACCATTAAATACTCAAAGTCTTTCTCCACCATAGCTGAGCACACAGAAGAACCCAATCCAGCCAAATAAAGTTCAGCACATTCATCCATGCACCCTAAGGCATGATGGTCAACATGACAGTCGGTAGCATGTGTGGACGCACAAAGACAAACTTGGGCACATAACGCTCCTCTGCGTCTAAACATGATCTGAAAACTGAAATAACCCTTCACACTCCGCTTTTCACTCACACACCACACATAATGTTTGATGCCATGCGCCTTATTGAGGCATGCTAAAAACGTGACCATTATCGGCAGCAGTCTTCCGGTTTGAAATCCATGCGTCAAGAACTACAAGACAGCAAAAGCTCCCCATGTCCACCAGACCAGAAATACAGAGATAAGATACAGGCATACACACAAACACTCGCGCACACACACATACAGGGATACAGGGCTGCATAAGTGGACAGAAAAAAGGTATATAGAGAGAAAGGTACAGCAATGGATAGAATATACAGAGGGAAAACAGGAAAAGAGGGTGAAAAGAAGGATGGCATGAAGTTCAGTGTGACATCAAGACGTAAAGAGAGACGCAGACTACTAATGAGAGAAGGAACAAGGGAAAGCATGGAGAAGATAGAGGCAGAAAGCCAGAGACGGTACATACACTGAGGTTACTTCCTCGCGGCCTGTGTCTCCGTCGCTGTTGAACAGCAGACAGACGGTGCGCAGAACAGGACACACGCATGAGACCACATGGACGATACACACAGAGCACAGCAGAGAAAGTGTGTGAGGAAAGAAGAGAGAGAGGGGAAGGTAAAGGAAGAACAGAGAAAATGGTACAAGGAAGGAAGGAAGAGGGCAAGAAAAAACCATGGGGTTATGGGTAAAAATTTAGACAAATTCAATGTGCATCATGACAGATTAGACGAGAAAGATCACAGGAATGAGAAATTGTCAAAACATGAGGAAAGGGATTGATGGAGTTGATAAGAAAAAAATTAAAAAGACGAGTGTGCCGGAGAAAGTCCATGAAAAAAGGACAGAGACCAAAACAAAGGAAGTAATTAAAACCAAACAAAGATATAAAGAGAGGAAATGGGAGAGAACAAGAGCAAGTAAAACCAATAAAAAGAACAGGAAATATTAGAGGAAATGGTTAAAAATGGAAGTATGGAAAAGGGAAATATGAAACCATGAGGCATTATGGGTAAAAATAGAGGCAAATAAATTCAACAAAATGTTTTGGAGTGTGACAAAATGGTTTAAAGTGTAACAAAAAATGTATAAACAGAGTAATGGAGTGGGTAGGAAATGAAAATATGAGTGTGTTACAAAAGAATAAAGAAAACAGGAAGTCAAGAAAAAAAGGGGGAGAGACCAAAACATAGAGAGCAATAAAAAGCAAAATGCAGAAAGAAAGACAAAAAATTAGAAAGAACAAAAACAAAACCATCAAACAGAAAAGGAAATAAAAGAGGAAATGGATGAAAATGGAAGGAAGGAAAAGGGAAATAGAAAATCACAAAGCATTATGGGTAAAAAATGAGGTAAAAAATGGAGAGATTAAAAGCAAAAGTGGAGAAGAGAGCAGAGAAAGAGAGAAATCATGATCCCCATTTTAATTTAGATAGAGCAAAGGAACATACAGGCATTGACAGGAAGGGGTTGGGGGAGGGGTTGGGAGAGGAAAAGGAAAAGGAAAGAGAAAAAAGACAAAAATTGAGCGAGTGTAGAGGAAGATAGGAAGCACACTAACACACTTACCGCAGCAGAACGCACACTCTGTGGGGCAGAGCAGTGTTAGACAAGAGTGAGTCACAAGAACCACATCTACGTTACAGCTTTACACGACACGCACAAACACAGACTTTGGATCCTCACACTTCCTGGTGTGCACTGTAAGCACCACACTTCCAACACACAAGTGAACATATATAGATTGTTACTAGTTTGTGAGGTTTCTACGTTTAGCTCACCTTCACACACACACTTTGAAATACATGGGGACACACGGCTCCCACACACTTGGACAAAATGCTCAACCCAGACACTTCTCCAGAGGATAGTCAACCAAGAAATCATGGGGGTTATGTAAGGGTGAGAAATGCTGTGTATATTTATGCATTTTAGCATAATATTTAAGTGTAATTGCTTCCATATGTTTTGGGTGTATGTTTGCGGAATCATATGTTGTGAGTGTGTAACTGCCTCCAGAGGTTGATTTGTGATAGTGCTTCAAAAGGATCAGGTGAAACATATCCGTCAGGTCAGGTCATCATGGG
This sequence comes from Elopichthys bambusa, assembly GCA_037101425.1. Classification (NCBI taxonomy): domain Eukaryota; kingdom Metazoa; phylum Chordata; class Actinopteri; order Cypriniformes; family Xenocyprididae; genus Elopichthys; species Elopichthys bambusa. The sequence goes on along the minus strand of CM074452.1, from coordinate 20,170,820 downwards.
AGACTGGCGTTTGGTATGCAATGCAGTGCATATGTTGCATATCACATTTTTGTGCCGTTTTGCATCTAAGGGGCAGGGTAATTGCTGCTCAAAACTAGCCCAAAATCAAGTTCCGGGGGTAAAATCTGCATTCTTGGCAATCTGATTTTTGGCATGGAGCCCAAAATCAAGTTCCGGGGGTAAAATCTGCATTTTTGATGGGGTAAACGTCATCAAACCAGCGGTAAAATCGTATTCCGGGAGTAAAATCTGCATTTTTGATAGGGTAAAACGCCACCAAACCGGTGGTAAATTCTGCGTTTTTGATGGGGTAAAACGCCACCAAACCAGGGGTAAAATCGCATTCCGGGGGTAAAAGCGGTGTTTTTGATGGGGTAAAACACCACCAAACCGGCGGTAAAATCACGTGTCGGGGTAATTTTTTAAATTTTTGATGGGGTAATACGCCACTAAACCGGCAGTAAACAGTGTTTACACTGCGGCAACCGTGTTAAAGCAGCCCAATTCTCATGAGTTGACCTACTTCTGTCTGACTTGTCACTAGCTCAAATCGAGCTCTGGCAGCAGCACACACCAGACACACCAAGGTTTTCCTGAAAGTGAGCTAGGGTGGTATGATGATGCTGAGAACACATTCTCTCTCTCTCTCACACACACACACACACACACACACACGCATACATGCATCCACACAGCCATGCAGGTAAGTGAAGGTCAGGGTGTGAGCCACTTATCCATGTGCCCTTTGACTCTTGATAAAGACATGCTAGCATTTATTGCCATGTTAGCATGACAGCACACCAAACTATTTGAAGTTTGGTTCCCCCAACCAAAGCGGTCAAAGGCTGTAAGCTGGATAACTGACTGAGGACGGATGTCAGGAATGGATGATAACAGATAAAAGGTGGAAAGACGAAATGGGTGAATGGATGGATGAAAGGATGAAGGTGCTCACTTGGTTGTCTGCTGAGAGCCGTGGCATGGAGATGGTCCGCCCATGCCCTTCCATTGGGTGATAGGGCTCAGTGTCCGAGTAACCGTCCCCAACAGGCCCAATCTCTCTCATTTCTACCGTCTGCAAAACAGAGCAACAGCATGTGGGCCGGGCTGATGCCTGCTTCACCGGCCTACAGCTCTATCGGGCGTGATACTGGACCCATGAGAGATTAAACCAGTAGAGGGCGATGTTATGCACAAAAGTGCGTTTGAACTGACGATTAGCACTTGATCTAGTCATTAGTCATTACCAAATGAGGCATATCACTGACAGAGTGAAATAGAGGAACAAGTGCACACTGGTCTGATTATTGGCCCGTATTACAGCTTATTCTGGCCAACTCTGACTGATATTTAAAGTGACAAACCCAAGTTTGCTTTTTGAATATAATGTTTAAGGACAGGTAAATCTGAAATCAGATAAAAGTGTGAAAGTAAAGCTCAAAGATCATTTACTTACTACACCCCCCCATATCAAATTTGATATGTAAATAAAGTAATAAAATAAAATAAAATAAAATAAAGCTGTTGTTCTCATTTATATAACAAATTAATATTGCAAATATTTTAATATAACCTATTTTGAGGAAATAAAAAGAGATCGAGTGATTTCAAGTTTGGTCTACAATAAAAGTAAAGTAAAATAAAATAAAATAAAGCTGTTGTTCTGGTTTACATAAATTAATATTGCAAATATTTTAATATAATCTATTTTGAGGAAATAAAAAGAGAGTGATTTCAAGTTTGGTCTATAAAAACGTAAAGTAAAATAAATTAAATTAAACTAAATTAAATAAAAATATTACAAATATAACATCAAGCTTTACTCTACAAATTAATAATACAAATATTTATCATAACTGCACATATGTAAAACGATGAGAGGAAATAATAAGAGATTGTGTAATTTCAGGATTGGTATATAAAATAAATAAAACAATTAAAAATAAAATCTAAAATAAAATAACTTTAAATTAAACAAATTAACTTAAGATTTTTGGGTTTTAATTAATGGAAAAACAAATTAACATTACAAATATTTTTAACCTGTTTTATCTAAAGTGATATGAGGAAATAAAAAGCTATTAGTGACAACAGGTTTGGTCTTAAATTTTACAGTAAAATGGTCACAGCTCTCATTTATAGACTTAGACTAGGTGCACACTAACCCTGTCTGATTGCCCACTACTGGTTTAAATGCTTTCCAACATGCTCATCAAGCCTACAGCTGTTTATTCAGCATCTCCTTTGCTTCATAGTACTAGGATGAGTGACTCGTGCAGGGAAACATCAGGATCGGATGACTGCTGAGCTACAGAGAAGAGTCACACTGAAGGAGAGATGAGAGTCTGGAGTGGGTTTGGTACGATCCAGCAGACAGTGAGGAAGCGGCAAGCAGTGAAACACCCCCGCAGTCTGGCAGAGGTGGGAGGGTCTATACAAATGTCTACGATGGGCAGTGAAGTTCATCAGAAATATTTATCAGATAGATAAAGATGTGAGCTACAGACTGACAGAGACAGAAGAGGTAGAAAGAGTGATAATATGAATGAAAAGTGTGCCCAAAGGCACTGAAAAATACAATGGCTGGGAAGACAGTGATTGGCTGAAGCACACATTTCTTGGAATACCAAAAGCGGAGAAAAGGCAGATTCTGCTGATATAGTCACAGCCACTTTGTCGGGTTTCAAGCGGACTAATAAACTCCTGCTAAAAGTTAAAATTCAGTTCTAAACAAGACAAAATCACCTTTCTGATTGGAGGATCTCTGGTATTACCTGTGGATTATGGCGGCTGTCGTGATGGTCATCAGGATACGGTCTGTCAGGGTTCCAGTTTTCCGGAACAGACTTCTGGAACATTTCCTGGGCACGTGATGTCACCCAAGACTGGCTCTCACTCATTCCACCCTCTGGAGGCCTAAACCAGAGAAAGGTGTTGGTTGGCTAATTCTCTTACTCACTCACACACACATACACACACACTTCAGTCAAAAAACAAAATGCCTCTTGCAGACAAAAATAGTACAGAAACACTACTGCAAATGTATATATGTATATACAGCAGAATTAACACAAAAGCAGATTGTAGAATTAAAACATAATGTGAACAAAGACAGCAGAGAGAAGGTAAAACAAAAAAAGAGCAGAAGTGGCCTATAAGGAGAGGAAGAAAGACAACAATTAAAGCAAAGCTAAGCAGTGAAGAAAGAGATAAGGAACACCAGTCGAAACAGGTGAATCTCATAAAACCTGCCAAGTTTTAGTAATATTTTACCCCAAAATCAAAAGGAAAAATAAGAAAATATATTTAGAATACAGAAATCAAAGTCTGTTTTTGTATTTCAGTATTTTTAACTGCTGCAATACAATTATTTATTTTATACATTTTTAAAAATGTATGTTTCATTTATTTTTTTTAATAAAAAGAACTGCTTTAAGAATTGCTAGTAAAATGTCTGAATGCATTACAGCAATTCTGGGGAATATTGTGCTTAATTCTCATAAAAATAATGGCACAATGAAATAGTACATAAAACAGGCTTCAATTTTTTAATAATGCAATAAATAATCTTTTAAGAATAAAATGAAATACGACCTGGTTATGATTTCATGAGACTTACTCATACAGATAAGCTAAAAGCTAATAAAAAAACATGACTTGCATAGAAAGAGGTGCTACTCACAGGCTGTTGACAGGTTCCTGCGGCAACTCGGGGAGACCGTTCACCCCCGGTCCCCCTTCCTGGTTCGGGGATGGCTCCAAGCGCTGAAACATTAATGGCGTTCGGTTCTGTGTGAGATACGAACATGGCCTGCAGCTGGGATCAGACACACTCATGGGATATGGGGTAACACACACAAGCCACCGTGCATTACACAGGTGGTGGGGTACCAGACAGCAGAGGTCACCCAGAGGGCATCATGGGAAATGGATTCCTCCTGTGCCCTCGCCAACCTGAATGGAGTCCTCCATTGGGGCTGTGCTGTCTAGGTAGGTGCCGATGGCTCAAGGCATTTCCATCCAACCCACCAGAAGATATGGGTGGTAGTAACAATTTGGGCATGCTACAGTGAAGATCTGAGGTTCATACTCGCAGAACTACAGGTTCTGGGTGGATGATACATAAACTATGAACACTAGAAGTCTCAGAGACCGTGGTAGCCCAAAGGTTACACCAAGAACCTCCCCTCAACATCCATTAATGAACATATTGGCTAGACAAACGTGTCCACACGGAGGGAGAAAAGATTCCATGTTAGTGATTGATAAATCAACCTCACCAATCAACGGATGGAGGAAAACAAGTCAAAACAGAGAGAGAGACAGAAAACTACACACAACAAAAAAGATTGACAGTGGATTCAAAGTGTCAAAAAGTATGGAAACATAAAGGGAAAATTTAAAAGAATTAGACAGAAGGAAGACACAGTAAAAAATGCAAACAAGTTAACAGACAGGCATATACAGTAGAGACATCAAGGATGGATATAGAGAGTGAGACAGCCACAAAAGTGCTGCTGATGTTGAGAGGGCGGTGCTGAGGTACAGATGCAGACAGGTAAAGAGACAGACAGGGATTCAGGTGAGGCAGGACACAAACATATATTTAGACCATTCCCTGATGCCAGCAGAGTGTCCATGCTCCAAGTATTACTAATTCAATTTCTATATGGACAATGCAGGCAGAAACAATGGACACTGTGCCTGTTCAGGATGGGAACATTTCCAGGGAAGGGGGCAGGAGTGACACTGACAAAAGGCCATGTTGTATCATTCATCACTGCATATTTCTTGCAAATGTACTGCTTGTTTTTAAGCATGCACCAACTCTATAAATAAAATGTAAAATGATCATATCTACTGTAGAACCAGTGTTATTGTTTTCATGCCATAAAAGCACAGACATATTAGGGGAGTTTGCATAAACTCTTTTAAATCTTAGTGCTCTGTGTGGGAAGTGACATACACTACTGTTCAAAAGCTTGGGGTCGGCAAGATTTTTAAAGAAATTAATATTTGTATTAATTATTTGATTATTAAATAAAACACCTATAATGTTACAAAATATTTTTTATTTCAAATAAACTTTTGAACTTCCTATTTATTTAAAAATCCTGAAAAAATGTATCACGGTTTCAACAAAAAGTTTAAGCAGCACAACTGTTTTTTTTTTAACATTGATAATTATAAGAAATGTTTCTTGAGAAGAAAATCAGCAAAATCAACACTGAAGACTAGAGTAATGGCAGCTGAAAGCTTTACAATCACAGGAATTAATTACATTTTAAAATATATTAAAATAGAAAACAATTATTTTAAATTGTAATATTTCATAATATTACTGTTTTTACTGTAGTTTTGGTCAAATAAATTGACCTTGGTGAGTATAAGAGACTTCTTTCAATAATAATAATAATAAAATCTTACCAACCCAAACTTTTTAATGTGTACATATCAAATAAGGGCTAATTTTAGCTTAAAATAAAGTGAAGGAGGCACTGGCTGTGTATAAAACTTTTTATGCATATTTAAAGATCACATAAAATGCTGTATGGAAGCACCAAGATGCAAATAAAGTTTCCAAAATGTGCATAATAAACTGCAATGCTTACTTCTAAAAATTAGAACTTGTATCATATATAGCCAATAAGTGAGAAAGTAGCCAAATTTAATATAGTTGTGTGGACAGGCAGAAATTAAAAAATGTGCTGTTTCCAATGTTAATTAGCAAAGTGAGGAAGTTCCCTCTGCAATGTTAATTACTAAAGCTAATCAACTGCAAACTTGGCTAAATAAACTACATGATTTATTTGTTGGGAGAAGAGTTGCAAAAGGTTGAGAAAGCAGAGCAGACTTGGCATTTGTTTGTCTGAAGCGGTACCTGCTCCTCACGAAGCGCCTGAAGCTTTTTGGCCTTGCTCTGCCGGTAGTACTCCATTATCATCATGGCGGCGTAGATCTTGCCCACTGTCAGGTCTGTCGCTGCTGAGAGGATGAAAAAGTTACCCTGCACAATTAGACCGGGGTGGAATGGGACCCTGAGCCGAGAGGGGAATGGGAGTTGGAGACAAGGCATGCCACAAACACTAAGATCTAGTCTCTCAGACCCAGACAGAACTCAGTCATGATCTCATAAGGAACCTCAATGAGAATGAACCAATAGAAGTTCTTCAGAGTCCAGAATGAGTCTTGATCTAGGTCTGAGAATCTGGACAACAGGTTTACAACAAATTACAATACAACTTACACAAATACAGTGGCCCCAAAAAACACACTTAGAGTCACAGTTAAACATGTATGAATGTCATTGCATTAACAACTAAAGGATCAAAGGATCAAAGGATTTTCTCAGAACTAATTTCCAATTTTACTTTTTGTGAAATGTTTTGCTCTGTTATCAAATGCAATGCATTTCTTACATGTTCAGTGGCTTAACAGAGTCCTTACACTTTTTGGGGCTAGTGTATATACAGTTTCATATATATATATACACACACAATATACATTATACACAATAGACACTAGACAAATACAAAACACCACAGAGCTGATAGTCTTTTCACAGTCAGATCCTCATTAATTTAAAGAACCTCTCATTTTACTCAAGGACCTTTTATTGCTTCACGTTTCTAGGCTGTATTACAGTCCTACAGGGACTCAAGAGCCATTTCACTATGAACAGATGCAATGAATGAGGCAACAATAACAGTACCTTAAGATTACAATATTTTGCGAGGAGCTCAAATTTTTCACCAAAACTCTGCAGCGGCATCCAGAGTTTGAATTAGACATATAACAAATAAATTTGAAAAAATTTGAGCTGCCATAAATGAAAAAAAAAGCAATCCCTTAACATCAAACATTTTCTTGTTAGAACAACTTCATAGTGAAATGGCATGAAACACCCAAATGACTGACAATAAACTCTAAAAATAAGCTTTCAAACATGCTAAAATTTCAAAATGAAAAAGAAACCATGCTAAAGGAAAGCATTCAAAAGTATTTCCAGGCAACTTGTTTATTAGCTACTTTCCATAGATTATATAAACAGATTTTCATATATTCTGGTCATCATTTCAAAGTTAACATCTTTTAACACCCTCAGATATGAGGTAATAACTCTGGCTAGTTTTTGAGGCTCTGTGGTTTGGAGGTTACGCCCAGCTTTGTGCTTTACACATGCTGGAGTGAAAAGACTTCTATAGAGGATCCGTCTATAGCGAGGCACCCCCTGATAACAGGCAATAAAGACAGAAGATAGGAGAAAAGAAGAGGGAGAAAAGGAGACAGGAGAGGATATGTAGTGCAGGAGTGGAATGACAATATGTAGGTCTAAATGAGGATAGCAAAAGGGATGTATACTATTTTAAATACTCCAAAACAAACTACTTCAGTCACATTGAATATCAGATGTAAAAAGAAACAAGGTTTTATGAGCAATAAATCTAGCTAGGAAGCAGGGTGGTTTTAAATAGAATTAATATGGTAAAGCATGGTATTCCTCATCTAATTAACAGTGTAAGATATTGGGAGAAAATGGGGATGGGAGAAAATTTGTGAGATTGTTGCCTGATCAGAGGGTGCTGAGCGGTGTGGGCTGAGAGAAGCTGTCCTCTGATGAATTAGTGATCTTTGATTAGTTTTTTTCTCTACAAACCCATCTGCAACTTACACTTGTGTGGCGTTACCAGCAGATCCAAGTTCTTCTGGGAGAGATTTGGCCAAATCGCCATCATTTCCTTACGGAGCTCTGCGTCCATCTGGTGTTTGTCTGCGCCTCCTGAAAGCGAGTGATGTAAGGGCAGGGAACATATACACGTACGTAAAGATAAACAAAATATGCAAATAAGTTAGTAAAATGAAAGATAGGAAGTAGAAAAGAAAGAGGAATGTCGTTTTGTACCCTTGGCGATTTTGATGTCCAGAGCTGTGCGTATCAAAGCCATCAGAGTAGAGTTGAAATGCACCGTGTTGTCATCAGCAACAGGTAAGTCCATACGTAGCAGTCTCTGTGGAGAGCCAATCAGAGGGGATGAGGGCAGGGCTGTGTAAGTTAAACCTCCAGTCAGAAGCTTTGGTAAAAGGCTTGGGGAGCTCAGCAGTCTGTAGCCAAAGAATAAACTACTAGCCACACAAATTTCAGTAGATGAAGTTGTTAAATAAATTTTACTTTCTTTTGATGCAGTGGTTGTGTACAAACCATGCATCATGCAATTAATTTTCAGGTGATACTCATACAAGCACACAAAAAAGGAAGATTTCGTTGACATCTGTGAGAGCAGTTTTCTTAGACTGACAAATAATACACATCCTGCAACCTTATAATGTGTGAATGAACCATTCACACATCTTATAGAACATATACAGTACATACAAATCAATTAAGTGACTTAATTGGAGCCCTCACAGATAACAGGAGCAGTATCACATGGGATGAAGTTCCTCAGGGTTCCTCTGCCTGTGAAAACTGATCTCAGATCAGGCATAAATATCACTCACATAAGCGAATGCCACTCGGTTTGATATACTGTATCTAATGCAAATGTATACATTTTAAAGTACTTTTAGTGCAATTAACAGTAAGTTACTGACCCTAAATCAGCTGGCAAAGGCTGAGGACACAAATATCAGCTAAATTTGACATTTATTTCAAAAGGCTACTGCTAAAGAGCTCCCCCTACCTGTTGGAGGTCATATATTTTGGACAAACCAATGAATGAAAGGGCACATAAAAACAGCAGTTTTTAGATGCCTATTTCCATGCATTGGATGTACCTTCATGGAATTGGAACACACAAGCACACAACATGGCATTAGTGTGAGAAAGTGAGCATGTGTGAGCCTGTGTATACGCATGTGCCCATTTCAGACCAGTCCGTCGTTCCTTGGAGGTGTAGATACCAACAAGCATGAGCCGCGTTCCAGTGGTGGCCATGCAGAAGCGCATGCAATGCAGCACGACTCCTAATTGGAGTCCAGTGGCGACCCACCCTCCCCAATGGTCCCGGTCCACCTGAACATCGACCCCTACTCCATGCAGCATGCAGTGCATGCACCCCCCTCCTCCCTCCCCACCCCTCACAGAACAAGAGCAGTGCAGCCGCGCACAGAGAGTATCATTTAATCTTTTATTGACCACTTGTATTTTTGGGTTTGTATATCATCTTTTATTGGGTGATTTCTCATAGGGTTAAGTGATATTTTACATTATTTTTTTATTTTTTACTGATCTCTCAATGCAAAACGGGTGCAGTTTTTTAAGGTCAGATAAAGGGTGGCATTCCCTACAGAGTTAAAGAGGAAAAAATGGCTGTTTTGTACACCGAGAGGTGTAGGACTGGATTAGGGGCAACAGGTATAGAGGTTAGTTCACTTCAGACTGGAAAGCTATGAGATATGCACCACATATAAAAATAATGAGAAGGGGGGGTGGGGGGGGAATGGTGTGCTTGGCAATGGATAGAGAGAAAGTCTGAGAGGAGAGAGAGAGAGCAAAAAAGAAGAATGTTGTTTGTTTGAGATGAGGGGAAATAAGAGAGTGAGGAAAGTGAGAGGAAGAGGTTGGAGTGAAGGGAGTCTCAGTAAAGCTTTGTCAGCTTGTAATTAAATTGCACTTCAAAAAATGTCTACCACATTGTAACGATCCATGGTGGCATCGAGGAAGTCCGTTCAGTGGATCTTAGTCAGTGTAGACGGCAATTATAACTAGAGGTAAATTATAAAGGTGGAAGTACTGCCTGTCCAAGTAGAATTGTATTGCTGTGTACAGCTAATGAAACATGCAATGGACAAAAAACTCCAGAAAACATTACTTGCAAAAACTTTTGTAGTGTAAACAGCAAGAAAACACATAAAATATGATATTTTCAATCTCTGACTGAATGTTCACATGAGATATCAAGTAGTTATTTTCCTGTGCATTCTCTGTAATATTTTCACAATACATTATTTTTTGCTCACTCTATCCTCAAAATCACTACTGTTCAATAGGGTCAGTAAGGTTTTTATTTAAAAAATTAATAATATTTATATAAAAATTAATAATATATGTTATTTAATTTATATTATGAGGGGGATGTGTGTGTGTGTGTGTGTGTATGTATGTATATATATATATATATATATATATGATACATTCTATTTCAAATACTCACTTTTCTATTTATCGAAAACTGAACAAATGTTTAGCAGCAAAAAATATTAAGCAGCACAACTGTTTTCAGCATTGATAAGAATGATTTCTGAAGGATCATGTGACACTTAAGACTGGAAATTAATATTTCAATATATTTTAAAATATATTAAAATAAAACAGCTATTTTAAATTGTAATAATATTTCACAATATTACTGTTTTTATTATATTTTGAATCAAATAAATGCAGCCTTGGTGCATATAAGAGAAAATCTTACCAATCTCACACTTTTGAACAGTAGTGTATATGACATTCACTATGTAGTGAATAGTGAATGACGTAAGAACAAATCATCACTTTTGTTCACAGAATAAGCATGAATTGTATTGAAAAAAAGACTACGCAGATATACATCATGGGATATTGATTACAGTCTCTACCTGCAAAACAACAGTGACAAATAATATTTCATATGAAAAAACTGACAACACGGCTCTGATTTTATTCACCTCAAACTAAACACACCATCTTCTCTGACTAAGGTCCATAGCCTTTACATAATGAACATGTAATGACATGTAAAATGGCTGGATGTAACTGTCACATAAGGATGCATTCAGATTATTACTATTTGCATAATTAAGAAGCATGCTGACTAAAAGTGAAGAAATGAGAGAAAGAGAGAAGGAGACAGGAGGTGAAAGAGAAAGAGAGCAGGAGAAAGAAAGGAGGCAGAGATGTAGTGGATGAAAATGCAAATTGGAGGAATATGGGGAAAAAGAAAGATAGAGCGAGAGACAGTAAGAGAGAAAGAGAGAGGGGAACGGAAACAGGTCAGAACTGCATTGACAATAAAACGAAGGACAGGTGGGAAAGCTTATCTGTGACTCTAGTCGATTTGCTGAAAAAAATCAAAAGGATAAAGTGGGTCTAAAGACTCCTAAAAGCTATGTGATCACACTAGCTGAACCTACGAAAGTGTCATCTGCCGAAATCATGGAAAATATACTCATCCACTGGAGGGAGAGACGCAGAGGACCAAAGGCACACGATCCTTCCCAGTCCTTCTGTACACGCACACAGTGAAACATGTATATACTTCTGTCTATATGCTTCATATTTGTATTTAAAGTTAAATCAGGCTCTATTTTTGTAATGAACATGGAAAACATCATGTGAAAATAATACAAGATTCCTTGTTTTCTAGTTAAAATCAACATGAAATGGCATTCGAAACCCATTTTACTTCTATAATGTGATATTCACGAGTGAAACTGGATATTCAAAGAGAACAAAAGTTGGAGGCGACTTGATTTTATTTGAGTTGTTGCAGAGGCGGAACTACTAATTAACGTTTGATGAAAGATTATGAAGGTTCAGAATACTATTGCACCAATGAATAAGACCTGGTAAGTGTATTAAGAAACTAAATAGGGTCTATTTTGATTTCATGTTGATTTTAACAAATTTAATAAATTTATCATCTCTAACAATAAGACTGTGAAAATAAAAGTTAACAGTTGCTGTTTTGCAACAAAATCATTTGCATCTGCATGTAGGTGAGTGAGTATTTGAGTACAGTGCAGAAGGGCTGACAAGGTACCCTCCGTTCCCGCTCTCCAGTGGATGTGTGCGTATGTGTATGTGTGTCTCAGCTTGCTAACACTTTCACCGGTACCCCACAATATAAAAAGAAAGATACAGCAGCTCACCAACACCAACACTAACAGAAAAAAAACGGACAGCTTTGATTGGCTGTGGCGCACCCACGGCGGGCTGCTGCCGCTAACCTTGTAGGCGACCCGAGCTGGGCACCTCTTCCCCAGGCCTAGCGGAGGACACATGTGCCTGAGCATCTCATACATATCAGTGTAACTGATCCTGCCGCTGTAAGGGGGAGTGGGGTGGGAGGGGAGGGGTGAGACCCCCAAAAAGGGGGAAAAATAGGAGGACAACGAAGGACGAATAAAACAAATGGACAAGAAGAGAAACAATGGAGGGGGACAAACCGGAGGATGGTGGGATTTAAACCAAAAAAGGAGAAAGGAGGAGGAAATAAGAACGGCAAGAAAGAAAAACAAAGACACATAGGTTATTGTTTTGGTCTGGGCGAGGGGCGGGATTTTGAGAGCGTGAGAACTCTTGATTGGCTGGAGGTTAAACAGGAGGAGGGGAAGCTGGTTTTTAGTCCTAGTAAAAACACTGTTCTATGCGATCGTGCGACGGTCCCATAGAACTGCAGTGGGGCTTCAAACAGGCAAAGAAAAGCTCCGCTGCTTGGTGGTGAACTATGGCAGTCACGTCAATGCAGTCCTCTGATCCCCAACCCTCACTTCGTCCCCAAACAAGAACAATGCACACTGTTACACCCAGTTTGCCAAGGCATGGTTCAACAGCAAGCAGAAAGAAAAAAAATAACAAAATGACTGATTCGTTCATTCGTGTGTTTTTTTTTCTGTTTTTTTTTTTTTTTTTGGGCTGTTAAGAGTGATTCATTCCACAGAGAGATTCGTACAGACTTGGCTGTCGATGGCAGTGCACGTCATGCTTCTAAAAAGGTGTCTGCATTGTCCTGCACATTCTCATTTGTCATATCAGAATGCATATAGAGATGGCGAAGAAAATAACAAAAATGAATTTCAAGAAAAGAAGAAAAACTGTGGAGAAGAGTAAAAAAACTGAAAAAAAGAGAAGAAAACATAAAAAAAGAAAAGCAACATTCATTCCAGTCTTCAATGCGAGCAGGTGCTTAAGTTTTTTGTTTAGTAGGATCCAAACCTTGCAGGCCACCCTATGAGGACATTTCTTGCCTAAGCCCAGCGGGGGGTCGATAACCCGCAATAAACTGTACATATCCTTATAATGAATGCGCCCGCTGCAAGAAGAATACAGGGAGGTTAGAGAGGGGGCACACACAGGAAGAGAGAGAAAAAAGAGAGCCAGAGAGCCAGAGAGGAGTTGGAGAGGAAGAAGAAAAAAAATTGTGAAACAAGAAGAGGAGCACAAAGAACAAGTGAATAAAAGCACACATATCCATTGACAAATCACAGACCAAACCCAGTGAAGTTGTTCCACTGCCTCAAACCAATAGAAAACCAGATCATTCGAAGGACAGCCCAACCGATTTTAAGCGATATATAAATATATATCAAACCAAATGAAATCAATAAACTAAACAAATAAAAGCATAGATTCATGCTATAGCAATTATAAATGAATGTCAATTTACCTCTAAAGACATATAGTTTACTTTAATAATACAAACCTGGAAATGTGAAAAGGGGCCATTGTCTTGGATAAATTTAAACATGCATGTGAGGGTTACTGTAGCCGAGATTTCAATGCATATCAAAATCCAGTGCAATAACCCCCATCTATGCATGTGCGTGAAATTACCAGATCAAATGTTGAGAAAACAACAACAACAAAAAATTGGTAAAGCTGTTCTTGAATGATCTTTAGTGCTGTTCTGAATCCTCCCCCCATCACGGTGCAGAGTAAACGAATCCACAGATATGACCGTGCACATGAGAGGCTCTCTCATCTTGGCGAGTCCAATGACTTAATTGAACTGCATACAGTGACAGCTATGTGGGCTTTACCAGGCAAAATACATGAGGTGTATTTTGTGAACGTTTGTATGCAGTGGCAAGTACAGAAATAAGCTGCGACAGCTTGTCTGTGAAGATGTTTGCCATGCACACCTGAGCCATAAAGATGGGAGAATTAAGTCATTGTGAAGTCAGAATCTGCCATGCACAGGGTCTCACGTTCAACTCTCTCTTGCTTATATATATATTTTTAAATTACTTCCTCGGATTCTTGCTGTAGTTCTTCTACACATATTCATCTTGAGCAGATTTTTCCTTGAAACAATTATTTAAAATCTACACTTTGTTGCACTCTGAAATGTTTCTGGAATGTTTGCATATATATATATAAAAAATGATTTTTACAATTAGATTTAAAATGATACTGTGGTAAAAATGCAGCTTTCTTTCTGAATACTGAAAGCATTTGTTCAAATCAGAATTGTGCAAAATACGCAATTGAAGAATTGGTTCCCCTTCAGTTTTAGAATTTGAATTGAATTGGACGCATTCTAAACTACACAAAGCTGAATTTGAATTTGAATTGGAATGACAGGAAGAGGAATCCATCCATCCATCCTCTTTATCTATAAGGCCTATAAACCTTCAAACTTGAAGGCTTTTTTTTTTTTTTTTTTTAATATAACAACATCAAAACTTTTAAATAGGGCTTTCTGAATCCATCATTCAATGTTGTCTTGGATTTCTAGTTAAAAATTAGTTGAATTATGAACTTCTTTTAATTTTGAGTCATTTCAGTTTTACTACTTTACATTCAAATTCAAATCTTGTTTGGTACCTAAACTCAAATTCAATTAAAAGTCAGCAACTGATCTGGAATTAAAAGAAAAATGAACTTGAATGGCGCAGCCCTGGTTCAAACCTTAAACCAGGCATCTTCAAACTCAGTTCTGGAGGGCCACTATCCTGCAGAGTTTAGCTCCAACCCAAATTAAACACAGCTAATCAAGGTCTAATTAGGCATACTAGAAACTTCCAAGCAGGTGTGTTGAGACAAGTTGAAGCTAAACTCTGCAGGACAGTGGCCCTCCAGAACCGAGTTTGAAGAACCCTGCCTTAAACCTTCATTTGCTGAATCGTCTTTGTATGGTGCATTATCAACAGGGTTAACAGGGTCTCTCAGAACTGGGATAAGGAATCCCTACATTCAGACCATCGCCCATACGCTCCTGCAGAACATCACTTGAGGATGAGGCAAGCACTAGGACGGGGGGAAGTGGGAGACACTACTGACTGGGCAGACAGAGTTTGTGGAGTTGGTACAACCGGGCTCATCTACATATGTGACATGAAATCAGACTGCAGTGATCATTTTCACATCAGCCCTAGGATGGGATAAGAGGGGTATAAAGACAAACATCGGGCATTTTGAGAGTTTGAAATCCACTATCTGTGACAGGGCCTTATCTTGAGTGACCATGGACAGTGTTGTGGGACTTTCTGGGGATGTTTTCAGTAACAAAAGACGTAAGAGCTACGGAGAAGAATGGTTAGTTTTTAAGTTAGTTTATGTGCACATAAATATCTGTGATAAAAGTATCTTTAGAATGTTACAGTGTTTATTAGCTTGCAGTAAGCATCTTTCTCTTTAAAAATTGTTGTTATTAGGTGTTGATTTAGGATTTACATTATACAATTTAAAGAAAAAAAATCAATGGTTGCATGTGTGTCTAAAAGAAAATGAGTATCTTTAAAATGTGTTTTTGTTACGCAAGTGTGTTTGAGAGAAAAAGCTGTGCCTGCAACTCACCAGGCTGCTGGGTCGTACTCTGCCCATATCCTGACATACTCATCCAAATGATGTGGACCCAGGATGGAGGAGTCCCTGGTCAAGTACTCAAAGTTATCCATGATGACAGCGACGAAGAGATTCAGCATCTAAACACACAAACAGACAGAATCAATTATTTACGGTTTTGAAGCGAAAAATATAAAAAAAGATGCATCTCCGAGAGAAAAAGGGATGTGTTAAAAAGTGGGATTAAGGAAGGAGTAAAGAAACAAGTGGAGCTTGTTCTCACCAGGAAAGAACAGAGGAAGATGAAAGAAACAAAGTAAGCATAGGCAAAGTTGCTGCCGCACTCTGGCCCCTCGTTCCCAGACTTCTCATCACAATCCTTTCCCCCGAGACATGCCAGCATGATCTCGTGCCATGCCTCGCCAGTTGCACTCCTTTACCAAAACACACACATACATGATATTAAAAATAGTTTTTGTTACCTGAAAAAAAAAAAAAAAGCTAAAATAAAATGAAATACTATTATTAGGAAAACTTATACTTAGAAAAGCTTTAAAAAAATGTTGCTTTGGCAACTAAATTCAAATGACAAAACTGAAATAAAAATAAACTAAAGCTAAACAGAAATATTAAAAAAAATAAAATAATAAAAGCAGATAACAAAATGACTAAAACCTAAGTTAAAAATGTAGGTTTGAAGGTTTTGGTTTCTAGTTCCTAAAAACAAAACAGAATGGTTTAATTGGAAGTACTAAAATTACCGATACTAAAATAAAAATGAATGAAAGCTGAATAGAATTATGAAAGAAAAAAAAAAGACAAATGCTCCTACCAAAAACACTATAACGTAAGCTAAAATTAAAATGAAAAACAAAAAACAAACAAAAAAACAAGCTAATTTAAAATACGAATAAATACTATAAAGGTATTACTAAAATAACACAGGTAAAGACACAGGATGGACCTGAAGAGGAGCATTAGGGCCATGATGAAGGTTCTGAAGTTGTTGTGTACGTTGACTGCAGTCTCATCATCCAGCTTCAAGTTCCCAAATAACTAAAGCATCACAGAGCAAATATAAAACTTCTGCACACATCACAAAGTTTACAGATGTGATATCCCAGAAACCTTATGCCACTTATCAATGTTTTGATGACATTTAGGTTTTATTTTGTCTTTATTTAGTTCTTTAAAAACTGAAAGTTAAACAGAACAGATGTTACCTGCATGCCAATGATGGCATAGATGAAGAACAGAATTGCAATGAGCAGGCACACATATGGCAGAGCCTGTAAAAAAACAGAAACAGCATGAAGAAATTAGACATTTTTTTAATAAATGTGTACACTGTAAAATAGGTTGAGTGCATTTGTCACTATGCTTTTATATAAAAGTTACAACAAGACAATAAGAATTCAAAAAGAAATATTACATCTCTACAATCAATACAATGCATCTCTATAGTACTGCATGCAATTTTTTTTTAATGTTCAATTCATTAAATAAGCTCAATTTGTAAAATGTCCAGATGCCAAACAATTAATTAAGGTATCTAAACTAATTTCAAAGAACCAATTCACTCTTTAAGTCCCTTTAAGGCAGGTCAGTTGGTTATGCCTCCATGCAGCTTTTTTCTATGTAGGTAATATGCATAGAAATACTTCTCAAGTTTTTTTTAACTGAAAAGTGGGACTTCAGAGTGAATGAAATCTTGCATTATAATCAGTGTAAAGATTTTAAATCGGTGAAAAAATGTTTCCATATATCTTAAAGGGTTAGTTCACCCAAAAATGAAAATTCTGTCTTCAGAACACAAATTAAGGTATTTTGATAAAATCCGATGGCTCAGTGAGGCCTCCATTGACAGCAAAATTAACACTTTCAAATGCCCAGAAAGGTACTGAAGACATATTTAAAACAATTCATGGGACTATAGTGGTTCAACCTTAATGTTATGAAGCGTTATGAATAATGTTTTGAATTTCAAAACACTGCTTCATGAATCTTTAAGAATCTTTTGTTTCAAATCAGTGGTTCGGAGCATGTATCAAACTGACAAAGTCACGTGAACCATTGAAATTTCAAAAAGTTTCAAAACACTTATGACGTAACGAAGCCTCGTTTACTGAAATCATGTGACTTTGGCAGTTTGATACAAGCTCTGAAGCACTGATTCAAAACAAAAGATTCGTAAAGCTTCAAAGCTTCATGAAACAGTGTTTTTAAATCGCCCATCACTAATAAAGTCATTATTTTGTTTTTTAGCACACAAAAAGTATTTTCGTCGCTTCATAACAGTTTTTGGGCATTTGAAAGTGTTAATTATTTTGCTGTCAATCCAGGCCTCACTGAGCCATCGGATCTTATCAAAAATATCTTAATTTGTGTTCCGAAGATGAACGAAGGACTTACGGGTGTGGAACGACATGAGGGTGAGTGATTAATGACAGAATTTTCATTTTTGGGTGAACTAACCCTTTAAGTCTTGTTCCCAAGTCGCACTGGATTTGGTTTTGGCATGTAAATTAGTTTAGATTTTTTCATACCTTAAATGACTGAACGAAGGTCCAAAGCAGAATGCGAATTGTCTCGCCCTGCCTCAAGAGCTTAATGAGACGTGCTGCTCGGAAGAGTCTCAGAAAACTCAGGTTAATGAAGCTATCCTGAGGACATTAGATTGAGATGTATGTAGAAACAGAGGAGAAGGTTCCAGAAGAAAAGGGAGAATATAAAAGAGACAGCATGTGAAAGAGACAGATAGAAGATATAGTAGAGAGATATGAGATAAAGTGAAGAAAAAAAAAAAAAATCACCATCAGTTTACTTAATGATAACAAATAATCTTTTAATTAAAAAAAAATTAAAAGGAGACAGTGGGTTAAAATAAAACATAAGTTATACAAATATTCTGTATATAAATATACAAAAAGTAATGTATAAAATAAACTTAAAATGGGATTGACAAAAAAAAAAAAAATCACTAAAAAATGATCAAATTAATTCAGGAGGGGCTAAAAAAAAATACAATCACTAAACTGTAACAGTCATCATCCAATCATATATTAAAGCATAAACTTTTTTTAATCAAATGCACTGATCTGTTGAGACAGGCAAGCTACAGTATGGAAGCAGCCCAATGCACTGTAATTAGGCCTTAGCAAATACAGGCATAAGGAATAGAATACCAACAACACTAGCCAATAGGGATTGGCTGCGTTGGTCATGTAATTCTCAATGGTCCAATCCACACACAGTTCATGCCAGCTGTCTTTTCTTGGTATTTTAGAAGTACTTAAAATGTAAAAAATTCAGTGTGCTATTTTAAGTACATTTGACCAGTTGTGTTTACAATAAATAATCTCTTTAAAAGTGTCTTCAACTGTGTGGACAGGTTATTGAGGATCACTCCCCCATTCCAGCATACACATATTTCAATGAGTGAGATGCAGAGGAGGAACTACAGTAGTGCAGAACAGGCGGACAATTCGAGGAATTTCGAGGGAAGAAATAAAGTAATGAAAGAAAAGTCATCATGCAGCTTTTGCTAAAGTGCATGGCATTCAGTGATGATATGGCAACAACCGTGACTATCTGTAAAGGCATTTTTATGAGCAAAAACAAAAGCCAGTGCTCTTATTTGTCACTGGGCAAACAGGTAGATTAGAACTACAAGTCAATAAGAGCAAGAGCAAAACCTCTTATAAATACATTTAGGCAAGGTAAATCAACTTCAAAAAACTCTATGTTAATGTTAGTAAAGTTGCTTTAATTTACTAGATATTGGCCCATATATGGTTTAAAATACATATATGTATTTTTTTATCAGGGTGGACAGTATGACCAAACACTTTTATGAGTAATGTTACATCATTATTGTAATACTACATATAATCACAACAGTTATTTAGCTGTGTGGAAAAATCACAGTATAAATAGTAAACTAACACATTTTAACCATCATACCACCCAGTCCTATTTTGTATGAGCTTTTTTGATTGCTAATAGAGTATATGAGCATTAACGTGATCAGCTATCCAGTTGTCAAGCATCTTTGGAGTTGGGGGTCATCATACTGAAAAGCACATGCTTTGAGGAAGGAAGGGAAGGAAGAGCGAGGCATTTTGGGTAATGGATGCAATAGAAGCTGAGAGAAAATTACAAACCAACCGAATTCTATGTATTGTTGCAGTAGATGAATGCATACGTGTACAGTGAGTGTGTGAAGGGGTTGGATGGGTACATATGAGATGGAAGATATGAGAGTTTCATAGTGCATTTTTTGTTTGTTTTGGATTGGATGGGTTTATCGCCAACAAATCAGAGGAACAAAGAAAGCATGTAAAAAGATAAAACAGGAATAAGTCGTTATGGATACAGTCAACAGGCTGATTAATCAAACACAGATAAGGTGGGCATTGATTCACTATGAAGGCTGTTCCAGTGGCCGTACTGGATTTT
Organism: Elopichthys bambusa; assembly: GCA_037101425.1. Lineage (NCBI taxonomy): Eukaryota > Metazoa > Chordata > Actinopteri > Cypriniformes > Xenocyprididae > Elopichthys > Elopichthys bambusa. The sequence goes on along the minus strand of CM074452.1, from coordinate 20,150,878 downwards.
ACTGATTTGACCAGACAGTAAAATATGAGGATTATTATGACCTAAAAAGTATTTTTCAAAACCATGTTACAAATACATCAGGGGCAGTGTTGTTATTGTTAATTAAAATAAAAACTATTTTATAAAAATTATAAAATTTCTAAAATATTAGATGAAAAACTGAAAAGAGAAAAAATGAAAATTATAAATGTTGTCTTGACAACTAACTGAAATAAGTTTCAGTTAAAGTACTAACATTACTAAAACTAAAACTGAAATAAAAAATACAGCTAAATAGAAATATTAAAATAGAAAAATGAAATAAAAAATAGAAAAATAGAAATAGAAAAATGACAAGCACACAACAAAATGACTAAAACTGACTGAAAACTAAAAAATATAAAAATAAGATTGAATTCAAAATATGTACAGTATAAATACTGTAAAAGTATATAAATAATACTAAAATAACACTGCTCAGGGGAAAGTTGGAATAAGAATCCACATTGTATAATTTGTGGCCACTGGGAGAGCCCATAAACTTTAGTGTAACACATCAGAGTAAAGTGTCTGTCTCGTTTTTATAGACAGAGCACTGAAAAAACACAGAGAGGAAACAACACCAGCACAAATACACACTCAAACACTGACATTCACACACAAAACCTGTTACAAATACACACAACATTTAGCAATAACATGAACACATGATGTGGAACGGGTAAATATTAAATTAGACAAAAGTTTTAACATTTTGCTGACAAGTAATTTTGAAGTGCATTAAACAATATGAAAAAGTGTGTAATAATAGGTTGATGTACTAAACACATGCTATATATTCAGTACTTAAATTTTTTTGTGTGTGGGAATGCAACTTTTACAGTCACAAGAAAGGGAAGTGATTGTAAGAGATGCATTTACTTGGATTAAAATGAGTATTTATGTACAAGTGGATATATTCACATCTGTCCATTCAATTCCAACATGAATCAAGATGCAATCTAAAGTCTAAAAGTGCACTTACCCCTAGCTCTGTCACTAAAATATCTGTGATGCTGCCGATAACGGACACAAAATCAAAAATATTCCAAGCGTCTCTGAAATAATTCTGCAGAGAAACAAAAGGAGAGCATGTGTTAACCAATCATGTCAGAGTTCTCGGGGAGCGAGGACCCGTGTTACCCAATCCTGCAATGACAAGACTATTAAAGAAGTGTAGCCAATCAAATGCCTGTCACCATGGAGACAGGCAGAGAAGTGCATTATATGTTCTTTTTTCCAAACACATTTTTCTAAAGGGGTTAGGGGAAGAAAACATGCTTCATAAATATCTCAGGTCTAAATAAGTAACAGGATGTATGAATTAATAATGGGTAATATCTTTAGATTGTGCGATGAGTAATGCTAGGAAGAACAGCATATATGAATGCGATCAGCGTGACTTACTTGGGCACCAAAGGCGATGATTTTCAGAACACACTCCATGAAGAAGAGTGTCGTGAATACAATATTCAGGTTCTTCAGGACTTTATCATACGCATCGGAAGCCCCGTGGTACTGGAAACATATTTAATTTCAATTTAAACCCTGATGGATGCACAGATATTATTGATGCTAGGGGAGGAATAAGAAGCTCGTACCTTCATCATAAGGACGACTGTGTTGAGCGCAATGAGAGCCATAATACTGTACTCAAACGGAGGCGACACCACAAACTGCCACATTCGGTACTGAAAGCTTTGCTTGTTCTGAGGCATGTGGCGCGTTAGAGGTTTGGCATTTATAGCAAAATCAATACAGGCTCTCTAGAAGACACAGAACAACAAAAAACAGTGAAAGAAGCATCTGACATATCACGTTGCATGTTTGTTGTAGTGGAAAGACAAGTGGAAAGTAAAACTGTGCAGCAGTAAAACCGATTAATGCTCATAGCTGATTTTTTTTTTTTTTTTTAACATTAGCATGTGGCTAAATATAAAAAATGTGAGTGCACAAATGTGATCAGCTCAATTAAAATGAGCCACTTATGCCATAGAAACACATTTAAAGTTTTATATACATGAATAGGAAGACTCTAAGTTTTCTGATGATTTAATTATTCAAGTCTCATCTGTGAAATTTTATCTTAAACTGACCCTGTGGAATATATATATATATATATATATATATATATACACCTTTTGCTAGCATTGTTCAAACTGTGATAATTGTTTTTGTTTTGACAATAATATTTCTTTATTTTCCCATTGTTTTCTCCATGTACCAAGGAAAAGTGGACAGGTAAGATGTCATGTGACACATTATGCAACAAAGTTGATTATCTTAAAATTTAGGACAAAAAAATAGTGCTAGTTGTGTAGATGGTCAATAGAGGGACAGAAATCTCTCAGATTTTATTAAAAATATCTTCATTTGTGTTTCAAAAGTCTTACGGTTGTGGAACGACATAAGAGTGAGTAAATGATGACAGAATTTTCATTTTTGGGTGAAATAACCCTTTAAATAATAATAATAATAATAATAATAATAATACAAGATATTTATATATTTTTTGCAATCCTTTCTAGAGCTTGCAAAAAAACTGACAATTTCAAAGATGAGATTTTCAAAAATAACAAAGCACAAAACAGTCAATATTCAAATTTACAATCACATTTGTACACAAAGGGCTCATGGCGACTTATGACTCAAAATGAGTCAGAAAATGTATGCATTTTTACACATTTTTAATTATATTAAATTATTTCCTATTGAACAACTTTTTAGCAATGAATACAACTTAACTCTGTCCACCATCTTGGATAAAATTCTTAACACAATGCACCATGGGATAGAAAGATTTATAGGATGTTGCCTTAAATGTTGGTCAAAATTAGTCATGTTAGTTTGGTTTACTTATATGAATAAAGTAGCAAGTACCTCATTCTTTTCGAGGCTGTAGTCCTCCATCATCTTGTCTCCTTGCTCCTGGAAAGTGATGATGATGAGAGCTACAAAGATGTTTACGAAGAAGAAGGGGAAGACAACGAAGTACACCACGTAAAAGATGGACATTTCCATCCGGTACCCCGGGCTCGGGCCCTGGTCCTCATAAGTGCTGTCCACTGAATGTTTCAACACCCTGAAAGAGAAAGAAAAGGAAAAGGTGATGACACGAAAAGAAAGATAATAAGCCACCAGAGATGACACACAAGTGCTTGTTTGTGAGTGAATGTCGACTCACTGCGGCCATCCCTCTCCAGTGGACACAGTAAAGAGAGTTAGCAGGGCCCAAAGCACGTTGTCGTAGTGGAAATCGTACTTCTTCCACTCCCGCTTCTGTGATTTGACCTCGTTATCACGCTCATACACCAAATACTCGCCCCTGAAACACAAATACACATGAATAATTCAGCAAACTGGCTTTTTTCATAATGATGGGTGAATATAGAGGCCCGTTCACACCGAGGACGAGAACCAGGGGTTAAATCGGAACGGGCCGTCCGGGGCTGAGCCCCGGCACATAGGCTTATCAGGGCTCGACATTAACACTTAATTTTTTGAAGGGGCAAGAGAACGAAAGTTTTACTTGTCCTGATTAAAACATCAATCAGCTAGGGAATCACCAAAACTCAAGCATGATTCTATTACATTTAGTGTAAATGGCGATTGATAATGGATAATAATAATATATAATATATAATGTGCTGACAGTAACAAGGTTGCGCTGTTAAGGGCTCGCGCAGCCTCTCGAGGAGAAAATGAAACAAATGAGTGCAGCACAAAGAAAACACACTGCTGTGTGAAATTCAAAATGTGGAGGTTTTTTATATTTATAACATAGGATACAGTTATGTAACATCACACGACCAAGAGTGCTGTTTTTTGCGTTATTGGAATCACGATTGAAAATGTGACACTACTTTTATACATTCAATAACGAATCGTTTGAATGAATGACTAGGAGGACACCTACTAGTGGTTCAGTTTCATTTTTAAATTTTCCCAACATTTCTTATTTTTATATTCAAAAATATTTAAAGAATATTATAACTTTATTTAATGCAGTTCTAATTTTTCAGTGTAAATTATTTAATTTGATTCGTAACAGTCCTTTATTTTTCTTACTGAATTTATTGATCAAACGTAAAAAATTTGAAATAAAAGATGAAGCATGTAATAAGATTAGGGGAAAAAATGCCCTTGGGGTAAATATTACAAATATGCAGATATAAATATGCAAACGCTGATGGAACACTGTTGAGAATATAGCTTCAGAATAAATTATATTTACACCAAAATAAAAATTAATTTTTTTTCCAGACAAGCAACTTTTTTGCTCGGACAAGTGACCAATTTACTTGTCCAAAAGACAAGCACATGACAAGGCTTAATGTCGAACCCTGTATTTTGTATTGATATGCTCTCCTTTAGGCCTACAGAAATATTTTATTGTTATCAGATGTAGCTTTGCACACTGCCAGCATCTAGAATGATTTTGATCTGCATTTTACTGTTTATAGCAGAAGGCTCTGTTGACTTATTTTTTACAGTTTGTCAATTGACAAGATTTTGTAGGCTTTGCATACACATGTGCTCTCCTCGAAAGCCTGAAACCACAGAGCCCCCCCACATAACAAATCCTAATTTAACCCCTGACGATAACTGTAACGGTACTGTAAAGGTAACGGCACAGAGGGAGAATATTGTTGGAACCACTTTCAGAATGATTTTTTTCCAGCTGATGAATGATAAAAACACTGATGCCAATCAGAATCCACCCAATTTTTAAGAGCTCAAACATTTATAGTGGCAGATGACAGCACATGCTTATAATAAACAGACTGCTATCGTGCGTTGGTGTGAATGCTAATACAGTTATAGATAAAGTTATTGTTCTTGGTGTGAATGGCCTTTAAGTGTATTATTGTGGACCATGTCACCAAATTCATGTCACTTTTGGAAAATTGTTGCATGTGAAATTGTGATGTTTGACCAAAATCATCTTTAATTGCAGGTCATCTCAACTTACCTGCAATCACGGGCGAACTCTTTGGACTCGTCGGTGCAGTAGAAGAATCGTCCCTTAAAGAGCTGCACGGCCACCACAGCAAAGATGAACATGAACAGCATGTAGACAATGAGGATGTTCAACACGTTCTTCAGAGAGTTTACTACACAGTCAAACACCGCCTGGGAGAAAGAGACAAATAAAATTAGTTTAGTGCACTAATTTAGCTAACAAAACATGGGAAAAAAAGGTGTATGTGTACGGCTTTGACAGTACTTTTAGTTTGGGAAGACGTTTGATGGTCTTGAGTGGACGTAGCACCCTTAGGACCCTCAGAGACTTGATGATACTGATGTCTTTCCCCTTACTGCTCCCCCTGTGGAGTGGAGGCAAACAACACGACATTAACATGCTGTACAATGAGAGAGAAAGAGTGATAAGGACATTTTAAAAGACCTTATACATTTATCTCCATCACATTTCACTTCTAGACCATTCTTTACTCTATTTTGCTCGTAATGTAGAAGATAGTTTCACCATGCAACAGTTAATACTGTAGTATATATATCATGTTGTAGATTAATTCGTTTTGTAATGCTTATTATCAAAAATCTTTTTCTTTTTTTTCTTCAAGCAAGTTTTCACAGGCCTTCAGATTCACAACCATCAATGGTTTTCGGTCTACTTGTTGCCTTCTCTGGACATTCCAAAAGCATAACACATTCAAGGAAGTATCAAAACTGTCAGGCATTTTCTGGTGCAATGCCCAGCCAAACCTCTTTCTTTCTTTTTTTGGTTTTTAGCTGTGTTAGAGAAGACAAGGGAATGGAGGTCTGGGATATGGAGGCTGTTTGTGTTAATTGTAGGTAACATGACAAGACTGAGGGTTCACTGAGATGCAGAAGGCTAGCGGACTTGAGTCCAACTGTATCTTGTCCCTAGAAGAACTTGAGGAAGCTCAAACCAGGAGACAAAGACAAGTTACAAGGACATTTCATTCCATTCAAACCGATAAGGAAACAAAAGGAAAAACTGTCAATAAACTTCCTGCCACCAAAGCACATTTGGATTTTTACAAGAAAATTGTCAAGAAATGCTGGCCATTTTGAAGAATTTTTGACCAGGAAACTTAAATAGTGCTATAACGGCTTAAGTCTGTCTACACTGGAAAGTGTCAAAGTTGATTATGCTAAAATATTCACAAACACGGATCAATTAGGTGTAAGATCAAGGTTAAAAAATAAATAAAATAATATTTTATTGCTAACAGAAATCAGGGGGAATAAAATTGACTGCATGGGTTACTATATATATATATATATATATAAACATAAATCACAAAAATTATTATTTTTTGTTTTTATTTATGAATGCTTGATAAATAAATAAAAACAAACAAAAATAAATATAAAAAATAAAATAGTGAGGTTAATAATGGGTTAATGATTAAGTTATTTAAATATATAACTAATAATATTCATAGCACAAAAAACAAACAAACAAAAAAAAACATTTCATATTTGTAAATGTTATTTTATTTTAGACACATGGTGAAAAAGTGTCTGGAGTAGAAAAAGTCCACTATTGGCACTTCTAGAACATCCAGTGTTAAATGAACACTGTTAGTGTTAAATTAACATTGCCAGTGTTTATATAATCCACACCGGATTATATAAACACCGGGTGACACTGGAAGTGTTAATTTAACACTGGATGTTTTTCTGTGTAGAGTAGACAAGTCTAGTTAATGATAATATTAGTGATCTTGCACCCAGTGTAGACAGCGTTAGCCATCAAGCGTGAATCCTTATTGAGCCAGGCTCAGTCTTATGAATGTGGCAGAGGTATTTTTTAAGTATTTACACAGGTCCCAAACACAAACAGAGGTGAACTCTTCAATCAAGCGGCCAAGACAGCTGTCTTTAACTATGAACTTCCAGGCAAGTCCCAGCTGAAGACCGGTCAGCTCATGGCAGATTGATTGAGTCAGAGCGTTGGAAAAGGTCCAGGTTACCGATAATCAATTACTCGCTCCTGACTGTGCTCAGAAAAAGGTGTGCAGTACCATAAGCATTGTTCAAAAGTGCTTCTGTAACTTTGTGTTCAGACATTTAGATCCAAAGATGGACCTGTTATAACCAATGTAAGTCAAGGCAGAATAAAACAAGCAGTGGAATGGAGAGAACCAGAGTGGATGAGCAAAGAGGAAGGGAGGAGGAGGGATGGTCGGGAAGGGAAAAAGAAAGAAAGAGAGAGAAGCCATCGCGTGAGCTGGACGGTAGCCGTGCGACAATAAGGAGGGGAGACTTTACCGAGAGAGGCTCCTGTTGATCACCAAGGCGTAGACATAAGAGAGGGTCAGAGACAGACAGCGGAAGAAAGAAAGAGACAGAAAAGAGAGGAATACACACACAGAAAAAGAGAAAGAGAGACAGAAAAGAAACAAGATACTGGGAGTGGTTTGGCAGAGGAACAACATCAATATGAGAGACAGACAGACAGAGAAAAGGGACCAAACAAAAAACTCCAGCGAATGATTAAAAGAGTTGAAAGCCCCTGTGTTCAGATATTTAAAACGTCAAACAAAATTAAAGATGCACCAAGCAATATTTTACACCTTTTTATGCATATGTTAATTAAAATTGCTGCAAAATTGACAAATACACCTGAATTGGTAATTAAAAAACAACTGCTTTTGTGTGATGTAACATCCCCTCCAATCGTTGTCAGTATTAAAACTTTGCTTAGTGCGTCTTTAAGTAATGTATTCCAAAAAAAATTCTATAGACACATATAATTGACCCTTTGCCAAGCACTGCTTACTTTTATCCGCTCACAGAACGTCCCATAGGAGTGAACTGGATATTTCAACTATATATGTTTATTTGCATATTTGTTTAATAATGTCTGTAAAATGTTGGGTAAAACAGTCACAGTCAGCAACAGTTACTAAGGCAGGTTTTGCCAGTAATGTTAGAGGCAGGGATTAGCTAAGGGTCAATCAGTCTTAAAATCCAGACAAAAGTCCTTAAAACATTTGAAAGCTGTTGAGAGATCTGATAAGCGTAAGTAGTGTACAGTTCTAAGATAAGATCATATCTATCTATTCATTTCACAAACAAGCTTATTATCTGAGGAAAGATCAGCATTTACCACTGTATTGTTATATAGTGAGTACTGGAAGGTCTGATCTATATCCTCTAGACAGTCAATTTGTTGCCTACTTACACTTATTTTTTTAGTCAGGATTATATAGTATTATAAAAATATTATAATAAAATCAAAATGTACTGATCTGTTGATTAAATTTAGCTGCTTTATTAGTGCTCGTGCTCGCAATTGCCACACACACCTGAGTCTGCTGCTCTTTGCTGTATTGACTCTGGCTGAATCATTCTCATACACTAACCCCTGCCAGGTATTTGGCAGGTCTTTACTCTGGGCCTGTCCCCAATCAATAACTGAGGATTCAAACTTGTCACACTTATAGATTAGGACAACCCACTGCAGTAGGAGAGAATCCTCCCTCTGTCATGCCAACTCTGAGAGCAGGGGGAGATTCTCGCCACCTTAGCCCTGAATCAGCACACTGTATCAGACACTTGAGCCAGAATGGAGATGGAATCCATAACTGACTGCAGTGGAGCCAAAATGGCCGCCACACTGCAGTCGCCTCAAGGTGGCAGTGTGGGACAGTATTTGTTGGAGTGACTTTCAAGCAGCACGTACAGTCCACAACCCCACGCATACCACCTTTAACAACCCAAACCTAAAGCATCTATTTGTTTACATGCTTTGCAGGTATTTGTAATAACTTCATTCTTTATTCTAAGAATGAAGATGCCAAAAGCATAATCATTTGTTGAGTCATTTGATTCTTATTGTGAGACTATAACACATGAGCAAGCCTTTCCTCCACCAAAACAAGGTATTCTGGGTAATCTGAGATGTCATATGACCATGCCTATACTCAGAATGCATCCCTTTAGAAAGTATTAGGCAGTGGAGGGAACAAGACTTAAAGCAATAGTTCACTCAAAAATAACATTTTGTCATTATTTATTCACCCTTATATTGTATCAAACCTGCAAGCTGTTTTTTTCTTAACCATGGAACACAAAATGAGGTATATTGAAAAAACAACATACAGGTTTGAAACAGCATAATGGTGAGTAAATAATCACAGGTTATAATGAAAGGGTATAACCTTTCATTTCATATGTGTGTGAGTGCGAGAGAGAGAGAGAGAGAGAGAGAATGAGATGAAGGACAAATGATAAGCCAACGTCAAAAACACCAATTAATGGCAAGCAACTGTCAACCTGGAGTCTTATTTTCTTGTATTCCTTTACCATATCCTTCTATATCTCTTGTTCTTTGTATCTCTCCACATCTCTTGTGGTCTCTCTTTTTCACTCACTTTGTCAGACTCAACAAATGGAGGCCCAAATGATAAACAGCTTGACAGCTGGAGTCTGTCCAAGGCAGCTTAGTGCTGATGGAGGGAGAGGAGAGGGAAAGGAAAGGAAAGGAAAGGAAAGGAAAGGAAAGGAAAGGAAAGGAAAGGAAAGGAAAGGAAAGGAAAGGAAAGGAAAGGAAAGGGGATTGGATGGGGAAGAATTGCTTTGAGGAATGAGAACAGGGAGAGACACAGGACAGAAACAGGGTTGATAGGATGGAGAGGGTTCATTTAGATTAGGGTCAGGGGAGGGGAATGAAAACTGGGCATTACGTGTGGAGTGATTTTTAACTCAAAGCAGGATTTAAACATATCAGGCCATGTGTATTTGAACATACTATATGTTCTGATATGTTTCACTACAGGCATTCAGCTAACACACAGTCATCCATATCAGCATAAATGTGTCTTTTCTTGGCAAATATTTAAGTAAGTAGAGGGGGAAAAAATTGCTCCAGTTACAGTTACTCCATTACAGCATCACATGATCCTTCAGAAATCATTCCAATATTCTGATTTGGTGCTCAAGAAACATTTCTTATTATTATTAACGTTGAAAACAGTTGCACTGCTTAATATTTCTGTGGAAACAGTGATACATTTTTTCCAGGATCCTTTTATAAAGAGAAAGAGAATTTTTTTGAAATAGAAATATTTTGTAACATTAAAAAAATGTCTTTACTGTTACTTTTGATCTACTTAGTTCCTGACGAATGACAGTATTATTATTATTTTATTTTTTTTTCAAAAAAAAAAAAAAAGAAAGAAAATTATTGATCAAATTTTTGAACAGTAGTGTATATTACTAATTTTTAAAAAATACAATAAAATTAGCTTAAATCTCAAATCTGCATATTAAATTTGAGGGCTGTGCATGTATGCTGATAGTTTGACTGATGTAAATAATCATGTCCACCTTCCTCAGTCCCTGATTTTTATTGCTTGTTGGGACCAATGTTGCTTGTAAAGGAGTTTGGATAGCAAAGTGTTAACAATGACAAAACAGTTTGACGAACAGTGAAGCTAATGACAGCTTCAAGACAATTTCAAAAGGCTGTTGGTTAGGTAGTGAGTTGTTATTTAGAATGGATTTTTCAGATTTACTAGCAGCATGTAAATTGAAGATGATTATTTCTTTTAAGTTCACGTTATGATGTTGGCTAAATGCGCAACCGGAAATATTATTTGAACTGAGTATTATGCAATAATGTAAACACATGCAATAACACAATCAACAGATAGATGCCTATATCAAATCGAAAAAGATCTGAAACTATTCATGAGATATTTATTTACTAACCTATTACTTTGCTTAAAATACCACTATTCCAATGCCATGTTTAAAAGTGTGCAGACACTTTTAATGCCACAAAGGCTAGTGTTATGACACCCAGCAATCCACTACATATAAAAAACGTGTTTCTTGTATACAAATATCAGGCCTATATGGGGCTGAGGAGGATGTACACTTACTAGATCATACATGCACAACAGACACAAGAATATTCAAAAAGGGCTTAACAAGAGTAAAAATCATTCCACGCTCAGAGCCCCATCAGCAGTGTTCACTCGCTCTCTTTTTTTAGTGACTAGCTGATCTTCCCACTCTCTTTATATCCCCAGGCTGCTGCTCCCCCAGGCCGTGCAAAAGAATGAAACCAGAGTACCTGTGGCAGGACGGGCTCTTGCTGATCCACACATGGAAACCGCCTGGGCACTAAAGGGCTACAGGTGCCTGGAGACCCCTCACCCCCACATGGCCCCAAAGGGCTCAAAACTACCCTTCTCGGCAGGGGGAAAGTGTGAGGGGACAAGGTTATGGTGATTACTTGGCTGGTGGAGTAATGACGGATGGAAAAGAGCCCTGATACTCCAACAAAACAAACATTTTGCTTATGTTTAACCAATTGTGTAGATTACATATCATGGTAGAGTTTTTAAAAAAAAATCTATTACTTCACTAAATAAATAAATGAATGTATAAGTAAAAGTAGATTAGCTTTATTTATTTATTAGATTTTCTTAAATGTAAAATCGTTTCCACCGCAGGAACTTTCCCCAAGAACTAAGGACTTTGGGGTGGTACTCGGTGTGTTTCGACCGCAGGAATCAGGGTCTAAATGAAGTTACGGGTAAAAATTTCCCCCTCAGAAAGTAGTACTTTTTCAAAGTTCAGGAACTTTCAGGGGTGGGACTTGGGCGCTGAACAAGCTGATTGGTTGAGTTCTCGCAGCATTTTGATTGGTTGACTACACGCAGCATTTTATTTCAACCACCATTTATAAAAGTGGGAAAAAAGTTCCTGGGACAAATTGCTCTGGGTAATCTCGGTGGAAACGCGGCTTATGTGTCATAGTAGAGTTTCTAAAAAAATAAAAATCAATCAATTAATCAATAAACATTATTAGAAAAAAATTTATTAAATTTATTTAATGTCATGGTAGAATTTTTTATATATATAAAAAAGAACATAAATAATTAAAGCTGCAAGCAGTGATGAAAGGGCCCTCGCAACCGGGGCCACCACCACCTCGTGGCCTTAGGAAAACAGTGAATAGTTGGTGACTTGCATGTAAGCGAGTAAATACAGTTGAAATATGTCATTTTGACGTGCCACACTTCCTGCTATCGAGCCATTTTGCCACACCTAATTCTGAAACCCATATCAGATGTAAATTTTCACCACTTCTGATGCGTGTGCAAAGTTTCATGAGTTTTTGAGCATGTTTAGGCCCTCAAAAATGCGATTCATTTCAGAGAAGAAGAAGAATTGACTGAGCAATTACAACAGGGTCCTCGTTAGAATAACGTTTTGGAAACGTTAGATTATCATTAGAATAATGTTCTAGGAACCAAAAACAAACATTCTGGGAACTTTAGATTAATGTTAGAATAACATTATACAAACCAAAAACTAACATTCTGGGAACGTTAGATTAACGTTAGAATAACATTATGAGAATGTTAGATTAACTTTAGAATAATGTTCTAGGAACCAAAAACTAACGTTCTGGGAACATTAGATTAACATTAGAATAACGTTCTAAAAATGTTCGATTAAATGTTAGAATAATGTTATACAAACCAAAAACTAACTTTCTGGGAATGTTAAATTAACGTTTGAATAACATTATGAGAACATTAGATTAACTTTAGAATAATGTTCTAGGAACAAAAAACGAATGTTCTGGAAACGTTAGATTAATGTTAGAATAACATTATACAAACCAAAAACTAACATTCTGGAAACGTTAGATTAACGTTAGAATAACATTATGAGAATGTTAGATTAACTTTAGAATAATGTTCTAGGAACCAAAAACTAACGTTCTGGGAACATTAGATTAACATTAGAATAACGTTCTAAAAATGTTCGATTAAATGTTAGAATAATGTTATACAAACCAAAAACTAACTTTCTGGGAACGTTAAATTAACGTTTGAATAACATTATGAGAACATTAGATTAACTTTAGAATAATGTTCTAGGAACAAAAAACTAGCGTTCTGGAAACGTTAGATTAATGTTAGAATAACATTAAACAAACCAAAAACTAACGTTCTGGGAACGTTAGATTAACGTTAGAATAACATTATGAGAATGTTAGATTAACTTTAGAATAATGTTCTAGGAACCAAAAACGAACGTTCTGGGAGAGTTAGATTAACGTTCTGGGAACATCAGATTAATGTTAGAATAACATTATACAAACCAAAAACTAACATTCTAGGAACATTAGATTAACGTTAGATTAACTTTAGAATAATGTTATACAAACCAAAAACGAACGTCCTGGGAACGTTAAATTAACGTTAGAATAATGTTCTGGGAACCAAAAACTAATGTTCTGGGAACATTAAAGCTGCAGTCTGTAACTTTTTTTGGATAAAATCAATTTTAGAGCAAGTACAACCGATGTGTTGACTGACAGCAAACATTAGATTCGAAAACTGAACAGTGGCCGATATTAATTTAGGCGGATAAATAGAGGAGAAATATGGCATTTTGATGGACCACAGCTCCTGCTGCCAGCAGGTGGCGCCTTGACTATAACTAAATATATCCATTTAGATGTCTTCAGGCCAGGAATATTATCAAACATGTGAAGTTTGGAGCAGATCAAACATTGTATGCCTGAGTTACAACAACTTCCTGTTTCGTGGCATTAATCACATACATTAGCACTTAGCCAAGTGTTGCATGATTTAACATGTTTCTAGCATGTTTGGTACTTTATGGCATATCCAAATGTGTTTCTGGGAGTGAATTGAACAGTGTAAAGCATGCCATTTCCTGTTGCCAGCAGGTGGTGCTATGACTAACTAAATATTGGCATGTAGATGTCTTCAGGCAAGGACTTATCACACATGTAAAGTCTGGGGCAGATCGGACACTGTATGCCTGAGTTTACAACAACGTCCTGTTTCATGGCGAAACATCGAACTTTGTCAGGCCGCCATGGACACGCTCTCCAATGAAAACTCAAGATCTTCACAATTTAACGTCACAGAGGCCTTTAGATTAGACTGACCAAATATGATGTTGATCTGATTAAAGCTCTAGGAGGAGTTTGTTAAAGTACAATGTCTGGAAATGGCAAAAACTGCAAAAATTTTGCAGAGAAAATTCAAAATATCTCACTTCCTGTTGGGTTTTCAGATTTTGCACCCAGGGACTTTTTTGTAGGGATTGGGCTGTTACATCTGTCTACCGAATTTCATACCTGTACGTGAAACGTAGCGCAAAGGGCGCTTAATTTAAATTTTGTAGGTGGCGCTATTGAGCCATTTTGCCACACCTAATTCAGAAACCCATATCAGACGTAAATTTTCACCACTTCTAACGCGTGTGCAGAGTTTCATGAGTTTTCAAGCATGTTTAGGCCCTCAAAAATGTGATTCATTTCGGAGAAGAAGAAGAACTGACTGAGCAATTACAATTGGGTCCTCACACCATCGGTGCTCTGGGCCTAAATAAATTAAAAATAAATTTAAAAAATAATAAATAAAAATACATTTATTAGTAAAGGTAGTTTAGATTTATTTGAAAGTAAAAATGTTTTCTAGTTTTACATTGTGTGTCATATGAGTACCTTAGTCTCAGATATTTATCCTAAATCCTAAAAAAGACACAAATGACAGTTGATAATGAATGTGCTATAAAATAAATGTGGATCTTATATGCCACATAATTGGCCTTAGAAGAATTTAATGAGAAATACTTTAGTACGTTTTGAAATCTCTCACTGTGGTATCTTGGGAAAACAGAGAATTAGTGTTGAATTTTTTGAGACACAAATCGGATATTTGAGCAGAATTCTCCATTTGCTCCATTTGGATCATTTCACTAAAATCCCATGTGTGCATTTGTTGGTTTTGACTGGAGTTGTTTCAGAGAAACTAGAATTTATGGATTGATGAAAGTCACGGTTAAGGAATGAAACAAAGAAAAGCTGTTTTAGCACCAGGAGGAAGGATAGACTCTGAGATGATATACAGGATGAATGGTGAGGGACGAAAGACAGGCAGACAAACAGAAGTGTCGGACACACAGTATAATAGAGGGAAGAAGTTTGTGTGCATCACATGGAACTAATGGCAGGAGCTGATATAGGTCAAGAAGAAAGCTGGGGGAGCTGATTGGTCAGAGAGAGAATAGAGACAGACACGCTGGTCCTGACAGAAAGTGTGTTTTTGTGTGAGTGTGTGTAAACAGAGAAAGACCTTCATCTTAGTGGCTGATCGAGTGAGACAGAATGCAAACTGACAAAAAAACAGAAATAGAGAGCTGAGAAGAAGAGTGTTCTGACAGGAGAAGAAAAGAGGAAGAGACCAAGAGAGAAAGGGGCAGAAAGTATTAAAGAGGCTCCAGGGTGGCAGTGGGGCAACAGGGAGGCAGAAGAGAAGATAAGGGGCAGCAGGCAGCACTGTGGGGCAGGAAAAGGTGGAGTAAAGGGCACTTACGTGAAGGCAAAGGCTACCAGGGCACCACTAACCACTACAAAGTCCAGAAAGTTCCAGAGGTCACGAAAATATGAGCCCTCATGCAAAACCAAACCTAACACAACCATCTGAAACACAGAGCAGAGGATTAAAGCAAAGAGATAAAATGACACACTAAAAAGCAACCACACACAAATCATCTCGTGCACACTTTACCTTGATGAGCATCTCAAAGGTAAACACACCAGTGAATACATAGTCAAAGTAACGCAAAACCTGGAAAAAGAAAGCAAATGCATTGAACATGTTTGCCATCAAATGCAGTCTATATGAGAACAAAACTAATCACATCATGTTAATCTGAAAAACATATCAAGCCAAGGCACTCAAGGATTTTTTGGAAAAATATTTAAAAAAAATAATAAAACACAAGGCTTTTTATATTTTTCCTAAAAATCCTCGAGTGCCTTGGCATATGTTTTTGAGTTGAACTATCCCTACACCCAAAGAGCACCGGGATACGGATTTTCCACCCCGCGCAGCACTTTTTGCATTCCTTCTTCCATGTTAAACTGAGTTTTTGTCCTAACTAGCTGTTTGGACTGTTTGTTTCTTGGGTAGCTCAGCCCACAGTGAGATCTCATTGGTCCAAAATACTGCACCACAAAGATTTATGTTAAACATCTAAAATTGTTCTGGTTGGCAGTAGTTTCCATGTGGGCAAAAAAATTATTTTAAAAAAATTCAAAAAGATTTATTAGTGAAAGTAAATTCGATTATTTGAAAGTATAAATGTGTTTTGTTTCACGTTATGTCATATAAGTAATTTTGCCTCTAATATTTCTCCTAAACTTGCTTTGGAGAAATAAAAATAGACAAAAATAAGACAAATATTGACATACATGTGCTATAAATAAATATGGATGTTATAGGCCACATAATTTGGCCTTGGTAGAATTTGATGAGAAATGTTAGAGTTCATATTGTAATCTTGGTCATACTTTATAGTAAGTGTCCTTAACTTCTATGTACTTGCATCAAAAAATTAGTACAGTGTACTTATTGTGTCCATGTTGTATTTCAAAAAAATTGTGCTGCTACTGAGGTGGGATACGGATAAGGCTAGGGACAGGATTGGTGGTATGGGTACGTTTAAGGGTAGGTTAAGGTGTATGGGAAGGGTCAATAGTGTAATTAAAGATATGATTACAGAAATTAATTACATATGTTACAGGTTTTTTATAAGTACAATGTAAAAAATACATGTACACAGTACGTACATTGTATCAAATTAATTGTTTTTAAATGTAAGTACATAGTATACCTAATTTAAAGTGGGACTTAAATCTTTAACTGTGGTAAACTGAGCACAGCTTAAGACAATGTTAAGATCTCTTTTGAAACTCATTGGTCCAAAATACTGTACCATATAGATGTATGTTAAAATATCTAAAATTGTTCTGGTTGGTGGCATTTTCAAGTGGGCAAAACGCTACTTCTAGAAAGGTTAGAAAGTTGGAACACAAAAAAATATTCAGAACGTTAGTCTTACGTTGTTTCGAGGTGATTCTGGACACACGGGATCTTCAGCCGCTAATGCAATACTGCTCATAGCGATGACTGACAGAATACACATCTCGAAATAACGTAGCGTCAGAATGTAGTGACAGCATCTCCGGAACCTGAAAACTCACATTGGTTATGATAAATAACATTTACTTTGCTCACATGCACTTTCACACTTTCACACACACACTTACGGGTTGGTTGTGGATAGAATGAAACATGAACTAAATGGGGGAATGGGTTTGGGGCCGTCTTCGTCACCACCATTGTCTTCCTCCTCTTCTTTCTTCTCTCCTTCTTTAGCTGGCTCTGTGTTGGCATTTTTGTTCACTGCACAATAAATGGGAAGGGAAACATGGGAACAAAGAAGTGCTCAGAAATCCACTAACATAATCAGGTATCAAACAGTCCAACATCAGTTTTTAAACATGAATCATTTTCTGACCATAAATGCATAATCTTACTTATACATAAGCTTGCACAGAATCTGTGCCCTTAGAATTCTGAAATAAATAAATAAATAAAAAATTATCTGTTTCTCCTAATAATAAATATCTAGTTCAGTCATAAAACTCTAGAGGACACAGGCTGATAGGTCCTTTACCTATACAGTCTGCAAGCAATCACATCTTTACTGCATGGCACAAGCTGATTGGCCTCTGCTGATCCTGCAGCCAATGAGATTGCTTGCTTAACATTTAAAAAGTCTGGTTCATTGTTTGCTGTAAACTAGTCCTGCAACGCACACTCAGAGTTTCCCTGAAACCCTCCAGCTTCCCCAGCTCCACCTGTCTAGATCTGCTACAGGATTTATGTCTGTCTATTTATGCAGCAGCAGCATAACTTACATACTCACAGCAGCTTGTCTGTGTATCTATTAGCAGTAGCAAGTCCATAATTGCTCTGCAGCGGCAATAATCAACAGCAGCAGCAGTGTAGCAGATCTAGTCCGCCAAGATCAAAAAACATTAACATTGTCATATTCATGAACATGCTAAAACTATTTCGAGACTATTCGCAATTTTTTATAATTGTAATTATTAAAAAAAAACTGTAATTATTTTTTATAATTGCAATTTTTATATTTAAAAATGTTATATTTAAAAAAATAATAAAACGCATTTTTGGTTAATTTAAAAATGTTTTCGGCAACCAATCTCAAGCAACATTTAACATATTTGAGCACATTTAAATCCAGTTTTTCAATAAAATATGAACAAAGGTGCGTAGATGTGGGACAAAGATTTACAAAGATATTTCACACACAAAAGAATGAAAATGTATTCACTCTCATGTTGTTATAAAAGTGTATGACTGTTTTTGCCCATAAAATGAAAGTCAATGGAGTAAAAAACAATACTGGACTATTGATTTGTATTGTATGAATATTAAAAATGATCAAAATATCTTCTTTTGCATTTTACAGAAGAAAAAAAGTCATTTATGCCTGGAAAGATATAAAGGTGAGTATTTTCATTTTTGGGTAAACTGTCCTGTTAAATACTCCTAAAGATGTAATCACACATGCACATGCACATCCCTCACCTTGCAACTTGGCATTGAATGAGGGGTAAATCGGGGGCATATCTATGGCAGTGTGGTCGAGTTTGCTGGGGGTTTTGGTGGAGTCTGTCAGAATGAGACTGCTGTCATGGAAATCTGGTCCACGCAGGTTCAGCAGGTTATTGGCCTGCTCTGGGTCACAGTAGGGGTCATAGAGATCGGGATCAGGGTCATGGATGGCCATCTTGCTACTGTTTCGCAGATTGTCCAGATCCTCACTGTACTGGCTCTCCGTGTGTGGAAGACCTGGCTGAATTGGGCGAGCCGTTGACAAACTAGCCTCTCTTAAAATACATAAAAAAATAAAAACGGGGAAGAGAGGTTAATGAAAGTAATGAAAATGTTTTTTTATGGCTTTAGTTTTAGTTAACGATGACAACAATGATTTGAATCTGAAGTTTAGATCAGTGAGGAAGTGAATGTAACAACACTATTAATGTTTAAAGATTAATTTCAGTCGATTAATTTAGATGATTCTTGTAAAAGATTCACTGATCAAATTAATGATTCACTGATTCAGTTCAATTCATCAAGTTCCTGTGCAGTTTCAAATGAACACAGACACACATTCAGCACACTCACTTTCTAGCTTGATGCTGTCGAGTCCGTTCCCTCTCCCTCCTTCCATCTCCATCCCCATGGTTTCCATGGCGATGCCTCCTCTGCCTCTTCTCTTGGCCCTCCTCCCCTTCTCCTACTGTCTCTCCTCTGCTGTGGTGTTCTCTGTGTCTCCTTCCTCTTTCTCCTCCATCTTCATCCCTCCTTCTGTGCTGGTGGTGTCGGGGTCGCCTGTGTTCCCCTGTGCCCTCCACGTCCTCGCCTCCTCTCTGGGCATATTCGCACCCTGCCTCACCCAGATCTGGGTGGTGTAGGGACTGGCGGCTGGAGTGGGTATGGTGGTGGTGGTGATGATGATGACTGTGATGGTGATGGTATCGGGGCTGGTGCTGCAGGTATTCTTCACCCCTCTGCTGGCTCAGCTCCTGGGGGTTTGGTTCACCCGGTCGGGGCTTGTTGGTATTGTTGTTGCGGTTCTCCTGAGGATTAACAACTAGTGGGCGGTCCAAGTGGGTCTTCATGTCAGGACGGTTGCGGTAGTTCATCTAGAGATACAAAAAGTAGATTTGATCAATTAAAAAATAAAGGTTTCCTAAGAAAAAGAGTAGTCAACATGAAATTAAAATTGACCCATTTACGTTCTTAATATGTTACAAAACCTGTTTTTTTGTGAACTGGGAAAGCAACGATATTAAAATGATGGTCGATATGAAATTAATTTTAAATTCTATATTATTTTGACATGCAGGGAAAAAATAGCAGGCTAAATCGCACGCACAATTTACTCATTCGTTCCCTCAATTTGCTAAAAGATGAACAAAAAAGTAAATTGTGTGCACGATTTAGCAAACTGAGGGAACGAAACAGTAAATCGTGTGCACGATTTAGCAAATACAGGGATTGAAATAGTAAATTGTGTGCATGATTTAGCAAATTGAGGGAACGGAATAGTAAATCGTGTGCACGATTTAGAAAATCGAGGGAACAAAATAGTAAATCTTGCATACGATTTAGCAAATACAGGGATTGAAATAGTAAATTGTGCGCACGATTTAGCAAATACAGGGAATGAATTCGTAATCGTGCGCACGATTTAGCAAATTGAGGGAACGAAATAGTAAAAAAAACTCAAAAAACATTTATTATTATTGTCATTGTTGAAAACAGTTGTGCTGCTTAATATTTTTGGGGAAACAATATTTTTTAAGGATTCTTTGATGAAAAGAAAGTTCAAAAGAACATTTCTTTCTTTCATTCTTTTTTTCAAAAAAAAAAAAAAAAACTTTATCATCACAGCACCATCACTCTTCATTCAGGATCTATGAATTGTCTCTGACCTTCCAGTGATCTTCTGCATCAAGTTCATTGTAAAGTGCCTCTCTGCTGGTCATCAGGTTCTGTCTGCGAATCTCGCTTGTGCGCTGTTCCCACACCGACTTAGAACCTTTCGAGTTCTTCTGCTGCTCTTTACTACAGAATGAAGAAATAGAGACAGACAGAAACAGAGAATGATTTTAACCAAGGGAGGAAGAAAAGCTTAGGTTTTCTTCCCCTAAAACACCTATGAGCGATGACCCAGGGTGAAAGGAAATGATATTGTCCCTTAGTCCCCAGCAAGAGAACATGGATGTGGCTCATGAATTCTGTGAAGGGGGGAGGGGAGGAGAGATGACATACTGAACAATAGCACTGAGCACTGAGACATGTTCAGACAGACAGACAGAGAGAGGAAGGCAGAGATGGATCGAGACTAAAACAGCGATACAAGCAGCCCTGTGCTTGCAGTGCTGCTGTGGAGAAGACAGTGTGTGTCATCACAGCCAATGATACCTCAGCCTCAGTGTTACAACACAAAACTGCAGCTACAGCAGCTGGTAACATAAAATAAACATCCATACAAAACATGAGGAAGGTGGAAAGCAAAAGAAAAAGGGATACAGAACAAAAAAGGAGTAAGAAAATGAATAAATACCAGTCCAGTAAACTGTCTGTGGCATCGATACGTTCAGATTTTACTGTAACTCTGAGGAGAGGGGGGTGAAACAAGGAACATAAAAACAACGCTGCCACAACTATCACAGAAAATAGCTGACAAAGCGAACAGGCCTCATAGGGTCCCATTCACTGAAGGTAACTCGCTTGATTAGTCAAACAAGTTCAGGGATGATTTTGCATAAACCAGGAATTTTGCGCTTTTCGAAACAAGTGAAATATCAAGACTTCTCAAACCTGCTTGCTGGCGGACTAACTATTCCAAATTCCAGGTTTGTGCCAACTTATCCCTAAACTTATCTGATTAATCATGTAAGTCATGTTATTAACAGATTTATTCACTTAAAAATAAATAGACTAAATGTATATTTTCACTATAAGTGTGCAACCATGTCCTAACCAGACACAATAAAATGACTGTAAAATCTCATTGGTCTTAAATCTCCATGTAACTGTATTAAACGTCAAATATGTTCTGCTTGATTGTGTCACAATGTTCATCATTTTTGCTTTCAGTGTGGAAAGACAAGTTTTATCGCTGGAAACTCATTGCATCATGTCTGGATAGGTCATAGTTTAAGTGTTAGTTGATTGTAAAATACACACATACACACATAAAAAAATGAAAACATATTATTAACCACTTTTAGTAATTGAATGAGGAATTCAATGAGGAACCAAGCATCTTAAAGTGTAACCACAAAAACACACATCACATACAGATACCACACATACAACCATAGTTCAACTGCAAATTTAACTCATAATAAGTGTTCTGAGGCATGCCTTCAAAAAAACTTGTATAGTCATATGAATTTTCATGGTATTTTTATTGTATTTTTTGGTGTTTTGGGGGGGTTTGGCAGCCCCTGTTCACTCTCTTTGCAAGAAGATAAAGTCATATGGGTTTGGAACAACTTAAAGTTGAGTAAATGATAAATACTTTCATTTTTGGTGAACTATCCCTAACAACAGAAACAGAAGTGGTCTTAAGGAAGTTCCATACTGTATGATCAGGCAGGTTTAAGCAAGTCTGCTGAAAAGTGAATTTACTCAAACAAGATGATAAAGTTAAGCTGACAGGCTCAGCTAAACTCAGCTAAGCTAGGCTTTAAGCATTTAAACCAGCTTATGGTACCAGATCAAATTCATGTGACATAAGACATGGCCTCTTACAGTAATAAAGTTAAATTGTGAACTACTGTATATTATGTCAGTTTCTGACATTAATGTGCGAGTGCATTAGGACTTATTTGCATATATATGCATATTCATGGTATTTACGTGTCCCTGAGTGTCAGAGGTGTCTTGTAGGAATTTCACCTTTTGATCATGAATATTTATGAAAAACTAGGTACGGCTTCATTGCTATGGTGTGAGTGTCTCTGACCTAGCTATTACTTTTGGGCACAACATTGGCAAAAATTGTCCCCTGAATTCTGTTTGTTCGATCCACGGCAGTCATTATTTTTGCAATTCACCTTTAAGAAAAGTAGAAGTCAAAAGAAACATCCCCATTTAGACAGCTAGGTAAATTTGTGTGTGTATCCGTATTTGTAAAGGTGTTGATTTTTAGTGTGTAGAGTAACTCACGCAGCAATAGAGAGGTTGGCAGCAGACAATGGGCTCACTTCTGCCACTTCTTTCGCTTTCTGGAGAGCAATCTTTTGTGATGTGGCCTCCTCTTCCTCTTGTTCATCCTAGAAAATAGAAAAAAAGTACAGCATTGACAGCCGTTAACCATTGCATGGCATATAAAAATGAGGTAAATGGTTCTGGGGAGAAATGAATGGTGAATCTGTGACAGAAAAATTGTGTTTAACCTTAGTTAGTTCCTGAGCATTGGCCAGGTTGTCCACAGCGATAGCCAAGAATACATTCAGTAGTGTGTCTGAGAGCACAGGGTTAAGAAACAACAGTGTTTTACAAAGTTTGTCATGGACCCTGTGGAAAGTGGAAAGTTTTAAATATATTTTTAAATATACATGACTAGATCACTTAAAGGGGACCTATTATGCCCCTTTTCACAAGAAGTAATAGGTGTCCCCAGAATGTGTTTGTGAATTTTCAGCTCAAAATACCCCATAGGTCATTTATTATAGCTTGTCAAATTTGCACCTATTTGGGTGTGAGCAAAAACATGCAGTTTAAATGCAAATGAGCTGCTGCTCCCGGCCACCTTTCCAGGAGAGGGCGGAGCTTTAACAGCTCACGCTTCAACAACAACAAAACAGAGAATCTCACACAGCCAAAATGTCAGAAATTGTCAGTAGGGGTGTTGTTATGTAGTAAAAAAATGCTTGTGTGTTTGTATGTGATTAAGAAGGATACAGTTGCCAAAGAGTGTGAGGACAATGAAGAATACAGAAAAGATCATTCCTTTATCCACCCCTCCCTGAGACTCAATACCATCATACATCACCACGTTCCAATCCTCTCCTGTTAGAATCTGAGAAATATAAACAGGTGCTCTTGAAACACACAAACTTGGTCTATTTTATCACATAAAACAAAAGTGTATTCGTATTTAATCCACACACATTTAAGCTCTTTAAATTATCTATTTTCTTTTATCCGTACGTGCCTTAGAATTATGTATATGTAGGCAGATTACTAGGTTTTAGAAGCTATTGTCAAGCCAACATAACCTGCCTACCTGAAACACTGTCATAATGGCAGCGGGGAAAGTATCAAAGTTTGTGGGAGGAGTGCCTTGCTCAAAGTTAAACCTAGCAAAAAAAGAGAAAAAAAAACATCAAATAGACTTTTACAATGACAACATGCTATGCATAGTGATTGGTCATTTGTATCTGAGAAACTGATTAAGAGTTTTGGCAGCAGGGTGTAGATCTATACTGACTGTCCACCAAATAGCTGCATGCCGAGAAGAGCAAAGACCACGATGAAGAGGAAGAGAAGGAAAAGTAAACTGATAATGGACTTCATGGAGTTCAGAAGAGACACTACAAGATTCCGCAAAGATGCCCAGTATCTGAAAAAGACAGAGACAGAGAAACAAATATAGTAATTGTGAACAAACTATGACAGTGTTATATAAATAGCTAGCATCATTTATTCCCCTGACGTTTTTTAAAGGGGACCTGTTATGCCCCTTTTCACAAGAAGTAATGTAAGTCTCAGGTGTCCCCAGAATGTGTTTGTGAATTTTCAGCTCAAAATACTCCACAGGTCATTTATTATGCCCCTGACGTTGCTTCCAACTCAGATTCACAAATGGCTTAAATTTCAGTATTTTATTCAGACAAATCTATCATATGGCTTTAGAAGACGTGGAATATAGCATTTGGACTACTGCTTTGATGATGTTTTCATGATGTTTTTTGTTATTATTATAGCCTGAATGCTCCAGTCTCCAATGACTTTCATTGCATGGAAAAGAGCAGCATGAACAGTGTGCATGATCTCTTTTTGTATTCCATGTTGAAAGTAGTAAAACAATTTCTGCTTGAACTATTCCTTTAATCTAAACAAACCCCAACTGAAGACATGAAAAATCAGCAGTGTAATCTTGTACTTGGTTCAAATCTCAAGAGGGGGACAACACAAAAACCAACAAAACTTTGTGATGAATGACTCAGAGATTAAATGAAACGCACTTGGTGACTTTGAAGATCCTAAGCAGTCGGAGAGCTCTTAACACGCTGATTCCAAAGGACGTCCCTGGCTTTATCATGGCCCAGAACACCTCAAATATGCTGCCAACGATGACCTGAAACACGTACACAGTCAAATCCCAAAACAAATAAGGAACACTCTGAGGACTGGCTAACAAGGACTTAAGTCTGCATCTAATGTAGGTCAGCGGCTTGTGGAGGTTAAAAACAGAGGCAGAGATAAAAAATGAAAAAAAAAAAAGCAAAAGGGAGAGAAAGTGAGACTTTAAATGGGCCAAGAGAGAAGGGCACTCACAGTACAGTCGAAACAGTTGAATGAGGAGTGGAAATAAGGGCGCGTCCCCAGTCCGTACATCTTAATCAGCATCTCTGACATAAAGAGGCCTAGGAAAATGAACTCAGCATAATCTGGAGAAAAAGAAAAAGAGAGATAAGAAAAGGAAACAGAAGCGAGGAAGTAGGGTGTTTACTGACAGCAAAAGTAGAGGAAAGCAGAAACTATTTGATAAGTGAAATGGACAATGGGACATAATGCCGGCCAGATTCAAAAATAGGTCTGCCACAATAACAAATGTACAAACAATCAACTCACAGAGGAAATCTGACAGTAGCTCAGGCTGATCGTAGTGTACGACGGCCACGCACAGTGTGTTGAGTCCCACCAGGCTAAGGACTGTCCAGTAGAACGCCTGAGTCTTTACCATCTTTCGAATTAAGAAGCGAAGACGGCGTTCTTTCTTGCTAAATGGAGTTCCATCACCCATTCCGCTCTTTATGCTCGCACGAGCAAAAGGTGAGCCTGGGAACATACGCATATAGCATTGTGACAACATTCAGATCACTTCCTCTGGCATGAACACTGTAGGATCTTTTAGTTTAAGCCATTATATGCGTTTCAAATTAAAGAACCATATTAAAGGGTTAGTTCACCCAAAAATGAAATTTCTGTCATTAATTACTCACCCTCATGTCGTTCCAAACCCGTAAGACCTTCGTTCATCTTCGGAACACAAATTAGGAGATTTTTGATGAAATCCGAGAGGTTTTTTTTATCCCCCATAGAAAGCAACGCAAGTACCATATTCAAGGTCCAGAAAGGCAGTAAAGAAATTGTTAAAATAGTCAACGTGACTACAGTGGTTCAACCTTTATGTTATGAAGTGACGAGAATACATTTTTGTGTGCAAAAACAAAAAAACAGCGTAGGAGAATGACAGGGGAGAGAGGAAATTGTTGAATAAAGTCGTTATTTTTGTTTTGTTTTGCACACAAAAAGTATTCTCGTCGCTTCATAACATTAACGTTGAACCACTGTAGTCATGTTGACTATTTTAACAATGTATTTACTACTTTTCTGGACCTTGAATGTGGTAATTGTGTTGCTTTCTATAAAGGATTAAAAAAAACCTCTCACATTTCATTAAAAAATATCTTAATTTGTGTTCCGAAGATGAATGAAGGTCTTACAGGTGTGGAACGACATGAGGGTGTGTAATTAATGACAAATTTCATTTCTGGGTGAACTAACCCTTTAAATAATCATAGTTGTCTTCCTATTTGATCTAAATGATTCTTACCAACTGCGTCTCCCATATGGTCCTCTCCTTCTTCTGGATTTAACAGGTCAGCTTTGTTTTTCTTTAATGTGGGCCTACGACGAGATCCTGCGCAAAAACACATTCAGGGGCGCCTGTGAATTATTACTGCATTTTAGGCATTATAGTATGTTTAAATTCTCTTTCTTTAGCATGCATAAAAACAGGAACATTCATACTGTCACCGGGGCCATTGTCATCCTCAGCGAGTATGACCTCTTCTGTAAAAAGAGACACAGAAAGCATTGATAAATGCTTGATGTATTCTAAATTTTAAGCTTCCAGTATTTTTACATGCATTTTCTTTATGCAAAAAAACCAACAGGTCGAGACTAATCTAAACTAATGGTTACTTTCTGCAGATAATTCAGGACATTCATTTACATCTTTACATTTGTTTATGTGTTTTATGCACATACCTGCTTTGCAGATCCACTCCAGATATCCATTGAGTTCTCTCTCTATCTGCTGCTGACGTTTGAGCTTCAGGAACTCGCTTCTGTTCTCCACACGCTCTCTTTCTTTGGCAAACTCACTGGGGAAAATCCAGACAAATAAAAACAGACAGAAAGATACCTGTATAGTTAGCAACTTATTCAAAAACTAATATAGGAACATTGTTTTATATAAATGATGGATGGACAGAACAATATATAGTACAACAGACACAATAAATAGAACATATAGATAGAGGTAGACATATAGATGAAGATTAATAGAGGATAGAACAAAAGAATGATAGATAGATAGATAGATAGATAGATAGATAGATAGATTGATTGATTGATTGATTGATAAGTCTTACCCTGAGAGGACACCCAACACCAGATTAAGCATAAAGAAGGATCCTATGATGATAAGGGGAACATAGTACATCCAGTTCCAGGCACTCCCTAAGGCATCATTGCTCTGTAATACACACATATTTATCAAAATATTGTCATCTAGATCCAAAGTACATTTTAAAAAATGTAATCAGTGTTAAATCATTGCCTTTAACTCTTACGTAATAAAGCATATCAGTCCAACCCTCCATGGTGATGCACTGGAAAACAGTGAGCACGGCAAAAAGGACATTGTCGAACTGTGTGATGCCATAGTTTGGCCCGATCCAGTATTCCATACATAACCCTTCCTCACACACTCGAGCAGGAGAAACCTCACCACAGGGCTGTTCATCAACAATCTCATCTGAATAATGTAAATGCACAGGGTTTGGTAAAAGGCATACAATTCAGAGGTCAACTGTTTTTCTTTTGTCTTTGAGAAAAGCTCACGTGTGACATTGTCGTAGCATGTGCGATGGAATTTGCCCATGTAGAACTCCAGGCCAATAATGGCAAACATAAGGATGGCCACAAATAAGAGCACGCCAATTTGCAGAAGTGGAATCATGGCCTTCATGATGGACTTCAGCACCACCTGCAGGCCTGGAGAGTAATGACATTATTGCATGTTGCGCAAAGAGTTCTGACAGACATAGATCAACGCAGACAGAAAGAACACTCACTTGGAATTCCTGACACCAATTTTAGCGGTCGCAACACTCTGACTGCTCGCAATGTCCGCAGGTCTAATTCTGACCCCACGGAGGACAGGATACTGGAAGAGAGAAGAAAATAAAACAGAGAGAAATTAGGCAAAAAACAGTTCATGCCTATTCATTAAACCCAACAGCTTTAATCTACTATCTGCTCTTCCATTTATATTAAGTCATTTGATTATCAGGATTTTTTTTCCCCCTTCTCCTACGACTTTACATCTCCTTCAAAGGGAAGTTTTGTCATATCTCATTTCTGGGGACAAATCTGCACCTAAGCTATAGTATAGTCACATGCATACACACTATCCTGAGAAGAGGTCAATCTCAGGTAAATAATTGATCACACACTGCTCTGTTCTCACATCACACACTGGTCTGATCTTTAAATGTGTGTGTGTTTGTGTGCGCGCGCCTGTGTGTCAGATAGCAACATATTCAGTCAGGGCTGACCAAAGTTGCTACATTCATCTTTTAATTTTATCCCACTGTTTTTATCTCTTTTTTGTCTTTTGTCCTTTAATATTTTGTTGCTTATACATTATCAATACTTTAATTGAATCTGATTGGCTGAGAGGTCTTTCCAGCCATACGATATTTTACCAGTATCGCCACAGGAACCGTTTCACCGTTTGTATCATTCCGCTTGAAGCAACTGTCACGGCGGCCAATCAAATCCACTGTATTTTTTACAAATATTACACTTGTTGTACCACGAACTGTAGTTTTTTAGGTGAGAATGTAGTTGTTTAGTTCTGAAATATGTGACTCATATTTAATCATAGCGCCTATTTTACAATTTGCTTAGATGTTTTTTTCGGAGATGCAAGCTCCAGGCCGTTAGCAGCTGCTCAGTGCTTGTGTACCCGCCGAGAACAGCTTCATCTCGGCCAGTGCTTCTGGGATTTGCTCTTATAGAGGTTAAACATGAGATATAATTCATTTTGGGTACATAAAACGGGCAATCTTTGGTCTTATTAATCTATTAATTGTTCCTGAGTAAATCGAATTGGGCTATGTTAAATTTAATAATTTAATATTAAGGCTATATTTAACTTGCATCCTCTATAGAGCACTGCTTTTGCGTTTGACTGAATTGTACAATTGTGTTTATTTCATATAGTCATTTATAATGGCTATTGTTGTTAATTTAAATATTGTTGTACAATAAATATTATTTTATATAAATAATATGTTGTATTTGGTATGGAGAAAGGGTCCATTAGTGTGTAATATGGATTGAGTGAAAGTTACATTAATATGCCATTAGATGGCTGCAAACTTTACGAGTGAATGAGTCAGTCGCAAGAGACTTAAATTGAAAGGGACTTTTGTAAACAAAGGATGTTGTTTTAGCGCTGTTATGGAAAATTCCCTTAACTGTAAAAAGATCGCTTTCCTCAGTAGACATTCAAACGGATTTTTATAATGGATATAATATTATAGACATCGACCTGAAGAATGAATGTTATATCAAACACAGGTAATGCTCGCTCAGGTGATCTCTCTCTCTCTCTCTAATACTGTACAAAATACAATGAGTTTCAATGAAGCAACTCAACATTACTGCGTTACTAGTTCTAAGGTGACGTTTTAGAATTAGTAACGGAGGCTTGGTCAAACTGTCAACTTGAGATTTGAATCCATGGAGGAAGGAAGTAGTTCTGGACAAAAGAGGGTTTTAAAGACACTCTGTTTTTATTTCTTATTTATTTACACACTCGTGCCATCAAACTGTTGTATAAACGCAATATCTCACGAGTAGCCGTGTGATATGGCTGTATATCAGCACGCTGTAATTACCTACAGCCAAATCATGATATACAGCCATATCACATGGCTACTCGTGTGATATTGCTGATATATATCATATTGAAAATTTAGTTTAAAAATTGTACTGAGTATTGAGAAATGCACATAAAATGGTTAAAAATTATACAACATTTAGATCTATATTTTAAAAAAATCAAATAATAACAGACACTGACACTGAATTCAGGTTTTAGCAGGCAGCCGTTCTTTATTTGCACTTTTTCCAACAGTTTTTTACTCTCTTCTGCTGTTCCCTGCATATGCAGCGATGCCAATGTTGCTAAGAGCTCATTCATTAGTGGTTATGATATAGAGTGCCAGCTACTAGCTCAGTCAATAGGCCTTTAACTGCTCTGCCATCATATGCAGCAAACACCTACGTATGCTAAAAGAAAAGAGAGAGAATGGATGGATAGACTTAAGCGAGACTGGACAGAATGCAGCAAACTTGTCTCCTGACTCATTCTCTAATGTCTTCAGCTCTTCCTGTTAAGCCGTTCCATTGGCAAGAACACTGTGACTAATTCAATCAATGATCTGAATCATATTAGTTATTTTGTGATGTCACATGGTGCAATAATGTTTTTTAAAATGAGGAAGAGATGGCACCAACCCTATATAATAGGATCTCGAATATTCACAACCAAACCTAAACTGAACACCTGATCACAGATCAGCAGGCTGTGCCCTCTTTGAGCAAACCCAACTGAGATATTTGGATGAAACATATATCTGCTGTCTCACGTAACAAATAACACCTATTTATGACCCATCTTGTGTGATTCAATAAGCCTGAGACAGATGCAAATCTACATTTGACTGATTAGAGATCAGGACTAAAGTGCTTCGGCTGCTGATATAAGATCAGTTTACACTTTATTTTGTGGAACAGTGGATACTTAGATGCGGGAAGGAATAAACTGCCTCCAGGTCAGGCAGTGAAAAACACTTTATGTACAGTAAGTGCAGTCAGGATAACGGAGCACAGCTGACTGCGCTGATATCCTACTACACTAAAAGGCCTGCGGTATTTTTGATGGAAGAGTGGACTGACGTGTGTGTGTGTGTGTTAGAGGGAGAAGTATGTGCAAGTTTGAGACAGATGGAGAGGGGGAAAGAGTGTGTGTATATGTGCAAAAGTTTGAAAAGAAAGGCTTTAGCCCCTGTGCTCGGGTTAGAGTAGAAGAGCGGCCCTGTCCACATCTATTTGGCTGATAAGAACTCTCTGTTGTGAGCTGTCAAAGAAAGTGCTTTTCATAGGAAACTGTGTTATTTTGAACACAACACTAACACTAACTGGCCAATACTGAAATAGGTACAATTTATGATTGATAATTGAAACTTTAAATTACATTTTTATATTTTCTGAAGAACATATGTTAGTATATTGTGGTTGGCCACTGAAAAACGTGATTTTATAGTACTGTAGGCGGCTGTCCAGATGTTGTTATGTGATTGCTCATAAGTTCTAAGTGGTTTTTAGCACATTGCTATTTGATTGCTAGGTGGATGCTTATTGGCCCAGTCAAAAAAGCCCATCCACATTGATATACAAGACAGCTAGCTGTAAATGGCAGTTTAACTAACTTAAAGTAACCTTCAAACGGTTGTTCTGAAAAACTAGCTATAGCATCTGTAGTGGCAGCACTAAGAATCTAACAAACTAGCATTTGCGTTTATTTTAGTATCACTGAGAGACTGTTATAGCTTTTGGATATTAATATTTTGGATACATTTTCATTTTTCTATTTTCATTTTAGTTAACGTTTTATTGCTTGTTTTAAAAAAATATGTTTATATAGTTTTTATTCATTTTTTCTGTTTAAGTTTGATTTATCTTAGTACATTAAGTTAAACTTAGTAAAACCTACAGATATTATTATACTTTTGTATACCGCATTTTTGTATGGACAGTCAGATCAACAGAGGGTTATTAACAGAACAGTTATTGTCAGAGTAGGTTTATCACTTAACATTATATCATACTTTGTCTACTCTTTAAACAGCCTTATGATAAAAATAGGAGACTATAGCAATAGCTTTCATACCTGTACGCAACAGCGTTTTGCTTTGGACGGAACTGATGAAACGGCCTATGCTTGGCCGAAACACTTTTTTCATGGTCAACCAGTTTGAAATGTTGACTACAAACAGAGGTTTTTCAGATCTTCAGTCGTGACATATTTGCGATCCTCTGCATTTAGTCTCTGCCTACAGTGCTCTGGATCCTTCACTGGAAACAGAAAGTAACTCACTCCCACTAAACGTTTACTCTAGCACCCAGGAACAATACAAGTCAACACCATTATGACTAAAAGTTTGCTAAGAAGTATTTTCTACTAAAACAGTGTGGTGTTTGACTCTGGTTAGCGTATCCATAGAACAAGAGAAGACAACAGCCTTTTTTCTCTAGTCAGGTAGCACCGATTTCAACATTTTCTTTGCCTTTCTACTGTATAGGCAGCCAGGTTTTATTGAAAGCCTATTTTGCCAGGGGTGAAGTACCCCTTTAACTGCCAAATAAGTCTCTGTATTTCTCACAGTGTTTCATGAGGTAGTCACTGCCCTCTCTCTCAGTACCAGTGGGAAAGTCTTGTAAAGGGAGTAAAGTGTGATTTGGGACACACCGGAGAGGAAAGATTGAAAGACACACGGTTAGCCCTGAGAATGACAGAGCAACAGAGACAGAGAGGTAAAGGGAAAGAGAAAGCCTCCCGGCCCCTGGGAGAGGACGATGACAGGGTGTTATAGAGGAAGGGAGTGAGGGATTCACAGGAGCGTCAAGGCCTTCGTCTGCTGGGGAAAACCTGACAATCAATCAGAGTACACACATTGACGAAAGGCCTTTCTCTTTTTTACTTTTTCTCCCTACACCAGTTTATCACTCCTTCTCTTCTCTATTGCACTGTAGGTCCTGTGTTTGTAACATTACACATAATAATCAGAAAATCAGCACCCTTGAAAGACATATCATAACCCAAATATGAAATATGACTGACAGAAAGGATTTTCTGATTTGGAGAAAGGGCGTGGTAGAAGTTGGAATGGCTGATACTGTTTACAGTTTATGTGTGTATGATAATATATTAAGATACATATTACGTTCATATGTGCATGCTTTAAGAAGGTTTCTAAAAATAGATTCTGTGTTGTCTTGCTCATTTACTTAAAAAAAAAAAATGAAGATGTGGATGACGGTCGTGGAAGTCTCTCTCCAACATCACGCCACCAGGTCTCTCCCCATTCACGGCATCACCATAGCAACCGGCGATTCCTCTTTTACGGAGTCTCCACGGTTACCAGCCTCCTCTCATTCATAACCGTTGCCGCGGCAACGGGCCCTCTGTCATTGATGGAATCTCGGTATTGCCGCGGCAACCAGGCCAGGAGTGAGAGATAAAGTGTCCCCTTTCGATTGATCTCGGTTCCCTCCCCCTTTTATACGGCGAGGATTCTCTGACTGACCACAGTGTCATACTTATCTGCAGTTTAACCATTGACTGCATAAAGTCCATCTCATTAGCATGTTCTCTACATGTTGCTCATGTTGTCAGCATGCGAAAACAGCTGGTTCCTGCAATAAAACGGTGCTGGAATCTTCCAGCTTTTCATTCATGCTGAATCTAGGTCATCCTGATATGCAGCCGAACTCTACATTATTCAATGCTATACACTCAGGCCGGGGCATCTGGGAATACACTGCATTTGTGTGGTATGTGAGGGTATTTGTTTGGGGAGTGCGACAGTGATCTGGTATCACAATCTATTTTCTTGAACCAAAGTTTGTAAAATAGGCCTCTTGTTTGGAATAGGTTTCTTCTTTGTTAACTTCTCATAACAGGCTTCTGTGTGAGAGTTTGATCTGATCAGCATGGCTTCAGACTACTGGAAGAGTCCATTTTCACCACTGGGAAGATGATATTACTTAATTCCTTAAAATCATGCATTCCAAAATAGTATTCTCCTTCTCCTTGACTTAGCTTTCTTTAGACTTAGTGATTGATAATGCTGACATCCCTGTTACTATTGCTCACACTTAAAGGGATAGTTCACCCAAAAGTGAAAATTTTGTTCCAAAAAAAAAAAAAAAAGTTGTTCCAAACCTATATAAATTTCTTTGTTCTGCTGTACATAAAGGAAGATATTTGGAAGAATGTTTGTAACCAAGCATAGTATGGGGGAAAAAATACTATGGCAGTCAATGGGAGGCGAGATCTGCCAAATCTTAGGGGCAAATTAATGATTTAATTTCTGTTAAATTCTGACACTGGCTGTTACTTTAAGCATTCATACATTGTATAAAAAATATTTTCGTTGTAAATGAAATACGAGATTACTGTATTAGGTTTTTACAAGAAAATACTATTTCAGTGTTAAAGGAGTGACAAAGTCATATCTAAGGACTATAATATCACAGACTATTTTTTTGCTCCTGATCTCAACAGAGCTGATGGTCACTCCCTCTCCCTCCTCTCGTCCTCTCCGCTCCTTGTTACCAAGCACCCGCGTTTCCTCTGCATCCTCACGTTCCCCCTACCTCAGCTCCCTCCTTTTTCCACAAATGCTTTTTTTCCCTATTAGTCCCTCTCTTGCACTGTTACATTTGTGATGAAAGAAAAATGAGAGTGAGAGAAACATGGAAAACCTCTTTCACCCATTACAACTACATAACACACGGATGCAGTGTCTCATTCTTACACACACACACACTCCGTCCATTACTGAGAGCCTTACATTCTCTCTCTGGCTTTCTGTTGTCGTCCTTCCCACCTGTCCATATGTGGCAACCAGCATGTGTGTGGCCTTCTCAAGGACAAGAGAAAGAGCAACTTCACAAGCACACACAAGCAGAAGGTATATGTTAATGTCTGTAACATGACGTGTATGTGGTGAGAGATAGAGAAAGAGGGATAGAGAGAGGTTTTCTACCTCTGTGAATATTGTACCTCTGCCATCTTTTCCATTATCATTATTGCTCTGCAGTCATTTAGAGAAAGACATCCTTCCCTTCACCTCCATATAGGGCTTAACCACACACTCACCCTGAAACACACTTATTCTAACATCAACACACACTCATGCACAAACACACTTCACTTAAAGTGCATCTATTCCTGAAACACGCTTTTAACCTGGTGTCCGGTAGGCACAATGGTACTGTTAACACAGACACAACTTCCTGGACATGTTCTCAAAAAAGATCATGTAGACACAGTATTATGGTGGCAAACATTTTATCTTTAAAATAACATGAACAATTAAGCAAAATGCTTAATGTAAAACACAATATGGCACAAAAGGCACAATATGTAATTTTTCACCACTAGAGGTCACTTATTCAAAACAAAGGCGTAGCTTGATGACGCCTTGATTTCGTGGAATCATGGGAGGTGTTGTCTTCACATCTACAGCTGGTGGAAAAAAATCTGATGTGCCTCGGGCAGAAATCATATTCATAGATGAGCTAATGTATTAAAGATTAATTAACATTACTGTAGTATGAAGCAGGGTGTAGCTGAAAGCCATTGGAGCTGAACGAGGCTGCTGGAGGGATTGCTAATGAGATACAAACACAAAACAGCTCGAGACCGCTTCCGCTTCTTCTGGTCATAAGTATGTGGGCTAACGCAGCGCTGTTTTATCATATTATATACATTTGTGTGTTGAAAGTTGTTATAATGCTACTCTGTGCGTTCGCTCAACAGCTGCTAAGACACTTGTTGCACACTGCAGTAATCTAGATTGATATTAGGCATGGTAAAACATGG
The DNA here is from genome assembly GCA_037101425.1 of Elopichthys bambusa. Classification (NCBI taxonomy): domain Eukaryota; kingdom Metazoa; phylum Chordata; class Actinopteri; order Cypriniformes; family Xenocyprididae; genus Elopichthys; species Elopichthys bambusa. Next base: position 20,115,478 of record CM074452.1, on the reverse strand, counting down.
TACTCTCAGTAAATCAAGCAAACCAGATTTAAACAATAAGACTTACATTGTGTTGAGCTATATAACAATTTTCCCCTAGTTTTCTATCCAAACAGTTTCTCACCTGTCTAATAAAACACATAATATATTAAAGCGTCTTTGGGGGTTTCCATGGTTTCTACAAAATAAAACCAGAAACTGAGGGTAGTACCGGTATGATGTCATTGATAGGCGATGCACGGACACGGTCTGTGTCCTGGTTACAATTGCTTATTTCTCTGGATTTAAACATTCTTGGAAACATTTGGGATAAAGTAAGTACACAAGTCAACAAAATATATAACACTGTTCTAGTGGTTTTTGGATATTTGAATCCAAAAATCTTACATATTGTAATTTTAAAGGGTTATTGAGTGAGTACACTCATAAAATGGTGACAGTGTGTATTGGATCAAACAGAAAGTGGACTGCTTGCATGAACGGATTGCACTGACACACAAACTATGTAAAGTTTTAGCTCAAAATACCCCACAGATCATTTTTTATAACATGTTAAATTTGTCACTTTTTGAGGGTGAGCAAAAACGCTCCTTTTTTGTGTGTCGCCTTAAATGCAAATGAGCTGCTGCTCTCAAGAAGAGGGCGGAGTTTCAAGAGCTCATGTTAGCAGCGCCGATTACCTCAAGCAAAGTAACTTAAAATGTTAGAAACTGTTCAATCTTTTATGTTCAAAACGGAGTCGGACAATGATTGAGAGACTCAAGAAGAAGTGACAACATGTAGAATGCAACACAACGTTTCTGAATGGTTAGTTGATAAATTTATGTAGCTGATGTGGAGTTAACTATCTTAAAGTTACTGAATAGCATATTCTGTCATGATAATCTATAAATCGCTCGTGTGGGAACTGTTGTAAGCTGCATAAAGCCAGAACAGGTATAGTTTAGCTTAATTACGGTTATAACTTCTCATGTTGTTATCTTGCTTTCATGACATGCTATTGCATTTGTGTTATGTACTGTATTGCAATAACATGGCCTCGCCCCCTTTGTTGCATGTTCCCAAAGGCAGGGTTTATGTAAATTTTAGGGTTAGTGATGTCACCAACCCGGGAAGAAGCTCGTTGTGGTCCCTACCAGCCATTTCTTTTAGTCCTTAAACAGATATTTCTTTAAAAAAAAAATTCTCCCTTTGCTTTGAACATTACACACTAACTAAAGTTAAAAAAGTAAAATCATAATAAACCACCCCTTTAATCAAATGTGCCAGAATGCTGTTCCATGTTGTTAACAACTATCTTGGTCAATATATTACGGTTTAATATTTAATTTTAAATAAGTGACTATATGTGAGTGTAGACCGGAGAGAGTAAGAGAGAAAGATAAAGTGAGAAAAGTAGAGAGTGGTGTCTTCTCTGGCCTTCCACGGTTCTCTCTTATTACATAACACCGCAATGGAAACAGCTGCACATGGCAGCGCTAAGGTGTGTCCAGAAACTGAGAAATCTTCTACAGGCTAAACCATGGTGTTATTCTCTCGGTCTCGCTCACTCTCTCGCTCTTTTCCTCTCTGTCTCTCTTCACTGTGTGTGCCAGTAGTGAAGTCACAGATTGGCACGGAGCAGGCAGCCAATAGCCAGCGCAGTCACGACTCAGGAATCTGCCAAGTAAGAGCTGTACATTGGCAACACGCGCACAAGCAGTGGCAGTGGTATTGCAGAATGTGATAGGGAACTAATAACGGTACTGGTTCAAAATGGAAGTACTACTAAATGGTGCTGAATTAATTTAAAATAAAAGTGAAAAATATTAAAACTTACTAAAATAAAAAACAAGTATTGTTCATTATATACATATAATATATAATACTTATATTATAAACACACATTAACTGACATTTAAAAAAAAATCCTGATGCTGGAAAAAGCAAGTTCATGTCATTATCTGTCAAGTACTCAAATGCAGATTCAACATGAGCTCTTTCAGACTGTCCGCTGTGACCAGTGACCACTCTGTGACCAGCAGCAAACTCTGCTCAGAGGTCATGATAGTCTGTCACTCTGCTGTCAAGCTTCATTGACGTCTTGATGTAAAATCTACGAGGTGAAACTAAAATGTAGAACTAGAGTTTTCGAGCTGATGGAGAGGCACTCGAGGGAGTACTGCAACCACAGCCCTTGTCAGAAGCAACATCCTTGTTCAACTGACACGCAAGAGCATGTGACAGGGCACAATGAAATGTAATGACATCTGTGTCCAATATTCTGGTAATTATTTTCTGACTAATTCTAACTGGAGTTCTTTATTCCAACACAAAGCAATTACGATTTCTTTGCCAGTCGAAAGGCTGAAACAACCTCAAACTAATGTAGCAGCTGATATCAGCCAGTTTTCATTACATCATAAACATAGTTTAATCATAACAACTCTCTGAATAGTTTTAGCATGTTATTGAATATGGCGATATTAATTTATTTGTTCTTGATGGACTAGATCTGCTACGCTGCTACTGCTGCAGAACAAGTATGGACTCGCTACTACTAATAGATACACAGACAAGCTACTGTGAGCATGTAAGATATGCTGCTGCATAAATAAACAGACATAAATCCTGTAGCAGATCTAGACAGGTGGAACTGGGGAAGGAGGAGGGTTTCAGAGGAACTTATAGCTTATAGCAAACAATGAACTGGACTATTAAAATGTTGAGCGATGTTGAATCTCACTGACTGCAATCAGTTTTCATGACTGAACTAGATATTTATTATATCTGCCTTTTCAGGGCATTATAACTGATATGTCCTCACATTTTTATAAATAGCTAATAATATTCAAAGAGTTTTGCATGGCGGCAGAATGAGGAAAAAAATGGCTCTGTAAAACAACAACTTTAAGACCAAGAAAAAGCTTGTGCTCGCTGGTAATGTTGGCAGTAGACTGAACAACTGTGCAAGCAGTAAGCAGTAATCCTACTATGGATGGCGCCCATTACCTGCCTGTCATCAAATCAGGACTACTGAGCAAACATCACATCACAATATTTATATTCAAATCAAAGTTGAAATGTTTTTCAGAACGTTCCTATGCTGCTGGTTCACTAGAAAATGGAAGTAAAGGTCTGTGCTGGTGAAACATAAATAATATTATTTAATATATTTAATATATAAAATATGATCTTATTATATATATATAATTAAATAAAAGTTTTACAATAAAAAAAATATTTTTGATAGACTATTTTAATAAAATAAAATAAATAAAAATAATAAAATAAGATAACTTAAAATAAAATAAAATATTCTCTTCAACAGAAAGAGAGAGAAAAAACACACAATCACTTGCTTCTACAAGTGACACAACATGACAGTCCAACATGACAGTATGCGTGTGTGTTTGTTTCAGTAGGTAAAGGTGTGTATGAGTCTGACTGTAAATAGAAATCAAAGCTACAGGAAGCAGCATGGAGGATGCATTGTATCATCAAAGTGTAGCTCTTTCTCTCTAGCACACACACAACAACACACACATATACTGCTGTGAAAGTCAGCTGATGCTTACAAATGTGTCCAATGTGCGCACACAGCAGTTGACGGTGAGTAAAAATGTCTGTATTGAGGATGTAGTTAATGATTAGCCATGTTCAGTTTCGCAGCTGCTTGTGTGTGTGAAGATCTGGCTGTGTCTAAAAGCGGGGCTAGTTGATTGATCATCTGCAGTAGTGAAAAGCAGGTTACTGCGGCAGCTAACGAAAACACACACACCCGCTCGCCTTGCTCCATTACGTTTCCCTCGTTCTCATTCTCTTCCCTTCCCCCTCCACCTCTATCCTCCATGTTCTAGTTTTTTTCTCTCCTTCTTCCCATCATTTCTACTTTCACTATTTCCCTGTGGAAAAGACAAGCACTGCTGGTCAACAGTGGATGCTGTGTTTTGGATGCTGGTATATTGGTGTCCTTACCAATCTTCTTAAAGGGACAGTTCACTCAAAAATAATTCCGTCATCATATACTCACCTTCACGTCGTTCTCAACCTGTATGACTTTCTTACACTTAAAATAAATTTACAGTACCCTTCAAAAGATTGAGGTTGGTAAGATTTTTTTAAAATGTTTTTAAAGGAAGTCTTTTGTGTTTAACAAGACTGCATTTATTTGATCAAAAACACAGTAATATTGTAAAATATTATTATAATTTAAAATAAATGTTTTCAATTTTAATATATACTTTTAAATATAATTTAGTCCTGTGATGACAAAGTTATATTTTTAGCAGCCATTACTCCAGTCTTCAGTGTCACATGATCCTTCAGACATCATTCTAATATGCTGATTTGGTGCTCAAGTAACATTTCTTATTATTATCAATGTTGAAAACAGTTGTGCTGCTTAATATTTTTGTGGAAACTGTGGTACATTTTATTTTAGGATTCTTTGATAAATAAAAAGTTGAAAAGACCAGCATTTATTTAAAATAGATTTTTTTTTTGTGACATTATAAATGCATTTACATTACATTTGATTTAATGTGTTCTTGCTGAATAAAAGTATAAATAAAAAAAGAAATATTACTGACCCCAAACTTTTAAATAGTGTGTGTGTGTATATATATATATATATATATATAATACTTATATAATATATAAACAATTTTATATAATATATATTATATAATATATAAATAAATAATAAAATAATTAGAATGTCCAAGTAGCTTTTTTATACAAAGTCAGTGGAAATAGGCACAAATTTGATACCATTCACTTATGGAAAAGAGCAGTATGAAAGTAGGCAATACAGGTATGTAATGACAAGTAAATGATAAAAGACCTTTCATTTTGGGTGAACTAGTCCTTTAACTAGCTTAACCAGCAAACCTCCCTTTGTCAGTCAAAATAATAATGCTAGTCGACCAGCATTTTGCCAACCAAACCAGCACTAACCAGCATAAATGAGCTTTTCCGTATTTTTACTCCACCGTGGATTCTTCAGCCTCTCATCTCCTCCTCTCCAGTCCATACATCTTTCCACATCTACCAACACCTTCTCTCTCTCTCTCTCTCTCTCTCTCTCTAATTTTCCAATATTTCAAAGCCCAGGGGAATGGAGTAATGGAGTCACATGACCCTGCCCTTCTTTAGAACTGCAATACTACAACACACCCCCACATACACCAGTCTGTCTCTCTCTCTTTGCTTCCCTGTGAGGTGACATTTCAGACGTGCCCTGATGGTTGCTCCCTATAGTGCTGCTGTGATCTGCCCTGTGTTTGAGAATCCGTGTGTGTGTGTGTGCTCATTAAGGCATGAGGGAGCCAGCGTCCATGCAACCAGACCTCTGCTGTGTACATAGTGTTGCTTCGCACAGAGTTCCAGAGGGGGCATGTCTGTCTCTTAAGCCATGCAAAATCTTTTAGCATACATGTTAAGGATAATGTGCAGTCAACCAGTCATAAGGCAATCTATAGATCTATCATCTATTTTATATCTGAGTTAAGAGCTTAAAAAGGCCATGAAATGCTTAGTAAAACAGACAAAAAGTCTGACTTCATGCAAAAGTAAAAAAATAATGACTAGTGTAGTCTGAATCATGAACAAATGACTCTTTTAATTAATTTTAATGTTCAGTCCTTCACTGAACATACAAATTATTACATAATAATGTTTGACTTTAGAACGCTACCATCGACGAAACAGAATGAAGCATTCTAGAGAGCCATGTAACAATTGTTTATATTGACTCAAGCAGCTAAAATTATATTTCATTTGGTCTCTGCAGTTTGTATACAAGAGCTATGACATCAGACATCATTCAGTGAGTGTGTTTGTTTAACTCACCCCGTGAGCACCACTACAAAGTCCATCACGTTCCAGCCGTTTCTCAGGTAGGAGCCCTTGTGGAAGGCAAATCCCAGCGCAAGAATCTTAATGCCCGACTCAAAACAGAAAATAGCAATGAAATAGGGCTCTGTGTCATCCTGCGAGAGAAAGAAAACACACAATGCCTGGGTTTATTAACAAGTGACTTTCAAATTGTCCTGTGCATACTTGAACAAAAAGGAACAGATTAAATAATGTTTATATGGCAGTGCTAAACTACTCTTTTACTGTGTGTGTGCCTGGTATTCCCTATGTTATGGGGACCCTTGTGTCCCCACAAGGACAGTAATACCAGTAAATTTTGACCTTATGGAGACTTTTTAGGGTTAGGTTATAGTTTTTATAACTAGTTGTACTATATATGTGAGGGCCTAATGTCCTCACTTATATAGTGAAATATTATGACAACTGACTAGTGAGGACATTTTACTGGTCCTCACTAGTTTAAAGTCTATAGGGGCTTTTCCACCGGATGAATGTTTTCATAGTTCCTATAACCAGTGTTGGGGTAATGCATTACAAGTAATGCAAGTTATGTAATCAGATTACGTTTTCCAAGTAACTAGAAAAGTAATGCATTATTTTTAAATTTAAAACACAAGATCTAAGTTACTTTTTCAAATAAGTAACACAAGTTACTTTGATTTCCCATTTATTGACTGACAGCTCTCCTGTTCGCATATTGAGAGAAACTTATTTGGATTTAATTTTTTTGTTTTTTATCGTTGAAGAGTGCTAAACTAAACGGAGTTGCGCCCTCTACTGTACAGGTGTGAATTTGCATTTCCTTCAGCCTGAGGCTTGTTCATGTTACTTATGGTGTATGAACCTTAACATTTGCCAAAAATAGAGTAACTTTTTTGTTATTAAACAACAATCAAGAAAGCAAACCCATGAAAAAAAGTAACGCAAAAGTAATGTTACGCATTACTTTCCATAAAAAGTAACTAGGTAACGCAATTAGATCCTTTTTTGGGGAGTAACGCAATATTGTAATGCATTACTTCCCAACACTGCCTATAACTATTGGGAGAAGTAACCCTTTTTAGTGTGTTAACGCTGCAGGAACTGGGAATGATTTTAGTTATAGGAATGCCTTTTCGGGGGACTAAATAGACTTTATGCTGAACATATCACACGAACAAACAGGAAAACAGGTCTCATGGCATCCGCTTGTCAGAGAAAGTGTTAACGGCGGTACGAACTGACAGCGATATCTACAGACTTTTAAGATAATCAGCTAACCTAGCTAGTTATTTTTATTGTCATTTTATTCAATTTAAATATCTAAAGGTTAATAAGAAGAAGAAGAATAAAAAAAACTATTAGATATCAAACTGCATATGCAATGGACTTTGGTTATGCTCATCTTTGCTCGTTCCTTTGAAGGTATCTGGAGTAAAACGGCTCTATATTTAACGAAGCACAAAAAAGACCCAAACTGGAAGCAATGCAACCTGTTTTACAGAATACGGAAGTTTGTTGTGCATAATCCCGATTAGCTCATTGACTGGCCGAATGCATGCCGTACAAAACACCAGCCAGCGCCATTTTTAAAAAGCCATGTAAACACACAGTTTACATACAGTCAAAATAACATACTGTATACTGGTGCGAATGCAACCAGGAAAATGGCCCTAGGGGACAGCTTTGTTCCTGGGGGACCACCCTGGTGGCTAGTTCCTATAACTATATGAGTTGCTACAACTAACCGGTGTGAAAGCCCCTTATGCAATGTCCTTACTAATGTAGTAAAACCATCATGAATATGTGTGTGTGTTGCACTTTACCAGTCGTTCTGACAGTGGAGTTTTGTCTCCATCTGGTAAGTGTTGTTCAAGAGCCAGTACGATGCAGTTGGCAATGATGGTGGTCAAAATCATCCACTCAAATGGAGTAAGAGGCAAAGTTAAGGCTCATATCAAACATATTTATAATTCAAAAGTATTTTTACCATAATATTAAAATCACAATGCAAAATTAATAAAAATGTATTAACTTTGCAATGTTACAAAAATTAACAAATATAATGTCAAAATGTTAATTTTATTATACTATACATTTTATTATACTATAATATTACAAGAAATTGTATTAAGGAATTAATATTACAACAACAACATATCATGCGCATATAATGTTGTCCGCTTGCAGAGTGAGTTTGTATAAACCATGTGAGTGATATGGAGCTGTGGGCCTGGGCTCACACATATACATACAAAAATAAACACACACACACACACACACACACACACACACACACGAAGTGGGCTGCAGGGCTGTATTAAACAGATGAGTGTGGATAAATTCAGCCTGGCTGTAATAGAGCACTCATTATCCAGTTACTGTGTGTCTCTTCACCAGCTGCCACTGGCACTGATACCACACACACACACACACACACATACACACTCTCTCAACACTTGTCATAACCGCTTATGTCATGCATGTGACATACAGACAAGCACACAAACAAAAACACATGCAGTCCTTGTGATGACTGCTACACACTTTGGTAACAGTAGAAATGTATGAAGTTCATCTGCATTCAAACTATTAAAAGTGTCATGAAACTTTGATACTATGTGTGTATGTACTGTATACATATCATATATTTCCATACATAGCAAAAATAGTTTCTTAAACAGAATTTTTGTCTTGTTTTCTAGTAAAAATATCCAAACATTTTTTAAAACAAGATTCATTTAAATTTTTTAAGAAAAAAAATATCTATAATTATTCAAAATTAGTAATAAACACTTCTTACTCTATTGATTATTCTTAAACATAAAACTCAGTTTTGTTAGATTTATGCTAAATACAATATAATACAAAACTGAAACATTGCAGAAATTGTAGAGGCTCTAAACCCGTTTCCCAGTTTCGTTTCTTACACTTCTTACACTTTAGTTTCTTTCTGGTTTATTCTGAAGCAGAAACCTCACTGATTGCTTTTAGATTTATGCTAAATAATATAATATAATATAATATAATATAATATCTAACGCAGACAACAAAACAAGACGAAAACAATGAAACTTTGCAGAAATTGTAGAAGTTTAATACAGATGCCCCAGCAGAATGTGACAACATATTCTGTTCCTCATTGTGTGGCCTTAATTATTTTCAAGACCTTAATTATGAGACTCAACACATATTGACAACACACCTGATTCATTCTATATGCATTATGCAAATATCAAGGCTCTAGACTAACATTTGAGAGCAGTAGCACCAGTGCCACCAAGTTCTACAGATGATGGCACCAGCACCTGATTTCATAGCACTTCGATAGCTTCAGTGATTATAAAATGAGTGCTCTTTATTTGCTTTCTGTGCAATTCCGTCGTAATTTGAAAAAAAGTTTTGTTTTTCATGAAATTTTGTGACTTGATATTTTGATGATTTGATATTTTATTATAGTGTGTTTGCATAATGTCTAAATATAAATTCAATAGCAAAACGTGTGAAAAAAAAAAACAACTAAAAATGAAATGGCTAATAAGCAAATAAAATGCTCCTCTGCCAACATCTACTGGTTATAGTGGTAATTTCATGTCTTTATTTTTAAATAAAAGTGTTTGTTTGCCACCAAGTGTTAGTTAACCTACATCTTGAAACTTTTAATTTTACAAATGGGGACAAGTCCTTGAAAAGTGCTTGAATTTCACTCTCAAAAGGCTGTGCGAACCCTGAAATAAATAATGTAAAAAACATTATTTCTGCCACAATACCATGGCCACAGTTAGCATTACTACCTTAAATCCATGGTGAATGCTGGTGATTTGTCGAATGAAAATCCTTCATTCATGGCACAGTGTTTTTCCTGGTTTCCACATCAGCGCTATTTGATCTAATATGGTTTATAACAGAAAATTCTGCACCAAATTTGAATGCTTCTGACTAGATCTCGCAGTGATGTTATTAATTCTGCGGCTAATTCAAACACTTTCTCAGTGGATCTCCCAGCGCTGTGCAGTAACAGTGTCGTGTGATCAAAGATCGGCCTGCGAGTACCTGCCCTGATCTCAGGCTGCGTTGTCTATTATAGGTCCGAGCTAATAAACGGTCCGCGCTGTGCAGCTCAATGAGCGCGGTTTCGTTACGCTTTTGTTTCTTTTGCTATTTGATGTTTCTCATATGCAACAGAAATGGCAGCTCTATCAGCTGGGCAATGTGGTAGTTGCACTAGTGCAAATTCAGTCACACCGGCAGAAAAAAAGTTTGCAAATTGGTCGAAGTCTGGAGCCCTGCATATGAACATGGCACCTAAATTCACCTCAAACTGTCTGCATACTGCATGTAAACTATTCAAAGTACATCAGTTATTTTGTGGCGCAAAAAGAACAAACACAGACCTCTCAGGGAAACAAGCTCACATCATAACTAAGTCCTTAGACATACACACACATTATTTATTCAGAGCTCATTGAAATTACCAACACACAGTTAGCTCAGGGCTAACACGGCTAGCAGTACATTGCATGCTGGGAGACTTAAAGTGGTACCCATGGCAACCAATCCAGTGCTAAAGTGAGCATGTGCAGAGCAGTTGTTCTGAGAAATGAAATGTGAGCATTTCTGCAAACCCTTCACAGCAGAAACCACAGACAGGGATGATGCAGAGTGCTACACACTAAACTACTAAACAGCTGAAATATTCCCTTCTCATTTCAACAGTCTTCTCTCTCGTTTTGTTTCTGTATCTACCTACTAATCGTGCAGTTGCACGGCGCTAATGGTTGTTCCTGGAAAAAAAAAAAATCATCTGGAGTGGTAAATCTGTCTGCAGCTCATAATGTGCCCTTAATAATTCACATCTCAATTTTAAGTCTCAGATAGAGAGATGGAGGGCGAGAGAGACAACAAGGGTGATTGAGAGAGAGAAGGAGAGAAAAATAAGACAGAGAAGGACAACAGTGAGAATGTAGATGTATTTAAATGAGGAGGAAAAGAAAAGGAAAGGCAAGGAGAGCTGGCAACAGAGAAAGAGAGAGAGAGAGGCAGAAGAGCTGTGAAATGGAGAGTTGGCCAGCATCTGAGAGAATCTTCTGCATCTCTCCATCAGCAGTTTAAATGTGTATTAGACTAATAAGAGGTAGTGATGGTGCCAGTTCCCTCTTTCAATCTCTTTTGCTTTAATTAAAAAGTCTGCGCACAGATCCAATACAGCCAAAGACATACAATGTTCTCCTCCTATATACTGTATACATATTTGTCTCTTCCTCTAACACACATACACACTTAGTCAGCTATAGCTACACAGCAAAATAATATATTTGTTTAAATCTTAATCAGATTTTTTAACAGCCTTAAATTATGATAAATTTACTTATTTTCAGAGAATACAACTTAAATTAAGCTTAAAAAATGTAAGTTTCAGCAATTTTTTTTCTTTTTTAAAGCAGGAATCTAACACAATTTAGTTGTGTTTATGCTTAAAATAAGAAAAAAAATAGTAAAAACAACAACAGTATGTTTACATTTAGGGTTATGCTTAAAATAATATTTTTTATATGAAGTAACAACAACAATAACAATATTATTATTATCATCATCATCATCATCATTATTAGAATTATTATTTAATATCTTATACAATTTGCAAAATGCTGCTCAAGTAAATTTATCTTCTTTTAAACATGTTTAAATATATTTACTGGAAAACAAGACAAGAATACAGATTTTTTTTTTTTTTTTTCTTAAGCTAATTATTATAATTACAGAGCGACCTCAGTGTAAACTTAAGACCCACAGTCCATTCACTGTCCATCTAATGCCCATTGTTCACAAAACAAAAAACTAATCTGATTGGCTAAGTGAGAACTTCTAGGAGTAAAACAAACTCTGGCCCACATTGTATGTCACTTAGTCTGGCTGTGCGAGACCTAACCTTAAACCAAACCTTACCCCTAAAAGACAAGGTTTTCGCATTAAAAAATAATGAATAATTTTTACCATTAAGGATGTCCCCCAATGGGAGATTTTGTTAGATTCAGCTAACTTCTAAAGGGCAAATTTTCCTTTAAGTATAGCTTAAAAAACACACACACACACCATAACATTACTTCTCTATCTGCCTTTTTTGTGTCCTTAAAACCTTTCCATGACCATCTTTTCTTGTCCTTACAAGCACTTTTCCACACCTCACGTGCACACACACACACACACTAACATACTGTACACTCCCTCACATGCACACACTGCATTATCAGGCATCAGCATATTGACGCTAGACTGCTCACAACTAAAAACTCCATATTACATTATCAGAAAGCAATCCAGAGTAGAGGAGAGACATCTAATACAGTCAGTTAGCCCTCCAGACTTTAGAAACTTTTCATGGGCATCGTTTAAAGGACAACAGTTCACATGACCTGCATTGTCTGCACTTTCCATTATGACATTGTGCATTTCTATAAAGTTGAACTAAACTTTGTCGTATTTGTGTAACAGCCCTGAAACTAAAAAATGACTGAACTTTAGTTACACACCTTTAGTTTGTGTTTGTAAATGTTTAACTGACATAGACGTGTTGGGCAGAGAATATTTTTTAAAGGGTTTCTGTGCTCTAGATTTAAGCTGACAATGTGCTTTAGGGTAAACAAAGCTGATGAGATGAACACATTTCAACTGAAATAAAACAAACAACCTTACAAATTAAATGAAAGAATCCACAAGACTCAGCAAGGGCTCTCGCCAACGCGCTTGCCTCGCTTTCCCATTCTCTTTGGCACACCATGGTCTTCCTGTCTCCATCTTTGCATTTTCCTTTCCTCTTCGATTGCTCAGTTTTTCCTGCAGAGGGACCTGAAGCAAGCGTGTGTGTGTGATCCATCATGCTAAAAAGCCTTCAGTTATGAATTCCCCCTCCTGTTCCATATACGCTACACTAAAAATAGATACATGACAGATTAAAGAGTCTGCTCCTCTCCTCCTTGAAACCCATTTCTTTCACTCTGTCACTCTCTTTTTCAGTATTTTATTATTTTTGACATTAAATTCTACTGCATCCTGCTGCGTTCGGGTCTTTAGAGGTCTAAGTGACTCTTGATTCACAGAGATTTGTTCGTTGCTCCACCGTCTTAGCACCCTTTTCTCTCATTTCCCCACTCTCTCTCACTCTAACGCCCTCTCTATAGCTTTCTTCCTCCATCAAGGATCCCTTTAATGGTTTTCATTGCAGTAAGCCTGTGTGAGCTGACTGCTGGATGCTAACTGCACGCACATGAGGGCTGTTTTACTGATGCAATATGCAGAAAGATCCTGATTCTGCAGCTGGAATAACATTACATTCAATACCAGCACACTCATATAAACAGTCTGCTCTAATACATCTAAAACAGGGATAGTTCGACTAAAATTATATTTCTTTCACCAGTTATTCACACTCATGTCATTCCAAACCTGTGTGACATTCTTCTATGGAACACGAGATATATTTTTTAAACATGTCCAATAACCATTGTTGGTTTGGAGCCCATTGACTTTCATTTTATGAACAAAAACAGTGAACTCTAGACTGAACAGAGAGATGGTATCAATATCTGATTGACATTAGCCAGTAAAATGTCTTAATTAATATCCATTTACTGTAAATCTGTCCAAATATGAAATTAAATGGTGTGCAGACTGTGCATTTGTCACCTGTTTTTAACATTTAGCCATGGTGAAATAAAGGCTTTTTAAAAACTTTTTCTATAAGATTTGAGTCCCTTGGACTATCCTTAATTTTATGAGATGAAATTAAATAATTTTGGAAACCAAAATAATTCAAAATCTAAACTAAATTCCCCAAAGTTCACAAAATTTAGTATAAATGTATGTATGTATGTATGTATATAAAAGTAAAAAGTTATTATGTTTTATTTAGCAAGCCTGTAGCCACCTAGATCATAGATGGAAAAGAATAAAATAATATAAATAATAAATAAATAATAAATTATCTCTGATATTTAGTGAACTATTCGATTGACAGCGGTGGCAAAACTTTGCCTAGAGGCAAAACTGCTCAGAATGAGGAGTTCTATCACATGGTATGAATGTTGTGGGCATTGTGGGCAAAAAAAAAAAAAAAAAAATAATAATAATTTGCATAATATACAATCCTTTACTCATGTGAGAAAGGCGAAGGCGCCCCCTGGTGGTCAATTTCTTTCGAATTTCTCACAGGCTTCTAGGGCCATAAGTCAAACATAATAACTTTTTGCCCAGTGAGTTTCGTTTCAACAGTCTCCGTTAACTTTGTCTGACAGCCACTCGAAATTCATTGGCCGGAGCGACTGTGTTTTTCGCAATATGCGAATGTCTTTATAAACAATCATGGCACCTTGGACAAAGACCGCATGCCAGTTTTCAAATCAATTGAAACGACTGTTGCGTAGCTATAGCCGTTTTCATATTTTTTTCATTTTATTGCACCACCAAGTGTCCAGTCGTCGCATCCTTTGTCACGACCACAGACCGAGCCCATACAAAGGTGTACCAAGTTTGGTAAAATTATGTCATTCCGTTCAAGAAGGATAGTCGTTTTCTACGCCCATGGAATATTTTGGTGTCTATCGCAGACGTGAATCAAAATATCGACTTTTTTTTAATAATTATTGACAGTCTGACTCCAGAGAATCTTTCTGCACTGGTTTGGTTCTGATCGAGCGAAAAACCTAAAGTAAGTTTTTCAAAAAATCTCGCCAGGGTGACGATCAAATCGTGCGTTTTTTCCCCCCGTCTTGTATATGACATAAGACAATTGAGCCTGCAACGAATGGTTTAGGAGTTAAGAGCCACTGAGTACTTATGAGTACTTTTGATTGCTGTGGCGCCACCATTAAGCCGATTGGGGACAGCTTTGGTCGTTGTGGACGGACTGGGTACTACAATCCCTCAAAGTTTCAAGTCTCTACGACTTACGGTTTGGTCTGTCCGATCGCTTTTAGGGGAGAATGCTGATACTTGGAAATTCTAACAATTACAATAGGGTTTCAGCACTACACACTTGAACCCCTAATTATAAATAATTGAAAAGCAAAAAAAAATGTATACTAATTAAGCACCAAATCAGTATATTAGAATGATTTCTGAAAGATCATGTTTTTTGTTTTGTTTTGTTTTTTAATGAAAACTGACCCAAAGCTATTCGTTGATCAGATTCCACTGAACAATCCAAACGCATGGTGATTTGAACAAAAGTGTCGCTGCCGTACATGGAAACAGCAGCGCACACCATCCACCTGTGAGATTGGAAACATATATGTGTTTGCTGCTGGTGATCATATTGATCTGTTCTGGCTGAAGTTGTGTTTGTCTTATGTTGTGATATTGATATAGATTGTATGGAAACACATCCTTTAGTTTCAACCACAATTTCATGCTGTTCTTCTTTACAGCTATGATCTGTGTGACTGTAATATTAATATAATTACCTGCTTGCTTTCTAGAACCTGCAGGAAATTGCCCCAAAATTCATCTGATCCTTTGAAAAATAAAATATAGTTGTAAATTAAGCTGTACATTCTGTAAATGATGACTTCCCTTACTTCTCTCCATGCCTCTCCTGCCTTGTTCTTTGACTTTTTCTAAACAAATTTTTTTGTTTTTGTTTTTTGTTCTTAATCTGTCCTTTACCGCACAAACACCATCTCACCCACTGTATCGTTCTGCATCTTTTGCATTAGTGCTAAAGGTTAGTTAACAGGATGATTGCGGCTCTAATGTGCAGGGATGTAAAATGTGATTCATACTTAATATGAATATAGCAGAGACCATTGCTTGTTGTCACAATTTTATCTCTAGGGAATATTTCTCAGAGAAGGTTTAATTTTAAGCCCAATTTCTGTAAAAGCATAAACGTTTTGACTACAAAAAAAGTGAAAGATCATCAAAGGTCATTGCCCGGGAACAAAGATACAGTTAGTGGAGAACTATATGGAGTTGTCACATTGTGTATCAGCAAAATTTAGATGACAAAACAATTATTAAGCACAAAGCTAAAATGTTGAAGGTATCATATAAAAATATGAAATTCTGAGTAATAAATGTACACTAATCTTGAAAGTTTGGGGTCAGTATGATTTTTTAATGTTTTATTTTATTTTTTTTAATAAGTCTCTTATGCTCACTAAGGTTGCATTTATTTGAACAAATATACAGTAAACAGTAATATTGTGAAATTATTACCATTTAAAATGACTATTTTAATACATTTTAAAATATAATTCATTCTTGTGATGGTAAGGCTGAATTTTCAGCATGATCCTTCAGAAATATGCTAATATGCTAATTTGCTGCTCAAGAAACATTTCTTATTTTTTATCAATGTTGAAAACATTTGTGCTGCTTAATATTTTTGTGGAATATGCATGACAACTAAAAAAAGATGAGTTGGTGTGGAGGACAGAATTTTTTTGTGACAACTAGCCCCACTCCCTCAAAATTCACTTCTAACCACCCTTGTGTGTATATATGAGAAAAGGAGTATCATAAATGTATGTATATATGTTTCAGATATAGCGGACATTCACTCAACATTTCTGCCATAAAGGCCTCAATTTTCATATTTACAGAATGTCCGTCATTTTGACACGCCTCCTTTTCATTCAATCTCTTCACTTCAATTTCTTTCTCATTCCTCCATTTTTCATTCAGTCTTTCTGCATCATGTCAGTAAACACCAAATACTCCTCATTTCTTCCACTTCCTCTTTCTCTCCAGTCTTTAAACGTCAAACCGGCACCTTTCACACCCTGACATCTGCATGTTTCTCTCTGTCTGCCCTGTATTAAAAAGCTTTTTGTTGCTTATTCCACCCTGTTTTCTCTCCACTCCTCCACGTCTTATCTTTTATCCTTCCTTTTCAGCCTTTTTTCCTTTCCCTCCTGCATTTCTGTTTCCTTCTCGTTCTCTCGCTCTCGTTTGAGAGTGCTGCACATCAATCATACAATCTTAATTCAGTCAGAGCGCTACTGCCGCCTCAGCATTTCTGCAGAGAGAGAGAGAGAAGATAGAGGGAAGAAAGAACATAAACAGTGGCGGAACAGACGGAGAGAGAGCCCCTAGTGAGAGAAACTGAAATGGAGAGTGTGAGGAAGAGAGATGGGTGTATAAACAGAGAAGAGGGAGAATGAGAAAACGGGAAATGCGGAGAGGTTTCAGAACTGAGGGTGGAGGGGAAGAAGAGATGCAGTATTTTTTTTTCTGCTCGACTGAAAGTGGGCTTCAGGTCAGCTGACTTAAAAACACTGAACCACAACTGCGATCATGCACGAACATGCATAATAAGTACTCATTTTCAGAACACACATTTGTAAAAACACATTCAAATTTAGGGTGGCCCTCTGCCCAGAGTGAGAGTTTTGGGTCTATCGAGGTTAACTGCTTAAATATTAGCTCAAAAATAAAATTAAATAATAAAACAAAACAAAACAGGTAATTGTTTGGGGACCCAAAGTTGCAACTTGCAAGCATGAGATGTTTCAATAGCACCTCTGATTTAAACTTGTTTTATTAACTTCTGTGAATTCAATTTTAGTCGATTCAAAACTCGAATTCAAAGTGTTATTGCTGTAATCACTCAAAATAATATATACATATATATATCTGTCATATTGCGTCATTGTATCTAAAGAGCGCGAGCCCTCCCGCGTCGCGCTGTTCCTGTCTGAATGGAATGTAGACGATTTACATCCCACCGCTGTATGGGCAGATGATATGCAAACTAAGTTTCTCGGCTGGATAAAGCAAATAAGCTTTTTGCTATGAAAGTTTTGATGGATGAGGATTGCAATCAAAGTAAAGACGACTGCGGTGACGTACAGGAGTCGTACATTAAGCACGCGTGAGTCTGTTATATTGATGGGCAAACAAATCATGTATGAGCGCTCTCGACACACTGATTGAACATTGTATTTATGCACAGACACATTTCAGTACATTCACGTTGTTTTCACACACATTCAGGATAATGTTTGGATTTGTCCTGTGTATGTTGCTGTTAGGGATGGAACCGTTTGGTTCTCCACCCATGGTTCAGCACGCGCTTGCACCGCGATTCACCCCAAATCTGACGATGCATCTATAATATGGTTTGTTGAAAACAACGTGCAAAACAGACAGACGGATTCGGCAAATGTATGTTTCAGACGATGGATATGCATTCTGGTTTCTTCGTTACAACAGCGATGATCAAAAGAACATGGACGAAACAGTCACTGTAAACAAATGTTCAATGACGTGCCGAAACTAAACTCATTTACACCTTGCCAATTTAAACATTCATCCGAAAGACACGAAAGAGAACTTGCACGCTCTGTGAGGAGATTTGTGTGTGTGCTCATCCGAAGCGCATACATGGAGAGTCGCGTCACAGCACGGAAATAGTCTTGTGCAAATTGTCTTTCAAGTCTTGCACCTAAATGGACAAATTCACACAAAAATTATGTCAACATGCCCATCTTAGCGAGTATCCTAACAAACATAGTAGGTTATGTCTTAAGAGAAAAACGAGACAGACAGCGCATGTGTATCAGTCTCAGTGTACTGGATCTTTGAATTATGTTTTAAAGGGACAGCAGTCTAATATTCCTGTTCTCTGTTTTTGTATGAATGTATAATGTATAATGTATGAATTATATTAAATCATATAGTTTGGTTATTTGGTGTCCTTTTTTTGAAAAACATCTACATTTACCTTGAAAAAAGCTGAAAAATACAGTTTTGTGAAAATCACACTTCAATCTTATGGTTTACTTTGCTGGATATAGGCAATGATGGCAAAATAGACGTGTTAAACAAGATAAATGGTGTATGCTTAATTTCACGATAAGTGCGTGATTAAATAATTTTTTTATCTATTCTAAAAAAAAAATCATTTTCAAAAAAAAATGAAAATGATTAAAGATTAATTCTTCTCAGATTGGCAGAAAAAATTAGGGACAATACATGAATCTGGAAAATGAAATATTTAGATAATTAGAAATAATATATAGTGTACTTTTGATTTTATCACTATTTGTTCTCCATATATTTCCGGCATGAATACTGTCCACATTGGACTACATGCATTACATTACTGTGGCCAGGCACTGAGAGTTCTTTCTATTTTATAGAGCTTCTGTATTGATCGGAGCAACAGCAAACGCACAATATGCCACCAAGCACAACCCGCCACAGTGAGGCTACATCAGCATTACTTGACTTAAACATATCAACACTTTTCTTCTCTTTAAGAAGCATTTGTGCAGTAATTGCATGTTTATTGTACTTCAGTGCTACAGAAGTACTTGGATGTTATCCATTAAGAACTGCAAGTGTCCAGTATTCCTTACAGTAATATATATTTCTCCATGTCAATACCCCTGCGTTGTGTGATCCGCAGAGAACACCGTAACATTTTGGCTCCCGGGCTGAACTGAGCTTTCAGAGCTTCAGCCAAGTGAAGCAAGTGCTGATGGGACTTGATGGAATGTCAATGGCCCAATGCAATCTGGGAGATCTACTGCGAACCGGTGGGGTGCACCTGCGTATGCGTGTGTATGTGTGTAAGGCGTGCATGTCAGCAAGGCCAGGCCCTGATAAGAGAGGCTAAAAGCTTGCAGTCTCAGCACCGCAACTTCTAAATTGTCCCAAGGGAGATTTAGGACCTTGGGGGAAAGTCAGAGCTTGCACAACCCACCCTCCAAATGAAAAAAAAAAAAACCTTTCCCCAATCCACTTCTCATTTAGAGGAGTGAGAAAAATGCTTGGGTCAGAGGGAAAAGGACTCACGGATCAATGAGGGGTATTGATAAGTTAAAACGCGCTGTTTGTTGATAAGGTGTATCCGTGTTCTGAACAATCCACTGTGACCCACAATAACCCCAGTTATAAAGCAAAAAAAACAACATCTGTGTCTGCTAACAATAATATTTTACAGATTGAACTATTGACGATTAAAGATGTTAAATAAAAATCTATCCTGAAAAAAAAAAAACTACTCTATTACTAATATCAAAGTGATTTTTATAATATTCTATAATTTATTTGATATTTGATAACCAGATTGTTATTATTATTTATTTATTTTGTATTTTAGGGGTCATGACATGGATTTTTTAAAATTATTTTAATATGATCCGTTTTTTAAGTGACTGCTCCTTAAGGTTTGTCAGTAAATGCCACTGTTATGATTGACTAACATCACTGCATTGGAAACAGTATCAACACCCACTCGCTATTGCACGCGAGTAAGTGTTTTAAAAACATGATCCATATAAATCCGTAATTTACAGAAAAAGCATTATTATATCATTTGCTTACATTTCGTGATGCAGCTGCTGTAAGATCTGTTAGCTGCTTCATCTTTCAAGAAAAGTTTCTTTGAAAACTCTCCATTACAGTGTGCCTCGTTTACAATAGGTTTGCTGCTGTAGTCAGTGTTACCGGTGTTACAATGTGTTTGTTCGAACACCAATTACATAGCTTGGCCTCCGCAGCACTGTTGTTTTGTTTTTTTATAGAAATAAACATTTAGTTCAGTTGGACAACGGATGCTAAAGTTATAAACTGAAAGTATCTGCTCTGCTCCATACAGCACGAGCTGCAGAGTCGCAGCACCGTGCAGTCAGATTTCACTTATTACATGACAAGAGAGAGACTACTGACAAGACAATGGCGGTGGATTTGGTGCGCAACAGATCCTGAACATCAGTCAGTACCACCGCTCCCTATACACAGAGTCAGCATGATTGTGAATGCTAAAGTAAAAAAAAAAAAAAACGAGCACGCATTCAACAGCGATTTCAACAACTTGTATATAGATAGCGGCTCCCTGATGCCCACCAATTATAGGCCTATGTGCGATTGCAAATTCGAAAACGAAAGTAAAAAAAGCCGGTGCTGTCACAAGTTTACATACCGGTGTGAAAATTTCCTCACCGTGACATCCCTAGTTTACAATACAAAATGCTCCAGACAAACGGAGATTATAATGGGTTCTATTTGCTTTGACGCAATGCAACACTCACATCCAGTGTAGGCAAATGACAACCGTTAAATGCCACTGAATGCCAGTGGGTGGGGCCTATGGTGTGATGATGTATAACTATTCGTTGATGTCTTGCTCTGGAGGCAGTCATATGCAAATGCATTTGCCCATTTAATGTCACAGATCCTGCAATTTTTCCCCAGCTGTTTTTGGAGCTTGATTAAATAAATGAGTATGTTTTAAGCTATGAAACTTGCAGGATGTTTTAATGGTACAAATACATCTTATATGTCAAAAGATCAAGGCAAATCTGACTTATGTCATGACCCCTTTAAAATTACCACAAAATTGTCTGTGTGAAATCAACACTCATATAAGGAATCAAATTTCAAAACCAAGATACAATTGACCCTTCGCCGGGAGTTTGATTGACAAGTGATCTAACCAATCATAACGCCGAATCCGCCATTTTGTCTGACAAAGCAGTCAGGAGTTAGAAGATTAACCTCGGTGGACTTGAACTTGAAAAATTGTGTGTACTGACAACATTCCTTCTCATGTTCATTCATGTTTATTTGATGCTATAAATTAACTAGTAGGAAGAAATGATCGGTTCACAAGCTGCTTGAGCTGAGGCGCTACAGCAATCTGTCACAACACATTGAAGAGCCACAAAATGGTTTTTATTTTTCAATTTTCTTAAAAGATTGAAAGCTGGGACTTTGTTTAATATCATATCATTGTCGGACAAAGCAACAGTAACTGGGGGGGGGGGGGGGGGGGGGGGGGTCTTTGCGAAGGGTCAATTGAGTACTTTTTGATTCTAATATGAACACCAGGTGTTCAGGTGTAGAAACAAGTATATCTGAATTCCATTCTATATCTATATAAGATATCTATAAATATATATGAATAGAAATATTTGTTATCTTTCCTATATACTTTTGACTATATGAGCTTATTATGGTGAAACAGTCTGACTGACACACACACACGCACATATACGTATATACTGTATATACATAATAGATTTTGAACTTGTACATACATTCCAAAAAAAAAATTCTTTGATGTTCTGCTTTTAGAGCTTCACATAGAACAGTGTTAAAATGTCCTTACATTAATCATACAGAAAATAAAAGCAGCTTACAGTGCAACATCAGGCAATGTCTAGATCTCCTAAAAAAAAAAAAATCAACAGTGCTTAAACAAACCACAAACACACACATACACAGGTGTGGACCAGGCAGTGAGTCACCCTAGAATCATGATGGACACAGAATTAGCCACATTAGCTATTTACACTCTGTGTACTATATATGGAACCAGATCATCATCTTGGGGACTTGCCCCTGTGAAACCCTGTTTTCTCACAGTGGCCTATTTGCATCTCTGGAAAAAGGAAAGAAGTTTAACTTCTCTACTTCTCTGGCATCTTGAGGGAAAGACTGAAAGACTGCATGTGTTTGCTAAATGTCATTTAATCAAAGAAGCTTTGCATTAATTAATAACTTTCGCACAATAAAAAATGATTTATCGAAGTTGTAAATACAAATGATTGGAGTAAATTTGTAAATACTGTTTCAGTCTTTCTACTTTAAAATTTCACACTTAATTCAATGTGTTACTTGCAGTTTTATGGTAACTAATTGTGAAATTGACTAGCAACTTCTGAGTAAAAATTGTTTTTACGTGAAATAGTTTTTACAGGTGTGCAGGAGTTGGCTGCACCTTTGTAGATAGTTTGATACTGGGAGTAAGATTCTAAGACATTGATAAGACCTCTGTCAAAATCTAATGCTGAATTTAATTTAAGTGATCATAATGTGAAAAATCATGAAATCATTAGTTTAGAAACACTACAGGATATGAGTGTAATTAAAGGACTAAGAGATTTCCCAACTGTCAAATGGTTAATTAAATCAGGGCTTGTGTCTTCATGCTGGAGTATAGCAGTAATTAAGAGGGCTCCATTTTACAACTTTGCAGATTTTTTTTTATTACCATAATTCGCTGGATGCCTGAAGCACGGTGACCACAAGCTTGTCCCAGTTACTAGAAATAGAGCCTGACTGAAAAATTAATTAAAAAAACAAAAAACAACAACAAAAAAAAAAAGACTGACAGAGAGATAGTCTGCAAGTGTCTGCAAAGGAGTTGAAAACCATTTGAACTACATTTTATTTTGCACAACTGATGATTACGGCTGAGATTTCTAAAATACGCTACTTGTTTAGTATGACTGCAATTTCAGCCTATTACATTTCAACGCATTCATGGAGAGGTTCGAGGATTGTAGGTTTAATCTCTAAAGACACTTGACACATATTGATGACTGTTCCCATCAGAGTATTAGCTGCTGTCCACAAACATGTGCAACCAATATGTTTGGAAAGAATGCCAACATCATCTCAACTGCATCTGAATATTTTATTCACATTATCAAGTACTGTGCCTGTTTAAACACATTCAGTTTTGACAAGAACTTAAACTTGTCAAGAACTTAAACAAACCTTCACAGGGCGAGCATTTCACTCGAATTTGCGACTAAAAATAGATCTGTGCAAACCGTAAAATGTATTTAGCAGCACGTGTGTGAATAAAAAGTCAGTTTTGTCAAATTTAAGGTCATAAAAAGTCTTACATAACTTAAATGGTATAACCAAAGTCTTAATTATCATTTTAAGAGTCCTTAAATTTGAGGCCTGAAAACAGGAATAGCGTTACGGTTTAATGTGATTATTGGCAATGATTTAATTAAATAAATATAAGCGCTGCACGTTGAAAGTCAAAACGCGATGCTGTTGCGCATTCTACAGGCTCTAATATAGGTTGTCCTAATAACTCTAATATAATACTTAGGGGTTTCAAATAAATAGTTCACTAATAAACCAGTTTATGGCTTTGATGGTTATGGATCTGAATAGTTAAAAAGCCTGATCCCAGCTTGCTGTGACCCATGAACTGCAGAATTACTGAAATCACTGTCCTCATTACCACTGTGCCCTCCAGCACAAGACTTAATACCAGGTTACTGCAAGAAGACTGTTGTAGTAACTAATGTACTGTAAAAACACATGCTAAATGACTAGTAACTACACTGAAGTGAATTCATTTGCACTGTCAATATTTAGCCATTTTAAGCCAGTTTTTTTTTTTTTTTTTTTTTTTTAACAACATTTAATGTTTTTCAAGCTTCTCAAGTCTATGTTCCAATTTTCGTTTTCAAGTAAATTGATCTGATGTCAAGGATGTTTAGATATTTTACCTGGAAAACCAGACAAATACTGATTAAAGGTACAATATGTACGATTTTTTTAATTTAAAATATCCAAAACCCACTTGAACAGTGTTATATAATTTGTTGGCCTGAGTACTTACATTATCCCTGATGTTTCCAAGAATGTTTAAATCCAGAGAAAAAAGAAATTTTAATGTTTGGTTACATTTATAGACAGAAAACTAATTATTGTTATATAGCTCAACACGTTTAGTCTTATTGTTTGAATCTCGTTTTCTTGATTTTCCGCGAGTACTATGTTTTTACCATGCCTCAGAGAAAAACACTATTTTGTCAAGTGGCTAACATAGTACAATCAGATGCAGCTTTATTTTGATAACAGTAATACAGCATTTTCTCCATCATACAATATGTTTTAAAATTAATTGCATGCCATTTAGCAACACAAGCCATCCAGCATTTATTAATATGATTCTTTTCTACCAGCTGTGATGTGTAGATGACAACTCCCAAGATTCCGCACTCAATCTCGGCATCATCAAGCTACGCCTTTGTTTTGAATAGGTGACCTCTAGCAGCGAAAATTTACATATTGTGCCTTTAAGAAAATGAGGTTTTGCAGTGCATTTAGCTGATGACTTTCTCTAAACCATCTCCTTTCGCAGTGCACTAATTGCAGGGTCACTCCTCCTCTATCAAGCTGGGGTCAAACACCCTACACAAAGGCACAGCAATGACGGGTGGTCTAACTGTGCAGGTCATGGGCCACTCCTACCGAGAACTAACCTGCAATCTTTCTGTTACCATCTTTAACCACTGGCTATCACCACCCATCCCCTTTATTGTTAAGATGACAGTGGCTTGTGAACTCTCACCTCCGCCTACACTGCCCCAGAGTCAAACACCACATGTACATACAATCAACTTGCATGTATCTTACACATTGCTCCCTGAAGGATACATGGAAAGCTGATGCCTCTCTCTCTGTCTCTAACACACTTCCCCCTCTTCACGTCCATCTTTAGAAGGTATTGTATACTGCACTGAGTGTGTTTGCATCCCCTAGATAGTTCCTTCCATCTTCGTCTGTGTGTGCATGTGCAGGCTTTGTGTGCTACTGCAGGGGCAGACACACCGAGTTACCATGGTAACCAAAAACAGCTATATAAAGTCAGAATCAATAGCAATCATCGGACCATGGCGATCTTTGCATCAGACCTGTGGTGTGTGTATCTGACTACAAGCTACTAGCGTACGTACTAATTCATGTATACATTATACATTCTCTGGACAACCTATTTGTCTCACTGGAAATAAAATATTAGTGCTGTCAATCGATTAAAAAATTAACTAATTAGTCACATTTTTTCTGTAATTAATCGCAATTAAAAACTATTGGAGTTTTTAATATTTTTAGATTGTAATAATTTCACAGTTGCTCTCCAAATTAACATAGAAACAACTTAAAGACCGTATATTTTAAATATTTGTTTAATTTCTTTGTTTTATGAATGAAGGCCAGTATCACTGGTACTAATAATGGTGTCTCTATGAAATTGATTTATTTTTAAACATTAATTATAGACATTCAACATTACAGTATAACTAAATAACTACAGTATGTTTTATGAGGGCAAGAGGACACTGTGACTTCTCACTAGCACACACACTCTTATTCCAGTGGTGTTTGATCTATGAGAGGAGGCTGTCGCACCAAATCACATGTTAGCTCTGTCAGAACACACCGACCTGGTTAAACCTGCATGAACACACAACACTGTACGCACTGACTATAGTGTTTGCAGTAAAGGAAAATCACAACTGAGATCTCTTTAAGATCTCAAAATGGTTCTCCTGGAGAACACCAAGATAAAATGGAAAGCAAAGTCTTCCGCTTCTAAAATTTTTCCTGAGATTCTCCTTTAGTTTGACAAGAGATCTCAGACTGTGCTCAGATCTGCTATAAAGTCTACAGGTCTACAATCAAAAGTTGGATTACCTTATGAACTCTAACATTTTATAACAAATACTTCCAAGATTAATTTATAACTTTATACTTTTACTTTATGTAAACTTGCATTTCCAATTTTACGGAATTATAAGAAAAACAAAGCTGATACTTGTCTGTAATAACTTATACCTGGGCTACGATAGTGCAACCACTTGGGGGGTGGGGCTTTATTAATTGAGCTGCAAATGTAATTCTTGCCAGAGTTTGACAAACACAACCTTTGAACTTTGAGGAAGAGAGAATTCACTGAGAATGAGAGAAGTCTGAGAAAGGATGGCAGGTAAACATTGTAGACAGACAGACAGTCAGATATAAAGACAGACAAGATGAAAAAACAATCAATAGAACAAATGATAGATAGAATATTCAAATATAAAAATGAATTGGAAACAATAGAGAGAACGATATATAGAATCATAGAATGATAATGAGAAAGACAGACAGACAGACAAAAGATAGAACAATACATACAATGATAAAATGAACAATAGAACAATAGTAAAAAAGAACAAACTATAGAATGAACAAGTGTTGTCAAAAGTACTGACCGCAATACCAAGTTGGTACTGAAATTTTAAAAATGTGACATTTTGAGCGCTGTTCAGCGGATTCGTAAACACCTCTGATTGGCCATTGTGTTCATGCACTCAGCATACAGTATTGTGTCTGTAAGTTGGTACAATGATAAATGCACAGTATTTGAAAGCACACGGAAGTGTTTGAATTTGAAAGCGTTCTGAAAGAGGGAGCAGGAGCGTTTGAAAGCAGATGTCTATCAGTGGACCGGTCCGCTGCTAGATGTCTGTTTTCAAACACTTCCGTGTGTATCTGTCTAAGCGCTCGGTGAAGAGCGTCAGATGTCTATTTACAACATGTTTTTGAAGCGTTGATCACTGTAGCCAATCAGAGACATATCTGATGAGCACGTGAACACAATGGGCAATCAGAAGTGTTTACGAATCCGCTCAACAGCGCTCAAAGCGTCACATTTTTTAAATTTCAGTAGCAACTTGGTACCGAAGTTGGTACTTTTGACAACACTAGAAAGAACGATAGAATGTTAGATGGAATGATAGAGAAATAAAACAATAGAATGAACAACAGAACGAACAATGATAGCTAGACTGATAGAATGAACGACCGAATGGCAGACAGAATAAAATGAACAACAGAATGACAGATAGAAAGACAGAATGATAAAAAGACAGAGAGGCAGATAGAATGATTAAAGGGTTAGGGTTAGGGTTAACCCTGACCATAACCTCACCCTAACCCTAACCCTAACCCAGTGATAAAATGATAGAATGATAGAATTAACAACAGAACAAATGATGACAGACAGAATGATAGATAGAACAGAATGAACGGACAATCAATAGGCATCTATTTTAATGCAAACTGATTTAAATACACAATCTCACCATGTCTCTTCCTCCACCTCTACTCATTTTTCTTCCTCCTCTGCCTTGCCTCTCCCTTTTTCCCTGCTCTGTCAGTTTCTCCCAAAGCAGCCCCTACTATAGTGCCAAATCACACTGTCATCAGAATAATTATTATCATTACCTTCCCTTACATAAGCACTCCTATTAGTATCCTCTCATTAATGCAGTGTTTTAATCACAAAATAACAATTAGGCAGGATATCTATTTGATCGATTCAGGGCACAGATGAAAACATGGATCCTGACCAAGAACGGAGACAATATCACAGTACCTTCAGTCTCATTGAGTCATCCGAGGTGGCGGAGGGTTTGTTTTCTGCCACGTACTAAGATGTTCTTACAGTCGCATGGTTTTATAATGAGAGAAACATTAAGGAGAGGAGAGGAGCCAAAAGCGTACATGACAAAGAATCAGGAAATGCTTCACAGCACACACTGTGATATTTAACAGGACTGCTCATGCCCAGTGGGCAGAGAAACTCCACCGATATAAAACCAAGGCCAGAAACAGTCCAAAGAGATTGTGGGATACCTGAGGCAAAGGCACTTTTCAGTCACATGGAAAAGTCTAGTGTAATTACCATGGGCACAAAACACACACAAGCCTGTAACATGAACAAACTTTCTACAAACATGGTGCCTGGTTTAAAGGCCAATAAATATCGTGTAGATAGAACGCTTGATAAAATGAGCACAGAAAAGGTTGTTAAATAAACAAAACGACAAAACCAGCAGCATCTGCTCCCTGTCTTCCATTCTTCTGTATATCTGTCTCTTTCACTTTGCTGATCTCATCAAGCAATTGTGCTCACAAATGTTAATATCCCTGTCTAAAATACATGAACTCGCTTTTTGCTATTTGGCATCAGGCTGTGAAGACTTCCCATATGTTACACTCGTTGCGTCGCGATTCACATAATATCTGCCCCAAACTGTATTCGAGATTCTTGAATACTATTTAGGGTGTATAGTATACAAATTGGGATGCAGGGATTGAAATCATGAGTCCTGATGTTTCAACTTCAAAATACATTACTTTTCCTTAAAACATACAGTACTGTTCAGAAGATTAGGGTCAGTAAAGGTGCAGTCACTTTAACTGACCACATTAGCTGAAAAAAATGTCAATAGCATAGAGATGTATGAAGCACTTTTAAACCAAGCAGCTTTCTGTTGGTCAGTTTGGAGAAATTGCAAGACCAACTTAAACATGAGAACAATCTACATGGCAAACTTTTTCACCGTCACATGAAATTCCTGATTGGAATGACTGGATTTTAGCTGCTAAATTTCGCCAACCAACATTCCAAGTCTTATGAAGTCATATGATAGAAACAGACTGAACCTATGATGTTTGCTTAATTTGCTTAAAGCCTTTTCTTCCCTATTGTGAGGTAAAACAGCTTCTCGAACAAGAAACAATTTTGGGAACTGATTGGTTTGTTTGATTGTTGTGGTTTGCTTGTCTTGCCCGCTCACGGGTAAACACATCATCAAAGAAGAGAAGTGATGTTGTTGCAAGAGAAAGGGGAAGAAATTACGAGGGCACATGAAATAAAAAATAATAATAATGATGTGAATGGATAAATCATTTATAATTAATACTGCAATATTCCACAAAAAACCTAGAATTGTCCATTTTGGTTTCATGGAGAGTTTAAACTCTCATGTCACATTCATGTTCGCATCAATTCAAATATGGCCCATCACACAGTTACATAACTGATAAAGATGACTTTTATGGAACTGTTATAGTCATTTTTTGGAGCAAGATAGCCTCAGTTCCTGTTATGAAAAAGCATCCTTTTTTGTTTTAACGAAGAAAGAGACTCAAACAGGTTTATAACATCATGAGGGTGAATAAATTATTACAGCATTTTCAATTTTTCGTGAACTATCCCTTTAAAGCCATTGATAAAAGCCAAACTATGTCTGTAACCATAAGAAACAGTATACTAAAGAGCCATGGGAGCTCATAAGGTGAGACTTTCCTTACAGTGACAGCAGTGACACTAAGGCCATACAGCTACTCTGGACAACAGCCAATGGCTCACATCCAACACATCATGCCAGACAATGGAAAGAACTCTTGAATCTCTCCGTCTCTCTCTAAATGATGAGGGCGATCTGTACCCACTGAAATACACACATACAAGAAAGAAATGTTCTATGTTCAAAGCAACTTAAGCTCTATCAACAGCATCTATGACGTTCTGTCAATTACCAATTTTGTCCATTATTGAGCAACGGCAATGCAGTTGAAGTCTATGTGTCAAGGCATCCTAGGAGGTTTAAAAGCAGATATGCCCTCGAACTAGTGTTGTCAAAAGTGCCAACCGCAATACCAGGTCGGTACTGAAATTTAAAAAAATATGACGCTTTGAGCGCTGTTGAGTGGATTCATAAACACCTCTGATTGGCAACTGTGTTCATGCGCTCATCAGATATGTCTGTGATTGGCTACAATGATCAACCCTTCAAAAACATGTTGTAAATAGACATCATGACGCTCTTCACTGAACGCTTAGGCAGATACACATGGTAGCATTTGAAAGCAGGCATCTCTCAGCCTGCTTATAAAACGCTCCCACTTTCAAAACACTTTCAAATACAAACATTTCCGTGTGCTTTCCAACACTCCCATGCGTTGATCATTGTAGCCAATCACAGACTAATCTTATGAGCGCGTGAACACAAAGGCCAATCAGAGGTGTTTATGAATCCACTCAACAGAGCTCAAAGCATCACATTTTTAAAGTTTCAGTACCGACTTGGTATCATGATGGTAACAGTCGCATTTATTTGATCAAAAAACACAGTAAAAATAGTAATATTGTGAAATGTTACAACTTAATATAACTTAATTTTCTATTTTAACACATTTTAAAATGTACTTTATTCCTGTGATGGGAAAGCTGAATCTTCAGTGTCACATGATCCTTCAGAAATCATTCTAATATGCTGATTTAGTGCTCAAGAAACATTTCTTATTATCATTATCAATGTTGAAAACAGTTGTGCTGCTCAATATTTTTGTAAAAACATATTTATTTTAAAATAAAAAGTTCAAAAGACCAGCATTTATTTCAAATAGAAATCTTTTGAAACACTGTAAAAGTCTTTACTGTCACATTTTGATCAATTTAATGTGTTCTTGCTGAATAAAAGTTTTTTTTTTCTTTTGAACAGTAGTGTATATGATCAAGATGATTAGACAAGAAGATAACTGATACCCTAATTAATTTTGAGATTCGCTAAATATTACATTTAACAGTGTTTTTAAATTACATTTAAAGATTCACACTAACTGAGCATGAGATGATGGCAAATGTAATCGTGTAAATGGGCAAAAATTAAAACCCCAAAATTTCCAATATTGTCCAATATGGTACTTGTATATCAAGCATCTCTAGAGAACAATTAAACTCTTATATCAAATTCTAACATTTCACAGTCTCAAATCTACTGAGATCCAATCAACTGCAACCTAGGTCCAGCCAAGCGTCTCAATGTGGTTTAGCAAAGCATTATGGGAGCTGCAAAAAGGTTATGATCCCAAAGCTTTCTTGGACTTACTTCCTCCTAATAGAAGGGCAAATGCATCAGCAGGACAACAAAATTAATAATAATAAAAAACATAATTTGGTATTCATAAAAAAGACCTTTTACCAGCAGAGGGTACCTAAAGGTTATGGCAATAAGGAAGGAAATGTCCAACTGAGAAGCAAAAAAAGAGCATTTCAATATGAATATGTGTGGGAGTGTGTGATAGAACTAAGAAGAGAGAAAGAGAGGAAGTGTGTATGTATGTGTGTGTAAGAGGGTTACACAATAAACACTGTTATTTTGAAGTGCATTGTGACGTTTTTCGTACTCTTTGAGCACACATACACACACAGACCATTAGATGCTTCTTCTGCTCAAACTATGTTGTATCCCTTCAAGTCTGCAGTGCAGCAGAGAGCCAGATTGTGTTCTCTAGCCAGAGAAAAGCAATGGATTTAGTGTCTGGTATCTGGTATGTGTGTGTGGGTGTGCGAGTGTGTGCATGTATCCATTTCTTGTGTGTCTCTATGATTGCACACTGGAGCGTGAATGTCCCACATGGTGTGTGTGTGTGATGCCATAGGCTGGTGCTGAGTCCTGGCCAGGTTCCTTTTTCCTTTGGTCTCCTGAGGAGACTGATCCTACAGAACAGGTGTCACTGTTTTAGCTGCCTTAGTTCATCTGCGTGTGCTTGCGTGTTTGATGCCACAGGCTGTGCCGCCCTACCAAGTCTCCACTCACCCAGCAATGATCCATCCACTGTATGTTACTGCTGATGCACAATCTTCATTCAGCTTAGACAGGAGGCCACAGTGTGAAACCAGCCGAGACATTTACAAACTCCTGTTCTACTGTTATAACACATTACTGCATCCATCCGTGCAAAAACGTACTATATTTGTGACCATGCGGTCATGTTACTAACATAAGGTAATGAAAGCAAGATTTAGTGTCACAAAAACATGTCCAGGTCACATTCAGAGTAATTTTTGTTAATTAAAGGGGACCTATTATGCCCTTTTACAAAGTCTTGATTTTGTTTTTGGAGTATACTAGAATAGGTTTTCATGCTTGAATGTTCAAAAAACACATATTTTACATTGTTGCAGCCAGGGCTCTGAACTGGTTCAAGGAACGAAAACAAAAAGGAAAACCAGAAACGAATGAAATTTTGACTGGAACGTAACCAGAAACGGAAACTAAATCAAATTTAATCGTTCTGAACAGAAACGTTAATTTGAAATGGCCATTAATCGGTTAATAACGTTATTTTATGGTTCTGTTTAATATTTTGATTTGGCAGTCAACCAATTACGAATTCAAATAATACAGCCTATGCAAATGTGACGCTGACACATCCAAAGTGTGTGAAATGCCTGCGCTCAGGCTCTACAGTGAGTGAAATGCCCGCGCTGACACACTCAGGCTCAGCTGTCAAGTCGGTTAGGTAAGTCACAATGGCAATGCCCTGGCATTATTTTTTCCAATGATATATGTCACTAACCGTCAGGCATTAGGCGTACATTTAAGTGAAGTTTTAAAAAAATCCAGTGGTCGCGCCGGCGCCTCACACGCGCACACAAAAAATTCTTGCATTGCTTAGGCTACTTGATATTGCAGCCTGTTAAATAATTAAAATAAAATACAATAAATCAAACATACAAAACTTTACACTGCTCAATTCAATTCTGTAATACAATCTGCCGTTTACCACCCGTGACCACCGCCTGACTGTGCTGTTATGTGAAGGATGATGTCGATAATGTGAGTGAAGTAGGCTACAAAGCTTAATAAATAGTCTAATAGTTTAGCATTCGTCTCGAAAATAGCTTGTGCCAAATGAGAAAGGTAGGCTTCAGATTTACTTTAAATGAATTCGTTTAGCATTTTTATTATTATTATTTCTTATAAATAGGCTAAACCTGTTTCTTGCCTTGAATAGAGCAATAGAAGCTGGAATGGCGTTAAAGAAGAAAAGCTATATATATATTCTTTAATAATCCTGAATAGGTCAACTGTTAACTTTAGAGGTTTTGTGGTAAAATAAAATAGGGCAGTTCTGTAGACATGTTTACAAACATTATAAACAAAGCTACATAGGCTAGGCTATTTGTAAACATTTTACTTTATTTACCGTTAAATTACATTATTTCTGAATAATAAAATGCGACGTATACGCAACTTATCTTTTTTCCTCTCAGGAATAGCGTCTGTATTTTTAACCATGCAGCAAACATTTTAAAATATCTTGAAAAAAATACTTTAATTTATAAACCGTTGTTTTCTCTTTTTTTTTAACAGGTTTACATTTGGACAGAATCTTGTTATAAAAGATAATTGTAGGCCTATTGGTAAGACGGCAAATACTCTCTTTTTTAATAAATAAAATGCTGTACATAATAATAATAATAATAAGTAGGCTACATGCAAACAAAAAAAAAGTAAAAAAAAAAACAAACAAAAAAACGTTACTACCCGTTATTTTTTCTAATCAAACCGGTTTCGTAACGTTAATAATACAGAAGGAACAAAACAAAAACGTTAAAATGCAGATTCTGCTCAGAGTGAAACGATTGAATTTTTTTGTTTTTTTGTTTTTTTAAGCCCTGGTTGCAGCACCTCTTTTCCCAATCTGTCAGTAACGCTCTGGGGTGCGTTTCCCAAAAGTATTGTTAGCCAACTATGGTTGTAAGTTCAGTTGAATTGTGTTGGTAATGACGGAACTTGCGACTATAGTTGGCTTCGGGAAACGCACCCCTGTTTAGTTCCTGTCTCTATGAAGCTATGAAGAGTTTCAGCACACTACTGACGGAACTCAACCAGGTCGCGCCCTCTTTTTTGTGCATAACCTGGGCGGGAATTATTTAAATGATGGATATTGTGCCGTGTATGTTCGCAGAATAAAACTCAAGAATAGAATCAAGGTGTTTCAGGGAGTTCATAAACAGTGTTTACTGATATAGAGAATAACTCCCTTATGAGTGAACTTTGCAATTTGTAAATTTGCAGACCTTCTTCATGCTATAACAGAAACATTACACACTGTTGAAAATGTAAAAAAAAAAGAAGCATAATAGGACCCTTTAATTAAATTCAGAAAAATTAAAACTAAAACATAAAAAATAATATTGACAAATTAATAAAAATGTGACAAAAAATGAACATGAAAATATATATTCAACTATAAAATTATATAAATAATACTAAAATAGCACTGGCCATTTTGAAATATGAAAAAATAAGATGATAAATTATAAAAGAAATATATTTTGCATAAATAAGAAAATGTAAAAAAAGAAAAATTTGTATAAAGAAATCTATTTTTGTACTAATACGTTTTTTTTTTTTGTTGTTTTTTTTTTGGCATTTTGACATTATTTTAACATGATAACTACCTTTTCTTCCAAAATTGTTTTCAACATAAGACCGTTTTGCTTTAGGGTTAATGAGTAAACTTTATAAAGTACCTTAGTGGGTGCACATTACCCGGCCCGGGACAACCTTTCCCATTCTCAATATTCATAATAGTGAATCTTACTTCTGCAATTTAGTAATTTTTTATTGTATTACATTTTAAAAAGTAGTAAAATTGTATTTTTTATTAATCATCTTATATTAGAGGCAGTACAACAACTACTACAATAATGTATAAATATATTAAGTGTATCTACTGTATGTAATTCTATAAAATAAATCAATATTTTTTTCAGTATTACTGCAGAGTAAGAATAAAGAATACTCTTTCTTTGCATTTAGGAAAAGGATAATTTAATAGGCAATGTGCTTAACTGTCATTCAAATATGTCAATATGCAAACAAACAAAAAAAAAAACACTTAATAATCCTAACATAATATAATAGCTTAATTTTATTTACATTCTTATATTTATCTTTTAATTCTGGGTGAGTTATGACACACTAGGACTGATCAAACTGATCTTTAAGCGTCATTTAATAAAAACGATCTGTTCCTAAAATCAGACCATGGGCTTGGTCTCTTTGATGCTATCTTTGGTCGAATAGCTACAAATCTGTTTCACTTACATCATACACGCACACACACACACGTGCAAACACACATATCCAAAGGGACAGAAATGAGTGTACCTCCCCAGATCACTCTTTTTCCATTCTTTTACCATTTCCTCTCACATGCTCATGCCCAGCGAGTCCAACAGAACCCCAGGAAGCACCACCACCATACAGACAACAGAGAGAATGAGCAGATGGTCTGAGAGAATCAGAGAGAGAGAGACAGAGAGATGGCAAAAGGAAAGGGGAGGCGTAGGAGCATGAGAGTATGAGGGAATTTTTTTTACTGGCACTCATACAAGCAAAGACCTTATAAACTCATCATTCCGACAGAGTATTTTTAAAACAGTCTAACACCTCTACCACCGCACTGTTTTACCAAACCATTAGCACTCAGATGGAAAAAGAAGTTATAAACAGCCAGCCAACATACTGAGCTAAGGAAACTGACCAATAGAAAAGTTTTGCTGCTGACTAAAACCAAATTGTTACTGTATCACAATAGACACCTTGTCCAGTTCTTGGATAACCTCTACTCTACAAAGTACACATGCAAGTTACATGTGACAACTCTCCAAGAGATGGAGTATACATTAGTATTAGTACCCTGTCTTTGTAACAGTAAAGCTAATATTAGAGAAATTATTGTACACCTTAACACATGGCAGTTTGCCAATCATGATAGGAGAAATGAGTCTCTTGACAATTGCATTGCCTTGATCCATGTCTTTCTGCATAAGTGCACTCAGGGAAGAAGAAGAGTGTTGGCCTAGTCAATGTCTCAAAAGTTGCAGGTTCAATGTGAAAGGGAACTTTAATGATTCAAGGATTGTACTCTTTAAAGGGATAGCTCACCCAAAAATGAAAATTTTGTCATCAGGTTGTTCCAAACCTGTATACATTTCTTTGTTCTGTTGAACACAAAAGAAGATATTTTGGGTAACTGAACAGTTCTGGGGCACCACTGACTGCCATAGTATTTCTTTTCCTACTATGGAAGTCAATGGTGCCCCAAAGCGGCCTGGTTACAAACTTTCATCAAAATATTTTCCTTTGTGTTCAGCAGAACAAAGAAATTTATACAGGTTTGGAACAACTTGAGGGTGAGTAAATGATGACAGAATTTTTATTTTTGGGTGAACTATCCCTTTAACTACTGCTTCTTTTAGCAAGCCTTCAGTATATTCGAAGGAGACTTTTCTTGTAAAAAAGTGTTCTGCAAGTAATGAATTTAGTAAATGACAAGCAGCAATACATAATACTAGATACATGACAATCTTTAAAGGATAGTTCACAAAAAAAAAAAAAACTCACGTTGTTCCACACCTTTATGAGTTTCCTTCTTCCATGAAACACAAAAGCATATTTTAAAGTCTCAAGGTTTTTTGTCCATACAATGAAACTCAGTGGGGTCCAATCTTTTGTGTACTTAATGGAAGTAAATCATGACAGAATTTTACTTTTTATGTAAACTATCACTTTTTGTCTTTAAAATCAAAATGTAGTTTCTTACTGACTTCAAACTACTTATGTTTTTTACACGCATTATCATTTTTCGCAATTTTTCATGTAATCTGGACCACTATCACAATCTGACCGAACTCAATGTGGTTTACTCAACTGTGCACATACAGTATTGAAAGGCAACTTCGTCTCTCTCCTTTTTTCCGCTCCACACTGCAAGGCTCCATTAAAGCTCATATGCTGACATCAGCAGCCCCCCTCCACACTCGCACAGGCACTCAAACAGTCACTTGCACACTCCGCCAATCCCAACCAGCGGGAAACCACGCACACCCACGCAGCCTCAGGCCTCTGAACACAGACCTGCACACATAACACATGCTTACACATGGATATGAAAACACATGCACATCAGGCTTGGCTCCATAGGGGGGACAATGCGAGCCAAACCCACCCTGGCAACCCTCTTTACTGGGGTAGTATCATGGTACTTTAAACACATGGTTTAAAAATACTCCAAGATGCTTTATAGAAAATGGAAAAGGGTGGGGTAAAATCTCCTTAATATTACAGAAATATTATTAAAGAACATTTATAGACTGGAAAAAACATGTTCAAAATGCCTACATTAGCTTAAACAGTGTCGGCTCATCCAAAAGGAAGTCAATACTGAATGAATGATTTATCTTGGAATTTCATGCTACTTTAAGGTATTTCAAATAATACCATGGTATTAGCATGGTACTTGTCCCAAAATCCAAACCAAAGGGTAATACTATGGTACTTTTTTTTTTTTTTTTTTGTATGGCCTGAGAAACCAAAAAAAACTGGGACTGTTGGTCTGCATTTCAAAATGATCTAAAACCACTGATAAAAAAAAAAAAAAAAAAAAAAAACTTAATTTGTAAAAAGTAGCTTTAGAATATTATTCTTCACATCCTCTGTGCTTAATTATAATGATTTAGTTGAATAATTAACTTACATTATAGAGATGTCTAGAAGGAATGGAGGCAGCATCAAGCAGAGGCCAGTGAAGGAGCCATCACTACTATATAACATATTACAAATCTGTACCTGTTCCCAGGGGACCTCGTGTCTGGATTTAGTAAAGGATATGGCCATTCGGTGATCTTTTTGGCGTATTTTCGGATTATGTTGTCTTCACTGAAGAGAAACAAAGAGCGGTTGACCGTCAGGCAGTTCTGTCGGACCGGGATCGGGTTGTAGAGGGCCATGGTCCGGGCTCTCTGGGCCATCGATTGCTTGTACATCCTCTGGGCCCCTGGCGGGCCGCCCTGCCTGCTGCCGCCGCGGCCGGGTCCCCCCTGAACGGAGCCCCCGCCGCCGTACCTGGCCGGCACTTCGTCTCCGAACCGAGCCATTCTGTAGACACCAAACGCCAATCGTTACGAAGCAGCCTAGAAGGGGGTGAAGTCTCAGGGTGACAACACCACATTACACCCCATCCGCCTCAGCACAGAGCACACAGACATTCAGATATGATCTTCATGGCTAAGAAATGTCCATCATAAAGCACCAAACAAGATCAGTGGTTGGGGAAATGTGTGTGAGAGCGAGTCAGCGCCAAAAAGGGACTGAGAAACGCGATTGATGGATGGATAGATGGAGTAGGTCTTTTCAATGGTGCAGTCAGCTCAACAAATAGTCAAACAAATAGTCAAACATAAAGAGATAAAATGTCGACGAATTATCTTCCTCAGGAGGGTGGGATCCACATTTTAAGAAGTATTTCCTGTCTCAACTGCTCGGTGTGGCTCGTCTTGCCATTTGCAAGGTGTACATACAGATCCTTTTAGCATAATTGCGTTAATAAATTACATGTAAATTAGCATCAACTATACGAGGTCTAATACGTCTTTCTAAGGAGTCGCATTCTTGTTTTTTTTTCACATCCACAAGACAAAAATAGAACAGAAAAATGGTGAAAACCTTTTAATTATTAATTTATTTCTGTGGTATCCGCAATGTTTGGTATACTATGGCAATATTCAGACTCCCCTCCGCCAAACTCTCGAATTACACTCGCAAATGCAGACAACGGGGCTTCCCCAAAAAAATCCACACCTCGGTGACATTTGTTGATTTTAGTCATTTAAGTTTATCTGCTTTTTTAGAGCCATATCGGTCCTATAGGGTGGGCGTGAGCGCGCGCTGGGAAAACAAAAAACACCATGTCAAGATATAATGATGATCTCTTGCGGTTTCTCCCTCAATTCCTCACTAAAAACAATTATCATCTATACTCCAGAACTCGTAGACAAATCCAAGACGCGAAAAATCCGACGGTGGTCGTTGAAAGGAGCATAATCAGTGTTGGAGAGGAGCCGGAGCGCGTGGATTGAAGCTCGAGCTCGCATCTTCTGTGGTAACCGAGAGGAACCAAGAGGCACCCATCGCCTGAAGCCCCCCAAAAATGCTCCGCCTCGGGATTTTTTCTGTCGTCTCAGTAGGACGACAACCGATTATTGCGTCTTTAAAAGTTTTATTTTTGGCGGAGAAAACGAAACGGAGACGCGGGGTCTCGAGCGCAATCCTCCTCAGATCAGCTGGCGGGTTTAGAGCATCTGATCAATTTAACGCTCGTGCTCAAGCCTTGCAGCACATGACGCGCGTCCCCGTAGCGATTCGCTTATCCTCCAGCTCACTCCTCCTTATGACCAAGACAAGATTCAACCGAGCACTGCGTGCCATTTTGCTTCTTCTTGCAAACTGTGTGAGACGAGACATTATCCAAATGCGATGGATGGATTCATATCTCTCAATACGTATTGTGTCTGAGTCATACACCTTGCCGGAAGAGGGAGTGTGTACTTGTTGACCAAGTATGCGGACTTTACACATATGAAATGTTACTATAATTAATCACTATGATACACTGAAAATTGTGTTACATTTATGGTTAAAAAATAAACTGTGCTTACATGAAAATTAAAACATTAGCATTTTGGAAAAATTTTTGTAGGTCATTAAAGTTTAAAATATTAATCTTATGGAGCAATTAAAATATGTAAATATAAACATAATGAACGTGGTGGTACAATGGAATACACATTTTGTTACTGTAGCACAAAACGCTATCAGGAAACACTACACAAAAATAATATAAACAATAACTAAATAATATAAATGCAACATAAAACACTCCAATGTACACTATTTTCAAAAAGTTTGGGATTATTGAGTTTTTCCTTTCTTTTTTTGCATTGTTACAAAAAATATTTAAAATAATTGATGTTCTTTTCTATTCATAAGAAAATCCTGGAAAAAAAGAATGTATTAATCACGGTTTCCACAAAAAAATTAAGCAGCACAACGGTTTTCAACACTGATAATAATAAGAAATGTTTCTTGAGCAGCAAATTAGCATTAGAATTAGGGATGCACCGATACCATTTTTGAAAGAACGAGTACGAGTACCGATACTTTTTTCTGGTACTCGCCGATACAGATGCCGATGCAATATACATTTATTAATTCCTCTTTTTTTTTTCTTTTTTTTTTTTTGGTGATGTTGCAGTTTTCCAAGCACAACACATTGAGACTAATGAATGTAGGACAGCTTCTTTATTATTACTCTAATGAAAAAAGTAATAATTTTTATGTACTTGTCACAAACTTAGCACTAAAATTTCACAGTGTCCAATAACCTTCAAAGGGCATAATTACCAATATATAGAACAATACAACAAATACTATAGAGATACAAATTAAATAAACCTTTTTTCAGATACAGTAGGTTTATTTACTATGTATACATTTATTTAACATCTTTTGTTGTTTTATTAACATTAATGATAAATATTTAATTATGTTACAGTCCCTTTAAGACCGGATCCATGGATACTGACTTTTCACCCAAATGTTTACGTCCATTTAAGCCATAACCGACTGTATTTACGTGAGATACTCCATACCATGGACATTTTGACAACTATGTGTGCATTTGACCATTCAGGCGCAAGGAGAACTGATCGTGCGCTGTTTGAGAGAACTGGGATCGCGCGCAAGAAAGAGAGAGAGAGCGCGAGAGGGAGCGCTTCTGGTCTGTCATTCAGCGCGATTCAGCCTATCCCGCCTTCACTAATCGATAACGAATTGTGATTGAAAGCACGCAGTTCGCAATGTGTGTGTTGCCATCATTGATTTTGAAGTATTTCCACATCCCTGAGGCTGACATTGTTTCTGCTGCCGCTGGTGTATCTGTGCAGGGAAAATTCTGTCAGTTACGTCACGTGAGGTATCGGTCTTTGGTATCGGGGTATTTTTACGAGTACAAGTACATGAGCTTCCCTAATTAGAATGATTTCTGAAGGATCATGTGACTCTAAAGACTGTAGTAATGATGCTGAAAATTCAGCTTTGCATCACAGGATATTTTTGCAATATTACTGTTTTTATTAAATAAATGCAGTGAGCATAAGATATGTCTTTCAAAGTCATTAAAAAAATATTACCTACCCCAAATGTTTGAATGGCCACATATACTATACAACTAATAAATTAAAAGAAACAGTTTAAAATTTAAACAAATGTGATGGCTTACACATAATTCCTTTTTTGTCCCTTTTTTAAGACGATTTACTTTTTAGTTATTTTAAATATATAATTTTAACATTTTCTTTTACTGTAAAACTATACAGTGTCATAAATATTTAAATATAGTTAAAAAATTCTCCCTAGTTTTATGAGGTAAATTCCACAGTTTTTCTTACTTCATTTTGAAATAATTGAAACAAATGTATTGTCCTTTAAATATGATTTTTTAAATATATAATTAGATTTTTAAGCGTATATGATAGATAACTTACAGTACAGTAAACCAGTAACACGTTTTTACATAACATTGCAATGTGATGCTCTCTCTCTGAACAGACAATTTGTCAGTCTGAAAAGACACCCAGGAGAGAGTGTGTGTCCTAAAAACACTCTGCTCATATCATGCCCATCTGTCCACCTGGCACCAGACTCTGAAATGCCTTTGGTTGCTAATTCCCTGGGTTTACTCTCCAGCTAAACTTGCTGAGAAAACGTGTCCGATTTCCATCTGAAGACAGCTGGTGGCATACTAAAGGGCTGTGAACTGAATTTGGAAATGTTCTGTTTAAAGAAAATCACAATATTTGCAGTAAAAATCAACGAGCGCTCTAGATCGACGCTGTCCACTGTGCTGAAACGGCTCTATCCCCCTGCACTGAAACTGCGCTATCCGAGGTCCTGAAATCAAAGGACAAACTCTGTATCAGAAATAAAGCAGTGCAGGTATGATTAGTCAGCGCACTTGTTCCGGGAGCTTTCGTGTCAAGCTGCCCATAATAATGCAATAAAAGGGGAGGATTCCCGCTGAGGAGGTGGAGTGGTTGTCCTGGTAGTGGGCGAGCGTGAGTGTCGGTAAGGGGCGTGGATGCGCAGTCTGTAGCGTATCTGCCGGAGCGCCTGGTGTAATGCAACAAAGATGATGAGCCTCCGCGTTGAGAGACATGGTTAATTAAGGCATAATGCATTCGCTTGGGGAGACAATTTGACAAAAGGTTTTATAACACACAGCACAGAGGGGAGAGAGGGAGAGAGAGAGATCGAGAGAGAGAGAAATCACCATTGCAGCACACACTGCACATAGGTGACTATTCATTGCTAGCCTTCAGAAAAACATTTTATAATTAATTTCTGAGCTCTTTGTTCTTTTGACATATCCATCATAACCAGTTCAAATGCAATACATAAGGCAGACAACTGAATCAATGTTTATATATCTGTGCAGCATGCGTGTGTATATGTAACAGCATGCTATGTGTTCCTGTGTTTCTGGCTGAGCCGTGAGACTGAGTCGTGCTGGGGCCCTGATGTGCACCATTGTCATTCAGACCGCGTTCACACGGAAACCCTGCAGGAAGCACCCAGTGCTCCCCCGCATTCTCTCTCTCTCCCTCTGGCTTGCTTTTTGCTCTCCCTCTCCCCGACCTGCTCCTTTCCTTATTCGTTCCATCCTTCCACTTTCTCTCTCACTGCGCCCATCAAGCCTCAAGTACAGCAAGAAACAGAGAGAATGTATCAGATCACATGGGAAAAGGAAGTCGGGAATGCAAATATGTGTGCGTTTGTTTAGAATGGAAAGATATATAACTATCTAACCACCTGTTCTCTAAGCATGACCCTTCAGGAATATACAAGGTTACCAGATGGTGTTTTGACTGAGCATAGCGTGAAGCATGATAACCCTTACATCCACACACAAGTAAGCAATAATGCTTCGCGTCGTGCCTAACAACACCCTTCAGCCGTGACTTATTCACGATACAGCACTAGCCTCGAGTACCTTATTGCTTTTATAAAACGGTTACCACACAATACAAATATTAAAGACAAAAATATGCATCAATGCAACTTTCATGAAGTAAACTTTCACTAAAGCCTTCCTTCCACCAGGAAAAATAGTCCCTGACCGTGAACAACAACAGAAGTTAAATTATTACGCCATTAGATGGCGGCAAAGACGGTCTTTATGAGTGTGTCACTCAGTAGCGAAGACTTTTACATTGAAAAGACTGAATTGTTGTGAACACGGAACAAGTTGCAACTGACAAATGATTTCACTAGTGCTGTCAGTCATGGGAAAACCCCTTAACTGTTAAAAGGACAGGATAATACATCGGACATTTTAAGATTTTTTATTATGAACATAGGACTGACCTGAAGGAAAATGCTAAATCTGAATGCAGGTAATAAACTCACTCACTCAATCTTTTTCTCACAACACTCTTCTACATAATACAGTAAGCTTCAATAAACAATATCAATTGAGAACATATAGTTTACGTTGTTAAAAGTGGTTGCTAAGGTTATTGTGTAGTGATACATAGAAACGTTGGGTGAAGCAGTCATAGCCGTGTTTTATCGTGAATAAAATACAGCTATTGACCAATCAGAATCAAGGACAGGAACTAACCGTTTTATAAGCAAGCAGTGAGCATCGGGTCTAATAGGAAAGCTGACTATTTATTGTAATAAAGCAATTAGGTGGTGTTGTCAAAAGTACTGACTTTGATACCAAGTGGGTACTGAAATTTTAAAAAAGTGACACTTTGAGTGCTGTTGAGTGGATTTGTAAATACCTCTGATTGGCCATTGTGTTCACGCACTCAACATATACGTCTGTGATTGGCTACAATGATCAACGTACTGGAGCGTTTGAAAACACATGGAAGTGTTTGCATTTGAAAGCGTTTTGAAAGCAGGAGCGGAGTATTTGTCTATGTTTTTGAAGTGTTTATTGTAGCCAATCAGACATATCTGATGAGTGCATGAACACAATGGCCAGTCAGATTTGTTTACGAATCTGCTCAACAGCACTCAAAACGCTACATTTTTAAAATTTTAGTACCGACGTCGGTACTTTTGACAACGCTACAAGGTCGGGATGGGCTATTTTTGCCCTTGTTTCTACTAAAAAAGTAATGTATAAATTAATCAAAAGAGCTGTAATTATATGCTGA
Source organism: Elopichthys bambusa (assembly GCA_037101425.1). Lineage (NCBI taxonomy): Eukaryota > Metazoa > Chordata > Actinopteri > Cypriniformes > Xenocyprididae > Elopichthys > Elopichthys bambusa. Next base: position 20,071,419 of record CM074452.1, on the reverse strand, counting down.
GCCACTAGTAATGTTGATGTCATTTTATATCACTTTTTAGTTGCATTTTCATATCTATGGCATTTCAAAATGACTGAAATAAGTCAAACAGCATGTAGAGCGCATGAGAATGCACAGAAAATCACCACCTGCCAAGAACCCATGAGTCTCTGAGCAATAAAGAGCGCGTATGCAGAGACGGAGGGGGGGCTACTATATTTAAACCGGGCTAGCGAGTGCAATAGATTCATCCTCAGCTTATCTCGGTATATGGCAGCAGGAGGTGTGTGTAGCCCCTTTACAGGCTGTCTCAAGAGGTTAGAAGATGCTCGAGAACTCACTTACTCTACTGCTCTGTGACTGCAACACATTAGAAAGCACCTCGCTCACCCACAGCAAGAACAAATGCCCCAGCTTGGAGGTGTCAATCAAAGGAATCAGATGTGACAAGACTACACTTGTGGCAATAGATGCTGTCATTATAATCCCAGGAACAAGTTGCTCTTATGAAGTCTTGGAGGAAGAGTCAGAGAAATAGTTTTACTCAAACTTCACTCTGATACACTGCTAGGAGAGATCTGGGTTTAAGGGACAATGCAACTACAGTGGCCCAAAAATGTATTTAGACACTTAAAACTGCATGAATTGCATTGCATTGCATTAGAAAATAAAATAGCAAACCAAGTAGCATCTGCAAACAATTTTTTTTTTTATTAATATATGTACAATTACTTTTTCTCAATTTTTAGTGGCTATCAAGTCATCAAACAGTGTCCAAATACTATTTATTATTACATCTATTTACTAAATAAAGCTTCTTTCTTTTGTGAAGTGTCTGTGGAATCTGTCTTTAAAATAGACAAATAGTTATATAATAAATATATATATATATATATTGTTATTAATAATTACTAATTATTATATTAAATTAATAAATATATTCTATATTTGTATATATTTTTGTGTTTCTACAATTGTATACACCTGTGTCCGGTAATCTGCACTTGAGTTTTAAGGCTGAGCCAGTCTTGAGTTCTGTCCAGAAAATGATTCTATACTCAATGATTCATAAACCTAAATAATTCATAGCAGCCATGCATATTAGCCCAGCTCTCATTATTAAACTTTGATCTGTTTAACTCTCTGCAGCATCTCCAAGTGTAAGTATGAGGATGTGTTTTCCTAACACAGCTCTGGGAGACCATCTCTTTTGTCATTTTTCTCTTCCATTAGTCTTCACTCTCCAACTCACTTTTCTATGTCACTTCTTTTTTCTTTCTTTAATTCAATCAAACTGTAAAATGTATACAAACACATACACAACATCGCCAACCTGACAATGCATTACCCTGAATTATATCTATGCACTGATGCATGCTGGCCAGTGTTCAATTGGTTAATATTTCATTAGGCAATACATTAAGTACCAAGGTACTTCAGTACAAAGGAAGGTTCCACCCAAATTATAAGAAATGATCTCTCTGACCTAGAAAACAACTTTTGTTTTATATAGATAAACATAGATAACCCCATTAATATATATTTGAATAAGGATTGTTCACCCAGAAATGAAAATGTACTCACCCTCACGTTGTTCCGTATATATTATATATATAAATATATATATATATATATATTTCTTTTTTTCTTTTTTTTCTCAGTTATATAGGTTTGGAAGAACATGAGAGTGAATAATTTTTATGTAAAAACATTCATGTTTATGTAAAAAAGAAAAAAGTTTTTGTACATTTTTGGCTGAACTATCACTTTAATATTACATTTTTTTAAATTAAATATTTAATATTAAATATGAATTCTTCTTCTTGCATCTGTGTCACGTTGTGTGTTGATTCTCTCATATCATATAGAAAACATTTCACAAAAACAGTAAAGCAGCTCTAATGAATTTAATTGCAGAACCAAATCATAAAATGTAAGCTTAACTATAACCTTAACCCTGTTGTTTTTGCTGCCTTTCAGATGCTGATATTCCAAAATGAAATGCAAATCTAACATATATTATCTTGTCTTTATCTGCATCTTTTTCATCCAGTTCTTAGGCCAATGAGGTTTAATGGATAGATTATTCAGACAGAGAGAGGGGGATAGCAGAAGAGGGAGAGTTTATGAGTGGGGGGAATGAAGTGACAGAGAGAGGAATGGGAGAGGATGGGAGAAGAGCCACAGTAATTAGGAGATTGGTCTTTTTTGGCTGTTCTGTGTGTTTGCAGAGGGACTGAGTGTGTATTAATTGATGAACTGATTGATGAGCGGGGATGAAGGGAGGGAACAAGAGGTGGAGAGAGAATGGAGGGGTGAGACTGCACTGCTGGCCTCAGCTAATGGCCTAAGACTGTTGTGGAGTAAGCAGTCTACTGAGGAGGATCAGCACTTACACACACACACACACACACACACACACACACACACACATATATACGCTGAGTGTTTGCACGCACTGTATGTACACAGAAACATCTACAATATAAATACACATGCATCTGAATCAGAGGGAGTCGGAGCCACAGTGACTCAACTCCCTGCTGAGATAATGGCCCTTCTGACCCTCTGACAACATCCAGGATGTTTGAAATGATCGTTGAGTTGCTGGGACAGACTGAGCAGTGACCAATGGGCTTATTCTCTCACTGAAGTACAGAAGAGCTCATTGTCTTTATAGGATATGATCAAAATTTTCCTCTCCAAACACAAAGCCACATATTATTGATGCTGTTTCAGTAACTGTGCATTTGTCTTATATTTTTCTGCATTTGAAATAAGAAAGCATAGACAGATCTTTTATTCTGTATTGTACATCCAAGTGTAATGGATTCAGGGCCGTAACCGCAATAGACAATATGGGGGATAAGTCAACCCCACCCCAACCCCCCCAAAAATATCAATATTTGATATTCTTAATGCTGCTCTGCTGTGCTCTATCACGCACCGCTCTGTTTGTTGTTAGGATGACAAAAAGTTTTAAAAGTTGTTTAGGATGGTGTGCTTCAGTGGTCTAACAGTGCTCGTCAATGTCAAAAAGATGGCCAATCAAATCAAAGAAGACAAGTGTGAATTCCAATGCAACGCTTCAGTTTTAACAGTAAAAGAGTGCGTGGGAAGATGTAAGTAGCTAAACATTAATATTTGACAGCTGTTTTATGTTAAACGACTGACAGTAACATCCAGTGACTACTCAACTTTTTTAATCAAATTTCACTGTTTTGAATTACATATGCATTTGAATTGAATTTAATATGCTATTTAATACGATTCATGTAATTCATAACTCCATGTAATGAGAAAAGAAACGTTTTGTACTTTCAACATATTAAACATATGAATAAGAGTGATTGTGTGCATATTTTAAAATGTTCTATGTTCAACTTGGTTCTATGCATCAGTTGTTGATTCGATTTTGAGTTGTGGGTGTTGCACTCAAAAGTAGAGGCAGATGAACGCAAGCTTAAAGGGATGGGGTTCAAGCAAACTAAGTGATTGGAGAAATCCTGCATACCTTACCAAAAACAATTCTTCTTTTTTACATGAAGGTCCAGTTGTGACATTCAGTTTAAACATTACATTGTCAAAAAACAATAAAAAATAAAATAAAACATGCACAGATGTCACGATTGGTAGTTGTAGTATTTAATGCACGACAAAGGAGATAGCTTCAATAATATTTAATGGAACACTACGAACAAGGAAAAGGAAAACCACTAGGAAATCACACTACAAAACACCACATAACATAATAAATACAGGACGAAGACTGAACTGAAACTGAGTGCTTATATACAAAAGGAAACAGGAGCAAACAAGACTAATTAACAGGAAAAAGCTGAACTGAGAACACTAATCAAATGAGTAACCTAGGATACAAACAAGTGGCGGGAAACAATGAACAAAGGAGAACATGTGACTAAATGAACATGGTGCAAAACAGACAGACATGTGACAACAGATGAATTGTTCACAATATCATCTATAACATGCATTTAAAAAACAGACAGGGTGAATTTTCTTTTCATGCCAACTTTAAGCTGTGCACGAGCATATACTTTCTCCAGCAAGCCCAGAAAGAATAAGTACAAACCACACACATTCACAAAGTAGTTACGCCACAAATTGTATCCCAGTTCAGTTTATAACAATATGGTAACACTTTACAATAAGGTCCCATTAGTTAACATTAGTAAATGCATTAGCTTACAATGAGCAATACATTTGTTACAGTATTTATTATTCTCTGCTAACATTAGTGGATAGAAATACAACTGTTCATTGTTTGTGCAATTTAGCTCAGGTCCATAAAATAATATGAACATACAACTTTTGATTTTAATAATATATTAGTAAATGTTGAAATTAACATTTCATTGTTAGTTCATGTTAACTAATGTACCCTTATTGTAAAGTGTTATCTATTTCTTGTCTTTTTTTTTTATAACGCTTTTTACAATGCAGATTGTGTCAAAGCAGCTTTACAGTGATAACAGGAAAATAATTTTAGCTGCACAGCAGCTCTAGAAGAAAATGGTGTCACTGTCCAGCTTAAGTAAGTTCAGTACTGATTCATTCCGTTAAAAAATCATTCATTATTATTTTAGTTCAATTATCTATACAGCAGCTCTGGAGAAAACAGTGATGTCATCGTCCAGTTCAGTTCATGGCCAGCTATTACTATTGTATTTGCGCTGGATTTACGTTGATATGCTGCCAAAACTGACCGTTGCAATCCATTACAAGGAATGAGAGAAAAATTTGGGTTTGAACATGAACACAGAGTCAGTGTTCAATATGTCACCCTTTTTATTCTTAATCGGTCAAGATATGGCTAGTTAACCAGGCACTGGTAGCAGATGCCGTAACTGGACCAAAAAAAGTAATCCTTTGATAGTCATTCAAAATATAGCTTCATTATTAATATAGCTTCAAAAAAATCTTTCATTATGGAGTAGTAGATGATCAGCAATTTTTAACATAATGTATCCTGTACCAAGATGACATAAATGCTTACAATTCATGCGGTTGAAAAGGACAGATGAAAAAGTAGACTAAAAGACAGAGAGAGGGAAAATGAAAAGAGCATATTAGAGGCAGGAAATTATGTTAAAAGCAGGAGGTGTGATCAGAGGTGGATGGGAAGTTATGAGTAAGCAGGAGAGACGGTGAAGGAGTTTGGCCAAGAGCGCTGCGACCACGTCAGCCCATCGATCCCTCCTTCCATTTCTCCGTCCCTCCTCCCTTCATCCTTCCTTCTTTCCATCTATCCATGCATCTAGCCAGTGTGCTGAGCGTTCGTTTTTTCCTGCTACTGCAAATGGCAAATCAGCCCTGATTCATCACTGAGGGCCTTTCAATTAAAGTGAAAACACTTGGCGAGAGAGAGGGGGAGGAGTCAGAAGATCTGAGTTAGAAAAAGATGGAAATGGAAAGGGAGGGGGAAAGAGAGAGAAGGAAGTATATTTTTGTGTGTGTGTGTGTGTGCATTGCATCAGTGTCCTTCCGGCACAAATGAATCCGAGTGCTTTATCTCAACATAAAATAAAAAAGGACCCTATTTTCTCCCCTAAAAAATTATTCCTGGTTTTATTGTGCACAATCCATCAATGCACATTATTTCAAAGTAAAAAAATAAAAAAATAAATCTGAAATTGAATTAAAGTAGCAAACATGACCCAAAAAACTGAATTTTAATGTAAGGAAGTCAATAAAAATGAATCTAAATTCCGAATAATAAAACTGGATGGATGGATGGATGGATGTTATGAGATAGAATGGAAGCTTAAATGAGTCTATATGGCTTATAAATATTAGACAGACAGATAGATAGATAGATAGATAGACAGACAGACAGATAGATTTTTTTGTCCAAAGGCCTTAATAATAATAAAAAAAACAAAGATTTGACATTCAAAGTATGTAAGGTAGTACAACTAGATCTCTTTTATTGAATCCAGAAGGTTTTAATTATATTTTGCTACATATAAAGGTAATTTAAAGATTTTGAAGTGTCAAAATGTCATTCAGTTTAACCGTCCAAAGGCCAATACAGCCATTTCATTTGTGATTAAAATTAAAATGTAATATATGTATATATTTTTTTTATTTTGGCATGATTTTATAACATCATATATCAACATAGTGCAAAATGGTATTAAAATTATGTGTAGAAGTCATTGCTTTGTTATGAGAAAAAATGTCCGGAAAAATGAATTTCATTGATGTCATTCGGAGTAACCAATATAAAGGGACCATTTTGGAACAAGTCATGTGGTCAATATCATGTGACATGATGTGACATCATTAAGACACCGGAAAAGGACAACATGGTCGTGAAGCAAAGTAACTAACTCTCTTTTAACTATTTGAAAAATTCATGTTTTCACTTGCTCATATGCATGTCCCAAAACATCAGGTCATTCGGTACAACTGCTAAAAAAGCGAACTAGCTAGCTAGTTAGATATCAGTCTGATAACATTGTTTGAAAATATCATAATTCGGTATAACCAAATGTGTCATTCGGTAAAACCGAAATTTTGGTTAAACCGAATGAATTGTTTTGTCCATCTTGTAAAAAATGACAAAATGTCATTAAAAAATTAAATGTTTTTATGTTAAAAATTAATTATATCTTATGTTTACACTTTTAAAAACGTTATTCGTCAATGACCCATATATAGATAGATAGATAGATAGACAGACAGATAGAAAGAAAGGCGGAGAACAGGATAAAATGAGTGGGACAGAGAAGGAGAGGATTAATAATAAGATACGACCTATTTTCAGTGTCCTTGTTCAGAGAAAGCAAGAACAGGAAGCAGGTGGTGATAAAAAACAGAGCACCCGTATTGTACTACAGGCTGCTGCAAGTACACCCTAAACTGTGAGAGTTTGCATAAGTGTGTAACACAGATGGATGTGTTTAGCAAGACACTGTATTAAGTATAGTCTTGTGTTTGCATACCATTTTATTTCAGGATGAGAGAGACAGAAAGGGTACGTGTGCCAGGGAGAGTGTGTGTTTGTGCAGAAGACTACAAGACTTACCACACACATAGATTTTTTTTTAATTATTATTATTATTTTGGAGTGAACCTTTCTATTAACATTTGCTTTGTTTCTAGTGCTTTGACATCCTTTTTTGTTTTTGTGCGTGTGCATTTGCCATCCGCACTCTGCTGCATCTCATTTCCACTCATGCCGTTAGGACAGCGTAAATCACACTCTCCGAGTGTTTCATTGAGAAAAGAGCCGAGCTCATCCTGGCAGCCAGCCAATCAGGGAGAGTGACCCTGAGAAGACGTGAGCGATGGGACGCATGGCTACTCAGACAGGCTGGAGCACTTAACAGTGACGCTAGTCAGAACAGAACACTGGTGACATGGTGGCTGCTGGGAATACGGTACATACTGTATATAAACACTGATGCACTTCATCAAACACAAACCTGAGAGCTGCAGTTTTTGATTGCTTAATTCAGTTGATGAAATAATGGTCTAGAATTAAAGAGGAATGGAAAAGGTAAAAAAAATGACCAAATAGTGCTTGTGAAAAATGACAGAAATAAACAACTATGGTATTCCACAAGAAGCCTTAAAAGGATAGTTCACCCAAAAATTAACATTTTTCATAATTTATGCACCCTCATGTTGTTCCAAAACTACTACTGTGGAAAACAAACATGTTATATTTTTTGCAAATACAATCAAAGTCAATGGGGTCCAGTATTGGTTCCAATGTACTTCAAAATATACTCTTTTGTATTCTGCAGAAGAAAGAAATCTTAAAGGGATAGTTCACCTAAAAATGAAAATTATCCCATGATTTACTCACCCTCAAGCCATTCTAGGTATATATGACTACCTTCTTTCAGACGAACACAATCAAATATATATTTAAAAATATCCTGGCTCTACCAAGCTTTATAATGGTAGTGAAAGGGGGCCTGTTTTAAAGCCCCCCAAAAAAACATCCATCCATCATAAATATATTCAATTTTTTCATCATTTGCTCACCCTGATGTCTTTTGAAACCTATATGACCTACGAAAGGAGTAATTTATAACAGAATGAACAAAATACTTTCTTACAGTAAAAATTAATGGTGACCAAAGCTGTCATGCAAGGTTTTCTGTAAATATCTTTAATTTCAAGTCAAAGATATGATATGGTTTAAAGGGATAGTTCACCCAAAAATGAACATTTTGTCATCATTTACTCACCCTCAAGTTATTCCAAACCTGTATGAGTTTCTTTCTACGATTGAACACAAAAGAAGTTAATTTAAAGAATCAAACAGTTGACTGTAGCCATTGACTTCCATAGTAGGAAAAAAAATACTATGGAAGTCAATGGCTACCGTCAACTGTCTGGTCACCAAAATTCTATAAAATACCTTCTTTTGTGTTCAACAGAAGAAAGAAACTCATATAGGTTTGGAACAACACAAGTAAATGATGACATAATTTTCATTTTTGGGTGAACTATCCCTTTAAAGAGAACTTTGAATTTAGTGTACATGTCTTAAAACTACATTTATGATGCTTTTCTTTTGGTCTTTTTGGAGCTAGACAGCACATAGTCACTATCCACTTTCATTTAATGTAAAACAGCACCTCAGATATCAAGCTAAATGTCTCATTTTGTGTTCCACGGAAGGAAATAAGTCATACAGGTTTGGAACGACATGAGGGTGAGCAGCTTATTCACAGCATGAGTGACATAAAATGTTAGTGAAGTACTTTCTAATGGTGGATCAGGTTTTCTCAGCCTTTTAATGCTTTCACTGCAACTGCACAGTGATCAGAGAGAATTCAGGCACAGCACATGGCAATCATACTGATTAAATCCATTCAATCAAACTGATAGACAGAGCCTGTCAAAATGAGTTGTAACACTGCTGCTGTAATGATCATCACGATGTTATGTGTCGAGGCTTAGAGCAAGAGAGTAGGCGAGAGATGAAGGAGGGAGTGCTTGAGTATGTGTATCAAGATGGGAGATCCCCTCAGCTGTGGGTGATTACAGGGTGACAAAACAGTGGGTGGGGCTGCAGAAATCTAACAGCACTGTCCTGCAGTGCCACCATGTGTTTGATATTGGAAGAGCAGGCAAAAAATGTAACTAGGTTTCACAGCTCCACCTACTGTACGGCTCATGGGAGGTAGGTTTGTGGTTTTAAATAATTTACTCAGGAAATATCTAGCTTAATGCTTTGAAATTGGTTTTAAACATTGTTTTGTCTTGTCAACAGCCATTAACAATGCCAATTAAATGTATAACTTAAACGAGACAAATACAATGAAGGTAAAATTACAGGAACACCCATGGTGTATATTTTAGAAGCAAGTGAAAAAGCAAAAAGTATTGTTTAGATAATTATGTTAGTCACTAAATTCAAACACTACATATATATTTTACACATTTTATATATGGTCTACACACAAGATTATGATGGAATAATATACATAAATATAAAATTATATACAACCGTTCAAAACTTTGGGGTCGATCAACATAAACAAAAAACAAAAAAACAACAAAAAAAACAGTAATATTGTAAAAAAAAAAAAAATATTGTTACAATTCAAAATAACTACTTTCTATTTTAATATCTAAAATGTAATATATTCCTGTGTCACATAATCTCAAGAAACACATTATCATCATCAGTGTTGATGTTTTCACTGTAACCTTTGATACATTTTATGAAAAAAATTAAAGATATATTTTTTTATTTCATAACATCTTTGTCTGGTTACTTTTTTAATGTCCATCCAACTTTAAAGTTAGCAAAATGCCTGAAAAATTACCACAAAAACGATGAGATACACTTTGCAATCTAAGAAATCGTTCATAGGCAGTGTAGGTACGCATAGTGCAGTTGAATATTTTGTCCAGCAGAGGGCAGTAACTCTAACATTATAGAAAGTCGTGACAGCTTGTTCTTGTTCGCTAATAGAACTGTAATATATCCAGTAAATATCTTTGAATTACTTATGGTTTTTAAGTTAAAGAATAAAATCAGCTAAAAGCATCTAATGTGCGTCTTGTCTTGTATGTGAAATATCTGCAACATATCTGCAAGGATCTAGATAAATCGTGACAACACAATATGAACGAATTGCAACGGAAAGCAATGGATTAATCTCTGAGAGGGAAGTAAAGCACTGTCATAAAGAAATGATTTATGGCATAATATCCATTGAGAAGATTGCTGTGAACTCTCTTTGTTGGACTTGCTTAATCATAGTGCACTTTTTTTTTTAGTAAGAACTGTACAATAGCCAGGTTTTTTGGCTTTAACATCCTCTACTACACATACTGCATAGTATTATTTGCTAGCATATATGACAACGGCTATCTGCAGTCTATTTGAGGCCTGAAAATAAGCAATACATTTTTAGTGTGATGTGGAAGCATTTTAAATAAAAGGTATAGGCTACTGAGTGAAAATAAATGTATATATGCTCTGTAAATAACACTCATATTTAGCTTCAGCAGCCTGTTTTACACACCCGTAAAACATAATCATGTGTGTATTGTGTCATATTTGTTATTAGTCAGGGAGAAAAGGAAGTCTGAATGGGTGTGAATAAGGGTCAGACTGTCCAGCCCCCCAGAGCAGATTTTAGTTGACCCTGCTGTGACCTTTGGGCCAGCAGCAGATGGAATGGGCTCACTGGCTGCATTAGCATCTAAATGGCTCAGAGAAACAACAGAGGTAAAATAATGTGAGTTCTGCCCTACAGACATGAATAACAAGAGATACACAGAAAGACACAGACACAGTTAGAGTTCGATCTGTTATCACAATTGAGTCCACTTTCATGAACTACAACAGATGAACTACACAAGATAAGAATATATTTTGAAGAATATTTCTGAACTGGTTTTTACAGAGTCCATAAAGTGACATGGTGATGGAAAAAATATGAGATATATATTTTTTCTATTTCAATGTTTTTGTGTTCGCTCGCAAAACATCAGTGTCCCCTCACAAAACTTGTGAGGAAACACAAAGTTTCTCGGGGGAACGCAAACATTTTGCGAGCAAACGCAAAGTTTCTCAGGGGAACACAAAACATTTGCGAGAGAACGCAAAAAAAAAAGATTGAGAAATATGGACCACAATGACTTTCATTGTATGTAGGCCTGTCACAATAATTAATTTTGTGCTGACAATTAATTGTCATACAAATAATTCCGATTCACGATTTGATTCTGTTTTGTTCATGTCACTTACAATGTAAGCCTAACATATTATTTTTACTTGGAATTGTATATAATACAATGATAAAAATTATAATAAAATAAGCCCATTAGATAAAATTTGATGCTGTGAAAAATATAATATAATATAATATAAACCTACAAACCTTTAATTTGTATGAAGGAAGACCTCTGACTATTTTTGTGAATTTTATAACAGTTTCTTTATATATTTGTTATTCTTTACTCCCTGCCAGATTATGACTCTCCTGTTTCTCCCTACCACACTGGAAAAGCACCAAAATTACACCAAAAATAGTTAAATATCAAAATGTGAGAGAAATTTAAACTGTACAATTATTGCAGATATCTAAAATAATTGGGACTAGATCAAATAACAACAACCAGACAATTAACATTAATCCTGACGGGCCTAATTGTATGAAGAAAAAAAATCTTTTGTTTTCTGCAGAAGAAGAAAGAAAAATATGAGACAGAATGTCCTTTACAACTGAACCTCTGATTATCATTTGGTCATTTGGTCAATCCAGTTCTCAGACTCAGAAAAACCAAATCAACATCCAAATCATCCCTAGGATCACACTGTCAAACAGTTGTGCTTTCTTTCTCACAAACACACACCACTGAGATCTCATAGAGGAAGACAGGATGGCACAAATGCATAATTGAGATGCAGGAGGTGCAGTCTCAGGCAGGGAGAACACTGTGGTTTGACAAGATCCCAGGCTCAATAAATTGTACCTAAAAACCAGACAGTGAGCTGGTTTACGACACAGATGCCTAAACTGATGTAATGCATTTGCGCACTATTCGGATCCAGCCAAGTAATTATGTAGAGTAATGAATTTAATGCAGAGACTTAGTTGCATGAAAACTGCTGAGGTGTATTTGAAAGTTCAGTAACAATAAGGAACACGTCAGGAATTACGATTTCCCAACCACACCAGAAAGCAATCAATATACACACACGCATATTGGAGAAACTGGGTCCTAAGGGACGCCTCTGTCTGGAACAAGTCTGCAACGTATGGCAATCAGCCAGATTGATGTAAGATAAAAAAGAAGATAAGAGAAGAGAGTTGGAAAGGGGGACCAAAGGGAAAAAAAAGAAGGGAGGGAGGGCAAGATGAAGGCTAAGTTAGAATGCAAAAGAAGGGAAATTGGAAATAACCAAAGAAAAACAAACACTAGCTTAGTGTTTAAGAGGACACTCGGCTGTCTTGCTGTTTGTTTTCATTGGTCCTAATCTGTCTCCTGTTTCACTCCTCCTCTTGATTGCTTCATATTTCATTCCTTTACTTTCCATTTCATAATTTCCTTAGGTGATGTTCATCTATTGATGCGTCCATCCTCTCACATGGACTAATGCTGCCTTTAAGTGCTATAGGAAATTGGATAAGTTGCATTCAAGTTTTGACGATTCCGAGACCATGTAAAGGCAGCATAAATATCCACCTTATTCCTACGCCCCATGACGTTTGTGCGAATTATGTGTAACTTCTGTTAAGATCTAAACAATCAGTGAAAGGCTCGCTCTATAAATGCAATAATATATTTTTTTTTAAAACAGGGTACAATGAGATTACATTATTCTACTCAGCCTTCAACAATTGAACATTAAAAGGACATTTAAAAGTGTAAAAGCATCAACAAGGTACTTTCAACAGACCATGAATAACCCCAAAAGCATGATTCTTTCCATACCAAAAACGGACGGGTTAAATATCACTGTAGAAATATCTGTATTATGTAACATACGTTGCCTTAATCAAAAATGTTCATTAACTTCAGCATTGCGTGATACTATTTCAAAGTGATTTCCTTCATTTTGTCAGATAATAAATTGTATTTACCTGTGAAAACAAACCTGGAAAGAGATGTAAGGATTTGAGGAGAAAAACAAAAGATTATTTGTGCATTCCAGTGAATTATTAATGGGATATATTGTAAATTATATCGAGAGAACAGACCACAAATGTGCAGTAGGCCTATATGTTGTCCTTTTTCATACTATTACAGCGGAATGCAAAGGGAAAAAATAAAATAATCATGAGGAAAAGAATGTAGCGACTGAAAAGAGCTCTTGCCATAGATATTCTTGTTATAACGTCATGTTAAAATACCAAGCATTATGTTATTCTCATGATGTCTGAAAATAAAACATGAAGGAAATTTGAAAGCTCATTCAGTCAAACTGATGGATAAGCTTTATTTGTAGGGCAACTTTATGATTTTAAATGATTTGTTTCATTCTTTTGAATGGAAGTTCCCGAAACCGGAAGTGCCACCTATAATTCAAAATGCAGTAGGCTTGTCAGGAATAAGGTGGATAGGCTACAATATTTCTTTGTTGTTTCTCACACTCTTTATCATAATGGAAACTTTTCATTGACTTCTATTGTTTTTATATGTAGATAATGATATTTTCTATACTCTTCCAGAAACCATGTTACTGTACTTCCTCTTTCTTGTACATTTGTTCTATCCTTACTTGCCAGTCTTAAAACTACTGCATCATTGTTTAAGCTCCTGAATAAAATAAATTAAATGAAATAATATCTGATTGCTGTCATAAAACACGCCTTCAATCTTGCTCTCTATATTGTATTTTCTGTTAACTGTGCATGAAAATCAACAATCAACTTTCAATCTATTTTTTTTCCCCACAACTGTGATTCATGCACAGGTTTATGCTGCCTCTGTGAATAAAAAAAACAAAAACAAACAAAAGAAACACGTTTTGTGACATAGATAATATAAGGCTCCTCAAATGCGACTTCATCAAAAAATGATTTTTGCCCACCCAAGCACAAAAGTGCTTTCCCCCTAAACAAAGCACAAAAAACTCTGTTTTTTTGCCTGTTTCATCTCATGGCTGGTATCCCACTGTGAATCCCTTTTTCTCTTTGTATGTGTCACAATAACCTTCTTCTGTTATTTAATTTAAACTTATTTATTCTGTTCTTTCCCAGTCTTTAGCTCAAATCTACAAGTGCTATGCAAAAGAACTGCATCTATGCATCCACTAAAAATCACATTGGAACCAATTAGTTACATCAAAAAGTACACCAAAAATTGGTTACATCTGTTTGCAGATGCCACTTGGTTTGATACATTATCATCTAATGCAATGACATTCAGACATTTTAAAGGGTCTCTCACCACATCAACATGTCGCATATCAAGCACAAGAAAAACAACCGCTCAAAAGTTTGGGGTCACTACAATTATTTATTTATTTTATTTTTTATTTTTTGAAAGAAATTAATACTTTTATTCAGTAAGTAAGCAATTAATCAATAAAAGTGCGAGTATAAAGTCATATATTATGTGACAAATATTTGTATTTCAAATAAATTCTGCTTTTTTAAAACCATATTCATTAAAGAATCCTGAAAACAATTCCACAAAAATATTAAGCCGCACAAACTAATTTCATGCACTAAATCAGCATATTAGAATGATTTCTGAAGTCAACATCATGTGACTGACACTGAAAAACAATCAGCTGTAAGGACCAGGAATAAATTACATTTTAAAATATAACATAGAAAACAATATTTTAAATTGTCATACTGTTTCATAATATTACTGTTTCTTTACTGTATTATAATTAAATTATTATAGCCTTGGTGAGCATTTGAGGCTTCTTTTTTTTTTTTTTTTTAAAGGGGACCTATAATACCCCTTTTCACAAGATGTAATATAAGTCTCTGGTGTCCTAAGAATGTGTCTGTGATCTTTCAGCTCAAAATACCCCATAGATAATTTATTATAGCTTGTCAAATTTATTATATCTTGTCACATTTGGGTGTGAGCACATCTTGTCACATTTGTGTGTCCCTTTAAATGCAAATGAGCTGCTGCTCCCACCCGCTTTCCAGGAGAGGGTGGAGCTTTAACAGCTCGCGCTTCGATTGCTCAACAACAACAAAGCTGGAGAATTTCACACAGCCAAAATGACGATTCTCAGTAACAGTGTTCAGCCTTACATTGTTCAAACCGGAGTCGAACACTGTTGGAGAGACTCAGGAAGAAGGGAAGAAGCTCATTGCAGTCCCTACCAGCCATTTGTTGTAGTCTGTAAAGGAAAATCTCTCCCTTTGCATTGAACTTTGAGCGTTGTAACTTTGCAGATGTTGTTTATGCTCAAACAGTAACATTACACACTAACTAAAGTTAAAAAAGTGAAATCATATTCAAGGACCCCTTTAAATCGAGTAATTTGAGTGGTAATGTATTAAAGTAAATGCACAACTTAATAGTGCAGATATAGTTATTGTACAGTTAATAATTGTGCCATTGTAAAATTGCCATCACAAAAATTCTCATATAGGCTAAGGAAAAGAATGATCATAAAATCCATAACATTTTAGCAAAGTCCACTCACTTGGAGAATTCTGCCCTGGCCACTGGTATAAATCAAAATGGAAACCATTTGCAGAGGCTAATGAGGAAGTCTTTACAATTGCGTCTGTTGGCATCCTCTCAGTCTTTGGGAAAAGGACTACAGCTGCCAGCTGCAAAGATCATTCTAGATGACAATGAACCATCAAGCACCCTCACACCTGTAACGTCATTTTCCACAAATCATCCCAGTCTCTCTCTGTCTTAAATCAACGCTTTAATTTATTGTGGCCTTGGAAATGCTAAAAAGGCAGTTTTATGGGTGCTAAAAATAGCACAGCTACCCTATTTATGTGGCTTAGGTCTGTCTTGCCAACAGAAACTGTGGAAGCGTCCGCTTGAAAGCTGCCCTCTTGTCACACTGCCTGCTGATCTGTCCGCACATGCTGCCAAGTGTCTCTGTATAAGACTGTGTATGTGTGTGTGTACAGTCTATATGTAAAATACTTCAAAGCCTGAGGGTCAAGTGTTTTGATTTTCAGCCTCTTATTCTAAACCTAGAACACTGAAATATGAAATGAAGCAACCTACAGCACAGATAAGAGGGAGGTATATAGGACACAGATATGCAAGAAAAAAAGCAAAACACAGCTAAGAGACACAAGGTTTTTAAAAAAAAAATCTATTTAAGAGGCTGTTTTAATATAGCACTGCTCTAATTGAGAGTGTGTGAGAGACGTACCCCGTGTTTATGGAAAACACAGAGCACAAGGCAGTGGCAGAAGAGAAAGAGTGCAAGAGAGTCTCCAATGTATGTTTTCGTACATGCCTTGAGACCACAAAAGAAAAGTCTTCTAATTTCAGTGCTAAACAGTAAGAATAACCTACTGTAAAGGGACAATGTGAGAGTTCATGCCAATTCATGAAACTATCCTAGTATGGTATCTTACTTTTTATATTGTTATATTATTATAATAATATTTATTAATTATATAATTAATAAAAGTATTATTTTTATTCCACTAAAATTGTTTCCAGACTTGACATAATGTTCTCCAGCATAATCAGAGAATGATCCAAAGACCTTGTGCTTCAACGGACACAAGAAAATCAAACATCTGACCTCCATCTCCACAAAAGAGTTCACATGGTCAATATCACAAATAGACATGAAATATTAGCTTGAATGGGTTTAGTTGTGTATCTTATACATGTGTGTGTTTGTGCATTTCTCTACCACTCTGCTGTGTGACAGACTCCCTGGGTCCATATTTAGTTACAGCTGATCACTCCCAGACCAGAGACAAGAAAGAGAAAGTGAGAGAGAAAGAAAGAAGAGAGTAAGGGTAAATGAGTGAGTGAAATGAGGTGAGATTGCATTTTCTGTCAGTAACCTGTTATCTCACGTCTCCCCGCTGCTACGGCTGCCAGAATGAGTGGGTGAGCAATGAAAGTGGAATCCTCCACACCCCTAAAGCGCAACAAAAATCGTGACTGGATTCCACTGCCACTCTGCGTTCATTGTTAAGCGGTCCCACCGTGACGCAAAACACAGAAACACAGACATACTCTTCTACACACCAGAGACCTGCAACCGATGACACAAATTTTTGTGCTAACAATGCCAAGGTGGAAAAGAACATGTTCTTTCTAACTTGAACTATATTCAAGTAAAATTATTTCCTCCTGTTCCCAGAAACAACTATAAATATGTAATAAATAAGTTAAAAAAAAAAAAAAAAATATATATATATATATATATATATAATAATTTAATGTAACATGTATGTATTCTTTTTAATAATTCACAATTAATATACACAGATATGTGTGTGTATATATATATATAAATGACAGATATATATATAAAATGTATATATTTCTAAAAATTACATACACATAATGTTAATATAATTTACACATGAAATCAAAATAAAATGTAAATTATATAAAAAAATGTAAATTATATAAAAATGATATATGTACATAATTTATATATGTATATATTTATACATATACAGTTAATGTTAATATATTTTATCCATTAAAGCAAAATATGACATGAAAATTATATATATATATATATATATATATATATATTTAAAAAAATTATATACACAATTTACACATTAAATCAAAATGTAACATGTAAATTATATAAAAATTATATATATATATATATATATATATATATATATATATATATATATATATATAATGTGTGTGTGTGTGTGTATTTATAAATTATATATATTTAATGTTTACCCAGTAAATCAAAATATGACTTAAATTATATAAAAATTATCTATAGACAGAGCAGATGTTTTACCAGTTTCCAATAAATACAGAATTTGCAGGGCTCCTAAAAGCATGAATCCATGTTGTCATGACATCATTAGTCACATGACATCAGGTGACTGGTTAAAAAACTGTTTTTTTTTTTTCCACACCAACTTAGTCGACACATCAAATTCTGCCTCAACCAATGTTGCTAGTTTGGGGCAGGACTACCTGTTTGTCCAAACAATGAAAGGGTGAAATGCATGATTTTTGCTCTTCTGTTTTGTGCTACTAGTAGCACAGAATACATCATCGTGATGGGCTCCAATTATATGCTAAAGTCAGCAGAGGATTTGATTGACTTGTAGCTGACAAGTTTGTGAGAAGCATGTCCCCACTAATCACAACACAAGAATATAAACAGGCTTTTACGTCACTCCAACAAAAACATTTTTGCCAAACATACCTTCATCACAGCTGTTTTTCCCCTTTTTGCCTTATTAATGTTTCCATCTTGGTCTGAGTTTGTTTTCTTTCCATTGCAGATTTCAAGCAATTTCTGTTTTCCCTACAGAGCTCCAGGTTTTCACATTCACTAACTGCTGTCAGGCACAACCACACACACAGAGTCCAAATGAAGCAGGGGTCATCACTATGTCTATCAATGTTTCCATCACTGTGGCTCTAACATACACGTCCTCTCCACACACACACCTACATGACCTGCCCTTTATTCTCAGAGATATGATAGTAGATGAATATTTTGAGTGACAGTCTGAGAGAAGACATGCTCCCTGAAAGTTTTAAAGGAGGCATGGAAATAAACTAGGTATCAGATGGATAGATTTACCTTTAAATATTCAGATTTTGTACAATCTATTAGCCACATTGCAAATGTAAGACAAAAACCAACCAAAACCTACCAACTCTGGTAGATAAAAATTAAAGGTATGGGTGTATTTTATCATCAAAATGTGTATCATTGCTGACATTTTACATGAAACAAGGTTATGCTGTTGATCATTTTAATTCAGAGGACTAGCATTGACATTAAACTACTCACGCAAAATTACAGTAAACTTAAATGTCATCAAATGACTAAACATGCCAAAACACATGTGATTGGTGCTTTTTGATGGACTTTTGTTCTAGTACACTTCAAAGTCATCAAACCCAAGACATTTAAAAACGTGACACATTATTTAATACTCACTCCCATTGTTTTCGTCTGGCTTGTGGAGTGCTCTGCAATTTATGGGACTGGTGGGCTTTGATGACATCACGGTGGTCCACTAGGCCTCCTCTCCTTCTGACAGGAGGAACCAGAGAGTCACTGGGCATCAAAGAGTAAAGTGTCCCATCCGTCACCACGGTTTCTCCTCCATTTGTTTTGCTGTAGTTAAAGGAGTCAACTTGGCATGCTTCATTACTCATGTCATACACTGTATGATAGTATGTGGGGTTGGCACAAACACTGCTTCCACTGGTAGGAGGATGACAGCGCAGTTTGTAACCCTGTGGCTGCGCTTTCCCTCCCTTCCGCAAGGACGGCGCTCTCTCCATGATGACTGAGCTGTCTGCATACATGGGAGACAGCATGGCTCTATGGGGCAAAAAGTAGAGAGGTGAATGTATTTATACAAAAATGTTTTTGGTAGGGAACGAGTGTGTAAGTGTCATTTACAGTCTTTATTTACATTGTTTTTACTTTAGTTATTCAGTTAACTTGACATGTGTATGAACATAGATGTATGTGGGTTGTCGCAAGTATGTATGCATATGGTACGAGTATGTGAGTATGCATGATCATGTATGTGTATATGTATAAATGTGTATGTATGAGGATATTATTAGTATGCATTCTTATCAGGTTTATTTTATTCATTCATTTTATTTATTTCTTTTCCTCACATGTTTATATATTCATACATTGACAAGTCTTTATTTACGTATACAGTCACTTATTTATTCATTTACTATGAGTACAACATGTATGATTTGTACATGCACAAATGATGTAGTGTGAAGTCTTGTTTCTGAAAATTATGAACATGTTGTGATGGCTATTAATGGTTCCCTGTTATGAAAAGCAAAAATAAAGTATTAAAAAATGTTTTTGGTGTGATTTCTTTTTTTGAAGAAGAATATGGATACTGAAGTGAAATTCAAAGAAAAAGATATTTTATTTTTCATGATAAGTAATGTTAAATTTAAAATATGGTATTCTATCATTTTACTTATTATATCATCAAAATGATTTATCTATAAGCATAAATGAGCATAAAATCTATCCTTTTTTGATTTATAATGCATACTATGCTATTAATTTTTGAAGCTGTTGATATACGCTATTTGTATAATAATAATAATAATAAGTATTATTATTATTGTATTGGTATTTCTATTATTGACAATTTATAATAGCATTTTTCTATTTTTTATTGGAAAATACTTATGTTGCGATGGTGTTCATAATGTTGCAAATAAATAATTAATGAATTATTTTAAATAATACAATTTTGTTAAATGCCCGACGTAGTTTAAAAGAATTTGGGTCTTCTCGGGTCCATTCGGAAAAAGCACATTTATTTCAAATTACCCGAGACCCAAGGCCACTCATAGTGAACCCGCTCGGGTCTCAGGTCGGGTCTCAGGTTTTTGGATCCAAGTGGACTCGTGAAGACCTCTAGCCTGAGCCCACTGCAGACGGAGGGCTTGAGCCTGCCGCAATGAACAAGCCAGAGCCTACTATGAGGACAGAGCCAACCATCGCCCCGGAGCCCGAGCCCCATTGTGAGTCTGACCAGTTGTGTGAGCCGGCTGCAACATGTGTCGTCGTAGGAGTAATGGTGGAGTGCAAGGTTTTGGAGAACAACCCCACCCACAATCCTGTGGCTGAGATTGAGCTTCGAATGGACTCTGCGGATTATAATGATTATGAGGATTTTGATATGGATGTTCTGCTGAATCTCCCATCCCCAATGGTCCTGCCCAGCATAAAGCCTGTTTCGACACCCTGTATCAAGTCTATGTCAACGTCGCTGATCCCACCCTGCCTTTCTCTCCCGTCTCCACATCCTGATTCAGCCAGAAAAAATGAAAATTTAAAATTTTTTATTTTATAAATTAAATCAGGAGAACTACTTATTCATAATTGTAAATGAGCATAAAATATATAATTTGATTAATCTATTATTGCATTTTATTTTTTTATTTTTTGTGATGGTGTTCATGATGCTGCAAATAATAATAATAACAATACTGACAGCAACCAAAAAAAAGACGAAGGGCGGTGAAGGGGAAAATAGGTGACATGTAATCAAAGTACAAAGGGAAACAGAGGGAAGCAAAAAAGCACCAAGGGAGGTTTAATTAAAAAAGGCTGCATAGATGTTTAGAAACAAATTGCAATAGACCAACGTCAGGTGAAAATAAATGATGCACTCCGGTACTACGATATGCTGACGGTGTTTGGAGAATTCGTCCGCTGTGACACGGGTGGAGGAATAAAGTAATTTAAAGTGACACATACACACTCAACACTTTCAATACCAGAAAAAATGCAGTGCTATAGTCTGGGGGTTATGATTTTGGGAGTCCTGGAGCTTTTTGAGATGAGCCACAAGGGCCAATAACACTTCTACAGTTCTTTTTCTGAAAGCAAAGCATTGAAAAGGTGTCAAATGCTGTGTGACCTTCCCCAAAGTACACAGAGTAAATAAAAAGAAAGACACAGATGGACTAAGGCACAAGAAAAGATAAGCACAGTGGCCAAAATGTGAATGGAATACATTCAACACTACAGTCCTTATTGTGGCAGTCCTCTTTGTTGACAGGCGGGATTTGTTGTCAGGCTGTGATAATGAAGGACACAGCTTGTCTCAATGATCAGACACTAAAGATGGAACTAACTAAATCTGCCTCTCTTTATTTTTGGCCAATAGAGAGCAAAGCCGTTGCAATACACTTGCCGGTTCCAACAAGGAATATATTCAGTGAGGTAAAGGAGAATTAGAAGACATCCTGAAAGGCCTTTAAGGTCCCTTCATGGAGGCTGACATCCATGTTTTTGTATTTTTAGTCAGGAACACATATCTTCCTCATTTAAACGGGTGTGATGCATTGGCTGCTTCCTGGACAAGACAAAAGAATCCTTCTTTGCTTTGTTTGCTAAAGCGACAACACCATAAATCTCACTATAATGGCAAGGTAAAGCATAAGCATAGCCACAAAAGGTAGTAAGATCCAATTTTGGATGATTTCATTTTCATCATTGTGTGTTACAGCAAGTGGCTGTTTGTGTGGGCTGGTTCTCCATTGCACCAGCCCACAGACAGCCTCACCATTGTGTGGGTGTGTATGAACACATGTAATTAAGGTGACATTTACAAAGTTCTCCAAAACCACAAAAACTTGCCCATAAAAATAATGGCCATCAGAATCCCTACTCAAAGATGTCAAGTATCCAACTCTAGAATAGGTTGAACTAAATTTTTTAAACTCTCCAGTATATTGGGCATCTTATATGGCTGCATATTGAAAAATAATTTTATAGCGAGTAAACTGTTATCAGAAACGGTTGATGAAATTTAAAGTCTCATCCAATTCTGCTGCTGACATGTGTATTTTTAAATAGAAGAACCGAGGAAAATGTTTGAACACACAATAAAATGATTTTCTGCATTTACTACCCTTCGGAGTATAAATAATATGCTACCTGCTGAGTGAACACTGGCTGTAAGCCATCAGACAGCAGCAAAAGACAGGCAGCAGAACATCTAACAAATATAAAAGTCTCTGTTAAACATGACCAGAAAAGTACTGATGTGATACCTTGGTATAGTGAATATATCAGGCAGTAAAAACAAGAGTACGTTGTTATATTCCATGGTATTTACATTGTACTCCAAGGTAGTTCAGTGAATACCATATTTCTGCCATGGCAAATTACCAGTACCATGGTATTTTTATGGCACGATTCAACCAAATAAAGATTAAAGATTCTTCTGTGAAGCCACAGATTTATGTACCAACGTAATGATAGATAGATAGATAGATAGATAGATAGATAGATAAAATATAGTATAATATAGTAATAATACAATTGTATATTTTATATTATATTAAATTTAATATTTTTAAGGCTATACATTTCTTTATATTTTATAGTCTACACATTTTTAATTATTTGTTGTATACAGAGAAAAACGTATATATGTATAAACATCTTAAAATAAGCGGTTGTGAACAAAGAAGAGACAAAACACTCTTCACGACACTTACCAGAAAGGTTTGTGTTATTTTTGAGAAGATCCTGGAATCTGGACCCGTCCGGATCACCTGTAGTTTATAACTGACAAAACTAACAATAAAACTCCACAAACTGAATGGTCCGAGGTCCGTTTTCTCAGAGCAGGAGGTCATTTCCATCTTCAAGCTCGGAACATTCTGTCTTTAAGTATTTTTGTTGGACAAAACAGATAATTTTGTATTTTCTCTCAGCGTAATATTTGTATTCCTAACCGATGTGACAGCTCTCGAAGGCTCTCGAGAAACCAACGACTCTACGTGGCGCGAGACCCGCATGCACTTGTACGAGGAGTCTCGCGCTCTGTGCGCGTAACGAATACGTGACTGTACTGGCACTGAGGGCTGAATGTCGCGCGGACTAAAACTACGCGTTTTGACTGCTGCTGCGCGGTGGGTGAGAGACGGTATGGTTGTGTAATTTTTCTTCCTTCCGCAGGTTATGAGAGGGTACACGTTATTATTCATAAGAAATAAGAAACGTAAAGACGAATTTCACTAATCATTTCGTGGGATTCGTTAAAAAATATTCACAAACAATAACATTTCATATAATAATTCATAATAAATTATAATTATGGGGTTGGCTTAACATTATATAAATTATGAATTAGCCAATAAGCGTTATCAGACGTGAAAAAAAGTGAATTGTCAGATGACGTTAAAATGCTGACTCAGTCTTACTCAGCTTTGACCCTTAGTGACATAAAACATTCGTCATAAGATGTTAAATAAAATTAGATGCACAAAAGCTTGAATAAGTAATATATAAATAATGTTTCTTACTATCGGAGTCACGCTTAATTGCTTATATGTATGTTTTTATTTAATGCCTAAGTATACTTAAAAGATAGTATCAAACGAGAGGATATATTTGCCATCAGAACACATTTATCATATAAATAAATCATAATATTATATATATATTATAGTATTGTCAGAAAAGTGCTCAGACTACATAGTGGTAACATAGCATAATAGGTTACAAATAATTTTCTTTAACAGATTTTTGAAGAAACTGCCCTGTTATAAAGCCAACAGTCAAAATAATAAACTATGCACATTGCTCCTATTAAGAAGATATATAATTATTCCAAAAAACGCCGATTCATGAGTTGCCAGTTGCTCCTTAAATCCTCCAGGCCTGTGCAAAATCCATCTTGGACACACTGAGAGGAATGAATCTGGCATGTCTGTACAGTTCTGTATCTGTTTTGCAGCAGTTTCTTACAGCATACTAAATCTCATACTAAATAGTCAGAAGAAGCAGCAGGATGAATACATTACCATCAGGCTCCAAAATCTCTCCTGCTAGTTACGCACATCAAAATGTCCTATTTAGCACTATTTACTCATGTATATATGAAAAATACAGCCAAAAAAAAAAGAAATGTTCGAAGCAGCGCACAAAAACAGTCATTTATTTTTCAAAATTATTCAAAACATGAATATTTTAGCATAGTATGGTCACAGACATAAAAATCGATAAGCACAGAGAAAACTTGAAAAGGTTAAACAGGAGCTGCACTGGTCAATTTGACAGCCTCTGATTGGCCAGCTGGGCTGATGAGTGTGTGTCCCTGCGTTCCAGAAGGACAGTGGGAGGATCAGCTGGTTCTCATACCGTCCCTGCTGAGATGGCTCACTGGGTCTGGATTATTTGCTACCACGGTGGCGACATGGGCTGCGGGTTCTGCAAATACGACATCACGACTGCCGATATGGACAGCCTGAAGGTACAAAAGCATATTAAATTTGGCATACAAGTCCAGAAGCACTACATTTGAGAATATCTTCAGGTAGACTAAACTCTAAAGATCAATTATAAATAAAACACTGGTATTACTTATGAGAATGACAAACAAGCATAAGCAACTCACATGAAGCTGCTCATCATTTGTTTGGTGTCTTCTGAGCTCCGTGAATTGGCGAAACTGATGAACGAGCAATACACTGCAATCCATGCGCACCATTTAAGCTGCAAAAATACACAAATAAAACACTTTTTGAACATTAAATCATCACTGAAATTCGTTCTGCTCATGTTTGAATCATAAACAGTGAGCGTTCATGAAGTAAACAGCACAGTTGACTGTAAACACAGATGTTTTTGTAGAGGAGATAGAATGAGGTCACCTTGAGCATCAGGCCACACATACTGAAGATCATGCCGAGCAGGTTCATGTAATCCGGTGTAGGATCTTCTAATGTCGGGTTCGTTTCGGTATTGGGAGGCTTGTAGCTGCAAAGTGAACACAATATGCCTCGACTATTAATGCTGTCTATCATTTAATGCTTCAATTTCATATAAAACACACAGAACACAAAAACATCACATGATTTCATCAGATATAGAAAAACACACCGAGGTGAACAAATTGAAAAAAATGAAGCATAATAACAAATATACAACAATAATTATCCAATTGCTGCCAGTAATAAATTAGCACTACTTAACAATATTTTAACAATTTAACACGTAACATTATTAAAAAGAATATCTAATTTAAAATATAGTAGTACGTAAAAACCACACACCCATCTTCACTGAAAATCTGGTTTAATCTCTACTAATCATTAGCCGAACTGCTGCTAACAGCGATGCTAACGAGAGCCAATTCAACCTCCATCACAATAATTCAAAAAGTGTTCAACGCGGACATAATACTCACCGAAAAATCTTATTCGGTCGTCTTGGGTCTGCCATGTTGTTTACGGTCATATCATAAAGTCCTAATACAGTTAAAACTTCTTTGAGGGGTTTAGGAGCAGCACGTCAGCGAACAGCTGACCTGGGAAATTCTACTACGCCTCATTCTGTTGTATGTAAAGCTGTATGTGGTGCACTAGCACCCCCTGCCACTAAGGAGTGCAAGTGTTTGGAAAATTCAGTGGTAATAATTTCTTGGAGACAATAGACAAGTTATTATTAAAAACCAAATAATGTTAAGAAATGGTGTTAATTCTAAGCACCCTGTATCATTCAAAAACATCACCATATTAGCATTTGCAATGTGTTTAATTCTAAACTCAAAACTCTCTCAATTCTAAATTTCAGTCTATGAAAGTGGTGTATTGCATATGTACTGCATTCCGTGATACAAAATTAACAAACATTTTTAATATTTCTCATAAGAATAAATGCACATGTACAAGAACACAAGAATCATGCAAACATTAGCACCATTACATTTTATTTCTTTTCAAGCTACAGAAGATAAAATACAAAAAAACAACACCTTATTTTAACAGACAGCAATTTGTTGACATTTTACTTGTTTTTTAGTCTTGTGAAAGCTCAAAGACATTTTTTATCCCTTGTGTGCCACAAATGTCTTGTAGTTGAAGTTATTTATTCACATCTGTCCATAACTGTAAGGAGTCATTGTTCTTCTGACAACATTCGCCTTTATGAGTCCTTCTCTTGTAAAGCTGCAGGTGCTGAATTCATCTCAGAGAGTTCAACATCCCTCTCTGATTCTGTGGACACCGTGTGCCTTTAATAAATAAATAAATGACAAATATTTCACATTGTGTCATATTTTAATAAATATACAGTTTTGTGGTATTTAATATTGGTTGTTGTGGTATTTTCATATTCTGGTACTTCATATTTTGTTTGATTCAGCAGACTATTTTAGCATCCTTCTATACTGGATATATGATTTGATACTATACCTCCCCTTCTCTACATCCAGAATGTTCTCTGGAAGCTGAACATTGGTGGTCTCGGGCAGAAGGAAGACCACACTTCCACTGAAAAATGCAGTGGCAGCAAACACTACAGGCGGTGCAAAGCGCCATGTGTCCTCCAATAATATGACCATGGGGGCCAGTGAACCTCCGATACGGGCTATAAAAGAGGTGTAGCCCAAGCCACATTGCCTATGAAAGGTAAGGAGAAGCTGAGTAAGTTCCTTCATTCCAAAAGACAAGAGGTAGGTCATATATATGGATTTTTTAAGGGGTTTTCAAACTGGGGTCCGGGGACCCGCAGGGGGCAGGGGGTCAGTGGAAAAGTCTAGAAAAAAACATATGTTTAAAATATGTTTAATCAATAAATAATAAGTAAGATTAAAATAATTAAGTAAATAAATAAGATTAAAATAAATTAATAAATTTTTTCCTGTGCTTTTTTTGCATACAGATGCCAATTTAGTCATTTTTGTAGATCCGTATAAATGTATTATGCATGTCAGGCCAGTAGTTGGCGATGGCACTTTGTAAAGAAAGTATTTTTGTTTACATGGTTTTGCACTTTTGCAACCGATTTCAAAAGTTTGCATTTTCAGGCCACCAAAACACCGTTGTCTTGTAAATGTATGGCCAAAACACATAAAAAGATTTCTGTTTTTAGTTAAAAACGGTGGTGTAAAGAGCAAGATAACACGGGCTGGAACAAGGAACAGGTGTGGGTAATGAGTTGCTATAGGCAAATGGAAAATGTGTCTAATTTTGAAGGCTGTTAATTTGTCGGCCATATTCATCATCAAAGATGTCTCATTTTTGCAATTTCATTATGACTTTGCAATGAAATGTTTACTTTTCTGAAATACTTTTCTGAAACACCCATGATGACTTATGCAGCCGACAAATGCGACCTCCAGAGGACGCAACCTTCGAAATGAGATACAGCCGAAACTAATCACAGGAAGTCGAACAACAAGAACAAAAATACACTTCAAAATAAGAGTCCTTAAACACAAGACGGGGAAACAAAACAGGAATTGCAATAATGTTAAATAATTTTATATTTATAATATTAACTTTTCAATGTATAAATTTGGGTGTTTTTTAAATTTTAGGATGGGGTCCCTCACATGAGGATGATCCTATTTGGGGATCAGTGGCATATGAAAGACTGAAAACCCCTGGTAATAACATTTTATCTTTTATTTATTTATTTATTTTTACAACTGCTCTTCCAGCTTTTTCTTGAAAAAGAATAAATAGAATTTAAAAAATAAAAAAATAAATAAAATACCGGAGTACAGTAGGGTAGAGCTCAGATGTGTACAAGAAGGCAATGGTAAAGGCTGCCTCTGAGAATCCCTTCCCAATAACTGCAATTCCTGTACGCACAGCAGCAAACTCTGCAGAGGAAACAGCACAACAATTAATCAGTAAGTTATATCCATCATCAAATATGGTAAAGAGGTCAAAGATGCAGCATGATAAAGAACGAAGGAGTACCTGTT
Source organism: Elopichthys bambusa (assembly GCA_037101425.1). Taxonomy (NCBI): domain Eukaryota; kingdom Metazoa; phylum Chordata; class Actinopteri; order Cypriniformes; family Xenocyprididae; genus Elopichthys; species Elopichthys bambusa. The sequence goes on along the minus strand of CM074452.1, from coordinate 20,043,073 downwards.
GGGATTATACTGTTTAGTCCAATCAGAGCTCCTGCTATAATGAGAGACCATGCCTGGCTGTTTCTCCGTCCAATCCGGTCCAGACTGAAGTAGGTCCCAACCTTAGCTGGGACTTCAATGACTCCATAGACAAACTGTGTGAGATAGATGTTCAGACCAAACCCAGTGATGTTGAAGCTGATGCCATAGTAGGTAAAAGCAACTGCAAACCTGTTGATTCAAATAAAGATTGTTGAAAAAACAAAAAAACAACACACAGCTTTTGACTTTTATATCACAATAGAGAAAAAACATACCAGAAAATCCCTGAGAAAAGCACAATCTTCCTCAGTTTAGGTGTCCTCACTAAATCAAGGTAGGAATGATTCTTGTTGGAGACCTCAGTAATGGTGATTTTCTTTAAGGACTATATTATATAGGTGACAATATATATATATATATATATATATATTAGTTTTTAATGAAGAGATAAGGGATGTGATCAAAATTGGTTATAACAAATGAAAGCTCAGCTAGGTGTGTTTACCTCAGTGTCCAGTTTATGAGTGTAACTGTACTTTCCATTCATCTTAGCACACTGAGTAAGATACTTCTGTGCCTCTTCTACCCTACCATTGGCCAGCAGCCACCTTGCTGACTCAGGAATCCACCTTTTGAGATGATTTGCAAAAGAGAAAAATAGTCTTATAATCATGATGCACATCTAGAATATATTTATAATATAGTTTAAATATTATTTACCTTTTTAATATTTGTTTATCAATAATAGAAATCTGACAATATTTTTTTCCTTCATATTATATTTAATTAGATTTTGAGACGCGGGCAATGGAATGAAGAAAAACGCTTTGCGCGAATTATGGCTGTAACTTCCGTTAAGCGCTCTATGAACGCAATAACACGTTTTTTTAAAAACTGGGTACAATGAGATTACATTTATTCTACTCACCCTTCAACCATAGAAGGTTAAATGACATTTAAAAGTGTAAAAACATCAACAAGGTACTGTCAACAGATAATGAATAACCCCAAAAGAGCGATTCTTTCCACAGCAGTAATGGACAGGTATCACTGTTGTAATATTATCTGTATTATGTAACATACGTTACCTTAATAAAAAATGTTCATTAACGTATTGCGTAATACTATTTCAAAGTTATATCCGTCATTTTGACAGATAATAAATTGTATTTAGGTAACCTGTGAAAAAAAACAACAAACAAACAAACAAAACAGAGAAAAAAGAGAAAATAATCCTGAGGGAAAACCGACAGCGACTGAAAAGAGCTCTTGTCATAGATATTCTTGTTATAACATGTCACATTAAAATACCAAGCGTTGCGTTATTCTCGTGATATCTGAAAATAAAACATGAAGGAATAATGACAGCTCATTCAGTCAAACTGACGTATAAGCTTTATTTGTAGAGCAACCTTATCATTTGAAATGATTCTTTTCAGTCTTTTTGAATGGAAGTTCCCCAAACCGGAAGTACCACCCATTATTCAAAACAGTAGGCTCGTCAGAAATAAAGTGGATTAGAACGCCGTGTCATGCGCGAGACTCTGCAAAAGACGCAAGACGCGAGCGCAACGGTCATACTCGTCAGTCTAGCTAGCGCATGTTTACATAGAAAAAAAGGAAGAAAAAAAAGAAAAACGCATTCTGTGTGAATGGCCCCTAACCAGTTATTCTTTTACATGCAGTTCCACCACTCACCACCAGGTAATTATGCCAACAAGGCAGGGTGATGTCACCACCAGAATTAGGTGCCTCCAGTCCCTGATGAGATATGCCAGAAGAGCCAGAAGCATGTTCCCAACACTCCATCCGAGACTGATGATGGTACCCGTAAATGTGCGATGTTTAATGTCTGTCCACTCAATACCTGTAGAGTGAGCAGAGTTCATGAAAGTGTCTGTGAAAACAATAGTGTGAATAATCTGGTAGAGTTTTAACAGGGATCATTTTAGATTATATCTTTTAAACTTTTGAATGGTAGTGTATATACATACACATTGGACAACATGCACGGATGAATAATTCACAAGAAAGTAAATACGATCAGTTTTGATTTTTGAAGATTAAAGAAATGGATAGATACACAGGGCCACTGTGGTGATAGACATCCCCGTCAAGGCAAGTCCGCATAAGGTTCTTGCTATGGCGAACATCACATAAGATGTAGAAAAGGCCTCAACAGTTCCAAAAATAGCACTGAGCACGAAGGACACCTGAATCATTGGCTTACGACCAAACCTGTGGAGTGATATGAAAGATATATTTAACCACATTAGACCATTTTATAAGAGTGAAAATCACATGGGAAACTGTGCAGATTCTCTCTTGCTCTTTACACAAATAGCCTGAGGTAAGCAGTTTTAGATGTGGGTGTAACTGTGACATGTTCCATGACAAATAACAAGTACAAAGAATATTTGAACTCTGTTGTGAAAGCAAAGAATGATTATGAATATGTATAAGTCAGCTATGCAGAACAAATCAAGGGGAATGAATCGTTTTTTTCAACCTCAGACATGTGAGTAAAGACACTTTATTGTAAAAAAATCATGTGACCAACTTTGAGCCTAAGGAATCTCAGATATGGTCCATAGATAAAAGAAATAGTCATAATTGGACATAGAAAAAATAGCATGGAACAAATTATTCTAATACATAATATTAATAAAAATAACATACTTATCTGCCAACTGGCCAAAAATGATAGCACCGATTGTCACTCCGATGAAGAAAAAGGTGGCAAGGGCTTGGTTTAGCTTTTTGTTATCACATACCAAATCCCACTAGAAAAAGAGAGACGAATCCTTGCTGATTTCGTATATTTTCCTTTGTGTTAGAGAATATACTGGCAAAATAAAGTGCATGAACTGCATGAAAATAAATTAATAACGTTTCTTCAACATATAAAACAGAGCAGTACTTCTCAACTAGAGGGCCTCAAGATGGCTTAAAATGATTTATAAAATGACAAAACATGCTTTAAATAAGCTAGAACTGCTAAAAAATCAAGTTGCAAACTGTCATCATATTTTTTATTTTAAATAATTTAACTCGTATTTATTTATTTAAGAACCAGGCTTGTGACGGTCTTTGAAAACCTGTATGTATTATTGGATTTTAAGTGTGATTTTAAGTGTGACATTTTTATAATGAATATGATTTTTTCTAGTTATGCCAAACTAGAAATCATTATTTGTGAATAAAAAATATTTAAAAAAATCTCCATAGTCATGAAAGACAAAACATTTTTTTAAAATTCATTGATAATTAAAAGTATAAATGCCGAAGAACATAGTTATCGAAATGTATGGAATTTGATTGTTTTAATTGTTAATAATTATTTTTAATATATTGCTGCTTTGTCAAATTTGAGAAAATTGAAATTTGGGGCCTTTCAAATGTTGTCTTTAACAATGCCTTGGAGTTGAGGAAAACTAAAATAAAAGAAAGCGCCTTGCATATTCTTACCTCCGTGGTGGTTGTTGAGGTGAACTGTGAGCGGTCATATACCCATCCGTGCTGGCATGGCACGGAAACGTTTGATCGGTTTCCATACAGTCGGGACAGGTCACCATTAGGGTCAAAGTCCAAAAGGAGAGGGTACATCTTGCAGGAGCTGTAGGAGCCATCTGCATTACGTGGGATGCCCAAAGCCAGAATCTGTGCCGATTCACCGTCCTTCTCTGTGCCTCCTGTGTACCGGTCGTCCAAGTGAGGAAGGGCACAGTGATGGGGTGGAACACCTGAGATGAAGTTGTGGAGCAGGAAATGCAGTGGAAGGATGACCCGTGGGAGCCACAGGATGTATAGAACCAGAAACTGGAACTTGTTGAAGCTACCAATTTCATGAAGGACGTCCTCAAACCTCATAGCTGAAAGTGAGATAAACTACCAAGTAGATCTTTGTAGAATGCACGTTCTACTCACCCATCAGGATCGAGATCTTCTCAATGAAATTTGCTCTGTTCTAGAGACACACTTGTCGTCTGTAGTGAATGGCGAATAGAGAGTAGTCTGAGATGAGCAGTGCTGAATTGCTATATGTTATCATAACTCTGTTCCCGGTCATGCTTTTCAGAGCCTGTATGAGACACAAGAAGGTCTTTGTCTTGGTAAGCTAAAAAAAAAGAAGAATCCCAGGCCTTAAAAGTTCACTATCCCTCACCTGACTAGCTGGAGAGAGGAAATAGAAAATACATTAGTTCCATAATTTTTTAATTTTTTTTAAAACTGAAAATGGCAAGTGAGATCTCTATTAAATATGAAAATGAGAAAAGTAATTTTATTACTTTTTCTGTCTAGTGCTAGATTTAGCCAATTTAATTTGACTTGGAATATTAGAATTTTAGATATTTAAGAAACACACACACACACACATACAGTGGTATGCGCAAGTTTGGGAATACAGTCACTGCTGGAAAGGGTTCAAATATGCAAAAGATGCTTGAAACTGAAGAATCTGCAGGACCTGGAGGATTTTTTCTGAAGAACAGAGCTCAGTTTAACTGCTCAGAATAAACAAGAGACTCATGAAGAACCATCACAAAACAAACAGTCGTAGATCATCCAGGTAACCACACACAGTATTAAGAACCAAGGGTTCCCAAACTTTTAAACAGGGTCATTTTAATAAATTCAGCTATTTTTTTTCTTGTGGACTTTATGTAAACATCTTTTATGTAAAATATCTTACTCAGGACAGTACTAAATAAAGAATAACATGCATTTTGTATGATCTCTCTTATTTTGTTAAAATTATTCACATTTTCACAGATTCTGTAAGGGGTTCCCAAACTTTCGCATACCACTGTATTTACATATATATATATATATATATATATATATATATATATATATACACACACACAATATGCTTTTTTAGAATTACGTTATGAATTTATAAAACAAAGCTGAGACTTGTGCTTCAGTTGTGAACTCAGTAAACCGTCCAAACCGTTTACCATTAGTAAACCAGTTTGTGAATCCCTGTCATACAGTTTAATGCGTAAATGTTTTCAGTTACTAGGAAGAACGTGCAATGTGTCGATTGTAGAAAAACAACAACATAACACAATTAAGACTTGATCATTTTATGCTCCTTGTTCCAACAGAAATCTCACTTAACATCTTACCATTGTAATAAGAGCAAAAGAGGTGGAAATTGTTCATTTAGAAATAATCCGTATTGACAGTTATTAATAATGTGTGATTTCTGCCATGCTTAGAAAATGAGATAACTCCGTGTAGAACCCACAATATTTTCCTTTAAGAAAATTAAAACCCAAATACTTTACCATTTCCTTTGCCTGATAAAAAATAAAGAGGTCTCTGCAAGAAATACTGAAAAGAATATATACAAGCATACAGCAGTATCATCAAACACTTGTAACAAGCTAAAGACAAGGCATGCCCATCATCACAAGGTTTACAAAGAGGGCCGAGCTGCAGACCAGAGGAAATTTGTGCATTTGTCCTTGGATATGTGGCAGATTTTACAATGTTCTGTGTGTCTGGTGGTTTATAATCATTTGTGCTGCCTAAATACACATAATATACGGTATGATTGATTAAGATGTTGTAAATAATTTTTACATTATTATTGTGTCAAGGGTCAAAGACAAATTGGCATCTAACTAATAATAAAGTACACCTTTAAAAACCATATATTAAATTAAATATGCACAACAGAACAACACATATACAGTATAGCACCGTGTAAGCTAAATGTGACATTTCCTCCATTATATTCCAAAAAACTTTCAGTAAAGTGAAAGTTCTACATGGTTTAACCTTATAGTACAACATAAAATTATTTGGTGCAGAATCCAAAATTAGAACTATAGCCATTCGTTGATTAGGAAGAATATTAAATTAATTAAAAAGATTAATTTTGGTCAATGGGGCAGATTACATTTTGAGGCAATATGTTCAAGTAATTGAGAAGAAACAATCCCAGTGAACAGCAGTCACAGTGTCTTATCTGCCTGCAGCTGTTTTGTTGCTTGTGCTTTTTTCCCTTTTAACGGGTACTGTGTTATTCGTATGAGCAGAAGCTTTGGTTTGACTCTTGACAGGTGTATTGGTGGGTTGGTTTGGTGATGGTTTGGTGTCCTTTGCAGGACTACTGCAAGTAGTAGTCCTAGACTTCACTGGGAGCTCCACAGTGGCTCGGAGGGCATACCGCTGCTTGCGAGATTCACTAACCGCAGTTTGTAGGGGTAGCCTATGGGGTGAGGGACTAGCAATACGGGTTGAAGAGAAAGTGCAGTTTGTGGTGCTTAAGCTGCGACGAGATGAAGCCGGAATACAGGAGAGAGGCATGCGATTGCTTCCACTTGGCTTGGTAGAAAAAGACAATGTTGATTTTGATCTTGCGTGTAGTGGTGGAGCACTTGATCCTGATTGTGCTTGTACTTTTGGCCTAAGGTGAAAAAAACAAACAAAATTGATTTTATTTTATTTAATTTACCATAATAATGGTATGCTGTCAACTGGGTTGTCCAAAATTCTGAATTTAAGAAATGGCTCCCATTAAAGTTCACCCAAAAATGAAAATTCTGTCATTAATTACTCACCCTCAAGTCGTTCCAAACCCACTCATCTTCAGAACACAAATTAAGGTATTTTTGATGAAATCCATAAGCTTTCTGGCTTCTGAAAGACTGCAACGTTATTACCACTTTCAAGGCTTTCATCACAAATATCTTCACTTTTGTGTTCCGAAGATGAACAAAGGTCTTACAGGTGTGGAACGACATGAGGGTGAGTAATTAATGACAGAATTTTCATTTTTGGGTGAACTAACCCTTTAAGTGTGAATTTGAATGTGCTTCATCTTTTTTTGAAAAAAATGAATTGGAATTTGAATTGGAATGACAGGCAGAGGAATTTACAGAGCTGCAATTCAAAGAAATTCAAAAATTCCATTATTTTGAAGTAAACTTACCCATTGCTTGCCTTTTGTTCTAATTTTGCATTTTCAGCTTCAGATTGGATAACAGGAGCTACTACTACTAGTTTAGTTAAAGGCTTCCTTATTGGGGTAACTGGTCGTGGGATCCTGCTGTGCCACTCACTTTGGTACTTTTCCTCAGCCTCCTTCTTGAGCTTCTTGAGAGAATCATCAGATACATGAACATCTTCCTCTGAGCCTGTAGTAGAAAGAGTCTCTGAAGGTCTCTTGGGCTCGTCTCCAGAAGATAATGAGGATGAAGTCCTGGAATTCAGTCTCATCCAGCGGCCCTGACGTTGTCTTTCTACAGCTTGACGAGCCAGGTCTTGCTGCATGGCTCTTCTACGCAGTCGCTCTTTAGTGGACAGGGATTGTTCAGATCCTGGTTCCTCTTCTGGGACTAGAATAGGAATTCGACTTTTGCTCCTTGGTTGTGGAGGTTTAGAAACACTATCAGGTACTGTGTTTTCCTCTTGATATTCCTCTTTTGGTTGCTTGTCCTGTTTGGATTCAACTGATGAACCTTGATGGATGGGTTCCTTAAACTCTAAGGGTAGAGGAACCACAAGACCATCCCGTTTTTCAGTAGTCTCATTTGGCAAAGACCCATGCAGAACATTGAGTACCTGAGGTTCCTCTGTAAGAGCCTGAGTGGTCACTTCAGACTGGACACACGCTGCTACTCCTCCGGGCTCTTGAGCAAGAACTGACTTGTGCTTTATCCGCTTGGATTGTGATTTGCCTTCAACCACCTCTAAAACTTCATGAACCTGTGTACCACTGGAAGACATGACATTCATATGGGACGTCTCTGCAATGTGTACAAAAGTTCGCTCCACTTTGGAGAAAGGGGGTGATGCAATTGAGGCTGAGGCTACCGAAGTTGTTGAGATGGTTATCACCGGTTTAGATATTTGTATGGATGGGTCAACACCAGTTGCATCAGGTTGCCTTGCATCTGAAGACCTATCTGCCTGCTTTATGTCCTCCTGGACCTGTACCTCTAATCGACCAACTTCATTCAACTGCTCATTTTGAGGGGCATCAGATCCCGCCACACCTTGATCCACATCAGTCTCATTTATAACATTTGGAGACTTCTTCGTGTCTCCTGGTGAAAACAAAACAAGGGTGTTCGAGACGTCTTCTTGGTCAGGATCTACCTCAGCAACAGAACCCGGTTCTTTTGGCTCCTTGTGCGGATCATCGGCCACTAAGGTGGAAGGAGCCCCATCTTGACTACGTTCAGTGCTCTTTTCGCTTGCGCCACTGCTAGATTCACTCTTCGTGACATCGTCATCTCTGGGTCCCTCATCTTGTGTCTCAGGGGGTGTGGCTGTGAAGGCCCGTCGCTGGTGTAAGCTTCCTGTAAGCATGACGGTGAGGAAGTCGGCTCTCTTAGCCTGCAGTTTAGGAAGGATATGGAACATCTCCTTCTCAGAGGATGGGGATTTAGTCCTGTAGTCAGTAGGTGACAATAGGGGCTCACTCGGGGTTGGGCCCTAAGAGATAACATAAAAATGCAAAAATTACAATGCTGCTATATTGGTAAGGCAATGTAAGAAAAACTATGAGATTTTGATTCAGTGAGATCTTCCTGGAAAACACCTTCCAGGAACACATACTTACTGCATATAAGGACATACTGTCTTTCATAATTGAGTTTCCACATACCCTTTCTAACCATTTTATTAATTTCTAATAATAAAGTAATTCCTATACATTATACAACAACACAACACAACCATTTTTTTTCAAAGACTTTAATTATGTTTAAATTGTACACAAGCTTTTTAAGATTGTCTAATTACATACATAAAAAAGGCACAAAAATGTGTTAAAGAATTTTCCTTTACAGCAGCCAGTCATATTTTGCTTCTTTTTTTTTCAAGTGTATCCAACATACAGGTTTTCTATACAATACATACAGACTAAAACCAACCAGATAACATGCTTTTATGTATACAGTATTGATTTAATTTCTCTTTCTTAGATATATATGTACATTTATCCTATAATTTAAAAAAAGTTTAAAATACATGCTTTACTTGGAAATATTACAAGCATACTGTACAGTGATATTGTGATAGAAAAGGTAATATGCTTATTGTACATCAATCTAACAGATCACAGCCCATTTACATTAAATAGCAATACCAGACTGTCATTGTAAATAAAAACCTTGCTCTTAAATGTCTTGCCTGATTAAATAAAAAGTAAAATAAAACCTTCTGCAACTTATTTTTACAGCACACACTTTTAAATTAGCGCTGTTACCATTGACACATAGTTGTTTTTAATTGCAAATATATGGAATACAGTAAATATTGACAACAGTCGGTGCTTGTATCAGCTCCTTCAAGAGCTTGTCTGTTGTTCTGTGTACATTGTTGCTTTTTAGCTGTGTATCGGTATCAACATAATAGAGTTCATGTAGTTCATGTGAAGCTTCTCACAACACCAAGCTAAGATTATTACTCCCTGCGGGCATTATTATGCTCCAAACGTCCTTGATCCATCACATCTCACTACATACATTATATAGAATGACCCTGCAATCAACAGTATGTCATACAACATGCACATTACAGCTATGATACAGCATTTCCTCCATCTAAAAGGTGTTACTGTGACAAAGGCATTGTGTATAGGCAGAAAGTAGAACCATAAAAAAAAAACTCACAAGAGCAGTTTAGTGGGATAAAATAAAAGGCCTTAGAAAATGTTGTAAACAGTACATATACACTAAAAGAAAATCTTTTACAAAAACATAAGGGCCATGCTAACATTTTGTAATGGTCTTAAACTGCAAATTTATTTGTCAATTAAATATATTTTAAATATTGTCAACTGAATATTTTGCTTTCAAAAAGACATCAAGGAATTTGCTCTGTTACTTAGTATCACTTAGTATGTAAATCAATATACAATTCATGGAAACATAAAGGCATAACATAAGCCATACAAAATTGTCTTTGTTTCATTTGCTTTCATGGACCAACTTCATTTGTTAGTCATGCAAAAACAAGGATTTGAACCGCACTGTCTTTCCAGTACTTCCCAGTCAACAGACCTGGACAGTCTCAACAATAACGACGTTTCTTGCACCGTTAATGTCGGTGTCATTACTGTAAAATTACAGCTGAAAATATTAATGTAAACCAGGCAAAAGCAGATGTGCAAAACAAGTGCAAGAGTTAGCAGCCTGTTTGGGTATATAACAGTACATTCATGTGAGAAGCCATGACTGTGACAGTACCAGAAACATACACAGAAACCAAGTCATTTTTGAAACGTATCATCCTGTTCTAATACAGTTTCAAATACTTATTATTCACTCACTGAAGATGCAAAATTCAGCAAATGTGATCATATAAAGGTGCAGTGCACACTCCAAAACTGACTTGAGTTTTATGTCAGCTTGAACAAACAGCAGATTTTCGAATACACTTTTTCTGAAATCCCATGTTTCTAAACACTTCTTTTGCAAAAAAAAAAAAGGTTTCATTTTTAGAACTTAAAAAATATATAAACAAATATATTATTAAACTCTAGCGAAAGTAAAAGGTTTTCTAAACAATTAATGATCATTTTATTTGCTTTCCTGACAAAAGCCAAGTCAATTTTCCATCAACTTTCATGCATCTTATGTTATATTGCCAAAAGATCTCCACCTGCTACAACAAGAGCCATTTAACTTTCAAGCGTAGGTTGTTTAAGCATGAAACAACTTAACCCACCAACTTCCATAAAATAAAGATTATTCAATGAAGGTGCTATTTAATCACTACAAGTCTAATGTACATAATATTTTCTAGAATATGCCCTTTTTTCAGTTCTTCTTTTCAGTATAAACACTGGTGGATTTTAATTGAGAAAATGACAATCTTGTACCTCTCAATTCAAAACCACCATTCACATTTTATTGCAATCAATCATATTTTTTGTTCCACATCGCCAAACAGCTATGGCTCCAATTTCGGTGTCTTTTTTAAAGTGCAATAGTGAAAAACAGTACTCTAAAGACCCTACAGCAGTCTCACACATATACATTTGCTACTCAATAACATACAACACAAAACTGTGCATCCAACCCAAGACTAACTAGGAGGTATTCAATGAGAGATAATGCTTACATGGTGCATTCAAAGCTCTATGCACATAAATATATGATATGGAAGCTTTTATCTAAACACCTTCCTAAACATTTAAAAGAAAAGATGCTAATAAATGGAAACTGCTATATATACTTCATATATATATATATATATATATTTTGCTTTTGCTTACTTTATGGCTATACTAATTTTAATCAGTGGCAGAGAAACCAAAATGCGTGCTGATCTTTTACAACACAAGAGCTGACTCATATTTAGTTTGTAAAAGATAACCAGACTCCAGCATGCCACTCTATTGGTTATAAAAGCGTAGACATATTATTCCCTTTTGCTCCCATGGTTCCATTTTACATTTAAAACACTTTCATTTAACTTGCATAACATCTCTTTTGTGAGGCAAAGCACCTTTAGAGCACAGAAAAAAAAAAATATTTTTTGTAAAATTGAAAGCCTGTGTATGTAAGGAACATTATGTACTATGGATGATGGCTCAGAATGTGTTATAATACTAAAAATATCGAACAAGGAACAAAAAAACTAACGTTTTGAAGTGGGTTTTTTTTTTTTTGCATGGAAGACAATGAAATAGCTTGCATATTAAAGGCAGTGGGTCACTTCATGTATGTTTCAGGTTGACCACAGCTGCAATGCAGAAATGCAACACACATGCAACCGAGGTACACAAATAGCCAATGCAGATAATGAATTTTGGCTATAATTATCTTTATAGTTATATAACTGAGTGACTGAAATGACTAAAGTGTTTGTTCATAACAAGCAGAAAGTGCGAGATATGAACAGCGTGTGTAAAAGCGCGGCATTCCCTTTAATACGTCGTTACCTTCTTACAGCCCTCTACAGTTTATTGCATCAGAAAAGACTACATCTTATCCAAAAAATAATTCATCATCCTTTAAAAAAAAAAAAAAAAAAAAAGTCTTTCACATCGGTGTGCGAGAAGAGACTACATCAGCTTTCCTCAGGCGTTTTTGTTCATTAATTTGGCCAGCATCTGCTGGATCTGCAGGCGGGACACGGTGAGCATGGAGTGCCTGCTGCGTGGACTTCCGGGTGGCTGCAGGGGAGCGTGACGTCCCGAGCCCGATCGGAGGTTACCGTGAGCTGGGCTGTTTTCGGCCGACCGGCTGCGCTGGATGAAGGATCCTCTGGCGTGAGGGTACTGCTCGGTCTCCAACGTGGAGGACGAGAAGACATAGGAGGCGAGACGTCGTAGCTGGTTGGAGCGTGGGCCCGAGGGAGGCCTGTCATCATCCATCTGAAATAAAACGAGAAAGAGCGAGCGTTGAAATTCACGAGATTAACAGAGGATTTGTATTTGTAACATTTAAGGCATCTCCCCAGTCGCATGCAGTGAGGAGAACGCCAAACACTCAGAGGAAAGAGAGGAACGGGCTCTCTTTACACAGACCTACAATGGGTTGCCTGGAAACAAGTTTTCACAAGAGACAAAGCTAAAGGGATAGCTATGTTTTTTCTTTTTGGTTGGGCGGCCAACATTGAGAGCCTCTATTCCACAGAGGCTGTTCGTTTGATGCAGATCCACCTCTCAAAAATGTGCCATATGTGACCATGTACAAGACAATGAGCCGAGAGATTAGACACAAAAAGTACTTTAACCATTTTGCCGATCGGTATCATCACACCGTCATTGTAAATGTGAACAACTTAAGAAAAATGAATGGTCAGGCATACAAACACAAACACACATGGATAAAAATGGGTAAATGTGGATAAAATGATGACAAACAGAAGAAAAAACAATGAGCAAGTTCATCAAACAGGTACAAAAGGGACTAGCCTAAACTGTGCTTACCGCAAACACCTCTTTCACTCTTCTTTTGTGGCTCCAGCGGCAGCCTTGGTATTTTCTCCATGGGTGAAATCAACGTGTCATACGTGATTTTGAGCGAAAGGCCGAGCAAAAGGCAGTGGGCATTTAAAAGGTGATGACTGCTGGGAAAATGAGCATCCTCATCTGTTTTGATTTGAGGTTTTGGCTATCATACAAAAGAGACAATCCAGCAATCTCAGTTCAGCTTGAAAAGGCTGTGGCTGTGTTTACAGCGAAACAATGTAAGGGGCAAGTTTTTCCAAACAGAATTCAGAAAAATGCCCCAGATTTTTTTTTTCTGCTATATTTCCTCATGGGTAAATGAAGAATAAACTAGCTATAAACTAGCTAACTTTTAAGATGAGCAAAACTGCTGGTCTACTGTATGTCATCTGGCTCACCCTAGTGGTAAAGTGTAGCTGAAATCTTTTCACACATTTTGTTTTGGACTATGAGGGATGACAAACATTAAAATATGAAAATGAATAACTTTGATGTGAATTAGTGCAGAATTTTACTGAACGGTTTAGTGCTGAGCATCCTAAAAAGACAAACCACAGTAAGAGTTTAAGAAATTTGTAGAAACGCTCAGCAGTAGACCACTCATTTAGAACGCAGTCAAAACAACAAACAGTACTAAGATAAAAAAAAAAAAAGAAAGAAAAAAAAGTGTTTTTCTGAAGGACAAGAAAGACATAGCCCCGAAATCCCATTAGCAAAGGTCTGGTTTAACCTCACAGATCAAGAGTTTATTGTGGGGTTTTTTTTATGTAAAAAATGCTGAAAACAATCTGGATATTTCTAAAGGTTTAATAAATCATCTAGTAATTCCATATGGAAGGAAAAAATAAAAGAAATTTGGGCCACGTACACACTGCAGCTATATTTAATCCCATTCTGTTCACATTGAGTTCAGTTATTACAGGAGTGACAACCGAATTAAACAGGTGAAATAATTTTTAGAAGGTTAAAGGGAGAGTTCACCCAAAAAATTAAAATTCTGTCATTATTTGTTCATCCTCATGTTGTTCCAAACCTGTATGACTTTCTTTCTTCTGTGGAACATAAAAGACAATATTTTGAAGAATTACCATTGACTTCCATTGTACGGACAAAAAAAAAAATTTTTTTTTGTTATGTTCCAAAGAAAAAATTAAACAAAGAAATTAGTAAAGGTTGAGTACTATCCCTTTAAGGTAGCAGCAACTGTTTTTTAATTCAATCCATGTGGTACGGTCAGAACTAAACTGAGCACCTAGTTAATGCAATGAAATCAGCTTAATGGGCATAAATGATTTCATAACAAATGGCATGGTAATCAGTCACTATCACGGTTTTGTATCTATGTTTGTTGTGTACAATCACAAGAAGTGAAAATATCATTATGGTTACCTCCATATTGCAAAGACTCTTTATTCTTTACAAATGATAATGATAACTTATCAAAGCTTTGTAGTGTGTACATGACCTTAGAGCAGTTTGAATACCCCCTTAGTTACAGCTGAACTTCTGCATACAACAAATTTTCTAAAATACAAACCATGAACAAAGAAGAATCATTACATTGTAGCAAATCATGTGAAAACCAAATGTTTGATGGTCAGAAAAGAAGAGATGAGGCATGAGTCTGTGTGTCAGACAGTGAATTAAAGACAGAGTGACAGACGGAGAGAGAAGAAAGGTAGAAAGAAATAGGCACACACCCTGTAAAAAGTGGAGTGAGACAATAGCACCGCCTCATCATAAAGCACTGGCTTTATATTGATTAAGAGCTGGTTTTAAAGGTGCGTTCAAGCCACCTCATAATTTCTGTAGTTTCGAGATTCTAGCTTGTAAAAAGCGTTCAAGTCCTCGTAGAGCTCGTAATTACAGCTTGTAAGCTGGGAGTTTTTTTGAAAGCTCCCAGGAGTACCACGTGGCTGCTATACCACCTGACTGCTGTAGATTCATTTAGGCGTTGATAGTGGTGCCATAGAAACGCATAATTCCCAGTCCAAGGACGTGAACAGCTCCAAATATAACGTCACGTGTTATCATCTCAAGATTCCGGTAAATACAAGGTGGCGTGAACGCAGCATAAGACAGAAAAATATTTTAAAAATTGGGACTAAAGCTAAACCAAGTCTCCTGGAACCAGTATTTCATGTTCACCCTTGGTACAAGTGGAAAGTGAACAAATTTCTTTCTAAGGTACAAGAAATCCCTAATGTAGGTCATTCTCTGTATGTGGCGGCTGAAAAGATCAGGCACCACATTTGAAAGAGGATAGAAAGTGCTCCAAAGAGGATTATTAAGTTTAGTTATATATTTTACACAATTTATTACAAACATTTACATAGAGATACATAACTGTCCAAAAATGAAGGATCAGTAAGAATCTTTTGCTTTTTATGCTCACCATTTATTTAAACAAAAATACAGTAAAAACAGTTGCACTGTGAAATATTACTACAATTAAAAATAAATGTTTTCTATTTTAATAGACAGAAAACATTTCTCATTATCATCAATATTAAAAACATTTGCTGCTTAATATTTTTGTGGAAACAGTGATAAAAAACTTTTAGGACTGATAAACAGAAGGTTCAAAAGAACAGAATTTATTTGAAATAGAAACCTTTTGTAATATTATAAATGTCTTTACTGTCACTTTTGATCAATTCCTTGCTGAATAAAAGTATTAATATCTTTTTTAAAAAAAAATCTTACTGACTCCAAACGTTTGAATGGTAGTGTATAACATTTTTGTATTAAATTTGTATTAAATTGTGTAAAATATAAAATAGTTTAAAAATCCATTAATATGTTTTTAAAATATATATTACTTTATTAATTTGCAAGCAGAAAAGTAACAAAATAGCAAGATGCGATATAATATGAAGAAATTACAGTATAGTTTCATCATCATTAATTTCATTATTAGCTGATAAAATCCAGTACTCAGCTGATAAGTACTGGTTTGTGAACAATAAGCATTATTTTCCTGATCTAATTTAAAAAATCCAGACCATTTCTCTTCAGCATGTCATGAGCTCAAAAACACTGCACCCACACCACATGCAAAGCATGATCCATGTAAAAAAAAATTGTGTGTGTAAACTAACACATTATAATAGTGTTTCTAACTGGACCTCATGATTTCTTTACCACCATCAAATATTTTCAGCCTCACTCACCTCAAACCCACCAATGCACTCCATCTTTAGGCTAAGAATGTCAGTGCAGGTTAGTCAGGATAATCTTACCTGTCTCTGAGGTCCGTTGGATTCTGACTCTCTCCGCCGTGGCCGTCCGGAAGGCAGCGAGTGACAGGGTGACTGCACAGGGCTCTCCACTGATGTTGATTGGCCTTTCCCGCTCCTCCTGGATGCCTCCTCCTCCGTAAGGGGCAGCATGCCTCGTGTAGTCCGGTCGCCATGTGACGTCTTGGGTCTGACTGACGGATCTGTCCCCTTATGTCTCCACCGCTCTTCTCCTTCCTCCAGAGGGCGTAATTCCTCCGGCTCCTCATCCGTGGTGCCGGATGTGGTTGGCTCGGCCCCTGGGAGGTGGTGGAAGTCTCTGAGCTCCGTTTCTTTGTCTATGATAACCCACTCCTTGCTGTCAAAGTCCTCCTCTTCCGCGAGTGGGACGGAGCGGATGAAGGCATTGCTGTGGGCTTCCTGGTCCACTGATGCAGAGGCCTCATTACGACCGCGGTCTCTGCGACAACCATCGACGGACAGCATCTGAGCAGGCTGGGAGGAGTAAACATGCCGAGAAGGAGAACCCAGGATGTCCATTCGAGAGCTGAGAAAGGAATAAATAATGAATTCATGATGCAAAAATATTAAGAGTATGAATGGGCAGTACAGTATGAGCACAATATTATATTATATTATATTATATTATAGGGGTGTGACGAGACCTCGTGATTAAAATGTGACGAGATTTCTCATCGAGGTGAAAAGCTGTCTTGCGATATTGCCATGACGGAGTGTGAGGGTGAAATTAGGATAGAATATGTCACCGCTATGTTTACATTACGTCTCCACTGTCGTTTTGCTTTTTATAGAAATAAAAAACCTTTTAATTCAGTTGGATAACTGTCGCTTTAATTCCATCCAACACGAGCTGCAGAGCCATACGTAGTGCAGCAGGAATCAGAGTTCACTGATCACATGACGAGATGACTGACAAGACCATGTCTGACAAATGTCTTATCTTGTAGAATGCGTGCTCGGCACTGCTGCTCCCTATCCAGTACGCGCGATCACGAAATCGAAAGTATTTTAATATTTACATTTTTATTAATTTATTTCTGTGATGGCAAAGCTGAATTTTCAGAAGCCATTACTTCAGTCTTACTTCAGATTTCCTTCAGAAATCATTCAAAAATGCAGATTTAGTGCTCAAGAATAATATCTTATGATTATCAATGTTAAAAACAGCTTAATATTTTTGTGGAAACTGTGCTACTTTTTTTCAGGATGCTTTGATGATTAGAAAGTTTTGTAACATTGTAAATGTTTTATTTTTATGCAAAGTATTAATTTTTTTCTTTCAAAAAAATTTTACTGAGCCCAGACTTTTTAGCAGTAGTGTATATATTAAATAATCATGTTGTAATGCCTTTATTTGAATAATGCAGTGAATTAAAACTTCTTCAATGAAAATAGCCTACTAATTAAATTATTATCTCTTTACATGTGGAACTTAATAGATAAATGACAATGTGCAAAAACAGCATCACATTATGTATTATGACTCAAAACAGTAAAATTAATTTTATAAAACTGATTGTTTGTTATTTAACTTCTTACTCATGGAGTCAATACAAAAGTTTGGACAAATTCAAAGCAACATTTCGACCCACCGTTGCCCGTAACCATCCCGTCCATCAGCGGCAGATATGCGGTCAGATTCAGGGCTGTTGACCCGTCGGTACCTGAGTGAGTGCACCTGCATACACGGAGAGTCCAAATCTCCCCTTTGTGGCGACACAGGACACACACACCGGCTACAATCTTCCTCTTGACCTCCCTGCAACATAAAATCAAAGAAATGAAAAAATAACTGACTTATAAAACTTCAAATGGATTATAATGTTTAATCGGTTTTAAAATAAACAAAATTACTTTTAAAAATCTAATCATGAAAAGTATTTGATTGGATTATATTTATTGAAGTGTTCTGCACCTTTCCAAGATTAATCCTGAGTTTGTTGCGATTAAAGTCTGTCTCCTCCCATGCTTCTGCGTCAGTGGGTAACTGACTACCATCAGCTGGCCGGCCAGAAGGAATCGGAGGGGCATTTTCCTGGTCGCTTAGGTGCTCGTCCTGTACAACATCATCTGTATTTTCCCTCTGAAGGTCACCAGGCATCTGGGTCACATTTATGACCCTACAGGTCCAAGAAAAGATTACACAATCAATTTCTATTTAAAAAAAAAAAATCAAATTGACCCTCAATGACCTTAGAAAATGTTTTGGGAATCCTACTTGGAAACATTTTTTCTTTGTTTATTTGAAAAAAATCAGTTTAGTGCCAGTAGTAGTGCAGGAATTACATGCTTCGCCTTTATAGAGTCATTTTCTGTAAATATCACCCAGAGCATTCAAAATGAAGCATCAGACATTTTTCTTTTTCATGGTAAAATGTTCTTCATGTCCTGGAGCAATACAACAACTCTGCATTTCCAGAACTGCAATGGACTAAAATAAGTCAGTGACATTTCCATCAGAAGTGAGTTTTCTCCTCTCTGAACATACAAACCTACTGAAAACCAGCTACAATGTTCCAAGAAGCACTGGATGTTTGTGACCAATAAATCCATTTGCAAAATTTATCAGTATGCAAATAACAGTAATTAAGCACAACAAATAAGACAACAGATTCAAGCTTGTCTCTTGTTTTTTCAGTTGCTTGAGTATTTCAGTCGTTAATCATGCCTTTCATACATCTGTACGGCTTTTATGTGACAATGTTTTATGTGACAGTCCCCCAAGAGACTGCCTGTGAATTAGTGTGGGTTTTGTTAAGTGCGGTGCATTTCTGTGTTATTGTAAATGAGGATTTTTAAGTATAAAGCAAGATGGATGGATGGTTGAATGGATGGATTTATTTGATGCCATATCAGCACCAATGGCTATATTCATGGCAGAATCAACAGTATTTCAATTTCAATACTTTGTTTACAATAATTTAACAAGATGGATGGATGAATGGATAGATGGATGGACTCACACGTCCACAGGCATATACACATGATGTGTGATGTGTTCACACATGCATGTGATTCTTACCCAACTATAGCTGCTGTAGGCCGTGTGTTCTGCTGCGCTGCTGTCGGCGTGGTGGCAGACATCATGTAGTCCGTCCCACATTTCTCCCAATCATATGGCTCATTCTCTGTGATGATGCGTTCTTTCATGCTGTTCTCAAACACTGACATCAGGAGCTGACACAGAAAAGACACCTTAGAAAAGACCACTTATATCTGTATGAAGAAATGTATCCATGTAATTCTGCTATAACACAGTAATAAACTAGATAGATAGATAGATAGATAGATAGGTAGGTAGGTACCTGATAGTCGGGTTTGGTGTAGTAGTCAAGGCCTAAAACATGCTCCAGGAAGACATTAAACTCTGATGGCATGTGTTTAAGCAGCATCCTATGGTCATAGCGCTCTTTAATCTGACCCACCTGCTCCTAAATGATGCAGATGACAACAGTAGATTTCAACAATGGTGGTCTGATACAGAATAAAACATTGAAAAAAAAAAAAAGTAATAAAAATTGAATAAAACAAAAAGACATAAACAATGATTTTCAAATAAGGCAAGGGAAGTCAGAGCACCTTGTCCTTGATTTTTCTCCACGGCAGCTGCCCAGCAGCAAATTCAACCAGCATGTAAAACAATGACCATAAGTCATCATGGCGACCCATTTCCTATAAAAACAAACACAAAAAATCCATTAAAATTAATAGGTAAATAACATTAGATGATTGTATATTCTAATACATTGTTTGATATAAATACATAATAAGTAGACATAAACTAAGCACTTACTTTATTTTTATGTGCATTCACAGATGCATATCTAACAGTCCCTCGAAATCCTGCAACGGTTCTGGGCTAAAAGCAGAAATGTATTAGGAAAAATGCATTTTAATTTTGTCATTTGATTTGCAATACTTTTGCAATTTTTACTATATATTTAGGTAAATCAAAACAAATCAAAATGTATGCATTTTTAATTTTATTACTGTTTTAGTGGTATTGTAGCAACAGGAGAGAGACACACAGTGTACAACACACACTCTGAAAGAAGAAGCACCATGACTTTGCCCAGGGACTGAACATAGCGTTTCATTCTTCCAGAACAGTGAACACGCAACGCAAAAGGTAAACACCTTCCATTACGTAAATGTACCTGCGTGTCTGTGCATGCATGAGTGTGTATAAGTTCCAAAGGGACTCTCTCACAAACCAAATCAACTAATTTCTTTTTGATTAACTACATGACATGACAAATAGCATCTGTTTTAAAGAACAAATTACATTTCATTTGGATGCAGTTAATTTTCTCTTACCGTGTTCACTGTTTTATTGCCAATTATAGAAACTGCACTTTTGCTGAACATAAAGGTCATAAAGCATTTCTTTGACATGAATTTCTAATGCACTTATTAAATGTAAAAATATTAAACAATTAAGAATCAAACTTGAAATGAAATGTGAAATGAACGTAATGTTCAAAACTTTCAGTTTATTTTATTCAAATAAATATCTGCTTTTCCTATACTAATCTATATCTATTTATCTATCTATCTATCTATCTATCGCTAAATGAAAAAATGTGAGGTATAAAACAAAGATGAGAACTCCATGAAGTCACTCACAATGAAAGTCTTTCCATTGGTGAGAGTGTGGGGGAGAAGGGAACAGATGGAGAAATACGTCAGACATGCACGTCATAACTTAAAACCCCAAACGAAAACTGCAAAAATAAGACAAGATGGTCAAACAAAAGAAAAAGCAGAAATAATGTCCAGTTGCACCAGGCAAAATTATACAAATGACCCCATGCAATGTACTTTAAATTCTGTCAATAAGAAAATGTTAGTATAACAAAAAGTAGCTATATTTAAAAAAATGGAGTACAATTTAAAACATATATAAACATCAACAAATATTAACAAACACACAAACAAACATGGCAGTATATGTCTCAGGACCTTAATGGTCCTATTCATACTGTATACATTTAAAAAAAAAAAAAGGCAACATTTACAGTTCTGAGGACACCAAAACTATTTATAATCCTGAAATGATTTATTCATATCTCATAAATGTGATGCACCACATAATGGATGAGAAACAATGCTTGAATGGCATTTAATGCGAAGAATTTTCTTCACAGTAAAGTTACAGCCTGGTTTTAAACCTGTTTTGTTATTTGTTCAACATTATAGTTATTATTTGATCTGGAGAGGTGGTTTTGGATCCACTCAACTGAAATTTCAATCTGCTGCAGAAAAGGACAACAGCTCCTGAAGGTTGCAGGGTAAAACCACTTTAGTACTACAGCACTGCATTGCTCAGCAGAGATAGATCGATAGATTGATCGATCAATTGATCGATAGATAGATAGACTAAAGGATGATGAACGAGAAAGAGGGAGAAATAGAGAGAGAGAGAGGGCTGAAAATATTACACCCTCTCAGGCTGAACCTGGGAGCATTGCTCACTGATGCATGCAGTCTTATTAAATATTCATACCGCTGCACTAAAACCTGCATGTACAGAGAAAAAGAGAGATAGTGTGAAGGATGGAGAAGAGAGGAACATGTGCGAATGAAGAGCTCTTTGTGATGAGCTAAAAGAGGAAACAGCCCAGTGCCTGATTCAGAGGGCTCTGTAAACCTCTCATGAGCTTTCAGCTCGTCTCTCTGCCAACCTGCACTGTTACAGTGAATATTGCTTTTTATTGCTCAAATAAATCTCAGGTGCTTCTTAATAAAACCAGACCTTTGGGGTCAATCAAAAGACAGCTTAATATCATGGTTGTATTGTAATCAAAAATATTCAATGACAGAAATTTCATATTTCATTGCAATTCAAGAAACATGTACTTGTAAAAACTGTGACATACCGGTCGGACTTCTCCATTGGTGTTTGTATACTGTCGTGCAAGCCCAAAATCAAGCATATAACATTTCCTGTATGTTGAAGGCAGCCTTCCCATGGCAAAATTTGACTGGAAAGAAAATCCATACATCCTTGATAAATAAAATAACTTCTGGAAATCAAATGACAGTGTTGCACCATCTTATTATAATACACATGATTACAAGGCAATTACATTTTCAGGAAAGCTATTCGATATTACCGGTTTGATGTCTCGGTGGAGAAAGCCAACAGAGTGAATGGCTTCAATGGATTCTAGAATCTGTTTTCCCAAGCGGAGGGTTGTGCTCATGGTAAAGGTGCCACGTGGCTGACTTCGCCTGAGATCTGCCAGGTTTCTTCCCTGAGAGTGATAACAAAGTATAAATAAAGCCCTCACACCTCCATAACACCAGTAGTACTAAACACGGCTTTTGAGAGAAACCAGTATGTGATTGAGATCTGTGATGTACTGTAAAATGTTCCATAGACTTTAACTGAAATTTACTTAAAGGATTAGTTCACTTCAGAATTAAAATTTCCTGATCATTTACTTACCCCCATGTCATCCAAGATGTTAATGTCTTTCTTTCTTCAGTCAAAAAGAAATTTTTTTGGAAAACATTCCAGGATTTTTCTCAGTATAGTGGACTTCAACAGTTACCAACGGGTTGAAGGTCCAAATTGCAGTTTGAATGCAGCTTCAAAGCGCTCTACACAATCCCAGCTGAGGAATAAGGGTCTTATCTAGCGAAACAATTTTGTAAAAAAAAAAAAAAAAAAAAAAGTTTATATACTTTTTATCCACAAATGCTTATCTTGCACTATGCACCATGACTTCACGCATTACATAATCACGTTGGAGAGGTCACGCGTGACGTAGGCGGAAGTACTGAGAAACTCAATCTCATATTCTCCTCCAACTTCAAAATCGTCTGACATCATTGTTTTACCTTTTTTTTTTTTTTTTGTAAAGGCCGTTTGACTTAGTCTTGTAAACACTGGGTCGGTACTTCCACCGACATCACACGTGACCTTTCCAACATGATTACATAATGCTTGAAGTTGTGGATGCTATCGCAAGACTTCTTAAAAAGTATATACATTTTAATTTTTTTCTTTAGAAAACTACAGATCATTTCGCTAGATAAGACCCTTATTCTTCCGTGTAGAGCCATTTGAAGCTGCATTGAAACTGCAATTTGGACCTTCAACCCGTTGATAACTGTTGAAGTCCACTATATGGAGAAAAATCCTGGATTTAATTAATTTCTTTTTGACTGAAGAAAGAAAGACATAAAAATGGATGACATGGGGGTGAGTAAATTATCAGGAAATTTTAATTCTGAAGTGAACTAATCCTTTAAGGATTACTTATTTGCATTCCTGTGTATGAGCTTTGGTTTTAGCCGCCAACAATATTATGAAAGAGGCGTTTACCTGCAGCTGCATGACGACATAGTTGAATTTATCATTTCGCCCACAGCCTATGAACTTACACACATGGTTTTTACCTAAAAAAGAAAATAACATTAACACGTGCAGGTAATTTTGGAAATATATAAGGCCATTAACTATTAAATGGCCAGTAACCATGTCCACAATTCTTTTATACTATATGCCATTACATGACAACTTGTACTTCTTTTTTGTTTGTTTTTTGCTTCTTTCTGATGACTAATGGTTGATTTGAATCATCAGAATGTGTGTGTGTGTTCGGCTGTATGATGGCTTCACATGTTCGCGGTCACGTAGGCTGTGTTACTGCCGCTTCATTCACAGTGCTAAATAAAGAACGTGCCACGCACATGGTCCTCTCTGATGGGATGGTCAGTCTTTACAGCTTTTAACAGATGCTTCAGTCATGATGATGTCCACTAAATACTGTATACAATCATACAATGTGACTAGCATACAACTTAATCTATAAAGCCTTTGAAACATCTTTTCTATAATTGAAATGATTCCAATATCTTTTGTTGGTAATATTTTCTTAATTGGAAATCAATTTATAGTTTTTGTCTGTGTGCTCAATATCACTTTTCATCCTGTGAGTCCTCTATGTACTTTAACTAACCAAATCATCCTCCAGGAAGTTACATAATGAGGGAAAAAACAACTGCCCTAACATGAGTAAATATAAGCAATGGATATGATAATTTTACAGAAAATCAGTATGGTAATATAAGAATATAAGGTTTTATTAGATAGTTAAAAATATACATTACCGTTCAAAGGTTTGGGGTCGGTGAGATTGTTTTAAGTCTCTTACGCTCAACAAGGCTGCATTTATTTGATCGAAATACAGTCAAAAGTGTAATATAGTGAAATATTGTTAGAATTTTCTATTTTAATATATTTTAAATGTAATTTATTCCTGTGATGATTGTCAGCAGTCATTACTCCAGTCTTCAGTGTCACATGATCCTTCAGAAATCATTCTAATATGCTGATTTGCTGCTCAAGAAACACTTATTATTATTAGCAATGTTGAAAACAGTTGTGGAAACCATGATACACTTTTTCTCAGAATTCTTTGATGACTAGAAGGTTAAAAAAAATCAGCATTTATTTAATGTAAATGTCTTTACTGTCACTTTTGATCTTTTAAATGACAGTGTATAAAATGTATTTTATTGAGCATATTCTAAAAGACTGGTATACAATTTGTAGAAACACTTTTATTACAACATAAGAATACAGTTTTAGCAGTTCAAAGGGTACTGCATAACATGAATGACCCTGTGCATTTCTGTGGGGATTTTGTCTTCAAATGTGATGTCTTGTCAATGTCAAAGTGATGTTGATGCTCTACCAAAATACCAAGACCTAATGATGACCATGTCTTACCCTGCAGTTTCTTCAGAACTGCCACCTCCATCTTCAGGACTTGTTTGGGCTGTTGAGCTGACTCCACTTTTAACGCCACATTCTCCCGAGTCAGCAGGTCCAACGCCTCGTAGATTTCCCCGAACCCCCCTCCTCCTATCTTCTTCAGCTGTATATAAAAAAGGAACACAACAGGATAATTGTATGTTTCATTTGGTATTGATTTCAAGTATGAGCTGGGAAACCTAAAGTCAGAGAAACAGTTGTGTTTTCCTCCCAGTGTAAGAGCTGTCGATGTTTCATGATCTTATAAAAATGCACGCAGCCTTCCAAAGCTTTTTTTTTTAGAAGAAGCATCTGGTAAACATCAAAAAGCACTTTGTAATATTTGCATTTCAAGTGCTACAGTTATACCTTTATTTTACTCTCCTGACATATCGATTTCAATTCAGTCTCAAAACAACAAGCTCAACAAATAATACTGTAACATAAACTCTTCTACATCTGAATGTTATTGTAGATGTGAATAATCCTTGTTTTATTGATTAAAAGAGGGCACATCTATTGATCAGGGATACGCAATAGTGCAGCAGTCCCACTGCAGAACTAACATTAGTCAGCTCTGCATAAATTTGTCGCAATTTTCATATCTGCACAATACAGAGTAATACATTTCCATAAGATAAATGAGAAAGAAGAGCAGGAGTCTTTTAATGACTCGTAAATCATCCTGTCTATTTGATGGTTAGTAATGTCACTCGTCTAGTTCTCTAGTCCATTTACTTGGACTGGAAGTGAGCAGTCATGTGAGAAGATTCTCTTCTCCCCTGTACTGGGAATTGTTGTGGAATTTTATCTCTTTGTGATGTCTTTTGACAAGACAGTCCTAGTGATTGGGGTCAAAAGAGCGATTAGCTTTACTGTTACATAATCTACTCAGGGCATAGAAGAAAAGATTGGAAGCTTTATCTATATGTACCCACATTCTTTTTTCTTCTTTTTTGAGAAGCCCCCATATCATTTTACTGAAATTCTGCAACTTATCATATTTAACAATATTAATTAATATATCAAATAATGATTTAAATTATATATACAAATTACATTCATTAATACATAGACACATTACTGCTCAAAAGTTTGTGGTTGGAAAGATTTTTTTTATGTTTTTGAAAGAAGCCTCTTATGCTCAAAAGGCTGAATTTATTTGATCTAAAATACAGTAAAAAAAACAAAAACAAAAGAGCAATAATATAAAATATTACAATATTAAACAACTGTTCTCTATTTTACATGTTTTAAAATGTAATTTATTCCTGTGATGGCAAAGCTGAATTTTCAGTAGCCATTACTCCAGTTTTCAGTGTCACATGATCCAGAAATCATTCTAATATGCTAATTTGCAGCTCAATAATTTCTTATTATTATCAATGTTGAAAACAACTGTGCTGCTGCTTAATATTTTTGTGGAAATCATGATGCAATTTTTTTCAGTACAGCATTTATTTGCAACTGATCTTTTTTTGTAAAAATGTAAAATAGTCTTTACTGTCACTTTTATTTTCTGCTTTTGTTAAAAAAAAAAAAGTCAAATAATCCAAATGTTAGGAAAAAATCTTAAAATATGGGATTCAAAATTGTATTTAAACATGAAAATAAAACATTTAGGCTTTTGATAAATTTATAATAATAAAACATTGTGGAATACAACGAATAAGAAATATTTAGGATTCTGCACTATTTTTAGGTCAAATCAGTGAAAGCAAACAGGATGTTTTATTTTGTTATATTTATCTCAGGGCATTACACCTGCACTTTAAAAAAGATTTTTTGAAGTTCTAAATTAAACAAAGATCAAAAAAGATTTACAAGAAAATACAATATCACATTTAATTCAATGTGTTACTTGCCATTTTATTGTAATTGCTTGTGAAATTTTGTGAAAACTATTTTTCAATTCAACACCCAATTTGTGTCTCTGTATGTACAAATGTCAAGTGTAGATCTTTTGAATACCTACCACCTTCCATCGTTCTTTGACCATGCAATTTGGGGGCAGAATGTCCTGCTGCTCTGCAGTGCCGTTCATGTTGGCGTTGTCCTGCAGAGATGGTGCTAGGCACTGCAACCCTGAGAGCACTCTGGCAGCCCCCAGCTTAAACGAGCCATTTTTCTGTGAAAAGCCACCAAAATGTGTTAAATTACCTATCCATAGCTATTGCCATCTTGCCGACGTGCTATTGGTCAGTTGAGCTGGCTTCTACATGCAATTGCCAGTCAAACTTCAACAAACAGTAATATTCCAAAGATTAGCTTTGGAATGCCTGATTTAAAAAGAAGTTATGAGATAAGTACACCAATTTATTCCTGCGGTTATTTACTGCTACATATTCAAGAGGCAAAATGCTGACATTAAATCTGCTTTGTGCGTTATAATGTTACTATGCGGTTAGCAGACAAAGAAAAAGTCTACTAGGCACATCCATTGACCCACATACTTTTTGACCCAAATACCTGCGCAAATAAAATGGCCACAAACAGTGGAGGAAATGTCTAGAAAACGTGAATAAAAAAGTAATGACACCGCACTAGCCCGCATAAACAAAGAGTAAGGATGTTTCTAACAGCACATGCTATTATACAGAGGCCAAGTAGCCTACGATGTGCCTATGAAGTGTGCTGGGCATTTCTGAGAAACCATTATGAACACATCTAAAATATTCATTAACAACCTTACCATTAGCAGGATTTATTCAAATTAACATATTTTGCTTATTTCCCTACAGCAATGGTATTCAAATCCTATGCCAGACGGAAAAAAAAGAAAAAAGGATACACTGATATTAAAATTCTGGCTGATTCAGATAAGCCAAAAATTATTTTCATGTTATGGCCGATATATGGTTGATATTAAAATTCTGTACCATTTTGTCATAACAAAAATAAATTGCTAAAAACTAAAATCCGGGTATCACAACATTATAATGTACAGTATAAAAAAAATACTTTTTTTTTTTTGAGACTGGCTAAAGATTACATTTAAGTGTTATTAAATTATTAGTGTTTTTAAAGGTTAACTTTGAGTGTTAGATGACAGTTCATTTAAATGTTACAACAGGGGAAACAAACATCCACAATTACTGTAAGTATCCAGCATCAGCTAATAACCTAATAATGAAGTCAAATACTACTGCCATTGTAAAAAGATAATCAGTTTGACCAAACTATATATTTTTTTTACAGATATTCACACACTTTTGCTTAGTCAGTTATCAGTATTATATTATTTAGTTTACCGATAAACAGCGCAAGAGAATCTGGTTTTCAAAAATAGCATCCGACAATGATTCACTGTGTTCAATAGCAAACAATCTTCTAAAGTAATATAACATTTAAATGTTTCTTAGTTGCATAACTTATATGACATATAAGTATTGAGTCAAAAAGCACAAATAGAACAATTAATTAAATAAATGGTTTTGCATATCGGTTTTCAAGCCACATAAACAAAAATAATCAGTATCGATCATAAAAAAAACCCAATAACGGTCTATCTCTAATTCTAAAATCAGGTGTTTGACAATAAACTGTACTGGTCATTGGATTCTTAAACACCATTGTCCCACTAAAACTTTTAACTTAAACATCAGCCTCTTAACATAAATTAAATTCGGCACTCAAATGAGAGACTCTAAATGTTTACTTTACTCCAAGAATTAATTTTGGAGTTACCTCCAGTTAAACTAAGGTTAAGAAAGATGCATATAAGAACCCAATAACATGCTATTTGGCATGCAGCACCATTGTTTTGTTGGTTAAACATGCAGGGCCTAGCTCGGCTCAGATTCAGTAGCTCAATCGCTAACTCATGCCCAGCCCAGCATCCGTCAAGAACTGCAGTCTCTAGTGCAGCATCTTAGAGAAGTGCTCTACGGACAATCTAGGAACAAACTGCACTATGACATAAGGTAGACAAAGTACAGCCAAGAAGAGTGACAGAGCGTAATATTGCCAACTCATGTGCCAAGTTACTGACACCTGCACTGATGTACCCTTGGCAAACAAGGAGATTTGCAGAAAACAACTGGAATATGACAGTCTAGGGCTGCTCGATTATGGCTAACATCAATTACGATTATTTTGGTCAATATTAAAATCACAATAATTTAATATGATTATTGGTGGAAAGTCAGCGTCAAAAATATCAGTCTTATTTCATGATATGAGTCATTTTCAATATCAGTAAAATTATTATCGACAGGCTACTTCAGCAAAAACTAATACTAAACACATAAACTAATAACTAATACAAATGTAGCTAAGTAAAAGGTCCTCAAAACACTGTATACATTAAATATAGATAAATCCTTATTAAAGCTACAAAACTTATTCGTTCAAGAGCAGTGAGTAATTTTATCTTTATCTTTTGTTGTTTGATTAACATTAATGAAACAGACTGAAGCAGTAATATTGGGCTGCTGTCAAATGCACGGATCCAATATACTGTTACACACACATTTTCTTTCTGTTTACATTCATTAAGACATACCCGACTGTGTTTACAAGGATACTTACCAAAACGGCATTTTGACATTTTTGTGTGTAGGTTATTTGACCGTTTAGGAGCAAATGCGAAGCCCACATTATACTTTGCTTATGTGCATTCAGCTCTGTCTCGGAGCATGCGCACAGAAAGCCTCCTGGGAAACAGTGTCCCTTTCATGGATTTGGATATTACGTTTGGCTTGGGGAGGAACGAAAGCTAACTACTGAATGTGGCAGCGGCACAATAATCATTTTACCTTGATTATCTTGTTTTCATAATTGTTGGAAGCCAAAATCGAAATCGAAAATCAATTACGATTAATCGCACAGCCCTATGACAGTCTGAATGTTATACAAGCAGTGACAGGGAGGAATGATGCCGTTTACAAAAATATAAAACACTGATCCAAATTCACATGAGTTGGCAAAAGAATGTGAGCAGTGAAGAGTTTAATCACTATGCGTTGGTTTTTGAACACTGAGATACAACTGAAGTTCATCAAGCCAGCATTTCCACACCCTTCAGAGGCTGGTTATCAATGGGCTCTTTAATCTAGCTGCAGTATACTGTTGTGACTATAACAGCCATTGTAGAAGAATGAAGCTATTCAACTTGTTTTTGTCCATTACATCTCATGCCTCACTTTCCAATCTCTCCAATTACAGCCAATTGTAAATTGCCATTGAGCGCAACCTTCTTTTTCGGCAACCTTGGTTCCGGAAGTATTTTTTCCATTAATAGGGATTTATAAAATGTCTAAGTTAAAGAATTATAAGCCATGAACCAAATCAACCAATTACGAGGTGAATTCAACTTACGGAAGGAACACGGCGCCAGTTCTGTTTTTTCCGTCAGTTGAATAGGGAAGGAATTACGACATACAGTGTAAGCTTTTTGAAGGATACGGAATGCGGAAGCACGTGCAAGGCGATCATTTGTGTTTATAAAGCACATACATTTGTATTTTTTTAGAAAATGACTGATCGTTACGCTAGATAAGATCCTTATTCCTCGTCTGGTATCGTTTAAAGCCCTTTGAAGCTGCACTGAAACTGTAATTTTGACCTTCAACCGTTTGGAGAGACCATTGAAGTCCACTATAAGGAGAATAATCCTGGAATGTTTTCATCAAAAACCTTAATTTCTTTTCGAGCGAAGAAAGAAAGACATGAACATCTTGGATGACATGGGGGTGAGTAAATTATCAGGAAAATTTTGTTTAAAAGTGGACTAATCCTTTAAACTATGCCAGAGCACGTACACACCTCACGCACCGGATGCCGTGTGCGCGCTCAAGGCAGTTGGACAGAGTGGTGTATTAGAGTGTATTAGATATATATATATATATCAGTTGAAAAAATGCGGGCGGATGGCTTTAAAAAAAGGCATATAACTCTCTTATAACTCACATTAGATCTGTCTTTAAAGGTTTATAAGTTACTATTAAAAATCTATTCCCTTACAGAGAAAATGAATGAAAATGGAGATTTTTACTTCCAGAACCAGGTTATTGCATTCTGTTATGACCATATTTTGAGATGATGTCAAATTTTATATTGCATCTTTGTAATCAGAAGCGTAAAAGGTCTGCCAATGTGTGGAAATGCTATTGCTTCATTCCCATAATAATTGGAATCCACTTTAAGCCAAAGTACAGATGAATATCCTTGATAGTTTCTACATTAGCCGCTATCTACCCTCTCCCTTATGAGCGACTAACTAACAAGCAGGTTCCGAACAGACTTACGGGTGTTGTTCACGCACAGGCCGTAATGCTGGCGAAACAACTAAAGCATTCAATCGTATGGATTGTATTTCCCACTAATCTGTATATGAGCTTTTTTCTCAGTTTCGTTCCAGGGGACCCATGGGATGTGAGGTTACGGTGAGCGAAAAGCAGAGGGGGTTTCATTCAGGTCACCTCAATTAACAAAGAATAATCATTTAAATTCCTCTGAATCCCAGGGAAGGGAAGCGTCAACAGCCATTTTGTGATCAAACTCTGAAAAGTGAAGTGCAGCCACATTTCCAGGAAGGGAAAGGGGGGGGGGGAACTATGAAGGACGGTGTAACTCTCTCACCATGTTCACAAATCTCTTCAATAACCTTACGTCTCTGAAAAAAATCTTGCAATTGACCAATTTAGTCGACACCAAAACCCGCCTTTGCCAGCCTACAAGCCAGAAAAACAAGAGAAGAGATGGATTATACTCAGCAAGCAATTGGTTTTGAGCACTTTGAGCTGATACAACGCTTGAAATGATGTTACGGCTGTTTTGTTTTCCTTCTCTGTGCTAGTTATCAAGGATTTGGCACATTGGTCAGTATTGGCCGATGATACAATCTCAAACCATCAGCAGCTCCTCTTTTGACTATTATGACACTCACCATCCATCTTAAGGTAAGCATGGGTCAGACAGAAACTGAATCCTTAAGGATGAATGTCACAAAGGTCAGTTTGCACTCAATGTCCCAGAGAAAGGTGATACATGCATTATTGAATCATAAGCTGATGCGCAAAAGGAAAAATGTGTCTTTGACTTGACATTACGAAAAAAACATCGCCGTTACGAAAGCCCTGTGAACTGAAGAAAACACAAAACATACTGATGTGCAACACAGTGAAATGGACACAGATACATACACAAATTACAACACCAGGACACTTATGGGTAGTGAGAAAGACAAGACAGTAAATACATATAATGCTGTTTATAAATGCATAAATGTTGTGTTCAAAAGCACAGGGGAGGTAGGGGGTAAGCTGTGCCACTTTTGCTTTAAGGTTTCTGAATGAGATGAGAAACATCATCTATATTACAGGGCCATAGAAATATGAATTCACACACAAAAAAAATTGATTCAACATAAATAATTTTGTTTTAATATTGCTCTATTCCTTTCCAAACTCTTTATTTCACATTATTCACAGTTTTTAATATTAAATGAAATTAGTTAATTGCACTGAACTATTTATTTTATTTATTTAAGAAACTAACATATTATTCTGTGCATTTGTTTTGACATAAAAACGTAAATTTTACCTGCCATGTAAATACTTGACATGAAAATACTGATTTAGAACAAAATATCATTGCTTTTCTTTCAATCACAGGAAGACTTATATGATGGACCCTTTCAAAATATTTCAACACAAAAATGTGAGGGTAACACATCTTACCTCATTCTCCCTTATGTCAGAAAGGTGGAGTAAAGTTTGTAGGAAATGTACACATTTTTCTTTTACAAAAAGCACTGTATAACAATTTATGGCTTACATAAGACTAACATTTCATTGCAAGCCTTACTCCAGATTATTTCACATGCTTTAGTAAAACAGTAAAAGCAAATCCCAGGTTTTAAAATATATTTGGAAGTCTCTCACCCTACCTGCCACACAGACTACGAAAAGTCAGTCCTTTCCGTCGTTTTGAAATCTTCATTTGGGACCTCACAGTGACACAAACCATCAGCTGGGACCTTTCCTAAAACCATAAACCCCCTGACTTCTGCATTTTGTTAGTGATAGTCCATCTATCAAAAAAAATCTGTCTACGGGTGCTAAAATTTAACAGCCGTTTTACTATTAAGAAAAACGCGAATTCACTGTAACTTAAAACATTCTTCAATAACACTGACAATGCACTGCAAGCCAGTGGACAACCACAAAAACACCTACTGGAAGCGTAGTTGGTTATCTAATCGTAAACATTATGTCTATAAAATAAAAAAACATGCATATATAAATGGCAAAAAGTCCAAGGTTAAAGCAAATATACAAATATGGCACGTGATATGTGCTCTAATTCGCCGTATAAACAAGCTCTATTGAGCATCATATTGCAACGACTGAAATTAAAAGAGTATATACATGAATAATATTCTATCCAGATATTCAATACATCCAATGAATTTTGATGTATAAACGACACAACCCTCACTGAACGCAACTGTCCGCAACATCCTTTGCGCTGGTCCGCACTGCAGCGCGTCAAACACCCATGCAGTGACTCTTTACAATCTGTAGAGGACGCTTTGTGGATAAATATTCATTACGTTGCCTTACGTTAGACTAGTACAGCTACGTGATTGGATAATAGGCAGACGCTGCGCTAGTCAGCTAACGAATCGTACTCGGAGGAATGCTTGGCTTATGAATATTAATTACGTTCTAAGAACGTTAGCAAGCTACGTCAGCATAACTTAATTATTATTCATAAGCTATGTCTTTGTCGTAGTAGGATTTGTCATTTCTCCTCCAGGCTACACCCGTTGTCAATGTTCATTTTGTATAGTTACATAAACTACTCAACAAAACAAAATTAGAGAAAATGCTCTAGATTACAAAACCAAGAAAAGTTCACTAGGCCAAAGTAAAGATACCAATCCAAACAGAAAACCGCATCCAAACAGAACTACAAATCTCAAACTGAAACCGAAAAACAACAATAGGCCTGTGTTATTTCAGCAAACACTTATAATATGCATTTAATATCTTTTTAATTCGCCAAGAAATGCAAAAAATATTGGCAGACATTCTGGATGCAGTTGGGTTAATTTACATTTTTACGGGGGCCGTTTTAAAATGACAGCGGTTCTCCAATAGGACATGGCCTGGCATCAGAGAACCAGCCATATTGTGCCACAGCGAAACTGAAATATAAGGCGCTTATTACCTGCTCATTTTCTTATGTATGGAGGCTCATAGCCTCTTTTCCCGCGTCAGGATACTCTTTAGACTTCTATCCACCATTGCTAAGGATGCTGGATGCTCCCTGCTTTGCTCCCCGCCCGTCTGGATCTCAGCATCAGCACCACACATCACTCTTCCTCTCCGACCTCCACCACAGCGATGCTGATGCTCTACAGACGGTATTCCGCTCCCTGTCGGTGGGCTCTTGACATCACATTAGAAGTCGTGAATAGTGTATTTTAGTTCTTATGGGACATGTTAGGATATCAACGAGTCTCTCTGGTATTCTTTTTTTATTATTATTATTATTTGGTATGTGTACAAATGTGTACAAATTTGTTATGTGTACAAACTTTTACTCTGGGGAGATTCCTTTTGTTCATGTAGTATATTTTCCCAAAACAATTATTAAAAACAGAAACACAAAGATATTACATTATAATATTATTGGCCTATGTAAAACTTTTGATTACAAATTAAACTTGTTGATGACTGAAAAATCAATATTAGTGGTCCACATACCAAAGTATATATAATATATCTTTTCAAATATTGCATACATAAAAAAGAATCTTTGATACAAACTGTGTATTTATATATTTACAAGTTTTAGGGAGTTTATATAGTTTCATGTCAGTTATACAGAGTCAAAGACAGGGTTTGAGAAGTTGATGTTTTCTGGCTCTTCCTCCTCATTGAAGTCTTCAGGACGAAGATCTGTTTCAAACATCCGCTGCAGAAGTCCATCCACAGTTCTGGATCCTGGTAGAAATAAAACAAAATCCACCCTTTATTACTATGTATATAATATATAATACTCCTTTTACAAGACTAAGTATGCACTTGAAAAATAACAAAAAACAAAACAAAACGCAAAGCAAAAACAAAGCAGAAAAAAACACAAATTAAAGCAAAACAAAACAAAAAGTAAAGCAAAGCAAAGCAAAAAACAAAAACAAAAAGCCAAGTAAAGCAAAGAAAAAAAAACATTTCAGGACCCCGCCGTCCTTTAAAACGTACTCCTTTAAAACAACTAAAAATGCATGTGACAAGACTTGACTAAAAATAAATAAAATAAACTATTAAAAATGATAAAAAAATAAAATAAAATACTTCTTGAAGCAATCTTGAACATGAGGGAGGGCTTCTGTTTGCCAGTTTCAGAAGAACCCAGGTCATTGTCATTGCTTTCCATTGCATCTACAAGACCTGTGTCCATACCATCCCTAAGAAACACAAAACCACATAACCCTCCATTACAACCCCCAAATCAACAGCAACAGGATACCACGCTGACAAGCATACATTAAACATTTTTTATACATCACATAACATCCATCCATATACATCCATCTAAATACAGCCATAAATACAGGTCTAAATGCCACTTACTGTTGAACATTAAGCTCCAGCTCCTCTATCTTTTTCTCCAGAGAAGTCTGCAGGTCACTTTTGTCAACTGTGTATTCCACCAAGAAGGCCTCCAAAATAAATGCTACAAAAATACTGAAGTAAAAAAAAATAATCTCACATTATGCATATTTTTCTTTCAAAGTAAAACATAATATTCTAGTAGACTCCATTCTTACTTGATTATAATAATGACGACCACAATGTGAAAAAGGACAAAGAAAATTCTGGCTGAAACGTGTGTGACTGCTGTAAAACCGCTGGTCAACAGTGCAGCTGAGTTAAGGGAAAAGCAATGCATGAAACTTATGTTACTACGGTTTCACGCAATTGATCAAGCATTATACTTAGAGCAAAAATACATTTTTATCTGTATTTGTAAAGGATATCATGCCACTGATTAACCACAGTGAGTTCCAGTAAGACAATGAAGGAAGAGATCACATTATTGAAGTTGTTCTTGCAGTAGTTGAGTTTAGCAAATGTGGTTCCTTTAAGGAGAGGGTTTCCACAGTACTCTTGATCAGGACTTGTAGAGTTAGGTTCAAAAAAACGAATTTTTCCTTTAAATAATTCCATGCCAACCATAGCAAATATGTAATAGACCACCTGTAGAAGGACAGCAGTGGATTTATAATAAATACACAGGTATACTGATTATGATAATGTTTCTCATCACAAATCACAGTTTAACATGTGGCAAGAAGGGCCTGCCTCCCTTTTAATGATTAGGTCCCTGTCTCATAACAGGAGGTCCCTGTCCTAGGATCATAACAGGAGCAAGGGGGCGGAACAATGTGACACTGTTGGCAGTGTGATAAGGTGCAGCCATCTAAATACAGCCATAAATCAAGAACGGCATCCTCCTCCCACTTTTTTGTACAAGATGTCCCTGAGGCCAGCTCTAGTGCATTATAGACGGACCACCAATGAGACAGTCACAGCAACCACTCTTTGCACTCCTGTCATGATGGCCCTTTTGGTTTTCATGCTTCCCCAGAGGAACACTTTAATAAATTTTATATTTTTATTTAAAAGCAATAGCCCGACTAAAGCATACAATACATATACACACACAACCAAAGGTCTGGGGTCAGTAAGAGTTTTTTTAATGTTATATATAATATCATATGTAATTCTCTTAAACTCACCATGGCTACATTAATTTGATCAAAAATACAGCAAAACAGTAATATCATGAAATATTACAAGTTAAAATAACTGTTTTCTATGGAAGCTTGTTTCAGTCACTGAATAAATAAAACAGAAAAGATAATTGATAATTACTGGTGTAAATCATAATTCTGACTCTTTTCTAAGAATTGTGTGATATAAAATCGCAATTGCGTGTTATAAAGTCAGAATTGTGAGATATAAACTCACAATACTCACCACTATGAGCTGGCCAAAGGTAAGAATAGTTGGTCCAATTTTAATAAGTGTGTTGATGATGGCTCGGAATCTACAAAGGAAAGTTTTTAGTTTAATCTCACATGGCAAATGAATAAAAGGCATTTTAAGCACAGAAAGCACTTGTTTGTTTTGCATTTGGTTTGGAACTCTCTCACCTCTTTATGGAATCCACCAAACGTATGAGTCGGAGGACTCGCAAGATAAAAACAATGTCCAAGATCTGACGACTTGTGTAACCTCCAGCTGCAAATGTAAAGATAAAGACAAGATTTCTTCAAGGTATGTTTATATAAAACTTAACAGCTCTGATATAACACTTAGAGAATGCAAAAATCTGTCAATCTTCTAGTATGTCCAGTGATACATAAGTATATACATTATAACCCTCCTAGTGCTTAATGTAGTTATATCCAGATGTGCACTTACAGTGTTTGAGTGCCGAGTTAATGATGGTGCCAAAGAGTGCAGACACAACGATGATAGTGTCAAACCTGTAAGAGATATTTATTGAATCTGCCTTCATGTGAGCTCAGACAGATGATGTTATGTGATCAAATTCGGTGAGCCATACAAAGCACAAGTTGTTCCTTACCAGTTCCAGAAATGATGTCGGGCAAAGAACGCCCGAGGCTCAGTAGAGTACAGTTTGAGAATGATCTCCAACATATAAAGAGCCAGAAAACCCCACTCAGCATTTGATACTACAGGGTTCTCCTCATCCAGACCAATGAACACAGCATTCACCAGAATAATCAGGTCATAGATATACACAAACATCCTGAAACGCACAATACAAGACAATAACATATGACCATATGGAATGTTAAACATCTGTAGGATGACAAGAAATCCAACAGGGTCACACAAAATGGGAATGTCTCAGTGTCAATGTAAGTTCAACATTTTGGGCCAGATTTACTAAACAGGGCAAGCGTGATGAAATAAAAGCGCAATGGGAGCGGAAAGTTCTGCAGGTGATCTACTCAATGTGCGCAAATTAAAAACACAGACAGCCAGCTCATTTCTACAATGATCAATGCAATCTACCAAGATCAGTGCAAATTAAAAATATTGTTGGCAAATGATACATTTGAATAACATCTTCCTCCGGCATTCCAAATAAATGATCAGGAGTGGAGAAAGTTCTCGTCCTTCTACCACACTTTCTGTTCTCTGTGGTGCCTCTTCTTAGCAGCAACTAAAGCTGCTTTTCTACCATCCAGCCAAACCGTTCTCCCTACTTAACTGTTCCACTCCGTGCCGATCCAGCCCAGCTGGTACGGATATGGTTTCATTTTCCACTGTGGGGCTGATAACAGAGCTCTTTGGAATGTAATACGAATACGTCAGTCGTTGCCTTGTTTTAATATTATTAATAACTTTGCTCAAATAGGACTCTTGGCCAGATACAAAGAAACTGGTAGGCAGGTAACAGACAAGTGACCAATCCTGAGTGGCAATGTCACCACAGCCAACCATGCCAAGAACGGTTTTTCATTCCGTCTCCATTGACTTTGTATTGCGTGAGGCTGCATCCTTGTCATTTCTAACTTATAAGAAAAAAAACAGAACAATGCCTTAAAGCTGCTGTGTGACAAGGTGTACAGCAAACAAGCTAAAAAACCCAGAACTACGTTTTTATAAGCTGCCGAACCGTAAAAGCCAGCCTTTACAGAGACAAAAGTGGATACAGGCAATAAGACGTGAAGCATCAGCAGGAAGAATGGGTAAATTTTGGGATCCTGACACTCAGTAAGCCTAAGTGTGCAGTAAACATTTTGTCACTGTTAAGTCAAATATCCAAATGTCAGTTTTATATATTATATTTCCTGTCGCTGATTACGTTACCCTCCAGTGGGCGTAGTTCTCATAGTAATATGACATGCCGCGCTCGGTCTCAATCACCTGTATCCACTTTTTAGTCCTTCAACGCCTGTTTTTTGGGTCGACAGCTTATAAAAACTTATGGGTTTTTGGTTCTGTTTTTTTATTTATTTATTTTTTTTTAGCTTGTTTTCTGTACACCTTGTCACATAGCAGCTTTTAGACATTGTTATGTTTTTTTTTTTCTCGTTTTTTTCTTATAAGTCAGAAATGACAAGGAGGCAGCCTCACGCAATACAAAGTCAATGGATACCGTGGATTGTTTTTCCCTCCGGTGGGCGTGGTTTTCAGATTATGTCGCTCTGTCTCTATTGAAACAGTAGGTAGCACAATTCGACAGCGAAAAATGCTACAGATTGTGCTTCCAGCATGATATTAATGCGGTTTAAGGATTTATTATCTACACCTACACCTACCCCAACCCTAAACCTTCCCTTATAATAAT
The DNA here is from genome assembly GCA_037101425.1 of Elopichthys bambusa. Lineage (NCBI taxonomy): Eukaryota > Metazoa > Chordata > Actinopteri > Cypriniformes > Xenocyprididae > Elopichthys > Elopichthys bambusa. The sequence goes on along the minus strand of CM074452.1, from coordinate 20,003,754 downwards.
GCAAGTACATGGTGGTAGCACAATCTGATATAGCATGATTATTCGTTAGAACAAGTGCAAATCGACAGCGGAAAATGCTACCTATCAGATTGTGCTTTATTTATGTATACACCTAACCCAACCGTAAACCTACCATTACAACAATGCAATTTTGTGTAATTTATCATGACAGAAATGATGTAATATTGGTGTGCACACGTGCGGCAAGCCCCGGTAAGACAATCTGACGGGTAGGATGAAATGTCAGGACACCGGCAGAGAGAAAAAAAAAAAGAGGCTGAAATAAACAAATGTTGTTCCCTGATATATTGTGATGTAAAACCACTCCCACAAAGCCACTGGTGAAAAAATTGTGAGCCTTCAGGGACCTGTAATTCTTCATGTTGCTCTGCGAGTAGATTCCTGTGTGATACAGCATATCCTCGAATAAGCTAATAGCACTGTAACGTCGCTGCTACAGTCGAAACTATGCATGGAATATATTCATTTAACATGCTAAGACATACTATTTTTTTATAATAGCTTTAATGAACATGGGATAACAGACTGCTGGATGACCCTGGGATACTGATATTATAGTAAGATTGAATAATCTATATTATTATAGCGATTATAGCGACCCGCTGATTGTAGCGGTCTCGTAAGTAACAAAAAATGTCGGGAAACGACCATTCCGTTGGGTCGTTTGTCCAGTCACGGATGCTTTAGGGACAATCCGACCCATTACGGCTCAGTTTTCAATGTATCTGGCTCTATCGAGCGGCAGAAACGATTCTAGGTATGTCATACTGATTTAACACCATACTTTTCCAGCCTGGGTGACTGTTTCCCCCATGCCGACGCCACGCCCCAGCTATGACACGACACCGACCAATCTAGCATGCTAAACATCTGGAGCTGTCGGCCGACTCGATATCCTGTGGTGCCACGTGTCGCGACGCAACAGCCAAGGAAATATACACTGATGTCTATGGAAGCAGCAATAACAATTCATTCATATATAATTTGCCGACGTTTATTCATATCAGATACACATTGTGTAAGTGAAAGCTCACTCACTCTATTGTTCTTCCAGTTTACCGGCCACATGCATTTCGGGACAAATGGATGAATTGACGTTATATATTAAGATCAAGGTCATTACATAGGTTTTTAAATGACAAAACACTCATTTGCACATATTTGAGAATCGGAATATCAGATAGTTGATGACATGGTGAGAAAAGCAATACATCTGTTATACAGTGAGGCCGGCTGGCCGCGGTGTGTCACGTGATAACCATGACACGTCGTCATGGAAACAGTAAAGGGAAACGTTCTAAAATAACAGTCGCCTTAACTCTGGGAGGTCAGCCAGAACGTTTTAAACTTATGAGTGAAAATATTATTTTAATTTTAATTATATTAAATATAAATATTTAAATATATTTAATTATAGTTGTTGTCAGCTCATGTCCTGTGTAACCTCCTGTTGCGGATCATTTACGTAGTGTCACGTAGTGTGAACACCACAACGACTTCAAGACTTCACAACAAATCATGTAGTCTGAACAGCACAGCGATCTGGCGACGTTTAAAGTCCTGTAGTGTAAACTTGGCTTTACTGTTCTTAGAACTATTCAGCCCCACAGTGGAACAGCGACTTACCACAGTCATATCTCATGTCAAGCGCAAAATGGGTTAATACATGCTTTTTTGGGTATTAAAGGATTTGTTCACTTCAGAATTAAAATTTCCAGATAATTTACTCACCCCCATGTCATCCAAGATGTTTATATATTTCTTTCTTCTGTTGAAAAGAAGTTAAGGTTTTTGAGGAAAACATTCCAGAATTTTTCTCTATATACTGGACTTCAACAGTTACCAATGGGTTGAAGGTCCAAATTGCAGTTTCAATGGAGCGTCAAAGCGCTCTACACAATCCTAGCCAAGGAATAAGGGTCTTGTCTAGCGAAACGATCTGTCATTCTCTAAAAAATAAAAAAATAAATAAAAAACCCACAAAAGCTGTCTTGCACTAGCTCTGCGTACTTGTGATGTAGGCGGACGTACAGAGCAAGTGTTTACAAAGCAAACGTTCAAAGACTAAGTCAAGTGGCCTTTACAAAAAAAAAAAAAAAGGTAAAACAACGATGTCGGATTATTTTGAAGAAGAGGACAAAATAAGATGGAGTTTTTCGCCCTACCATGGTACTGCGCCACGCATGACGTAGGCGGAATCGCAGAGCAGTGCAAGACGAGCATTTGTGGTTAAAAAGTATATAATTGTTTGTTGTTGTTTTTTTAGAAAATGACATTGTTTCACTAGATAAGACCCTTATTCCTCAGCTGGGATCGAGTAGAACCCTTTTGAAGCTGCAATTTGGACCTTCAACTCATTGTACCCTGCTGAAGTCCACTATATGGAGAAAAATCCTGGAATGTTTTCCTCAAAAACCTTAATTTCTTTTCAAATGAAGAAAGAAAGACATAAACATCTTGGATGACATGGGGGTGAGTAAATTATCAGGAAATTTTAATCTAATCCTTTAAATAAAGGCACAAATACCAGTAAATTGACTACTGCAAACCGTCTGAAAGGAAAACTCCTACAAATACATATGTAATAAATTCAGCCACAAAAAGCAGTGTCCACGCCTTTTCATCGCTAAATTTTTACTGCGTGTCTTTATTAAATCCTGACATTAGTTTTTTTTTTTAATGCCAAAAGACGGTTTGCGCTGATGCAAGCTTTTAGTAAATCTGTCCCTTTGTGTCCACATACCTGTGATGAACCACATAACGAATGAATCTGCTGGGTGAGGAATTATACAGAGAGGGGAAACAGATTTGAATGGGGTGCGCCTGTGACTTCACTGTGATCACCTGGATACTCAGAAGATCAGCCAGCTGGACAAATGCAAACTTTCCTGCTCAGAAAAAAGAAAATTAAGAGGGAAAAATTCAATAAAACTGAAGTCAAATATGAAATATGAAAGAAAAACCTGTCTGACCTATGTGCCCTTTGTTCTGATCATCTAAGACGCTCCAGAGCAGTTCCCGGTGAGCAATACTGATCTTCGGCTTGATGAGTTTAACCAGATGGTTCCATTTGGGCTGGGTCACCACAGGCTCCCCACCTTCACCCCTGGTCTCCTGAAGCAAAAAAAACGCCCGGCACATCTTATATCTTCTGGCCTTCACCAGCTGCCGCACTTCCTCCTAGAAAACATGAAAGAAATCAAGTCAGTGTTCCACTACAGCTAGATGTATTTCACTGGACTGAACAATAATATTAAAGAGGACATATTATGCCCTTTTACAAAGACTTAATTTTGTTTTTGGGGTCTACTAGAATAGGTTCTCATGCTTAAATGTTCAAATAACACCTTATTGCAGCACCTCTCTTCCCAGTCTGTCAGTAACACTCTGTTTAGTTCCCGTCTCTGTGTCTGTGAAGCCCCTCCATCCAAAATGCTCAATGTGCTCTGATTGGTCGACCACTTCAAGTGCATTTGACGTGTATGTGCACAGAAGAAAACTCAAGACTACAATCGAGGCATTTCGTGGAGTTCAGAAACAGTGCTTATTGATATAGAGATTAACTCCCTTTGAAGTGACTTTGTGCTTTGTAACTTTGCATATCTTTTTCATGCTCAAAAAGCAACACTACACACAGAAAAAAGCTGAAAAAGCATAATATGTCCTATTTAATTTAAAAATTAACTAATCAATAATATTAATTTTAATATTATTTAATTGTAATATTTAAATTAGTAATAATATTAATTTTAATTCAAGATTATTTTATTTTAAAATACATAATTTCTGTTAAAATGTGCATGCTGACATGAAAAAGATGCAAATACCTTCAGGTACTTTTTGTAGTTATTGTAAACGACAGCCAGAAAGAAGGACATGAAGGTATAGGTGTTGATAACAATATATAGAATGAAGAAAATAGTGAAGAAAACACTGTAGTTGTATGCCGGCATCCTACAATGAAAGCATAAAAAACATCAAATATTATTGAAGCATTTGCATTGTGAACAATGCAAGCTTAAAGCATATTATGGGTAACTTTTGAATATTTTGAATATTCAGTTGCACCCTATTGAAAGATTCACAAAAGAGAAAAATAGCTAAAGACTTACATGACATCAGGGCTATTAGCAGTGGTCACCAAAACATAAAGATCGAAAACAATATCCAAATAGTCTGTGAAATATGGAGAACCATCATTGGTAAGAAGGCCCCTGGGAAAAAAAAAAAAAAGAAAGAAAAAAAAAAGATATGATAAAGCAGTTTAACTTGTTATATAAACAATTTTTCAATGGACACAATTGAGATGAATGGAAAACAAAAGGTATAAATGGATGATACTGTATTTAGGTTTACCTTTTCCCAAACAATTTAAGAGCCATAAGAGAAAAGACCAACACGCTGAACATGAATAAAAGAAAAACATAGGATATTTGAGGCAGTGCATTCCGAATACTCCTGAACGCCCTCCGCAGCTACAGACACAAACAGAAGAATAAAAAGGAAATGAGTCTGGAGGAGAGACATTTGTGCCCTATGGACATACTGTACACTACCATACTGACCCCAAACTTTTGAATAGTAGTGTATGCTTTCGCCAAATCAAGGACTAGAGTAACTGACAGGAAACTTAAAATGACTAACAACATTCCATGGCAAAATTGTCTGAATGAACATCATCAAATCATAAAAAAAGAATGAATGAATGAATGAATGAATTAAATACAAGAAATACATAAAATATAAATTATGAAAAAAACATAGAAATTTATTTGTTTATTGTGCTTTGATTGTGGTTTTCTTACTTGTCGTCCCTCTGTAACATTGACTAACAGAAGTGGTCTTAAGACCCTCGACCATCGGATGGCAAAGTAGCCTGATGTTTTCAGAGCCCCATATATAGTCAAATCTATGAAAGAGAGCTGTGAGGTAAAGAAAGATAATGAAACAAGAATACAGTGACATTCAAAAGCTCTCAGAATGTCCAGTTATGCAAGTCAGTTTCACCACACACATAAACTACTCTGCCTGACACTAAATGTCTACTCATAGTCATTGAACGCCACATTTCCTGGTGATCCTGAAGAACTGCTGAGAATGACAAAACAAGGGCTAAAGTTCATTTCACAACATTGTTACAAGCACGTTCTCAGCACTTTCACATGTTTGTACAGACAGAATGCTTTACTGGTATTAGTATATTCTATAATTAACACAAAATAAAAGTGATTAAGTACCTGTAAATAAGGTTGAAATTGATTCATTTCATATTTACAATACAAAACTATGGATTAGAGGCCTACCGTTACAATGATTATGATGCAGATATTTTTGGGATCCTTCCAGAATTTATCTTTTGGAATGACTTTGGCATAGTGTACCATCCGCACAGTAAATGCAGAGAGACATACAATTTCAATTGTAGACGTTGCCTATTAAAAAAAACAAACAAAAAAAACGTTGGGTTTTCATGTTTTATGGGGACATTCCATGTTTTGCATTTTTAGATTTTCAAAAAACATCATTTAGTATGATTTATAAGCTGTTTTCCTCATTAGGACCAAAAAAATGTCCTTACAAGGACAAGGATTTTGGATATTACCATTTTTTGGGGGACATTTTGTCCTCATGGTATACCTGAACCACACACACACAAAGCGTGTTATATAATTTGACTACACAATTGTTTCTTAACTAAGATTTTAATCTAAAGTTACTTCGCAGGTCTCCAGTTGCCAAATGGCTTGGCTGTGAACATCTGTCCTTACCACAATCAGATGGGCTACAAATAAATAACATGAATATTGACATATAGAAACTGCATCTAAATCTCTTCTTAATTATTCTTCACTGGAAAGTGTTTCAATGAAACAGCTGCTCTTCAATGAACATGAGTCTCCAGGAAATATCCCATTGTGTCTTATGAAGGGTTGGCTTGGATTCCAGGATGTCATAAAAGCAGTAAGCAAGTAAAAAAAAGGTTCAATGGGTTTCTATATAGAACTCTAGAGTTCTTGACCTTTTCTTTTAAGAGTGTAGTTTATGTTGCTAATCGAATTATGCATTTGTAGAACATATTGGAAATTCAGTAAGTGTTACAGTGTACACTGTCTGGGATGTTTTCCCTGCTCACACAATCATATAAGTAACTTTAACCCTAATTTTTCATTTCAAAATATAGAGTTTCATGCATTATATACATGTTTTTTGGTTAAATAGGCTTTTTGTCGAAAATCACATGAACAAATGGGAAAACAGGTCTCATTGCATCTACTTGTAGGAGAAAGTATTAACAGCAGTATGAACTGATGGCGATATCTATGGACTTGTAAGATAATCATACAGAGAGAATTTAGGAAATATTCAACCACCCATTCACAAAACTACACAAAGGTCTGAAACGTATTATAAATGTGATCAATGATTAAACCACTGCTTTGCTGAACTATTTTTAAATGCGAGTTATATTTCCATACATACCCATATAGGAAGTGGCACAACTGCAGGATCCTCAAAGAGAGCCAGAGCAAGATTTATGATGATGAACACATATACCAGCATTTGCATGAACCAGTGGTTGTACAGGAGGTACAGCCTGTGGAATATTTCACAGATTTTAAAATACACCCTAGTAATAGTCAAAGTTATATAAATGATTGCTGGAAAGTGATCTCTTACCTCACAGCCTGTGGTGAAGTGTCAAAAAAGATGTTCCTGTTATACTGGGCATCTGACACATAGACAGTGGCAAGGTCGAATTTCTAAAGCACCATCAGCAAATATCAGAGACCAAGATAGAATAATCAAAATCAATATGACTGGCCAATTTTAATCACTTTCCACCTTTTCTTTTTCATTTTAAATGAGATGCACTTGGTGTGACAGATGGACTTATAGAAGTACAAATATTTAATGTAGTCTCTCAATTAACATATGATGTCATAAATAACAATTAACAAATCAAATACTTTGCAAAAGCTGTAAAAAAAAAAAAAAAAAAAAAAAAAAAGTACAGAGTATGACATATCAACTTACCAAAACTATTTGATGCTTTAACCTCCCTCCCACGCTACACTATTCACTCAAAACGCGTTGAAATGTTTATTTCTCTAAACAGTTTAGTCCATGCAAAATTGAATTTGTATGGCGACAAACAATCATAACAATCCATTTCTCAAACAATTAACAGGTAAAGATCTTTTAAAATGTTTGTCAAATGTTTCCAGTGCTTCAGCGTACACTTTTTTTTGACAAACAAGGAGGCAACATTTTCCAGTGCTTTCTTGACAAACAGGACACCAGATGTTTCTCTTATTCCATAAAACAATCCAGATTTTAAAAAGTTCGAGAGACTTTCTATACTAATTAATAAACCAAACAATCATATCTTAGAATCAAGAGTGCCATCTATTAGCTTGAACTTATTTATATTTAAAACCAGATGTTTAGATGTTTACATTTTGCGGCATATTGATGAGTACAGGTTTCCAAGAGCACTATATCCACACAACATACCTCTGTCATCTCATCTGAAACGTTACTGGAAACAATATTTCCTCCATTAGTTAAACCTTCATCCTTTGCTAAAGAATGGCACTTTGGTTTTTCGGTCTCAGACATTTTCTCTATCCCTAATCTTTTTCCTGTCCTTACACAGCAGATACATCCAGTTCGCAGGAAATCCCGTCTCAAAAAAGTTTATCTTGCAAAACGAAGCGAATTTACCAATCATAGTATGGCGAAGGCCTCTCTATTTAAAATTCATAACCCACGCCTTCGAAAATGACCGAGCAACGTCAGCATGGCCAAATTAATATTTAGTAGACAAGCCATCTGACCAACCAACCTAAGCAGAGTCTAATTAACATGAAGAAGTACAGCCTTCCATTGGAAAGAAGCCTTGCGTTGATAGGATGAACGCCCTATCTAATTAATATTCATAAGATAAGACTCGCCATAGTAGGATTCGATTGTTTAAATGCCGCATATTACACACGCACGGTGGGGACGTGTGTTACTTGGCTTTAACCTCCACATAAACAGTTCTGGGGCAAATAATATAAATTGTATGGAACATCAAGAGCATATATTGTTATACTATTTCTTTTAACAGAGTTTCCAATGTTGTGTGTTTTGACCAGTCATGTGACTGAATCCAGCGGAAATAGCGGAGAAGAGCCACAGAGTGAGTTTTATAGGGACGTCGTCTTGAAGAAAACACCCTAACGACGGTTATGATTAACCCATTGTTCTCTTATGCTTACACAGTAATTTACTCTGAGACCTCATTTATTGTTAACTGAACGTTTTTCAGTATAATAACTTTATAAAATAAACAGTGAAAGAGCCTGTACCACAAAAAAAGAAACAATGACTGTAAAACTTTATATATTTATTATATTTTAACAAAAGTGATTTTTTTAAAATGCCATTGAGTAAAAGGTCAATACAAATCTATGTAAACATTCTCCTTTAAAAAAAACAATCTCTGAGGATAACCCTTTAATGCTCATATTGAATGTAAAGAAAAATATAAATATGATTGTAAATGATGACGGGTTTTAACTTGATTTCCAAGTGTTTTGAATGTGCTTTAATTTGTAGTTATAGATATAAAATCATTTTCATAACCCTACACTGTAGACAAGAATTGTTGGTTTAAAGGTGGACTCCGTAGAATTTCAAAAACACTGTTTGGAACTAAGTCGACCGACAGCAACAACAAACGTCTAACCAATCAGCAAACGGCAGACACAATACAAAACAGCTCAAAAGAATATCACTGGATTTAAGGTTTATGACTGGGCAGTTATTTTAGGACCCACGTTTATACTAGAAAAGTTTTCCAGCCCTGGAGAGCTAAGTATGAAGGCTTGAAAACTGACGCAGAGGCTGCATGATTCCTTCTCATGGGTTTGATTGTCTGAACCTGCTGTGCTTTTGGCGACTATCAACGAACACTTGTTTGCATTTACTCTTGTGTAAGGTACGTTAATCCTTGTCGTTCGTTCATCAACTGTGCTTTATTTTTGTGAATCATTTTGTTGCGTGTCAGCTGTGATAAACAGACATCCACTCACATTGCGTGTGTAACAGTGACCAGATAGTGAGAGTTGTACAGTTAAACCACTAAGCACCGACGCCTGCTAGAGAATGCAATATTTAGCGTCATTGTCAGTGCACGCGCCTCGCCTGCCAGCAGCTGTCGGACTGGGGTTCGAGACCGACTCCGAGCAGGGTGGTTAGGATTGGAGAGTGAGTTTTGGAGGCGGAGCAATGAAGGTGGGTTTATTTGGGTTGTTTTCAAATATCAACAATGTCCAACAGCACTTTTACATATCTATTGAGTCCACCTTTAACTTAAAAATGTAAGTTACCTGGTTGCCTTATAATTCACTGAAATTAAAAATTTGAGTTAATACAATGAAGGTGATTGGTTTAATCAACAGAAACTCAAAATAGTTGATATGACAAAAGAAAAAATGTGATAAATAATCAAATAATTTTTTTTTCTTCTTCACAGTATATGAATTCCCTTCTTATGCTAAAATCTATTTTTATGCATTGTAAACTGACAAATGTTGATTAAAAACAGTTTTAAAAAACAAGCATCGTTCTAGGTGTCCATACATCAGGCAAAGTGAGCAGAAATGGTTTCAAAACTTCAAAAAAGGTTTTTGACTAACATCCAGCTGTGATTTCTTAAAAGATATTCATCTTTCAGCCATGAAATTTAAATTTCTATTTAAAAACAGTGTCTGAAATGGGTTTTATATTCAACGTCTGTAAGAAAGAAACATTCTGATGTCAAATTAATTTTGGTAGAACAGGATTCATCCTGATGGAGGAGTAAGCTCCGATATGCTTGATGATATTGGGTTCAACGCTGTGTGCCTTCTCACCTGGCGTCGACCTGGCTTTCTTGTACAGCACCATGTCTTTTGCATTACCCTGAGCACAGATGGCATGGTCCAGGTATTCGGCAACTCGGATGGAGGCATTACCTGGGTACAGCATAGCAGGGGTGCAGCATTCAGTGGCAGGAGACACAGCATACAGCTGGGGTGAGAGCCGTCTGATCTCCAGCAGATAGTGCCTCCCTGCCAGCTCAGCCACGGCCATTATGTAGAGAGTTAGAAAGAGAAGATGAAGAGGTGAGAAGGTAAAAGAAAGAGGTGTACAGTGAGAAAACAAGAGGAGGAGGATTGTAGCCCCAAACAGGCCGAGACCCAGCCATTCAAGAATGCGATACGGCTCCGGGTTCCAGTATCCCTGCAGACGTTCCGGGTGGTAGAGCTTTATGTATAAAGTATTGCGGGCAAATCTCCGCGAGAGTAAGTTTTTAATCAACGGAAAGAAATCTGTCATCGGAAGTGCATCATCTTCTAGGACAACAGTGTTTTTTGGCCTCATCAGGTCCCATCCTTTCCGCAGGCAGTAGACGTAATCTCTTTTCTCCTTCTCGAAGATGTTGTCCACATCTTTGCTATGCCATTTCTCATCTGGAGAACGTCTAACAACTAAAAACTGTTTCTCCAGAAGCAAAGCATCTTCGTTCAAAGTGGGACCACTTTCAACATCACAGAGCATGACCTCAGCGCATGGTTTATCACCACACGATTTAAGGAGCGATTTGAGCTGTTGTGCCACCTGTAACAGGTAATGGTAGTCCCTTCCCTCTGTTCTCCTGGCTGTCACAATAGTGACCAGGAGATCTGGTTTCTTAGCATCTGTTTCCAACGGGTCCTTCAGGCTTTTAGTAGAGGCAGCACTCTCCCAGAAATGCAGGGCCTCCTGACCTCTGTTGTAGCTTTTTTGTAGTGATGCATCGCTTAGTGAATCAAGATAAACATTCTTTAAAAAATAACGTGAGTAGAGTACATGATGGCAGCATATAGGCAATATCACTCCAAAGGTTAAAAAACACAAAATCAGCCCTTGAGCTACTGGGCTTGACCAACGAAAGAGCTTGCTGGTACAGGTCCCCCATCGAGGCATCTGTGTCCGTTTAAACTGAGGTCACAATTCACTTCGATGCTGAGGTGACGGATATGTTGCACAGGTGGAGAGATGGGGAGGATCCAGATTTAAGTCACTTAAATATCTGATTATGAACTTCAGAGATATTTCCAACTTGTATCTGTAGACAATAGAGATATATGGAGTCATACTCTTATTTTTCTTGTAAATAAAACATTAATTAAATTAAAAATGTTTGGGTCATTCCATACATTCAGTTTTGAAAAGAAGATTTTATTAGACAAATTAAAGTAAACCCTACATAAATATAATATAAAAAATATGTATAAATACTTCTTAAAATATTGTCAAAATATTATGTACAGTATGTATGTACAAATATGTAGAATTTGTTCAATAGGACAAAAAACATTCATGTACTTGACTTTTTTATATGTTATGAAAAATGTTTATTGATGTCCGTTTTTAATATTAATATAATATTGCGACGCTTTTCATGAAATTACCCTTTTTTCTGTGAAAAAAAAAGCTAGAGGTAAAGGCAGTGTGTGTTGTAGGAAGCACGATAAAACAATATGAATCAGTTGATTATAACAAGAAAACAAACCCGGAAGAATCTTGTTTATCAGTTTGTAAATGGCCGGTGAAGTAAAATAAAGGAAAAAAGATTAAACTATTTCAGCATTTCTACCTCTCAGAATGTGGATGTTTAGCACCCAGCGACTTGACGACAGCAACCGAAACCAAAAAAGCACATCAAACATCAGTCTGACTGTTGACTACCTACGTACTACGTGCTACGTGCAATATCGATTACGCCGAATCCGTATTACTGTAACACATGGACAAAATGCGCATTTAAATAACAGGGAAGCAATATTAACCGTTTCTTAGGGGCTAGAACATTGAATGCATCCAGGGGGCACGTGATTGCTCATAAAGCTGAATCTTCCACTGATTCAAATCGGGTTTTTTGTAAAGTTTTTTGTAAGTATTAAAAACAATATCGTAGCTGGAGCTCAAAACATTACCGTGATTGGTTCATCGTAGCCACCGCTGAGTAAAGTAACAGAAACCACGTGAAACGCGGAAGAATCTTGTAATTACACGTAGCTGTAATTATCACACTAGACACTAGATGGTAGTGTGAGGTAAAAGACGGTCTGAGTGAACCATCCGATGCGTAGGGCATGATAAATATTCAAAAGAGATTTTTGATAGATTGAGATTAGTGAAAGTACGCAGATAAAAAAAAAAAAAAAAGTGGGAAGAAAGTAAACAGTGCAATATGTAAAGGGGAACAAGTAAGTCAAGTCAAGTCACCTTCATTTATATAACGCTTTTTACAATGCAGATTGTGTCAAAGCAGCTTTACAGTGATAACTGGTATATAATTTTGGCTGCACAGCAGCTCTTAAAGAAAATGGTGTCAATGCAGGCAGATGCAAAGCACTGTTGAATATCAAATGTCAAGTGTCCCCAACTAAGCAAGCCAAAGGCGACAGCGGCAAGGAACCCAAACTCCAACAGGTGACATCAGGTGGCAAACAGGTGGCAAATAGGTGTTAAAATGGAGAAAAAAACCTTGGGAGAAACCAGGCTTAGTCGGGGGGCCAGTTCTCCTCTGGCAAACAGTGCTTTGTTACGATTCAGGTAGCTATCATAAGCCCGATAGGATTGCAACATTCAAAGTATTAAGTTTTGTGATTGATTCCCCTGTAGCCTAAATATAATGTAAGTTAGGTAAGACTATCAAATGTAAGTTAGGCCTACAGTCGTATTTGTCAGTCTGAAAATGTTTTAATTTGTGTAACATTATCGCAGTGGATTTCAACATTAACTTCTAAATAAGTACATAAAGAATAGAAATCACCTACTCAGAACTTTCAAGTTTACAGGTAAAGTTTGAAACTTATGATGTGAACGTATTACCATAATACAACATAATAAAACATAGCCTACTAAAACCTGGAATTTTCCTGAGAACCGCCAGTAATAAATTAAGACATACATTGCAAACAATTAAGATCTATCTCATTCGTCACTCAAAAAGTATGAAACTGAATCCTGAGTCACGCTCTAACACGCACACCGTTCAGCTGTGTTGTGGTGATTAAACACGACGAAATCTAACCCATCCGTGTAACCAGATAGACTTATGATTAGAAAGCATGTTTCAAGGACATATTTTTCAATGTTTCATTTTACTAATAGTCTTCGTTCCCATATTTTGCATTGACATATTAATCACTGCCATGAATTGATAAACTTGTTGAATTCGTATATGTTAGTGTTGTTGTTGTTGTTGTAGGACTATCATAAAACAATAGAAGAAAGTTGTCATGGTCGTTTTAACGACAACAACCAACAACACTGTCAAAAATAAATGTACATTGGTAGCTTTGTGAACGATTTGTAAACAAGTGTTGACTTTGACACACAAATGTCTGGCAAGAAAACAAGCAGCGGAGTGCATAGGGTGGGTCACCAAATGCATCAAGATGAACAGGTCTGTCCAGTGTATGGTGTATGTCAGCCTATTTAATAAAGAACATCTTCCTCATTTTTGCACATTCGTTTTACCTGTGCAGAGAGGACACTCAGGTGAACACACATGGCATCCAATACAGGGCAAATGGGTTACCTGCCCAGCGGAGGAGCCATTTTCTGCACCATACCTGATATCTTCTACCTACCAGAGCTTGTGAGTTGATTTTAATTAATTTAATTACCTTTAGGTTATGTTTTCATTAAAGGCACTTTGAAACAAAAGGCTGTTATGTTATTTATTTCCTGTAAATTCAGATACTGAAATGTTAAACATTAGCTATATAATTTGTTAATTACTCAAGTTATTGATTAGTGGTACAATTGGCAACAGTTACTTTAACAATTCAGCCTAGAGATCCTAATTTATTCAAAGTTATTTTATTGATCAGTCATTTAAAAAAGAAAACAAATATTAACATAAAATGTATACAGTTATAAAAAAAATACTGTTTATCTGAATTTTATACGGTTAAATCCAAGTTATTCAAAGTGATTTGATTCTTTATTGTAAGTGATTACATACATAAAAAGTAAACAAATCTGTAATCTTCAAACATTTTCAATAGGCCAAATATATCTGGGAAATGTCAGAAATATTTTTATTCCATTTTATTTCAATGTCCTTATTTTTTCTTACATCCAATTTATATGTATACAGTTTGATATCCATTTAATATTTCAGGAAAAGTTTTAAAACAATTCATAAGCAAAGATGTTTACAGGGGAAAAGGAGTTCTAATTTTTGTGTTACTATATTTTTTGGTACAAAAAGACACAACTATCTGGAAGCTCACTCTTTCATTATGTTTATCTCTCAGGTCTTTGGCGGTCTGGTATTGAGTCTGGTAGCATCTACATACGTCTTTCCTCCCAATCCCCAGGCATATGTGATTTCTGTGGCAATTTTCTGTTTCATCGTGTCATTCCTCTGGTTGATGGTCTTTGCCTGTGGGTCTCATCGTAACAAAAGCTCTTGGGCAAGCGCGGTAGGTTCATAATCTCTTTCTTTCCATCTTCTCTTTCTCTCTTTTACTTCCTCTCTCCTCATGAAGACATTTTCCTATATTAATATACGTTTTCTTATTTTTCTCTCCACAGGATGTAGCATACCATGCATTTGCAGCACTCCTCTATCTCAGCGCTTCTGTGCTTCTAGCTTTAATTACCATTGCTTTTTCTGCAGCAGATGCTCAAGACAATAAAAATTACAAGCTGGATATAGCTGCTGTGGTGAGTCCCTCTATAGCCAAGAACGAAGTTCCAAATCTATAAAACGTTAAATACTAATATAGTAAGAAGATATTGGTGAAATCTGTGGAATAAAAACATGACAAACATTCAGCAGATGTTCTGAATAATCTTGTATATTTAGATTACTAAACATGTAACCTCATTCAGGTAACCTAAAATGTGCTTTATGTGGTAACAAATAACTTATTTAATATGAAATCAACTTGACTACATTAGATTACACCAACGTAAGCCATTTTAAAGAAAAAACTGCACATTTTTCCTGTTGAAGTGTATAGTGACTTTTTGTCTTTAATTCCAGGTGTTTTCCTTTCTCACCACTCTACTGTATGTCATCCACACCATTTTCTCAGCCATCCGATGGAAATCCTTCTAAAACATCTGCACACAACCTGCTTTACTCAAACGATTGTCTCATTAAGCAGAGTTATTACACAAATGTCATTTAGTGCATCAGTAATAATTCATGTGATAACTGTCCAGTCTTCTTGTGTTGTTCAATAAAACGTATACAGACTATTTTTTAAAACCACTTTTTGCTGTTTTTTTTTTTTGTTTTTTTTTGTAAACTAGTCTAGGTATAAATTATTGTAATTACTGTATGACTTACCTAATAAAAGAGATTATAAACAATCTGTAGAGTATATTCTCTTATATGTGTCCCTAGGGTTTAATTATAAACCAGATAATTGCCCTTTATTTTTAAATATAAAGATAGGAAGATCTTCTGGAATGAATCACTTGCTTTTACAGCATTCTGCCAGTGTAATGTACCATAAACTAGATTTTTTATTTTCTGAAAAAAAAAAAAAAAAAAAAAAAATGTAACCTTGTCACCAAGTGACTTTACAGTTGCTAAGGTTTTTAGAGTGGTCTTTAGCATGATCCTATAGACCTTATGCGCCAGAGAAACAAGCGTGCAGCCATCTTTAGAATTGTTTCTTTGAACTTATGTAGCCCCGCCCTATGGAGGACCAACATATGAAAAAAAAGATGGTGGTGAAAAAAATATGGTGCGTTCTCTTGCAAATGATTTCCGTTCCCACGAGAAACTTTGCGCTCACTCGCAAATCCTATGTGTTCTCCCGAGAAACTTTGTGTTTGCTCGCAAAACCTTTGCGGTCACTTTGCATTCACTCGCAAAACCTTTTGAGCTCTTTGCGAGCAAACTCAAATTTTCTCGGCGGAATGCATACGAGAGAATATAAAAGCACTGACAAATAATTTTTCCTCCATCTCATAATTTTTTCCTTTACCATGTCCCTTTAGGGGCTCTGTACAGCCTCTTTTCAGCGCTGTGCTTGTTGTGTTCTGTCCTCCGGTTTGTATTTTCACAGCATGAAGATAAGATCTTACAGAATGAACTGCTTGTTTTGAAATCTTTCCAGTCTACTGACATTTGTTATGACTTATTAAACATTACAATGTTAATGATAACTTTTGTTAACTCTACAATAGGTAAATCCACTTCAGCTAATTAGCCTACTCTTCGACAGCGATGCCACAGGGCTAACGCAAAAATGGAAGTTCAAACACAAAATTTTAAAGATGGCTGCGCGCTTGTTTCTCTGGCGCATAATTTCTATACAGTTCCTACATTCTTAAAAAAAGTTTTTTTACTGGCATCAATGGTTCATGATGAACCTTTAAAATCTATTGTATCTTTCCTACGGAGCACATATTTCAATGCATTTGTGTTCTCTCTCAAACATCGTTCCCCCAAGAAACGTCTCGGTTACGACTGTAACCTTAGTTCCCTGAAGAGGGAACGAGACATTGCGTCGAGAAATTGACGCTTTGGGAACGCAACGCGTGATGTCGTCATGAAGCACGTGTGAAATCAGACCAATGGTGTGACGAGACGTCAGAAGCGGGTGATGTCACGGCCAGGAAGCTATAAAGCACACTCAAACAAAGCAACGCTAGCTTAAAGTGTCTGAAGTAAGCGCTGACAGGCGTGCCGGAAGTATGGCAGGGCGACGCAACCCTCTTCAGGGAACTAAGGTTACAGTCATAACCGAGACGTTCCCTTTCAAGGGAACTCGCGTTGCGTCGAGAAATTGACGCTTTGGGAACGTTAATACCCACGCCGCCATAGTTACAAGGACCTGTCTGGTGTGACTCGTCAATCACCAGAGAGAACCCGGGCCCCGGGGGAGCTGAGGTCAAGTTCATAAAACCTGACGAATGTGTGCGGTGAGGACCAGCCTGCCGCATCACAGACGTCCTGTAGAGAGGCTCCCAAAAGAAGGGCTTTGGAGGCCGCCATACTTCTCGTAGAGTGGGCTCGGACTGCTAGAGGTGAAGGCAGTCCGGCCGACTCGTAAGCAAGTGAAATAGCCTCGACTAACCACTTACTCATCCTTTGCTTAGATGCCGGGACCCCTTTGCTGGGGGACCCGAAGAGGATGAACAATTGCTCAGTCTTATGCCACAGGGCAGCTCTGTGGACGTAAGCATCTAGGGCCCGAACAGGGCAAAGCAAATTAAGGCGTTCCTGGTCTGACGTCCTGAAGGGAGGAGGACAGAAGGCCTGCAGTACGATGGGCCTAGCCACATTAGTGGGAACCTTAGGAATGTAACCAGGTCTGGGATGAAGGAAGGTTTTCACCATACCAGGTGCAAATTCCAAGCACGAGGGGGCAACCGAAAGGGCCTGTAGATCTCCTATTCTTTTCAAGGAAGATATGGCGAGGAGGAGCAGTGTTTTGAGGGTCAAAAACTTAACTGGGACCTCCTCAATCGGCTCAAAGGGGGCTAGGGACAGGCCTTGGAGCACCAAGGCCAAATCCCAAGCCGGAACCCTCGTGCGTACCGTAGGCCTCAGCCTCAGGGTGCCATGGAGGAAGCGAGTAATAAGTGGATCTCTACCAAGAGAAGAACCAGCCAAGGGTATGTGGTAAGCCGCAATGGCCGCCACATAAACCTTTAGCGTAGAGGGAGATAACCCTTCAGTGAACCGTTCCTGCAGAAATTCCAAAACTGCGCCAACGGGACAGGAAACTGGATCAAACTGATGACTACTGCACCAAGAAGTGAAAAGTTTCCACTTCAGGGCGTATAGCTTCCTCGTGGAGGGAGCTCTAGATTGGAGAATGGTCCCTACAACCTCGGTTGAGAGACCAGAATTTATGAGCTGGGCCCCCTCAGAGGCCAAGCCCCGAACCTTTCCCATATTTGCTTCACCACCTCGGGGTGGAGCCTCCATTCCCCGGGCCTCAGCCCCTGCCTCGACAGGACGTCTGCTCCGACATTCTGGACCCCGGGGATATAAGCTGCCCTGAGTGACAGAAATTGGGACCCTGGGACCACAGGAGGATTTGGCGCGCCAGTTTGGAGAGTGGACGCGACCGCAGACCCCCCTGGTGATTTATATAGGCGACTACCGATGTGTTGTCTGAACGGACAAGAACATGGTGGCCCCTGAGATCTGAGAGAAAAGTCTTGAGAGCCAGAAAGACAGCCAGCATCTCCAGGCAGTTGATGTGCCAGGAGAGGTGGTGACCGCCCCACAGACCTTGAGTCGAGCGTCCGTCTAGGACCGCTCCCCAGCCCGTGAGGGAAGCATCTGTCGTTAGCATTTTGCGACGACAAGGAGCTCCCAGCACGGGTCCTTGGGATAGGAACCAGGGTTTCTTCCAAATGGCCAGGGCACGTAAGCAATGCCGCGTGACCTTGATCATGCGAAAAGGATTTCCCCTCGGGGAGAATCCCCTGGTTCTGAGCCACCACTGCAGGGGTCTCATGTGCAACAGACCAAAAGGTATCACGTTGGAAGCCGCTGCCATCAGCCCCAACAGCCTCTGAAACTGTTTTACAGTGAGTGACTGGCCTAGCTTTATCCGGCTTACGGTAAAAAGGATTGATTCGATGCGAGCAGGGGAAAGACGCGCCTGCATCGCAACAGAATCCCAGACCACGCCCAGAAAAGTGGTTCTCTGAACTGGAGAAAGCATACTCTTCTTGGCGTTCAACCTCAACCCCAGGCTCTTCATGTGAGCGAGGACGACATCTCGATGCCGAGCCGCTAACTGTTGTGAATGAGCCAGAATCAACCAATCGTCTATATAATTGAGGATGCGAATGCCCTGAAGACGTAGAGGTGCCAGGGCTGCGTCCATACATTTGGTGAATGTGCGGGGTGATAACGCTAGGCAGAATGGAAGAACCCGATATTGGTAAGCTTTGCCCCCGAAAGCAAACCTCAGGAACTTCCTGTGATGTGGAAGGATGGAGATATGGAAGTATGCGTCCTTGAGGTCGATCGTAACAAACCAGTCCTTGGACCTGATCTGAGATATGATCTGCCTCAGTGTCAACATCTTGAACTTGAGCTTCATAACGGACTGGTTCAGTTGACGCAAATCTAGAATGGGACGCAACCCGCCATCCTTCTTTGGAACAATAAAGTAACGGCTGTAGAAACCGTTCTCTGCATCGGAGGGAAGTACATAATCTATGGCTCCCTTCTCCAATAGAGTTTTTACTTCTTGTTCCAAAACCAGAGCCTGCTCGGGGCCCACCACGGTGGGTAGGACCCCCATAAACCGGGGTGGGCGAGACCCGAACTGAATGGCATAACCTTTTTCAATTGTATGCAGGACCCATTGAGAAATATTTGGCAGTAGCTTCCACGCTGTCAGATATTCTACTAAGGGAACCAGTTTCTCGAGACTGGCCTCTGGTATCTTTTGAATGACCAGCTCGGTGCTGCTTGGTGCAGCTACGTTTTCGGGTGGATGCTTGGGTGAATGTTCGCTGGGGGCCGCTGCGCCCTGGAACACCTGAGATGGCAGGGTTGGCAGAACGGTCCCCTGAGGGCACCGAAGAGAAGTGAGCGCTATACGCTGAGGTGTAAAACACTTCTCTTCGGAGGGGGCTGCCCTGAGGATTTTTTCCCCGCAGCCTTCTTGGCGATGAGGACAGATCTGAGATCCATCCTACCCCTCGAAGGCTGCGGTTCAGAACGACCACCCGGCCCCCCGTGTCGCTGAAGGGGAGTACGGGTGGTGACGCTCTGTTTCTGGGCGGCACGGTGTTGTTGGGAGGAGCTGACTTTAGAAGTATGGGGCTGCTGGTGTTGATGAGCAGCCCCGGGGGTATGAGAGCGACAGGGGAGGAGCTTCTGGAACGCCGCCGCTTGTTTACTGGCCTCCTGGAACCTCTCGACGACAGTATTGACTGCGTCGCCAAAGAGGCCAGGAGGCGTAAGCGGGGCGTCCAGCAGGAAGTGCTTATCCTTATCTTTGATGGTACTGAGGTTGAGCCATAAGTGCCTCTCCGTGGCCACCAGGGCTGCCATGGCATGACCGACAGACTTGGCCGTCTCCTTAGTGGCCTGGAGAGATAAATCAGCTGCCCGACGTAGCTCATCGACTACGTCGGGGGTAATTCCCCCGCCCTCATCAATATCCCCCAAAAGCTCTGCCTGGTAGGCCTGCAGCACGCCCATGGTGTGGAGGCATGCCGCAGCCTGACCCGAGGCCTGATAAGCTTTGCCCACCAAGCTAAATGTAACCCTGACGGGCTTGGTGGGCAGTGTTGGGGCCTTTAGGGGCGATGCCGATTGTGGAGAGAGATAGCTAGCAAGCGTCTCCTCCACTTTTGGCATCGTCCCATAACCGTGCTCTTTGAGCCCCACTATCGATGCATAGTGCGTGGTTTGAGCACTATGCACACGATAGGAGGCCGGTTTCTTCCAGGACCTTGACACCTCAGTGTGGAGGTCTGGAAAAAACGGGAGACCCCGACGAGGAGGCTGTGCTCGCGAGGGCAGGAAGCGTTCATCTAACTTGCTTTTAGGACGAACGTCCTGCCTTTCCGTTGGCCAATCAATGTTTAACTTAGCCACGGTGCGAGTTATAACCTCCACCAGCTCCTCATAAGCAGGAGAGTGGGATGGCGAGTCCTCACTCTCTGCTACATCGGTGCTCTCCACATCCAGCTCCTCGGAGCTGGATACGTTGAGCACTGGTGCTTCTCCCAATGTGGAAGGAACCGCAAAGCGTGCTTCCAAACATTGAGAAAAAGCACTGGACCTGTCAGGTGAGGGCTTAGATAGGGCGGGGCCCGTCTCAAACCCCTCTGACAGATCCATTTGCGATCCCCAAGATCTGGATCGACGCTGTGCCTCGGCAGCAGCGGGACCCGAACCCTGGGGAACGCGAGCCTGAGCGCTCTCATCAAATAGCGCCAGGCGGGAGCGGAGCGTCTGTAAAGGAAGGAGATCGCAGTGCTCACAGCCAGCACCCTCGAGTGCTGACCGGGCATGCTCCGCTCCCAAACAAGCAACACAAAGATTGTGTGTATCCCCACCCGTGATGTAACGTGGGCAGGGATGGACGCACGATCTAAATTGCTTTTCCGCCATGATAAAATATATATATATAGAGAGTGACAAACAACACCAAAAAAGACACACGAGATCACACAAAGTGCAACTGAAGACACAGAAGCTAGCGTTGCTTTGTTTGAGTGTGCTTTATAGCTTCCTGGCCGTGACGTCACCCGCTTCTGAC
The DNA here is from genome assembly GCA_037101425.1 of Elopichthys bambusa. Lineage (NCBI taxonomy): Eukaryota > Metazoa > Chordata > Actinopteri > Cypriniformes > Xenocyprididae > Elopichthys > Elopichthys bambusa. Next base: position 19,982,434 of record CM074452.1, on the reverse strand, counting down.
GTCTCGTCACACCATTGGACTGATTTCACACGTGCTTCATGACGACATCACGCGTTGCGTTCCCAAAGCGTCAATTTCTTGACGCAACGCGAGTTCCCTTGAAAGGGAACTTTGTGTGCACTTCCAAAAAATTCAATAGTTTTAGAAAACGAACGCAAAGTTTCTCAGGGGAATGCAAAAAAAAAAAAAACGTTTGCGAGAGAAAGAACATGAAAGCATTGAAACATTTTTCCTGCATCTCATATTTTTTTATTTTATTTATTATTTATTTTATTTATTTCCCATCACCATGTGCCTTTAGAAGCTCAGTACTTTGCATTTCACAAGAGGTTTGTGGGAAAAAAAAGGTTTGAAAATTGATTGAAAAATGTAAAAAATTGATTATTAAAATTTTCGGTATTAGTGTGTTCTGCGTGGTTGCTTACAGGTCAAAAAGACACAAAAAATGTAGAGATTTTATGCCTATTTTAATGTCTACTGGGTGAACACAAGCTGCACAATTTGAGGTATTATTCAATAATGTTTGACTAAAGCACCACATATAATGTGGTCATGGATAAGTTATGACAGTAAACAAACCCAGTAACTAGAGTAATAAAGTGTAGATGTAATCGCAGCATTTCAGTAATGTTTTCTGAAGTCAGTGTATTTTGATGTGTCTTTCTGTTCCTTCAAGCATGTGGTGTGTCTGTTTTTGTCTTTAAACTGACTTGCTTTTTTATAACTGGTTTAACCTGTTCTTCGGTTCGGTGTGTTAAGTATAAGTAAGAAGACACAGTGAGTGTGAGTTCACACATGTCTGAAACAGGCCCTGTAAGGTGATGTCTGGGAACTGTATCAAAATATTTAATTCATAAAGGCAGGACAGGTAGAGGACAAGACTCCAAGAGTCCAGGTGCATTATACTATGACATGATTATGCCATTGCATTAGATAATAAAATAGTCATGTCATTTAATATCGAGCACAAGCACAAACTAAAGTTCTTTTAAAAAAAAAAAAAAATTATTATTAAATTAGGTCATATTTCATAATTTTTTAAGTGGCTCAAATGGATAGTTCACTGAAAATGAAAGTCATTTGAATTTGGTGAGTTTTCCCTCATGTTGTTCCAAACTCAAATGACTTTCATTTGTCCATGAAAGAAGTCTAGTCTCTGTTTACTCTCAATGTTTGAAAGAAAGAAAGAAAGAAAGAAAAGGTTTAGAACAACATGGTTAGTAAATAATATTTTTTTTGGGTGCAGAATCCCTCTTCATATCTAAATGTAAATTCAACTCAACTTATTAACAACTTGATCTTGCATTGTAAATCACATTTTATTATTATTTTATAAAATAATATTTTTGCCCTGGAAAGGTTTAGCCACAGTATAAAAACTAAAGGTGCCTCAAAAATCCTGTCGGGAGTGCCTCAAAACACTTTTTCCGATAATAGGGTTACTGGTGGAACCGTTGACAGTCTTTGCACTTCTTGAAGGAACTTATGGGATCCTTTAAGCACTTTGTATGAGGTTCTGTAATCACCTTTTCATTACCATAAACCACAAAGTGCTTTGGAGGAAATTAGTGGAACTCAAAATCTATGGGTTAGGCCTATTGTAAGATCTGTAAAAATGTAAGTGGTTCCTGGAAGACCACAATAAGATGCAGGCTACAGCATTGTACATTTACTAGTATTAATAATAATAATATTGTCATTATTATACTTAAAGTATACTAGTTATACATCTAGCACATTTATAGAGTAGGCCTAATTTAAAACCTAGACAATAGCAGTAAAAGGAAGATGAAGCAGGAGGAGGAGAAAAGTTTTGCGGTCACAAAACTGCTGCTATACCTCTGCCATGTCATCACATATTGATCCTCGCGCAGAAAAAGCTCTGCTCATTTTAGGATTTGAAAGTTACGGCTCATCCTCTTCTTTCGGCTCTCCGTTTTAAGGTTTGTAATCTCGGCAAAAGAAATAAATACACAGTATACTCGCTATTTGTTCAAACACATACATATAAACGCGTAATTTATTATACATTCAATGTTTTACTCGTTTATTGCACAGTATGGCGTATGAATGATTTGGCCGTTTTAGCCGTAATGCTAACGAATCTAATGAATGTTGTGCTACAAATTTAACTTAATGACTATATTAGTCTTGATGATTTTTTTTAGTAATTCAGTGTATTGTACAACTGTGTTTTTGTATAAATTGTATTGTTTGACTGTGTACTTATGTAAGAAGACTCATATAATACTCTTTTTTTCTTTTGGTTATTTTTAGAGCTTTACAGAACACTTATCCATTTTACTTTAATTGTTGCACTGAATTGAACTAGAAGAGTGTACATAAGAATGAATTAATTTATGAATGATTTACAGTACACAATCTTTTTCTGCTCGTGTTTCCTAAAATTTGCGTTTAGGTTGCACAGACAGAACGTCAAACAAGGATGTCAATGTCACAAGGATGAGGAAATGATTTTTATCTTCACAACTAACGTATCATTTTAATATCATTACTAACAGTATATTTTGCATTTTGCAGGGATCAAGTATAGTATGCTGAAACATGTTTGAACAGGAATGAAAACCTCTTGTAGAGCTGAAAATTAAGTGCCAGGACCATTTACTTAAAAAGAAGCCTGGCAAAAAAACAAAGCTGCTGCACTTTTTTACTTTTTTGACTGATTGCATTTTATGTTGCAACAGAATAAAGGTGCGGTGACATTTGTGAAATTTCAGTGAAATTTTGTGGGTCTGTTGTCCTTTGTCAGTGTAGCGACGTAATGTATGAAGCACAGCTCACACACACACACGGTCAGTGCTGCAAGTTTGAGTGACCAACTTGGACCCATACTGAAATTTTTTGACCTCATACAAAATCCCTTATTGTATGAATTCCTATTGAAATGACTAGAATTCACCTGTGAAAATTTGCTGAACAACAGTAAATGTGACTGCACCTTAACTGTTCTCTCATCACTTTCAGCTCTTGTGCAGTGGTGATGTTGACACCATCATTGCACAAGAGCATACTGGGAAAGTAGATGAACAAAGAAAAAAATAGCTTTGGAAGGCGTGAGTGTCCCTGTAATCTCGTGGATACTTCAGAACCTGATTCTCAGTCACCCAGCCCTTGACGTTTTGAAACTGTGGTTAAAAATAGTTGATCTAGTGGAGCTTCAACTAGGATAAGACTCAAGATGTGTCCCCAGTTTTAATCAGACATGTGGACATTTTCTAGCTGGTACATTAGTAGATGGTGGGAATATTTTTTAATCAGAGAAACAGTGTCTGTTGCATTTTACATCAACACTAACAGGAAAGAATGCAATGCTGGACGTCAACAACCACATTTATGTTTTTCTCAGAAATCTCTTTTTAGTGTGTTCAGACGAAAGAAATCAAGAGGTAACAAACTGTCTCTGACTCACCTCAGTATTGGTTGGCAAGAAACTTGTGTGTTTTTCAGCCTTAGGGGCCCTTCTATCTCTACAAGATTGAAGACAAGACTATTCCGGTTTTATTAAAAAACATAATCTAGCAGCAGTACATGACTTTTTAATTATATCTTTTGGAAGAAGTCTTTGCCTTTAGATGTAAATAAAATGCTGATTTTGGATGTTGTTGTTGTTTTTGGTAAAAGTGATTATTATGACCTTCAGGTCATATTTCTTAAAGTATATTTTTATTAAACATAGGGAATGTTTCATTTCCCAGTCTAAATTGTACAACTCAAAAGGGCCTCAGAGTGCACTGTGTCTCCCTCTATAGCTCTGAGCACCAAATGCAACAATGAATAATAAGAAGATTCTTTTGATGTTGAGATAAGTAAGTGTAGGAGGGTTCATCTGTAAGTGTAGGAGTGTTCATGCAAGAAATATTAAAATGTGCACCTTTCCTCTGCTTTAAGAGCAGGAAGAGGATGGGCTAATAAAAATGAAAGCTAACCCAACGAATTGAGCAAAGTGTAAACAAGTTGAAAGAGATTGTATAAGTTTTGAGTGAGACTGTTAGATGATCTGCATCTCGGCTTTGTTGCTTGAAACAAGTAAGTCTATTCTTTTGACACCTGGAACTCCTGACTCCATGGTCTCCAATTTCTTCAGAGACTAAGATTGACTTCTGCCACCACAAGCCACCACTGGTGAAGAACTGAAATCTTCAGCTGAAATCTTCTAGAAGTAAGAGGGACATAAAAGAGATTATGATATATAAGTGACCCATTACCTAACATTAGACAAGCCACCATTTGGAAATATTACAATACTTATTGTCTATTTTCCCTCTGTTTTTAACCAATCTTTTCCTTTTGAAGCTCTAGGCTCCACTATCATCTCAGAGGCAAAAGAAAAAAATACAAAGAAAAATGGCACCATATTTGCCACAGATTTGGCTCATATATAACAGGATTTTATCTACGCGTCACTACAAGTTTCAGGATGGAAGTTCACTTATGTAAAACAAACATCATATAAGGACACTTTAACTGGAACAGAAGATGTTTGGATGAGAGATTAAAGAAAATGTAGCGCATGTTTGTGACAATCATTGCCGTCCTATATGGTGTGTCTGCACTGACTACAGGAAGAATAATACTTAATCTAACAAACTTCAAAGTTATTTAATGACTTATAAGAGGATGATTCATTACAGCTGTTTTCAGCAAACTTAAAGAAAGATCCCATAATCAAAATTTTGGGGTGGCTGACAGCTGAGTTAATCTCAGATTAGGGTCTATGGTTGCTGGTGTCATACAAGCTAAATCATATGACTTTGCAAGCCAGTCACTTTATATGTTCTTATACTTGAGACTGTGTAGGATATGGCATAGCAGGACTGGGCATCATGAATCATCATAATATGCAGTAAATAAAGCACTGGATAAGTTCAGGCAGTTTGAAATGGACCTCGGACTGGGCTACGCTTCTGGAAAACAGTCATATATCTCACATGACTAAAGATCTATGGATAAATCATGTCAAATAGAAAAACAATGACAAGGAGAATGTGTCATCTGCTGGCAGTGCATAATCTGATAATGTGGTATCAATGTTACGAAAGATGAGAATAAAGACTATACTTACAACAAGGATGAACTTATCAAAGCTCATATTACATCCTACAAACAAAGAGAAGACATCTTGTAACTAATATGTATGTAGTATGTAATATGAGCGTTGATAAGTTCTTCCTGGCACATACAGCTCTGTCACGTTTTGTGTTTTTCTGTTCATGTTTGAGTCTTGTAATTAGTTTTCATTGTGCTCAGCTCATGTTTGCCTGTGTTCCCATTACTTTGACCCAGTGTGTTTCATTGATTGATCCATTTCACCTGGTGTTTCCTTGTTAGTTCTCATGTGTTTGATTCTGTTACTTGTGTCCAGTGCTGCCAATTTAGCAATATGTTGCTAGATTTAGCGACTTCCCCGCCCCTTTTGAGACTTTTTTCAAAAGCCTAGCGACAAAATCTAGCAACTTCTTGGACAAACCTTATCTAGATTCCGTGACTTGCCCACTGATCTATATTTATATTAATATAGATCAGTGGACTCGCCAGTATGACGTAATCTAGCGATATTTAGCGATCAGTTTTAGCTACTTTCAGCTAAAAGCAATTGGCAACACTGCCTGTGTCTGCAACCAACGGTGACAGAAGAACTGACCAAGAACCATGGATCTAGCAGCAGTGAGAATCCTCCTCCTCTTGCAGGGGAACCAGTCCCTCAAGAGAGACACACACAGGCCATCGTAGATTTGCAACATCTTGTCCATTATAATGACGTCAGCCTGTGTGTGTTTTTCTATGCAGGCCTCAACGTAAAGACCAGAGCACACAACATTTAAGGAGTACGTGGACTGGGTACTCTTCTGCAATGGTTCCCCTTTTACCATCAGCGAGAGCGAGAAGAAAACCAGCATGCCTGCCAAGTCTGAGTTCTTCACATCCTGCCTGCCAAGCCAGATCCTGTTCACGTCATGGCCACCATTCCAGAGTCTCGTCCCATCATGGCTGCCATTCCAGAGTCATGTCCCGTCATGGCCACTATGCCTGAGTCTGTTTCCATGAGATAATTTCCTAAATCCGTTCCCGTGAAAGAAGTTAACGAGCGCGTTCCTGTGAAAGGAATCCCAGAGCCTGTTCCTGCCCTTGAGTCGGTAAGTGAAGCACTGACCATTATGGCCACAGCCGTGTTGTGTGTGTGAGTCTACTCCAGCCCAAGAGCCCGCTCCAGTCCACAACCCGATAGATCCTCCCTAGAAAATTTTGGGGGGGTGCTATATGTCGTCAGTCGTAGAGGCCAAGCCAAGCACCGGGTCAAGGCCATGGAGGCCGATCCTCCCAGGACCCCTGAACTGCTGGCTCCGCCATGGCCACCTGAATTGCTGGCGCCACCATGGTCTCCTGTACTGCTGGCACCCCCTGGTGGCTGCCTGTTCACCTGAAGCCACCCCTTGTCAGCCTCCAGGTCACCCACCCTCCCACCTGTTGATGTATTACAGGTAGAAGGGTACTGTCACGTTTTGTGTTTTTCTGTTCATGTTTGAGGCTTGTAATTAGATTTCATTGTGCTTAGCTCATGTTTGCCTGTGTTCCTGTAACTTTGACCCAGGTTTGCAGTGTTTCATTGATTGATCTGTTTCACCTGCTGTCTCCTCGTGTTTGATTCTGTTATCCCTGTCACCTCTTTCTTGTAAATCATCCTATTAGTTCCTCTGTTTGCTGTCTTTTTAAGCCACGTGTTTCAGTCTGTTCTTGGTCAGTTCTCTATTGGATTATGTTGGTTTTTCTGTTCCTAAGCCTAGTTCCTGTTCCCGGTTTCTGTATTTGTGAAGATTTTGAGTTTGTTTAATAAAAGACTGCTGCACTTAGATCTGGTTTCCTCCTCTGCTGCAACCAACGGTGACAGCTCAATTGTAATGCATTTCATTGAACACGTAGTCTTTGTTGACATATAGGGACAAGGCACTGGTGTTTTGGGTCAATATAAAAATGTCTCTTGACTTTCGAAAAATATTTATCAAATTTGACAGGTGTTTAAAACCTCCTTGTCCCCTTCACACCTATGTTTATTTAATATTTATTAATCAGCCATCATTAGCAAAAGACTGGTTTTATAAAACATATATTTATACCAAAAAAACAAAAAACAAACAAAAAAAAGGTCAATGTTCAGAGTAAAATGAAGTTGTTTTAATGTTTTTCAAAAATGTCAAAAAAAAAAAAAAAAGTTACTTCTTTGCAAAGTTGCAAAAAATTGCATTTTTTATACAATTTCTTTGAACATGTCATTGGTATTACAAAATGTAAATAAAAGCCATCAAGGAGAAAAATGAACTGAATTCAAAGCGTCAGCATGTCGTGATAAAATTAGCAATAAAGTACTTGCCTAAGTGCATTTTATCATTTGATTGTGATAAAGAGCAGGAATAGCATTAAAAACACTGACAAAATCCCCTAACAAATTCAAAACCAGAAAGTATGACGTAGAATAGATGGTTTTCCTGTATTTGTCGCATAGTGAAATGTAGCCATTGCTCCATTGATGTTTATAGGATGTTGCATTTTAGCCAAACACGGTCATGATTCATGTGCTTGCAAGTCCATGTGCTTTTTATTTGCCCTTCTCATAGAGCCCAGTTAGACAGATGTCAAAAGCAACATGTCTAAAGTGGCCAAAAGTGTTATATCACTTTGCCCTCATATAACTAAACTCATGCCTCGGCAGGTTGATTGTAAATTCACTGATTTGGAGGCAGGATGTATATACTGATACCAAATGTAGCAATGGTAATAATGACTTTTGCAGGAAGCCCAGCTCTGTTTTATATCATATCATTTGACTCTCGCCTCCAGTATGTGAGCTTAATCTGGTCTAGGATGTAAGCAGGCTTATTATAGTTAACTAACTAAAACCACACACACACACACACACACACACAAAAACTTTTACTTTAATAATTACTTATTTTATTTCAGCTATAGCTGACACGCAACATTTCTCATTTTTATTTAGTTTAACTTGAACCAAACTGAAATAAAATGAATAAAAACTATAAAGACATTTTAAAAAAAAGACTAAAACTAAAAATGACAAAAAAACAAAACAAAAAAAAAAAGACTAAAACTAAAATGAAAACAGAAAATATTAAAATAAATAAATAAATAAAAACTAATCAAAAATATTAATAAAATCTACAGTATAATAGTTTCTCAATTATACTAAAATAACACTGGATATAAGCCAGCTTCTCTAAACCTTTCAGGATGTCTCACGGGATCAGAAGATGTCACAACTGGGGTCCTGGGAACTGTGGAAAATCACCAGGAGTGCTTTTTACGTCCTCGGCAGCCTTCTTTGCAAACACACACACACACACACACACGCTCACAGACACATACAGTATGCCCACACGCACAGGGGGAGAAGAAAGCTACCTGCCAGCAGAGCCCCTTTATCTTGCACGTGTCTGTTAACGACAAGAAGCTGGCAGATAGGAGTGCTTCACAGACAGGGTAACAAGTGACAGGCTCCAAGCACAGCCTTGTATGGAAGTGGCTGAGGGAGAGGAGAACGATAAGCAACAACCCAACTATGCTGTCCATGTTTAGAGGCGCTCACTGGGCCCACCAGGCCAGAAACAATGCCTGTTTCTGTTAAATTTAGACAGGTTATCGGCCACCGCTCCTCTCCCTAGACAGTCTCTCACAGCACCACAGGGAATACGGAGGTGAGTCCATATAGGATTGATTGCTTCAGGGATCTCTAGTTAGGCAGAGTTGCATTAAAAGCCATTATTTTATTGGATGAATGACTTATTAGCTGGCTTAACAACTGTTAAGGTGACATCATTTGCATTAATTAATAACTTTCTCTATTTTGGCATCAGTTGCAGTGGGATCATAATGGTTTTTGATTGTTGTTGTGTGAAATGTGCTAAATTAGAAAATTTCTGACTGCTTATGCTTTGTCATTAAGTAAACAACTGTTTTAACAACAAAAAAGGAAGCAGACACATTTTCTAAAGCTATTAATATTATTTACTTGTAGAAAGAAATAATTATTTGAAAAACAAAAATTATGCAACTTAATTTTCCCTTATTACTTGGAAGCAGAGTTCAATGTAACGGTCGCCAAGTGCTAAATGAGAGTAAAATCTGGCTTTTTGTAAATAAAATGTTACTTGCCAGCTGGCTGATAACTTTATTTGGAACTGGAATATAATGCATGGTTTGAATCAAATTATAAGACGATAATCTGATGCTCGCTAATGTAAATCAGGTGTCTTTTAACAAGTTTTAGTTCAGTGGAAAATTTACCGTCAGAGGTTTATCAAAGATGCCTAAGGAAAAGCTGTTTCTCCAGAACTTCATGAAGCGACACATGTTGATTATTCCTTACATTAACCTTCAAAAATGAAAATATGAGGAATATAATCTGAAGAGATGGTATAGTTTTGCCAAGAAATGGAAATTGTAACCAGTTGTCTTTTAAAAAAAGTTTATATATATATATATATATATATATATATATATATATATATATATATACACACACAGTGCTTAACAAATTTATTAGACCACACAAATACTTTAGAAATCTGTCAAAATTGTTTAAAACTACATTTTTTATTGTCATTTATTAGGCAAATATTAAACTGAAACAACTAAATAGTCTTTATTCACACATAATAACCAAAAATATATATATATTATTTATGTTTTATTTTGTATGGCCTCCTTTGGCCTTGATAACAGACCATTGTTTTTGGCATTGTTTTTATATACTTTTCCACAGTCTCTGTTGTTATTGACTTCCAAATAGTTTCTAGTTGTTCGCAAAGACTTGCTTTTGATGAAACTTTTGTGTGATCTATCTTTGAATCCATTAAATCCCAACAATAATTATATTTTAGCATTAGAAACACTACTGTGACAAAAGAGCTTACACCTACTGGTGCGGATTAACCATTACAGAAATATAAAAATGATTTACATAATCACCAGTACTGTTAGTTTAGGGCAGATGTTGCACAAACCTTACATTGGGTGGTGGTCTAATACATTTTCTACCAAAACTTACTCTCAGACTTGCAGCCTAGTAAATTTCTACAGCTCATACATGCCAGTTCTGACCTCATGTCAATGAGGTGAGAGAGTTGGGAACAGTCTAGCTCTTCCATGACATAACTACAGTACATTGACTGACTGCCCATGAGCAAGTGACAACATGCTGTTGCTTATTTATTTATTTATTGTTTTACGGTGGAAAGGTTTTGTTTGCCAGGTCAGGCATAAGAGACAGGCATGGCTGTGGAACTGCAAGCACAAATAGTCATTTTAGAGAGAGAATAACACACCTCATTGAGTCAACGGTGAGCTCACTCCATCTCAAGGCCTCCCCTCCTTGTCTTACAGCACAGCTGTGGAGCAATGCGAGGTGAAAGCTGGCCACAACAGCAAAAGCCTTAAGATGTAAAGTTCATGGCAAGCTGCATTCAGACATTTTGTGTTTGCTTCTGCAAAAGGACACATTTTGAGATGTGCTGAGGCTGAAAGACCATGTGAAATGCAGAGTAATCACTTTCTGTACCCAATATATGTAATGAATTGTTCTTATGTACTTCTTAAAGGGTTAGTTCAAACAAAAATGAAAATTCTGTCATTAATTACTCACCCTCGTATTGTTCCAAACCCGTAAGACTTTCGTTCATCTTTGGAACAAAAATGACGATCTTTTTGATGAAATCTGAGAGCTTTCTCTCCCTTCACAGACAGCTATGCAACTGAAGCTTTGGATGATGCAGAATGTAACTTTTTTCTTTGCATTTACCTAATACTTAATTATAAGTCAACCCACAAAACCAATTACACACAGATCGCACCGTGTACAAGAATGCAAGACAACCTCTATAGTGTACATGGATATATTTGCATCTGCATTGTTTCTGTCTAGGCAGCCATCGGCAAGGCACAATAAGAAACATGATTCAAATTAATGGAGGCCCTTCAGGTCATATTGGTCTAACGCAGGGAGACACATCACGACAGGGATCACGTCACTGGCAAATGTGACCTGGCATGGCATAACACTGACTCAAGATAGAGCACAAAAGTATCTTTTCCGCAGTAGCAGTTAAATGACGAACACAGACAGGGAGCTGCATAGTGCGGCTCAAAACTGATGGATTTCTGTTGAATGTTAATGGCACATGCATCCTAAAGTAAATACTGCAGCATAGAAAATCTTACAAAATTGCTGATGATAAATAAGAACAGCCAAATGCATATTGTATTATTTATATATAATAATAAAATGATTTAAATAAAACTGAAATAAAATTATTATACTAAGATATATTTACAGAATTTGCCACTGTGATTGGACGTTAAACTTTACTTGATTTTTTAAATAATGTTTAGGCCTACTTTTGTTCTGTAACGGGTTGCTTGCGCAGGAAACACACGACGAAGAAGATGAATTTCAAACAAGTCTTTACTTAGTAACCCAATGGGAGCTAGAACAGGTGCACAACACAACACAACACAACACAACACAACACAACACAACACAACACAACACAACACAACACAACACAACACAACACAACACAACACAACACAACACAACACAACACAACACAACACAACACAACACAACACAACACAACACAACACAACACAACACAACACAACACAACACAACACAACACAACATATGAGACCGGACACAGTGGTGAGGATAGTGACTGCTTATAAAAGGAGTGCCGAGAGTGGTGGTGATGATGATGGTCTTCAGGTGTGAGTGATTGATGATAGAGTGCAGGTGAGGAACAGGAGGGAAGCTGGGAAATGTAGTGCCGGTGCTGGTGACTGATCTGGAGACTGTGACATGTTCTGCTCCATTTTCTGTACTGATTTTTATTTAATTTTTTTGAGAAAAAAATGTATTGGACTGCTGAATGAATTAAAGCATTGTAAAATGTGTTAAACTGAGCTGAGAGAGCTACAGTCTATCAATTGCTGATGTTTCTTTGTATTGTGGTAGCAAGTAGGTTATAGTAGCCTACATCAAGCTAAACTAAATTAAACTGAGAAGTGTTGTCTTGGCAGCTAGCTGATTTTTAAATATATGTTAATATATTTCAATATTATTAGTAGTAGTAGTATTAATTTTTTCAATAAACGTTTATTATATTTCAAGTAATAATAACGTTTTATGGTTGTAGTTTAGTTAACCCTGACAGGCCTACACAAGTGCTGAAAGTGCTGATAGTAGCCTACTGGATACAACCATAGATGAGTACAAAAACACTGTGACGTTTCAAGTTCGTTGTATCACTAATCGGAGTGAACGTGGAGCAGAGAGTGGAATTACGTAGAGCGAGGAAGCTGTTGTTTTGAAAGTCAAACATCAGCATTTTCTCTCAAGAACGGAATGGGATTTTGCGTAGCGGCTTTTAAAAAATCAATGCGTCCACGGTTTCTCTAGCGAATTGACGCAGAGACTTGTTTAATTTACCTGAAAGTAACTGCGTTTGAGCAAGTGGTACTCGAGTGGGCTTTCATTCAGGGAGCGGGAAATATAAAACTTCCGATGAGGAGCCAATCGATTACAGGAAGCTTTGTGTGAGACACAGGGAATTATTTGCCAAAAAGTACAGACAAAACACCTTAGCAAATGCTTAAAGGGTTAGTTCACCCAAAAATGAAAATTCTGTCATTAATTACACACCCCTAAGACCTTCGTTCATCTTCGGAACACACATTAAGATATTTTTCATAAAATCTGATGGCTCAGTGAGGCCTGCATTGAGAGAAAAGCCACTGAACCTCTCAAGAACCATAAAGTTACTAAAAACATATTTAAAACAGTTCATCTGAGTACCGTGGTTCTACCTTAATATTATAAAGCGACAAGAATACTTTTTGTGCGCCAACAAACAAAAACAAAATAACGACTTTTCAACAATATCTAGTGATGGCTGATTTCAACGAATCGAATCAGTGGTTCGGAGCGCCAAAGTCACGTGATTTCAGAATTTTATCCGTTTGATAGGAGATCCGAATCACTTATTCGAAGATCCATAAAGCTCAGAAGCAGTGTTTTGAAATCGGCCATCATGAGATAAAAAGTATTCTCGCCGCTTTATAATATTAAGGTAGAACCACTGAACTCAGATTAACTGTTTTAAATATGTTTTTCGTACCTTTATGGATCTTGAGAGGTTTGTTGGCTTTGCTCTCAAAAGTGGCCTCACTACGCCATCGGATTTCATCAAAAATATCTTAATTTGTGTTCCGAAGATGAACGAGGTCTTACGGGTGTACTGTAGAACGACATGAGGGTGAGTAATAAAATACATTATTTTCATTTTTGGGTGAACTAACCCTTTAACAACTACCCAGAACGCCTTAGCAACTGCCTTCAACGCCTCAGCGACCACCTATACCTTAGCAACCGTATAGCAACGCCCAACTAATAGCACTGTTAGTTGTACAAAGGTGAATTATACATTTTATTACATAAAATTATGATTTTTAAATATTTTTTATTGTTAAGCATATATATATATATATATATATTTTACCTTTTGTTTACCGTTTATTTAATTTGATATGTAATGAATTATCAGTATAATATTTAATATTTAAATAGGCCTATAGAATTTATGTTAATCAACTAGAATGTTAAAATATGCCAAAGGTAAACGCGCCTCTGAAAATCACATCAAGGGGACAGATGTTGCTTAATGGAAAATGTAATTTCTGACTTATCTTTTATTATATAGATAGAGTATTGAGTTGCGTTTGTTCTCTAGTTATCAGCTCGCGGGGGTCTGGCACAAAGCCACCGCACTATCCAGCCATCCGAACACAGTCTCCCCTCCTCCGGTCAGAAATGCGAATCCGTACGGAAATCGGAAAATATGCTTGCAGCACTTAGGAAAAGTAGCCTACAACTCTCCGCCGCACACTCTCCCTGTGCAGCTCCAAATGAATCGCGTGTCTCATACACAGCTCTCGTTACCGGAATGATTCAACTGCTGGAGGATGAGAGTGAACGGTCGCGGTACTTTGCAAATAAGCGCTGCCGGTAAACGGTCCGGTTGACTGAGGTTGTTTGGCCGGAATCTCCGAGCGTCACTACCACAGCTGTATCTACATGTGGCGGTTTTCACATCACCACAGCATTTCGCTTTAAAAGGTACACCTTAATGTATTTAGACTTTACTATATTTCAGACTGTCTGCAGGTGTATGTAAATATGTGTTTATTTGCCATAGGTTATAGTATTATGGGTGAAAAGGGAGAATGTAAATTCATAGTAATTTGTTTTTTCTTTAGATTAATCATCTTTGAGATGCAAATGTCTAGAGCGTTAAATTCAAACGCAGTTAATTAGATGTTTTGCACATCTGTCTTCTCTATTAACTAAAGCTCTTTCTGCAGTCTATCGTTCATTTATGACATGTAAACCTTTTTGTTATTTACTTACTGAAAAAATAACCAGCCTAAAATGGTATTCTGGTTTGAGATGGTCCCATATCCTGGCCAAGCTGGTGTTTAGGTGGTTTATCTGGTCAGCAAGCTGGTCTACCAGTCTGACCAGCTAAAATTGAACACACCTAGCCAACAGACCATCTTGACCAGGCTGGGTGACTAACTTTAAGACCAACATATCATCTTAAGGTGGATTAAGCTGTTTTTTTTTTTTTTTTAGATTATAAAATAAAGATTAATTTGCATACAGTTAAAACTGTTTTTGTGATTCTATTTGATGCAAAACAGCTGTTGTATAAAATGTGTGTGTATTGTTTGAATGATTCTGTTGTACATTATATCTGCTTGTCTACACCTCCATCCTCAAAGCTTAAACCAGGTCATCACCTATAAAATAAATAAATTAATTAATTAACAGACACCTTTTTCTTACTACTCTATTTTAAATTAAACAATTTCACACAAGGAAGAGTACTGAATATCATCACAGGCCACAGGTTATCTCAGCTGCACTAATTTAGTAATAAAGCACCACTGTGAACGTGTTATTGGTTTTATAAAGACAGGTGTGTAGTATATTGAGTGCTTCAATTTTTCAGACAAAAATGTACCAATTATTTTGTATTTTTCTTCTCCACCAAAGAAAATGGTTAGATCAAACTTTGGTGTCACCAAGCAGCTTGCAGTCTAAAAACTGGTCTGAAACATATAAGTGGAGTGAAGTGACAAAGGTTACACTTCCCCACTCTACACTTTCTGCAGTCACCCTTGTCCAACTCCACTCCATTTCCTCACTGTGTTTTCCCCGTTCTGAGCGAACATGAAGTGAGAGAAAACACTGATGTTCTTTTAAAACTCGCTTCAGGCAAATTCCGCTGACACTCAGCAACACTCACATACTCAGGTCTGGGATGTCGTGAAGCATGTATACAAATGGTGAAACTTCCCAGTGCTGTTACTGTAAACTGTAAATATCAGCTCTCTCGGATCGTTGCTCGGCCAATCAAATTTGAGCATCAGAACTAACTGTTGTTTAGTATCTTGAATTCTGGTCGACCATCTTGCTGTTGTATCATTCTTAACTCCGCACTTTTTCTTCCCTCACAGGCTACGGGAGAGCAGGAACAAAATACCTCACTAGGAACATGGGCCAATCTGGGACTTCATACTATTTTTCTCTTGCTCTAAACCTCAGCATCTTCCTCTTAGTTTTCTCCTATGAGCTTATGCCAGCCACAGCAGGCAGCTCTAAATCGAGCTTAGATGTAGATACATCTTCTAACGAAACCTCTTCACATGAGACATGTGGTGGTAGTTTTGAGTGCAAAGAGGGAGTGATCTTGCCAATGTGGATGCCGGAGAACCCGTCTTTTGGGGATAAATTGGCCAGAGCCACTGTGTACTTTGTTGGTTTGTTCTACATGTTCCTGGGGGTATCCATCATTGCAGACCGCTTTATGGCTTCCATTGAGGTCATCACATCCCAGGAGAAAGAGATCACCATCAAGAAGCCAAACGGAGAAACAACAACCACTACTGTTCGTATTTGGAATGAAACAGTCTCGAATCTAACTCTCATGGCTCTGGGTTCGTCAGCCCCAGAGATTCTGCTTTCCGTGGTTGAAGTTTGTGGACACAACTTTGACGCAGGCGAGCTGGGCCCAAACACCATTGTTGGAAGTGCAGCTTTTAATATGTTTGTCATCATCGGTCTCTGTGTTTCTGTGATACCAGATGGAGAGCATCGGAAGGTCAAGCACCTGCGGGTGTTTTTTGTCACCGCCACTTGGAGTATCTTTGCATATACGTGGCTTTATCTGATCTTGGCGGTGATTTCCCCAGGTATCGTAGAAGTCTGGGAGGGACTGCTTACTCTCTTCTTCTTTCCAATTTGTGTTCTTTTTGCTTGGGTTGCAGACCGCAGGCTTCTATTCTACAAGTATGTGTACAAACGTTACAGAGTCGGAAAACAAAGGGGGATGATCATCGAGACCGAAGGTGAGCCGGAGCTCCAGTCAAAGGCGGATATTGAAATGGACGGCGGGATGCTTAACTCTCACGGCGAGGAGTTCTTAGATGGAACGGTGGATGTTGAAGATAAAGACATGGATGAGGATGAGGCCAGGAGAGAAATGGCTAGGATATTGAAGGAGCTGAAACAGAAACATCCGGAAAAAGAAATGGAGCAGCTGGTTGAGCTCGCGAACTACCACGCCCTCAGCCAGCAGCAGAAGAGTCGTGCGTTCTATCGCTGCCAGGCCACTAGACTTATGACCGGTGCGGGTAATATACTAAAAAAACATGCTGCAGACCAAGCAAGAAAAGCACTTGGCATCCATGAACTTCGCTCGGAAGTCTCAGATAATGATCTTTCCTCCAAGATCTTTTTTGACCCTGGCACATATCAGTGTCTTGAGAACTGCGGAACTGTGGCTTTAAATGTGGTACGACGCGGCGGCGACTTAACTAGCACTGTGTCGGTGGAGTACCGCACTGAGGACGGCACTGCCAATGCAGGCTCTGATTACCAGTTCACAGAGGGTGTTATAGTCTTCAAACCAGGTGAAACCGAAAAGGAGATAAGAGTGGACATCATTGACGATGACATTTTTGAAGAAGACGAACACTTCCTGGTTCATCTCAGCAATGTCAAGGTCATATCCGAAGGAACCGACAATGGGAACCCAGGCGCCAATCATGTGGACACATTAGCTGGCCTTGGCCTTCCTTCAACAGCTACTGTGACTATCTTTGATGATGATCATGCTGGCATCTTCACATTTGAGGAACCAATGGTTCATGTCAGTGAAAGCATTGGTACGATGGAGGTGAAGGTGGCACGTACCTCTGGAGCCCGTGGAGTAGTGGTAATCCCCTATAAAACAATTGAAGGCACAGCAAAAGGTGGAGGAGAGGACTTTGAAGATACCCATGGTGTCTTGGAGTTCCAGAACGATGAGATTTCGTAAGTGCTTTTTTTCAGTTTTAGAATGTGTTGCATTGTGGTGCAAAATGACAAACTATATTATGGATGGCAGATTCTTATTTCACAATTCAAAGGGGAAGCAACATAATCTTGTATAGTTGAAAACCCTAGTTAGTGTTCAACAATAAGTATGGCCCACTTGCCTTGAGTCAGTTTTGGCCAAGGTGACTGAACTGTCATTTGTCCTATTGGGTTAGCTCTATCTCTTACATTTTATTCCAAAGTTAAACATTTGGTTTTCTGTGATGATATGATTGTAAAATCTGCTTGTCAGATTTTTAAACGTGTCAGTTAGCTAAATTATCTAACTGGCTGATGGTCATTTTTTTGCTGCCTTGGCGTTTCCTGTGTTATTGTAGAATTTCAGGCTATTATTAAAAATTTCCTTTGTAAAGAAAATTTACAATTTTTTGGCCTGTCCAGGCATGCTGAAAAAAATCTTTACTGTTGAGCCCTAAATAGTGTAATCAAAAATGATAAATTCATCAGTCTCCAAGCCATCCAGATGATTTTATCTCCTCTTGTTCTTTATTTCCCACAATATGTTTCCCCCTTTGACGTATCTGTTTGCTGTAAGGTTTTTTTGTGGCTCATTTTTCTTTGCAGCCCTCCTGGTGCTTTCTTTACACTCTCTCATTTCCCCACTAGCTTTGCTCACTCTTATGTTTCCATTTTGCTCAGTTTATTTCAGAATCTCACATTTATAATTAGTTTTTTATATAGCGGCTGCTCCCAGATCTCACAGTACTCCTTAAACCGTGGCTTTGACATTGTTGTACCCACTAAAAGTGGGTTTGTATACGCTAAAAGTGTGATTTAAGGAAGTGCAGTGAAATGGTCAGATTTACTGTATATCATTAGTTTATCGATAAGTTATTGCATTAGCATGCATTTCCACCTCAAATTTGGACCTAATGTCCTTAAAGTGGCATGAAAACTATTTAGCTGGATCAGAAGAGAGTAAGAGATACTTTTATTGCTAGAGGTGATTAAGTTCCTTTGACACACAATAAAGGCTTTGACAAATGTGGTCCTTGAAGTCTGAACTGAATGAAAAAGCATCTGGTTTGGAGTGAATGAGCTAAGTAGAAGCTTTCCACAAGTCGGATCTGCTTAATCTGTGTAGAGACATGCCACAGAATGTCTTGGAGTTCCCGAACTGCTCATTTGGGTGACTAATTACATTTCCATAACCGTTGCAATGCTCAACTTGAGCTTGAGCTCCATCGCTAGGGTTTCTGGCAGAGAACAGGCTCTCCTCACCAATCTCCTCCTCTTCTGACACTTCTGGCACTCATCCTCAGATCATTTATTGGTATGATCACATACTTGACAAGGTGGCCTGAACCCCAGATATTTTCCATGACAGGGAGGATATAATGATAACAGATTTACTCAGTCAAAGATAAACAGCTCTGAATTTGCTCCAAGATCTTGAAATGGAAAAGCTCCCTTACTCGTGCTTATTTTAAGCTGATTAATGGGAAGACATGCACAAATGTAAACAGGGGTAAATGCATTGCTTTGAAGTAAGCAACCTACACCACGCTGATCTGGCTATGCCTACAGATGAAGTTCCATATATGGGCATCTCGACTCTGGACACTGAATCCTATTTAGAGACAACTGGATGATTTTATATGGTGCTACTTCAAATTGGTGTCCTTTACTCGTAATTTAGATGGAATCAACCGTTTGGATTCCTTTGCAAAAGGAAAGTCTGGCAATAAAATAGGTGATTTGTTTTTAGAGGTTAAAGGATTAGTTCACTTCAGAATTCAAATTTCCTGATAATTTACTCACCCCCATGTCATCCAAGATGTTTATGTCTTACTTTCTTCAGTTGAAAAGAAATTGAGGTTTTTGAGGAAAACATTCCAGGATTTTCTCCATAGAGTGGACTTCAACAGTTACCAATGGGTTGAAGGTCCAAATTGCAGTTTCAGTGCAGCTTCAAAGGGCTTTACATGATCCAAGCCTTCTTACAAAGACGAGGAATAAGGGTCTTATCTAGCAAAACTATAGGCCATTTTCTAAAAAAGAAATTGTATACTCTTTACCTAAATGCTCGTCTTGCACTAGCTCTGTGATGCGCCACACATTAAGTCACGTTGGAAAGGTCATGAGAGACGTAGGCGGAAGTACCGAGGTAGGGCGAAAGTCTCCATCTCAATTTCTCCTCATCTTCAAAATCGTCCGACATTGTTGTTTTACCATTTTTTATAAAGACCAATACTTGTTTGGTCACGCAACCTTTTCAACATGATTGCGTAACGTGTCGCGTATCGCAGAGCTAGTGTAAGACAAGGATTTGTGGTTAAAAAGTATATATGTATATATATATATATATATATATATATATATTTTTTTTTTTTTTAGAAAATAACCAATCGTTTTGCTATAAGACCCTTATTCCTCGGCTTGGATCGTGTAAAGCCCTTTGAAGCTGCATTGAAACTGCAATTTGGCCTTCAGCCTGTTGGTAAATGTGGAAGTCCACTATATGGAGAAAAATTCTGGAATTTTTTCCTCAAAAAGAAAGGCATAAACATCTTGGATAACATGGGGAGGAGTAAATTATCAAGAAATTTTAATTCTGAAGTGAACTAATCTTTTAAAATAGGCCAGATGAAAAATGATTATTATAGATTTGGCCCTGGATGTCAATAAAGAAGTGGGATGAATGAGGACCCTAAGAAATCTCGGTGGTAGTCAATTTATTTGTGTACACTGAAGTAGCCTTATCTTCTCTTACTTGCTTTGATTATTATTAGAGTAAATCTATAACTGGCCTCTAATCGCATGGGCACAAACTGGTGTTAAAAACCCTAGAATTTAGCACTATAAACACTAGTTTGAATTTGGATCCCTGTTATTGATGTGTTAGCATTGAGTGTTTCATCCTGATGGGGGGCTGTCAAAGACATGAGCAATCCGTCTGTGTCCTCTTAGGGTTTTGTCATGCAGAGTAATGAATATAATGTTTATCATTAGCAAGTTTTAAATGTTAATCTTCCTGCACTTTAGGGCTATATCCTTATTTATTAGCAGTTTTAATAGAGTTTTTTTTTTTTTTTTTAACATTTTCCTCAATACGCAGAGTAACTAGCATGAATAAGGGTATTACCAATGATCTTGTTAAAAAAGAAAGAATGAAATTTAGACATGGGGAAAAAGGGGCAGACAAAGAACATAGAAATAGTATGTTAGGCATGTTTATCTTGGCTTATGCAAGACTGGACTTCACATAAAAACTGTACATGGAGGGGACAAAGTCTCTAGGGGGGAGGGAATTTCCATCAATACTAGTTGGAAAATTCCGTATAGTATGTACAATTGTGTAGTCTCTGAAATTTTCAGAAAAACAGTGTAACTATTATTATAGTTAACAGGTATTACTATAACAGGTATGATATTTCTGTGATATCTGTCAGGTAATAAGTGTGGCCTTCACTGAAAACACTTCCAGCATCTTTAGTCTAATTAATTTAACAGTCAAATGCTTAGTTAGGGTCTTCAATAAGACACTGCGACATGACCTTTGTTATAAGGACACACTATGTCCACATGCACAGTTGCCAGAGTTCTTGCCTCTGCCTACAGCTAATTAGATGACTTGTTCAGTGGTCATGTGACAGACAGTGACCCTTGGGCAGTGCATCTCATATGAGCACTTTAAAACAAAGACATGTGGGTGCAACTGATGAGTTGAGGAAAACGGAAGTAGAAAGAGGTTGTAGTTGTTTCAGATCTATTACACACACACACAAAAATTTTAATTAACTTAATTAATTAAGAAGAACTTTTTCATGCAATTAAATTAAGCCTTGTAGACAATACTTATTTTTTACTAATTACTTAGAGTTTCTAGTCTTGTACAAATTTAAATTAATTTTGCTGACTAGATGCAATGAAAATGACCTATAATGCTCATCTGATGAAGTTACTCTACTTCAACAAAGTATTACAATTTTACTATATATTACTGCATAATATCATAATTCATCTTAGTACTTTACTTTATTATTTTATCCCCCAGTTATACAATAAATTCTATAAATTATTTTCCAGCATAAGTTTGTGTTTCTGTATGTAAACATCCAATTTTTACAAATTCAAATTGATTGCATGTCATTGCAATTGTGTTGCCTTAGCTAATTTTTAGTTAACTAAACTGAACAAGGGGCAGAATCCTTTTTTTTAGACTTAGTTTCTCTCTGTTTATTGGTCAAGAACTATGTCCTGATTCTGCAAGAGAAGGAAAGATGCTCCGGGGTTTATCGTTGTGTTTTTGGAGCGTGTTTTTCCCCCCTAGTCGAGGAGGAGAAGGCACACTTCTGTCGCTAGAGTCTTCTGCCAGCTCAGAGCTGCCCAGACAAACAGGCTGTCGGTTGATTTCATGTGACTCGTTGCACAAGGCAAAGACAGAGTCAGCAGCAGTGCACCATTAAATCACTGCTCCCATCTCTGCTGGGAATATTAATCACATTAGGTAGCCCCTCTTGGCTAGTTATTATCTTATGATCATCTATGACTAATTCAGATTATTTCCAGAGATTTCCGTGCCTTCCGAACGCTTGTGGCTTTGTGTTGTACATGTGTTTCCACATTTTTTCATTAGGAGATCAGCCTTTTTTTCTGAAATATCTTGATGATAGGTTTACAATAACATCTTTTAAATATGTCTGTGGGGAAGTACAGTAAAGGTCAGGTTGTGTAGCTTTACATAACGTGATATTCATGGCATCAATGCATTAATTGTTTAAGACACCATACTGGCGAGAATGTTCTTCCTCTTAAGGGAGGTCATGAAAATTTGATTAAATATGGAAAATGTGCTTTTTTTTCCGGTTTGATGACATGAATCAGCAGTTGGCTCACAGAGAACCAGCCACCATCAGAATAACCCTCGGTGTCCCTTAAAGGCGAGTTTGTTCTTAAAGAATCTTGGTGAATCTCTTAGCATTATTTCTGCCTGTTTAGTTTAGTTTATTCATTCATGATGAAAACTGTACACATTGAGTGATGGAGATTGTTTAGAGGACAGAGAAAGTATGACCCTGTCTTTGAAAAGTGGGAATTTTATTTTATTTTATTTCTGCTTATTTTATTAATTTTTCTGCAATATTTACTCAGAATTCACTACAAAAATACACACAATTCATATACAATTTGTAATTAACAGTAGACGGATTGCAGTCAGGCTAATATATATCACTCTATCACCGTTCCCCTTCACGTAAAATAACAAATATGGTGCTTAAAATTAGAGCTGTGGAAAATCTCTGCAGAATTTCATGCTGAGGAGTGGAAGAGAATGTGAACAGTTATTTGGCCCACATTCATTCAGCTATGTTGTTGTCGACATAGAAAAAGTTTTGGGTCTGAAAACGATTTTCCTGACAGGTTATGGTTCAATTATTCTTAGTCAGACCAGCTCTCAACTAGAAAAATGACTGCAAGAAGTTCCATACATGCTTTCAACCTGCTCTCCCTCCCTCTCTCTCTCTTCCTTCAGTCTCTCTCTTCTGTTACTATAAGGTTCTCCTCTTTTTGCCCCATGCTTATTTTGAACACTTGCATAAACTCCATGATGTATTTTCCATGACTTCAGTCTAACGGCAACATGAGGGCAGGCAGGAAGATGGGAAATATCCTCCTACAAACCATGGAAAAATGGATCACAATGACAGACAGCTATGTTTTTCTTGCTTGTTTTACTGTAGAGAGGAGAAACTGTCTAAAATTAAATGTATGTAGAAGGAGAGGTGAACTCCGATCTGCCGTAACCTTTATTGCATTGCGTGCAGAGGCCGGGATCTGCTCTCTGGCTCTGAGAGATGTCCTAGAAGCTTCACACAGCAAATCAAACGGCACCCACACAGTGTTGGGGAGTAATGTACTAAAAGTAGCGATGCTAATGTAGCGAACTACGTTTTCATTAGTGTGACAGTAGCTCAGCTGTTTTTAAATCAGTGTAGCTTTGCCAGTAACAAGCTTCTTTTTCCAGTGAGTGGTGTAGTTTAATGAAATGCAACATCGTTGGTTTTAATGTCACATTGTATTGCGCACAGATTTATAGCGAGGTGAACTGAATGTTCTGTAAATTAATTACAGATTCACTAATTCATTTTTGTTCTAATGCTGATTTTCTTTAGTTTTCTACTAATATTTTCTTCAGTTTTTCAAAATGTTCTGATTTTATTTAGTGCAAATATATTGAAGTTCATTCATTTGAGAGAACTGTTTAAAAAAGCTCATTTAATTTAAAAGGTTAGTTTACCCAAAAATGAAAATTCTGTCATTATTACTCACCCTCGTGTTCTTCCAAACCTGTAAGACTTTCGTTCATCTTTGGAACCCAAATTAAGATATTTTAATAAAGTCTGAGCCAGTTCTGTACTCTTCATTGACAGCTACGCAACTGACACTTTGGCACTCATAAAGAGATCGTAAAAATAATCCATATGAATTGAGTGGTTTAGTCCAAATGTTCTGAAGACACGCTTTATACGCTTTTATTCACATAAACATTGCGTAGCTGTCAATGGAAAGAACTGTCTCAGATTTTTATTAAAAAAAATCTTTATTTGTGTTCCGAAGATAAACAAAAGTCTCACAGGTTTGGAATGACATAAAGGGTGAGTAATTAATAACAGAAGTTTTGGGTGAATTAACTAATGAAAATTACCCCAAGCTTTACTAACCCTCAAGCCATCCTAGGTGTAAATGACTTTCTTCTTTCCGATGAACACAATCAGAGTTATATTAATAAATATCTTGACGCATCCAAGCTTAATAATGGCAGTGAACGGGACCAACGAGTTTGAAGCTCAAGAAAGTGCATCCATCCATCATAAACGTACTCCACACGGCTCCGGGGGGTTAACAAAGGCCTTCTGAAGCGAAGCAATGCGTTTGTGTAAGAAAAATATCCATATTTAACAAGTTATAAAGTAAAATATCCAGCTTCCGCCAGACCACCTTCCGTATTTAACTTATGAAAAAGTGTAAAACTCTCGCAGTTCAAAACTACGTCCTACGCCTTCCGTATTTCAAATTTCAAAAAGTTGAATATGGAAGGGTGTTCATGGATGGATGGATGAACTTTCCTGAGTTTCATACTCATTGGTCCTGTTAATTGCCATTATAAAGCTTGGATGCGTCAGGATATTTATTAATAAAACTCCGATGGTGTTCATCAGAAAGAATAAAGTCATATAAACCTAGGATGGCTTAAGGGTGAGTAAAGCTTGGGGTAATTTTCATTTTAAAGTTAACTAATCCTGCATAGCAACTCACTTTTTTTCTACTCAGTTTTTCTTTAAGGTTTTCATTATTTTATTTTTTTGCTTATCAGCCTTTTTTCCTTATCAGAACTATAATTTTACTTTGCATTATATAAATATCAAATATATACAATATAAATTTTTTTATTTTACTTTTTTTTATGAGAAAAAGAAACCAGTCTAAGGACCTGCACATTTCACTATATCTGTAAATGTGTATAAGTGACATAAACTTGAAAAATTATAGTCTAATTATTTATAAAGTAAGTAGCTTGTAGCTTTGTAAGTTTTTGAAGTAGCTTTCCCAATGCTGCACGCACAGCAGCAGATCTGCCACTTCAAATTCTGTTAATTTCGTTGATTCCCATTACAATATAATGGCTCACCCTTTTCTCTGCTTCACACTTTTAACTTCAAAACCTGAAAACCATCCTGCAATGAGGCTTATTGGGGAAATAACCGTGGTACACATACCTTTATCATCCTCTCATCAGCTCTCTATGACAGATTGTGTTTTCATGCTCATTCGCTCAGCGGCTGTCAGGCTTCCTGCCCGATATTCTTTTAACGCATTTCTCGGAGGGGTGGGGGAAGATGTGTGGCTTTAATTATCATCTCTCGTTATTGTCACTGTCGCCATCCTCGTCACAGACCTTGCCAGTTTGTTGTGGAGGAGCACAGATTGCATTTAAGTAGTCCAAAATAATACCCTCTCAAGTGTATCCAGGAATAGGTCTTGTTTTCTGAAGTGCTGTTATTTCCATTGCACTTCCTCGATGTCTCTCCTGATCTGTTCTAGGCCAGTTTTGTCCATGGACAACGTCAACTCAGCAGTAAGAATTCAAGAGGGAAATGGATTTTTCCAGACATGTCTCCCTTCCGCACAAGCTGCTTACCTCCGTTTGGGATGCAAAGTTTTCTCATGGCTGGTTCAAATCTATTGTGTACTTTAGTAAAATGAAGTACCATAAAATGGAGGCAAATACTGCAGTATAGGGCTTGGCAATATATCAAATATTCATAATATATTTGCAATCATTTATTATTGAGATTATTAAGTTTAACTGCTTGATGGGCTATTCAACGGCATTCAGTATTTGTACACGAACATTCAACAGTTTTTTATGGATTTTATGGATTATGGAAGTCCAAAAGAACAGCATTTATTTGAAAAGGAAATATTTTGTAATATTATAAATGAACATTTTGAACAATTTAATGCATTCTTGCTAAATAAATGTATTAATTTCTTCAAAAAATTAAATATATCATTTTTCTTTATGGATTTTTTTGTGACATATTGTGGTGAATAGACCTTGATTAACTAGAATTTTATTGTGCTTTAGCTCTTCTACTTTTCTAAAATGTTAGTTAAAATTCTTAGTTAAAGGGATGGTATAATGCCACTTTTACAAGATGTAAAATAGGTCTCTGACGTCCCCAGAGTGTGTATGTGAAGTTTTAGCTCAAAATACCCTACAGATAATTTTTTATAGCATGTTAAATTTGCCACTTTTTGAGGGTGAGCAAAAACGCTCCGTTTTGGTGTGTGTCCCTTTAAATGCAAATGAGCTGCTGCTCTCAAAAGGGGGTGGAGTTTCAGGAGCTTGTGTTAGCTCTTAGCAGCGCCTCACATTACCTCACACAGACTCACTGAAAATATCAGAAACTGTTCAGACTTTTATGTTCAAAACGGAGTCGGACAATGATGGAGAGACTCACATTTTGAATGCAACACGTTTCTGAATGGTTAGTTGATGAATTTATGTAGCTGATGTGGAGATAACTATCTTAAAGTCATTGATTCGCATATTCTGTCATGATAATCTATAAATCGCTCATGTGGGAACTGATGTAAGATGCTTACAGAGCCAGAGAATATATGATGAATGTAGAACAGGTATTGTTTAGTTTAATTACAGTTATAACTTGTCATTTTGTCATCTTGCTTTTATGACATGCTATTTGTGTTATGTCCTGAATTGCAATAACATGGCCTCACCCCCTTTGTTGTGTGTTCTCAGGGGCAGTGTTTATGTAAATTCAAGGGTTTGTGATGTCACCAACCCTGGAAGAAGCTCGTTGTAGTCCTTACCAGCCGTTTGTTGTAGTCCTTAAACAGAGAATTCTTTAAAAGAAAATATCTCTGTTTGCATTGAACTTTCAGTGCTGTAACTGCAGATGTTGTTTATGCTCAAGCAGCAACATTACACACTAACTAAAGTTAAAAAAGTAAAATCACAATGAACCACTCCTTTAAAATAATGGTTCATTCCATTAAAACTGAAATTTCCTTTTCAAAGGCTTTTCAAAGGCTTATGTATAAAATTGGCCTAAATTCAAAATTGTACGCATGTAGTCCATGGGTCTATAAATGGTATCTAACAATAGTGGACACTCTGACAGAAATACTTTTACTGGTGTCAGCCAGAACAGTATGCTTATGTCTTTCCCCCTTACAAAAAAAATAAAAATAAAATCTGGCAAAAATAATCACATTTGTGAATTCCTATTAGAAGGCAGTGCAGCGGCTGCTTTGCAGTGTTCCTCAGGCCGAAAAAGAAATTACTTCTGACTAAATCCAAAGGCTGACTGTTGTCAGGCTGTGATGTATGTGACAGGGGACTTTTTAATGCAGTAAGTTGTTAAGGAACATTTCCATATTTTCTGCCTGGGAATGACAACATTCCATCAGAAGCAGTGACAGAATGGAGATGGAATTATATTCTTCACTGGTTAATGGATGGATGACATTAGTGCCATGCTTGGTTGAAATGTATGCTGGCTTTTCATCCATCTTCTTTTTATTCCATTCTAGTTTTGAAAGATTTTTCCTTATAAAGAAAATGTTCACCCTTTGCCCTCATAAATCGACTTGGCTGTTCATGAGCTTTCCCCTACCACCTGTTCCCTGAAAGTAGTTGATATCTGTGCTTCATTTAATTTTTATTTTTTGCGCATATATCTTTTCCAAACGCTTTGGTTTAGTTCTACTGTCAGGCCTGGATTTGTTAGCGAGAAATAACAATATTTTGCATTTCTTAAGCCATCGTACAGATTAGTGTGAACGTGGTAGACAAAAAGAAGAGGATTAGTAATGTAACCTGGTTTCGAAATAAGCCATCTGTCCACCTGTCTTGGTCACACTGGGTTGGGTATTTGTGTTTCTGGCATATCTGAAGATGTACATCATGTGATTTAGAAAAACATGTGATTTTTAAAATAAATAATCACTGCACATGGCCTACAGCTCAAATAATACAGATCAAGAGTTCAGTATTTACAAAATGACAGTGGTCCGATTACAAAACCCATTGGGACTCCACATGTTAAATTAGGTAGCAAGGTCATGGCACTTTTGCACACCTCAGAAATGTTAAACTGCCTGGAAATGACATAATTTCATGAGTCATACATGTTTCTTTAGCATTCATGCCAGGAGTAATCACATGAAGATTAATGTCACCGCTGATTCATCTGTGATGTGCTATACCAGAGTTCATACGAGACACTGGATTGTGTGTAGAGTGTGACTTTTTATCGTAATACAACAAACTACATCGGTCACTACTTAGTTCCCATTTTAGCTGTTAGGATACAAGTAGAAAAGATGGAAAGATTGTGTCACAGGAAATTGAGCATGTTAAGATGCCAGTAAATAAACAGTAACTAGACGTCCTAAATGGTTCAATATCTCAAATATTGATTAAACACCCACACCGTTTTCTTTGTTTAGCAAGATTCCCATGGTTATAGAAAACCTTGAAATATCAGATTAAAAAAAAAAAAAAAAAACGTTTTAAAGTTTAAAAATGTGTTAAAATTTAAATAAAATGTATCATAACTTCTTTAAAATGTTTCAAAGGGGACCTATTATGCCCTTTTTCAAAGTCTTGATGTTGTTTTTGCAGTCTACTAGAATAGGTTTTCATATTTGAATCTTCAAAAAAAAAAAAACATTATTTTTTCACATATTTTACATTTATTGCAGCTCCTCTCTTCCAAGACTGTCTATAATGCTCTGTTTAGTTCCAGTCTCTATGAAGCCCCTCCTTCCAAAAGAGCAATGTGCTCTGATTGGTCAGCTGGACGAGTGTGTTGTGATTGGTCAACTGCTTTGAGTATGTTTTAATAATGTCACACATTCATAATCTCACATTTTTTCAAAACACAACTAATGCAACTCAAAGGCCTTGCCCCCTTTTTTTAGTATATGCCTTGGGCGGGAATTATTTAAATGAGGAATATTTGACACGTACATTCCCAGAAGAAAACTCAAAACTACAATCAAGCCGTTTCAGGTAGTTATACTCTTTAGAGTAACTTTGTGCTTTGCAGACCTTGTTCATGCTCAAACAGCAACATTAGACACTGAAGAAAATTGAAAATATAAAAAACGTCACTGAAGATGTTAACATTTTTATAGTGAATATACATTTTTCTATTTCTGCTGCTCATCTCAGAAATATGTCATTGGTTGAATATTGCTTTTTGTGAATGCTTGTAGAGTAAAACATGGCCACAAGCCAATGAGAAACACTAATCTGTCTACTGAGACAGTTTAATTGGCATCTGTGCACTAGTATAATCATTTAAATCTATTAATTCTCAAGACTAATTCTCAACTTGAAATTATGAACGACAGGAAAAGCCATAGAAATTAATTGATCAAAAAGTGTGGAAACCCTTGTTTGATGCTCCTACAGAGTATTTTTGTGTTTACATTTGTAAGTTGCAAGAAAGATCTAGTTAGATTGGTTTATGCTATTTAACCAAATAATTTATCTTGTCCAAAAGATTTGTGCAGGTGCGTGGTTCATCAAAACTGAGGTCCATTTTCACAGTTTGATGCTCCATCATCTCCATCAGTTGATTACAGCATGAGCATGACATTTCATCTGACACACTTTTCCTGCTGTCTTTTTGTCCGTAAGCAAGCAAAGGCAGAAGTTCTTTCTGAAGCACGCTAGACATTTCACAGCTGTCAAGTGTACTGTATAAACCTGCTGAAAAAAATCTGCCTGGAGAAGATTATAGACTCCAAAACTTGTGCACATACTGATTTCTTTCTTTCACAGACAAACGTATGTGATTTGGGGAGCTGCTTGTTCAGTGCATCACATTTATATTTGAGTACTTTTGAGTCTCAGTCTTTTGAGTCTGTGTAAGTTTGATGTTGTCAAGAATGTTGTATGTGGACTTCTTGTAATGTTGATGTTTAAAGTTGCACTCAACAAGTTTTTTTTTTGTTGTTGCTTTGTTTTTTGTGGCAGTCATATTTTTATTTGACTTTATTATATTTGTATTTCAATTCAATTTAATTTTTTTTATTTATTGGTTTCAGTTGATGTAGATTTTCATTTGTATTACCTATCGTCATTTGATGCTCATTTAAATTATTAACCATCTTTAAAAACCTGATTTAATAACACAATCTTTAGCATATGGGTCACTGACAAATAAGGTTTTTAAAAGTGTAAAAAAACATAATGGAGATATAATTAATTTTGAAGTTTTATAAAAGGGTTAGTTCACCCAAAATTGAAAATAATGTAATTTATTACTCACCCTCATGTCGGTCCACACCCGTAAGACCTTCGTTAATCTTCAGAACGCAAATTAAGATATTTTTGTTGAAATCCGATGGCTCAGTGAGGCCTGCATAGCCAGCAATGACATTTCCTCTCTCAAGATCCATTAATGTACTAAAAACATATTTAAATCAGTTCATGTGAGTTATGAATCAGTGTGTCGAATCAGCGGTTCGAAGCGCCAAAGTCACGTGATTTCAGCAGTTTTCATACGCGATCCGAATCATGATTCGACACGCTGATTCATAACACTCCGAAGCTTCATGAAGCAGTATTTTGAAATCGGCCATCACTATATAAGTCGTTATTTTGTTTTTTTGGCGCACCAAAAATATTCTCGTCGCTTTATAATATTAATATTGAACCACTGTACTCACATGAACTGATTTAAATATGTTTTTAGTACATTAATGGATCTTGAGAGAGGAAATGTCATTGCTGGCTATGCAGGACTCACTGAGCCATCAGATTTCAACAAAAATATCTTAATTTGCGTTCTGAAGATTAACGAAGGTCTTACGGGTGTGGAACGACATGAGGGTGAGTAATAAATTACATTATTTTCATTTTTCGGTGAACTAACCCTTTAAGTGTTGACAATAACATTATGTGTTTTTTTTAATCAATTAACTCTGCTGTTGTAATTTTTTACAAGATGGACAAAATTTGTCACCAAAAAGGTAATTTGGTTTAACCAAAATTTCGGTTTTACCGAATGACACTTTTGCTAACAGGGTGATATCTAGCTAGTTAGCTTGCTATCTAGCTAGCAAAAGTACAATCAAACATTTTGTATTTAGTACAAGTCTTTAAAATATTACAACATTTTCCATGTTTTATAGCAGTTGTACCGAATGACCTGATGTTTCGGGACATGCGTATGAGCAAGTGAAAACATTAATTTTTCAAATAGTTAAAAGAGAGTTAATTACTTTGCTTCACAACCATGTGGTCCTTTGCAGGTGTCTGAATGATGTCACATCCTGTCACATGATATTGACCACATGACTTGATCCAAAATGGTCCCTTTATATTGGTTACTCCGAATGAAATTTTTAAAAATTTTCCAGACATTTTTTCTCATAACAAAGCAACGACTACTACACATATACCATTTTGCACTATGTTGATATTTGATGTTATAAAATCAGAATAAAAAATAAATTGATTATATTGTAATATATTTTTATCACAAATGAAATGGCTGTATTGGCCTTTGGATGGTTAAACCGAATGACATTTTGACACTTCAAAATCTTTAAAATACCTTTTATACATAGCAAAATATAATTAAAACCTTTTGGATTTGATAAAAGAGATCTTGCCTTACATACTTTGGATGTCATATCTTTGCTTTTTATTATTATTAAGGCCTTTGGACAAAAAGATTATTCATTAGGTAAACAACATGTTGAGTTTGTTAATCTGATTTTAATTCAATGCATAAACAACTCAAGATACACCTCGAATGGTGAGAGACAGGCATTGGAGTTTACTTGCAAATCAGATGCTATTCTTGAGAGATTCTCTGCTGGGATTTTGCTCCAGTGGAGGTCCTACTTGGGCCCGCAGTGATTCCCAGGGCAAATAGTTCTGTTGCCAAGGGAAGCTGACCCAAACTCAGCTGCTCCCATGGTCCTGAATCTCCGTCTGTATAGTTGCCCCAGGAGGGAGAACAGACAGACGACATCAGGTCAACAGAAAATGATCTATTTCTGTTGCTTTGATGACAAAGAGGGCAGTAAATTAAATAAAACTGACATTTAAGGTCATATTTTGAATGTTAGTGGATGAGTTGTGTTTTCTGTATGGCTAATACTGGCTGAATGTTGTCCAATATCTTATATACTGTACTTTTATTGGGATAAGTGAGTTGAATATCAAGAGTGTACACTTTAGCATGTTTGTATTTGAGTGTGTATGGCTTGTCCCGGGTGTTGTAGGCTTATCTTGATGTGTTGCAAAGAACACTTTAATCTCTAATCTCAATCTTTAGTGGCGTGTCACTCAGTTACAGGACAGCTGATCTGCTTGCCTTGAGCAGAATGTGTGTCATTAAAGTGCAGATGATTTTATCTTCTCTCACCCCACAGCTTACAAAAGTCTGCCTATTTTTTACAGCCTGTAAAGGAGTAAGTTTATATGTTTTATCATACTGTAAATGACATTGTCATCATTTACTCAATCTCATTTTGTTCTGAAGCTTTTTCTTTAGTTTTCTTTCTTGTGTGAAACACAAATGAGATATTAAGCATAATGTCCAAGCTGCTTCCATGCAAGTAAAGTAGATTGTGATTTATGTGCAATTATGATAAATTACTTGTGCTTTTTCTCATTTTTAAGTCACTTGGGATAGTAGCTGTGCAAATGTATATACGTACTGGCATAAAATGTACTATAAAAGTAGTTCATATTGCCCAGAATTATGCACATTTTGCCTAAGATCTTCTTTTCACTTATATAAAAGTCATATTGTATCGGAATGTCATAGCAGAAAGAAAATTCATTTTTATGTTAACCGTTCTTTTAAATCTTACAATATTTTGGGCTACAGCACTCTATAAATACGTTTTTTAATACGTTGAAGTTTTATCTTTGTGCTTTGTGTTTTTAAAACATTACAGTAAAAACATTAAATGTGGATAATATTAAAATATTACATTTACATTAATTCATCTTCCAGACGTTGTTATTCAAAGCAGTGTTTAAAGTATAAATTTGATCAGTATATTGTGTTATTTTGGTATTATTTATATACTATTACAGTATTAATAAATCTTTTGGGGAAAAAAAATAGATTTTTACAGATATTTCCATTTAGCTTTATTTTTGTTTCAGTTTTAGTACTTGAATTTAAACTGATTTGCCAAGGCAATAATTCTAATTCTAGTTTTGTTTATTTTTTTTAATGAAAATAATTTTTAAGACTATGTAGTTTTAATAATATGAAGTTTAATAATATATGCCGTATAATATATTACATGAAGTCTCTTAGAAAGCATCTGCCAAGATTCATCCTGCCTCTGTAAAACTGTGTGGTCCATTTATGGTGTATCCAGCATTGCTATCCCTCTTTTATTCCCTCAGTCTCTTTCTCATCTTTCACCCTGTCTCGTGTCTTTCACAGTGCTGTAGATCTGAACCCGAGTCTGACAAGCAGCCTTCACGCTTGTGTAGTCGCGTCTAACGTCTGGGTTATAAAACACCTGATAATTTTTCAATCAGTTCTTTCAGCCTTTGAATGAACGCTGATCAGATGGCATTCTATTGTAATTGCCGACAGGAAAAGAGAAGGAGAGAGCTAGAAACTTTAAGGCAGCCAGTAAAATGGATCCCATCCCATTACAGCTCTTGGAAGGGAAAGTAACAGTCTGTTCTTGGCTATGGTAGCAATACACAGCAGGACTCCCCATAGGAGTCCTGGCTTTACTCATCACATTGGTTCAATAGGCTTACTAAGCCATGGGTCTTCGTAGCATGGCTTCAGCCATGGACTGGAGAAAAAACAGCTAATGAATATTCCAGCTTACAGTCAACATTTGAGAGTCAAGAGCCAGGGCTTTCTGATTTGAAAAGCGCTGGCACTGATTAGCTTTTTGAGTGGAGAAAGCCTTAATGGTATTAAATTGGGTTTAAATGGGTCAGTCACAAACCAGATAAGAGAAGTGGCACTAAAAGTTGATCACTTCATCCGAATGCTGGCTCAGTATTGGCCAAAGCTGATCATGTGAGCAGCACAACGCATGCGTGTGATTCTGACGCAGGAGCCGGCCAATAATGAGTCGCCATTCTGACGTAGAACCTGGAATCCCTGAATGTAAACAACGTATGAGAATGACACAGAAGTGCGTACATTTTTTGTGCACAAAAAATATTATTTTATTTCAGTTAATTTTTACTTTATTTCAAGTAATTTAGTTTTTAATTTAAGTTACAATAATAACAACCCTGTTTTAGAGTTAACAACACTAGACACTATGCATGCAAATAATACTAATTTTCACAATATTGAATGAAATGTGTTTTTTAATCAACATTTCTCTCGTTTCGCCGCAGTCTTGTCTCCTTGTTCCTTGCCTTGCCTGTGTTTTTGATCCTGGACTGTTTTCCTTGTTTGATGATCGCTTGCTGCCTACCTTGACCATTGCCTGTGTTTGGATTACCCTTTTGCCTTGCCCTTTTGTATCCGTTTGCTGGTGTTTGACCTCTGCCTGTATGACTACGCTCATTGTAATAAAGCTGCCTACTGTTGTCTACGGACAAGATGGCCGCCCTCCAGTGTCTACGGACTAGATGGCCACACCGCCAGTGTCTACGGACAAGATGGCCACGCCTGAGCCCTCAGCCGAGATGGCTGCCACGCCTGAGCCCTCAGCCGAGATGGCTGCCACGCCCGAGCCCTCAGCCGAGATGGCTGCCACGCCTGAGCCCTCAGCCGAGATGGCTGCCACACCCGAGCCCTCAGCCGAGATGGCTTTCACGCCTGAGCCCTCAGCCGAGATGGCTGCCACACCCGAGCCCTCAGCCGAGATGGCTTCCACGCCTGAGCCCTCAGCCGAGATGGCTTCCACGCCTGAGCCCTCAGCCGAGATGGCTGCCACACCTGAGCCCTCAGCCGAGATGGCTGCCACACCCGAGCCCTCAGCCGAGATGGCTTCCATGCCTGAGCCCTCAGCCGAGATGGGTGCCACGCCTAAGCCCTCAGAGATTACAGCGCTAACCATTATGGCCACAGCCATTTGGTGTGTGTGGGCTGCACACACATCGGCTCCAGCCCATGAATCAGCTCCAGAGCCTCGTCAGATCTTCCAGAGCCACGTCTCGTCTCATCGGATCTCCCAGAGCCTCGTCTCGCTGCATCGGATCTTCCAGAGCCTCGTCTCGCTGCATCGGATCTTCCAGAGCCTCGTCTCATCGGATCTTCCAGAGTCTTGTCTCGTCTCATCAGGTCTTCCAGCCCATCTGAACTGCTTTGGTGGTTGTCTGCTCCGCCGTGGTGGTCTTCAAGCCTGCTTACCTGGCTTTCTGCCCTGCCTTCTTCACCCTGATCATCTGCCCTGCTTCATTCTTCTCCCACCACATGGTCTTGGCCCCCCGTCCCTTCCCCTGTTCCTCCTCCGCTCCACCACCCTCCTGGATTATACTGTTTTAGAGCATCTGGAAGCCGCTCCTTGGGGGGGGGGGGGGGGGGGGGGGGTGGCGCTCTGTTACGTATCCGGCGCCTGCTGGTTCCTGCTGCTCCCCACAAGAGGTCGCCGGTTCACCATTTCATTGTACACACAGTTATACTTCTCTCTGGACTACATTTCCCACAATCCCTCACCTTGGAACCAATCATGCACTCACACCTATTTCCCATCAGTGACCCTTTATAAGCTGCACTCACACACACTCATTGCTGAGTATTGTTTAGCCTTTGTTTGACCTTGTCTCTGTGCTCCTTGCTCCTTGCTCCTTGCTCCTTGCTCCTTGCTCCTTGCTCCTTGCCTTGCCTTGCCTTGCCTAGCCTAGCCTGTGTTTTTGACTCTGGACTGTTTTCCTTGTTTGATGATCGCTTGCTGCCTACCTTGACCATTGCCTGTGTTTGGATTACCCTTTTGCCTTGCCCTTTTGTATCCGTTTGCTGGTGTTTGACCTCTGCCTGTACAACTACGCTCATTGTAATAAAGCCTGCACGTGGATCCCCAACTCTGTCGTCCAGTTTCCGTCGTTACAGTATCATGTCATGTATCATATTCTGCTTAATTTTTAGAGCACACTTTTATGCTTCCATCTGGATACATTTACTCAACCAAGTTAAAGCTGTAAGACTTAAACTAACCTTTAATTACTTGCGCTATATTGACTTTATCTACTAAAAGAAACATTTGCAAGAAAGAATATGCATTGTTTATGGACTCAAAAAAACTGTGGTGGTAAGTTCTCTGCAGGGCTCTGAGACAGCATGACAGTTTCTCTGTGGAGGTGTAAATATTTCATGTTAATCTAAAACAATCCAGAGAGAATTAAAGTATAAAGAAGACTCTTGATATCAGATCTTATTCAATAAGATCTGATATCAAGCCAATATTTCATCAGACTTTGATATAAGTTATCACAATAAAACTAGTGATACATTTAAAGGCATTATACATAAATTCTAAACATGCATTACATAAATCTATATACATTAACCTTTAATTTCTGTATAATTTATCTGCTCACTGCTGTCTTGTTTAGAGTTTCTTTTCAGCCGAATAACTGGAGTAAATATAAGCAATGCATCTATGCTTCATCTGACATACTGATGCCTAGTTATCAGAATATAAATAATTGGCTTTCTGCACGCACTTCCATCTGATGGATTAACTGCACTGACTATTCAAATGTATGCATGCTATGTCATGTATGCATGTTGTGTAAGATCTGTTTACCAATTTGTGGTGGTACCAAATAACATCATGCACTGTTTATAACCTGCAAAAATGTGTCTTTGGCTTTTGCAAGCTGGTGTCACTGTGATTTTCAAATGGCGCTTTGTGCTGCAGGTTAGTTCTGTCCTTGCCCTCCTTGTTTAAAACCAGCTGGCATCTCTTTTACTCAAGCTTGAATTATTAACACACAAACACGCACAGTTGCTTGAACATATTCTTGTGGTCTGAAGTTAACCCTACATCTTCATTGGTCATGATACTGTATAGAACGATTCATGTGAATTGCACACTAGTGAAGGACATTGTTGATTAAAGCAACAGCTACGGCCAAAGGCCTTTATTATGACTTTAGCATTTAAAGCCATATTTGTTGCTCACATCATATAATTTATGCCTCCAAACCAATATGATTCAAAAGTACATAATAGCTCAATTAAAACGAGAAGCTAACAACATAAGCAGCAACAAACATAAGCTATTTAAGGAACATTTAATCAATTTTGTCACCATATATTCACCCTCATGTTGTTCTAACCGGGTATGACTTTCTTTCATCTGTGGAAAACAAAAGAATACATTTTGCAGAATGTTAGAGATGCAGTCTTCCATACAATGAAAATGGATGGGGACCAGGGGCTGTCAAGCTCCAAAAAGAACAAAAAGTCATCATTAAATATAGTGGGTAACACTATATTTTACAGTGTCCTTGTTACAGCAAATAACAGAAAATAACAGCAAATTATGCATAGTAATTACATGCCATTAACCATAAAACAAACCCTGAACCAATAGTAAGTACATGTGGTTAATTAATATTACTCAATACTTAACTGTATAATTACACTGTAACAAGGACAGCTTAGTGGGTCATGAACTGCATTTTTTATTTTTTATTCTATATTTTCTGAGGTCCACTTATAATGACATAAAACATAATGACAGTTATAGGTTATTTGCCAACAATGTGAAACATTTATGCAAATTACATATACTTTATGAGTCTTCTTGGTTGTGGTAAATAAATACATACTTATAGTTACACAGTTATTGGAATTATGAGTGAATGTACAATTGTTTGTCACACTGTCGTTCTAGGCGATTCATCATTTATATTTTTAAATAAATTTTAAATTTTAAATATTTTTAGATAAAGTGAAAGTCAGTGTCTTGTTTTAAATAAAATGAAATGTGTTGTAATGTCTAATTGATGACAAAACTGAAGATGTTGCTCACTTTTATTCAGGATTACAGCTTCTAATGGCTTCGATCAAAACAACAACAAAAGTGGCGTACTATGCTTTCTATCGTATCCTATAATCCAATGCCTTAACCCCTTAAATGCTGAAGCAAGGAAAAGAACAGCAAATCACAACTATCAGAACTATTCACAGTTTGACTGTGGCACTACAGTCTAAATACTCAGTACATATCAAATGATCTGTATCACACAAAGCAATAGTGACGCATGGTAAAAACACTGTTACTCACACTTGTGAGCTGCTTGCGACATTGCTGTCGGCTCCAGTATAGTCAGTCAGCACTGCATCATCTTTTATTTTCTCTCTGAAAGGCCTGCACGAATGGTGCAATCAAATCCGGAGTAAAATGAAGGGATGCAATCTGTAACTTTGTTATAAATAAAGCTCATCCATGCTTTTATTAATGTTAGGATCACAAGGAAGGCAATGCACAACTTGGCACAACTTGCAGAATGTCTTGTAATCTTCAGAGGCATCTCTTTGGTTTTGTTTGGAGTAATTCTGTGTTTGCGTCTGTCTCGTATTTACATGTGCAAATCAGTGGGCAGGGCTAAATGCGCAATGATGTAGGCATTGATCTTCTGCAGAGGCGTTCTTTCGACATATGTGACAAAATCCGAAACATTTTGGCAATTTGGTTTCAATAAAAGCTGTTGATAGATTAACATGGAAGTTGTGAGCTCTGAAACTTTGCAAGCAAGCAAACTTCTGAAACAGGATATTTTTGTAGTATAATAATGTCCTACTGTATGTCAAAAGATCAACGAAAATTTGATTACTCAACCTCTTTAAAATAAAGTAACCAAGTAGTGAACTATATTCTAATTCTTCTGAAGCCCTATTATGTGTGATATTATATAAATTTTAGTCTATATTCAGCGAAAATCTTGCCTTTGAAATCGTGCTTGGTCACTATTTACTTTAGCCGCATTTCCACCTAAATTACCTGGAACAATTTGTCCCAGGAACTTTTTTCCCCCAGACCTGTTGCTGTCTGTGTTTCCATCGCAGCCTAAAGTACCGTGAAGATTAGGCAAATTAGTCCAGCGACGTAAGACTGCGCACAACTGTCCAGTTCCCGCTGGATTTCGTCCTCCGCATATAAGCTTAATAAAGCCTAAACCTCGTCGTCGGCCCATCGGTCTTATTTTTTAAACTCCATTGTTGATTCGAATAGCAAACAACTCTTACACCACAACTTTTAAAAATGGTGGTCGAAATAAAATGCTGCGTGGAGTCAACTAATCAAAATGCTGCGTGAACTCAACCAATCAGCATGTTCAGCACCCAAGTCCCACCCCCAAAAGTTCCTGAACTTTGAAAGAGTACAACCACGTGAGCAGGGACTTTCTGAGGGGGAAAGTTTTTCATCTAATATTTATATTTAGTTAGATTTCAACTTTATTTCAATTAATGAAAATGATTTAAAATAGGTTTAGGTAACAATAACAGTACTGTAAATAACATTTTTTGAGCTCAGCTGAAGAAAGTGAATAATACAGGTCTCAAAACACATGAGGGCGAGTAAATTATGTTTTTTATTTTATTTTTTTTAATCATTTCCTTTAGGCTTCTTTTATATTTCAGTTTTTTCTTTCTTTCTTTTTTTTTTTAAGTAATGGAAAACCTGTAATTTTTATATTCTGCTCGTTTAGTCAAGAATAATTGTTTGGTGTTGTGTGCAAAATGACAGAGCTGGAAATAAGAATAAATTGTGTATAAGGAAAAAAAAATCCACCACTCTTCACATTAGTTTACTCTCCATATTTGGTAAGCATTGCTGCGGCAGATGAATCGTCTCTGGATATCATCAGACATGGGAATGGTGTGCTGTGGATTGGCCCATAAAATGAATTGATAGACTGCTTGCGTTGTTTTCTATACGGGGGGTGAGGACACATTCTCAAACCCATCAAAACTATTTTTAATTTAATATAACTATTTTTTGGAAAATTATTCCTTTAAAAATATGTTGCTCCATCTCTACATCTTAACTTAAGTAGTATTTTGTGTGAACAGCCCCTGAGAGAAAGAAAGTGTTAGGGCTTAGTAAATTATGTAAACAGGCTGTCTGGCATTGTTGCACAGGCCTTCCCATTTAACAAGGCATAACACAACACAGTGCAGTATGTCTGGGGATGGGCCCTGTAAACCCTGAGTGTGCTGGGAGCTTACACTGTTACATAAATCTATAGTATGTACGCAGACAGTGGCACTCTGCACTTTTCCATCCGCAGGCCTTTGTCTCTATTTGTCCTTTTTGTTCTTGTCACAGTCTGTGGTTTTAAATCATCACAGAATGGCAGGTGGACAATCTTAAGAGCATGAGAGTGTAAAAGAGCAAACTGCCTTCTCTTTACAGAGTCAAAATTATAATTATGTGCCTAATAAAATTAAACATTCTTGAATGTGTTCTTGATTCGCTAGGTTTTGGTTATTGTCAGTAAAACCTCATATCTCTATAACTCCATTTGAGCTTGATTTTGGTAAAATGTTAATTATCTACTGACAAAGACATTCGAAACTGCGCATGGCACTTCATTTAAGATTGAGGCTTGGTTGAATATTTGCAAAACCCACAGATAGATGTAAAGGGTGACCAATAGTAACGATTTATGGACAAAAATAAAAATGACAAAATAAGGAGATACAAGGTTTCCGCCCGACAGCGACGATATCAACCTTGTTACCTTTCTGAATTAAATTCCAACTAATATTTTTATTTAGCTTGAGATAGATTTATTAATACTTCAATATATTATTTGTCTGGTACAAAATTGTGATGTTCTTTAAAAATCACCGTATCACAAAAAAATGCCAAAAAATGCTTCCGTGTCATAGAATCACTACGCTACGCTTACTACGCTTTTTCATTCTCTGTTTTCCTATAGCAGAGGTGTGCTGGTGGCAGAAATATTCAAGATTTTGTGACAAGCGAAGCTTAGAAGCACAGACAGAAGGAAGGGTTTATTTTGAACCTGGATGAAGGTAGAGAGTATTTCAAGGAATGTGTTTTAGCTTACTGTCTGGTCTTTCTTAGTCTCAGCCTAAGATGACACGCCCACAGGCTGTTCGCTGATCATCTGATGCACGTCGCGTACACAAATAGCAAGAGATGGCTGAAAACTGCAGTTGCTGATTAGCTGAGTTTTTGTACAAATTAAATTTACTGTGTGTTTTGCTTATTAAATAGATCATAAATATGTCCATACAACCCACTCTCAGGTAAAAATTTAACTATTTTGCGAAGTGGCGATTTCGT
Source organism: Elopichthys bambusa (assembly GCA_037101425.1). Taxonomy (NCBI): domain Eukaryota; kingdom Metazoa; phylum Chordata; class Actinopteri; order Cypriniformes; family Xenocyprididae; genus Elopichthys; species Elopichthys bambusa. Next base: position 19,941,132 of record CM074452.1, on the reverse strand, counting down.
ATAAATTTATACAGTGTGAAACGTACAAAAATGTATGATTTTTAGAAAAAACTAAGCATTAAGGTCCTCTCCTAACCTTATCCCTGAACCTAACCACCACTGGGCGCAGACAGATAACAAATGAGATTTGCTGCTAATTCGTATGAATTGATACAATGCAAAATCTAATTGTGTTGGTCCATTATACAAACCTATCCCTATCTAAGTGGGTTGTTCTTGGTCTAACATTGTTGACTTGCGTAGAGGGTAAGGTTTAAACATTATAGATTATTTTTGTGTAGTGGATTGTTACAATGACTTGTCTAATGGTCGAAGTAAATTGATACTATTTTTACAAAAGTAATGACAAAGGGAGATGGAGGGAGAGCCTGTTGTTGTATTATTCACAAAACCAGACAGAAGCACTTAAAGGGCTTTTAGGCCAGTATATTCCAGTAAACACATCTGTGATTACAGATCATTTTTCAAATGGTTTCCATTGCCCCTGACTGTGTCACATTATATGATGATATATATGCTGCTCTGTTTGAGTGTGAGCATGTAAAGCAGACAATGGATAGATAGTAAACATGCACAGCATGTGTAGATAAACAATTCATTCAGACTGACCACAATATGATACAAAAGTTTCCTTTAGAGAATGAATCATATTTTTTTCTCTCTAATAGCTCATAAAAAACAATTTTATAAACAAAAAAAGGGGTAGTTCACCCTCAAATGTAAAATATGTCAGAATTTATTCACAGTTTTGTCCAAATATCATAACATCGTGGATATCCTGCATAGCACCTCCTGTTGTGTTCAACAAAAGAAAGACAATTTTAGTTTTTGAGTGAACTATTCCTTTAATGTTCACTTTTTATTAACTTTTTATGTTGCTTACAACTATCCATATTCTTTCATTCTGCTTTTCTTTGCTTTTGGTTATTTCTCCAGCATACTTCTAGCTCTTTTCCTTGTGCCTTTCTCATGTCTGCAAACTTGCTCTTTTTCTTTCTCTCTTTCTCTTTCAGCAAAACTATTCAGATCAATATAATCGATGACGAGGAGTATGAAAAGAATAAGAACTTCTTCCTGGAGATTGGAGAGCCACAAATGGTGGAAATGAGTGAGAGAAAAGGTGGGATGTCGTCTTCCCCTGGTCCCACTTCCCTGTAACAGCCCTGATGCGCTGCCATCTTCTGGGCTGAACTGGAAGTGTTAATATGCAAAGCCTGCAGAGCAAAAAGTCACTGTTAGTTGGCTCATAGTCCACCCACAACCTCTCTAGACCTATCTTGTCATTAAATAAGGGGTATTCAACCCTGCTCCTGGATACCCACTGCCCTGCAAAGTTTATTTCCAACCTGCTTCAGCTTGTGATTTTCAAGTGTTTCTGAAGAGCTGGTTCAGTTGTGTTTGATTAGGGTTGGAGCTAAACTCTGCTGGACAAATTTCTCTGAATGGCCTCTTTGTCTCGAAAAGATTTTTGAGTTCTGAAGAGGAGGATACATAATTTCTCCATTACATTCTGTAATGAAACTGATAGCTGAATCAAATAGAAATGGAAAGTCTTGTGTCATAATTATTCAGGGATTTGATTGGCTCATTAACATTTTGTTTAGAGGCATCCAATGTGCCTAAAAATGAACACACAAGCACACTTCATACCTCAAATGTGATTTTATGTTCCCCCCACAGGAAGACCATAAAGGTTAAAATTCTTGACCATGAGGAGTATGACAAGCATGCAAACTTCTTCATAGAGCTGCAGGAACCAGAATGGAGGAGGAGAGGATGGACAGGTGAAAGATAGCAAAGAAACGATTGAAACAAGCCTTTTTCTTTTCTGCAGCTGCCCTTTATTCTGGCTTCTGTCTTTCACTTCCTCCGCTCCTCCTTCAAAGCTGATCCTCTACTTTCGTTCTACTGTTGCAGTAATGCAGTTTTCCTTCCGCTTACTGCTCAATTTCAGTGGATATATCCCCCATATTCCCTCCTGGCCGAAGGTTAAGAGCTCTCTCAGAGAATAGGCATAATTGGCTCCGACTAGACCTTTAATGTGAGGATTCTGTCCAAGACTAAAGCTGTCGGGACCGCTCCTTCAGGCCAGGATGAGGCAAGGACAATTGAAACCATAATGAGCTGCAGATACATGGGATTCCTGCCAAATTCCAAAGCCTGTGAGATTTCATGGCCTCTGTGCTAATAGAACGATATTGATTCAGCAAAAAGATGTTAGATTTTTCTTGACATCATACACATTTTTCAGATTTCATGTTGTTAATATCACTTTGTTTTAGGGCTATCAGTTAAATTGAAAATATATTAGAATTAATTACATATTATGCTCAATAATTCATGCAATTAATCACAATTAATCCCCCAAATGAAGACAATTTAACATATTATGTATTTGTGACAGACAAAAACATTATAAAAGGCATTAGGAGTCAATATATTTTTGTTTGATCATCAATGATCCCAATCCAATCAGTTGTCAATATCTATTGAAGTGTTACTTTAAAACATTAAAGTAATACTTTATGAATTGCTGTACTGGTGGGAAATGTCCTTATTATGATATTTATGTACAGGCCAGGAGACATTTATTGCATTATTATTATTTTAATCAATCACACTGAATAATGTTAAATTGAAAGCCCTTTAATATGACTTTTTTTCAGCAAGGACACATTAAATTGATAAAAATTGGCAGTTTATATTTTATATTATTACAATAACATTATCAAGATTTCTATTTCACATAAATGCTGTTCTTTTGAACATTTTATTCATCAAAGAATACTGAAAAAAAAATCAAAATTTCCACAAAAATAAGCAACACATCTGTTTTCAATATTGATAATAATAATGAATGTTTCTTGATCATCAAATTCATGCTTCATTTGACTTTGAAGACTGGAGTAATGATGCTGAAAATTCAGCTTTGTCATCACAGGAACCAATTAAAATGAGTGCTGTCAAATCGATTAATTGCGATTAATCGCATCTAACATAAAACAAACTTTGTTAACTAACTTTTATGTTAGATGTGATTAATCACAATTAATCGATTTGACGGCACATAAACGCAGACTTGGTTAGACTTCTTTACAAAATCATTTAAAAAATCTTACCATCTCCACACTTTTCAATGGTAGTGTATAGATTATAATGGAGTACAATGTAGTCTGTATTTAGTGAATCCAAAATTCAAAAACTCCCCCATTTATCAATGTTTGATGATTTCCATCAGTTTTTGTTGAAATCACAGTCAGATTTCATAAACATATTCTAAGCCCCAGTCCCACCTGGATTCACCAAACACAACACAATCTTATTGCACACTATCCCTGTCTGTTACTGTTAGTTCATTCATAATCATTTTGTTCTTTCTTTATCTCCATTTTTCTTTTCTTTTTTGTCCTGTCTCTCTTTCATTTGTCTACATCAGCTATGTTGCTGCATGAATGTGGTAAGCTGTCTCTTTTTTTCCCATGCTCTTTATATATGTAAACCACTTTAAAAATGTTCATGTCATCACACAATCATGCAAATGTTTATTTATTACTATGCATACGCTCTTTGTTCAAATTTAGACATTTTTTCACTATCCATGCTGCAAAGACCAGCATCATTTTCCATGCTAGTTGCTTTTCCGTGCCAATTATATGCTGATTAATGCTGTTTTGTCGCTGGTTAAGCACAATTTTAACATATGCTGGTCTTTACAGCAAAAACATGCCATATTTTGTGATATATTTGATATCATTGTCTCTGTCTTTATCAATTCTGGTCACCAAATAAATCAAATTACGCTAAAGCTTATTTATGCATTAATTTTGGCCAATACCAACATAATTTCCTATCCTTACTAAAACCAGACCATTAAAACATGAAATGAACAAAGAGTGAGTTCATTTTTGCTGTGTTTTATGATTTTAGGTGGATTCGTGAAGACAGGTATGGTAATATATCTCTGGAAATGCTTAGCTAACTCTTTACCAGCTACTTAAGCTAACTTGCTTGGCTAACCAAGCGAATGAATTTGCAGTCATAGATTTAATCTTTTCTATGATAATCTTTTCTTTGATAGATAAGCAGCTTTATGGTAAGAGATTAAATTTTACTTTTCACCAAGCTGAGAGCTAAATAATAACATTGGCTGTGTTTGGTAACTGGTTTGCTTGACGTTGAGCTAGAGCCTTTGTTTGCTGCTCTGCTTAAACTAGTAGTTTAGTGTGTGCTGTTCACTTCATAGGCTCATTTGCTTAAATAGGACCAGAGACAGATACTAAGTGTCTAATTTGCTTTGCTTTCTTTCATGTTGAGTAACCTTTACAGCAGAAATAGCTCACATGACCAGTCCAGTAGAATATGTATATATATATATATATATATATATATATATATATATGTACTTATTTTTTATTTGATAAATAATTTATATTTTATGGCTGTGTCCATGCTAATTTCTCTGTAGAAACTGAATTATAAGTGGGCAAAAAATTATATTGAAGCCAAATTAAAAAAGAACACTAAATTATTATAAATTGTCATTTTATTTGATAAATAAAAATTTCTAATTTACTTTAACCACTCCATCAGACATTTATTCTTACAACCAACTGCCAAATTATTTCTATATAATTAACCATATTTTTCATTTTTCAAACACAGTCCATGTCTCTAATAAAAACTAAACATGTTTACTTAATTTTCTCAAACTAACTTACCTGGGTACTCAATTGAAACATTATTACGGTCTCATTTTTAAGTTGTGTACACAGCACAATTTTATAAAGTTAAGATAGTGCTCTGAACCTGCTTGAATTGTTTTACTTGTGAAATGCCACATTTGCTGCATGTCAAAAAGTTTCACAAAGATATTGTCTGATGGGCAACAAAACCACCCACTGTCACCTATTCAGTAACCCACATTGTAATTAATCCCAAAGGCAAACGGGCTGGTTCCTGATGAGAATGCACATCTAGTCTGCCCTAAGCTGACGTGTCTGCTTTCGTAACAGTCTTGTCAAACTTGCTCAACTGTGACAGCACGCACATTGATTCTTCAAACACCATTTACACTTGGAGTATTGTGTCCAAGGAGTGTCTGTTAATGAAAAATTTCATTACTGAGAGAACAGTGCATCCTAAACTTAGCATACTGTATGCCAGTCAGAAGAATTTAGTGAATGCTATTCAGGTGAGGGTGTGGTTGATTTTACATTTTACATTATATTGGAAGTTGATGTCATGTTGATGTGTCATGACAAGTTTTACGCCATATTTACGCTATATATTTCACCTATATTTGACTGTCTTTGACAATAATTCATTGAGATTATATGAATTATTTGTAATTTTAAAAATGTAACAAAAATGTTTTATATTAATTTTATATAGATGTTAATATATTTAAATATTATACACAATTATATTTCATTAAATATAACTGAATAAACCCCATTTAGCATAATAAACCTACACTACATTTGGTGTTAATTTTGTAATATTTTATATATATATATATATATATAGTCAAACCAAAATGTATTCAGACACCTTGAACATTTTATTCATTAATACAGTTTATTCACTATAGTTTAAAAAAAAAAATGGTAATAAAATATTCTGAGTTAAACTGTGTCAGAAAACATTAATCTTAATTATGTCAGATAACACTTAAGCAAAACATGGTCAGGTCAAACTGTCTGAATAATTTTTGGTTCCAAATTTTTTATCAGTTTTACTGGTAGTCCGGTTACTGGTATGTCACAGTTTACTTTATTTTGCTATCCTCACTAGTGAAAATATATCAAAAATATAAAAAATGTCTGAATCATTTTTTGTTTGACTGTGTGTGTGTGTGTATATATATATATATATATATATATATATATATATATATATATATATATACAGACAGTACATGTTTGCTCTGTTCTCTCAAGTGATAATTGAAATTTTTATAAACTGCTTTATAAAGCTTTATTTAGTTGTGTATCATCATAGATAAAGCTCTGTAGATCTGTTAGCATCTGTGCTAACACTGTTCAGTCGATGTGTTTGGGCTCATCAGGCAGGGATGTGTACCGGAAAGTGCAGGGTAGAGACAAGCCAATTCCCTCCACCATTATCAGCATCACAGGTATCCATTTCCTCTCCTGTGCATCTCTTTCTCTTCCTTTTAATTCATTCTTCCTTGTGTAACTATAAATGTGTGATCTCATATTGCTTGTGCATGTATGAGCCACAATCCTGTTTCATAAAGCAATTATGAGCATGTGTAATTTCCTCATAAGTGTAACTTGCAAGAGCTATAGTATTTACTTTACAGGTTTGGAATAAGGTGATTAATGCTAAATGCATGTATTTAGTCAAATGCCAAGTGTTTTGAATCAATGCAATACACTGATTGACTTAAGTGGAATGGTCTTATTGTGTTATCTTAAAGGGATAGTTCACCCAAAAATGACAATTCTGTCATCATTTACTAAGCCTTGTATTGTTCCAAACCCATAAAACTTTGGTTAATATTCAAAACACAAATTAAGATACTTATAATGAAACCTGAAAGGTTTCTATCCCTCCTAACCAAAATTTAGAAGATCCAAAAAGTTGTAAAAAAAAAAATGAATCCATATGAATTAAGCGATTTAATCCAAGTCTTGTAAAGTGGTACAATTGCTTTATATGATGAACAGATTTAATTTAGGGTGAGGGTGAGTTTATTTACCTTAATACGAGGGTGAGAAAATGATGACAGAATTTTCATTTTTGAGTAAACTATCCCTTTAAAAGGAATAGTTTACCCAAAAATAAAAAAAAATGCCATCTAAATGCATTTCCAACCTTTTTTTTTTTTCATCCCAGCCGTGCTTTTTTTCCCCCATTCACTTTCCTTGTATGGAAAACTCGGACATTCCGCCAAAAATCTCCTTCTGGGTTTCACAGAAGAAAGAAAATAATAATGGGTTGGAGCAACATGGGAGTGACAACGTTTTTTTTTGCGCGAACTGTTCCTTTAAATATCTTTTAGCAGTTATCCATTCATTATTTTAGATTAGTAATGTTGTTTGTTATATTTTTAAACCATCCAAAAGGCCTACACCTTTGAACATGTTTTTAAGTCCAGATTGACAGCATTGCATTTTCACGCTTCTAACCAAACATAGCATAGCTCCCATTGCAGATGTTATGACTTTATTTAAACCCTGCAAATGATGTTATCGTACAAGTCTGCATCTTTTTTAACTGTAAATGTGTGGGTTTTTTTAAAGAGTGCACATGTGAGCAGGCCCATTAACAACTTTACGGATTTATGCATTTCATGAAAGACTCACCATCTTGTTTTGTTCCTTTCCATCAAATTTCCTGTACCTCTTTTGCTCTGTCTATCTCTCTCAGAGGATGGAGAAGAGGAGAACCTGACTAAAAAAGAGAAGGACGAGAGGCGTATTGCGGAGATGGGTCGCCCAACACTGGGTGAACATGTAAAAGTTGAAGTAATCATTGAGGAGTCCTATGAGTTTAAGGTACCTTTTCTGGTCTTGAAAAATGCATTCAGACACCCATCATTGTTCAGACACTCACACAAATTTACTTTAAGGTCAAATGATGACATTTTAAGCATGAATGAGGGTTTAGAGGCCCTTAAAGGAGAATGAGAGGATGACAGAGCATCTGGACATGAGCGATAGTATCCTGCCCTGCTGAAGTAGCCCCAGCTGGAGACGATTCAACCTATAATTGCTCTTCAGATTCAGCAGACATGGGCAGAGCTATTACCGCAACCTTTCAGAGTGCCTGTCACTTTATACATGTTAACAGTGTACGTTTTTCAGCTTTAATTTACCTCTCCAGTTTTCCCCTCCTGTGTGCGTCAGAGGGTTTATTCATTTTCATCCTGTCCGTGAGATTAATTTGCTTGGACTCGAAGCAAAATTATCTCCTTGTATCCTGAAGATTTGATTGAATTGCACAACATTTTTTTTACGTTCTGCTGGTGTGAAAAATCGGTTTTGCTGTGCTGTAATGGATAAGATTTTGTGTTCAGGCTGGCAGGCTTTTCGCTGGCTGCACTACAAGAAAAACTATATTGGAAATCTTTTTTGCAAATCTACTGAATTATCGATTGAGGGATCTTTTTCTTTGAATGCTTTTGAAGCGGTTACTTAGTTTGTGATGTCTTAAAGAAAGATCTGAAAGGAATAACCACAAATGAAAAGTCTGTCATCATTTACTCAACCTCATGTGAAACACAAAAGGAAATGTTAGGCAGAATGGTCACACTGCTTTTTTCCAAACAAATAAAGTGAATGAGATGGACACTGTCAAGCACCAAAAATTATACAAAAGCACTATAAAAAATATAATAATAGTAGTCCATATGACTAAAGCAGTATATATTTCAGGTCTTTTACCACTTTTAAGATGCTTTTATGCACCTTTTGGAGTCCCTGATCTGCTTTCATTGTACAAAAAAAAGCAGTGATGTTTTTCTTCAAAGTTTCTGCTTTTGCGTTTCATGGAAGATTGTCATACAGGTTTGGGACATGAGGGTGATGGACTTTTCAGTTTAGGGCTAATTAATTGGTAACACTTTACAATCCTTTGTTTACATTAGTTAATGTGTAAACTAAAATTAACTAACAATGAGAAATATTTTTTTCAACATTTATTAAAGCTGTAGTCTGTAAGTTTTGCCTCTTTGTCGCCTTCTCTGTTTGAAACCTGCAATTGCAGTTAGCTGCGGAATTATCATTTTACACGGGTTGTGCATCGGCACGGCTTCTCAGCGCGGATGAATCTAATGTTTTGAGGAGTATGTGTAGGCTGTCAGTCACCACACCGAAGTGAATACTGTACTTCAGAATTACAATACGAACAAAATAATAAGTTTCACTGGAAAATGTAAGTAACATGTCTGCCACTTTTGTTCTGACGGACTGAAAAAAAAAAAGTTCTACAATAAATCTAATGGTGATTAAATCTAACGATCGCAAAGTTAGCTCATCATGTCAAACTGTGCAAATTGTTGTTATACTTTGTTCTCAAATTGTTAATGTTAAAGGGTTAGTTCACCCAAAAATTAAGATACTTTTGATAAAATGCGATGGCTCAGTGAGGTCTCCATTGACAGCAAAATCATTTACACTTTCAAATGCCCAGAAAGTTACTAAAGACATATTTAAAACAGTTCATGTGACTACAGTGGTTCAACCTTAAAGGATTAGTTCACTTTCAAATGAAAATTAGCCCAAGCCTTACTCACCCTCATGCCATCCTAGGTGTATATGACTCTCTTCTTTCTGATGAAAACAATATTAATATTATATTATATTAATAAATATCCTGATGCATCCAAGCTTATTAATGGCAGTGAATGGGGGTCACTAGTATGAGCTGAAGAAAGTGTCTTCATCCACATCTATCCATCATAAATATGTGCTCCACACGGCTCTGGGGGGGTTAATAAAGGCCTTCTGGAGCGAAACAATACATTTGTGTAAAAAAAATATCCATATTTAAACAAGTTATGAAGACAAATATCGAGCTTCCGCCAGACCGCCTTCCGTATTCAAGTTACGAAGAAAGTGTAAACTGGCATCACGTCAGTTTAACTTTTTCCGTAAGTTGAATAGGGAAGGCGTAGGACGTAGCGTAAGCTTTGTGAACTGCAATAGTTATACTCTTTCTTCGTACGTTGAATACGGAAGGCAGTATGGCGGAAGCTCGATATTTGACTTCATAACTTGTTTAAATATGGATTTTTTTTTACACAAACACATTGTTTCACTTCAGAAGGCCTTTATTCACCCCCCGGAGCCATGTGGAGCACACATTTATGATGGATGTGGATGGAAGCACTTTCTTCAACTAATACTAGTGACCCCTGTTCACTGCCATTATTAAGCTCGGATGCGTCAGGATATTTGTTAATATTTCTCCGATTGTTTTCATCAGAAAGAAGAGAGTCATATACACCTAGGATGGCTTGACGGTGAGTAAAGCATGGGCTTTTCATTTGAAAGTGAACTAATCCTTTAATGTTATGAAGTGACGAGAATACGTTTTGTGCGCCAAAAAAACTCAAGAATTTCTAGTGATGGGCAATTTCAAAACACTACTTCATGAAGCTTTGATGCTTTACAAATCTTTTGTTTCAAATCAGTGGTTCGGAGCGTGTATCAAACGCAAAGGCAAACTCGTATTTCTTACCAGTACCACTCAAATTAAAAAACATTATTACAAGCTTGCCGTTGTGAATCGGGTTAAGGTAAAGAGATAGTTTAAACACTGGCTGGTTATGTACTTGCTCAGTAATTGATTTTGGATAATTTTAACCAAAAAAAAGTTACGGACTGCAGCTTTAAACAATTGTTCTTTGTTTGTTCATGTTAGTACACAGCACACTCTTAAAACAAAAATAAAACACATATAACATTTAATTTTAAAAATGTATTAGTAAATGTTGAAATTAACGTCAATTAAGATTAATACATGCCGTAGAAGTATTGTTTTTCATTGTTAGTTCATGTTAATAAAGTAAACATTGTTGTCAACTGTTACAATTAAACCTTAAGTATTGTTAACCCAGTTGTAATGATTTTAACCCCCTTCCAGAGCACAGTCGACAAACTCATAAAGAAAACCAACTTGGCCCTTTTGATTGGGACCAACAGTTGGAGAGACCAGTTTGTAGAAGCCATCACTGTCAGCTCAGGTAAGCCAGTGAGAAAATGCTGCCACATTTTACCATCAAGTCTCTACATACTGTAAAAACAACAATTACACAGTCCCCTGCAGACTTGATGGATTTGACAGTCAGAATGCTAGAAGAGAAATGCATGTGAGTGTTTCATCAATTACAAACTCCAGAGTGTCAGTCATAGTGTTGCCGGAGAGGGAAGATAATCATAATTTGAGTTCTCATTATTAAGTTCTCAAGAACTAGTTTGGCAGCTTAATATTTAGTAGCAAACATCCATTATAATTTCTCAATATTAGTTCTGTTTGTCTTCAAAATCTTTTAATTGTAATCTTACCAATTCTCACCAACTGCAATCACATTATAAAAGTAAAATGGGATGTGAAGTGTTTTTGAGAACAACTCCAGGAAAAACAAAGGGAAAAAGACATCAATGTGTTTCTTAAGGGTTTGTTTTTTTTACCCAGAATTCTTCTAACATCAGTCAAGCTTATTGTGATCATGACCAAACACAAGCCAGCTCCAGTCTCTTCTCTAAAATGTCAAGGCCTTTTGCTTTCACCCTCCGTCTGCACAGTTTTTGAAGTGTCTTTTGTCATGTAGCACAGTGTATTAATAAGAAATGTGTGGACGCAAAGCTCTGTGACTGTTTTTTGTCCACACACGCACATGCAGTCAGATTAATACACAAACACTCATTCTGACAGGCTTGACTGAAGCGGACAGAGCTTGTTAGTGCAGCCTGAGCCAAGAGGAGAGAGAGGGAGGAAGATCATAATAGAAATTCCTGGGGAATATTTCTCATAATTACATATTAGGCAGTTTATAGAGGGCTGCCTCACTCTGCACTGCAGTGCTCCAGTTGTGAACCAAAATGAACTTGTTTGTCATGATGACTGTATTATGTATCATTTTTCTCACTGAAGGGTTAGTTCACCCAAAAATGACAATTCTGTCATTAATCACTCACCCTCATGTCATTCCAAACCCTTCAGAACACAAATTAAGATCTTTTTAATGAAATCTGAGAGTTTTCTGTCCCTCCATTGACAGCCTATGCAGCTACTACTTTCAAGCCCCAGAAAGGTAGTAACGACATTATAAAAGTAATCCATGTGACTCCAATGATGTAACCTCAATTTTATGAAGTGACGCGAGTGCTTTGTTTGTGCAAAAAACATAATTTACCACCTTTTTTATAAAATATTACAGTTTTTCTCAGTTGTTTTGTATTTTTCGAATCATCCTTAAAATTTGCAAAACTGTATGTTCATTTCTCTAAATAATTCGTACAAACAGCATATTGGATATTGGAACAACATATTGGATTACCTGCAAAAGCCTGTAACTTGCTCAGAATCCTTAGTTCATCTCTCAAAAGCAAGTATTATGTCAATGAACATATCAGTGCTGTCAGAATGACAAGTCCTTGTGTCATTGTTCTCAAACAAGATAGTCAAAATACTTAGTCATGTTGTCAATATAACAGTGATGAATATTTCAGATGTAGCCATAGTTTTTATGACAGTGAACAAATTACTGTAAAATGTCCTTGTGATAAAAAAAGACAAGACTATATATACATACACTGTATATATGTATTCATGCATATGTGTGTGATGTAGTATGTATCTGTATGAAGTTCATTTAGCCTACTGTAAAGTGTAAAGCAAGTGTAATATGCTAATGTAAGTGTAAAAATGCTACTGTAATATTAAGATTATAGCATGCATACCATATTAGAGTACAGTGCACATTGCTGAAATACATACCTGTTATGTCTACGAAATGCTTGAATGATTGAGGAGAAGGTTTTTCTACTGCACATTTAGACACACATAAGCCATTGTAAGGTCATGATTGAGAACATAGTTCACAATAGTGGCCCTCATTTCATCAGAAATATGCCTATGCCCTTTGCCTTATCTACCTCTTCCTCTGTTTTGCCTCCCTACCCTACCACACATCCTTACTCCTCTTCTTCTTCCCAGCTGTTGACCCTGTTTGTTTCCATGTTGTTCTTCCATTATCAGAAATTGTAACTCTTGTGTTGTGCTCTGTATATATATGCTTTCCAATTGAAGATTCATGACATGCATCTTTGAGCTGTTCTAGAGAACTGGTTGGGTCATTGGTTGATCTAATGCTTTACATTCCCCTGAATACATTAGTGAAATTCAGGATTCACCTGCAAAATTCATCAGTTCAGGACACATTTACAAAAAGTCTAATAGAAATGTATAGATAATATACTTGACACATTATGATAACTAGGTCAACCATTTTGCATTTAATGACTTATGCGATGAACTAATGACTAGATGTTTTGAGGGGTAAGATTATTCAACAGAGAACCATATAATACATTTTGAGCAACATGACATGAGCAATTGATAATGTAAGAAATAGCAGACAATTGTACATAATCAATTGCCTGAATGTACTAAAGCATTTGCAATTTGTTCAAAAGAATGAGAAACTGCTTTTATGATGTGCACAAGTGACTAGATGATGTGGTGGTTGAACAAGTAGTTTTGAGAATTTCAGTTCTGATCTGAGAAATGTGCCAAAGCGACTGAGAAAAACTGTAATATCCAACGTGCATTCACAAGAGCACCACAACGCATGCATTTTGTGTTGACGGGAAAGCGGACGTTGCATGTCGGAGATTAATATTTTGTAAATAAAGTGATAAATTATGTTTTTTTTTTTTTTTTGTGCAAACAAAGCACTCACATAGGTTGCGTAGGCTGTCAATGGAAGGTGTTGCTCTTACACCTAAGTTCTTGCACACCTAAACATAAATGTAAATTAAATGTAAAAAAATGTTTTATTACAATTACAAATTACCATAGTAATAGTAAAAATTAAATGTATATGGTGTGAAAAATCTATAATAGTAAATAATATAGTCTTAACTAAAAACTGTAAATAAATGTAAAAATAATAAGTAATTGTCTTAATTAAAAAATGAATTATAAATGTATTTTTACAATATAGAAAAATACATTTATAGTAGTGATGTCAAAACTAATGCGCTAAATGCATGTTGTTGTTTTTTTTTTAGTTTAAGGTTTTAACACAGCATCCGTTTTTTTCGTCATCCTTTAGCTAGCGTTACATTTCCTGATCACGCTATCATTCATTCAAATGCTATTAAACCATTCAAGCACAATAAGACTTACTTAAATCTGAAACGGTGCGCTGTCTGTGAATCTCCTGTCTGTGAATTCGACACACATGACAAATGCTCACAGAAAGCTGCTTCAGACAGTGCATGTTTGAGTTCTCTTTCGCGCTTAAACGGACAAAAATACACAAAAGTATTCCAAAATGTCCGCTTTGTCAAATATCCCCTTAAGCACAGTCTTAAATGAGTTAAATAAAGTCTTAAATGACCGTAAAGAGTTGTGAGGACATCAGATGTGTATCAGATCCGCATCATGTGCGTCAGATCTTAAAGTGACAGCAGCCTAATGAACCTGCTGCTGTAATGTTTGTTAATGTTATTTAAAGAACAAAAGACAAAGAGAAAACCACTCACTGCTCTTGACTGAATGACTTTTATAGTTTTAATTAGGATTAATATATATTTAATTTATGCAGTGAAGACTGAAGTGTTTGATAACTTTATTCAAATATTTAATATATACTGTCTTTACGTTGTTTCTACATTAATTAGGAGATTAAATGTAAAATTATTACTATATAAGAATATATTAAAAACTTTAATGTTAGGTGCGATTATATCTTGATTAATTAGTTATTTTCTTAATCGATTGACAGCACTAATTTATATATGTAAAATAAATGAAAATATTTAATTATAAATTTAAATTAATTAAAAAATGTTTTTAATAATTTTAATGATAATTAAAAATATAATTTATACCCCCGGTTTCACAGACAAAGCTTAAGCCTAGTCTCAGACTAAACTGCATTTCTGAGCTGTTTTAACTGAAAGCAACTTGCACTGACATTTCTTAAAATATGTCAATGCCACTGTTTGTTTCAAAATGCACACCAGTAATGTATTTTTCTAGGGAATGTTAATAAAAAGCTCCTTAAATGTCCTAATTGAACTAAGGCCTAATCCTGGCTTAATCTAAGCCGTCTGTGAAAACGGGCCATAATGTTTTTTTGTGTGTTAGGGCCAGTGTAAATGCTGAGTGATGCACCCAACATTGCCCTTTACATTCACAATATAACACTGCCTCTTATTGTACCTAGCTTTATTGTTCAAACAGTTGCCGTGTAGGGCAGGACTTGACTTTTATTGATTGGATGGGTGTGGTTTGCTATTGCTGTGATCTCATATGATTGACAGCTTGTCCCGCCCTTGTGCTGGTGAACACATCATCAGAGAAGAGAAGTGATGTCACTGCAGGAGGGAGGGGAAGTTCTTTTGATTAAAGATTATGAGGGCATGTGAATTTTTAAAAAAAAAAAAAAGAAAGAAAAATGATGTGCACAGATAAATCCTTTATAATAAATACTGCAATATTCCATTAAAAATAAGAATTGTCAATCTTGATTTTATGGTGACTTTAAGATTTTTAGGTGTGCTATTTTGGCTTAACACAGATGGTGTTGGACTTCATTCTGTGGTTCTGCCTCCTCTAATTTAAGAGATTTGATTGGTGTCGGCTGTTTGGTGTAACAGCGATATGCTTATCACACACTGATGTTCCCTAGAGGAAGGAGACAGCTTGTGTCTTCACAGGAAACAAACAAACCAATCCTCTCCCTTTTCTCATCCTAAGGGGACGATGATGATGAAGAGTGTGGGGAAGAAAAGATGCCATCTTGCTTTGACTATGTCATGCACTTCCTGACTGTGTTCTGGAAGGTTCTGTTTGCGTTCGTGCCGCCCACCGACTACTGGAACGGCTGGGCGTGTTTCATCGTGTCCATCATTATGATTGGCATCCTCACTGCGTTCATTGGAGACATTGCATCCCATTTTGGATGCACTATTGGCCTGAAAGACTCTGTAACTGCGGTTGTGTTTGTGGCGCTGGGAACCTCTGTGCCAGGTACTGCAGATTTTCTCTTTGAAAACTTGTTCAAGTCACATTTCACTCCAAAAGCATATGAATTATGAAGCTGTATTTACAACTAAGCACATTTCCCCCACATTTCATTATATATGTGTATACAGTATATTGTATAATATATATAAAGCAAAAGAACAGCATATATACATAGTTCAGTCATGAAACTGGCACAGGCTGATGGGTCCTTAAAGGGATAGTTCACCCAAAAAAGAAAATGTTGTCATCATTTACTCACCCTTAAGTAGTTACAATCCTCATAATCCTCAATAATCATGACAGATGCATAGCTAAAAAAATTACTATAATAAGACAATAATATAATAAAAATAATAAGCAGCACAAGTCTTTTCAACTTTAATAATAATAAGAAATGTTACTTAAGCACCAAATCAGCATATTAGAATGATTTCTGAAAGATCATGTGACACTGAAAATTTAGCATTGCCATCACAGGAATAAATTCAATTTTAAAATATATGTTTTAACTGTATTTTTGATCACATAAATTCATCCTTGTTGAGCATTAGAGACTTATTTCAAAAACATAAAAGAAAAAAAATATTTTTACATGATGTACATTTAAATCAGCATGATGTAATGGTAACGAAAAGTATTTTAAAATAATAATTATTCAAATAAATCATTAATTTTAAAGTAATAAAATATATTTTGTTTTTTGCATGCAATCATTTTTGCATTTTTTATTACGATGAGAATTTGGAGGGAAATGTGCTTAAATGTCTGAAAATATTGTCACAATACAAATGCTTAATGGTCCTAAAAATAAGCTTAATTTCCTTTACACAAATTCTGATTTCTTATTTGGATTTTCAGGCAAAATATAAACTGGACATATTCTTTACAGATTTCATAAAGTTCGCACATTTATTGATGCAGCTATTTTTGCAGCTTGACAATATTTATTCCTCTCTGTCTTTCTCTCACCACCTCTTTATAATCAGACACATTCGCTAGTAAGGTGGCAGCCATCCAGGATCAGTACGCTGACGCCTCCATCGGCAATGTGACGGGCAGCAATGCTGTGAACGTCTTTCTGGGCATCGGAGTGGCCTGGTCCATCGCTGCCGTGTATCACCAGGCAAAGGGTCAGTACTTCCGCGTGGACCCCGGCACGCTGGCGTTCTCCGTCACCCTTTTCACCATCTTTGCCTTCATCTGTGTTGCCGTCCTCATGTACCGCCGCAGGCCTGAGATCGGGGGGGAACTGGGTGGCCCGCGGACTCCCAAAATCCTGACCACAACGTTGTTTTTCAGTCTTTGGCTAATGTACATCATCTTATCCTCCATGGAGGCATATTGCATCATCAAGGGTTTCTAAATCAGGCATGAGTTGATGCCACAGACAGGATGCCGTCGTTAAAATCCTCGTAAAACAGGACTGACAGGAGGAAAGGGTTCAAAAGAGGAGTTCAAAGCAGCCATGGAGGATTGCAGATGTTTTATTGTGCGTTGTTGTGTTATCCACTGTATGTTTCGTATGTGTGTGAATACACGTGTGTTTCTGCTGTTGAGATTATTCTAGTCTTCAAAGAAGAAAGGAAGAGGGACTAAAGGGGCGGTCTAAGTGTTTTAAAAATGTACATCTTTTTTTCTTTTTTCTTTTTTTGACAAAGCTGTAAAGATTTCAGGAAAAATATAGTATTTAAATGTTATTGATTTGGTTGACTGAATAAGCTTTAAGGCCTGTTCACACAAAGAATGATAACTATAAAGATAACTATATTAGCTTTCACACCAGCGAACTGTCGCTTTAAATGCTCGAGTTCTTTAAAGTAGGATGGATTCTGATTGGCTGTCAATGTTTTTATCGTTCATCAGATGGAAAAAACCATTGTGAAAGTGATTCCAACAATATTGTTTATCTGTGCCGATAACTGTGGACTCTTTTACATTTAGAATGATTTTTAAAACTATATTTTTATTGTTATTGTTACAGTTATCATCTTTGGTGTGAACGGGCCTTTAGCCTTTTGAAATCTGTAATATGACAACAGCAGATTCAATTTGATTCAAATGACGTCTAAAATTCCAGTGGCATCAAAGATGTCATTTTTTGGCCAAATGGTACAAAAACGAATGACCTTTGAACCTTCAGTGGTCACGCAATCACTGTCATTTTAAATCTCATTCATATACTTGAAACATTTTGCAGGAGAGGAATGTTCAGTAAGCAGAAATCATAGAGTAAACGAACTCAAAATCTGTGTTTAAAGATGAAGATATCTGCAACGAACACTTTTTGGACCTACAAACGGGTGTTTTAAATAACGAACGATGTCAAGAGACTTTTTTTCTTCAGATTTTAAGACATAAACGTGTGGATTTGTGAGTATTATAAGCTTTTGACTTTATTTTATTTGAGATATACATAATTCAGTGTGTTCAATGTTTCCAAGTAATCTAAAAAATGATTTAAAGAAAAACACTGTGCCACCTTCCAGCCTGGTTACATGGGACAATGTCTCTCAGCTCAACTCCACAGACTTCATAGGAGACAGTTACTGAGGACAGTCGAAAATAATATTAAATGTATTGCAATATTTTGTGTGTGTGTCCGAACTTGTATATTATGTGTTTTTCATTAACTCTGAGACATTTCCATACGTTTCTAGTGCAGGTATCAGTAGTTTTAGTACATACAATCTAATTAAATCCTGTCTGTCTGAGTATTTAGTCAAGAAGATCTGTGAGAAGATATTTTGACTTTGTACAAAAGCAAATTTAGAAGCTGTTGTTTTTATTCTTTTTAATACTACTATATGAGGAATGCATGTTATAGCTCCTGTGTTTTTGTGACTTCTCCCTTTATGAAGAAAAGGCTGTATTTTTGTAATTCACAATACAACACCACGTGTATGATAGAAAGTCAACTGAGACACTGGGAATATGATCTTATTGTAAATAGCGTGCAGTCTTCAAATAGGCAGGCTTAATTCAGGATATATGACTATTTTTTGCCCATTTGAGGACACAAGCGCACTGGTAAAAGCTTTTTTTCTTTTTCACCTTTTTTTGGTCAGGACATATCACACACACACACGCGGGTGGCACTATTTATCCACTCCAGCACGAGTCACTCAACTCCCAGCCTAATTTACAGTAGGCCTACATTTCGCAGACATTTTGAAGTAGTTTTCCCTCGCTTGTGCGAGTGCTCAGTATCTGTAAGTTTCATTCTGATTAATGTCATCTGTATGATAATACAATCTTTTTATTTGGGACATTGTTTGTTGTTTCAACAATCTGAGTTTTGTCTTTTTTGTTTTCTGTGGCACACTCGACAAGAAGGGTAATGCACAATATGTTACCGCCATGTTGTCCCCTCTTCCCCATCACAACAGTATATCCACACACACGCGTTTTCAGACTTTAGACGACGGTTTGTGTTATATTGATGATAATATTGCGCCCTCTTGTGGCAGAATAATTGCAAGTCCTATTCTGTAAAAACAAATCCTGCATATCTATCTTTTTATAATGGAAATTATTCTTTACTAATGCTTCATTTCACTCATAAACAGCTGCCACACCTTTTGACCGATCAGTTTCCATTACTTTTCCCGTAATTTGTGATTACTGGACTTTTAAATAACCTAAATAAACAGAGATTTTACTCACAATGGGCATTTAGTACATTTTATACATTTATCCCAATATTTTAACTAGAACAATTTATATACACTATAGAGCTGTCGTTTTTTAATATTTTGTCTACCTTTTCAAATTACATTACTTTTCCAGGCCTGATCATTACAATTTTAAACTTCTCTGATATTTCCAGGTCAGTGTTATTGTCAAAACTATTAAAATGTTTTCATTTATTAAAATAAAGCTGAAATAAGATAAAATATAAATATTACATTAAAAAAAAACTTAAGCGAAAATGTAAATGTTTCCTTGAAGTGAAGTACTAAAATGCAAATACAAATAAATTGAAGTTAAATAGGAATATATACAAAACTAATAAAAATGACAAAAGCACAAAATTACTAAAATAAATAAACGCTATTTCAAAATAACTTTTTTACATAACTTTTTGGGTCTGGTTCTCAAGGGAGCACCTGGAGATGTTGCTTGTACTCGCACTTTATGCGACACACTTATCCTAAAAGCTGTCCTCATTACTTTCCTCCTGACTGCTCTCCTCTCAATCTTCTTTTCTCTTGAACATGGTAGATAATGATAATGATTTTTATTTTTATTTTACTAACATTAATGACACGGACAACAGCAAGAATATTAGGCTGCTGTCACTTTAAGAAGGAAAGCACGAAAGGAATAACTGACACGCATCCGGTTTCTTTCTCAACTGTTACCTTATGACATAACCAAGAGAATGGACTATATGCACGGTTACTTCCTGGTTGTCCTTAAGCCAGCTCGGGCATTTCCGGTGAACTGTTAGTTGTTCATTCTATAGTCGCTGTACATTGACACAAAACCATCAATGGTTGACTTTTTAATGTTGTATTCATATTTTAATGCACTTATCACATTTACCTAATTTTCCAATAAACCAGTTTTATTGATTGCAATAAAGACGAATCTATTGGGACCGTTTAAAAACGCTGTGTCTGTAATTAGACGCGCACAGGCATGTTTTCCCCCAGCACTTCAAATGTTATTTTTTAATGTGATGACCGCAAACATTATTTGTTCATCCTTCTGAGGTTGTCCCCACTGTAAAACCGAACGTTTAAAAATGTAGGAAATTCAACATTTGATAGAAAAAACTTATTTAAAAATAAAAAAAGGCAATAATTACCACTTTAACCAGCAGGTGGTGGCAAAGTAGCATTTATTTATGCATATCAGCCATTTACTCTAATTGTTTTTCACTTCGTTTTTGACTAAATATAAAACATTATAAAATAACTAGGTTTAAAAATACATTTTGTCAATGTGAAGTATGAAGTACTCAAAAAATCTTAAGAAAAATAATAACTTTTCTTGTGATTCATGACAGAAAGCGAGCACCGTGCTTTCCCTTTGTAATCACAGCAGCTGTCAGTCAGTGCAGCGCAAGATCAATGATTTCAGCACACTTGTAAAAACACACATTTTATTCAATTAATCTATCTAAAGTGCACAATAAATATTTAATTTTTGAAGCTTTGTGAAAATTGATGGTCGAATTGAATTTAGCCGAGGAGGAACAATGAGGTACGTCTTTATTTATTTATTTTTTATAACGTCTTACGTTTGAATAACTAAATTAATGCTATGCCTGACTATTTAAGTGACTATATTCTGATTATAAACTAAGTATCACACTACTAATGCTCAACACACCAGCAAATGACATCTCACCGGAAGTTTTCGAGCTGGCTTATATTAATGCGGAAGTTCTAAAGAACGCTCCGTGCATATGGCCCATACTTGCCGAGACAGGTATTTTGACATAATTTTGTGTATGTGTCCGTTCAAGCGCGAGTCCCGATTTTCGCCTCTTCTTCCGCTTTTAAAATCGTTTGAATGTGTTAATTGGCGAGACAAAACACGTCCAAATGATAAACTCTCACTCTATGATGGTTAAATTTAGCAGTTAATCCGCGAATCACATGCATGCCGAACCGTTTTACCTTATCAGTATGGATCACGGATTAACTGCGATCCGTTGCACACCTAATAATTAAAGAACACACTTATCATCGTAATTGCTATCTTACCAGAGAAGGAGAAAAATCCTCCTCCAGGAAGTAAACGTGTCCCTGTGAACCGGTCCCCAAATATATTGGTACTCAAAAGCGCTTCCCTATGTTTTCTGGTGTGCATTGTTTATTTTTTACCGCGCATGCGTACCTGCATACCACTTATGTGCACCCCTGATAATAACTATAATAGAAGGCCAAACACTTGTTCCTTGTTTTCCTGGACCATGGCACTCGATATAAAAGTTAATATGAGAAAAATTGGATGTCAAAATTGACTCTATTAATTGTATTCATAATAAAGCATCAACAAATCATGTTAAGCTTTATTTTTGCTCATTGTAAACTGCTTTTCTAGCCATTATGTGAGGTGAAATTAATGGCATTGTTTAATATTTCTGCACAGGTAGCCTACAGTATATTCTCCATGAAAAAGAGAAAGCAGAAAACATGCTGGCTCTGCTTAAAAGAAGTCACCATATGCCTGACAAAAATAACACGTAAAACAAACTGAAATACTGCCTAAGTTCACACAAAACAGTTTGGTTTCTTCATAGACCTTTATTTCATCATTATAATATTTTATTTACGATACACTTTCAGAAACACAGTAGAAGTTTTGAGGCAAACAGTACAGTTTCAGGGATATGTTACTGTTTTGGCTCAGTTTGGAAAACAACATCCTGCAGTTAATATAATCCTCGTCGCTTTATATTAGCGTTGCTTCGTGTGGAACAGAAGGATTGGTATTTTCAGCAATGACATGACGTCATGAGGGGCCTTCAATGAGCGAGGCTGGTAGATTGAGATGAGAGAGCATCCACTTTATGCATGCTGCCATATTATGACTGCACTGCTAGTGACAGCCACGTTCAAGTTCTGAATCTTCAGAGACATTTCATCCAATCATGAAATTGCATATCCACGTCTTAGATCTCAAGACTTCTCATGTCCCTTTGATTTTTCAATCTTTTTGAACAGCCACCAGCTGTTACCCAAAGGTGATATATATGCAGTCATGCTTTTATACATTTGTCCGATGTGGTGACATGAAGCGTCCTGTTCATCCCTGATTGAATTCTTTAGCTGTTTTTCATTTGAAATATCAGCTCTGGAGCCAATGGTTAGTCGACTTGTATCCATTTGCATGTAGTTGGGAAACCAAAACATATGATTTAATCACAATAAAAAAATAATACTGACCATGATCAGAGCAATCATTGGAATTTCAGATGGTTTGCATAAAAAATTGTGGCTCAGATCCTAAGTGTCACCTGATCCAGAGAATGACTGCATCACAACAACCCCAAAACATACACATATCCATTTCAAATCAAAGGGTTTGTTCATTATATTCACACATACTGTATATTTGTGTGTATTTTCTTTTTTATGTGTGTGTTTTGTAAGCAAATGTGTGTAGAAGACACACAGGAAATGCAACAGTCTTTGTCTTTCGTTCTGTATAACATCAATACATCTCAAAAGAGCCCCACAAAGGTATCAGAAATCTACAAGACATTCAAAACTGCTCCATACAACATGAAGTCCCACTTGAATCCATTTTACTAAAGCGCCAAGTGCTGATTAATGTTTTGCTGAGTCCTCCAGGCCACAGAGGGCGCTCATACAGATGACTCCCTTGCCGTTTTAGAGCGAAGAGCCTTGGTGCGGCTCAAGAAGGGATAAGTTGTGCAGATACAACCTGAGGCCACTGTTAGGCCCAGACTGACCCATGCACAGAAGATGGACCATCCGTAACCGTGGTCTACGTCACCGGGCAGACCGTAGATGAAAGGAGGGTTCCTGGATAGGTCATATGAGACACTGGCTGCGTAGGTGCACAGTGAGATTGTGCAAAAGATTCCTGTGGGAAAGAAGAAGTTTTGAGATTACTGATCCAACACATAAGAATCCCCCCAAAAAATAAACATCTGAACTCTTCACCTCATGTAATGTAAAAAGAGTGAGAGAAAGGAATTATAAATATGATAGATAGATAGATCGCGACCAATAAAAAAGTATGTTCTATACAGTAGGAATATGGATAGTATGAATGAAATTTGTATGTAATATCCATATTGTCTCATTTTTGAAGGAATCGGTTGAATAAATGATTAATTGACTGACTCATAAAGATAAGGGCTGCATCCAAAAATCCAGCGAAAAATAGTGCGTGAAAAAAGAGTGCATCTGATGAACACTATACTATCCCATGAGGCCACAGGAGAGAAGTTGTGAATGGCAGTGAAGCGAGCAACTGACGCTCTAGGTCACATGACAATGACAACATGACGAATGTATTATAACCAGGTTTCATTCATACTACACACATTCATACTATATAGAATGCTGTGGTGCGTTCAAAATTGCATACTTTCTAGTAGGTACTACTTTTGAATTTGAATTTACTTCTCGACCATTAAAAAATTATGTTCTATATATTATGAATATGGGTAGAATGATGCTGTGTCCGAAATCGAATACTTCCCTACTACATAGTATGCTATAAACAGTATGCCAAAAGAGTAGTATGTCTGAATACAGTAGGTGAAAGGTCCCCAAATAACCTACTACTTCCGCCAAGATTCTGAAGTGTGCATTCGATGGACACTATACTATCCCATCAGGCCGCGGGAGGGGATTTATGAATGGAAATGAAGAGACGCAACGGACGCTGGTAGGTCACGTGACAGTATTAACATGGCAGATGTAGTATGTCTGAATTTCATTCATACTACCCATTTTCATACTATATAATGCAAACGGTCACAAAGTAAATTCAAATTCAAATGTAGTACCTACTCAGTACGTGATTTCGGATGCAGCGTGAATGAAATTCAGACGTACTACATCCGTCATGTTGTTACTGCCTAACAGCGTCAGTTGCATCATTCATAAATCCTCTTCTGCGGCCTAATGGGATAATAAAGTGCTCATCGAATGCGTCACAAAGTAATTACTTATTCAAAAGAAGACCATATTCCTGTTTTGGACGCAGCTAGACACTTGTCTCATTTCTGAATGAATCCATGGTTTTGAACAAATCATTTGAAAGAATGATTCACTTACAAATTCATTTGCTGCCACCTACTGGTGTAATGATGTAATCAGCAGAAAGAGTCACTGAAAAATCCCCACTACTAATAAATATTTTATATATATATATATATATATATATCGTCTTGTTCACATATATATAAGACAGAAGGAGATAAACAGACAAGACGTGGGAGAATGAACAAGGTAGACAACAACTTGGAAAGGAAAGAGAACCACCTACGAGAAAGTGTGCGACTGGGCGAAACGAGTAACAAGTAGCCAAGAAAAAAGAGGAGAAAGTTAGATAATAAGGCCGAATAAGCAGAATTGTGTACCTGCCATAAGGAACAGGAGTCCAGACACATGCTGGGTGAGGCTTTCCTCCCAGAAAAATCCCACGGCGGCCACAATGCTTCCACACAGCATTACGGCAGCAGCCATGCCCAAGAACCCCGCCGTGATGCGCCGCAGATCTGAACACCACAGAAAAACACACTGTTTCCATGACTACCACCCACTTATCCAACAACTCACACTATATAGCTATGGGTAACACCTTATCTTTAGGAACTTTCACTGAGCTGTGTGGGCTCAATTATCGCTTCTGACTCTATGCAAAGTTTTGGAGCTGCTGATTGCAGATATTGATTCAGTAAGTTTAATTTGGAGGTATATCACATTATATCACATTGTAGAATCTGATTGGGACACATGCATGGAGGAAGAAAAGCTTAATTAGGAGGCATTTTAACGAGGGCTGTAATTAAGGCTTGTAGGCTCCCTCGAGACTTGCTAAGTTACAACATCATAAGAGCTAATAAGATTCCTTCCAACAGAAAATGACATTTGACCAAGTTTGTGTACCGTGGGGCACATAATCATATCATGGTGATGCAAGAAAAGGTTGTGATTACATATTCATGACAGGACATGCAATAACCGCATTAGCACAAAACACATGAGCTGTATTCTTATTACAGAATAGACAATAGAACCCAATGGCTGTCTATCTTAGAATTTAAACAGGAAATTGGATTTTTTTAGCCAGTAGCCTTTAGTTAAAGTCCTTATTTGGTTGAATTGTTGATATTTTTGAGCAGTTTTTCCAGAAGAGAAACACTTTTAAATACATTTTTTTAAAAGCCATTGTTTTTTGTTTCTCTTCAGCTTTTTACATCTAACTATGGAAGCTTGTTTCCGCCATGGAATTAAAAAAAAAAAAGATAATTGCGACTTTTTATTCTCGCAATTCTGACTTTTTTTCTCAGAATTTCTTGATATAAAGTTGCAATTGCAAATTATAAAGTCAGAATTGTGAGATATAAAGTCGCAATTGCGAGATATAAACTCCATATAAACTATATAAACGCAATTCTGATTTTTCTCGCAATTCGAGTTTATATCTCACAATTATGACTTTTTCGCACAATTATGCCTTTTTTTTCTCGCAATTCGGGTTTATATCTCAGAATTCCCAGAATTGTGAGATATAAACTCGCAATTGCGAGTTATTAAGTCCAATTCTGAGGGGGAAAAAGGACTGACTTTTTTTTATCAGAATCGCAAATTAATATCACAATTCTAAATTTTTATCTCGCAATTGCATGTTACAAAGTCAGAATTGCTAGATATAAACTCGTAATTCTGACTTTTTTTTGCGAGTATATATCTAGCAATTCTGACTTTGTAACACGCCATTGCGACTTTATATCATGCAATTCTTATATCAAAATTCTTTTTATTCAGAGGTGGAAACAAGCTTCCATATCAGTTCTTTCATGAGGGGTAAAAATTAAAACTTTTTATATAGAACTTTTTAATGTAAAACTTTTTATATTTTATTTTCAGGTGTCAGGTGTTTTAGAAACTTTTATGGGTTCCCATCATGATCATTTTATAGATTTTGTTTTAATTCATTTTTTTTTTTTTTTTTTTTTTATGAATTAAACAGCACATAAACATACTTTATCACTAGAGAAAAACTGAAATAACCTCTTTAACATGAAAGTATAATGTAATCATTTAAGACATTTAAGACCCTGTGGAACACAAAACCAGTCACAAAATGGGTCAATTTTTTACAAATGAGATTTATACATCATTGAAAGCTTTCATTTGATGTATGGTTTGTTAGGATAGGACAAGAAGATACAACTGGAATCTGAGGGTGCAAAAAAATCTAAATATTGAGAAAATCGCCTTTAAAGTTGTCCAAATGAAGTCCTTAGCAATGCATATGCACTCACAAAAATAGATTTTTGATATATTTACGATAGAAAATTTACAAAATAGCTTCATGGAACATAATCTTTACTTAATACCCTAATGATTTTTGGCATATAAATCAATAATTTTGACCCATTCGATGTATTGTTGACTATTGCTACAAATACACCCGTGCCACTTATGACTGGTTTTGTGGTCCAGGGTCAGAACCTTTTTGGCATATACAGAACCCCCACTGAACCTTTTTTTCTAAGAGTGTACAAAGCACATATTTCAGATAATGTTAACACAAGTATTTATAATATTTTTATTTTTCACTCCATAAATATCAATCAATGTAAATTAAATGCATGGATCATATTGAGTTTAATAATCCGTTATATTTGCTAATACCAAATAACATGTAAATTTCCTATCCAAAATAAAATTTTTGATCTATTTGATTTTAAAATCCAGATCCTCAGTATGGTCCTTCTGTGTATTGTCAATAGGCACAACTGAATTTAGTAAAAAATCACAATTAAATCATTGTCAGAGCAAATATTTACATGGCAGACGTCCTTCCTGTTGGTCTTCGGTATTTTTACACTGCACAGTTTTCACAATGCAAAGCACACTTAACTTCAGCTTGCATGCACTGCTTAATATTCAATGCATATCAAGAGCTACACAAGGCAGTGAGGAAGCTTTGGGCGACTTACGTAAGAGGTGCCACTCGTCCTGCTGTATGGTCCTTGTCAGGTTGAGGGGGATGTTCCTGAGTCTAATGGGTTGGGAGAAATGGTACTTGACAGATGTGCATCGCTCCGCAATACCTGCACAGGGATCACACACTCGTTTAGGACAAATTCTGCCCTTCAAATGCAGCTCTGTAAAGGTCTTACCAATGAAATACCTCTCAAATCTTCTAGGATGAGATACTAAAAAACACCTTCTTGCTTCACCTTAAAATCCTTGTAGTGTTGTTGCTGTTATAATGCATTTCTGTTTGCACTAATCTCTGCTACTTCATTTGTTTTGTTTGTCTTTCCCTGGACGTTCCAGCACTGAGCCAAGAACAAGTATAGAGCCAAGCACTGCTGAAACACCCGCCTCCCCGACAGAGTGACCTTCTGTCATTATTTCCGCCTGGGTTCACACCATACCACACAGATTTGGCAGGCGTTGTGAGCCGATTCTAAGAGCTGAGTAGACACTGCAGTAATCATGCAGCAAGCCTGAGATGTATAGTTAAGTAAAAAGACACTGTTTACGGTCAGCTACATGACACTTCATTCACTCTGAAAAATGAATTCAGTCTGGCTAGTTCCTATCAGTTTCTTAAAAACGTGTGGGTGAAATTGAAATGTGCCTTCTCTGAATTGACTACATTTACTTCAGAGCCAAGCCAGTGAGAAACCTCGAAAAAAGGCTAGATGTGCACTTCTGTATTCACTGATAATGAATTCAACTCTGTAAGTTTTCTCACAGTGATATTAAATTGCAGCCATGTACTTAATGAATACTAAAACTAGTATTCCCAACTGTTGAACCAATTTCCCATGACTTTTCCTATCGTGATTACTGCCTAAGGATTATGAAATATCATAGTGAGTTCTTTTATAGAGATAGCTCTCATAAACAGCACTTTCTAGCTAATACATTTTTTGAGATACCCAAATAGAATAAATATATATATATATATATATATATATATATATACACACACACAAAAAAAAGGATATTTTAAACAGAAATGTCAGGCTTCTGAAAAGTATGTTCATTTCTGTGCACTCAATACTTGGTTGGGCCTCCTTTTGCATGAATTACTGCAGCAATGCGGCGTGGCATGGAGTCAATCAGTCTGTGGCACTGCTCAGGTGTAATGGAAGCCCAGGTTGATTTGATAGCGGACTTCAGCTCATCTGCATTGTTGGGTCTGGCATATCGCATCTTCCTCTTCACAATACCCCATAGATTCTCTATGGGGTTCAGGTCAGTTGAGTTTGATGGCCAATCAAGCACAGTAACACCACGGTCACTGAACCAGCTTTTGGTACCTTTGGCAGTGTGGGCAGGTGCCAAGCTTCCTTCTGCTGACCAGCATCTCCATAAAGCTTGTCAGCAGCAGGAAGCATGAAGTGCTCTAAAATTTCCTGGTAGGTGGCTGTGTTGACTGTGGACTTCAGAAAACACAGTGGACCAACACCAGCAGATGACATGGCAGCCCAAATCATCACTGACTGTGAAACTTTACACTGGACTTCAAGCAACATGGTTTCTGTGCCTCTCCACTCTTCCTCCAGACTCTGGGACCTTGATTTCCAAATGAAATGCAAAATTTACTTTCATCTGAAAAGAGGACTTTGGACCACTGAGCAACAGTCCAGTTCTTTTTCTCCTTAGCCCAAGTAAGACACTTCTGACGTTGTCTTTGGTTCAGAAGTGGCTTGGTACGTGGAATGTGACAGTTGTAGCCCATTTCCTGAAGATTTCTGTGTGCGGTGGCTCTTGATGCACTGACTCCAGCTTCAGTCCACTCCTTTTGAAGCTCTCCTAAGTTCTTAAATCGGCTTCGCCTGACAATCTTCTCAAGCCTGCAGTCATTCCTTTCACTTGTACACCTTTTCCTAGCACACTTTTTCCTTCCAGTCAACTTTCCATGAATATGCTTTGGCACAGCACTCTGTGAACAGCCAGCTCTTTCAGCAATGACCCTCTGTGGCTTATCCTCATTGTAGAGGGTCTTGATAATCGTCTTCTGGACAACTGTCAAGTCAGCAGACTTCCCCATGACTGCTGTTGGGATTACTGACCTAAACCCAGTATTTATACCCTGAGAATGGTAATTTAATAGAACTTGAAATTACATATTCATTATAATATTAAATATAAATTAAATATAAATATTTGAGATACTGATTTTTTTATTTTAATGAGCAGCAAGCTGTAATCATCAAAATGAAAACAAAAAAGTCTGGAAATATTTTACTTTATGTCTAATAAATCTAGAATATATTTAAGTTTTACTTTTTGAATTAAATTACAGAAAAAAAAAGAAAAAAAAACTTTTTCATGATATTCTAATTTATTGAGATGCACCTGTATATATATCAGGCATAACATTATGACCTCTGACATTTGAAGTGAATAACTTGTTAGTTAGTGGGATATATTAGGCAGCAAGTGAACATTTTGTCCTCAAAGTTGATGTGTTAGAAGCAGGAAAACCGTAAGGATTTGAGCGAGTTTGACAAGGGCCAAATTGTGATGGCTAGACGACTGGGTCAGAGCATCTCCAAAACTGCAGCTCTTGTGGGGTGTTCCCGGTCTGCAGTGGTCAGTATCTATCAAACGTGGTCCAAGGAAGCAACAGGCAACAGGCGAACCGGCGACAGGGTCATGGGCGGCCAAGGCTCACTGATGCACGTGGGGAGTGAAGGCTGGCCCGTGTGGTCTGATCCAACAGACAAGCTACTGTGGCTCATATTGCTCAAGAAGTTAATGCTGGTTCGGATAGAAAGGTGTCAGAATACACAGTGCATCAGTTTGTTGCATATGGGGCTGCATAGCCACAGACCAGTCAGGGTGCCCATGCTGGCCTGGTCTAATGAATCACGTTTTCTTGTACATCACGAGGATGGCCGGGTGCACATGCGTCGCTTACCTGGGGAACACATGGCACCAGGATGCACTACGGGAAGAAGGCAAGCCGGTGGAGGCAGTGTGATGCTTTGGGAAATGTCCTGCTGGGAAACCTTGGGTCCTGCCATCCATGTGGATGTTACTTGGACACGTACCACCAAAAGGGGGGCCAACACAATATTAGGAAGGTGGTCATAATTTTATGTCTGATCGGTGTGTATATATATATATATATATATATATATATATATATATATATAAATAATATTACATATAGACCTATAAATATTTAAAAAATGGTGCTAGAGACAAGGTCATGGGATCAATTCTCAGGGAATGAATAAACTGGTAAAGTGTATGAATGCAATGCAACTTGCTTTGAATAAAAGTTTCTGCCAATTGCATATGTAAAGTCTATACACATTTTGACTTGTTGATGTGTAAATATGTCGTAATCATATAGTACTACACTCTAAAAAAATGCAGGGTTAAAAACAACCCAAGTTGGGTTAAATATGGATAAACCCAGTGGTTGGGTTAAATATTTGCCCAACCTGCTGGGTAGTGTTATTTAACACTACTGAAACTACTGATTAAAAAATCAACCCAAAATAGGTTGGAAATTAAAAATCAGACATATAATTACTAGAGGCAACAGTAATAATCAAAAGGTTGAACATTTATTAATAAGCAATGTAATAAATGTTAATTTATTAAACATTAATAAATGTTCATTTCCAACCTATTCGGGGTTCATTTTATTTGAGCAATATAGAAATTTCCAAACAATAGTTGAGTTAAATAAAACTATCTAAATTTAAGGGTCAAACATTTAACCCAACCGCTTGGTTCAAAACAACCCAGTTGCTGGGAGTGTCCATATTTAACCCAACTTGGGTTACTTTTCACCCAGCATTTTTTAGAGTGTAATGCAATATAAATGATTTTATAATATAGTGTACTCCTACTGATCCATATATCACTAGCAAGCATCAAGTCATAAATGATGAACAGAAATAAAGAGAATTTTGATCTTCCGGTTGCCATGGCACACTCAACCTGAGCTAATTCCATTGTGATCTGATGAGAAGTTCTTTAGAGTGCCTCTCTTCTTTGATGGGCTGATTCGGGGACTCATGCTAATAGACTGTGTCACAAATCAATGCCTGGGTGCCGAAGGTCAAGTGATCTGTGTGACTTTGGGCTTGATTTAAATGCAAGGTGGCACACGGCTTCCGCTTTTAATCTTGACATGATCAGATCTCTGTAATCTGTATTGACTATGAATAATCACTCATTTCCTGTGCTTTTTTTCACCTTGAGACTTTCATCTCTTTCAAAGGAAACTTTTGCGAAACAGCTAGCCTGGTTGGCAATTTCATAAAGTTTTGTTCTGTTGAGCTCTATCATGCATGAAATTGATTTGCAGAAAGTGCCTTTGCAGTAAAATAAACAGGTCAAGAGAGAGACAAAAATGTCAGGCACTAGTGTCAGCAAAAAGTCCATTAAGCTTAAGTTCGGATAAGTGTCAGAACAAAAAGGATTAAATCGATATTTCTTCCAGGAAACGAGTATGCACAAGCTAAATATTCATCCACACTCACCTATATTTTTGACGCAACACACCATGCAGACCATCACCATCATCATCACTCACAATTCACAAATACAAAGCCTGCACATTTTCCAGAACTAACGACGGAAATGGTAAAGAATCAACAATTCCGGTTCCGATTCGATTTCTTAACGATTTGTTTTTAAAATAAATAAATAAATAAATAAAAATAATAATAATAATAATAATAATATATATATATATATATATATATATATATATATATATATATATATATATATGAATAATCACTCATTTCCAATATATATATATATATATATATTTTTTTTTTTATTATTTTTTTTTTTTTAAACGAAACAATCAAAAACATTAATTTATTACACTACTTGTCACAACAAGATTTAATGTACATCTTTAAATGCACAACTAGTCAGAAGCTGACTGCACTGATTTAATGTCACGATCCTTGAGTAACAATATCGTGTTAAAAGCTCTACGATTGATTAATAGCTACTGTTTTGATTCACAGAAAAGAACCAGCTCGTTAGAATCATTTGTTCGGTAATCTGACTTCTGTGGTCGCGCTGTCTGTTTTATACTCTGAAAAGAGACGACTCGTCAGAATCATTCGTTCGGGAATCGAACTACACTAGTGCCGCTGTTTGTTTTGAGTCAACTAAAAAGAGCCTACTCATAAGAGTCATGTGTTCGGGAATCGGATAACACCAGTCGCGCGTGTTTGCTCGCGTTATAGATTCAATGCAGAAAACACTGTCGAGTTATTGTAGCTGTAGAAAGAAAGAATACACGTTTGAGAAGCCTAACAGAGCTGAACTTCATGAACATCGTTCGGTTCTCGTAGGATAGCCTACTAAAAACAGAACCGGTTCTCACCCTAGCCAGAACTAAGCAAACATTGGATTTTTTCTTCGTTGTAATGAACTTTCCACCCAGGTCTTACCCTTCGAAATGAGGTTGTCAATATCCCTGTCCATTCCCTGGAAGTAGCATTTCCTCCAAAGTCCAGAGTAGGTAGAGAAGAGCGGGCGCCCGCACTCCGTCTCCAAAATGCCCATGCCCAAAATCGCCCTCCAGTTCTCCAACAGTTCCTCCTCTCGACTCCCTACATGAATGGGCTTCATGAGAGCCAGGTTGCGCTTCGCATTCCCACTGTCCACCAAAGGCAGGTGATAGATGGGCATCTCCCTGTTCTTTTGGTCGTTGGACTCCGAGCCGTACTGGTCGCAGTTCTCCTTGTGTCTCCTGGTGTTGGTTTCGTACCAGTGGTCGGTAAAGATCGCCGTGACCAGCAGCATGAGCGCGAGCAGGCTCATGGACAAGCTGATCGCCGTTACAAGAGCCCGTTTCTCCATGTCTCCAACATCCGCGCAACTCACTCAGTCATCTCTCACATGAAGCGTACTTTCCTCGCCTTTTCCCGGGACAATGCAGCGCTTTGAGCAGCGATCTGTCATTACAGGTGAATGAGCGGAGTGTGTCTGCCCGTGCGGTACTGTGGGCATCTGTATGGGGATGCGCGATGTCCGTGCGTGTGTGTTTACCTGCACTCTGCTCGGCGTTTGTGCATCTTTCTTTATCCGCAGTAGTCGCTTGTCTTACTTTCCTTTTTCCTGATAAGGATGATGCATCCACGTAGAACAATATTTCATCGTGCAACTGAACGCGCGTGTGGGAATGTCAAGGTTGTCGCGCGCCTACTGTGCCAACAATAGCTATGGGTGTGTCAAGGAGACAGGCGAGGCGGTTTCCTGCGAGCGCGCGACTGAACTGTTATGATGGTGGTGATGATGATGGTGATGATGACTACAGTTTGACCAGGCGAACATCAATGCAGCAGAAGACCATTATTCAAAGGAGAAAAACAACTCAAGATACTTGATTAGACTGCAAAATATTCTTAAGAAATGTTTTCCAGTGTTCTAGTAACAAACACAATGTCTATTATGATAACATGATAAATATTTTAATGCAATACTTGCGCCCATGTTTTTTTTTAACATTTATAGCCAACCATCTTCCACAAGAAGTTTGATTCATTTACTGTTTATACAGTGAATGAAAAATACTTTCATTGTACCTCGAATACATGTGAGTGTACACAATATTTTTGAGAGGTTTTTATTTAGTTACTTCATTATTGAACAAAATGTGACTTTCATAACAAGGTCAAGCTCTTAAAAATAAAAGTTCCAACGGGGTTGGTTAGAGTTACAGTGATGCCACACAACATTTTTTTTTTTTGTCAATTTAACATAATTAGTGTGGTCCAGATATTTGGAGTTAAGATGCTTATTTACACTAAGTGAAAATAGCAATATATTCTATTTACACTAAGTGACAATAGCAGCATTTCTTAGCGATATGCTATTTACACTAGGTGAAAATAGCGATAGATTCTGTTTACACCATGTAAAAGTATCAGTTCTTTGCAATAAGAGTAAATAGTAATTAGATGCTATCTATACTTTATATTGGCAGATACTATTTGCACCTCAGTATTTTTGTACATTAACAGGATGCAGTAATATCATAGAGTGTAAATGATTATATTTATTAAAATTATTAAATGGATGCTGCCTTATTGGGAGAATAAAAACTCTCCTGATACCTCCCCCTAAGCCTACCCAATAAACACTTTTAATATTATTAAACATTCGTTCGCAGTTTATTTTCAGTTTTATTGAAAATAAATGTGAGCTTGACAAAAGGCGGATTCAAACCCGAGTCGATCGCGTTAAAAGCCAGGTGTGCGAACCTTACTCTCTACCATGGTTGCCAGGTTTACAAAACAAAACCCACCCAATTGCTACTCAAAACTAGCCCAAAACTTTTTATCGATTTTTTTTACAGATAAATATCAATAAAAATCATATTATTTCGGGTTGCTTCAAATCGTGGACATGAAAAACAACCAGCGGCAACAGTGTTAAAGAAGCCCAATTCAGCGAGAAAACCGCAGACTTAGCAACACTGCTCGCTACTGCTGCGCCACTGAAGACCTTGAATTCCGCGTAACTTTTTTAAAACTCGAGTGGCCCAACCAGACATTGGTGGGCGGAGCTAGTGTAAATAGCGTTTGCCAACAAGGAACGCTATTTGCACTTAGTGTAAATAGACACTCCGATTTTGGCATTTCAATGAACTCAGAATTTTAAGGCAACCAGGTAACTTACTTTTTTAAGTTAAACCAACAATTGACCAATCCTTAAAAAATGTCTTAGTGTAAAGAACATTTTAATATTCTAAGGAACCTTT
This sequence comes from Elopichthys bambusa, assembly GCA_037101425.1. Lineage (NCBI taxonomy): Eukaryota > Metazoa > Chordata > Actinopteri > Cypriniformes > Xenocyprididae > Elopichthys > Elopichthys bambusa. The sequence goes on along the minus strand of CM074452.1, from coordinate 19,905,960 downwards.
TTCCACTACAAAGACCTTTTTGTGGATCGGAAAGGTTCCACTAATGTTAAAGGTCCTTCATGGAACCGTTAATGCCAGTAAAGAACCTTTATTTTTAAGAATGTATATGACATTGATATGCATCTGTGCATTAAAATTAGACCAATATATGAACTAGGTCAATATTTAGTCATTCTACACTGGTTAATGAATGTAGCATTTAATGAATGTAGCATAAATATAAATAAATATATATATAAATAATAAATTAGATTTATTAAAACATATTACATATCTAAAATTAATAATATTTTTTAATAAATATTAAGATATTGAGAACTGATTGATTAGAAAAATAATTAAAACAGCCCTCACCGGACATGACTGCAGACCCACAAAAGATAGAAAAGAACTGAAAATGAATAAAATAATGCACATGCATAAAAACCTGAACAATAGGTTGGAACACAAATCTAGAGCAGCCAGGAAAGAACACCTCTCTATAAGCTATACAGGCCAACTCTTATGTGCGTTGGTTGTTTGATAACTGCCGTCATGCTGAGACCTTGATCTGTGCCAGTGCATGCTTTAATAATCAGTCAATAAATTGCATCCTGGATGTGTGCCTGGCATTTGAGAAATAAATTAGACTGAATCGTACTGGCTCATAAAACCTTCAGAACAACCACATGGTGTAAGTACAAATGTGTTCAGAAGCTCACTCTTGGCACACACTCCTCTGTGATTCGGAAATAAATAGCGCTGAATCATAATCCTGTCTGAGCTGAAAGAGAAGAAGATGGAGGAAGAAGTATGAGACTGTTTTGTAAGTCACAACCACATGGAGAATCCTGACAACTGTTAATTTGTCAACTGTCAGTGATTTGTCACATATTTGGAGAGATATATGTGAGAAAAACAGAGCTCAAACCGCTTTGTGTAACTTGCGAAATGAAGAAAATCCATGTAGAAAACCACAACCTATCACTGTTATCATTACATACAAATCAGAAAATAACAGTAAATAACGAAATGCTAAAATGTATACTACTGCAGCCAATGATCTAACAGTGAAAGAGTACGAAATCACACTTCAAGGAAATTTCAGTTGCCCCCGTTTTTGTCACTATTGTGCTCTGTTACACATAAATAAATAAATTCAGTTCTATTCTATTCTGTTCTACACTGAATACTCGGTTTCTATTTTTGGTGTCCTAAAGTAGACTTTTGTAGTATAATTGTGACTTCACTGTGAAGTCATCTTATGAGTCGGACTTCTCGCAAAAAAGGTTAGTCAGTGACAGAGCCAAACTTCTGCTTTCTTATACAATATGTTAAGTTAAAATATTGTTATAAATTATTATGAATATATTGTTATGTTTTATTGCCATATTTAATATTTAATGTACATGTAATTAGGGTTATTCATTTTTTTTCTGCATTCTCTCTGGATTTCATTATTATTTCTTTACTTCTTTACTGGATCAAGAAGAGTGTATCTTTTTAATTAAAAGTTCTTTGTGCACTAGCCTTATATTAAAGATAATAAGTATCAATACAAGACAAGCCAGTTATCAAACCAGTGTCACTCATTTAAACTAAAAGAAAAAAATTAAAAATAAAGAAAACGCTAATTTAATAGAATGTTTCGGACACGAATTGTGTAAAATGTCCCTCAGAAGCAGGTTGCGGGTGTATATGCGCCTCTGGTCATCTGACCCAACCCATCCTCCTCCTCCTCCTCCTGTCTTCATCCTCCCATTCCAGGCATTCTCCAGTATACGAGCGCAGCGCATGCGCAGTGGAGCTCACGGGAAGCCATGTTAAAGTTAGTCAAGTACTGAGACTGAGATTCCCTTCTGACGCCGTATGTTTATTTTTTTCCGTTTTTCTCCTTTCGTCCGTGTCAGGGCCCCCAGCAATTAACACTGATAGTTAGAGCCGGAGTCCCCACGATGAACTCTAGTTTCGATCTGTCCAGGCGAAATCCGCAAGAGGATTTCGAGCTTATCCAGAGGATAGGCAGCGGGACCTACGGGGATGTTTACAAGGTAAAAATGTGTTTTCTACAAATAAGGCTCGTCTTCTGGACTGTTCAGTCCACATTTAAAGGGCCCGTTCTTTAGAATAAAACTAATGTGAGGCATATGGGAGTTTAAATGTTGTAGGTCTGCAGTCTTGAAGATTGTACTTCTCTGAACTGGACTGGGACACTGATCACTTAAAGGTGCACTCCGTATTTTTTTTGAGAATGAAAAAAAATTACATTTATTAAAATGAATGGCACTATGGAGAAATATATAAAAAAATGTTGTACACTCATATGATATGAAAAATACAAGATTTATCAGTCTTCTAGTAAAAGCCGTTTTTATTCTATTTGGAGCGGGTCTCTCATGGGCACCGCCATGTTGACATCACATGACTGGACATGTCATGCTGTTTTTGGACTACTACTACTACTACTACTATAAATTAAAAACAATGATAATGTATAATTTACTTTATAGTGCTTTAGTAAGAATGCTGAGTGAAAAATACAATCTATAAACAAGCAGTACAAAGTACCAACGCAGTCTGATATATCAACAATATACAAAAAATCAATATGTGAAGCTTTCTATGAAGTGGCAGCAGTTAGTAAACGAACTTCATGCATCCAGACCAATAGGTGTAAGAACAAAGTAGTAAATCACTGGTATTATTGACATGAATAAGCAAAAACTTAGGCTGCATCTGAAATATGAATACTTCCCTACTATATAGTTGAAAAGTACCTGGATTACCTACTCCTGTAGTGTGTAGTAATGAGACATGCAAGTTTGGATACAGCTTTACTGAATGCACCTTTAACCCAAACCATCTAAACTTTTTCCCTACTTAAAGGGACAGTTTTTTCATCATTTACTGACTGTCATTTTGTTCTAAAATTGTATGGCTTTCTTTCTTCCTTAAACGGTAAAAGTGATGTTTCGCAGAATGACAGTCTCAGTCATTATTAATTATTCATTTCCTTTTAAGAAACAGAACAGTAGCATCAAAACACTGATCTGTCAAACTCTGGAAACATTATGCGGTTTAGCACATTATCTGCTGTTTACAAAATTTACATTATTTCATGTCAACTTATTGAGTTTATTCCCAGTTTCTTGCACCTCAAAGTGAGTGCGACTGAATAACATTGTGTGGTTTTGTTGCAGTGTCACTCCCATGGGTTGTTGCAAAATTGCGCAAGAGATGACAAATATTTGAGGAAGGCCTTGTGATATCACCGCTTAAGTCTGTGGTTGTCAACTTGTCACTGAATCTAACTCAAGCACTGTAGAAAGATCAGCTTGGTGACAGCTGGCCAGTTGATCACTGAGGCTGTTGTCTTTAGAGTGGTTAACTTGGAAGATGTTTACAAGTGGTGTGAAATGTGCTGGATTATCTGCGGCTTTATCCGAGTGGGGCTTAAGCAGTAGGTCAGTGTCACCCAGCAAGACTTTTACCTGTCAGTCAACACCCTTAAAAATAAAGGTTCTTCATTGGCATTGTTGACTGAAAGGTCCTTTCTTTGGGAGGCTATAATAGTTTTTCCATGGCATCACTGCGAAAACCCCCTTTTGGAACCTTTATTTTTAAAATTGAAGGGTTGCAAATGGACAACTTTTGCCTATTAAAAGACATAATTAATTGTATTAAGTCTGCTTTTATCCCATCTTCAAGAGCAGCATGTCAGTCTTTAGAATAACTGTTTTATCTGACAGAGCGTGTTATAGTATTATGTAAAAGATAAGTAAAACGATGTTTATACTGATTGGATGGATTTTAGATAACAGATAACGGATAACGGATCGGATTATGTTGGCTACTGTCTGGTTTAACACCATTGAGTGCAGTGCATCTACAGATATGCAGTTATTTACAGTCCTTTGGTGTTTTTCCTTCAATTGATAAGCAACTGTAATCAAGAAGGTAACCGAATATTCTAGATGGGAGGAGACAGTCATTGAGAAACCCATATTGATTGACCGCTATTCTGAATATTGGTGGGAATGTGGCCTCTTCAGTGTCTATGGTAGTTGACTGTAATTATTGTTTTTCATTGAGTCAATCATGTAGACCTTCATGTATAGAAAGTTGTGATCAGAATTTGTGTGATAATGCTTTGCGTTTGCAACAGATTTTTAATGAACTCTTAATTGATTGGTGCATTTAGTGGCATATGAGAACATGCGAGTATATAAATGTCCACACTTCAGATGATGATGGTGAAAAAGGGTGGTAAATTACCATATAATGTCCAAATGTTTAAGACTTCTGATGACAGTGTTGGTTAAATTAAATGAAAATTGATCTATTTTCTACATGTTTGTTACTGATCTTATTGTGAACAATTCATTCTTGCATATGTTTAATATTTTTTCACCTCGTAATTTTGGTAACAGTTTAGTATAGGGAACACATATTCACTATTAATTACGAGTTTTCCCTCAATAAATTCCTAATTTACTGCTCATTAACAGTTAGTAAGGTAGTTGTTAAGTTTAGGTATTGGGTAGTATTAAGAAAGTAGAATAAGGTCATGTAGAATAAGGCATTAATATGTGCTTAATAAGTACTAATAAACAGCCAATAATATGCAAGCTAATAAGCAACTAGTTAAAAGACCCTAAAATAAAGTGTTACCATAATTTTTAATCAAAATTACAAAACTTGATCTTCGGGGGAAAATGTTAGACCTCTTTTTGATGATGTATGCCTAATTTCTCCAGTCATTTCATTCGCTTAAACCCCACCCCTTTCTTACATTCCACCTCATATCTGCTTCCATCCAATAAACAACCAGTTGATAGAACCTAGTCCCCTCCCGTCATTGTTTTTTTCCCAATAATCCATTTTACAATACAGAAGAATAGATCACTACTTTTGCTTCAACTTTTTGTGAACCTTAATAGGATAGTTTACCCCAAAATCACCCTCATGTCATTCCAAACCTGAACAAACAGTTATGAACATCAGTGGAACAAAAAAAAAAGCCATTTTGATGAATATAAGACAACTTTGGACCCCATTGACTTTCATTGTATGAAAAAAGACATTATCAAAATATCTTTTGTTGTTTGGCGGTAGAAAAGTAATACAGGTTTGGTGAGTAAAAGATGAACTATTTGGGTGAACTATCTCTTTAATCTTTTTACACAAACCTATTTTATTGAAAACAGACCAGGACATTAGCTTTAGCAATGTTTGCTGATTTAAATACCATACTGTTGTCAACAGGTGTTTCTCCGGGTTTGTTTGTCTACTAGGTCTGCTTGTTTTTCTTAACAGTTTGAAGTAAATGTGATGCCAGCATGCACCTGATGGATTTTTAAGGGCCTGAAAGCATACAGAGATGTAAAGTATTGATTGAGCAAAAGTAAGCATTGAACAAAAAGCCTACTGCGTCAAGGGTAGGATATGACTAATTACCCAGTTTGATCAGCATATATTGGCTTTGTGTCAAGCCTTGCTAGGGCTATTTTGATAGTTCTGTGGCTTCCCTGCATTCGAGTGGTTTTGTATCGATTCCATTTTTATGTCTACGGCCTGAGGAATCGGCAGCAAGTGACGGAAAGAAAGCAAAGGGATGCATATGTGAGAAACTCGGTAAAAGAATAAGTTAGAGTCTAAACTGTGGCGTGAGGCAGAATTCATTACTTCTCTTTCAGGAGGTTGCTGTGGAAAGACGATTATGTGAGCAAATCTCTTGCACAGCACTCTTTGTGTGTGTTTGTGACTTTGTATGTGTTGATTCTTTTTCTTGGCCTCCTGTAGAGACACAAATTTCTTTTTCTCGCAGGAAGTTTGGCTTCTCACTGCATGAGTTTGCTCGAAAAGGCCAGGTCAGTCTAAACAGTACTTCTGCAGAGCTGAATGCAAGTTGATTTCAGTCCAGCCACTAAAATGCATCAGATATAACAAAAAGGGAGATGTTAGTTCTTGTCAGCAGAACAAAATCTGTTTATTTCTGGCCCGAGAGGTTTGATTTCACTTACGTTTTGAAGAACAAACAACTCTTCCATCTCAGAGTTTGTGGAGTGTGAAGTGGCGTTTCTTGGAACACCCATTCCAGGTCTTGGCTTGACCTGACTGGATTAAAGTCACAATTCCACCTTTATTCAGATAATCTCTTTCATTCTTTACACCCAGGAAGTCTCATGTTCCTCTTAAAGACGAAATCCACTTATCCTGTCACTCCTGATTGCAATAGTCACCTTCAATCACACAGTTTACACAGGAAGATGGTTCTCCAAGTGTCCTGCATCGTGCATTTGTGAAAACATTCTGACAGGATGAAATTCAAGATGATAGAGTTACCGTGATATGTGTGCCCTGTGTGTGCAGACCCGCTGTGCAGCTGATGTGAGGGCATTTCTGAATTGACTTTGTCGGGAAAAAATGATCATTAATTATTCATCTGTTTCAACAACTGGGCACTTCTCCATCCTGTAATACTATCATGCTTCTGAGATTGGTATCGGCTAGTTTAGGGACATACTTGCAGCCCCTGACTTTCAATAGTCCTGACTATTTAAATATACTCTGATAAATAAGATATATCTGGAATGAACTGGAACAATCAGCTGTAATATTGATTATCGCATGAAAATGAATTGAACCATGTAGGCTAACAGAATACTTAAATCGATCAATTCTTTTATTTACCTTCCTGATACTGCTGGTTCACTCTCTCCCACTGAGATGTTGAGTCTTTTTCATACATTTGTCTCAGTTTTACTCAAAATCTAATAGGGGTGTAACGGTACATGTATTCGTCCCGAACCGTCATGGTACTGTTGCAAATAAAGATACATTTTATATAATTTTTTTTTTTTTTTTTTTACAAAATATGTTTAATATGTGTGTGTGAGTGTATTTCTCTGTTCTTAATTTTAAAACTTGTGGTCTCCTCTTTTGGTCACTGCAAGAAAATTTCCTACCTATGAAACATAACATAAAAATGTGTGAAATGAATCATGAAAAAAACAAAAAACAACTTTAATTGCTCTGTTTGTAAGTTGTAACTCTCCCACCATCTAGCTTTAAAATGAATCACGATTATTCGCTGAGTTACATGACCATAAATGATAAAATTACTACCTTGAAGTGACCATCACATGTACCCTTCACTAACGGCCTTGTCGAAGGGCCCTTTGTGAAGGGATTCAGTTGTTCACTTTCGTTTGGAACACCCCTACAAATGGCGTCACCTTCTCGAAGTGCCCTTCAAGGTTGCAAAAATGCCATCTGGAATTTGCTCTTCATTTTAAAAAAGCAGAATGTTTTATTTTTACTGTGAGTGTACACAAATAAAGGTAAACCCTTTACAGTTTCAAATTATGTCTTACTCTTATCTGTATGACCATAAATTACGAAGTATTTATAGTTGTTTCTGCTGTTATAATGACACAAAATCATTTAGCATTGTGCCGACCAACATGCTAACACACATCAAACATCATCCAGATGTGTCAATCACTGGAGCTAGGCATAAAAACACTACATAAGTGCAAAAACTAATCTCTGCACAATTTATTTATTTTTTTAATTCTTTAATTTTTTTTTAGTTTTGTAACACAAGATGCTTTTCAGATTTGTAACTGATAGTGACCAAATAAAATCTTTTTTTATGCAAGAGTTTACTGCTTAGTGCTCAATACACTACCTCAGGGGGGACTAAATGCTGTTAGGTGGAACAAACTGTAATTTGCACTGCCGTCTGTTCAGAGTAAATTAAAAGAAACCTAGCATTGGGGATTTGTTGCTTTTTTTCTGTTGTGCCGAACGTTGTATCAAACGTGACCCCAAAACCAAGGTACATACTGAAGCGCTACTTCTGTGTGCCGTTAAATGCAATCTAATTATAATATTGTGATATATTGCCATCTGTTGAATTGTGACTTTTGTCATGTCATTGCTACAATAATTCCATAGACATCCATTGTAAGTGCATTACTATTAACATTTTTTGTTTTTATGAACTTATGAATTAAAATCTAAAGGACTTACTGGAGCTTGCGGTAGGTAAGATTTTTAATGTTTAAAAAAAAAAAAAAAAAAAGGCTCTTTGCTCATCTAAGCTGCATTTATTTGATCAAAAATACATTAAAAACAGTAATTTTGTGAAAAATTATTATTTGAAATAGCTGTTTTTTTATTTTAAAATGTAATTTGTTCCTGAAAAAGCTGAATTTTGAGCAGCATTTACTTTACAGCATTTACAGCATTACTACAGTCTTCAGTGTCACATGATCCTTCAGAAATCATTCTAATATGCTGATTTGGTGCCCAAGAAACATTTTTTTATTATTATTATCATTGTTGAAAACAGTTGTGCAGCTTAATATCTTATGGAAACATGATACATTTTTTTCAATTGTAATCAAAAGCGGAACTGCTGTGGTCAGTTCCGCTTGCTCAAGTTGATTTTATTTTGGTTGTTTGAGAATTTTTCGTACCTTTTCTCCCTTGTTTTTGTCACTGTATTCAGAGAGGTACAGACCATAATGGCTAGGTGGGCGACCAGGACTCATTACTAGTTGAAGAAAGTCACAGTCCGCTAACCTTCTCCCTGAGGAAACCTTGAAACGCCTCGCTGGAGTCTGACAAAGCTGAGGTCAACGTACTCCAGCCATCACACATTCTTTCTTTCATCACTTTTTGCAGGAAGCAACTGTCAACACCTTTGCTTACACTCATGTGTTTTATGCCTTCACGCCTTTTAGAAGTTCACAAGAGACTGGATTACATGGTCTCTTTTAATAGAACGTCCTTGCCATCTAGCCTACTTTTGAGCGCCCTCAAGATCTCTCCACATTCTGGAGACTAAAGCAGTTTTAACATCGACGCAGCCTTTCAATGAGTAAGCAGAAATACAGATCAGCATGACAGAGTGATCTACTGTCCTACAAATGCAGCTGAGGAGAGAAATTGTATTCTCCCTTTGTGAGTGTGAGTGACTGACATTCTACCTTTGTTTGGACAAAAATGTGATTTACTTAATTATGTTTGGTCTTTGGTAGCAGAATTAGAGTTAGATTTATTAGACAGTTAATCGACCATGTTGTAGTAACGATTCATAAACCGTGTTGCAGGTGGGAGACTCGGAGAAGGCGGTCATCTCAGTTGTACTGTAGTTTCATAATCATGTTTTTGCAAGCCCAGGCACGCTCCTGTCGGTGCACACTAGAATTCTTGATGCATTATGTACTCTGCGCTTAACTGCAATACAGCATGAATAATGAATCCAATGAAATGTTTGATAACACCAGCACAGGAAAGACATTAGAGAGGAAAACGAGTTGTTTATCGGAGGTCAGTGCCGCATTGGCACAATAAATTGTTAATACAAGGCATCAAATTTGCCAGGCATTGCAGAAAATGATTGGCCTAGATTCGGCTGGTCGGGGGCCAAGCTTGCAGTGATTTATCCGCCTCTCTGTAATTACCTGACATGGCAGCAGCTCACAGCCCCACTGTGTGCTGCACCTGTGCAGGTGGAGCGCTTGGCTGTTGCTCCGCACCTTAGCGCTGCTGGGGGAAAAGGGCATAGGAGAGTGTGTGCGAGTGTGTTTGAAGTCAAAGGGTTACGCGCTGGGAGGCCGAGTTTTAATTCAAATTTATGCAACGGTTGTGTGTCTTTGTTAGTGTAAGTTAAAGGGATAGTTCACCCAAAAGTGAAAATTCTGTCATAAACCGCATGCATAGCATTCAAATGTGGTAAACATAAGCTTGCTTGAGCTCCATTTATTGGTGAATCTGATATAACCAAACTGATACCTGATTATAAAAAATATTGGTTAAACCGATTATTGGTCGATCACTAATTGTCATCTCTCAACAACAAAAATCATGGTTTGGCACAGAAAAGGTTAATAAGCATTTTTTTTCTTAGGGGCCATTTACACAACACCATTTTCAACTAAAAACTGTCTCCGTGTAAGCAACAAAAACACGTATCTAAACGTACCCTTAAAGGGGACCTACTATGCCCCTTTTTACAAGATGTAATATAAGTCTCAGGTGTCCCCAGAATGTGTCTTTGAAGTTTCAGCTCAAAATACTCTACGTATCATTTGTTATACCATCTTGTAAATGCCCATTTTTGAGTGAAAGCAAAAACATGCTGTTTTCGTGCATGTATCTTTAAATGCAAATGAGCAGCTGCTTCCCGTCCCCTATCCAAATATCGTTGTGCCTTTACAGCGCGTGCCTCGGATACTCTGCCAAAAACTAACAAACATCTGTTTGATTTTTTTTTTTAGCGAGGAGCTAAGCTAATAGGGCAGTTTCTGTCGCCGGTTGTGGGTGGGACCTGTTCCAATGTGACGTCACATTGGTGTACATTCCTGACCAGCTCATTTTGAGACACCGTTTCTGATTTATGGGGGAAAAAACAAATTCAGTGGATGGATTTTTACCACAATAGGGTGGTACACACACTGCAGGCACATTTATGTTCAAAAACAATATAAAAGTGATTTTTGGATAATAGGTCCCCTTTAAATCACGTCAGCATACATATTGTTTACATTTTGTGGCTCTACTTTTGAAACTGAGCATTTTAACATTTTGTTTTATTTAAAGAAAATCAGGATTGAGTGAAAAAATAATTTGTTGATTAAGCTTAACTTGTACTGAACCCAGAATATTCATTTAACCCGCAGCTACCCCAACCCGTTATCACAATCTTAAACTTTTCTGAAAGCATAAAGAGGTGTAAAAAGTTAAAGCAGTCAGGATGAGTCACAATTTTTTATCCCACAATGTCATCAGATCCGGTCATGTTGTTGGTTGGTTCCCACGATCCTTGACTTTCACCTTTCTTGGGCTGGTGGTGGGCTCATTATAAAGGATCATTAACACATCATTTTAAACCACACCAGACAATATGATTTGCCTGATTGCAAGGCGAGGTATTGACCGCTGGGCCTGGATGCTTGATGAAGCTATTGATCAGCACTAATCTGCATCCCTCCACCACGTAGACACAAGCAGATTATCCTGGAAAGGAATTATACTTTGCATTTCACACAGATTTTTAGCTTATTAATTATGATTTGGTCTGATTAAAAAAAAGTAACGTCCAGCTTGTGAGTTGTGATATGTAATATGTAATTTAAACCAAAAAGATATATAATGTCATTATTTAATCAACTTTTTGTTATTGTAGACTTTTTTTCTTCTTTAGTTGGTAACTCTTTTCCACTCAACCAAAATTTTGGTCTGTTTCATACACAAAACTTTTGCATATTGTGCATGGTTAAAGGGTTAGTTCACTGAAAAATGAAAATTCTGTCAATAATTACTCACCCTCATGTCCTTCCAAACCTGTAAGACTTTTGTAAAACGAATCCATATGAATTGAGTGGTTTAGTCCAAATTTCTTAAGAGATTTGATCGCTTTATATGATGAACAGATTTAATTTAGGCTTATATTCACATATAAATAGAAGCTCAAACGAACCCACCTGACATGTGAGAACAAACCTCTTCCGGAAGCTCAAACGTGTTGTGTAACACATGAGAAAGAACCTCATTGGTTCTCGCACCCGTCAAGCAAACTTGCTTGAGCTTCCGTTTACCACAACTGATGTCTGAGTTGATGAATGTTTATATGTGAATTTAAGCCGAAATTAAACCTGTTCATCATATAAAGCGATCGTGTCTCTTAAGAAAATTTGGACTAAACCACTCAATTCATATGGATTAGTTTTACGATCTCTTTATGAATGTTTTGAAGTGTCAAAGTTTCAGTTGCGTAGCTGTCAGACAGAAAGCTCTCAGATTTCATCAAAAAGATCTTAATTTGTGTTTCGAAGATGAACGAAAGTCTTACAGGTTTGGAATGACATGGTGGACATCTTTATGGTATTTTTTTTGGTGTTATCGAAGTCTCCATTATTTATTGTAACTCCATGGAAAAGTGCAACCTCAAAATGTTTCTTTTTGTCTTCCACCGAAGGATGAAAGTTGTTTGTTTCTGCATAACTAATTCTTTAATTATACATTTTTCTGTGTTGTTTTGCACTAATGATTTAACTCAGGGATATGATGTAATGTGTTAATATTGCCCAAAATTTCATGCTTCTGTTCTCGTACATATAAATGTGGCATACCATCGACTCGATGTGTGTTTATAGTCTAGGTTAGATTTCAGCACAGAATATCTTTGAGCTGAAGGGATTCAGAATGTGGGCTTCTTTCAATGCAGTTTGCAACAGGAATTTGAATATACGGTGGAGAATCATCAGCCTTCTGGAGGGGAGCTTTCAGTTGTGTTTTAACATTTTTGACATGCACCTCAGAATGAATTCTCACACGATCCCGGCAAAGCTGTATCGCTCTTGACATCTTCGCATTAGTTACCCGGGATGTCTCTGTGTTTTGCAGCATCCTTTGCAGATCATATCACTCTGATGCTGATGTTTTTCCGACTTGTTTTCGATAAGCAAAATGTCTTTGATACTGATTATTAATCATGCATTAGGTTTCTTCACTCGTTCCATTTGCTGACTGCAACTCTCTAGTTAAGACCTAAATAAATGTGTTTAATTAAAAGTAATGGAAGAAGGTTATATGAAAAATTATGTTGATCAATAAGGATGTGCTAAACAACTTGTTTTCAGAGTCATCTAGTCATGGGTTTCCAGAATGATTAGTTGACTAATCCGTCTTTAGGAGGTCCTGCATAATTAAGCTAGGTTTGGGTTTGCCTGACCTAAATGTTTCTAAATATGCATAACATTAAGTCGTGCTCTTTTGTTCAAACAGCTCGCCCGAATGGAAGTGTCTCGAGATGTATTTTTTAAAAGTTGGACTATTTTTAACTCCCCACAGTGTTTTTAAAACAGTGCTTGTAGGGGGACATTCAAAAAAGTGTGCTTAGCATGCTTTTTTCTTTTTTTTTTCTCAATATGAACATGCTTTAAGTGGGCATCTTTGACCAGGGCAACTGTCTCTGTTTTTCAGCATTTTCACCAATAATGCCGTGTTTGCCATGCCATGCCAAATACAAAATTCAACTTTTCCAATTTTTTTTATGGCTGCTTGATTATGGCAAAACTCATAATCATGATTATTTTGTTCAATATTAAAATCACAATAATTTAACGCAATTAGTTGTGGGTGATATGACTAAAATCTTATTTCACCATGAATTTCATGAATTTTCATCTTATTTCACAATTTTAGATTACTTTTAGTTAATAATAATATAATAAATAATTAATAAAAAAATTAATAAATCATTTTTGCAATTTCACAATTATCAGTACCAATTTTGATTCTTCAGCAAAAACTAGTACTAGGTAACTAATGTAGGTAAAAAGTCCTCAAACAGTTAATAAAGAATACAATAAGAACCAAAAACATAAGGATAAATAAGTACAATAGAACAAAGATAGAACAAAGTAGTCTGGGGAACAGTGTTTCTTTCGAGGCTTAAAGGGTTAATTTACCCAAAAATTCTAGAATTCTGTCATTAATTACTCACCCTCCTTTCATTCCAAACCCATAAGAACTTCATTCATCTTCGGAACACAAATTAAGATATTTTCGAAATCCAAGAGCTTCCTGATCCCCCATAGACAGCAACGCCATTGCCACTTTCAAGGCCCAGAAAGGTAGTAAAGATATCGTTAAAATAATCAATGTGACTACAGTGGTTCAACCTTAATTTTATGAAGTGACAAGAATACTTTTTGTGTGCGAAAAACAAAACAAAAATAATGTCAGTCTCTGACGCTGTTCACGTGAGCACCACGTTTTCATTTTTGGGTAAACTAACCCTGTAATGCGCCTTTGTCAAAATTTTGATTATCAAGTGTGTCTCGCAGTTTAGCAAAAGTAGACTGCATTTTGCAATAATCACTGATTTGGCTGATTTGGATGTTAAGTTTGGGCTTTTAGGGAGGAATGAAAGCGCACCCCTGTGAGGGAAAGGAAGGTGCATTGGAAGAAGTAGTTTTATTTATATAGCCACATTATCGAAAATACATTTCAAACAGATATTTTTTTATCTGGGTCTTGAAAATAGACAGAGAAGATATGTTACGGAGAGTAAAGAGTAGTGATTTTAGGAACAGTAACACAAAATGACCTTCCATCTAAAGATGGAATGGGGCACAATAATTGTTTTACCTCGGTTATCTTGCTTTCATAATCATTAGAAGCCAAAATTGATATCGAAAATAAAATTTGATTAATTGCACAGCCCTAATAAGAACATATTCCATGTGAAAGGCCTAATATGTCCATCTGAATGGAATTTCACCCTATCTGTTTTCTAAATGCATGTTATGGATCTTACACTCTAAAATAATGTTGGGTTGAAAATGGACAAACCCAGCAATTGGGTTGTTTTAACCCAGCAGTTGGATTATTTGTTTTATTTAATGCAACTATTGATTAAAAATTACTATATGGCTGGCTTAAAATGAACCCAAAATGGGTTGGAAATTAAAAATCAGACACATAATTACTAGAGGCAACAATAATAATCAAAAGGTGAACATCTATTAATAAGCAATTTAATAAATGTTTACTGTTTCATTATTATTCATTAAACTTATTAATGAATGTTCATTTATTAAACAATTTATTAATAAATGTTAATTTCCAACATACTTTGGGTTCATTTTAAGCAAGCAATAGAGTGTTTTTTAAACAACAGTTGAGTTAAATAAAACTACTCAGAGGGTTGGGTCAAACATTTAACCTAACCGCTGGGTTTGTCCATTTCCAATCCAACTTGGGTTGTTTTTCAGCATTTTTTAGAGTGTATTGTGAACCATGCATCCATGCATTTGTTTCATTTTGTATGATGTACATCACAATATGGAAGAAAAGATCTGTCGCTACTTTCCGTTCAAAGATGTGTTTCCCAAAGGGTTTTACAGTGAAAACTGCCAAAAATTGCTAAATCACAGAATGCTTAAAATACCAATGATGCAAATTTAAAAACCTGAATGGACTTTTTTGGATGTGTTTATTGTCAGTGGTTGAAAACTTCTGCTCCCTGCAGCCCAAACAAACTGTCAGTGTAAATGTAGACTCTTTAATTTGACATTTTGTCATTCCTGATGCTTTTTTCACACAGATTTTTCTATCAAAGTGCACTTCATCAGTGTATTGTTCCTATGGGACGTCGTCAGTCGTGTTCTGCCCCGGTAATGCTCGGCTCAGTCTACCCCCACCCCCTGTTTTCACTGCTGCCAACGCCTAGCTGTCAGATCTCACGCTGTTGCTAAGAGAGGGAAAAAGAAATACTTTGACTACTTCGCCGATGACATCTTAATTGAATCTGGGATAATTTTGTCTAATGTTTTTCCTGCTGCCACATCATGATTGAATAATGTCGTGATGGACTGTCACTGAACAACAGTGTTTTGTAGCCAAAATGAGTCTGTCCATTGGTGTGGGTATTGAAGATGTCATATTTCTTTCCCTCTTGATCAGTAAAGCAATCGTTGTTTGTATTTAGTTTTTAAAGGTGATGAAACTCTCTCTTGAATCATGAAATATCTGGGCCTCTGCCCACGTGACTATTCAGATTTGCGGCAGGCGGATAAATTAACATTCTGCTCTACAAGCACTGATCAGCGGTCTTTTCAAAACAGCAAGAAAACGCATAAGTATGCACAGTCTGTATCGACACAATGCTAATGCAGTATGCATCCATTTGATTGCGTGATTACCCTATTTAAACCTACAATTTAGTTGTAGGCATTATTGACAATGAAACTATTGAAAATCAATGTTAATGTAAGGCTTTAAGCTAATTCTTACGCAATACCTGATTAGCGGAACCATATGCTAATAATAATATCATGATTCTTTTAGCTACCAATAAGAGTATTCTATTCATTTTTCCATGTTTCAATTCATTCCACAGAATTTTGAAGATTTTCCCCCAAAAGAAGTCTGAAAAATCAGGGCCTGCTGATTGCTCTGATCACATCTGAAGTCTTTCAGACATAATGATAGTTATTAACATTGAGACGTCTGTTGAATAAGTGCTATTGTTGTTGTCTTTCAGGCTCGTAATGTCACTACAGGAGAGCTGGCTGCTATCAAGGTCATTAAACTGGAGCCAGGTAAGAAAATCTCTTCCCTTTCAGACGAAACCGATTTTGTTCTCATGTGGTGTCTGTTCTGTGATCTATTATCATATTCTCTCTCTCCATACACTCCTAGGCAGACTATTTTAATTAATTTAGGGCAGTTATTCCAAATCTGGGGTCTTCAAGCAGATTCCCATGGTGTACTTGGGAAGATTTTAATTTTGCTGTTTAGAACAGAAATTAATTTGTATTACATTTTATTAAAGTACCCAAGTCTGAATTTAATGTATTTTTTAAAGGTGTACTGAATATTTTTTAACCTCATTACAAATGTTTTACCGCATTTAAAATTATGATCACATGACCGCAACTATTATCAGACACTTTTTTATAATGGAATAAATTAATTAAATATCAGATTACCACAACATTATTAATAAACTGTTATCATTTTATGAATAATTTTATTTGAGTTAATTGTTAATAAGTCAACATTTCTAATTTTAACGTTTTTTATCTGTTATTTATATTTTTTTCAGCTTTATTTCAATAATTGAAAATTTTCAGTAATTTTAGTTAACTATAACAGCACTGTTCTACAATGGCATCAGTAACCAAAGCTTTTCTTTTAGCCTTTGGATGATTAGACCAAGACAAATGCCAACATACACAAAAAATGACTGAGTGCACCTTTAAAGTCCATTGTTGGTCTTCTCATTAATGTTGTGTAAATGAAGAGTTTCACTAGTGGAGGAGGAGTCATACTTGTAAATATGAGTTCTTTTATAAGACATTTCTAGTTGCTGATGAGGCTGTGAGGTGCGTAAGACAAAAGAGGTTGGGAAACATTAATCTAGAAGCTAGTATTGTGAAGTGGCTAAAGCTCAGGATTAGTAAGCAGAAATTTGTATATTTGAGCCTTACCTGGAGTGAACCGTAAGCTTTCACCAATGTCCTTGAGCAGGGCACTTAACTTCAGGTTATTCTAGAGGGACTTTACCTGTAGTAAATGTACTATAAGTCACTTTGGATAAAAGCATTTGCTAAATGACCCCTTACATCCTTACTAAATGAGAGGAAAATCCAAGAACTTTGCACTCAGGCAGTAAAGTCCTTTAGATAATTCATTCTACGTTTCTTCCTTGTTCATGTTTGTATTAGGTAATTGTTTACTCTTTTCATGCAAATCAAATATTTGAGCAGGTTTTAAATTTATTTAATACAAAAGTGCTCTAGACCCATCATGTTTCAAAGTTGGGATACCATCCATTGTGTCCAGATGCACAATGGAGGATTCACGCTCTGATCAAGGCAAACTCAGATTATTTGTGTCAGTGAAAAAGCTTTTGATATAAAACCCAGACCAAAGCAGGAGATGACATCAAATGGGGTTTGGGGTTTGATACGATTTGACAATATTGAATATCACTGTCACAGTAAAGGATGTACCTGTTTTATCCACCAGCCACCTAGATTGATGAATGGCATCTTCTTGCCTAAAGGAAGCCAGTGAAGTGTGACTTTCATTTTGATTTTATAGTGATTCTCTTTGTTTTCTGTTTTGCTGTGCCAGCAGTAACTGTAGGAACAATAGCAGACCTCAAACCTTTTTTTGCTGTTTTGAGATAAAATCCACAGCCTTCTCTTTCCGATGGCTTAACCTCACCATGTTTTTTTTTTAATGTCAAATACAGTTTCAATTTGTGAACAAGAACAAATTACAAGAACGAATTACAACTGGTAACCATAGTTTTTGTGAAAATGGCAAGTGACGTATGTATGCAATTTCCTACGAAAACGATCATGTCAGGTCTAAAATATAAACACTTATAATAGGCTTACCATAGTAGTAAATCAGTGTAGAAAATACTATTTTAGTTTTTCTACTTCAAAATTTCACGTTTAATTCATTGTTACTTTTTGTGAAATTTACTAATTTACTATTTCTGAGTAAAAAATTGTTTCTACACCATTTTTTTACAGTGAAGGATTGATGATTATTTAAGCTTTATTTCAATGTGAAATTAAGAAAAATGTCTAATTTTGAGCATTTGAAGAGTCTGTTTGAAGGAGATCCCATATTATATTATTAATAATATGAAGTAACTGATATTTTGGCAGAAACTATGGTTACCATGGTACATTTTTTTTGTCCATACCTTGGTTGGTTGGTAATGGTTGTTCATCTCACTTTTTATGACACTAAACACTAAACACAGGCCTGTTTGTTTTGCGCTGAGAACGATTAGGCTGCTTGGTTTAAACATTGACCAAGAATTCAGTAGCCACTCACATTAATAGATGCAGATGTACACAACGCATTAGTCAGGGCCTCGATAATTACTACATGCCTCTCATACCAGAGACGAGAGAGAATGAAAGGGGAATGGGGGTTTCTGGAGGCCGTGCTCTTTGCTTTCTCAGCTGTAGTTTGAGATAAGAGCGTGTTTGCGTGTGTGTGGCTTTTCGATGCCCCTTTTATAAGAGGACTCGTTGCCGAGCCATATATCTGTTAAGATGGGTTTCAGATTTAAGAGCTAGATTTAGTCTGAGTGTTATAGAAACACCTGCTCAGGCTTGTGTCCAAGCTGTTCATTTTGAAGGGGCGGAGGATATAGTGTACACAAATTTCTTTCAGTGCCTTGCTGTAATCAGGGTCTTTATTATTGAAGAGTATGGAAAAAAACATTACGTTTTTAAAGATGACTGATACATTCTGGTTCAGTTTGTCATGCTTGGTTAGAAAACTATAAATTTGATCTTGATGGTTTAATATGCTAAACATAGCTGCAGATGTATTATATATCAAACTTTGATCAGAACAACAGCATAGTTGTGTCAAGTGAAATGTTAGTTCTTTATGGGATGGAAAAATGCTTTGATGCCTTGCCATGACAATCAGTAGTGATCTAATATGAGCATCCATCCATCCATCCATCCATCCATCCTCTAGAGTAAGTCACCATATGAAACTTGACACTTTAAATATTGTATCAATTACATCATTACACCAGTAGGTGGCGACAAAATATATTTGTCTTTATATCATTCATTCAAGAGATTAGTTCAAAAAAGTCTTTGGGCCCTATCATACACCTGGCGCAATGCAAGTGTTTTTTTGCTAGTTTCAGTCCGACGCAGTTATCATTTTCACATCCTGCGCAATGTTGTTTAAATAGCAAATGCATTTGCGCCGATTTGTGCACCCATGGGCGTGCTGGTCTGAAAACAAGGTGTGTTCAGGCGCATTGGCGGCGCATTGCTATTTTGAGGCAGCTGAATTATTAACCAACTGAAACCTGTTCTATAGTCAATGGCGCAATATTTTTTTTTTTATTTAAACAGCGCGTTAGTAATACGCGCCTATAGGCGCACATACACTTTGTTTATTACACACACACAGGGACACGCAGCAGCACACAAACATTATTATTGTGTGCATAAAGATAAAAATGCTTTGGTGGAATCTGGCTTGTCCCAGAGATGGTCTGCTTGCGCGCTTTAACCTCATGCATGAGCAGATCCATGTCCTCACTAGAGAAGCATTCAGTTTTTTTTTTTTTTTTTCATTTGCAAATCCCACCATGTAAATAGCGAATTCGCCATGGCGTGAGCACAGCTGGCTTTTAAAGGGAATGGGAGATGAGACTCTGATTGGTTTATTGCGTGTTACGCCCCTAAACACACCCATGACTCATTAAGAGAATAGGGACAACCCTTTTAGACCATGCACCGGGCGTGCTGGCCATTTTTTCCGTCGTTAAACTAGAAAAAGTGGATTCAGACACGCCTTAAGCGCTCCGTGTGCTTTAGACTATGCGCTTATATCGTTAAAATAGGACCCTTTGAGTGAGTCATTGAATCATTTATTCAAACAGTCTGTTTAAATAGACTGTTTTGTTTAGCTATCTGTTCAGAATGATCTCCATTTTAAACAATCTCTCTCTCTATCTAAAAGAGACAAAAGAGCTGAAATTTTATACAGTATTTCCTAAAAAATCACCATCCATTGACAACAAAATCAAATCAAATTGAATTGTGACCAAAATTTGAATCAAATTAAATTATTGTCTAAGCAAATGTTTAAACCTCTGATTATTTGCAGGAAGCTACATGTCCCCGGATTTGTGGCGTGTCGTTAGCTTTCAGTCACATGTCATTGTTGTCACAGTGGGCAAATGAAGGCCGCTAACTACTCGTACATGTATATAGTCATGACCCCCAAGGGCCGTCCTTTATTATTTCTCGTTAATTGTGTTGGTTTGCAAGAAATGTGCTGCCAAGATAAAAAAACATTCAGTTATTAGTCCCGTATTTAACATCACCTCCCTGGCGAGTCAGTATGAAGTCAGCCTAATTAGATAAGGATATTAACATGGATGTCCAATGGATCTGTTTTTATGGTGATGTCTTTGTTCTTCTTTGACATCAATTTACAATTCTGATTAACATGCAGAGTTTCTTCCTGGCGCATTGGACCGCATAGCCGTTTTTGCCGTTCTAACTCATTAATGTCTCTGAGCTGGCCTTTAGAAATCATGCTGGGGGAGGACATCACACGCTTTCGGGATAGGTCTCCTCCCTCTCCGGCACTGTGGGGATCAGGACGTGGCTTTGAGTTTTGGCTCATTAGTTTCACTTAATCAACAGGGGATCGTCTGAAAAGACCCAATGAATGTGTTTGCAAACAGACATGCCAACACAAACATCAAGACCTGGGGAGAGTTTGCATGGGGGCGTTTGGGGACGTGTTGATGTGCAATAAGATTCGCTCTTGGCCTGAGATGAGAAGCGCAATGACCAGGCTTTAACTGGATGTGCTCTTATTTCTCTGTGTGTTTGGATTGGTTGGCTCGAGCTATGTTGGTCTCATGCATTTCATTCAAAATTGATGAATCTATGATATTGGACTTCAGAAAGTAGCGATTTGCCACTTTGAAATTTTGGGTGTCTTTTTCAGCCGCCTTCTTGGTTTGTGCTCGTTTGTGTGTATGCAAGCTCACACATCTGATTGTGTACTCGGACGCTTGTGTGTATAAGCAAACATTGGCCTCCATGTGTGTGAGTTTGTGCACCTGCGTCGGTGTATTGCTGAACAGCAAAGGCTATTCTTACCATTAAAAAAAAAAGGGCGACCTCATGAGCAAGCACTTACCCTGCCTTTCCTTCCCTCTTAATGTCAGCTTGTTGTGTAGCATATTCACAGTGACAAGCTGCCTACTGTAGGAAGTGTGGTGAGGCAAAGTGTTCTCTACCAACCAAGTGCGGACACTTAAATTCTACTGTTTCACCTCTCTGCTTCAGATTTGTACTTCTTGGATGTAGAAAGATAGGTGGAAAACCTTATATGCCCTATTATTTCTCTGTTTTTCTTCTGACTTTCTTGACCAGTTTATTTTGGATGATTTTGATATAAGTAAATCTTGATATGGAACAAAATAAGGATGCTATAATATTTACTGAAGATGCACATGATCTTATTCTCTATGAAGATTCACTTGTCATGAATAGAAGGTTAAAAAAAGAACAGCATTTTTTTGAAATAGAAAACTTTTGTAACATTATAAATGTCTTTATTGTCATTTTTGGTCCATTTAATGCATCCTTGCAAAATAAAAGTATTAATTTCTTTTTTTTTTTAAAATAAATTGTACGGTTCAAATGTTTGGGGTCAGTGAGATTTAATCTTTTCTTATTAAAGCATAGATAAACAGATAGACAGACAGACACAATATATACATGGCATACTATACAGTATATAATGTTTTTTTGTTTTTTTAAAATATTCTTATCACAGTAATATTATCTACCCATCAACCTATTATTATAACTGATTTTTCTTTAACCACACATTCTCATATGAACAATCAGCCAGTAATGATAATGAGTTCACAAACCTTAAATACACTAAGTACACTAACAAGTACACTTGCTTTATTTTCTGATGGACACTTTTGCAGTTGCACAGTTTGCAGTTCATAGGCCACGTTCACACAGCACCAGTGTACAGTTGTCAGACTCAGTCCTGTATTTGAGTCCGTAATACGGTTACATTCAAACACAGTACGGTTATTTACTAGAGTGACAACCGCATTCTATATCCGTACTCACATCTGTAAATTTTCAGGAATCACAACCGCATTCTCAGAAAATTTGCGCTGTGTAAATGGAACAGGACTGGACAACTATTTGTCACGTCACACAGTGCGAGAGAGCCGCTATGCTAAGGGGTTTTGTGTGTGTGGTTTCACTTTCTGTAACTTACAGTGAGGGAGAGATGAGCTGTGTGTCCTCTGAATGTGTTAAATTCAGTCACTGTTCTCCACCAGAGCCGCTTCCATCAGTTTTGTGTTCTATTGGCGACCATGTCATGCGCGAGACGCTGCAAAGGACGTGAGACATGAGGGCAACGGTTAAAAGTGTCCGGCTAGCAAGTGTTTACATTGAAGCTTCTGTCGGTTAATGAAGATTTGACGGATGAACTCAAGGTTCAATTGGACTCTGTTGTGTCAAAAGTGATAAGACTTTTCAGTTTTATGGACTTCGCCATCTTTGATATTACTTCGATCACTGTCGCTATGATTACTAGTAAGAGAATATGGGCTTGACTCCTGTTTCACGTTCATACAGACATTATTCGAGATGATTTATTATTCATTATTATCAGACATGCTGCTGTAAGTTGCTGTGTGAACAGGACATTTCGAGACTCACACCTGTAAGTAAATGCGGTTGTCAATCCCAAAAACTGACAGTGTCAACGTAGCTAATGTGCATCGCGTATTGATCGTGAGCTCTAGAACTTGAGTGAGTTAATTCAATGAAGTATTCGTCAGATTCAAGGTATTTTCAAACTTGCACTTTAGGTGCGCACCCAGATTTTATTAACATTAGAGTTCGGATTGTTTGGATGCTTGTTTCTGAACTCTGGTGCCCCATGAACCGGATCCAAGTTCACATAAAAGGGTGGTCTTCAATCGAACATTGGTTTGGTCCATTCATTTGAACCAAGTGTGAAAGCACCCTTAGTCAGACCAGTAACTTGAGTTTGAGACTGTTTGTATGATTCATTAAAAGAAGTAGTTCCTAAGGCCGTGTCCACCAAAGCATTTTTTCCCAAGGCTAGCGTATTTTTCCAGTTGTTTTCAATAGGAGGGCCACGTTTTTAAAATGCCAACAACGTGACGAGGCACTGAGAATCTATTTCATGCTGAGTGCTCTGCGTTTTTTCCTGTTGCAGAGAGTTGAAGACTGTTTCACTGGTAATACGAAGTAATACGGGCTCATCACGGTCACTTTTTACCCTGCCAGCCAATCACAGTGTAGAAGGGACGGGAAAAATACCACAGCGACCAACTGCCACATCCTACTGGGATAACGGCAAGAGACAACAAGAACAATCACAACAATGAAACAAAATAATTAAAAACGTGCCAGAGCAAATAATTGACATTTTTATATTCAGAAACAAACTATCTGGGAAATCAGGTAACACTTTCGCAGATATTTCGTCTCAACTGAAAAAAACACTGCACCGTCTAAGTGTTTTCAATTGCCAGCAGCAAGGCGTTTCCAGAAGAGCGCTGGCTAAAAACGCTTTGGTGGACACATGGCCTAAGAGTCATTTTCTTGTGAATTGGACTACACTACCTAAGCTGTATGTTTGTTTTTGTGTGCAGTTGGCAAGGACAACTCAATCAAAGGATGTTTTCTTGCAATTATTTTTCTCATAGTCATTATCTCATCAGACTGTAAACTCACATTCATAGCTCAGATAAAATATTATTTATTTTGCCATATAGTGCTAGTGAGTCAGGTCCCTCTTTCAGAGCAAGTCTGTAGGACTCTCCCATTTTATTGCCCTCCAGGCAAAAGATGTCCATTGTATATGGTTGTGTCTCAAAGTCTAGTGAGCTACCTATCTAGACATCAGATTTTGAGACACTGCCTGTACATCTTCCAACCTCATATTAAAAAGACAAGACAATGTTCCACCAATGTTCCGCCATTATTCACTACACTTTGTTGGCTCTGATTCCCGTAAGACATGTAAAGGGAAGAGAAAGTGCAGGAGTGGAGGTGGGTCTGGTATTAGCCGGCTGGGAGCAGTGAGGCACTGCGGGCGTGCAGGGCAATCATTTAAAATGCATGGGCTCGGAGGTCGACGGCCCTCAGAAATGTCACTCGCTGTAATGGGAGGGGAGAGTGCCAGAACCCAAAGTCCCTACAGATTTAGATGCGTGTGTGTGTTTAATGCATGTGTTGGATGGTGTGTGTGTGTGTGTTTGTGCAGTATGGAGAGACTTGCTTGCATCACGGCAGGTGCAGCTGGTTCGCTGTCAACAAAGAGCTTTAGGAAATTATACTGCTGATGTACGCACAATATTAGGGAAAAGTAGGTCCAAAGTCCTACAGTGGGAAAACATGGGCTAGATTTACAGACCAACGAACAAATCGATGTTTCAAAGTGTGATTGATTGTGAGAGGGGCCAATATGTAAAAAATGTCCTCCAGGAAGCTTTATTCAGGAATAAGGCAATGTGTTTTCGTTGCTTGTCAGCTATAATAAAGCATTTAGACCCAGTGATGGAAAAATCAAGAGTAAATGATCAGGACAAGAATGTATTCTTACATTTTCCCATGAAAAAATGATTGATAGTCCATTATATTGGCAAGGTAGATTAATTGGCCAATATTTTGAGATTAAAATTTAATTTGGATTGAAAGAATTGCCAGAGGCTTCGTTCATACAGTCAGTAGTTGCAGTTGTCAGCTGTATTTACTAACAGATGTGACTCTCAAATTGTGGACAGAATAGCGGATGGGAGCACACACAACCGATTCAGTGTTTTTCTCTCATTCCTGATAGATTTCAGTAATACCATTCGACCATTGTGAAGTATAATCATAGTAAATATCAGTACTTTAAGGATTTAATTTTCATTCTAATCTGTTGGGCATTTTGAAATATTCACATTGCTTCCATGCTCTTAAATATGTGCTTAAATTTTTTTCCAAATTTTTTATTTTTATCTGATTTATTTAATATTCTTTTTTAGAGAAATTATACTTTAATTTGGCAAGGATGCATTAAATTGATCAAAAGTACTTGTATAATGTTACAAAAGACTTTAATATGTTCTTTTAAACTTTCTATTCATCAGAAAATCCTGAACAAAAATATTAGGCAGAACAACTGTTTTCAATAATAAGAAATAATTCTTGGGTAGCAAATTTGGGCAGATATCTGAAGGATCATGTGACACTGAAAATTATGCTAAAAAAAATTCAGCTTTGCCATCACAGTAATAAATTACATATTATAATATATATTTAGTTAGTTAGTTGTAGTTGTTCGTTTTATTTTATTTTAAATTGCAATAATATTTCACAATATTGCTGTTTTGTCCGCATTCAATAAATGCAGCAATGATGAGCATAAGAGACTTCTTTCAAAAACAGAAAATCTTACCAACCCTTTGCTAAACTTTTGGACCATGATTCTGTTCATACAGCACACGTAATTTAAAATCACACTCAAACTTTGTCAGACTTCTGTAAATGTAAAGTAGATACTTTTGTTAAAGAATGTGTGCTTGTTACTGTCTTTCATAACTAGTTGTATGTTGAACAACATTTTTCATATTTACTATATTTAGCACTCCAAACAGAATTCTGCTGCTGTATAAATGTGTTAACTCTGCAATCTGTCTGCCTTGTCTTGATAATGTTTTTAATGTTTTTTAATGTTTTTAATGTTTATAGTAATGAGTATGTTTAGGGAATATTGTTTAAATGTTACATTTTTTTTCTTTTTTTCTTTTTAAAAAAAAATCTGATTGCACATTGTAACTTAATTCAGTGGCTTTATTCCAAAGCTGCCCATGTAGAACAGTCAAAATTAACAAGCTATTGAAAAGCAATATGATCTCTTTCATCTTCATATAACACTTGACATCAGAGATGGGTGTTTTAATAAGCATTGAAAATCTGTGGCAAAGTGGGACTGAAAACACATCCGTTTGGGGACACGAGTGCTAATGCAGACAGAATCTCTGTTAAATGCCAGTCATACCAATCAAGCTCTTTTAATCCCCACCCTAAAACACACACACACACACTCTCGCACTTTAACACTTACAACACATTCTGTCACGTCAGCGGAGCTGTTAGCTCTGCACACACATATGCGCGCTGACACGCATGTCTAATGGAGTGACAGTTGAGCGCCTCTCCCTGACAGTCTCTGTTGCTATCCAACACCTACAAACATGCCCAAGAGCGCAAACTTGTCCCATTTCTGTGTGCGATGACATGCTTTATTGAAATTTATTCAGAATTGTTTGTTATTATTCAGATTTTTTTTGTCTTTTGAACAAAACCAATACAGTGCTCATTGCAAATTCTGGTTCACAATAATTGGAAAACAATAGCTGGAAACGTTAAAGGTTTCTTTCTAGTACAGTAGCTTTATTATATATCACACATTAAATGGACACGTCTGAATAAATATATATTTTATTCATCTATAACCTTTTTTGTAGTGTGATTTGAGCTGGAGAAACCAAATTTATGATACCATTTGATGTCAGATTGAACTGCTCAGCTTTTATATGTAAAAAATCTGACCAGAAACCAACTTAAAAGTTTGTTGTCCTATGGAGTTTTGGTCTGGTAGAAGATATCTACTGTATAGCGTGCTTCAGATCAGATTTATGGTGCTGTTTCAAATGGTGAGATGTTGAAATATTGAAAGGCCCATTTTCTTGAAATCATCCCCCGGTGAGGCTAGAGTCTAAATTTAAATACCCTTTGAAATCTAAATAGGAGTGTTTTGCGTTATATATATATATATATATATATATATATATATAGATATATTTATATAGATATAGATATATATACTAATATATATATTAGTACTGTGCAAAAGTCTTAGGCATGTCAGTATTTTCACCCCCCAAAAAAAGGTTTTAAGCCAGTTATTTATATCTTTTGTTATAGTGTGTCAGTAGGAAATATAAATTCACATTTCCAAACATTCATTTTGCCATTAATTGTAATAATCCAGTGAAATTTTTGAATACACAAGGAGTCTGACAACAGCACCACGGTGCTCCACACAGAGATCTGATCTCACCACCATTGAATCTGTCTGTGATTACATGAAGAAACAGATGAATATGAGACAAACTAAATCCTTGGGGTCTTGGAGACACGGCCACAGTTCTTCTGGATTTAGTTTGTCTCAGTATCATCTGTTTCTTCATGTAATCACACACAGATTTAATGATGGTGAGATCAGATCTCTGTGTGGAGCACCGGCTGTTGTCAGACTCCTTGTGTATTCAATTAATGGCAAAATGAATGTTTGGAAAATTTGAATTGATATTTCATACTGATATACTACAGCAAAAGATATAAATAACTGGCTTAAAACCATTTTTGGGGGGCTGAAAATACTGACGTGCCTAAGACTTTTGCACAATAGTGTGTGTATACATATAAGAAAACGGTAAGATTTTAAATATTTTTAAAAGAAGTTTCGTCTGCTCACCAAGGCTGCATTTATTTAATTAAAAATACAGTAAAAACATTAATATTGTGAAATATTATCACAATTTAAAATAGCAATTTAAAATAGCTGTTAATATATATATTAAAATAATATATTTTATAAAGTAATTTATTTCTGTGATGCTAAGCTGAATTTTCAGTATCATTACTCCAGTCTTCAGTGTCACATGATCCTTTAGAAATCATTCTAATATGTTGATTTGGTGCTCAACTGTGCTTACTGTTGTTTTTACTGTTACTTACAATTGTACAAAATATTTGTGTACAATGTTTTTTTTTTTTTTTCAGGATTCTTTGAATAGAATGAATAGAAAGTTAAAAAGACCAGCATTTATGTGAAATATAATCTTTTGTAACATTATAAATGTCTTTACTGTCACTTTTGATTGATTTAATGCATCCTTGCTGAATAAAAGTATTAATTTCTTTTCAAAAAAATAAAAATAATTCTTACTGACCCCAAACTTTTGAACAGTAGTGTATAATGTTAAAAAAAGCTTTGTATTTCAGATAAATGCTGTTCTTTTGAACTTTCTATTCATCAAGGAATCCTGAAAGAAAAAAAAAAAAAAAAAAAAAAAAAGTACTGTTTTCAACATTGATAATAATCATAAATGTTTCTTGAGCATCAAATCAGCATATTAGAATGATTTCTGAAGGATCATGAGACACTGAAGACTGGAGTGATGATACTGAAAATTCAGCTTTGATTAAAGGAATAAATTACTTTATAAAATGCATTCAAACAGAAAACAGTTTTTTTAAATTGTAATAATATTTCACAATATTACTGTTTTTACTATTTTAATATTACTTGTATTTTATATATATATATATATATATATATATATATATATATATATAAAATACACTACTGTACAAAAGTCTTAGGCACGTCAGTATTTTCAGTATTTTATAATCTTGAACTGGGCAATCACAGTTTGCTCATGTCTTTGGATCAGAATCAACTGATGTATAATTTCAGTGCTCACGAATGCTTGTTACTGTGAGTTGGTTTATTATCTAATTTCTCTCTAGTTAGTTTTAATTTAAGCCCACGTCTTTCCTTAGTTTTTTTCATTCGCTGGTGGTACACAGAGGAAAAATCCCACTGATCACCGTTCCTTTTCTACGGTATGTGTTATCTGCAGCCTTGCCTGCTCGTGTCCATGTACAGTAATGGAATTTCGTTGGGAAATTTACCAGACCTCTAGATGGGCTTCAGCACTTCACATAGAAAGGCAGCCAAGATTTTTTTTTTTTTTTTTAGTGTGGCTCTTAACTGTCCATTCTCAAATCAATGCGCACACCCCCCCCCCCCCCCCCCCCCCCCCCCCCCCCTGCAGGCACTCATAAATACACCAAAGTACATACCACACTTCACTTGGAGGGATAGTTCAATTGTGTCATCAGTTACTCACCCTCATTTCGTTCCAGAATCCAAAGTAAGTAAGTAAGTAATTGATGGTAGAATTTTCATTTATGGGTGAAAATCCTTTAAACATAGCATATACCAGTGATATTCTTGTAACTGCTGCTCAGCAGGACCCGTTTTGCCTTGAAGCTAGACGTTCTGCCCATCAGACCCTGAAGTTTGCTTCAATTAGCACGTGTCCTACTCAGAGATATGCATCACTGCAGCCTACACTGTGAATAGTAGGCTTGCTGCTTCTGTTTCCCCCAAAGGAGGCAAGAGGCAATACCTCCCGCTGTCTCTTGCAGCTATCTGCCCAATATGTGCAGGGAAATGTCACTGCCTCTGCGGAACGCTCACTGGATCACTTGCCCCGGCAGGAAGTACGTGTCACCTGACCCCACTGCTACGACTTCACACTTCCCTCAGGGAGCGAATGTCTTTTGCACAGACCTACACTTAAAGGACATTATGCAAAACTTTAGTCCGTGGGTTTGGAATGAAAACATTTCTTGGAATTGGGCCTGAATTTAAACAAGCTAACTTTACAGTCTCTGTGATTTTTTTTTATTTTTTATTTTATTGAACTGCATTTTCCTATTTTATTCAATTTTATTGCATTGCATTTAATTGCATCTTATATACCGTGATGATTAATGATTTTTAACTTTGTTGAGCTTAGAAATTAAATAGACAAATACACTTTGCTCAGATGTCTTTGGATCAGAATCAGTTGATGTATAATTTAATTTCAGTGCTGATGGATGCTTGTGGTATTGCTCTTAATATAATTGCAATGCATTTTTATTTTTCATTTAATTTTATTTTCGTTTATCAAATTTATGAATGGTTAGGACAAAACCTTTATTTTATTTAGATAATAAGTTTATATATGTTAAATAAATAATAAATTCCCACAAATTAAAGGTGATATTTTACCTAAAGGTGATATTTATTTACACATTATTTTTGCAATTCTGTTTGGTTATGCTATAGTGGTACAATTACTTTAAGTACTCAAAAATATTTTTTATTAATTTCAGAATAGTTTACAGATATAGTAAAACTGCACAGGTGAACACGTAGCCTTTCAAAATTTGATAGTGCTCTAGAAACGTTCATCATTGTCCAGTGTCTGCGCTGTTTTTCTCCAGAAGTTATGTCTTTCATTGCATCCGAAATCGAATACTTCCCTACTACATAGTATGCGAAAAACAGTACGCCAAAAGAGTAGTAAGTCAGAATACATGGTATTCAAAAAACAGTAGGCGAAAAGTCCCCGGATGACCTACTACTTCCGCCGAGATTCTGAATTGCGCATTCGATGGACACTTTACTATTCCGTGAGGTAGGGCTGCGAAAGTAAATTGATGCTTCTCGATTCGTGGATCGATTCTGAGATTTTCTGAATGCATCGCGATTCTCTCTCGAATCGATTCTGAGCTTAGTTTTTAAGGCTAGTTTTTAACCACACACTCAAATGCTCATGAAGAAGAGTGCTCGTGCATTCGGCTGAGCTTGAGAATGTACTTGCACCTCAGAATGCTTTTATGATGCAAGATTAATGTAAACAGCCCACTGCAAACACCCTTGTAATTCGTTTCAACCTTTTCAAACTTTATGAATGATTATTTTATAGAAGGTTCAAGTGGTTATGTAAGGAATTGGAAGCAGGCAGAGTATGGCTGTTTCGTAAAATAGGAACACACCAAGCCGACGGTTTTCTCTGTGTTCCGCAACGTCGGCTGAAGTTGGTCCTCGTCTGCTTTTTTTCGGCCGATTCGACATTTTCAATCGCCGTCGGAGCTTGTCGGGCCATCTGATCATTCTGATTGGCTGTTCAGCTACTGCCACCTGCTGGTACAGAAAGGCGCAGAATGGACGTGCTACTTGGCCATCGGCTGTCGAGCGTCGGTTTGGTGTGTCAGGGCAACTTTGGACCCAAACGCTGCCGACGTGAGCCAACCCCGCAGTCTGCTTCCATTGCCACTAGTTCGTTGGCGTCGTCTTGGTGTGTTCCTACCTTAAAGCACGCAGTGCCATCTGCTGTTAAAAACTATGCTCAGAATCGTTTCGAGAGAGAATCGCAATACATTTGAAAAAACTCAGAATGCATAGATTTATTTTTCCATCCCTACCGTGAGGCCACAAAAGGGGATTTATGAATGGAAGTGAAGCGACGCAACTGACGCTGGTAGGTCATGTGACAGTAACAACATGGCGACTGTAGTATGTCCGAATTTCATTCAAACTACCCATATTCATACTATTTAGAGCCTACTTTTTTTAATGGTCAGTAAGTAACGGTACGTTACAGTAGGTAAATTGCAGTACCTACTCAGACAGTACGCGATTTTGGATGCAGCGTGAATGAAATTCGGATGTACTACATCCGCCGTGTAGTTACTATCACGTGACCTACCAGTGTTGGTGCCGTCGCTTCACTGCCATTCATAAATCCCCTACTGTGGCCTCATGGGATAGTAAAGTGTTCATAAAATGTGATTTGATGCGATGCGTACGCGTATTCGGATGCAGCGTTTGTTTGCTTCTAAACTAAAGTTATGGCTATCTCATAACCCTCTCACACAAGCACTTGTCAATGCTGACGTCTGTTGTTGTTGCAGTCTCTGGTATTTTGTTGTTGTTCCTCTCTTTAGTTTCATTTTCTACTGTGAATCAATGGCCTGGACCAGTGGGTTGCCACCTTGTGGAATAGCTGATTAGTGCAAAACACATTCAATGAGCATGTGCGACCTGCGTGTACAAAGTAAAGTTTGGGATTTACTGTTAAATTATCAGATGATAATACCATGGTACTGTATGTTTTACATTTATATAACAGGGTTTTTACATCAAAGTATACCATAATGAAATCATGGTTGATTCCAAAATGTTCCACTTTGTACTATTTTGTAAGAGTAAATGCACTAATAAGTGACCTTTCATCTTGTAAATGCGATCACTGGTGCCTGCACCCAGCTTGGGCTGTTCAGCTTAATGGTGAATTACGCAAGTTAAAATATTTATCTCTGCCTCTCTATGTGGGAGTAAATGGAGTGTGTTGCTAGTGTCAGTGGGACAGAACAAGGGAAAACCGTTAAAAAAAAAACTTTTAATGAGCCTGCAGCTTCCATCATTAAGCAAGCAGTCACAACAAAGTGACTTTGTTCTCTTCCGCTCTCTCCTCCATCTCTCATAATCAGTCTCTCCCTCTCTCTCCCTTCTCGTCTCGCTCTCCGCTCACACACACATTTATAGAGCAAAGCCAGAGATCAAGGTCAGCTCAGATGGAGTCGGGCCAGAAACCCCCACACAAGCATTATGGGTGATTGCCTTCTCGTGTCACCCATCAGCTGAGATCACATCACTTCCAATATATTACCAGAATTTCAGATATTCAATCTCTGTTACTTTGTCTTCCCTATTTGTTTTTCCATCTCCTCCTTTTTCTTTTACAACAACAAATAAATGTATCTGAAGGAAGAAGGCCCTTGCTCAATACCGCTTGGCTTTCAAATGAGCTGAACTAAAATAACAACTGAATATTACCGGTTTGAGAGAGAAAGGAAGTTTAGATTAGGGGCGTAAATCTCTCCATCAGCAGTTGGGGGGGAGAAAACCACAGCGATACATCAGGGGTCTTTCTGAATGTCAAATAGAGCTCAGTGCTGTATAGGCACTATATACATAAGCGCCTGACTGTCCCCTATCATCTTATGCATGATTAAACAAGCATCCAATGCTTCGATGTATAGCTTTCATGAGGAACTGGTATGAATTTTTATATGGAACTGCCTTATCAGAGGTGTTTTCTGAGACATGTGTCACTATTACTTCTGCAAGGTCATGGTTCCATTGTGCATACTTGCAATGTGTTATATGTATTATATAAATTCCTACAATTTAAAGGTGATATGTGTAACTTTAACCTGTTTTTAAAAAGACAATGGTCATTATTTTTTCTAAGAATTTTTACTGTCATTTTCTCTGAAGAATATAATTTAAATTTTATTGTTTAAAATGTTATTTATCATTTAAATGTGTATTTTATTTCATTTTAATTTTGATAATAGTTCATATATTATATTATATTATATTAATTACATTACATTACATTATATTTTTTTATTTTATTATATTATATAAATTCCTACAATTTAAAGGTGATGTGTCATTTTAACCTCTTAAAAAGACAGCTGTCATAATTTTTTTCCTCAGAATTTTTACTGTCATTTTCTCTGAAGAATATAATTTATTTAAATTTGCTTTTTGTATTTTATTTATTTAAATGTATATTTTATTTTTATTTTGATAATAGTTCATATATTATATTATATTATATCAATTTCTACAATTTAAAGGTGATGTGTGTCATTTTAACCCATTAACTGTCAATATTTTTGCAATTTTACTGTAGTAATCAAAGTTTACAGTTACAGTAATGCTTACTGTGATGGTATCAGATGGCAATGCCATGGTACTTTAATATATACCATGGTATTGTATATTTTCCATTTACATACCAGAGTTTTTACATTTTACTCAAAGGAATACCATGGTAATGAAATCATGGTGGATTCCAAAATGTTTTACAAATTTTGTGCCACACTTTTTCATCAACATGAATGAATTAGCTGAATAACGTGTATTTCTCTGTCAATTTCATACGCTCACCTTGTCCCCATCTCTCTGTGTTTTCTCTCGACAGGCGAGGACTTCGCAGTGGTTCAGCAGGAAATAATCATGATGAAAGACTGCAAGCACTCTAACATTGTGGCCTATTTTGGTAGTTACTTAAGGTATAGTAATGAGCACTTTCCTGACCACACTTTTACTGTTCTCCGCTCTCTCCTTTACTTACCCCTTCTTTCACCCTCTCTCCTCCTGCTCTGTCAGTTCCTATTCCTGTCTAAGGCCGTTGAGTTGACACTGTGCTCTGTTGGCTGGGTCTCTCAGCTGCACTGCAGGAACAGCCACAGTGGCTGCAGCACCTCTGTTTCTGCTAATTGTACAACCTGTGCCTCACGGCAAGGCTTAAACCTAACTAGATATTCTAAGAATAGGGTTTTAAGCAAGGATGTAGATCGCATTTGATCTTAAAGGCAACAAGCAGAACTTTAACATTGACATTATAATGTTTGGTGGTACACGACACCATCATCGGCCACCAGGGATCTACAGTCTTTCAGCTTCAAGATTAGAAATAAGAATCACTTTGGTTCAGGTTAAGGTAAAATCATAAAAATCATTTTAATGCATCCCTCAGTTTGTATAACAACTGAAAATTGTTTATGTTGATGCACTAACAATGGCGAGACATTCTGGAAGATTTAAAAGCAGAAATGTGAAGGTTGTAATTTCTTCTTGGTGAAAGTCTTTAGCGACTTAATTCCTCTAGGTGTATTTTCTCTGTGAACAGTTTTTGATATGGATTTTTTTATATTAGTTTCATGTAAACATGTAGAACCTAATGTTAAAGTCTTCTGCTCATACTGTGGCTATAAAATTGTGCATTTTAACATTTATCCTGGTATAATTTTTACAAACTGAGGGAAAAGGATTTTCTCCTTGGGAATTGACAGCATGTAATAGATACCAATACAGCTTCTATTTTGCTTTTTCTGTTTATATATAGACGATCATTCAAATGTTTGGTTTCAGTAAGATTAAAAAATTTTTTTTTTTTTTTGATACATTTATTTTAATGGATTAAAAGAGACAGAAAAGACATTTATAATGTTGAAAAGATTTCTATTTCAAATAAATGCTGTTCTTTTGAACTTTATATTTATTCAGATTCTTCAGAATCCTGAAGGAAATTTAACACAGTTTCCAAAAAGATATTAAGTAGCACAATTTTTATCAACATTGACAATAATATGAAATGTTTCTTGTGTACCAAACCATCATATTAGAATGATTTCTTAAGGATCATGTGATACTGAAGACTGGAGTAATGATGCTGAGAATTCAGCTTTGTCATCACTGGAATAAATTACATTTTAAAATATTTTACAATAGAAAAGTTTATAAAAATTAAATTGTAATAACATTTCATAATATTGTTGTTGTTACTGTCATTTTGATGAAATCAATGCAGCCTTGAGCATAAGACACTTACAAAAATATCTTACTGACCCCAAACTTTTGAACCATATATATTAATTCTGAAGTTTGGACAAACTGGATAAAGTTACAGTTTAATGAAATATCTGAAAACTTCACTTCAATTAAAGAATTTTATTCTGGTCTTCCTCATAGCTGTAGGGGACTTGAGTGGTTTATCTTTGGAAGATAGTATATCTCTTAAATATTAGTCTAGACGTTACACAGCTTTAGAGAAGTGGAGAAGGGTGTTTTTGATAAAAGCAGGTTGCATGTGAGTTATGACTCTGTCTTCTGCTTGCTGTGTCATGACCCAGAAAAGTGTGCATCCTTTCACTCTCCCTATGGGGCTGCCAGGGTACTATTTCAAGATGCATCGATTGAAATATAATTTGTTGGTGTTTTTCTTTCTCTGGCTTTTCAGGAGAGATAAATTATGGATATGTATGGAATACTGTGGGGGAGGCTCATTGCAAGACATATATCACGGTAAGATACACCATATAAAGGTAAACAATCAACTGCAACGCTAACTCAGACTCACTCAGTGGTCAGTATTTCAATGCTGTGCAATATCCCCTTTCCATTCATTATTTAAAGTAATAGTTTACCCAGAAATGAAAATTCTGTCATCATTTATTCATCCTCATCTAGTTCCAAACCCATATGAGTTTATTTCTTCTGTAAAACACAACATGATTCATTTTGAAGAATTTTCTTGGTCAGTTTTCTTTCCATGCAACTCTTTTCCATGAGGCTTTCGAGCTTCCAAGAGGATGCAAAAAAAGTTATCCATATGATTTTAAAATCAAAGAGCGACCTGTGCGTTGTTCAGAATGTCTCTTTTTTTATTCCACTGGAGGAATTAAGTCTTGAAATGACACAAGTGAGTAAATAATCATATCATTTTCATTTTTGGATGAACTATTCCTCTAAAAGGCCCAGTGTAAACAATGTTGACACGACGACTGCAATGGTTTGAAAGTTCTTCTCATTTCCAATGCCAGTTTTTACATAAATAGACATTCTTGTCCTCCAATTAACAATTTGATTCTTGACAGATGGCCTAAATATACAAATCTTTTCTAACATTGTTGGAAAGTGTCCCTCTGTATGTACCCAGGGGATAAATTTAGCAGAGCTCAGTAGAGTGGCCTGTCAGATCATTAGAGCTCATTTTCACGGCAGCTGTCGGCGGTTCTCCGTTTGTCTTTGAGCCTCTGCGTGGGGGGGAAGATGGTGTTATGCCACTAACGTGTTAGCTTCGTGCCCAGCCCCACATCCCACGTTATCTCCCCCCTGCTGCCATGGCTGCACTCGGCTGCAGGGTCGCAGGCCTGATTAGAGCCGAGGCCGACCGGCTCCAATCTTCCCACACAAAACAGATAAAGACACATATAACACATGAATCAAGTTCTCCTCGGCCAAACATGTTTTTAAATAACTTTCTGAACTAGTAAATGATCAAGAAAGGTGGATATACTGGAATTCTGCTGATGCAGAACACGTGTTTGGACGTAACAAACCTTATGCAAATTTGTATTTAATGCACTCTTTATCATTTACATATGTCTAACACATATTTAATGGAATATACACTATTGTTTAAAAATACATACTGTATATTTAGCAAGAATACGTTAAATTGATGAAAAGTCACATTTATAATGTTATAAAAAAATGTAGGGTTGCCCTTGACTAAAGATTTTTCTAGTTGACTAGTAGTCGTTCATTCAACCGATTAGTTGACTAACATATAAATCATAATAACCATTTACAGTTTCGAATGTTGTAATATTCTTATCTGTATGACCAAAAATGTTGGAGTAGCATGTCATGCAGTAAGCATGCTCTTTACACAAACACTTGGAAATGCGGCAAATAATAGCGCACATTTATGTAGGTTAACATTAGAGCAAGCTAACTTGTTTTAAGTGATAAGCCATATTTAAGGTTGATGAATGATAGGCAAATGTGTGGATTTCCTGCCGTTAATGATCTGCAATTTTTTTTCTGCGACTAACTAATTAATACCAGTTTTGGTCGACTAAGGCTCTTCTCGTCGTCTAACAGTTAGTCGACTATTAGGGGGCAGCCCTAAACATTTTTAATTGAAGCTATTCTTTTGAACTTTCTATTCAACGAAGAATGGTCGAGAAGCAGCTTTTGTAATCTTTCATCACTAGTTTAACTTATACCAAAACAACTTTCCTTTTCTAATGACATCACCATGCCCTCTATATGACAGGTAATTACATGTTACCTGTCATATAGAGACCATTTTGTTATAGTCCAGTCAAGTCCTAGCATTTTTTTTTCCACTGAATATCTGGTTTCACATTTAGAAAGCATTCAATTACAGAAGTAAAATGGGTTGTGAACACCATTTCATACATTTCATACCCTTCTGCTGTCTTTTTCTCTCTCTTCCTCGAGCCTATTTAGTATTCACTCCTTCCCATTAGCACATTTACTGTTTTTGTGACATTTTAATCAGCAATAAAAGTCTCTATTGACTTAAAGAAGATTAACTGCTCTGCTGAAGTGTCAGAGGCTTCAAACTGTCAAACTTCCTACATGGTTTTGGGGAACAGACAGATGAGATTCTCAGACGCTCTTAGAATTTTCTTTGTTGAAGTTTCAATGCCTGTTATTTTCATCAAGAGTCCATTTAGAGTTGTAGGGTAATTCTATAACTCTATATTTTGTTAGGTTGGAAACTTGTAATCAGTTACATTGTGTTCTTGATAATCTCATCCTTGGTCTGGTGGATGAAACCCATTAGTGGTGCTTTTGTTAAACTTTGATTCCAGTGTGGTATGGGAAGGATCAATGTTATATATGTTCTCTTGGTTTAAACAAGTTCAAGCTTAAGAGAACTACTCTGCATGCCTCATTTTCAACTCATGTGTTTGCACATATACACACTTTTATATTGTTCAGATCATTACATTCAAACTGTTTTAGCAAATATTGTGGGATGTGATTTTTTTCAGATGTTTTTAGATTACATTAGTGCTAATGTACACTAAATATGTCTCCACAGTTACTGGGCCACTAACAGAATCACAGATAGCATATGTAACAAGAGAAACCCTTCAGGTAAGCCATTTTACCAGACTCTGTTTTGACAACCAAAGCAATCTGCTGTGACCATAAAAGCTACTTTTGAATTTTTAATGGTAGACATGTTGAATAATATTTCGTACTCCTTGTTCTGTCTCTAAAATGCAGTTTGCAAATGTGTTTTTTAAATGATTATGGATTAAAATGAGTTTTAATCGTGGCTTTCCTTTCAGGGTTTATATTACCTACACAACAAAGGAAAGATGCATCGAGACATAAAGGTA
This sequence comes from Elopichthys bambusa, assembly GCA_037101425.1. Classification (NCBI taxonomy): domain Eukaryota; kingdom Metazoa; phylum Chordata; class Actinopteri; order Cypriniformes; family Xenocyprididae; genus Elopichthys; species Elopichthys bambusa. The sequence continues at coordinate 19,867,441 of CM074452.1, read as the reverse complement.
CTGTGATTTATTTCTGATTGATCTGATCTTTTGTGTGTCTAAATGAAAGGCTCTTTTCAGTGGCAAGTGGCAAATTTTACTCAAATGCCAAGAAAAAGTTAAGTGAGAGCACATAAGAACACCAGGTAGAGTTTTTAACAAAAATGTATGTTTTACCTTCAAATAAACTGTTGTTTTTCACAAAGCAGATCAATCTTTTTTTTTTTTTGTAAACCTGTTTGGTGTCGCTGACGGCACAGACATTAAACACATCAGCTTTAATGACTTCCATTAACGATTTATCGTTATTTCTAGGAAATGATTCCTTTAACACTTCTGCCATTATTTTGCAATTATGTATGATGCTGCTAGTGGTGGAGAAATTACACACTTCACCATTAGTTGCTTCAAGGATTGTATTTCATAGTTTTAATAAAGCATACACATATTTAAAACAATCCCTCCTTCTAAATAAGGAATATTTTGCAATAAATTTGAAATATGCTACTGTTCAAAAGTTTGGGGTCGGTATAAGGTTTTAATGTCTTTGAAAGAAGTCTTGCAAGTTATGCTCACCAAGGCTGCATTTTAACTGTAATATTATGAAATATTATTACAATTTTAATACATTTTAATGTATTCCTGTAATTGCAAAGCTGAATTTTCAGCAGCCATTACTCCAGTCTTCATTCTAACATGCTGATTTTTGTGATTTCTTATTATCAATGTTGAAAACAGTTGTACAACTTACATTTTTTTTAGAAACTGTGGTTTTTCAGGATTCTTTGAATAGAAAGTCTAAAAAAGCAGCATTTCTTTTAAATAAAAATCTTTTGTAACATTATTAATGTCTTTACTGTCACTTTTGATCAAGTTAATACATCCTTTGCTGAATAAAAGTATTTTTATTAATAAAAAATACTGACCCCAAACTTTTAAACGATCGTGTATGTTGGCTGTTCAAATCAACAAATTATTATTATTGCACCATAAGCTGGCAGTGAATAAAACTAAGCGCTCATTACCTCTGAAATTTGTGCATTTCATTGGTTTACCATGGCTGTTTACAAAAATGCCCTTAAAGTAAAGCCCTTAGTACCTTTTAATGGTGATTTGGTGAAGCACGATGTGCAATCACTGGTAAAGAAAGAGAAAATGTGTCACCTGGCCAGGGGGAGTGTAATTAGTATGATTCAGATGGTGCTTTCACGTCTCTGATCATAGATGAAAGCAGGTGTTGAAAGAGCGATTTTATTGAAAAAAGGATGAGATTCTGAAGTCTGCCAGATTCATTTTTCATTTCATCTCACAAATCTGCCAGTAAAATATTCAGTAATGTCTTATAATAGCAGATGTGTAATTCTCTTATATTGCAGTGTCATTTCATTAAGTGTTTTTCCATTTGAAATAGGGTGCCAATATTTTATTGACGGACAATGGTTATGTCAAGCTAGGTAAGAAAACATCATGATCTTTACATTGTGAGAAATGTGGGGTACTGTAAATGAAGTTATTTACCATGTTACCAGCTCAAAACATTAAAAAAGTGTAAATAGCTCAGTGTTGAGCATCAGCATCACCTCATGTTGTCACGTTTGATCTTCTGTGGCATAACACAGCTCTCAAATTTCATAATTCATAAGACAGAATTAGACACATGGTAGTGTGAGCTGCACACAACTCACATGAGAGTTGTTTGTGGGATTGTAGTAAAGAGGATCTTTTGTTTGTTTTTCTCTGCAGCTGATTTTGGTGTATCTGCACAGATCACAGCCACACTAGCTAAAAGAAAATCCTTCATTGGGACTCCTTATTGGTATTCAGCAGTTTTTTTTTCTAGCTTTGTTGTGCCGCACACACACATCTTACAATCATACATGTTTGCAATAAATTATATATATACAGTACTACCTGAAATGATTTTTAAAAATCAGAGTTGAGTTTTATAATTCAGGAGTTTTCTACAAGGCCAAAGACTTTTCCACAGCTTATGTAAATATCAAATGTTCATGAATATACCGTGAATGATGATGTGGTCTGTAACCCATGCTAACAGGATGGCCCCAGAAGTGGCTGCCGTGGAGAGAAAAGGAGGCTACAATCATCTGTGTGACATCTGGGCTGTGGGCATCACCGCTATTGAACTAGCCGAACTGCAACCTCCCATGTTTGACCTTCATCCAATGAGGTGAGGGATTAAACAGCACTATGGATCTGTTCCAATTCAGAAAGTGCTGAATTTTTAGCTGTACCCTTAAAAAAAAGTACTGTGGCAGTACCATGATGGCGTTAGATATGATGGTATGTATACCACAATACTGAAAGATTGCCATACTGTTTTACAGATTTCACAGTTCTGGTTCAGATAAAGATTTCACTTAAATGTGTACTTCAGTGTTAAAAGACTCTCTTTTATTTTCACTTTTTCAGTTAGCTCAAGCAATGACGTGAGACTGTCTGTTTGTTCAACCAGTAAAAAGAGTGTTTGAGAAACCAGTTTGAAAACAGTCATTTTCAACAGATGTTCAATAACTTCAATAACTAAAATGTCATGAAAAGCATTCTCTTATTCATAAAAAATGGACAAAATGGACATAGAATAAGAACTTCTCTATTTTCGACTCTAGCTACTTTAACCAAATAAATAAATAATCATAATAATACCATGTCCAGAAAACATGTTAATACTCTTTGATACTTCTTTGTTAGTGTAAGTAGTTGTTCTATTATATTTTGAGCATCTTTTGTAATTGTTGAATTCTCACACTCAATGTTTTGATGAGTTGAGATGCTTTGATTAACCCATATTTTCTTTCTAAGCTGTGCCATTTTTCTGCATTTTTCCCTTTTTTTTTTCTCTTCAGAGCTCTGTTTTTGATGACAAAAAGCAACTTTCAACCCCCAAAATTAAAAGACAAAGTTAAATGGTAAGTGGTAATTACATTTTCAGGCAATTATGCTACATTGGTGTGTAAAACACTTGATACCAAGAGGGATTTTAGTAAGTTTCAGTCTGTGTTTTATATGCCCTATTCTTTAATATCATTAATCACCTCTGAAATTTGGGCCAAGCACTCTCATTTGCCCTAAACAGTTAGTTTTATGAATTTTGATAAGGTTGGACTTGACATTTTCTTATCTTGGCTAATTATGAATCTGGTCAGGTCGTCTGCTGAATAGTTCTCCATTACCTTGCAGCTCTGTTAAATCAAATTAGCTTAATTGCATTTAGAGCTAACAAACTGCTTGGCCTCGTGGTCGAAATGCTTGTTACGTGTAAGATTTATGGAGACTCTTCTTTATGTTCTGGAGGACCAATAATTTCCACAATTTTGTGAAATTGGCGCTGACGAAAAATCCAAAGAAACGGCCACCAGCTGACAAGTTATTGCAGGTATGAGGGGCTTTTATGTATTTTGTATTCCTCAGTTTCATAATGTTTGCATTATTTTAATATATTTTAATATTATTTTAATTTTGAATTGCTTTTGTTAAATGTACTTTATAATTAATTATATTTTACAATTGTATAATATAAATGTATTTAATTATAAATATTTATCCAATTAATAATATTTTATGAATTATTTAATTTATCATTTTATTTTTTACATAATAAGTTTTTATATACATTTTTTGTTGCAATTCTTTTGAATTACATTTATTGTATAATTAATATTTTATACATTTTATAATTGTATTTTTAAATGATATAATTTTGAAGATTCTTTACTGATAAAAGACGAATGACATATATCTTTAAAGATCGTCTAACATTGCCATTTCAATCATCTCTACCCAGCATCCGTTTGTGTCCCAACCGTTGAGTCGTATTTTGGCGATTGAGCTGCTGGATAAAGCGAACAACCCCGACCACTCGTCCTTCACAGACCTGGATGATGACGACCCCGAGCCAGAGGTACAGTATATCTCTCCCAGTGTTATCACAACTATCACTTCAAGAATGAAGGCCCCATCGGGACTATTATTCACAACCAGAGCCCAGAAAATGCCAGCTGATCGAACTGACTACGTTAGCCTCTCAATCCCAAGAGCGGGGATGTCATTTTGATGAGCCCTGTGAGCTTATATCTTTGATACGTCAACCGTTTTATTGTGGTGATATTTTTCAATGGCTTTCTTTCTTTATTATTAGCCTGTAATAGTTGTTTTAATGGCAGTCATTTGTTTCGATTGTCTCTAAAGTAAGGTTTATATGCTGGAGTCTCTTCCAGTTGTGCTACAGGGCTACTTCTGCTGATAAAGATTTGTGAAATCATTTGGCCTCTTCTACAGTCCCCCAGAGAGAATGAAGACTTTTTTTAAGGACATCGTTTTCCTTCATTTCATCTCTCCCTGTTCTACCCATTTCCCCAAGCGTCCATTCATGCTCACTTCCTCTCTTATTCATTTTTTCCCCTCTCCTGCTCTTGAAGTTTAAGTACAGAGGGTTGTTTTTACCAGTCTCTCCTCTCTCCCGGCGAGTCCTTCGCTTTGCAGCTCGCAGAAAGGTATCGGGGTGTGTGTGTGTGTGTGTATGTGAACATCTGGAAATGTTTTGTTAATAAGTGTTAATTTAGTGTTGATGACTATAATGGCTTTATGCGTGTTGTTAATTTATTTTCTCATAAGAGACTAATTTATCATTTTTGTTTTCATCAAAGATGTTTTTAACCTAGGCAAACATTTGTGCATGATGTGTGTTTTCTTGTTTGCTCAAATAGCTGTGTGTTAAAATTTGTGTGTGTGTGTGTATAAGTGCACGAGTTACACAGGTATGCCCAAGGAGGTTTTAGGAGGTTTTGCGCACTTGTCGGAATTTTGAACGGAGTGTTGATCCCTCAAGGGGTCGGTTTCGGAAACGGAAGCTCAGTTCAAAAGCTGGATTTGGATCCGTTGACAACAGATTTTAGTCTGGCCTCTTTGTGCTGAGGTTTGCTTTAAGGGTTTAACAGAACATCAACATCAAAGAGCTTTTAGAGTAATTTCTTGCATCATGGAATGCAAATAATGTTCAATATTGGGGTGAATCTCGTGAAAAATGTCAAGAGCATGTCAAGGTCATATTTAACTTCTAAATATAAAAAAATTTATAAATTTAACATTTTATAACAATTATTTTTATTTTAGGACCATTAAGATTATCATTTTATTATTATAATTATTATTTTATTTTTGAGTTTGGTTGTAGTTCTCATTATTTTCATTGACTCTTGTAAAATATTAATGAAAATCATGTCTGGACAGAATCATTAAAAAAAAAAGACAAATCTAAATATTTTAAAATCAGCTAAAGTTAAAGACAATACAACAAAAATAAATATAATATAAATACTTTTATATATTGAAATATTAGGTTTATAGATAATATAAATGCTAGTTTTAGCTGATAATTTATTTTATTTTATTTTTTTTAATTTGGATGTTAATTTTTCATTTACATTTTTTTAAATTCTAAGGAAACCTGTCGAGCATGTCAAGGTCATACTTAACCCCTAAATATAAAGAAAATAATAAAATTAAGCTTATTTTTAGCACCATTTTTGAGTTTGTTTATAATTCTCATTATTTTCACAGATGATTCTCATTTTGTAATATATTCATGAGAATCATGTCCAGGCACTCTTTATATATATATATATATATATATATATATATATATATATATATATATATATATATATATATATATATATATATATATATATATATATATATATATATATATATATATATATATATAATATAATATATTTTAAATCACAAATTTAAAATCTTCTTAAAGACAAAACAAATAAATAAATACTTAAATATTGAAAATTTAGGCCTATAAATCACATAAATAGTAATTTTTATATAATTGTTTTATTTTAATTTTAATTTATTTTGCATGTTAATATTTTTTTATTTTGGAGTGAAATATGAGCTAGACATGTTCTTTTTTTTTTTTTTACTTTTACCCATTGGTTAAATTTTATCTTAATAAAATTAACAGTCTGTATTTATTTGCAATGTATATACTGTATAGATTTTTGGAAAGCATAGATAATATCTTTCTTAGTCACTGTACCAAGTGGCTCAAGTGCTAAGAGGTGTGATAGAATATTCACGGGCGTCCGCTGAGGGAAGGTCGCAGTGTTTGGCACGCTGTCTATTTCTATTTCAGAGCCCTGCTGTGTCCTTGTTGTCTGAAGGTCGTGCGTCTGTTCCTCTGTCTTATCTCTCCTCATCACATCTACTTCAGCCCTGCTGGTGTGAAACTGAAGTGAAGGATGTCCTTCAGTGACCATTTAGTTTCCTGGACCTGTTTAGGATGTCTGATTGCTTTTATGTGTGGTGCTTATGCATGTGTTTCCATATCGACATGCATGTGTGCATTTGTGTTGCTGATGGAAGGTGTTCTGTGATTCATGAATGACAGCAAACTTTTCTGGATAGTCATCAGGGACTCAGCTGTCGGACGCCCAGTAGGCCGTAACGATTTTCTCTTGGGCTGCAGTGAGACAGGACAGCAGCGTCAGACAGATAGGGATTCAGAGGGTCAGCATCATGACCCCTACTGTTATCAGAGAGTGATGCCTGGCATGTATTTTTAGCTTGTGGAGTTTGCCCTGCGATGTCTCTGGCGATGGCACTAAGTGATATCTGAAGTGAAAGCATTTTAGCCGCTCTTGTCTTAAATGTATTGATGTGTGCAGATTTTGCTTACTGGGTGTTTTTATCTTAACTGGGCTTCTGATCTGCTAAGAATGGCGCACTAATATGCAAGCTATCGATTGAGAGCAGCTACAGTCTCAACTTTTTTGGTTTGATGTTGTTTATGTATAAAAGCCATGTCAAATCAGATTGCTTTAATAGTGATCGACTGATATGGGTTTTTTAATGGACGATGCATAATGCTGATATATACATAATGCAATGAAATGATGCAATTGAGGTGTACCAAAAATTGCTGAAATTAAAACACTTTTATATAATACATTTTGTATAATATTCAACCAAAATTCACAAACTCAAGGGTAAACTGAGTGAGAATCATCAAGAAATGTCTGGGTTATGTTTTAATTCAGAATCAATTTTTATATTGATATATTTTTATATTCATATTTTAAGGATCAGTTTTTATTAAGTTTTGCATTGTCACATTTGGTCATTTTCATGACAGTTACACACTTTTTATAATCGTCTATTTTTAAAAAAATCATTGGTAATAAAAATGTGGTCATTGTTACCCATGTTACATGTAGTTACTGTTGTAATAACTATAAATGATGCATAATTTTATGCAATTAACCCTAAACCAAACCCTCACCCTAACTCTATAGTAAGTAGTAGTAGTAGTAGTAGTAGTTAATTATCATTACACAGTACTTAAATGTATAATTACACTGTAATACTGACACCTCAAAATAAAGTTTAAACAAAAATGTTTTTTACGAACAGGATGATTATTGTTTACTGTCGTAAAATAACTGAAATAAAAGTGACAGCCCTTTAAATAAATCAGGCTTAGTAATAATAATTAATAATAATTTATTTATTTATTTTTTAATTACATTTTTTACTTTACTTTACTTTACTTTACTTTACTTTACTTTACTTTACTTTACTTTACTTTACTTTACTTTACTTTACTTTACTTTACTTTACTTTACTTTACTTTACTTTACTTTACTTTACTTTACTGAACTGAACTGAACTGAACTGAACTGAACATTTCATGATGTGAGATTCACCCTATGTTGGACTTCATTTAGCCAAATTAACATTTGAATGACCTCAAACCTATAAACCACTTTGATTTGTCATTAGTACTCTAAATGACCTTTAGAGATAAATTCTTCTTTGTAGAATGTGCTGGTGTGTATTTATTTGTTCTTGTGTATGTGTTTGTGTGTTTCTTTTTCTCCCTAGCCTCCAGTGTCTGTTCCACATCGGATTCGCTCAACAAGCCGTACCAGTCGGGAAGGGAAGACTCTGTCAGAGATTAACTGTGAGTGTTTGTTGGATTTCTCCCCTGGGCAGACCTGACAGGTGCTCCTGCTCTCCTGAGCGTGGCTGAGTGAATTTCTCAGCCTCAGTTCTCTGTCTGCAGGAGTATACCAGAAATTCTCTCTCATGATCTGTCTGTCAGTATCTGCTGGGGGATTTCTTTGGGTTCTGTGACATGCCTACCAGACATCTATACTGACTTGTGTGGTTTTGAGTGTTCATATCAACATGATATGATTATTTATGTTCAGACTTCAATTAGTTATATCAGTGAACTGACAGATTGTCAGTATTTACTCACCCTCGTGTCATTCCAAACTCATATGTTGGTATGTACAGTACAGAAAAAGTAGGACTGTTGCTTTAATAATGTTTTTGTTTTCTTACAGTTGGTCAGGTGGAGTTTGACCCTCCTATAACAACAGAGACAAAACCGCATCATGAACCGGTGAGTACCACATCATGAACTGCTGTTCGCTTTGGGTTCGCTTTGGGATTTCCTGTGATGGCAAACAATTAAACCAATCAGAACACACTTTTTATTTCTTAGTTTTTCATCATACTAGCTCTGTTCCAAAACCTAATGAGCTGCCTACTGCTTACATAGGCAGCTTTCTTGTAAGTAATCTAATTAATTAGAAAGTTCTACATAGGCAGCAACACAGACAGCTCAACTCTTAATTGATTTCAATAGAGTTTGTCATTAGCATGTTGCTAAGCTAACACCGTGATGCTCTGTTAAGCATAAAAATACGCACATATTAAATAATGGTCCTTTAGTCTGTTATTATATACAATGTATATACAATATATACAATGATTACTAAAATATGTGATTGGGGGAAAAGGCAAAAAAAAAAATTTGTATTGCTTTTTTCCCTATCACATATTTTTGTAATCATCATACATTAGGTATTATTCAAAAGACTGAACACTCAAAATTCATCCTGTGCAAACTATTTTGAAATTGTACATTGTGTAACAATGGAAACACTACTTTAAAACCTTTTGGCGTGCTAAATTTTTGTGGTATCAACTTCAAATTTGGAACACAACTTGAGTTCTGGGATTGGTTTCTCAATGAAGAATATATGCGATGCCAGTGGAAGCTTGCCCATGATCCCTCCATAGGAAGCTACCTAGGTTTTGAAACAGAGCAACTGTAAAACCATCCAGTCATGTCAAGCTTAAATTGAATTTCACACTGCCTGTATAGCTGTTCACAATGCTCATAACCAAGTATAGAGAACACTTCCAAATGATTTTTCCTATAAGCTGACACTTCCTATTATGTAATATTTTCCTCACATACACCTCAATCCCACCTCGTCTACTGACAGTGGCTTGTTTTCTCTCACACCATGTTTAACTGTTGTGCATTTGAGACGCCTGTCTCGCACTCTCACTACCGCGATAATTGAAAGGTTAGATGCAGCTTTCCGTGGCATCTGATCAATAAGTCTTCCTTTAAGCGCTGCAGAAAAATGCAGTGTTGACTCATCTTTGTCTCATTTGAGCACTCAGTGTTTCTCATGTGTAACTGGATTTGTCATCCTTTCATAAACCAGATCATTTTTAACAGCAGGACATCAAATTAATGTTGATTCCCATTGTAGCTTCATGCTTATGATGTCATCTTCTCACATCTAAAGAACCTCACTTCCCCCCACGCTTTGATTTTCTTTTTATTTCCTTTCCTTTCTAAGAAGCAGTACATAATTGCTGCAACTGGCGGGTTGTATTTTCGATACCATTTCTATGTCTATCTATTTATATATATATATATATATATATATATATATATATATAATATATATACAGTATGTATCTGTCTATCTGTGATGCAAAGCTGAATAGCAGCCATTACTTCAGTCTTCAGTGTCACTTGATTCTTCAGAAATCATTATAATATTGCTGATTTGGCGCTCAACAAACATTTCTTATTATTATCAGTCTTGAAAAAACAGTTAATTTTTCTTAATATTTTTATGGAAATTGTTTTTGATTTGTGGATTCTCAAAAGAACCGCATTTATTTGAAAGAGAAATCTTTTTTAACATTGAAAAAAGATTTCTTTTGATAAATTTTAAAGGGTTAGTTCACCCAAAAATGAAAATTTATGTCATTTATTACTCACCCTCATGTCGTTCCACGCCCGTAAGACCTTTGTTCATCTTCAGAACACAAATTAAGATGTTTTTGATGAAATCCGAGAGGTATATAACTCGTCCATAGACAGCAATATAATCAACACTTTCAAGGTCCAGAAAGGTACTAAAGACATTAGGGATGTAACGATTCACTCAACTCACGATTCAATATGATTCATGATAGTGGTTTCACAATTCGATTTTCTCACAATTTTTTTTAACAAAATTAGATTTAAATGAGAAAGTGTCTTTTTATTATTTCTCCGACAAAATGCTTGTAAAAATTGAAATATCTTTATGACAAAACTAAATTTAAAACAAATCCTAAATCAAATCAATCAATAAATAAATAATACTAATAAAAGAAATCTCTTCATATGAGTACATGAACAAGATGTTTATTTGCTTTATTACAGGCTGTCTATAGCTATTTAAAATTAGAGGCAACCACTGCATTTTAATCACGATCCCAACAAAGATGCTGCATACATGCAGCATGAGCAGTTTTTGAATTAGATTGTATAATTTTTAACACTGAAGCAAAAACACAATGTTCAGACTTTAGCTTTGTGAAATTATGCTACATAAAACTTAATAACAGCAGACGGGCTGCATGAGAATGCAAATACAATCTTGACAGCAGGTGGCGCTTATGGAACAGCGGCAGTACAGCACTTCCATGGTTACCACTGTAAACAAAGCCGGGCTATGCCCTAAAACTACTTTAAAATGCATTGTACGGAAGTAAGATGAAAAGAAAATACCATCTAAACTTTTCTGAACACAGTCAGTTCCCCTCAGCTATACATTCATATAAACCCCCGCCCCCAAATGTATCGCGACTCACTTATCATCTCAACCGACTTGAATCGTCACACATTTTAATCGATTTTCAACCGGTTCCGGATATATCGTTACATCCCTAAAAGACATTGTTAAAATAGTCGACGAGACTGCATTGGTTCAACCTTAATTTTATGAAGCGACGAGAATACTTTTTGTGTGCAAAAACAAAACAAAAATAACAACTTTATTCAACAATACGCTGTTTACATCCAGCGCCTCCAGGTTCCACTTCTGAACGCGACTCATTATTGGCCGGCTCCTGCGTCAGCATCACATGCACATGATCAGCTTTGGCCAATACTGAGCCGGCATTCGGACATAAATGCGGAAGCCTTCACTGTGCTTACTGCTGCAATTACGTAAGGATAATGACAGGGAAGTCAAGATATTGTTGAATAAAGTCGTTATTCTTGTTTTGTTTTTGTGCACAAAAATTATTCTCTTCTTTTCATAAAATTAAGGTTTAACCAATGTTTTCACATCAACTGTTTTAAAATAATGTCTTTAGTACCTTTCTGGACCTTATATTGCTGTTTATGAATGAGTCATATACCTCTCGGATTTCATCAAAAAATATCTTAATTTGTGTTCCGAAGATGAACGGGTGTGGAACGACATGAGGGTAAGTAATTAATGACAGAATTTTCATTTTTGGGTGATCTAACCCTAATGCATCTTTGCTGAAATAGTAAAAAAGCAGAATTATAACAAACATTACAACATAATACCATAACACCACATTTCAGCAGTTATGGACTGTCCATTTCATCCACAGACCTGTTTATAAGTCTATTGAATCTGGTGGACATGGTCTTTGCAAGCACATCTTCACCCAATAACCACCCCAACCTCCCATAACCCATCAATTATTGTTTCTGTGAAACCACATGGGCGTCACGTGTGTGTGATTAACTGAAGTTTCTTGGTCCTTCTACTAAACAGCCCGACACTGACGATTTTTTGGACTGTGCCGAAGAAATATACTACACTGCAAGATCTAATCTGGTATTTTTTGTATTTTACTCTGTTATCTTTGTCTTCGCGTCCCCTATCTTTTTTTATTGTCTTTTTCGTAGCATCTTGTCCGCTTCGCAGCGCTTGTGTAGTGTACTCATCCTCCCATATGTGACTTTCATATCTTTTGTCCATTTCATCGCCATTCATTCTGCTGCCTTGTCATATTTAGATCATGGCAGTCTGTGTCTTTTCAGCTTGCCTGTATATAATTGCCTCTGTCTGTCATGCCATCCATTTTATTTAGGTATTTCAGCGTCTAGCTTCATTTAAAGACACATCCCTCAAAGTCGATACATTGCTGCACTTTTCAGTAATCAAAAGCACTTTGAAATTGCAAAGCAAAGCATTTTATGTAGTCAAAGCCTCTGAGGGGCTTTATTTTTAGGGCTTGTCACAATCAGAGACATCTTGAAAGCGAGCAAGAGTGAAGAAGAAGGAATGGAGAGAGGGTTAGACAGATGGAATGGATGTTGAGTGGGGCGGAGAAGGCGAACAAATGGGGGAAAAAACAAGGAAAGAGAGAGAGGGAAAACAAAGAGTCTGAAGTGCCTGTGTGTGTCCCACAGGGACGGTTAAACCAAAGTGCTCTGCAGGTCTGTGAGTGAGGGGGGAAAACATTACCTCAGCAACAAACCCAGCTCTGTTTGGGGTATCAGCTAATTCTGCAGCAGGGACACAACCTCACTGCTCCCTTTCAACACCAATTTATAGTCAACACCTACTATGCTGAACAATATTTGCGTACTGAATTCCAATTGGCCCTCGGTTTTATCACTGTTTGCATACTGAATTCGTCTTTGTGTCCATCTGTTTAGCTTCCTTTAGACTCACTCATAAAGACAATCTTTGCCGTCATCTCATGGTGTATTAATGTAACTTTCACTGAAGTTGAAATCACCAACGGACTCTTTCTCAATACTGTACATGTTATTTATATAAAATATTTTATAAAAATAAAAATTAACAACAATAGCCATTATAATAGTATAAGAAGTAAAATAGGAAATAAACACAAGCAAACAGTTCAGTCAAACATACAAAAGCAGTGCTCTAGTTAGCACAGGATTTAATTTCAATGGAAATATAAAGTTATGAAACTTAATATAGCCCTTAAGCCAAATCTATTAGATCTGGAACAAGTAATAGATTAAAAAGACCAAAGATTACCCGTTTGATATACACAAAACAAATTATACCTCATGTTTAAACACTATCTACATAAGAGCCAGCGGCAAATTCCCAAAGGACTGGCCAAGATGAAGCTGTTCTCTTCGGGTACATGAGTGTTGAACGGTCGCTGACGGCCTGGAGCTCACATCTCCGAAAACAAATTTTCGTATATCTGAGATCCTGTTGTATAAATATATATAATATATTCTTATTTATGTATATTATTTTATATTGTTGCCAAATCAATTTTGTGAATTTAATATATTTTATTTTTAATATAATATAATAGAATGTATTTTAATTACATTTTTATAAATGCCGAATCAATTTTGTGAATTTAATATATATAAAATAGCATATTTTTTTAATACGACCCATTTATCAGTTTTAGAACAAAGGATTTGGCTTCTCAAACTAGGTGACAAGATACTTATGACACTTGAATTAATTTAGTAGGAATTAAAAAGTTGGCCTAAATTTTCTTACTCATCCTTCTTAGGGTTGTGGATACTACTTTTTATTTTATTAGTGACCAGGAAGTATTGGAGAATGATGTTGCATAGTTTGCCAAGTTTTAAAAAGCATCACATGGTTATGTGGGTATGTGGTTATGTGGTTTTTCCCTTTTTCAACTTTTTGCGTTTTTGAGGCTTTCTTGAGTGACACCTCATCCATCTGGTCTGAAGCCCACGCACTGAGGTGGCACAGCGAATCACATGCTTGGAATCGCTGTGTTTGACTGCATATGAAAAAACCAAAAGGAGAGAGATGAAAGAAGGCGGTGACAGAAGCAGTGAAGCGGATAGTCTGAGATGTTCTGTTAGCTTTTACTCTTCCATCCTGTCTCTCTCCATCACTCTTACTGAAAAGCCTCCCATCAGCAGAAAGGCTACCAGCGAATAAGGATATGACAGTTTTCTGTGTAAAGAAAATTTGGTTTGGTAATCTGCAGGGCAAAATCAATGAGGTTTTGCATGGCTGAAAGCTGTATTCCAGAGAGAGAGAGAGAGTAAGAGGGGGAAAATGAGAGATAGAGGTGTGGAAGTAGCAAAGGGGGAGAAAAAATGAAAGAGAGAGATTGAGGGAGAGAAGGTTCTCAGGTTTAATCAGTGACCTGATTTTTATAGCAAAATCTTCTGCCAGAATAATTCCTCTAATGGATGAAGCACTGTAGCCAACTTCTCTCAAAAAATAAGACATAGCGTTTCCCTTAAAGGAATATTCTTGATCTTTTTTTAGACCTGATGTCCATTTACCACATTTTGTGACATATTGGCTGCATTCGAAAGCTTAGACCGCTGCCCTTTCAGGCAATGACTTTGCAGGCAACGTTTACAAAGGTACCTCACAAAACATGATCTAAAACGAAACAGAGCAAGCTTTGGTGATAACTATGCGAATATTTAATTACCACAATACTAATGACATCAAAAGTGGAAAACATTGATCAAAAATGTACATTTATACACAAACTGTCCTCCAACCGCAACTTTCAGATGCCATCTTTCTTTTTTGGTTTAACTGTCACAAAATGAAATGCACAGGATTGAGGGATGTCAAAGGCAGCAAAGGATCGATCAAAAATCGATCTGATGAAGATATCTCAGGAGACAGGAAGTGAAGTTAACATTGGATTTGGATGTGTCTTGATGCTTTCCTCTGAAGGCAGCATTTTTCAGCTGAAAAAAAAAAAAATCTTCATGCCCTAAAATATCTTGGATGTAACTCTACACCCTTGCCTCATTTAGTATACGCGGTTCTATAAATATGCAAATTAGAGATCCACTCGTTGATGTGATTGGTTACAAAGTAGATTGTGACATCAGAAACACCAGCGATTTCAAACCGTGTTTTGAGACCGTCTTTAGTTCACTGCAGTTTTAAGGAGAAAATACTCAGCGATGCTGTTGACATATTTGCACATGGTTTGTCTTAAAGCACATTAAAAACACCACATAGACATATAAACAACATTAAAAACTTGATTTTCACCACAGGGGGACTTGATCTTTTTTAATTGGAACTACTTTTCTGTGTTGAATTATTTGTTACAGATCCCTTCAATGTCCTTTCCTGGACACCAGGCTAAATTAACCTTGTTTACTTTTTCAGCTGTTCATGATGTGTTAAAATTACATTAGTTTCCCAGCTAGCTTCCATTATAAGATTACATTATTTACTGTAAACACGTTTCCTCCATATAGGGGTGAGTTGAAATTGTTGTGGTAATCGACAGCATGCCACAAATAGACATTATCCCTGAAATATTCCTCACGTTGCACTTTTTCAATGCCTAAAGTGCTGTATTTAATAGATACTCCCTCTGTTTTATGATTCTATTAATTCATGAAGTTATTTCAAGTCATTGCCTGCTTGAATGATCATATTGGCGAGTGGGAGGAGAGATAGCACATGGCCCAGTCCACCCACAATGCTCTAATTAGGAGTACATTGTGAGCAGTATGAATTCATTCCTTTCCAGCTATCTTGTTAAATCAACATTTCTAATTGTACTTCATCACGAAAAGCAAGAACTAAAGTTTTTCAGTGTTAAAAAGACAGGTGTTCTGTCTAGGTGTTTCTAACCTGTTAGTCTTGCATGTGAATAAAGTTGCACGTTTTCTCTTTGTAAAAATGTGATTAATGTTTGTTAAATTGGAACTAAAATTATTTTAAACCTGAAAGCAATATGTATTGCATCGTGTAAAACCTGTATGCATCTTTTATCTCTGTGGAACACAAAAGATGACATTTTGAAAAATGCCTGTGTTATTTGTGCATACAATGGTAGTCAATGTTGTTTAGACCCCATTGACTTTCAATGAATTATGAAAACGTTCTTCAGAATATCTTTTGTGATACCAAAGCCCAAAAAGGAAAACATCTAATAAAACAAAGATGATTATTGCAAGATGTGTGCTTGCTTGCTAATAATGTAGAGCTAATACACTGTAGATGAATGCTTATCTCATCATGTCTTCCATCATTTTCACTCACTAATATACCTTGAAAGTGCAAAAAAACATTATAAAACTGCATGTGTGGATTAATAATAGTAAACAACACTAATTACGAACAAAGAATTAACTAGAGTTCATAATTCCTGATTCTGATGTGTCATCACCATGTCATGCAGGTCTTCTTATTCATGTTCTCTTTTCATACATCTTTTTGAAGCTCTGTGTAAACATACCTGCATTCCACACGTTTTGAAGTGTAAGATGAAGATATATTCTATATGATTCTTTTTTTTTTTTTTCCCCAGGATTTACAGATGGATTATGGACAAGGATCCCCTAAAGGGTCCATCATGGGAGGAAATAAGTAAGTTTCAGAACACGTCACACTGTTTAACATTAAAACAATAAAAACAACGCTTTATTGCTGCAACAAAAAAAAAAAAATCAGGATTCAGACAATAAAAATTAAATGTACCAATTGTGATAAATCTATTTCCATAAATACTATTTTCTCAGTTCTGCGCATATATTTTCATATATCGGTATATCTCTGTATATTTGACGTTTCCTGTATTCATAAGAGAGTTCACTCACAGTTCAAAGACACATGCATAGTTTGTTCATGGTGCATGTGTGTTTGTCTGTACATCCATTTATCTCACACCTAACACTGCTGTCTCATTAGTGTGACAATTTATGTTTCAGGTTGCTTGCGTATGATCTGTATGACTGTCATTCTTTTAAAATACACACACCCTGTGCATTGTTGACTGTCTTCGCCATATAGTGAACAGAAGGTCGAGTACACCAGATGGAGTGGCAGTGAAACCATTCCCTCTGTGTTTGTGTGAGCGCCTTTGCATGTGCTCAGAGGTGTTGCTCTCAGCTCTTGTCAACAGATGGGTCCCGAGCACTTTGAGAGACACCCCCTCAGTGTCACAATTCACCGTATATGAGCTCTCATCCGCTCTTGGTTAGTCAGCTCCATGCAGTAATCAGCCTCTGTTTGGTTAATGATGGAAACTGTAACTAGAATAGTGGAATAGTATTGTCAGGATGAATGGTCTAGGGCTCTTTGCACTCTTGGTTATTGAATACAATTAAATGAGAAGGCAACTCTTGGCTCTGAGTTAGGGAGACATGACATAATGCCATGTCAGGTTGCCAGGTTTTCACAACAAAATCCTCCCAATTGCTACGCAAAACTAGCAAAAATCTCATTCCGGGGGGTAAAATCAGCGTTTTTGGCAGGGCTCTGTTGGTAAAATTCACATTCCAGCTGCTAAATATCATGTTATTTGGGGTCGCTTCAACCTGCGGACATGGAAAACAACCCGTGGCAACAGTGTTAAAGTAGCCCAATTGGCAACACTGCTGCAGCATCCAATACTGGAACAGTTTTTTAATGACAGATACACCATTGAGCCGTTATACTGCCACCTATTGGTGTGGAGGAAAAATCATGCAAAAGTTTTTGGGTAACTAGTACTGTTGTACAAATACTGCATTCACAGATATATTTGTCTACCAAATGTTCATTTTTTTTATTCAAAAAGTGCCTGATGATAGGGCAGTACTGAGATTAAAGTGTGTAGTATACAGTTGGTCATTCAATTTCAAAATGGCCAACAACCGTGAGGGTGGACCCACCTTATGTAGAATAAAACAGCTTTTTTTTAGGTTCTGATATGACTGGAGTTCATTTTTAAATGTATTTAAATGCTGAATTATGATTAGTCTGTTGTTCTTTGTGGCAACAGAATGAATATTAAGACATGCAGTGTGTTTCTCTGATGCAGCATTTTATTGATGCATAAAACCTAAAACTTATTTTGCCGCTGTGGAAGAAATTTAAATTTTAACTTTAATTTTAATTAATCATAACTAACATTTCTTTCCTTATGAGGATAAAATGTATATATGCTTTTGATACTGAATGTCTCTAACACTTGGGCCAGAATGACTGTATCTAAAAATAACAAAAGGAGAAATAAAACTAGACAGGTTCCAGGTTTTGTTATGTATGTCCAACTTTGTGATTGAGGTATCCAGATTTGTAACTACCTAGTAACAAAGAATTATATGTATATAGAACCAATCAAGTTGGAGGAAAATTATATAGTGAATTGTGTCACCTTTTCCATGTTCCCTTTTTATAAAAACTGTTGTACTGTGGGATTTTCTCTGAGATCAGTTGGTCAGAAGCATATTGAAGGCATTATCAGGAGTCTCGTATTACTGCTGCGCAGCAGGTTAGTGGAACACTAAAAATCTTAATACCAAGTGTTAGTGTTTATAAGGGACGAGACGTCGTCTGACTCGAAGCAGGCGTCAAAGCGGAGACACCTAGGGTGACGAAGTGCAGACATCCCGTTTAGCTTAAGTCAGGTGCGTAGAGGAATTTCTACCACACCGCCTTGCGGGAACTGGTGTTTTCTTGAGAAAAGTTTTTTTCTACTGATTTTTTCTGTTATTTTAAATCCCTTTTAGTCCAGAAAACCTTACTGTTCAATAATTTAAGTGCAGTGTAGATAAACAACTTCTAGACAGTCGGAAGCAGACATTCTCTTAAAATTTAACAACCAAGCATTGGACAGTTTCCCAGTATCATCAGAGACAAATTATCAGTAAATGTCTGTTTATTTAGTCTTAAATCAATGAAAGCTAATGGATCCCTTAAAGTGTTATAAAACTGTTAATCATGTGTTTCCACATGCTATTTGCACTGAAAGAATCACCTATTACTTACCATCTTTCATCTGTTAAATTCTCTCTTTACAGGAGCCTCTTGAAATCTGTTGAAGAGGAGCTGCACCAGAGGTATGATGCCGTTGCTTTGTTTTTTTGTCCTTCACTCCTGTGCTCTCTTATAGCTCTCTTTTCTTTGGCTTTCTCTTGCTCTCTCTATCTTTCTATCTTTTTGCTGCTCTGTCAAACTCTACCCGTACATCTCTCTCTCTCCCTGTATAGCTGGTTTTTCATCTGATCAATATTTGATGTGACCTAACCTTGCCCTTTTGTGCTTGTCCGAGTGGAACCAAAGGCTGATTTGCTTGGCAATGCTATGTTGGAGATCTGTTATTTTTGCCACAGTGTTAGTTTTCCATTCCTCAGGGGGAAATTAACCTGTTAGTCCCTCTAAATAAAATTTTCTCCAGATGCATGTCTATATTGGTCTTCGGGATTGTTATAAATTTGTCACACTTTGGTTTTAGAGTCCATCTTTAAAGGGAATGTCACTGAATCATCAGACTGATTATGTAGTTTTTCTACCAAAATGTTCACTTTGCAATAGCGATTTCTTTCGATGTATAAGGGCTCAGTCACATAGGATGCATTCTTGTGTTCAAAAACAATAGAACATCTTGAGACGAGAAAAAGTAACTTTCTTTGTATAGTGTTTAAAAAACATGGCGCTCATAGCAGGAGATGGATCACAAAGGTCACATAAAGTGTCTGTTTAGTGCATATTTACATACAACCCAAATTCCGGAAATGTTGGGACGTTTTTAAAATTTGAATAAAATGAAAACTAAAAGAATTTTAAATCACATGAGCCAATATTTTATTCACAATAGAACATAGATAACATAAGTGTTTAAACTGAGAAATTTTACACTTTTAACCATTTTTATTTCAACACTTTTATTTCAAATTTGATGCCTGCCACAGGTCTCAAAAAAGTTGGCACGGGAGCAACAAATGGCTGAAAAAACATAACATTTTGAAAAGCTTCAGCTGGAAGAACATCTAGCAACTAATTAAGTTAATTGATATCAGGTCTGTAACATGATTAGCTATAAAAGGGATGTCTTGGAGAGGCAGAGTCTCTCAGAAGTAAAGATGGGCAGAGCTGTGAAAGAGCGTGTAAAAAGATTGTAGAATACTTTAAAAACAATGTTCCTCAATGTCAAATTGCAAAGGCTTTGCAAATCTCATCATCTACAGTGCATAACATCATCAAAAGATTCAGAGAAACTGGAGAAATCTCTGTCCGTAAGGGACAAAGCCGAAGATCTTTATTGGATCTCGTGGTCTTCGGGCCCTCAGACGACACTGCATCACTCATCAGCATGATTGTGTCAATGACATTACTAAATGGGCCCAGGCATACTTCCAGAAACCACTGTCGGTAAACACAATCCGCAGTGCTATCTGCAGATGTCACCTAAAACTCTATCATGCAAAAAGGAAGCCATATGTGAACATGCTCCGGAAGCGCTGTCGTGTCCTGTAGTCCAAGGCTAATTTAAATTGAACTGTTTCAAAGTGGAAAAGTATTCTATGGTCAGACGAGTCAAATTTGACATTCTTGTTGGAAATCACAGACGCAGTGTCCTCCGGGCTAAAGAGGAGGGAGCGTGTTAACAGCGTTCAGTTCAAAAGCCAGTGTCGCTGATGATATGGGGGTGCATAAGTGCATACGGTATGGACAGCTTGCATGTTTTGGAAGGCACTATAAATGCTGAAAGGTATATAAAGGTTTTAGAGCAACATATGCTCCCCTCCAGATGACATCTATTTCAGGGAAGGCCTGTGTATTTCAGCAGTACAATGCAAAACCATATACTGCAGCTATTACAACAGCATGGCTTCGTCGTAGAAGAGTCCAGGTGCTGAATTGGCCTGCCTGCAGTCCAGATCTTTCACCTATAGAGAAAAATACGTCAAAGATGACCACGAACTAGCTGGAAACCTATATCAGGCAAGAATGGGACCAAATTCCAACACTAAAACTCCGGAAACTCATAACCTCGATGCCCAGACGTCTTCAAACTGTTTTGAAAAGAAGAGGAGATGCTACACCATGGTAAACATGCCCCTGTCCCAACTATTTTGAGACCTGTAGCAGGTATATCATTTTGTGCATAAAATTGTAAAATTTCCTTAGTTTAAACATTTGTTATGTTATCTATGTTCTATTGTGAATAAAATATTGGCTCATGTGATTTGAAAGTCTTTTAGTTTTCATTTTATTCAAATTTAAAAAACGTCCCAACATTTCCAGAATTCGGGTTGTAGACTAACAATTAAAAACTACACAGGATGCCCTATATGAATGGCCCATTAATGTACAATTTTACCCATGGGAAGTCAAATGGTGTTGCTTCAAATTGATAATCTTCAATGATTGAGTGCTGCAACCTTCTCAATCCTCATTAGGGGGCATGAGGCTCATTTGGAGGATGATGATGAGGTTGAAGATGATGGTGATGATGAATTGCAACAGTAAGTTTCTTTGATTCTATAGCCAATCCCTGCCACTCTAGAGGATAAAACACCTCATGATCATGATGCACTGGCAAAGTGCCTGTGACATTTTTTTGTAATCCTTTGTGACTCATATGAATATTTTTAAATTTTTACCTCTTTTCTTTTAAATCAAATACTGCTTTTCAGTGTCCCCTGAAAATGTTGCCAGTGTATCATGGCCTTGTTAGTTTCATGGGAATTATTCTTTCATCTGTTTTCTTTTCTTACTGGACAGACTGTCTCTTTTTCCCTCTATTTAGCAATGCCATGGCTAGCAGGCGTTTTAGAATGTTGTGGTTCATCCAACTGCCACTTTAGTCATATTTTCCCAAGTTCAAATGCAAGCGAACTACTACCATGACACTTACAGCATGCACTCTTAGTGATGCTGACAAGCTTTCTTATTCATTTAAAGGAATAGATCATGCAAAAATACTAATGTTATCATTATTTATTCATTATCATGTTCCAAACCTAATTGCTGTTATTAGTGACCACCACAAAAAATCCAAAAAGCACCAAGCATGTAGTCAATATCACTTATGCACTGCATTTCATTCTCGAATTCAAAAATTCTCCTTTCGTGTTTCACTGTAAAAAATGGTAACACTTTATTTTGATGGTCCCTTTTGAACATTCTGTTGACTATAAGTAACTACATGTCACCTAACTGTCATTAGAGTATTAGTAGACTATCTGCTAACTCTTTCTTGTGATTATCACCCAACAGACATTCTACTGACTATAAGTAACTTTGCAAGTACATGTCAACTTATTCTAACCCTATTTCTACCAGTCTACTAATACTCTACTAACACTCTAATGAGAGTTAGTAGACACGCAGGTGCAACGTTACTTATAGTCAACAGAATGTGTTAAAGGGACCATCAAAATAAAGTGAAACCAAAAAAATAACAGCATTTGAAATGTCATGAGGGTGAGTAAATAATAACAGAATTTTCATTATAGGGTGAATTATTCCTGGTGCATTTGATTGCATGCTTATTTGTTGTTTGTTTCCTGCCCTTTATTGTACCCCTGTTGGTCCAGTGTCAGATGAAACCAAGCACAGAGGTTGATTAACATCCTGTTAATGCCCTCATATTATGTTTGTTAGTTGTAGTAGCATTGTAACTCAACTAATTGGATATCTGATTTGTCTCAGAATGAAAAACTCTACCATGAGGCCTAAGGTCCCCCCGCCACTTCCTCCCAAGGTAACTATCCAAACAAGTTATATGGTATAAAATGTTTTTAGTAACCCTTTTTGTTTAAAAGTTACACTACCATTCAAAGGTATGGGGATTTTTACTTTTTTGAAAGAAATTATTACTTTTCAGCATTAAATCAATGAAAAGTGACAGTAAGGACTTTTACATTGTTACAGAATATTTATATTTCAAATAAATGCTGTTCTTTTGAACTTTCTATTCATCAAAGAATCCTGAAAAAAAATGTATCACAGTTTCTACAAAAAAATATGAAGCAGCACAACTGTTTACAACATTGATAATAATGCGAAATTGTTCTTGAGTGCTAAATCAGCATATTAGAAGGAGGATCTGTGAAGGATCATGTGACATTCAAGACTGCAGTAATGGCTACTGAAAATTCAGCTTTGCCATCACAGGAATACATAACATTTAATAAAATATATATATATATTAAATATATTAAAATAGAAAACAATTATTTTAAATCGTAATAGTATTTCACAATATTACTGTTCATACTATATTTTTGATCAAATAAATGCAGCTTTGGTGAGCATAAGAGATTGTTTTTTTTTGTTTTTTTTAAACATTTAAAAAATCGTACCCACCCCAAACCTTTGAAAGGTAGTGTTTGTTCAGGTGTTACTTTGATTTAGCAGTTTTATTTTGAGCAACCAAGTCGTTCTTTTGCCTTGAAGCAAGCTTATCGGAAATCAGTAAACAGCTTCTACAGTTTTTTTTTTTTTTTTTTTTTTTTTTTACATCCATTTTTTTTTTTTTAGCAATCACACTATTGATCCCACAGAAACCGGTAGCATGCTGCTAATTTTGTTCTGCTGTTTCCAGCCAAAGCCCAGTCCCGGACCTCATCAAAGCCCCTCTGGTGATCATGACGGTAACCAGGGCACTATAAAGCGCTGCCCGGGGCCTGAAAGCCCGGCTCGATCATCCACCAATGTACCCCCTCGACCTCCGCCTCCTCGACTGCCTGCAAACAAGCTCAGCAGTTTAGGTAATGAGACCAGTCGGGAAGAACATGACCCGTGGGAAGTCCAGGGGGATGCTGGGATATGTAGTCAGTTCGACGAGAGGCTGCAGGTCTTGTTTGACGACGAGGAAGATCATAATGAGGAAGGAGACAGTAAGACAGGCCCCTCCCGTATTGAATTCAACTCTCCCTTAGTTCAACCACAGTCACTAAACCCATTGTTAGTCTCTTTAGTCAGCCAGTAGTGCGATTATATGTCATTCTTTCCCCTTTCCTTCTCTAAGAGAAATGGCGTCAATGGTGTTGGCATGTGAAAATGTCACACACCCACTTGAAGACATCATGAATCACCCACTCCACCCTTTTAATCTTTTCCTTGTCAAATTATTGTTCTCCTGTCAGTCATTGTTGCAATCATCCTTTTTGAGTCATTACACTTGTCTAGTTTGTATTGTGTCATAGTATGGTAGCTGCAAATCACAACAATAGCTTAGTAAATGCAAAACATTAGATCGTAATGCTCAACTTCTTTTGTGAAAGTACATTTAAAGCACACTTTCTTTATGTATGTGCTCTGTGTACATCTCTTTTTGGATACCAATTTTAAGAAACATAGCTTTAAGGATTTATAAACAGAAACTAAACTGCATACTATATCTTTTCTTACCCACAGGCAATGGAATTAGCCCATCTGAACATTCGCCCTCAACGGAGAGACAGTCCACAATGCCCCCTGCTGTTCCTATACCAAAGGACAAGAAAGATTTTCTAGTATGGCTCCGTTTTATTGCATTTAAATAGTGATTCTTGTAACTTATGGTTTCTGGGTAATGAATCTTTGACATGTTTGCATATGTTTGATTGATATATATATATATGCAAAAACAGTTAACTCCATTTTTATTATTTATCACAAATTATGTTTTTTTTATTATTGTGAATTCCAAGTAATATCAGTCAAACTGCAGTTGGGTTGTTTTGATTAAGTAATAATAATTCTAAAAAATACAGGTAAATTAAAAAATTAAAGTTCATTGAAAGTATGTTTTTATATATATTAAAAGTTAGTTTTTTAGCAAAAGCAGATAACTCCAACAGTCGTTTTTTGGCAAAAACAGATAACTCCACATTTCATGTTTCAGAGTTAAACACAACCCAAGTAATTGCTTTGTAATTGCATTTAAAACACACTCAAACACACGTGTGCACACAAACAAGATAGACACACACTAACAGATCGGCACACAAGTACACTCACACATGCAAAAGGATAACCCAGGTTTCAGCATGTACGTCGTGTATGGTGTACAAGGACTTACAGGAGTCGAAATTATAAATCCTTGATCACTTTTAGTCAGCTTTGACAAAACTTCCCTCAGCTAGCGCGTCTTTTTGTAGTGACTAGAAGCCTTGTCACCTGACATGAATACTGTGCGCTGATTCGCTAAAACGGATTTATCGGTTTCTGTAACAACAAGGACGCTTGTCGTTTTTGCTGTAAAACGTGAACTTGCGATGCCTGACAGTGGACAATACCAGCTTTCCTGACAAAACGGATTTAGGGTACAGAACGTGCTATGTGGAGAATAATGCACAGCAGTTTATCGGTTTTTGCAAATGAACTCTTCATATATATATATATATATGAAGAGTGGTGTGGTTACACATGGTCTGCGGTTGTGATGCCGGTTGGATGTACTGCCAAATTCTCTGAAACGCCTTTGGAGATGGCTTATGGTAGAGAAATGAACATTCAATTCACGGGCAACAGCTCTGGTGGACATTCCTGCAGTCAGCACGCCAATTGCACGCTCCCTCAAAACTTGCAACATCTGTGGCATTGTGCTGTGTGATAAAACTTCACATTTTAGAGTGGCCTTTTATTGTGGCCAGCTTAAGGCACACTTGTGCAATAATCATGCTGTCTAGTCAGCATCTTGATATGCCACACCTGTGATGTGGATGGATTATCTCGGCAAAGGAGAAGTGCTCACTAACACAGATTTAGAGAGATTCATGAACAATATTTGAGAGAAATAGGCCTTAAATAGTCTTAGATCTTTGAGTTAAGCTCATGAAAAATGGGGGCAAAAACAAAAGTGTTGCGTTTCTAATTTTGTTCATTGTATATACAATCAAACCAAAATGTATTCAGACACCTTGAACATTTCATTCATTAATACAGTTTATTCACTATAGTTTAAAAAAAGATCTCAAGAGTTAAACTGTGTCAGAAAAAAATAATCTTAATTATGTCAGATAACACTTAAGCAAAACATGGTCAGGTCAAAGTGTCTGAATAATTTTTGGTCCCAAATTTTTATCAGTTTTACTGGTAGTGCACTGTATGAATAATTTTTGGGTATAATATGTCACAGTTTACTTTATTTTGCTATCCTCACTTACATAAATGCACTTTAGTGTCCTGCACCTACTAGTAAAAATATAGCAAAAATGTCTGAATAATTTTTGGTTTGACTGTGTGTATGTATGTATGTATGTATGTGTGTGTGTGTGTGTATATATATATATATATATATATATATATATATATATATATATTATGTAATAAATATATTATGTTGTTTAAAAAAAAATGTTTTATATATATATATATATATATATATATATATATGTATGTATATATATATATATATATATATATATGTATATATAATGTATATACAGTGGGTATGGAAAGTATTCAGACCCCCTTAAATTTTTCATTCTTTGTTATATTGCAGCCATTTGCTAAAATCATTTAAGTTCATTTTTTTTCCTCATTAATGTACACACAGCACCCCATATTGACAGAAAAACACAGAATTGTTGACATTTTTGAAGATTTATTAAAAAAGAAAAACTGAAATATCACATTTCTGTCAATATGGGGTGCTGTGTGTACATTAATGAGGAAAAAAAATGAACTTAAATGATTTTAGCAAATGGCTGCAATATAACAGAGTGAAAAATTTAAGGGGGTCTGAATGCTTTCCGTACCCACTGTGTGTGTATATATATATATATATATATATATATATATATATATATATATATATATATATATATATATATATATATATATATATATATATATATATATATATATATATATATATATATATATATATATATATATAAATTACAGTACCCGTCAAAAGTTTGGAAACATTACAATCTTTTAATGTTTTTGAAAGAAGTCTGTAATGTTCACCAAGTCTGCAATTTTAACAATATTAATTTTAAAAGTATTAATTTATCTCTATTTTTCATCTTACCACAAGTGTTTAAATGGTATCATTGTTTCCACAAATTAAGCAGCAAAATATTGAGGTTTGATGTTTTCAACAATGATTATAAGAAATGTTTCTTGAGCAGCAAATCAGCATATTAAAATGATTTCTGTAGCATCATGTGACACTGAAGACTGGAGTAATGATGCTGAAAAATCAGCTTGTCATCACAGGACTAAATTACATTTTTAAATTTATTAAATAGAAGACAATTATTTTAAATTGTAATAATATTTCACAATATTACTGTTTTTACTGTATTTTTGATAAAATAAATGCAGCCTTGGTGTATATATTAAATCTACTTGCATTCTCTTATTTGTCTTCAATTGTATTTATATACATATGTTTTTTCCCACAGAAGCCCATCAGCAATGGTCTCCCTCCAACTCCAAAAGTTCATGTAAGTGTACATCATAGTGTGCATGTCACCTTTTTGATGGTGTTGCTTGTTTTCTTAGGCCGGGGACACACTTAACGACTAGCTGAAATATTCTGAAAGATTGAGCTCAACACGCAAAGACGGTTTCCTTTGACTGAAGCAGATTTAAATACTTACACACAGAATTTAAACACCGACTGTAATTGCCCACTGAACACAGCTGGCTCTAGCTGGACGCATTTGAGCACGATCAGTCATAAGTATCAATTTACATTCATAATTGGCACTTACGATCGTTAAGTGTGTGCGTGGCTTTAGATATAAACCTTTTGAATGGTGATTAATTTGGCCACTTCTGAGTTATTCATTGTGTTGTATTTTTCATGTCCAGATGGGAGCATGTTTCTCTAAAGTCTTTAATGGCTGTCCATTAAAAATACACTGCGCTACCTCATGGATCAATCCAGACACACGAGGTGAGTTCAGTTAATGTGTCTCAGTTTGAATCTGGCTAATATTTGTGTAAATGTTAATATTTCATGGTTCGTTATTGTGTCTATTAATATTGCCTACATAAGCGTATTCTAATATCTCCTCTGAATATTGAATGTTTTTCTTCTTCCCTGTTCATGCAATTTAGACCAGTATCTGATATTTGGAGCAGAGGAAGGTATCTACACCTTAAACCTTAATGAGCTGCACGAGACATCCATGGAGCAGGTATGATGCTATTTTTTCAAACAAATGTTTAATTTTCTAAAAAACAAAGTTGTTTTATTTAAAAACGAAATGATTAAAAATGTTTTGGGAAAAAACTCATTTGTGTGATTTATGTCCTTATATTATCTGAGTGTGGCGTGCTTCTTCAGTCAGTCGTTTTTGTTTGTACTAAAGCTATTTTTGTGTCATTCTCAGCTTTTCCCCAGGAGATGTACTTGGCTGTATGTCATGAGCAACAGCCTGCTATCAATATCCGGTAAGCTGTGCTTTAAAAAATATCAGGTTTAGCTTTTCAGATTACAAATGAGTCAGAATTAGTTTCTTTTTTTAAGATTGCTACACTTTTAGAATTATATGTTTATTTTTGGGTCACACTTTACATTATAGGGTGGAACTGCTTGGAATGTGATAATACTAGAATAGTTAACTGTAGTAACTTCATATATGTCAAGTATCACCTGACATTGTCCCGTTTCTCTGTTTTGAATAATAAAATTGTGTTTCTGCAGGAAAAGCATGTCATCTTTACTCTCACAGTCTGACTGGCCTGTTTGAGCATGCTCGACAAATGCAGAAACTCCCTGTTGCCATACCAACACATAGATTTCCTGACAAAATGATCCCCAGGTAAATGTTCAGATCTCTGTGTGTGTGTGTAAGGATGTGACCAAAATGTACATTTTTCATTCTATGTTTTTATTTGAATTTCAGGAAATTCTCAGTGTCCAATAAGATCCCTGAAACAAAAGGGTGTCAGAAGTGCTGTGTAGGTGAGCGGATCCCGTACTTTTATTCCTTTCTGTATTTCTGAATTCAGTAACATATATACTTTGGAAGATGTCAAGCATAGAATTAAAGTGCCCCTATTATGCTATTTCGTATATTACCTTTCATGTAGTGTATAATACAGATGTTTGTTTGTGTGAAAGGTCTGCAAAGTTTCAAAAACAAATGAAGGTATTATATGGTATAGTGTTTCCATATGTTGTCTTGTTTATTCTCAGTGAGGAATCCTTATACTGGTCACAAGTACCTGTGCGGTGCCTTTCAGTCCAGTGTTGTCCTTTTTGAGTGGGTGGAGTCCATGCAGAAATTCATGTTGGTCAAGGTGAGCCCAGTGTCACTGGTTCCCATCACCAAAACAATGTTACAGGGTGATCTGCACATTAGCATCACACTAAAATCCATGGAAAAAAGGTTTGACAACTACAGGTGGTGGAATGAGATATAATGTAGGCCACATTATTAGCTATTCATGTTTCCTTTAATCTTTTAAAATTGCTGATCTTCTACTTAAGACATGAGGGTTAAAATTGCTTTACTTGGCATTTTCAAAAGCAGGCTGTTCCAAATTAAGCATTGACTCATTGCCTGCAGAGCATAGACTTCCCCCTGCCGTGTCCGCTGGAGGTGTTTGAGATGCTGGTGGTTCCAGAGCATCAGTATCCTCTCATCTGCATAGCTGTGAGCAAAGGGACGGAGTTTAACCAGGTGGTGCGGTTTGAGACACTCAATCCCAACTCTACCTCCAACTGGTTCGACTCTGGTGGGTACTTTAAAACATGACATCATTGTCACACTGACTAATTTAATTGAATTTAAATGGTTAATTTTATTCATTTGTGTGTGTGTGTGTAAATTTTGGATTTAAATTAGCTTTTCATTCCAGTTTGACTCTTTAAGAAAAGCGTAACTCATGGAAAAGTGACGTTGTTGTTTCAGATACCCCACAGAGTTGTGTGATGCATGTGACCCAGCTGGAGAGAGATACGATTTTAGTCTGCTTGGATCGTAAGTACAGAAAATGCCATTAATAGATTAATAAGAGATGCATGCATATTGAAAAACAGATATAGTGAATCAGTGATTAATTGCCTCTCTTCTTCCTCTCCAGGGTGCATTAAGATTGTGAATTTGCAAGGTCGGTTAAAGTCCAGTCGAAAACTCTCAGCAGAACTGACTTTTAACTTCCAGATTGAATCAATAGGTATGGGACCTTGGTACATTAAGGGTGGCCTGAAGTAAATGTTCCTCCATTTTAACATAACTCCTCTCTAAGCTCACTGAATTTAACAGTTACCCTTTAGGTATATTTAAACACACTTTTCCATGGGATTTTTTGTAGTATTTTGTACAAAAAATGCATTTAAATCTCTGTTTTAATAACTCTCTCTCTCTATGCATCTGTCCATCCCTCTTAGTTTGCCTTCAAGACAGTGTGTTGGCCTTCTGGAGACATGGCATGCAAGGACGCAGCTTCAAGTCCAATGAGGCAAGTCAAAGTTTATATATATGTGAGATAATGTACAGACGGTCAATAATATCAAGAAAAAAACCCTGACGCAGTGATAAGAAACCTGTCTTGAGGAAGAAAATACAAACACTGTAAAAATATTGCTATATATAAATGATTAATTATATTAAAAATGTATATAATATAAATATTTCTATATAATATAATATTAATTAATGTGTATATATAAATATGTATATAAGTTATATTGAATATAAACATATAAGTGTGTATATATAAATGTATAAAAGAATATTATTACAATATATATAAATTATGTGTAAAATAATTAAAATATGTATACAAATTAAATATTAAATTATATTTTATATATATATATATATATATATATACAAACCCGATTCCAAAAAAGTGACACTGTACAAATTGTGAATAAAAAAGGAATGCAATGATGTGGAAGTTTCAAATTTCAATATTTTATTCAGAATACAACATAGATGACATATCAAATGTTTAAACTGAGAAAATGTATCATTTTAAGGGAAAAATAAGTTGATTTTAAATTTCATGGCATCAACACATCTCAAAAAAGTTGGGACATGGCCATGTTTACCACTGTGTGGCATCCACTCTTCTTTTTATAACAGTCTGCAAACGTCTGGGGACTGAGGAGACAAGTTGCTCAAGTTTAGGAAAAGGAATGTCCCATTCTTGTCTAATACAGGCTTCTAGTCACTCAATTGTCTTAAGTCTTCTTTGTCGCATCTTCCTCTTTATGATGCGCCAAATGTTTTCTATGGGTGAAAGATCTGGACTGCAGGCTGGCCATTTCAGTACCCGGATCCTTCTTCTACACAGCCATGATGTTGTAATTGATGCAGTATGTGGTCTGGCATTGTCATGTTGGAAAATGCAAGGTCTTCCCTGAAAGAGGCGACGTCTGGATGGGAGCATATGTTGTTCTAGAACTTGGATATACCTTTCAGCATTGATGGTGCCTTTCCAGATGTGTAAGCTGCCCATGCCACACACACTCATGAAGCCCCATACCATCAGAGATGCAGGCTTCTGAACGGAGCGCTGATAACAACTTGGGTTGTCCTTGTCCTTGTCCTCTGTAGTCTGGATGACATGGCGTCCCGGTTTTCCAAAAAGAACTTCAAATTTTGATTCGTCTGACCACAGAACAGTTTTCCACTTTGCCACAGTGCATTTTAAATGAGCCTTGGCCCAGAGAAAACGCCTGCGCATCTGGATCATATTTAGATAGGGCTTCTTTTTTGACCTATAGAGTTTTAGCTGGCAATGGCGAATGGCACGGTGGATTGTGTTTACCGACAATGTTTTCTGGAAGTATTCCTGAGCCCATGTTGTGATTTCCATTACACAACCAGATCACGGGCATCCAGTATGGTTTTCCGGCCTTGACCCTTACGCACAGAGATTGTTCCAGATTCTCTGAATCTTTGGATGATATTATGCACTGTAGATAATAACTTCAAATGCAATTGAGAGAAACTCCTTTCTGATATTGCTCCACTATTTTTCGCCACAGCATTGGGGGAATTGGTGATCCTCTGCCCATCTTGACTTCTGAGAGACACTGCCACTCTGAGAGGCTCTTTTTATACCCAATCATGTTGCCAACTGACCTAATCAGTTGCAAACTGGTCCTCCAGCTGTTCCTTATATGTACATTTAACTTTTCCAGCCTCTTATTGCTACCTGTCCCAACTTTTTTGGAATGTGTAGCTCTCATGAAATCCAAAATGAGCCAATATTTGGCATGACATTTCAAAATGTCTTACTTTTAACATTTGATATGTTATCTATATTCTATTGTGAATAAAATATAAGTTTGAGATTTGTAAATTATTGCATTCCTTTTTTATTCGCAATTTGTACAGTGTCCCAACTTTTTTGGAATTGGGTTTGTGTGTGTATATATATATATATATAATATTATTGTTATTATTTTATTTTTTTGTCTCTTGTTCTCAATTTTTCCTACAATCAGCAGCCACACAGTAACTATTTTAAGTCACAAAATGATTACAGTTTGGTACTTATTATGCAAAATTAGAATGTTTATGGCAGCAAATGACCAATCAGGATAAGAACGTATTTCAGAGAGTGGTGTCAGGAAAAAAAATATTTGTTAAATTATATGACAATCACTTTATATTCTGTTTATATTCCAGATTACACAGGAGATTTCTGATAACTCAAGGATATTTAGACTGCTGGGTTCAGACAGGTGAGAAGAAGCAATCCAATTATTAAGTCATAATTTAATATTGAATATTTTACACTTTATTACTGGTGTGCCAATTCATGTTTTATAATGTAGGGCATATGTTTGCAGAAAGGGCATCAGGTCAAAGGTATCTGTTTTTATGTTATACTTTATAGAGTGGTGGTTTTGGAGAGCCGGCCAACAGACAATCCAACAGCACACAGCAATCTCTACATCCTCGCAGGCCATGAAAACAGCTACTGACCGCAATGCATCTTGGGGCAAAAACACTACATGCCAGAATGCAGCGTTACAAGAGCCTTGGATTTCATGTGGCCCAACTTCAACTGGCCACATCTCAGAAGAACCACAGATATGTGGCTGTTGGACCACTGAGAGTACAGAGGAAGACTTGAATGGATATAAAGATTTCAGAGAACAGATAGGCCGTAACTGCATGATGTACTACAGTATGCACTTTCACCCATAACTGTTTTAGACGCCTCGCTTTGGTTTGGCTTCTAGCAGTTTTAATTTATTTTGTAACGGAAACACACACTTTTTTTTCTTTTCAAAAATAGCACGTTTTCTTTTGTTTTAAGCCACTACTCTCACTTGACGCTAACCACACAAGTGCTTGAAGACACGTATTTAATTCATGTACATACAGTCATCGTATTGAGTTGTACTCTTTGCATTGGTTATGTAGATATCAGTACATTTATGTTGTACAGGTTTGTGGCAGCGTTGGCTGTTGTAAAGGACTGTGAGATGTTGGGTACTACTTAAAATGACCTCTAGGGCCAGATAATTTTTGTTATATGCAATGGTTTAAGAATCACAAAGCTGAAGTGCCACTCTTTCCAAGACTTGCCTTCTTAACGTCTTTGTTTTAGTTTTAATTTGTTTTTGTTTTTATTGTAAAACCTAATCTTTTTTATATAAAGCCAAATGGTGTTTTTATTGAGCAACTTTTAATTCAGTGGCCCTCGTAATTGTTTTTAACTCAGTGGTATGCACTCACTTCAAATTTGCACAATGTTATTAAAATGTTGATGTGTATATGTAAGTGTATGTTTAAAACCATACAGATAATAACATATATAGATATATACACATGTATTTTTTTGTAAATGTGTACATGTATAACCCTAATAAGCAATAAATCATAAGGATGTTTATACATTCTTTCAAACAAATCCGTAAGACTGAATTCTCAAGCTTATGTGGATGACATCATTGTCTGCATCCAGTTGTATTTGTATGTAATTTGAGTGCTGTACACACTATTTACCAGATGATGTTGGAGTTTGTGAGTTGCTGTAAACATTCTGCAACAAGGACTTTCACTTTCAGAACTGTCATTGAAAGTAAAGGAAATTCCACCATAAGAAAAGAAAAACATATTCCTTGAGTTATCTTGTTTGTTTGTTTATCTGTAATTGACAAGTTAGTACGATTATGGAATTCATTTTCTTTTCGTTTTGTGTCAATGTACATAGTGTAAAATAAAATCACATGGTTTTACATACTGAGATGTCTTTCGTGTTTTAATAATAAAAGTCATTTGCTTACTTTTATACATTTCGCTTAGTATTTCTTTGTGAAATTTACAAAGTCTAAAAATTATTATTATTAAAGTTTAAAGCGCAAATGGCCGTGCAAAAAAACACAGGAAGCTAGATCAGCACACCCGGAAGATGACTTTTATTTTAAAACATTTCTAAAGACTTGCTTCACAGTCCGTCTCGTCACAGATATTATGGCTGCGTCCAGTGTTTTTAAAGCAGGTCTTTTCAATCACAAAGTTGCAATCGTGACGGGAGGCGGGACTGGGATAGGAAAAGCTATTACTTCTGAACTCTTACAGTTAGGTACGCATTTACTGGTTTTACGGATGGATTTGTCCTTGTCTTTGCGTACAATAACGTTGGATAACAATGAACTTTGGTCCAGATATTGAGCCAATAATTTACAAAATATATTTTTTTCCTGTTCATCAGTCACCAATTTAACTATTACCAATGCAATGGTTTTAATGTTTTTAGATCATAATCACATGTTTTGAAATAGATAATGTTTAAATGTTTTGGAACAAATGGAATTAAATGTTAAATGGTAATAGGAAGAAATATAGATAATAAACGTGGAAATTTTGGTGTAAGTGCTACTAAAGTGGGAATCTCTGGCATTGTTTTGAGCATTTAAAGATATGTATTTTAAGTGAAATCTGCAGACACAGATTTCACTTAAACTAAAGTGTAGTACTGAAAAGTGTATTTTGAATTTATTTTCCTCTCAAAGACATGTCTTTGAAGAAAACTAGCAAAAATTCAAAATTGGCCAGTGCTTGAAAAAACAATGGTTTTGTCTGTATTGTCTTGACTTAACTATTAAATATCTTGCACTTAAACTATATATATATATATATATACACAGTCTCAAATATCACCCATGTTGTAGGATGCAATGTGGTCATATCATCCAGAAAGCTTGAGCGTCTGGAGTCAGCAGCTAAAGAGCTAACACAGAAAATCTGCCCATCCAGCCCGGCTAAAGTGACCCCTATACAGTGCAACATCCGGAATGAAGAAGAGGTGACAATCTCATAAACCTGTATTTGTACATTGCCTTAATATCAGAGAAGCATGTGTAAAATGTCTTTGTTTTCAGCATGTTAATTTAGGAAGGTATATAGAACACATTCTGGTTTCTCCAACTGGCAATTCCTGTTTATGTAATAGCAGTATAGAGTCATTCTGTGTCAAAATCAACCAAATTTCAGAAACTTCCCCGGCTTAAATTTTTGATTTTGTTTATATATTTTTTTCTGAAGATAGACAAACATAAATAGTGATGAAAGCCAAAATATTAAGTGTCATGAATGAATATTTATTGAGTAATCTACTACTTGTGGAGGGGTTTTGGTAAATGGTTACCCCCCTCCACAAAATAGTGGATTACTCAGTAAATGTTCATCCATGGCATTAAATATTTTGGCTTTCTAATTCATTTATGTATGTCTTTCACCAGAAAAGAAAAATTTTTAGCTGGGTGAGTTTAGAGCTGCACCATTCTGGATAAATTGAGAATAACAATTTTTTTGTTAATAAATAGATCACGAATCTCCAACGATTCTGAACAGACAACTAAACAAAATAACATGTAATTAACTAGGGGTTCTGACACAATATAATTGCTGCAGTCTGTTTAAAAATGTCATTTCATTACTGAATGAATCAACTTCTTTGAACGAATCTCTTAATGGCAAATTAGTATGGCAAATTTTTAATAGTAATTTGTCGCCACCTAGTGGCAAAACTACGGTGGCCGAGATAGCTCAACGTGCTGCAAATGAAGAAAACTCATGCAAATAGAAAAAACACCAGCAAATAAAAAAAACATCTTCATTAGTTTTACAACACATGCAAATGGAGAAACGTGCCACAAATAGCACATACCAGGCCCGGCGATCTCAAGCCCCTTCTGCGATGATCTGAATGATGATGATGATGATGATTAGGCTACTTTTAGAATTAAATTAATGTTTTAATTTGCCCCGCAATAATTTATAGCGCATCACGCATAACTGACGCGCTGTAATAAGAGCTAACTCCTCATTTAAAAAAAACAACTTGTTTAACACCTACATCTCTTCTTATTTTTTTTTCAATACGTATGGGCCACAAGAGAAATATTCAAAAATAAATTAAGGTTAAATAGTGTTATTAGAACATGTTGAAGTAGAGCTCTCATCGCTGAGTTTTTAGTTTCACTTTCTGCAGTGAATAATTGACTGGGTTTTGAGACATAAAATCAAGTAAATTATTAAAAAATATATTATTTATTATTAATAATTTATTAATAATATTTTTAACGCAAAATAATACCCCCCAAATCGTTTGTCCTGGTGCTGGGACTGACACAGACCACAACGAAAATGTTATAAGGGAACACCAACAAGTGACGTACCTGGCTGGGACTGCTGGCTGGGATTGTTCAGTGTTTACTCTTCAGTGGTGTGCACCTGAAAGGTGAGTTTTTTTTGTTTATCTTAACATTCTGATACGAATGTGCATTATGAGCAGGCTTATACAGCGCGTTTCTGTATTTGCATGTGTTGTGAACTTTTGTAGCGCGTTTCTCTATTTGCATGTGTTGTGGACTTTTGCAGAACATGTGTTGTCAAACTGATGAAGATGTTTTCTTTATTTGCTGGTGTTTTTTCTATTTGCATGTGTTTTCTTCATTTGCAGCGTGTTGAGCTCTCTCGGCCATCGTACAAAACAATGTAATCAATATAATTGTAATTTGAGGTGCCAAGTTACTTTCAAAAGGTGATTTGATTTTCTCTACTTTGACTGCTACCATAGACATCAGTGTTTATATCCGAACTATAACTTTAATCTCAGTACTTCTGTGATAATTGGAATATTTGTAACACAGAAATAACAATACTGTGTGGTTGAAAAAGACTGTGAAGCTGTCATACCTATACATGACAACTGATCTCTCTGGCTCAGAGGCAATGCCAATGCAGATTTGAATGTGATTTTGTCAAAGGTTTAATAGGCACTGGCAAATCATTGTCATTTAGATTGCATAAGTATTTGAATGGAGATCACAATCAGCTCTACATTGAATGAACCTATAGGATCGGATTATAAAGTGGTGTGACACTACAGAGAAAATATATTATTTAGCTCTCATTTTGACAGGTGAAGAACCTGATGGCCTCCACCCTGAAGCTCCATGGGAGGATTGACTTTTTAGTGAATAATGGAGGTGGGCAGTTTTCCAGCCCAGTGAACATGATGAGTGCAAAAGGCTGGAATGCTGTGATTGACACCAACCTCAATGGAACGTTCTTATGCTGCAAAGAAGGTTCGGCATAAATTAAACGAGAGACACACGGTTTAGCTATCGGCTTTTGTTGTGATTGTATGTGTAAATCATAAGCCTTATTTTTTAACTAAATAATAAATTGACATGTTGACAATTCCGCATACTACTACAAGAGCTACTCTCAGACAACTTGTGCTCTTGATTCGTAGCATTCAATGCATGGATGAAAGATAATGGAGGTGTGATTGTGAACATCATTGCAGACATGTGGAAGGGTTTCCCTGGAATGGCGTGAGTTGGTAAAAATATTGGTTAATAAAAATATTGTGTATTACTTTACATTTAATGGCTTGTTAAATATTCATCCTCTTATGGTAATGCATGTTGGCTCCTTTTAAATCTATATTTAAGACTTTTTTTTATGGCAGGCACACAGGAGCGGCCAGAGCTGCAGTGGACAACCTGACCAAGAGCCTGGCCATTGAGTGGGCTGATAGTGGGGTCCGGGTCAACTCTGTGGCGCCGGTTAGTGTCCGTTTGAAAGCATCTACTGTATTTGCTTAGTGTTGTCAAAAATGAGGTTAAATTGTTTAAATGATGTTCCTAATTTGCAAGTCGCTTTAAATAAATGCACAAAATAGGCCTGTCGTGATTAATTGTCTAATTGTGGTTAAATTTCAATCACATTTTTCCAAAGAATACAAAAAACACTGTTGTAACATTCACAAAGATAGTTAAAGGTCTTCCTTTATATTAAATGAAGGTTTGTGGGTTTCATCAGACTGCATTATATTATATTATATTATATTTAGTGCTGTCAAATCGATAAATCATGATTAATCGCAACTAAAATTAAAGTTTGTAAATATATAATGTATGTGTGTACATATATACATATACACACACACACAAACTTTTATGTTAAATGTGATTAATCGATTTGACAGCAGTAATTATATAAATATTAATTTTCAAAGCATTAAAAAAATCACATGGGCCTATTTTATTATCTTTTTTATTATTATATTATATACAATTTAAGTAAAAAAAAAAAGGTATTTTAGGCTTAAGGCCCGTTCACACCAAAAAGGATAAGTGTAAAGATAAGATAACGATAAAGAAAAATTGTAATACATAGTTCTAAAAATTGTTCTACATATAAAAGAATAGCAGAGTCCAGAGAAACAATATCATTGGGATCACTTTCAGAACGTTTTTTTTTTTTTTTTTTTTTTTTTTTTTTCAGCTGTTGAACGATAAAACACTGACAGCCAATCAGAATCCATTCTAATTTAAGGGCTCGCGCATTTAAAATGGAAGACGAAATTGCGGAGGAGTTAATCGCCTAGGTCCAGAAAAGGCCACCAGTGTTTGACAAATCAAATCCACTTTTCAAGGATACTGGATATATGGAAAATAATCGGTTATATCCTCGGAATAAATGCTGAGAAGTATTAAATTATTAAATCATTAATCGCAATTATTTGTATGGCAGTCAGCACAAAATTCATGATTGCGACAGGCCTACTGCAAAATTAAGATCATTATGTCAGGCTAGCAAACAGCGTTACAAAATTACCTCGGGTATCCAGCGCTAGTTTCGACAACATTGTCTTGCCTCCTTTGAAGTTGCAGTAAAAAAGACTGCGTTATTTTCATTCCACTATATTGACATCAGCTAAATTCACTGTTGGAGATGGATTAGCATGCTGAGGACATCTGATGATTGAGTGCATGAGCTTAGAATAAACAGATCGTTATCGTTTGTTGGTGTGGATGCAAATACAGTAATCGTTCATGGACGGGCCTTTACAGTGTACGCGACAGCAAAACAGAATTAAATCATTAATCGTAATTATTTGTATGGCAATTAATCGTCAGCACAAAAATTCATGATTGTGACAGGCCTACTGCAAAATTAAAATGTAAATATAAGCTAATTAAATCCGGAAAAATAGCTTTGTCTTGCCTGATAAAGAGTTTTTACTAAATGATGTGTTTTATTATATATAATGCAGTTCTA
This sequence comes from Elopichthys bambusa, assembly GCA_037101425.1. Lineage (NCBI taxonomy): Eukaryota > Metazoa > Chordata > Actinopteri > Cypriniformes > Xenocyprididae > Elopichthys > Elopichthys bambusa. The sequence continues at coordinate 19,828,119 of CM074452.1, read as the reverse complement.
ATTTAACTACAGTATACACTTCCACTTGAATTGTTTTATTACAGAAACTGTGTGTGTGTGTATTTTGTTTTTGTGTTTCTTGACTGTAGGGAACTATCATATCCAAAACTGCAATGGAAAACTACAAAGAATATGGTCCTACTATGTTTAAGATGTCAGTGCCATTTAGTCCGGCTAAAAGACTTGGCGTTCCTGAGGAGGTATCTTATAACCTATCATAATGCTGACATTTTGAAATAGCAGAAACTAATCAAAGATCAGAACATAATTACTGCAGCTATATACTAGGCTATATAGCTCTATGTGTGAAAATATATGTGTATAATATTAGTCTTTAAATAATCTGAGATTGAAATACATGTCTGTTCTGCTCAAATCCTTAATATAGATAATATGTATAATAATTATATATTTATTATTTCTATCAGATATCGCCTGCTGTATGTTTCTTGCTGTCTCCGGCTGCCAGCTACATTACTGGAGCAACCCTGAAGGTCGACGCAGGACAGAGCCTGTACCACTCTGTGTGGGAAATCCCAGGTACCCATGTTCGAGCCAGATGAGGGCATAATACATGATGTATTTGATTTGAAATGAAGGACGGATGTTGACTCTTAGTATGAGTATGCAGATGCTTTCAGTTTCTGTTTGTGGTTCTCTGATTAGATCACAGTTCCTGGCCTGCAGCCCCTGAGGGAGAAAACACAGACACATTGAGAGAAATCATGAACATGACCAAATCCAAGCTGTGAATCATGACAAAACAAGTCTAGACTGTCAAACAGCTGCTCTTCATCATAGTGTGGGTGGAGCACAAATGTGTGTTTTGTTTTTGTTTTTTGTGCTAGGAATTGCAGCATGCCTCGACTGTGGCCTTTGAGTGATGCTCACTGAATTTCATCATTGCATAATTAAACTCTTAATAGTTCTTGAGGAACTGTTTAATCAATGTATATATGTGTAATAGTATGATATTGTGAGATTTCTAAAAATAACATGTATCAACTGTCACCATGAGATTACAAATATGTAATGCATTGTTTTAAAAAAATATATATATTTTCTGTTGTAACAACTTTTAACTTCTGTTATGAAGTAGCTTTTTATCTGAGTAACAAAAAAATTAATATGCCTATAAAAGGGTATACCAGATTTTCAAAAATATGCTCTACACACTTCAATGTTAGTAAATATAGTTTGAATATTTACACTATATTAAAAAAATTAACAGGTTGTTTTAACCATTTCGTTATTTTCACAAAAATACCCACCGACTTTTGTTGACTTTTGTTAAATAAAGTGATATTACAAAAGACACATGAAAAATAAAAACATTACTAACTGAAGCAATTTTACCAAGATAACATTTAGGTTGAAATATTTTATTAGCGAAAGAGAAAAAAATTAAGTAAAATCTAGAATATTTCTTAATAAATGGCCAAATTAGCAGCCAGGTCACAGTACTCAAAGACATGACAAAAATTTTATCTTAATCTAAAACCAAATTGGTGAAAAAATACTATAGTAAATACTATAGTAAAGTACTTGAATTTGTTGTGGTTATTCTATAGTTGCTGTGGTAATATAACAACTATAAGAAAATATAAACAAATGACCCAGTACTGTACTAAGTTGTCTACAACTATAGGGTATATTATACTACAATATACACTACAGTTTACTGTAGTAAAAACTAAAGTATACTACAGTATTTATTAGTTTATCAGTTCACTATAGTTAATACTACAGTATGCATAGCATTCATTAACAAAGTGTTGTAAATACTATAATATGTACAGTATACTACAATTTACTATAGTATTGTTCAAAAACATTATAGTATTAACTATAAATTACTATAGTATTTTTTCATCTGGGTATTATTGAGTGATATCCAAACATGGTAGCTTTTGCTCGTGTTTCTATATATATATATATTTTTTTTTTTATTATTATTATTTTTTTTAAGTTAATTGTCAGAGGGAGTGAATGATTAATCGGTTTTGTTGGCATCTTACTCGGAACATATTTAAAAATTGATGTTCCCTAGTACAGAGTGCAGGTTGCTAGGCAGAGCGAGGCATAACGTGAGCATGCGCACTGAGCGCTGCGCGCACGCCGCTGATTGGCTAAACAATGGCATTATCGGCGTGAGGGGGGATGCGTTGTCCTCGGTTGGTGTGGCACTGTCCGAGAAAAATAAACCGAGCCAACACAGTACACGTGGTGAGCACTTGGAAATGATAAACTGAACACATTAAGCAAGCGACCTGTGCATGCATTTGTTTGGGAATTTATTCAAGGTAAGAACCGTGTATTATCACATTAGTATTGTGTAAATCATAAACAGATGGTAAACGTGGGGTGTGACTTGATATAAACAGCGCAAGTGCGATGTAATGCAATGCAACGCAAAACAAAGTAACATAATATATAACAGCAGGCTGTTGTGATTTGTCCTCTCATACTAGAAGGCAACATCTTAAAAGGGTGATTGACATACCAAGCAGGTGTGTCCAGCTGCGCACTGACATCATACAGGAATCTTGCTGAGTCCATAATCATGAGTGAAGGAGCATCTGGAGACATCACTGGCTTGGAGCTGGAGGGAGTGATTGGGACAGAGGAGACCCCAGTGAACACGCTTCAGAGATCAGCAGAAGAAGAGGGAACCACCACTCGGAGGAAGAAGAAGAAGAAAAAGAAAGAGATCATCTACCGCTCTGACCTGGAGGATGATGATGCTGGGGAGGGGACCTCTGCGAATGTGGATGGAACCTTTAGTCCTCCACACGACGAAGGTGAAAATATGATATATGGGGGCGAACTGTATTGTGGTGTTTGTGTAACTGCAGGGAAATTCGTCATTTGTTTGTTTACTGTAATGGGTTAACATAGATGATGGCACCAGCTCTGTATCACGTGTGCTTTATATCCAGAGCACACCAGGTTGAGATCATGAGTAATTGTTCTCATATTAAATTTTACATGATTTTATGCTCATTTTATGTCAATTATCTACATTTACATTTTTTCCCCAGACAAATCAGAAAACCTTGCAATATCAGTATTATATATTTGTGATTTCCATCCTGGAAAAGGTAGAAACATTTGTACACTTACCATTCAAAAGTTTTGAGATAGATAGATAGATTCATTTATTCAGGATGCATTAAATTGACAAAATATTACAGTAAATACATTTTTAATGTTACAAAAATGTTTCCAATAATGCTGTACTCTGTTCATTTTTTATTAAGTAATACTAAATATTAACTGTTTTCAACATTGATAATAAGAAATGTAAAAAAAAAAACAAAAAAAAAACGATCCAAAACTTTTGAACAGCAGTGTGTAATTATTCGTTTGCAAATTACTATTTAAAGTACATTTTGTTTACAAAATATAAATGTAATATATTATTAGTTATAAAATAAATGCTTGATTTCTGTAATTAGTAATTAGTGAGTGTAATTTAATTCAAGGCACGGTTTTCGTGTCTGCTGGCATGGACTGTACACATCCCAGTGTTTTTCTTGTATTGCATTTCCTATTTCTTTCCGACACAATTGACAGATTTATTTAAAAAAATGTGTTGTTAATGCAATGTTCTCCTTTCTTTCATTCACAGAAGAAGAGGATATCCCTCCTGACAGCCGTTTCGTGACCCTGACTGGCACCATCACGCGAGGAAAGCGGAAAGGCCAAATGGTAGACATCTATATGACCCTCACCGACAAAGAGCTGAGAGACATGGCGCGTTCCAAAGAGCGTCTAGATGCAGAATGTGACGGGGTCGCAGAAGCCAAGCAAAAACCCTGTGCGCTGGGGGTCAGCCAGGGCCCACATGTTCTTCTCTGGAGCCTTTCCTGCTCCCCGTTCATTTTCCTTCTCTCATTTATCACGTCGTTTTACTACGGAACGCTCACCTGGTACAACGTCTTCCTGGTTTACAATGAGGAGCGCAGCTTTCTGCACAAGATCACGGTGTGTCCCTTGCTCATTCTGTTATATCCTGTTCTGATCATGGCATTGTGTGTTTGTATGGGGGTGTACGTCGCCGTGACCCAGCTCTCCTGGGTGTTTGGAGAATGGTGGCTGGCGGTGAGGGACCTGGAGAAGGGCTTCTGTGGGTGGATGTGTGGGAAGCTGGGGTTGGAGGACTGTGCCCCGTACAATGTGGTTGAGCTTCTGGACTCTGACACACTCTCCGGGACCCTCCAGGGGAAGAGGATGGATGATGTTGAACACACTTCTACTTTGTGATCGCAAAAACATGGAATAACGTTCTGGGTTTAGGTGTTTCAGCAGCATCTGTAGCATGCTGTTGATTTCCACAAAGATTATTTTGACTTGTCGATCAGAAAAAGCAAACTGAAGAATGAGTCAAAATGAGTTTCGATAGCATAACTTTTTTTCAATCCTGAGCATACATTTAAAGGGATAGTTCATCCCAAAATGAAAATTCTGTAATTATTTTATGTAATTATCACATGATGTTAAAAAAAACTGTATGACTTTCTCTCTTCTGTGGAATATAAAAGAAGATATTTTGTAAGAACCAAACCATTTTGTTACTATTGACTTCCATATGGACAGAAAAAAATCTTCTTTTATGTTCCACAGAAGAAAGAAAGTCTTACAATTTTGGAACAATATGAGGGTGAGAAAATGATAACAATTTTCATTTTGGGATGATCTTTAAGACAAGTCCTCATTTTGCACAGTTTTATTGATTTGTACATGTTGCTAGGGAATCATCTATGATTTAGTCATATACTGTAAAAATACTTCTTTTAAAAAAATCAATGAAATACAGGGCCTAGTTAGTCTAAGAATTCAGCACATTATCTTTCCATGATAAAATCTGATGTAACAGTGAGGCCCGCATTGCCAGCAATAACACTCCCCTTTTCAATGCCCAGAAAGCGACTAAAAACATTCAGTTTCGATTCAGTGGTTCGGAGCACGTATGAAACTGCCAAAGTCACATGAACTATTGAAGTTTCAAAATGACATAACGAAGCCTCGTTTATTGAAGTCATGTGATTCTGGCGCTCTGAACCACTGATTCGAAACAAATGATTCATAAAGCTTCGAAGCTTCATGAAGCATTGTTTTGAAATCACCCATCACTAGATATTGTGGAATAAAGTCGCTATTTTGTTATTTTTGGAGCACAAAAAGTATTCTCGTTGCTTTATAATATAAAGGTTAAACCACTGTAGTCACATGAACTTTTAAATATGTTTTTAGTAGCTTTTTGTGCATTGAAAAAGGGAGTGTTATTGCTGTCAATGCAGGCCTCACTGATCCATCAGATTTTATCAAAAAATATCTTAATTTGTGTTCCGTAGATGAATGAAGGTCTTACAGGTGTGGAATGACATGAGGGTGAGTAATTAATGACATCATTTTCATTTTTGGGTTTTCTCATTTAAGTTTACATAGTACATATCTAAAACTGCATAAATGTGCCCAAAATGGTCACTATAGTAAGTTCAGGGCTCTCAAGTTTGATTTGGCTGAAAATTCCAGGCTTTCCATATTGTATCCTTGCATGTTTACAGAGAAAAGAACGTTTGGCGGATATCATACTTACATGCTTAAACTACATATTTTCCAGATGTATGCCCTGTTAGGATAGTCTTACTGTCAGTGATCTTAATCAGACAGTTCTGCTCTGATATAGTGATCAAAGGCAACTATAGCTATATCAAACCATTAGATTTATCAGAGCAGAAGAGTGAAGCACAACTGATGAAAAAAAATAAATAAATTGAAGTATACCTTTGCCATGCATTATACACGTTTCCTCTCGTATGATGTTGTCAAGCTATCTGAATGATACTTGCACTTGAACCAGACACATTTTACACTCAAAGCAGACAAATGAATTTTTACACTTTGTGATTTATATATACTTTTATTATTATTATTTTTAATATTCTGTTTGTATGTCCCAAATCACTGAACAGTTGTGTTAGTGTTTAACAGTGTGGTGCTTTGTATTTTCACAGGTGTAACAACAATGGTGCTATAATAGTGTTCACCAAGGATATCAGCCATTAAAAACCATGCACATTAAGGATAATGGTTCTGCTGTCCCAGAAGATCATGTTACAATTTCAAAAACCTTTTAACAGGGAATTCACAGATTATTGGGCACATATGGGGTGGTGTCTGGTCAAAAACTAAGCTCCTAAAGATAGTTTAGCTCTGACAAGGAGATATGAATTATAGTACTCGTCTCCTCTTAGTATACAATCATCATTTATAACTTTATCTGTTGTTTATGGAGGCATACCGTTATATTGTAAAATAATTAAATGCAGGGTTCCCACGGTCATGAAAAACCTGGAAATGTCGGAATATCAAAATTGTTCGAAAATTCATGAGAATTAATGCTCGTCTTATCCCATAAAGAATGTGGGTAAATTACCAGAGATCTATGCATCCGATCAGCATAATTTAAAGTCATTATGTTAAAAGAAATGTAAAATATGTAAAGACAATATTGCTAAAAAGTTGAACATTTATATCTGAAATAAATCTGTTTGCTTTAAAATATGCAAGTATTAGAAGCTCTTAAATTATACTGTATCAGATCTGCAAATAAGCAGGTTTGATGTAAACCGCCTTTTTAAAGGAGTAATTATAATTATCAGTAGGTTCAACCTGTTGCACAAGAGATTCTTTGTGCTTTTTGTTTATCTTTGGGAACCTTTCCAACTGCTATACTGTAAGCTACAATAAACACTCATCATGTCAATCATAATACAAGACCTTGACCCCCCCCCCCCCCCCCCCCTTTTTTTTTTTTTTTTTTTTTTTTTTTTTTTGCATACAAGAACATTTGAATGACATTATAAGATACTGTCTTCTGGCACAAAGTAGCCTGTTTTTCTGTAAACATGGTTTCAAAGCACAAACTTTTTTTTACATTTTTTTTATAGCATGAACTTGATAAAAGTTTTGTTTTCACACTGGGAGTGTACCACATTTATTTAATTTTCACCAATTTATAATAAAGAATTTTTATCCCATTTGTTGTTTCAATAGTTTTCCTGTCAGACTTAGTCAAAGTTTTTGCAGCTCTCACCTAGTGTTAAAGGTGTGCCTCCGTGCTATATAACTACCAAACCAAATTTTTTAAAAATGTTATTGTTGCCTGTCAACAAATATCTCCTCTGTGACCCTCCCTTTAGCCAGATCTAATTCAACCGGTCTGCTACAGAATCAGCACTAATGAAGTGTAATGTGAGGAAAGTTAAATCGCCTACTCATCAGAATTCTTTAAGAGCAAATAGTGAATGAATGACCTTAAACGAAACTAGGGAGTGGCTTGGCAGTTATTTATCTAAGCTTACTTTCGCTTTTGCTCTGTGCGAGACGACAAGATGAAGCCACACAGCGTCAACGGTAATATATCGTCAAACCGCTGTCTTTCTTTCTGTTCGTTATAACGGAATGATTTAAATAATACTTTACACTTTTAACTTAATTTATTTATAGTATACACTCCTTCACAGCATTAGCATACGTATCAGTCAAAGGCAAATTGAGCTGGCGCATGACGTAGTAAACAACACTGGTAAATAACGCTAGTTTGTCGCTATATAGTGGCGTAGTTTGTGCTTTTCGAACGTAACTTAGTTATATCTTATTTTAAATGTGGTAACAGATGTTGGCATTTAAATATTAATTGGCTCCCTATAACATTAAGTGGACACGTAGCCTAATGGTTCGCTTTGTTCATATTTTAAATCATTCTTTTGAGTCGGATCTTTCTAACGAATCGGTTGAACCTTTTACAGTGATTATGTAAGATCTGTTTTTAAACCAGTTCTTTGAAACGAACATTTACAAAGACACTACTGTTTTAAACATGCCAGGAATTTGGGTGTTCAGCTTTCTGAAAGTGACCTTAGATAATACGAGTTCCTGTGGGAACTTAATCAAATCCCATTTCACTGGAATCCCCTTCAATTACTTAATGAGGCACATTTGTTTTTGAAATTGATAGGCCTACTAGATTCTTTACGCAAAAACGTGAATTTTGAAAACCCCCAAGTGGTCAACCCAAGCCGGCATACATTACCACTGCTTCTTTACGTGGTTTCTTTTTAAATGCGATGTATTTATTGGGGATACCCAGGTACTTTCTATCAAAGGCGCGGTTTCATTTTAAACGATCGATCATCTCTTTTTACATTTTTCTTCTTTCTTTTTCTTATAGTGTCCCCAGGAGATAAGCCTCTCTGCAGGCATCACCACCAAAGCTTTTGTCCTTCTAAACTAAGGATACTGAAGGTAAGTAAGGCTCTTGCAGTTGTCTTCCATTTCTTCTTTGTGAAAAAAAAATTGCAATGTTATGTGTGCTTTGTCATTTACAGGTCTAAATCCAAAGTGGCTATTGATTTCTACAAGAATGTAATGAATGAGGCTACAGTGGGTTTTTTTCCTCACTGTCAAGATAAATGCAATTATCATTCAAGAATTTCTAAAAAAAAAAAAAAAAAAATACCTCTGCCCTTTTTCTGTTATTATTATTATTTTTTTTTTTCTTCTCGTACTAGACAAAAAGATGTTTAAAATGCATAAAATTTCCTACTCCCAGCTTTTAAAATGACCCAAACTAACACCTACAGCATCTATACAGGATCATACAGTGAAATGGCAGATGGATTTTCAATTATGGTTAACAATGTGACCACATCTCTTAACAACGAGGAGTGTAGGACACTTCTGTACCTTTGTACAGATTTGTTCACCAACAGCTGTTTGGAAGATCTGAGAGGAGCTTTGCTGGCCTTTGCCAAACAGAATCAAGCGGGTCAATCTCAGGCTGGTGATGCCTTGCTAATGGAGCTCATGTTCCGAATGAAGCGCTTTGATATCCTAAAGAAAGTTTTCGGCACCAACAAACAACAGGTAGAAGGAATTCTGCAGAAGGGAGGCGTGCTCTCAGATTACAGGTGATTTATCATCTTAATTCTTGCATGTCTGAAGGCAAAAAAAAAAAAACGTGGTGAAAATATGTATTGTAACGAAGTCTTATTTTAGAGGCTGACATTTGTTTTTGGGGTTATTAGAACACACTCTTTGGGAAAAACCCATGCAGAAATACCCGTGAGTGTTGTTTTCACCCACCTAAAGGTTGATCTCATTTATTTACACAGGGTTCTAATGGCAGATGTGAGCGAAAACCTGGAGAAAGAGGAGTTACAATCCATTATCTTTCTCCTGAGCAGTATTCTGCCCAGGGAAAGAATGGCTAGAGCTACTGTAAGACTGGAGAATTGCATGTTTAACCTTCAGAATGTTTGTACTAAAAATAATTATACTAAACTAAACATACTTATGCATATGGCATGATCTAAAATTTACTACTTTTCTGTGATGTTATGTGAACGTTTATTACATGATTGTTCCATTGCATTTCTAATAGAGCTTTCTAGATGTGGTGGTGGAGTTGGAGAAGTTAGATGAAGTATCTTGTGATAAGCTAGACCTGCTTGAACAGAGTTTGGGGAACATTAAGAGATTTGACCTTGTCAAAAGGATTCAGGCCTACAAGAATAGAGGTCAGTCATTTCTGAGATCACTCTTGTTTGGTTAACTGCTTGTCAGCAGAGAAAAATATGCTGATTTGATTATGCAAAACTTAATTCTGCAATTGAAACATGCATTAAAAAAAAAAAACATGTAGCCCTTAAAGGATTAGTTCACTTTAAAATGAAAATTACCCCAAGCTTTACTCGCCCTCAAGCCATCCTAGGTGTATATGACTTTCTTCTTTCTGATGAACACAATCAGTTCTATTAATAAATATCTTGACGCATCCGAGCTTTATAATGGCAGTGAACAGGACCAACGAGTTTGAAGCTCAAGAAAGTGCATCCATCATAAACATGCTCCACACGGCTCCAGGAGGTTAATAAAGGCCTTTTGAAGCGAAGCGATGCGTTTGTGTAAGAAAAATATCCGTATTTAACAATTTATAAAGTAAAATATCTAGCTTTTGCCAGACCGCCTTCCGAATTCAACATAGGATTATGGATAAATATGGATAACTTGCACAAACACAATGCTCTATTAACCCCCCGGAGCCGTGTGGAGTACATTTATGATGGATGGATGCACTTTCTTGAGCTTCAAACTCGTTCACTGCCATTATAAAGCTTGGATGTGTCAATATATTTATTAATATAACTGTGTTCATCAGAATGAAGAAAGTCATAACATCTAGAATGGCTTGAGAGTGAGTAAATGTTGGGGTAATTTTCATTTTAAAGTGAACTAAGAAGCCTTTAAGTAAGAACCTAGAACATTTTATACATTATAACCGTACTATGCTTCATTTTACTTGCAAAAGTACCTCACTGTCTTAAAGTTCATTTTCAAAACCAAAGTTTATTAAAAAAACAACAACAACAAAAAACATGGTTCTTATTTAGATGTTTTATATATATACTTTTTTTTTTTTTTTTTTTTTTAAATACAATTTTGACAAATTTAATTTACTCAGGTCAGAAAGTACCATGTGCAGACACTAAAGTTCAGAATTCCTTTAAGGTAAGACATTTTTAGAAAATGTTCTTATAAATTGTCAATAGATCTATACAGTATGTTAAATAGTTATAAAAAGTTTATTCCCGGTTTCTCTTTTATTTTATTTTATTTTTTTTATTTCAGTTCACCCCTGGGAAGTGTCAGTCATCAGTTAAACAAGGGAAACAACAACAATGCTGTTCTCAAGGTGATTTTGATAATTTTGCAGTGTTAACTTTTCCTTTAATTTAGATCCTATGGATAACCTAACAGACTTGCCTATGGTCTTTTTTATTTTTTATTTTAGAGTTTAAAAATTTGAAGCTTTCGGTCCCTGAAACAGGGACACAACATCAACAGGTAAGAAATCAGCTTCTCCGTAACTATTAAATGGTCATCATGGCAAAGCCTAGCAATTTTTCTGATGTTTATTTTATTTTTGAGTAGGTTATAAGATATTCCTTCCACTGTCTGTATATCTGCTAGGCTTTTGTGAAGGAGTGTCAGATAAATCCCGAACAGAGAGGCCTGTGTGTGATTATTGACTGTGTTGGCTTTGATGGACGTAAGTGCGTGTCATAAAGTGTGTGTGATACAGGTTTTGTCCTTTTACCATTTTTAAATGTTATAATCATTATAGTGTCATTTACCTTATCTGTTTTTGGCCCGTTGGTTTGTTACATAAACTTGTTCTCAGAAAAACCACAATGTCATAACTCCTCATGCCCACAGGGGAAGACTGACTATGAAATTTTTTTAAAAATCCCATTGTCCACCAACGATTTTCTAAAGAAATTGCCACTTTCCCTTTAATTACAAATGAGGAAATGTCAGGATTTGCGTTATGCGCTCTTGCACAAAACTTCTGCATTTAATCATTACATTTGTTTGTGTCATTCCAGAGATGTTGAATCGGACATTTGAGCGTCTGGGATTCGGCGTCATTTTCCACTCTCTCCTGGGTCTGAAAGAAACCCAGAAGGTCTTGGAAGACCTGACCCGCAACAGGGGCCTTCAGAGGGTCGACTGCTTTGTCTGCTGCCTCATTAGCAGGGGAACAGACACTCATCTGTTGGCTACAGACTCTAACAGCCTTGGCTTCAGGCTGGAGGATCTCCGGCAGCTTTTCTGCCCAAACCAGTGTCCCTCTCTGGTTGGTAAACCCAAACTCTTCTTCACCCAGATCTACAGTACCACAGAAGCCCCTCTAATGGCCTCAATGGATGATGAATACCTTGAGACAGATGGACCAAAATGCCATTATTCTAGGCGGCAGTGTGCAGACACGAGGACTGTCCCGCAGTCAGCGGATGTCCTTTGGAGCGTGTGCACAGCAGAGGCAAAACTGCTGGAAGGTTCTGGCCACCAGTCTGTTTACCTGCATGCATTAAACTCTGCCTTATTGAGGGGACATGAGAGGTACTTTATGAACTTTTTACCAGCTGTCTTAAAGAGCCACTGTTCTCTGTGAATCAGTCCATTATTGCTTGTGGGCAGACATTTAACACTGCAGTAACCCTAAAAAAAAAACATGCTAAATCATTTTCACTTTTGTTTTGTAGTTGAAAGTTTCACTCAAAAGAAACAATTATATAATTAAAATCACCTTATTCTGTTTTTTTTTTTCCCCCCCTTAAATTTGCAGAAAGATGCCTATATTGGATATCATGACGGAGGTGAGCAGAAACGTGTTTAGTCACAATCAGCAGAATCCTGAGAAGAAGTATCAACTTCAACACTCTCACACACTACGGAAGAATATTTACTTGTAACACTTAATGTGTGCAACACAACACACTTATTTTTTTCTTTGTCTTTCTTGCCCAGGCACTCTACTTGTTTTAGAATAGAATTGTTTGTGCGCAAAACTGTCCATATAGTGAATAAGTACGCATAGCCAGATACTGCCATCAAATGTTCTTATTATTGTATATTTTATGTATTTGTATTTTATTTATTTGTGAGTCTTTGTCCCCAGTGGCAGCTAATACAGTGTTCTCTGTCACAGTCACCATGCTAGTGTTTCATTAATTAACCTAAAGTCATTAGTCAAGCTAAATGAATTTTATTTCTATAGTACTTCTCAAAATACTTGGTGTCAGAGCAGCTTTAAAGAAAATCATGGTTAGATGCTCCAAAGGGGAAAAGCAAAGTTTGCTGTGGCAGAGAAAACAACTCTAGGAGATGTTTAGGTGAAGAGCTTTAGGAGGAACTAGACCGGGCATGACAATGAATGTACATGTGATTAAATAAATAGTTATATCATATGTAATAGTAATGTGTTCATTGCATACGTTTGTTATACGTATGTGAGAAGCTAAGTTTAGAGCATCTTGCATTGCATCCTCTTAAAATTAGGAGACTATAAGGTTATTGTTCCGAGGATATTATACATGTGTACACAATTGTGAAAAAGATGGACATTTTAATATTCTAGGTATCAGTTTTGTGACCCTTAATGAGCAAAGGATTGCAGTGACCGATTGAAGCATGATGTATCTCTAATACTGAGTAGCTAAACCACTTAGAATTTGAGTTGATTTTCTGTATCTGCTTGTCTCTAACAATAGTTCAGAGTATAGCTGCTGTTATTTTATATAATCTTATCCACAATTGTTAATGTATCGTTTGAAAATGTATAATATATATATATATATCCAGTTAAACCAGTCACACAACTTTAATATCAGATTATTTAAACATATATATCTACTTGTAATTCATAACCCTTTTTTAATTGCTTCAGAGATAGGTAGTATATTGGTCTTGTAGAATTTCAGTGAAGGAACTTTATTTGTATTTGCAAATGATCAGCAGAATGTGATAAAGAGCATAAAGGCAGGAAAAATGTGTAGTAGGAGGAGTACTATGATGAAAAATTTAAGAATACGCTATCTTGTGTTTTACCTGAGATACTACAAATAAAATACCAGGTTTAATTACATATACTTGGAATTACTGGTTTGATTTCTTGTCTTCTTTCTTCAATAGTTTCATCTCGCGAGCTTAACACGTGTCACTTGTCGCCACCTACTGGTATAACAAAATAACCTGCAAAGAGAATCAGTCAACGAATCTTTTCAGCGAATGACTAGATTTAAACGAATCGATTCATTGGAATGATAAAAAAAAAATCCCCACCACTAGCAAATACAGCTGACATTAAACAACTTCGCTTACTTTAGATTTGTTGACAGTTGCCAACAAAAAGACACTGAAAACTGTAAAACTGCTTTGATGAACATGAAAGCCCATCTTTAAGAGACCAATTTTTATTAGTGTAAAATTTGAGTTATAGCCTAAATAGTCTACTAATGTGTGTATGCAAATTTTTTTGTTGTCAGTTCCAAATGAGATTTTAGCCTACTGAAAGTGGCTGTTGGCATATTTAGGTGAGAGGATGAGAAAAGGGTGTGTGAACTGAAATGTTTAGTAGCCACTAAACCACTAACCACTAACCACTAGCTTATATTTTCCCCTCCACCAGGGGTCGCTTAAGGTAAATTTAAGAAAGGTTTTGAATTTTACTTTGCTTACAGTGTTTTAGAAACTACAGCACAGTTACTCGTATGTTTTAAAACTAGACTTTGTTCAACAGTTTCACTTCTTGCAACACCTTAATATCTTTCGGCAGAATGAAACATGACGGGCTTTACCCTTTTTCCAGTTTGCAGAAAATTAAAATTAAAATTCGTGTTTTCTCCACAATTCAGCCAATAAATGAAACAATCCTTACGCAACCAGTTTTGCACTAATATTAGATCATAGCCATTTTCATATATCGTGTGAGAAAAGAGGTGGTTTTTGTATTTCATAAAAAAATAAATAAAAATTCAAATCGTACTAGTACACAAAAAAACTTACTTTCATACAAATTTGACAAGGTCATTTAATTGGACATTAGAAGAAAAATTAACAAAAGAAAATCTAAGGAAAAAAAGATTACTGAAAAAAAAGTTTAAGCAATTCAGTTCATATGAAAAATGTTGAGTGCCTTTGTGTTGATCATAAGTTGATGAAACATGGAAGATAAATGAAAATTAAGTGGAAAAAAACATTGGTTGTTAAAATTAGACAAGCTTATATACTTTTGTTTCACAGCCTTTCATTTGTGTCATATTCAACACAGCATCTATCCTTCCTAATTAGGTTAAGAGAATTCCATTATCCAGAATCCAAAAAAAATATGCTAGTGACTATATTTATAAGTAGTGGTTGGTGTGTGATATCAAAATAAAAGCATGTGAAACTAATATCTTAAGAAACAAAATCTTTACAGATCAAACTGCTTCAAAATATTGATGATCCCTGTTTACAAAACTGCAGCTTTAAAAAACTTTGGCTCAGTTGATTCTCACGACTTTAGCATTGTGAAACCAAAACAGTAGATGTAGAAATGGTATGCTTTTATTGGCAATACCACTTTTAAATTTCTATACGATCAGTCTTCTTTCCTCTTCTGCGTTTTTCTACAGCAGCGTCTCCAGCACAGTGCACAACATTTAAATGTTGCTAGAGTTACTATCAGTACAATAAAAAGCAGGAAGCCAATCACATCCAGACTGTGATACTGAAGCCAGTTGAGGTCATGGGCAGCAGGTCTCAGATGGTCTGCCCCCTTGTGTCTCATAACAAACTCTGTCCAGTAGACTGCGAGATCCAGAGGCTGCATGGGACGGTCATTGTGTATGGCCGACAGCTTCTCCATTCTTTGCTTATAGCTATAGGAGAGATACATTGAGATTATGGAGAGAAAAAAAAAAAGAAAGAAAGAAAAAAAAAAAAATATATATATATATTTATGAAAGAAAAAAATGATGTTAAAAACAGTTAAACTCTCACCTGCTGTCATTAATAACTGTGTTGAGAGCATCGAACAGTGTTTGTGCAGTGATGTCATGGATGCTGAGGATCACTCCCACCCCTCGAGTTGCCATGCGGTGCACGTTGTCACCCTGGTCACCAAAGAGGGGAATCATCACCATGGGCACACCATGACAGATGCCCTCATAGATTCCATGCGTCCCACCATGAGTGATAAAGGCTTTTGCTTTGGGGTGACCTTTAATAAATGACAAGAATTAAAGTCACTTATTGCTTTTGACAGGACTGGCACATATGATAATGATAAAGGCAGTGTTAAAGGGTTAGTTCACACCAAAATTAAATTTCTGTCATTAATTACTCACCTTCATGTCGTTTCACACCCGTAAGATATTTTTGATGAAATCTGAGAGTTGTAGGATTCGTTCATAGACAGCAATTTAACCACCACTTTCAAGGAAAAGGTACTAAAGACATCGTTAAAACAGTCAACATGCTTCCAGGTTCTGCGTGGGAACGCGGACTCAGTATTGGCAGAGGCTGTTCACGTGAGCACCACCACGCAAGTCTTTTTTTTTTTTTTTTTTTTGCGCACAAAAAGTATTCTCGTCGCTGCATAAAATTAAGGTGGAACCACTGTAGTTACATGGACTATTTTAACGATGTCTTTAGTACCTTTCTGGACCTTGAAAGTGGTGGTTAAATTGCTGTCTATGAATGAACCATATACCTCTCAGATTTCATCGAAGATATCTTAATTTGTGTTTCTAAGATGAACGAAGGTCTTACAGGTTTGTAACGACATTAGGGTGAGTAATTAAATGACAGAAATTTCATTTTTGGGTGAACTAACCCTTTAAAGGGATAGTTCATCCAAAAATTAAAAATTAATTTACTCACCCTCAAGTTGTTTTAAATGTGTGAATTTCTTTCTTCTGCTGAACACAAAATGGGCAAACAGTTCATGGGACCCATTGACTTCCATAGTATGGAAAAATGGAAGTCACTGGGGCCCATCAACTGTTTGGATACTGACATATTTTGGATACTCAAAATATCTTCTTTTGTGATGAATTTTCATTTTTGGGTAATCTATAACATGGGGTCCAAAAGTCTGGCTGAGTTTTTTTAATTTATTTTTAATTAATTAATTAATTAATTAATTAGAACTGTATTCACTTTTGCTTCAATTTCACTCAAATTGTTGTGATCATATAATTTGTAAAAAAAAAAAAAAAAAAAAAAGTATATTATATTAGACACAAAATGCAAAGTAGAGATCCCTAGCAGCCTTAGACCTTTAGATCCTACTGTATAATGCTTCAATTTGATTTGTTCAGTAATGTTTTGAGATCATTTATTGATTTTTGCAGGTATTCAAATTGAATTTCATGAGATCAATAGGTGTACAGCCTAGAGCACCCTTCTCATTAAAAATTCCCCAATTTTTACATAGCTGACCAGACTGCTCATTGTTCCAGCATCAGTGCCAATACAACCACAGTTAATAGGATTAGCTAACATTATGAGTCTGAATGGGTTCTGCTCTCCAGTCATTGCAATCATACCTGACATGCCAGACAAATTAGAGTTTACAGTTTGTTTAACAAAGCTGCTTCTGTGTTCTCGGTTTAATGATCCATGTTGTAGCTGGAATCTGTGGTTGGCTGATCCTTAACTAATCACACAAGGGATAAGCCAAGTGAATCCCTAGATTTCACAATAATAAATTTACCCCCTCACACACTTCTGGAAAGAACAGATTTCTAACCAAAATGAGTGCTTAACTTCAAATAAATGGTTACACTTTATTTCGGTGGTCTACTTTAGACACTCTACTAAGTATAAGTAACCTTGCAACTACATGTCAACTAACTCTCATTATAGTCTTAGTAGACTGGGTTAGTAGAATAAGTTGACATGTAGTTGCAAAGTTACTTATAGTCAGAATGTCTGTTGGGGGAGCATCAAAATAAAGTGTTACCAAATAAATAGTTCCAGCCTGGAAAAACAGCGTTTGAGAAACAAATACAATTATTACACAAATTCTTTGATTTCATAAATCTACAATTAGGCCATACATTTGGCTGCAGAGGAATTTTAACATTATATATACAAAGCATTAAATTAGCCAATTAAATGTTGTATGCTATGGGGAAAATGCCTTAAGGTACTCATTGCACAGCTAAAAGAAAATGAACCCATACCTGGATGGACAATATATATAAGCTTAGCAAAAACACAGATCAGAGGAACTCACCAAGCAAGTCATTCTGTGGAAGCCACTTCATCAACTTGACGTTTTCAGGGACATTATCAGGGATCTCACCCGTATACCGCCACAGAACCTAGAAAATGTGACATTCAGCAGATCATTTTTATCCAAAGCAACTTGCAGTACAATGACTCAAAAGATTACTCCTCTTGAAACTAGCTTATGGACACAGATTATACAACAGTAAAATAATCTTAATGTAGTTTATGGATCAACCTCTACTCACAGCTGAACCAGGTTACCAGACTAGATCCTTAACGACAACCTTAGAAGTTCCCTTTGTTTGTAATAATTTTAAATGCAATTAGGTGGACACTTATGCTATTTAATGCAATAAAATTCATAATTTACTGTATATCAAACCAAATGCATCTGCAAACAATTGAACTGACCTAGCAGCGTAAAGAAAAGTGTATTTTATCACATTTTCGATTTTTCAGGTTTGACAAACAGAAAATATCTAAATACTCTCAAAAATATATTTAATCTTTTATAATGTAAAACCTATATTTATTTTTGTGAAATATTTTGCCATGTTTTGGGGTCACATATTAGGAATACTCATGCACTAAAATGTTACTACACGATTCATTACCAGGTAAAAGCCTTTAAAAAGTAATGGTAAGTTCTTGCTGACAGCAGATTTGTGGTTGGTCTAACAGAAATACTATCCACTCCAGTAATTCCCCATCCTGCAGAGTGCCAAATCCCAGTTTCAGCACGCATGATAACTTTAATGAGAACAAGATGTTCTCTTGGCTTTCCTCCCCTGCTATAGCTAAAGCCCTGCGTGCAGCCTCCACTTAGTTTTACACTTAAACACGCAGGGAAAACAAGTGGGTAAGCGCACTCATAAACCCTACAATCCTTAACTGAGAGATGACTGAACATCTGGGATGCTGAACAGAATAGACTCAGGTCACGCACCACATTGTTTGCACAGTAGGTGTAGCTCTAAAAGCCTGGCATTAGTAAATGTGTGTAGTTCAAAGGATTATTTTACAGTTAAGTTACACCACTGCTAAGACCCATTTCCCCCAGTAGGTATGCTATTCCAACTTCTTTCTTTCGTTCCAAATTCTTTCTTACCCTCTGTGGAATCATACTGAAGGCCTTAAAGAAGATGGCAGCTTTTTCTTTTGGCATGGAAGAGACCAGAGAACCCAGACTGAACACCACAATACCATGCTCTCCAGAACCCTGGACAAATTCCTCAACCTCCTGCAAAAGACAGACAAGAAGTCAGAGAATAAGAAGCCAAAATTAAATAATGTCCATGTAACATGCATAACTCAATATTGTAAACTAGACATAGAGCAGAAAAAAAGCATGTTTTCATTATGTATTCACACAGCTTCATAAGCAAGGCCCACGTTATGTTATCCCTTAATCAACACCAAACCATACCTATGTTCCACTTTTAAAAAAAACAAAACATGTAGCATTCTTGTTTCTGTCCCCACGGAAGGAAGGGAGGCTGACAAAGAAAATATCAAAGAGGGAAAGCAAAGGAGGAGGTTGCGTGCCAAAGAATACAGTGAGCACATCGTGTTGCCTTAGGTTACCAATGCCCTGGAGAGGGGAGTCATATTACCATGGGTTATGTTTGTATTTGGGTAAACATAACTCATGTTAGGGCAAAGCATCAATGTCAAAACTCAAACATGGAGCCCATATTCCCCAGAACTGACACCAACTGACCCCAAACTAACCCATAGAGTAACACATTTCCTCCTTAGAACATCATAGCTTAGGACTAGCAGTTACTCACTACTGAACATGTTTAAGAACTTATACTAACAACAAATTTATAAAAAGCAAAGACCTCATTGTACAACTGCATTTTTTTTTAGTATATTTACTTATCTTGACCAAATCCAAAAGATGATCAAAAAGACTCTGGTGACTTACTACAGAAAGTATGGCATTCTTCCGACAGTTGATGCCCCCGATGAAAACCATATTTGGCATGAGAGGCCTGGGGTACTCAAATGTAAAATCATATCTAAGCAACCAGATAGCTCCGCGGCCTAGGATCTCCTGGTATGTCACATCAGCATCCAGATATCTTGCAGCAAGTTCATCAAAACTGGCGTACATTATTTGACACAGCACCAGGTCCACTCCACTCCTGACAAAATTCTGAATGCGCTCTATAAAGGTCATTTTGTCAGTGCTGCCAGACTGAAACCGAGGTATGTAAGATGGAGGAGAAGGACACTGTAAAGCCATCATGTCAATGCCGCAAGGCATGCCACGCAGGAAGTAGACAGCAGGGAGACTTAGCGAAGTAGCAATGATAGGTCCACAGGGCAGGAAGGGATCGGTGAGAACCAATTCAAAGTTCTCCTTCTTCAGCTTCTGCATCAAAGGTTCATTGTAAAGCAACGACTCGCATCCTTGCACCTGCAATCCTGTGAAGTTCATCAGCCGCTTCAATTGGACAATGATGTCCATCATTGCAGGACTACGCTTGAACACCCCTTGCTGAAATCCTTTCAAACTGGCGGACAGATCCTCCTTGGACATGCTCACCGGAAAGGTTTCAGTGCGGAACAACTCTGAACTCTGGATCAAGATGTTGGTCTCAGGCACCAGGACTACGATGTCATGGCCTCTCTGGGCCAGTTCTGTTGCCAACACCTTCATGCTAAGCCAGTGGCTGCCTTCAACAGGCATGACCAGCACCCGACCACCCTGCGCAGGCCTCAGCCAGGAACCCAGCCAGAGCAGCAGCAGCCCTGAACCCAGCCCCCACAGCCAGCCCTCCTTCAGCATAACTGGGTCTGCCTAAGACCAGACACAAGCACTGAAAGAACGAGTGGACAAAACTCCTCCTCCAGGAAAAGGGGCTGTGTTTAGACTCTCTCATGTGTGACTGAGAAACAAGAGAGTGAAAGGAGGAACGAGAGGGGACGACAGTTGTCTCTGTTTTGGGTTGCAGATCATGCAAATTTTCCTGTCAGGATGGCAGTTTTGCAAAAAACATTTCCTGAAAGGAAAAAAAGTGCTTTGGGGGGCCGGCAGAGTGTTAGACAACATCCCATTAAATAACATGAATTTAGAGAAATTAAGAAAAGACAGCACTATTACACAGTCATACACTGTACATAAAATAAATAAACTAGTACTTTACAAATCTGTGAATTTTATATCCCGTAATCAAATGCCAATATTATTCATTACAGTTAAGACACTGAGGTCTTTAAACACAAAATTAAAAACAGAAACCCTACTTTGTACACATCCAAATACATCACAGTTCTTTGACAGGGAATGGGATAACTATGGATTTAGCATTTAGTATCTGACACCATTCCTAAGTAAAGACAGACAACTCAAAGACTAATTTACAACCAGCTGAATAAACTCAAGAGCACAAGGAGGAAGAAATATAACTCCCACCAGCACCTCCCCCTTCCCCTCAAACCCAGCTTGCGTGAGAAGCTCGCCACTCCTTTCCTTTCCATCTCCCCATGTTCAAGAGATAGCGTGACTAACTATACAGTACACCCCCACATGGTTTCTAAATTGCATTTCATAACATTAATAGTCACATAGAATATTTTGCCAATGAAGAGAAATGAACTATATATTTGTTTCAAGAAAGACATGTAGAGGAGTAAGGTATGCTGCGGTATAGTTCAATGGTCTTTTGTTTAAGAGAATATAATAACCCATTGACTGATTTTATATAAACCATCAATAATCAGTTTTTTTTTTTTTTTTTAAATAGCAGTAGCAACAGCATGGTTCTTAAATGAATAAATAAATCATAAAATACTACTACTAATAATAATATTATTATTATTATATTTAAAGGAGGAAGAAATGTAACTCCTACCAGCACCTCCCCCCTCAAACCCAGCTTGCGTGAGAAGCTCGCTACTCCTTTCCTTTCCATCTCTCCATGTTCAAGAGATAGCGTGCCTAACTAGACACCCCCACATGGTTTCTAAATTGCATTTCATAACATTAATATCTACATACGATATTTTGCCAATGAAGAGAAATGAACTATATATTTGTTTCAAGAAAGACATGTAGAGGAGTATGGTATACTGTGTGTTGTTAAACGGTGTGGGTCCTTTAATAGCAGTTTTGCTTTTGAGAGTGAAGAGAGATTGAGAGCAACGTGTTGTCGCGACCGGAGCACTGTTATGTGGCTGTACTGTTAATCACCGTTCTTCAGACCAAATCAAGTTGTAATTTGTTTACTCACTATAGCTGCTGAACGAAGGGAAAGGGAGTTAAATCCGAAGTTTAAATAGAAAGCTACTTCGGCCCTGGAGCAGTAAAATGTCTCCCCTGTCACCTCCGACCACAGTCAGGGACAGAGCAGGAACGGTTAACACTGGCGACCCCGGCAGGACGCGCAGATACAACGGTAGCAGCAGCAGCAGCAGCGGTGAGCGCACAGCGAAAATAACCGGTGGAATAAGCCGGAGGCGGAGCAATAAGCATAGCAGTGCTGTACTATATAACGCTAAGAAGTTAGCCAAAATGGCGGCTTCCTCTGAGCGTCTCGTCACTGAATGTAAACAAAATTCACTCGGAAAGTGACCAGCCATTCTATCCGTCCAATGTCATTCACTGACTGTTTGCACATAAGAAACGAAAATGAGGGGCATTATAACCCTTTTTCTTGTGATGGACAGATGGATGCAAATGCAAGTGAAACCGGTTACATACCCACTCAGCCATTAAAGTTATCGGATACTAATCCATTTAAAGTTGATGTTGAAAGAGACTGTGGGGCTGATGTGCGATGTAAAGAACCATGCTCCCACATATATCATCCTGGCAGTTGCACGCTGGCAAAGCCATTTACTGCCGCTGTGGCAACTCCAAGTACAAACCTCTTTACTTCTGCTTATGTAGGGGATTTTATTCATAGCACTCCTATGCCCAGCTCAGTTGCACACCCCTTGCTGTAATTCACTTAAGCATATTAAATATGCTCATCCATTGCAGCGTTGTGATAATGCCACCAAGCCATTAGAACACTCTCTCTCCATATATGAGCCACATAAATTACACGTGTGGTGGCTGCGTTCCATATACTATCAGGCTTCCTCTGAGAGTGAGGATGACTATGACTCTAGAGAGAGAGTCCCCACTCTGCGCCCTGGCCAATACGATGGTACCACCCCGTGGAGGGAGTTCCTTCACCGGTTTGAGAGCTGTGCCAAGGCGAACTGTTGGACTGAAGAGACCAAGGCCAGTTAAAGTTCTGCTTGATGGGTGCAGCTGGGGCAATAGTCCATAGGAATAGGCTCAGTGGGACTACAGCCGTCTGGTAGAGGAAGCCGAGATTGCCTATGGTCCCCTCTTCAGCGCATGCTGCTGCAGTGACCATTGAGATGAGACAGCGTGTCTGCAAACCAGGGGAATCTCTCCATATATTAAGGGATGACATATATGAAAAGGTGTCAGTGGACTATAGTGATAGGACTGAAAGAGAGCAAGATGGCATAGGTGTAGAAGTTTTCACTCATGCTATTGGGGATACAGAGATTGTACAGAAGTTATTAGAGAAGTGACCACTCACACTAGCCCAAGCCTATGACATCGCTCGCCGTTATGAAACCACCAAGCGAGCAGTGTCACATGTCACCAGCCTCACGCATACAGGTGTACATGGCCTGTCCGAGCGGAAGCCCCGTACTGCTGTGGTGAAGGAAAGAGTTGAAAGAGGGGAAGCAGAAGTTGTAGGGACCACCACAGCAGTGGGCTTTAAATCAACTGTACCTGAACACCAGTGCATGTTAGCCTCACGGAGAGGCCATAAGGACATTAAGTGGGAAGAAATTCATTGTCATAACTGTACAGGGATCGGCCATATGAAGAGAAATTGCCCTTTGCCTAGGAAAGCAACCAGGGGTCAATCCTCGGCTGTTGCCCACAACAGCTCAAAGCCCACTGCGATCCATTTTAAAATTCACAGTCAAGAAATGAGTATTCATCTGACCATCCATGGACTAGATATCTGTGCCATATTAGACAGCAGAGCACGAAAGAGTGTGTTGCCCTTACAACTCTACAATGCCATCCATCCTGATGCCAGGACCCCGCTTCAGCCATCAGTAGTGAAGACACTACTAGGTGTTGGGCTTGGTGATATTCCAGTAATCGGTGAAATTTATGTTCCGGTCCAGATAAACAACCGACAAGTGAGCGTACACTTTTTGGTGGCTGACATTGCGAGTGAAGAGGCACTCCTGGGTCATCCGTTTCTCGTTCAAGCCCAAGCCCGTCTTGATTTCAGAAATAACTGTATCACACTCTTTGGAAAGGAAGCACCCTACTTTCAAGTTATGGGCATGTCAATGACACGGGCGGTGAGAGTGGCCAGGATGGTAGTGGTTGAGGCTGGATTGGAATACATAGTCAGAGGCAACATCCATCTTAAGGACCACATTAAAGGAGAAGTGAAGTTGAGCCCTACTAGGGGCTTCATGGAAAAATATAAGGTACTGGTTGCCCGTGTTCTGGTGGAAGCCCAGCCCTTCAAGGGTGTCCCTCTTTGCATCTTTAATCCTGGAAATACAGCTGTAACTTTTAGGAGGGGGGCTATTGCCAATACTACAGCCAGTGCCCAAATGTTGGGCCAACCTACCGTTCCCCAGCATTTGCAAGAGCTGTATGAACAGAGTGCAACTGAACTTAACCCAGACAAACAGCTCCAGCTGTCCCAATTGCTGCGCACTTATGGCAGTGTATTTTCGACTGGACCCGGTGATTTGGGCCGAACCAGCCTGGTGCAACATGTTATGATACAGTCAGGAGATGCTGTCAGGCAACCTCCATGTCGGATGACACGAGAAAAGCAGTAGGATGCTGACAAAAAAGTAAAACAGAGCCTGGAGGTTGGTTTGGCCCATCGCAGCCATAGCAGCTGGGCCTCACCATTAGTGATGGTACGTTAAAAGGATGGCACTTACCGCCTCTGTGTGGACTATTGTGCCTTAAATGACTGTACCATCAAGGATGCGTACCCATTGCCCAGGATCCAGGACACACTTGACACCTTCTCCACTGGTAAATGGTTCAGCACGTTAGATCTCGCCTCAGGTTATTGACAGGTTGAACTGATGCCGCGAGCCCGCAGAGCTGCAGCCTTCTGTACCAGGAATAGACTGTTTGAATGGAATGTCATGCCTTTTGGATTGTGTAACGCTCCTGCAACCTTCCAAAGGCTGATGGACCGGGTGTTAGCTGGCCTGCAGTGTGAGACATGCCTTGTGTACTTGGATGACATAATTGTGCTGGGCTGTGATGTGCCAGAGATGTTGCATCGTCTGGGTCAAGTTTTTGATAGGTTGCAGCATGCTAACTTAAAACTGAAGCCAGCAAAATGCTGCCTCCTTTGTTGCCAGGTAGCTTACCTGGGTCACGTTGTCTCTGAACAAGGAGTAACCACAGACCCCACTAAGATACAAAAGGTAGAGGAGTAGCCTACACCCACATCCATCCAGAGGGTTCATCAATTCATTGACCTGGCGTCATATTATCAACGATTTGTGAAAGATTTTGCCACAATAGCTGAGCCACCCCATGCCCTGACCAGGAAATATGCCCGGTTCCAGTGGACTAAAGAATGTCAAAAGGCTTTTGATAAGCTTAAACAACTACTAACTACCACACCAGTTCTGAGTTACCCATTGGATGAGGGAAAAATGATGCTCGTCTCACATTTCCAACAGTACCTCCTGGGACGTCATTTTACTTTACGTACTGATCACAACAGTCTTTGTTGGCTCACCAAGATGAGGGAACCAGAAGGTCAGCTCGCCAGGTGGTTGAAGAGGCTTGGGGAGTATGATTTTAAGATCATTCACCACCCTGGTCGGTTCCACAGTAATGCACAGCCTCTCTAGACAGTCGTGCCATCAGTCCTGCCCTTGTAAGCTTCCAGGCCTCGCTTCTCAACCCAAGAACCTTTGTCACCAATGGGGGTAGAGGGGCAACTAGCCCCAATAATGAAATGTCCAGTGGGGGTAACCCATGAAAAACTCTGTGTGACTAAGACTAATGAGGACGTATTTTTCTGTGGCTGGTCCCCAGAGGAACTACAAGAGGCTCAAAAGACTGACCCAGACATTGCGCCTATCAGGGCGTGGATGGAGGCTAGTGGAGAGCAGCCAACATGGGCTACTATTGCCCCTTACAGTCCAGCCACAAAAACATATTGGAGATGGCTCTACATTCGAGATTCCGCTTTGGTCAGGCGGTTCTATTGCCTAGATGATGTCCAGTTTTACAACATGCGGTATAGTTCAATGTACTCTTGTTTAAGAAACTATGTTAATCCATTGACTGATTTTATATAAACCATCAATATGCAGGTTTTTTTTTCTTTTTTTTTTCCAAATAGCAGTAGCAACAGCACGGTTCTTAAATGAATAAATAAATCCTAAAATACTACTACTACTAATAATAATATTATTATTATATTAGCAGCTCTCTCAGTTGAGGGATTCATTGGTCAAAAAAGTCCACCACTTTTCTATTAGTTGCTGCAGTTTTGTTGGCTTTTTTTTTTTTTTTTTTTTTGCCATTTGTTGGCAGCAGTTTTCTTTTTTGACCTAATGCATGCCCTGATGAAATATTTTGAAAACTTACTGCCTGCGCAGATGGCACAAGCTGCAATCTGACCAACTAACATACACAAATTCCAAGCACCTGAAGTACTAACAAACTACAACAAAGTAACCCAGTAAGATCCACTGACCCAGTCACAGCCACATGCAAAGTCCTACAAAAGCCATTGTGGGTTACAATGTCTCAATTTTAACCATCCCCACCCAGCTGCGCTGCAGGAATACAAGACTAACAACTGAACTGATGTTTATCTCTTTAGGACTGGGACTGCAAATATGACAGAGAGAACAGTGACACCTGCTGTAACTTTATGAAACAAGAAAATTCTGGAAAAATGAAAGGAAAAGGAAAAATGGTAACAAGAATACCACTTGTGGTGCTGCTGCGTTGTACTGCACAGAATAAACTAAATAAATTGAATATTTGTGAAGGGTACAGGCAGAAAAAACCCCAAAAAAACAAAAGAGCACCTGATGATCATGCAACTCTAGTCTATTGTATGTATGTGCATATATGCATTTGCCCCTGAAGGCCAGAGAAGAAATAGTATCTGTTGCAAATCATTACATAATCTTAACTTGACTTATCACCTAATCTGTCTGAAGGGCAATCTGAATGTAACATATAAAATATACTTTGTCACTAAAATAATGTTTATAATACAGACATGGCCTAGTTTGCTGTCATGGCTGCTTTACCTGTTTATACATTGTTCTGTACCTTTATACCTAATATTTTATAGTTATAAAATAAATAGTTTACACATGGACTTTATATATTAATTGACCTGTGTGGCACACAGGAAAAACACCTTTGCAATTAAAAAAAGTACATCTGAAAAACAGCTGCCACAATATTACATTTTATGTCTAATGCAATGTTCTCTTTGAGTCTCTCTCCTTCTGTTTTTTTTTTCTTTGTTTGTTTAATGACTATTCTCAAATGTGAGTAACATCCAGAAAGAGAAAAAAGGTATTATCTCCATCACTAACTAAGACGGAGATGAAACAAGAGCCAAATGCACAGATATGTATCAAAGACCCTGGCAATGAATGGCTTTTTCAGTGGGTTTCTAATTTCATAGTTAATACTGCAGGAGCATCAGGGGTTTGGGGAACTCCAGGCTAAAATCATACCGCATCAACCAGAGAGCTCCAGTGCTCAGGATCTCAGTCATGCTCACATCTCTTTGCAGGAAGTTGGATGTCACTTCCTCAAAGGACCTTACATGCTAGAGGTTCCAGCATGCCCACGTTTAGAAGACGCTGACTGAAAGACATGCAGTCTGAGT
Organism: Elopichthys bambusa; assembly: GCA_037101425.1. NCBI lineage: Eukaryota > Metazoa > Chordata > Actinopteri > Cypriniformes > Xenocyprididae > Elopichthys > Elopichthys bambusa. The sequence continues at coordinate 19,800,571 of CM074452.1, read as the reverse complement.
TCTGTCTAAAGAAACACTGGATATATGAAAGAGGGTCCGTACAGGCTGTGGCTGTAGCACTGAGACCACATGGCATTCCCCTTAACATGTACACCGCAGGTACAGAAAGATTATATGCCAATGTAGCCCCCATTAGTAGGGCAGGATCGGTTAAAACAGCATCAAAGTTTTGCTCTCTCAGAAACTCTCCTGGCTCTCCTGGTCTTGAACAGACTTTCACTTGTAGAGGCCATCAAGTTAAAGTTCCAAATATTTTCCTTTGTGTTCAGCAGAACAAAGAAATTTATACAGGTTTGGAACAACTTGAGGGTGAGTAAATATTTCAGAATTTTCATTTTTTGGTGAACTATCCCTGTAATATTTTATAGAGTTTTCCCAGTTGCACACTGTCCTTGCTGGGTAATAATTACAATAATATCAGTCTAACAATAACTTTATTATTGGCAGAGCTTAACGTTGATACTTGAACTATGTTCAAAGATAAAACCAAGCTGCAACATTCACGTATTAGCAGTTTAGCTGATTTATGCATTTCCTAAAGAGCTTATTTTCTAGTTTGTCATCCAAGGCAAGCAGTGGCTTCTCAAACCAAAGGATCCTCTGTGTACCACCTTAAAAAAACAAAAAAAAAACAGAGGATCATCTTAGCTTTGACCTCTAAGTTGACCAAAATATTAGCCTGCAGAGCAAAGGCTTCAAGAGGCTTAATAGAATATCATGGGTGCTTCTCAATACACAAATAGATGCTTCCTTGTTTTCTCGCTCTTCCATTCTCCAGCCCATGACCTGAAAACCAATCAAACTCAGTCATCTTGAAACGGCATCTCAATTTTCAGACTGCACCGTAAGGAGGCGAGGAACAAGGAAGCTTCCGGAGGAGCCATGAGTGAGGATACACAGGTATATCCTTCCCTCGTATCCTAAGGAGGTGGAGCTAAGACGCGGGGATATGAAGCGAGGAAAGGGAACAAGGATGCACAAATAAGAAATGAGTTTTGTATGAAGAATATTGGGATGTAAGACACAGAAACTGGGCAGGCTGCTGTGGTTGAGTCTAGTCCGCAGGGCATACATTAATACCAAATCCTAAAATCTGATTGGTTGTCAGGAATGCTGTTCCAGGACCAACAAGGACGTTGCTACAAGAACATGTGGAACTTGACAAAACTACATTCACCCAAAATGACTCTGGCAATTAATTGTGCAGGTTCAGAGTCCCACTTGTCTTTTTGTTTTTGAGATCCTAGGAACTTTTGTCACCCTTTCCAGTCTGGGTTCACCTGCAGATACTGTAATGACTTTGAAAATGCTTTAGTTTAATCACACAATATGAGTCCTGAGAGTCGTGAATATTCTACATTCTAATTCTAATACATTTATCTGGCCTTTTTGAAAAGTTGACCTTTTCATCACCTCATTTAGTCTGTTTCTAGTCATGTAGCAAATACAGATTTGATTGACAATATCTAGTATACTTGATAGTACATGCTTTGAAACTCATTGTGTGATGACTATTACGTGAAGAACGTAAAGGTGATGCTCACCTTTGTCAGTGGGTTTCTAATTTCACAGTTAATGCCTCCTATCAGAATCATGTTGGGCATCAGGGGTTTGGGGAACTCCAGGCTAAAATCATACCGCATCAACCAGACAGCTCCAGTACTCAGGATCTCAGTCATGCTCACATCTCTCTGCAGGAAGTTGGATGTCACTTCCTCAAATGGCCAGTACATAAATTTACACATCAGTGGTTCCAGCATGCTCACAAGAAGGTTCAATATGCGCTGACCAAAAGACATGAGGTCTGAGTTTTTTGTAAAGAAACGTGGGACATATGATGGAGGGTTTGGACAGGCTGTGGCTAAAGCATCACATGGTATTCCCCTTAACATGTACACCGCAGGCACGGAGAGATTATATGCCAATATGGCCCCCATTGGTAGGGCAGGATCAGTTAAAACAGCATCAAAGTTTTGATCTCTCAAAAACTCTATAAGCTCCTGGTTCTTGAACAGACTTTCAGTTGTAGAGGTCATATAGTCAATAATCTTTCTTAAATAGACCACCTTTGAAGTCACACTCTTCAGTAGGGACTGCCCTGGCGCTGTCAATTTACGAACATGTTCCACCATCATTTGGTTGATTAATTCTTGCTCATATGGGACCGGAAACGTCTTTGTGATGTAGTGTTTGCCTGGACCCAAACGCATGCTGATCTCTGGAATCACCACAATCACTGTGTGACCTCTGCGTCCCATCTCTTCTGCCACGGCCTTCACTCCCGTCCAGTGACTTCCATCCATTGGTACCACTAACAGTTTCCCAGTCCAACCGCTCTTCCCAGACGGACCCTGTTCCAGCGCTGCACAACAGACTATACTGATCACTAGACATGAAATTGCTCTGCAGTGCATCTTTCTAACCAAAAAGACTGACGTTGTGAACCTTTACCTCTGTGTGTCTGTTTGTCTCACTGTATGTGCAAATATATCAACTGGTTGCTTCTGCAATTTACTATCAGATAGACAGCAAGCAGATTGCTTTCCAGCTTTTTAGTGGCTATAGACACATGTTGGAGGGGACTTTTTTAAATTGTAAAACACATTTATGGTATTTGTACACCACAAAATCTGTTGAAAAGCTAGCATAAGACAAGATAATTGTCTTTGTTAAAAAAAAAAAAAACACAGAAAGCTTAACTTAATATTTTACAGAGTTTGCCAGTTGCTCACAAACTTTGCTAGTTAATGATTACAACACTATGACAGGCTGTAGTGTACTTTAATATTGGTCATAGAACCACAATTCTGTAAAATAAATAAATAAAATAATAATAAAATAAAGACTTCTAACCATTACTTCTATCCCTAAACATAATATAACCCTTAAACTACAGGGAAATTATCATTTGATAAAAATGGTATACAATACAGTCCTTAAAAAAATACCATTAGTCCTAAACCAAAGCCTAAAATCTGATTGGTTGTCAGAAATTTTGTTCCACAACTAACAAGGAAGTTGCCAAGATACATATATAGACATTTAATTAATTACTCTGCAGTGCACTGCATCTTTCTAGTCAAAATGGTTTCACCTAACAATGAGAATAATGCAGCAATCAGCAACCTTATGGTACGCAGAGGGATAATCACAGAAGCGCACACACCGGTCACGCAAATGGTTTGTTGGAACTGTGTGCTAGTCGACGATCAGCTAGATATCAATGCTGCCTTCGCGTGCTATCGAAAATTTGATGATTCACACTTCTGAAGTCGTGATTACGAGCTCATCGAAATGGGAGGGTGTTCATGTCTAATTTTTTTTTATCTAGGAAACTCGTATTTACGATAATTCAGAGAGCATGTGAAGGCAGCACAAGTAGATTGCTTTTTAGCTGGTTAGTGGCTACATTTATGGTATTTATACACAACAACATCCACTGACAAGTAAGCACAAGAAAAAACAAGTGTCTTTTTGCAACAAAACCCAGAAAGCTTTACTTAATATCTTACAGAGTTTGCCCATTGCACACAGATTCTGGGTAAATGATTACTAAAATGCCATTATAAACTTAATTATTGACAGTGCTAAACTTTTGATTACTTGAACAAAGTTACAACCAAACCTCCACACATCATGATTCATCAGTTATCTTGTCATTGCATAGAATGACAAACAGTATGTATAAAAAAAGTTAATTAAAACTTATCTCTTATAGAGCCTGTTTGTCATTCTAAGCATTCAAAAGCTTTTCAAGCCAAAGGATACTCTTTGTTCCAAAGAGCACCTCAATGTTAACCTCAAAACCTTAAATTAAATCTTAAAAGCAAACCTTAAAGGGACAGTTCACCTAAAACTGAAACTTCTGTCATCATTTACTCACCTTCATGTTTTTTGTTTGTTTGTTTTTTTCAGAACTGTACGACCTTTTTTCTTCTGTGGAACAATAAGATAATAAAAAAGATATTGGAAAAATAAGATATTTGAGAAATACCTCAGTGTTTTGGTCCATAAAATGGAAGTCAACTGTCACCAAAATGAATTGATTACCTCTTCAAAATATACTTTTTATGTGTGTGTTCTGCAGAAGAAAGTCATAGTTCAGTAACAACATAAGGGTGAGAAAATGACCATAGAACATAGTTAAATCAAACATTTTTGTGATTCCTATTTAAAGGGATAGTTCACTCAAAAATGAAAATTCTGTCATCATTTACTCACCCTAATGTTGTTCCAAGCCTGTAAGACTTTCAGTCATCTTTGGAACACAAATGAAGATATTTTTAATAAAATCTGAGCCAGTTCTATACCCTCCACTGACAGCTCCAAAACTATCACTTTGACGCTTCAAAAAGTTCATAAAGAGATCGTAAAACTAATCCATATAAATTGAGCATTAATCGCTATATAATGAACAGATTGAAAATTTAGGTTTTTATTCACATATAAACATTGATCACATCCTATGCCTTCCCTAATCAACTTACGGAAAAAGTGTAACTGACGCGACACCAGTTTATACTTTCTTCGTAACACGGAAGGCGGTCTGCTAGATATTTTACTTCATAACTTGTTAAAAATGGTTATTTTTTATACATAAACACATCACTTTGCTTCAGAAGGCCTTTATTAATGCCCAGCCGTGTGGAATGCACGTTTATGATGGATGGATTTGAATGGAAGCACTTTCTTCAGCTCATACTCGTGACCCCTGTTCACTGCGTTATAAAGCTCGGATGCGTCAGGAGGATATTTATTAAAATATCTCTTATTGTGTTCATCAGAAAGAAGAAAGTCATATACACCTAGGATAACTAATCCTTTAACAGTGATGGGAATGTCTGCATGTTCACCCAGATAAGCCTATCAACCACATACTCACGCATACACACCCTATCAACCAAATACTTTCACACACACACACACACACACACACACACCCTATCAACCAGATACTCTAGTAACACCCTAGCAACTGCATACCACGAGCCAAGCAACCACCCAGAATCTCCTAACAACACTTTAGCAAACACCCAGAACATCTATCTATTCTGGCCTAACTGACCAAACTATTTAAAACAAGACTTTAATTGTTTTATAAGAATTTAATAAGAATCTGTCTTTCAAACTTTTCAATCTGGTTAGGCCTATTGTTTTACTTGATTGCTAACACACAATTCATAACACAATTCAACATTTTCTCACAACTATAAACACAATCTTGAAACTATACATCAACTAGCACAAACCTCAAACTTCCAGGTCAAAATAAAATTTTGTAGTCAAAATCGTATTCTCTTCTGACAAAATCAAATGCACCACAATACAGCAGCCTATACTGTCAATTACAGTACAGTATAAAAAAATAAAATAAAATAAAAATTAGCACCCTCTGCACATTTGGACAAATGTAATTACAGTATACAGTACTATAGCTATATATTGGTTTTCTGACACAAGACTATATCCCTAGGCAGTCATTTCTTAGTTCTGCAAAAATACAGTACACATAAAAAAAAATGGCTACAAAGAAAGCTGACAATCACAAGTTTGAGGGTGTTACAACATGTGCTCTCGTTTACTGTACAATAGTGAAATTTCCCTCATCTAAAGTACTAGTATTGTATACTGTAATGTGCATGTGTAAGTTTAAAACACTCGTAAATGATTCTTTCAGCTCTCTCTCAGATTTTGACTAGCGAGTCGTCAGTTTTGCCATCTAACGTTGTCTTTTTAAACGTTTTGAGAAATGTCTTTGTTTTGATCTACTGAATGAATGGTTTGGGAAACTGGGTCAACTGAATCACTTAATGTGTTAGCAATTGAGAAAAACTAAAATACGTTTTAGATTCGTACTTAACTCTGCTATTAGTTTCTGTTATCGGGATCTACTTCTTGATTTCATGTTATTGTTTCGTCGGATGGCAAAAAGACCTTTATCCATGATGTAAGTGGAGCGGTCGGTCGGGCGCGCTGCTTGCGCGTGCAACCATCATGCAGTTTATTAAAAGACGTGCCATTATTTTGCGTTACGCTGTCTTTTTTTTATGTCATCACATTGACGCGCCGCTGCAGTACTTGAAACACTGCTTACATTTATATTTTATTCTGTGATAATTCTGGGGTGGCAAAGCTTTTTCTTAGGGTGGCAGTTGCCACCCCGGTAGATCCGCCCCTGACTTGAGCCAAATCTAAAATGGGCGACGTTGTTAAACGTCAGCTGTACTTGCTAGTGGTGGGGATTTTTATCATTCCAATGAATCGATAAGTTTAAATCTAGTCACTCGCTGAAAAGATTCTCTTTGCAGGTTATTTTGTTATACCAGTAGGTGGCGACAAGTGACTAAGCTCACGAGATGAAATTATTGAAGAAAGAAAAGACAAAAAATCAAACCACTAATTCCAAGTATATGTAATCAAACCTGGTCTTTTCATCTTAGTATCTCAAGTAGAACACAAGTAAGCATATTCTTACATTGAAACCACTCATATGGATTAGATTTAAATATCTTTATTTGCGTTCTGAAGATGAACGAAAGTCTTATGGGTTTGGAACGACATGAGGGTGAGAAAATGATAGAATTTTCACTTTTGGGTGAACCCTTTAAGGATCCATTCAAATGTTTACAAACATCTCTGCACTTACCTTAGTCAGAGGCCTTTTCATGGCACAGTTAATCCCCCCGATTAAAACCATGTTTGGCATCAAGGGTTTAGGAAACTCCAAGCTGAAATCATACCGCAGTAGCCATAGAGCTCCACTTCGCAGGATCTCCGCCACATTCACATCTCTCTGCAGGAAACGGGATGCTACATCCTCAGTTGACCAATATATCAGTTTGCAGAGCAAAGGCTCCAGGATGCTCACTAGAACGTTCAACACACGTTGACGAAAAGACATACGGTCTGAATTGTGTGTAAAGAACCGTGGGATGTAAGAGGGAGGGTTTGGGCAGGCTGTGGCCGTCGAGTCCAGTCCGCAGGGTAAGCCTCGCAACATATACACAGCAGGTAAGGAGAGGTTATAAGCCAGGATGGCACCAGTTGGCACAGCTGGGCTGGTGAGTACCGCATCAAAATTCTGCTTCCTCAGGAAATCCACCAGCTCTTGGTTTAAGAGGAGACTCTCAGCTGTGGCCCTTTGGAGGTCCACAAATTTCCTTATGTTACTGAATCTGGTGCTGATCTTCTCCAACAGAGGCTGCTGCTTACTATCCATCACTTCAGCATTCCGAGCTTGGAGTTCATCCAGTTGTTGCTGTCCATATGGAACCGGAAACGTTCTAGTAGTGTAGTGTTTACCAGGTCCTAGCAGTACACTGACCTCTGGAATGACCACCATCACCTTGTGACCCCTGCGGCCCATCTCCTCCGCTACAGCCTTCACACCAGTCCAGTGACTTCCGTCCATGGGCACCACTAAAAGCGAACCAGTCCAACCAGGGTTTCTAGGCTGTATCATCTCTCCCACATCTGCAAAAGCAAGCATGAGGCACCCCACAAATGTAACCAATCTCATCTTTGGGTCTCCATGTTCAAAGGGTGTACTCGAGGAGAGATACATTCTGCCAATGATTCGTCAAGGTCTAGTGGAGCACTTTATTTAAATCTTTCCCCTTTACTGCTTAGAACAAACTGGATCAAGGCTTGTTTTTCTGTGAGAATTCCTTGCAGGATTAACCAACTGTGTGAATAAAATAGATCTGTTAGTTTAGGGACCACTCTTAAAAGTGAATCAGAAAGAGGGAAAAAAAAAAGGTAAAATCTCTGACTAAATAGAGGGTGAAAAAAAGAGCCAAAACGTAGGTACAAAGTCCTGCTTATCTTTTTCTTTTTTTTTTTTTTACTGGCTGATATCCCAGGACCTTGTTAGACCTTTGGCTTTGTAGAGAGATGGGAACGCGGGTATGGCAAGCCGTTTTAGCTTAAATTGTTCACAGTGTTACTCGTCGTAATTGCATTTTTACTAGTAAGAATTCAATTAGAGGGATCTGTTATTCAATTCTTACTAGTAACAATTACAATTAAAGACCTCTAGAAATGAATTTTTACTAGTCATATGTCTCCATTGACTTCCATTAATTTGGCTGATCCTTGACGCCATCCGGACAGCAACACAAAGTTGATTCTGCGCTCATTTTATCTAATCTGTAATGTTTTTAAAAATGTTGAAGATTTACAGTATGTAGCGAATGAGAATCGATCAAATTATTGAATATATTTTGTTAATGTTTTTCAGTTTTGTTCAAGGTAGGCTAATTAAAGTTTTTTTCCATTAACGGAACTATGTATTTTGGGTAAAACAATAGTAGCTTATATAAGTAATAATATAGTTTCTGTATTTTCAAAATGAACATATTTAAATGACAGTATATTTGTTGAACAAAAATGAATTATTTTATGTAGCCTAGGTATCAAAATAAACCAAATATAGTACAAACTTTGCTAAATTGATTGTTTTAATATTGGAGTACTGAAAAGCAAATTTTTCTTAAGGTGTGCATTTAGCCCCGTTGTGAAGGTACGCTATACTGTTGTATTTCAAGGTGAATTCACACTCGCTCAGAAAAGATAAATATTATAGCGATATGCAGCTATTTTAAAATTGTAAAATACTTATTTTGTTCAGCATTGCAAGAGTTTTACTTGCATTTTCCACTCACAAAATAATGCTGAGGCAATTTGGGCTATAGGGGTGTGCGATATTTATTATCTACGTATTGTCATTTTAACGATATACGATTCACTAACGATTGTCACTGACTTTGTAAAAGACGAACAAAAACACGACTTGAGAGTCCAAAACATTCACTGCATGATGAAGCCAGTAATGCTGCTATATGAGGGCAAACATATCCCTGTATGAGTTTTTATTTTTTTATAGGCCTATAACATAGCGTGATCGCGAATTTGATATTTATAGTTTATAACAAACAAAAAGTTAATATTCAGTGAATTACATTTTGGACACAATATTGTCTGTTTTTGCTCTGTTTATCCAATGAAAATAGATTCAAACAAAGCCGGGGCTGAACTGTTCTGCATCTCAGAGCAACAGTGCAATGTTTCGTACTTGATATGAATCTGTATTTTTAAACTAATAATTTGAGTCAATGATTCAATTACCATTTCATAAAAACAGTAATTTTGCTTCCTTTTTTAAATGAATCAACCGTTTTGAACAAATCATTTGAATGAATGATTCAATTAATCACTCATTAAGACAGGATTGGGCTGCCACTGACTGGTAGTTTTATACAGGCCTAAACCAGCTCGCACAAAAACAATCAGCAAGATATCGCCTTATCCTTGTTGAAAAAAATCTCCAAATATATATATGTTATTTGTCAATATCGCATACTCCTAATTTGGGCTTGTATTTGTTTGTTTGGTTATTAGAAAAATAAAGTATAGGCTACGAAAAATATATGCAGGAAAGTTTTAGTAATCAGTAATAGGTCTGTTGGCTTTTTGCAGTAGCCCCTCACTGCAGAACACTCGAGATCCATGGGGCGGAGTCAGGTAGGTTTAGGGATATGTAAAGTGGGAGGAGTTGGATCTAGATCTGGATCTTGTGTTCTGCAGTGAGGACCATCTCGCTTTTCGAGCATTAATATAATATAACATCTTTTTATATATATATAATATAATTTCTTTTTATATATAATATATTACTTTTATTTATTTATTAAAGAGATAATATTTTGTCTGGTAAACTTTATCATTACCATATATATAAAACGTATAAAGATGTGAATTAATGTAGTGATTAAATATGATCTTTTAATAGCAAAACATATCCAAGTTGTCATCTCAGTATTGTGGTCATTCTTACACAATAACAATTCGTTCTAATAGGACTTATTTTGAAGAGTAGCATTGCAGGCGGATTTTGGGAGGGAAATGTATCTAATGAATACAAGTTTTTACTAGTAAGAATATGATTGTAGAGCTCTGTAACAGGAATTGTTACTAGTAAGAATTGCATTAGAGAGCTCTTTAATAATAATTGTCACTAGTAAGAACTGAATTATAGACCGCTCTAATTCAACTGCAGAGCTCTCTAATCATAATTGTTACTAGTAAGAATTGAATTATGGAGCTCTCGAATTGAATTCTTACTAGTAAAAATGCAATTACGACGAGTAACACTGGGAACAATTTAAGCTAAAACGGCTTGCCATAGTGGCAGGGGCTCAAGCCCCCTCAAAGCTGCTACTACATGCATTATCATGTATAAAATATGCTCACCTTTGTCAGATTTCAGTTTAGCGCTCCCATCCGCTTCATATTGGGCATCAGGTTTTTGGGGCATCAACCAGACAGGATTTCAGCTAGGATCAAATGCTCCAAAGCATTTACTCCGTGAATGTGACCATGGCAAATGACCTGCACTGATCGCTGCTAATATAAAAGCAAAACAGAAAAAAAAAAAAAAAAAAATCGTTTTAACATTTATCAACACCGCAAATCTAGTAAAGTTTTTAATATTTTTATTTAAGTTTTTTTAACATTTATAACGCTATGCTTTGTGCTATATTACCTGTCATATTACAAAAAAATATATAGTTTATATATAAAATAAATTAAATTTAAAAATTCTGATCCTGCGAGGGTGTTTCTAATACAACGGCTGAGGGAGTGAGGGCAAATTTGACATTTCTTCTCTCTTCTGACAACTGTAATCAGTCCCTATATATTTTCCCCCTCTATCGCTTTTTTTCTTTTTCTTTTTTTGCTTTTAGAGCAAATGCAAATACAAAAATTATATTTACTGTCATCGTCTCTTCCGCTTCTGAGAAACACCGAAATGTGAATAAGACAATATTAAATATAAATTTTTTAAAATATAAACTGCATTTATCATAAAGTGTTTTGAAAAATGTGCTTAGTCTGACCACAGGGTGGTGCTATTGCATCACATGTCAACCAAACCAAATCAAATAAATCTAGTATCATATAATTACTGGCCTAAAAAAAAAAAATCACTGGCCTAAAACTCAATGACTGAATGGGCAGGGTAAGAGGCTGGTAAAGTCAAGATTACCACATTTTTGTTAACAAAGTTGAACTTTATAATAATAAATATCATAAATACAGTGTATAAGAGATGTCTTTCAAAAATAAACTTAATATTCCTAAAAATATATATTTTCTTAGTTTATTCATACACATGGGTGCATAAATACAAAACACTTTGTATTAAATACACAAGTTTATTAAATACAATATACAAAACAAGAAAAATAAATGAGATCAGTCCTCTTCAGTGTGAGGAGGTGGTGTATGTGTCTACTGGCTGGCAGTTTTTTCGGTTGTATGGAGATATTTGGTGTGTTTCTGGACAGGCACATTTGAAGCCGCCTCTGTGGTTGATGCAGAGGTGAGAACAGCTGCCGTTCTTCAGTTCACATTCATTGACATCTGACAAATATCAGAAGAAAAAACTCTTAATGGTAAGAATTCATCTCTCAATGAATAACTACACAGATTTTAGTTGTGTATATATGCATGCATCAGTCTGTGCTGGCAGGGTATGCCTGTTTGTGTGCTGACCTTCACACCGGTGTCCATTAGGGTGCAGTCTGTATCCACGAGGACAGATACATTTGTAAGTACCTGGCAGATTCACACACTCCCACTCGCACGTGTGCAACCGTTGTTGCTGGAGAACCTCTGTTTCCTTACACTCATTAATGTCTAAAACCAAACCACAAATACAACTTTTACAATTAAATATACACTCATCTCAATATTCATTAGCTTAGAAATCATCTATGCTGCTCTTAAAGGGGCTATATTATGTATAAAGATCTTAGGGTACAGTAGTGCTCTTCAGTTTTGTTGTCTGCCGCTTTAAATGCTCAAGCTCTTTAAAGCAGGATGGATTCTGATTGGCTGTCAATGTTTTATCGTTCATCAGCTGGAAAAAAATAGTTCTGAAAGCGAATCCAACAATATTGTTTCTGTTGTTGTTATATTTGTGGTGTGGACTCTGCTGTTCTTTTATAATTAGAATGATTTATCATTATAGCTATTGTTCTTGGTATGAAGGCGCCTTAAGTTTCCTGATATTCGTCTATATATACAGTAGTAAGCCTGTGTATTACTAATAAGTGTAATATGACTTTCTGACCTCTTAAGACATCTGCTTTTGTCCACAGGTGTTAAGATAAATTAAGATTAATTAAATTAAAAATATGTAAAAAACTGACCTACGCAATGTCTGTTGGTGCTGTCCAGTTGGTACCCTTCGGGACACAAGCACTGGAAACTGCCTGGTGTATTAATGCAGCCTAATGCACAGAGAACCCTACCGACATGCTGGCACTCATCTACATCTGCAGGTAGAAATATTAACATTAACTAGATCAAGACCATGAGGTTGAAGTATTTAATCAGAAATTGAATCTGTGTATATATAATGCCAAATGACATACTTTAATTTTAAAAATGGTTGTGTCATTAGCAGTGCATCACACCAGACACTGATTCACTCACCAGAGCAGGATGTCCCGTCTGGAGAGAGCTGAAACCCTGGACTGCAACTGCACCTGTAGGAGCCCAAGGTGTTTTCACAGACCTGCTGGCACAGGTGCAACTCCTCCACACACTCATCCAGATCTATAAATACCACAGACAGGCACATGAAAAGACCTGCACGCACACATACTTACACCAAGTACTAGCATGTGCAAGCATGAACGCATGGACACAAACATTAATGAAGAAGAGTGATATCACACACATTCACATATGCAGATGCATGACCAATAATACAGAAACACACACAGACACACAAGCAAACATTACTTGTCAGGATGAGCACAAAAGGGATGAAGTTGTACAGCTATGCTGAGAAGAACACAAAATGTTTTGAACCGTTTACACCTGTATTAAGAGCTGACCTCTTGTGATCAGATCATAGAGATGGATGTAAATACCAGGTGTAAATGACAGAAGAAATGACAAAATGACAGAAAAAGGTCTTAACCTTCAAAATATGCTCACTTTAAAAATACATGTCAGTCTGGGTCCTCTCAGTTCATGTTTATCACATTTAAAAACACATTTAAAAGGCACAATATGTAATTTTTCGCCGCTAGAGGTTGCCTATTCAAAACAAAGGCATAGCTTGATGATGCCGAGATTGAGTGCGGAATCATGGGAGATGTCGTCTTTACCTCATAGACAGCGGAAAAGAATCCAATGGGACTCGGGCAGAAATCATGTTAATGGATGAGATTATTAACGTTACTGTAGTATGAAGCAGAGCAGGGCTTAGTGCTGCGGGTGCGGAACGAGGCCGCTGGAGCCATTGCTAATGAGAGACGAGCGCAAGACTTACCTCAACTTTTATTATGCTTCTGCTTCTTCCGTTCAAGCATATGTGGGGTAACGCAGCACTGTTTTTATCATATTAGATACATCTGAGTGTTGAAAATGAAGTTATAATGTGCTTTTGCTCGGCGGCTACTATGAGACACTCGTTGCACACTAAATGTTGAGCTATATAACAATGATTCATTTTCTGTCTATAAATGTATCCAAACAGTTGTTCTCTTGTTTAATAAAACATAAAATATTAAAGCGTCTTTAGTGTTTCCATGGTTTTTACAAATTAAAGTAAAATGGAAATCGAGGGTAACGCAGGTATGATGTCATTGATAGGCAACGCACGGACATGGCCCGGACAACTCTTAAAACACAGTGTGAACCTCACACTGTGTTGCAGCTTGTCTTTTAGCTCTAGATAACAGCCTGATATGGGTCAAGAATTCAATACCCTGGGGTGACACCAGAGGGTGATGTTGAGTCTTGTAGGCATTCAGGGCTGAATCAACACACCACAGCTGGTTTGCAACCAAAACCATAAATCTAAGACACACAGGTCAAGGATGCATAAACAAGCTTTTAACCCAGTGTCAAGACCACCTCATGACAGAAAAAAAAAAAAAAAAACAGCATTCCAAATATGGAAAACCTATAATCAGTGGAGTCTGGCTGTCGAAAGAATGCTATTCTGCGATCGTATTGCAGACGTAATAATACCACAGTTAATAGATAACCAGATTTAATGTGCATATGGTTCCTCTCTCACCTCGACAGGTGCGCTGGTCCTCCAGAAGCAGAAACCCTGGTTTACAGAGACACTGGGCGCGATTCTGTTCATTGACATGACAGATCTGAGAGCATCCTCCATTGTTTAGGTTGCAAGGAGTTAACTCTGCAATTAAAATAAACATTATGAGGAATTTAAGATCCAACTAGTTTTTTTTGTTTGTTTTTTTTTTTTAAAAAAAGGATGATCCAAGCCACTGAACAGGGAAAAAATTATGTTAAAAAGTATAAAGTATTGCTTATGGAACAGAAAGTGACAGACTAAGTGGTCCCTTTCAAATAATATAATTTAATTTGCATGGTATGGATTAAGTTTAAAGAACAGGACATGATTTGCTCACTGCTGAGAATGAAATCCCACATCCGCAGTGGTTTACAGATACTAATGAATTTACCTTGTGTAGACAGGAAACACTTGACAATTACATGATTTTAAAAATGACTTTTTGTTTAACAGAAAGAGCCCACTAAAGCACAGTGGTAAACTTAATCTGATTCAATACGATACATTCATGTGTATTTTTAAAATAAGATAATGTGTTTAACAGAACACATGGTCAAAACAGTAATATCCACCAGTATAAACATATTTCCAGATGTGTCTGATGACATTTAAAGCCATTCTGAGGCCATCTGCCTGTCACCTGTTTAGAGGAGTGATGAGCAGGATATTACACAGATGTTAGATATCTACGGACATATAAGATTGGAGTGTGTAAGTGTCAGTTTGGTAAAAAGAGCCAATAGAATAAAAATAAAAAAAAGCACCTAAACAGGCTTATGAACAATAAATCTTCCCACCAATTTTCATGTCTTCAGTGAGCATGTGATACAAACCTGTTAAATGAACCCTTTCTTATTAAATCTGTAAATAAATAAATAAATCATTCTCTCCTTAGGATGAATCGTTTGACATATTCCTGATAAATACGCAAGACCATGCTTTGGTAAATCAAAATTATGACATAAAAAGTCGTCATTAGTACATAAAAGTCAAAATTATGAGACAGTAGTAAGTCATAATTATGACAAGGCCAAATTATGAGAAAAAAAACATGACAAAAATTACATGTAAAAATGTTAAAATGATGTTGTGTGCACTATATGTTGCACTTTCACTGTCTAACGTTAAAAATTCTCAATTTTATCCTAAAAAAATAACTTTCTACATAGTTGCAATAGGTTTCACATCTTACCTAAGCAGAGAGGTGTTTGGCCACTCCATTGTCCATTGTGTTGGCAATAGCTGTAAACATCTCCATTGGTCAAGGTGTATCCAGGGTAACAGGCATATTGAATGTAATGCTTATACTGAAGTGGGCCGGGATTCTTTATCGACCGAAAGTAGAATGTTCCGTGAGAAGGAAACGGAGGGTAGGGACACACTGGACGTTTCCTGGTTGGAAATCTTGGAAGATCTTGCCATGCTGGAGGATTAAATGTTTGTTTGGGGTCACTCTGATTGACACTTTCATTTACCTGATGATCATCAGTAATGCCAGTGAAGTGGTGGACGCCTGTTGGAGCCTTCAGAAGCAGGCCAGACATTAGGCGGGTAGCTGTCGTCAAGACCGCCATGCTAGATGATGTATGTTCAATGGGATCTAGTGTTGGAGATGATTCCTGATGGTCTGGTTTTTGTTCACAGAGTTCTCTGCAGGAAGATGGGGCGGTAGACTCTAGATAGGGCGTAGAGGAAACAGACTCATGTTTTGACACCATAAAACCAGAATAGCTTGTTGTTGGAGGTGCAAAACTTTCAGTGGTGGCTCCATATGGATCTTCTGTGATGAAAGTCCTTGACTGTAGAAGGTCATTTGTGCCCAGTGTGTTGATGTTTGGTGCAGGTGTAGTTGATGTCCAATGTGGATGATTTTTAATGTATTCTGGTAAATCCTCAGCAGCTGAAGTGACTGAGGCTCTTTGAAATAGTTTGTCTGTACCAAGCGTGGACTGATAACTTTCTATATTTCTATTTCTGTATGGTGTGCCACTAATTGTCTGATACATGATATTGATTTGTTGAGTGTCCATCACTGGAGTAACGAAGCTGGTTGGAGTGGAGGTTAAAAATGAGGATTCATGAAAAGAACTGGCTAATGACATTGTGTTGACATCAGTAGGTACAGGTTTCTGAAGATCGGAGTTCCTGATTGGATCCTTGAAGTTCTCAGGGTTGATGATTGGCTCAGCCCTTCCGCTATCTCGTGTTTTGTCAAACAATAGACTCTTTGAGGGCTTTTCCTCTACTGGTTTTCTAATATTTTTCTGCTTGTCATCTGTAAAGTCAAGTCTGATGTGAGGGATCCCAAGCAATGGTGATCTGAGAAAAGCATCCTTGGGAGCAGTGATTGCGAAGGTGTTTAAATGGCTATGTAAGCGAACTTTTAGAGTTTTAGGAACATCACGACCCTGCGCTGAGACAGGACCATGTAATGGTTCTTGCTTCGAATGAAGAACACTCATGATATCAGCCACTGTAAGAACCAAGAAACAAACCATAAGGAGAAACATGAAGGAGCCAATGCAAACAGATGGTCAGTTGTACAGGAAGTCACTGCAGCAGTGATTTATTAAAAGTAGCATAAAAAAGGTATGTAGTAATAGATTTTTGGAATTATATGCTTGATTCAGATGACATACCTTTGCAGACAGGCTTAGTGCCGTTCCAGCTTTTCCCTTTGCAGTAAAGCAGCGCATATCCAAACAAACTAAATCCAGCATCACAGCTAAAGAAGGCCAGAGATCCGTCTTCAGACACCTTAGTACTGCCATGCATGAGATCACCAGGGCTGGGGCATCCTGATGCTGGGGTACAAAACAAATTTTAGCATGACTTTAAGTATCAGTATTGTATTAGAGACCCTGTAAAATGCACTTCAAAATCAGCTATTTTAGTTTATTTAGAGCTTCAGATCTTGACAAATCTCATCTGCTTCATCAAATGTCATAGAAAAGAATTTGTATATAGTCACAAATATCTACAAAATACACTAACCCACACACAGCGGAGGGTCTCTGGCCCACTGTCCAGCCACACAGCTGCTCGTACGGTAACCGTGGATCCGAAATCCTGGATTACAGGTGAAGGTAACATACAATCCTCCATACCGGAAAAACATACGGCCATTTTCCAAGTGCCCGAAACCACTGCAGCCTTTATCAGCAACACCTAAGCAAAAACCATCAGAAAACCTCTATTTCAATCATTATACAATATCAATTTCAACATATGTGCCTAAATCATGATACTGTACCTGGAGTTAGTGTCCAGAACTGGGACAAAAATACACACAGCAGTGGACCTCTCCAACCTAGCATGATTGAGCAAATTCCACTGTATAAAAGAGGCTGTTGAAATCCTGAGAGTGTCAGACTGTAGATGAAAATCACTCAGGAAAACTGAACTCTAGAGAGTCTTGAGCACATGGAGTAAAAAGATGAGGGGAAGGGAGAGGAAAGGGGAGGAGACATGAAACAGAAAAACAAGACTTTAAAACCTCCTGGACACTCCTCTTCAAAACAGGATAAAAACAGAAACAGACAGTGTTTTTTTCTTGTTAAGGGGAGTAACAAGATGTAAGCTCAGATGACATTGCAACATAAAACCCAAGATTTTTTTTAGTATTTTAACTAATTTCAGTTAGATGCCAATGCAACATATTATATTTTTTGTTTTTGTTAAAGATAGTTAAGGGAGTAGACAAATTAATGGGGTCTTTACAATTAAACTGGAAAAACTAAACGCTGTATTAAACACTAAATGTGTAAAGATATTAAATGTGGTTAGATTTATTGCATTAACATTTACATTAGTTAAGAGAAAACTAACCATCCTTTGGAATTTTGCTAATTTACAGTAGGATGTTGCATGATAAAATATTGTTCAACTGAATAATTAAATAATTGTTATATAGTTAATCTATAAAGCAGGATACAGGTGGTTTAGTCTTTACATAACCAATTTAAATAAAGTATGTGGCTTTACTAGCAATTTAAGCAGTGGAAGAGAAAACTAAAATTGCCCCATAGAGTCTGATAATAAGTTGGATAATAATAGATGTTACGTTGTAAACCATGCACAAGATGAAAACAGAGTGGTTAATATCAGAGAAATATCAACAACAGAAATGACTCATGACTCAAAGTGAAGTCACAATTATAGGGTTATGCACTGCCAAACAATTATTCTGCACTTGTGAATTATAGTGCTACACAATAGCTGTGACTGTATTTAATCTGTGTATTTTTCAGTATATTTTAACATTTTACTTCAAATTTATTTAGTAAAGTAAGCTTGAAACCTCTTACCTTTATAAAAAGCAAATCCTGGAAAATGACGTAAAATTATGTACTATGAGTAACTGCTTATTGTGTCCATGAGATGTAAAAAAAAAAAAAAAAAAGATGAAGTACCAAAAATGATTTGGAATTCTGTTTTGTCTGTGATCCGATCATGCAGAATTAACCCTGCTGCTGCTCTTTGACATCTAGTTTATGCACCACCCTGAAAGCCTCCAGGAACTCATTAAAATCAATGCTGCCATCTTTGTTAAAGTCTATGCTTCGAGCCATGTCGTCTATCGCCTGGTCATTCACAGCGACCCCCAAATGAGAACTGAAGAGCTTCCAGGTCTGACGAAACTCCTCGATGGAAATCTGACCTGCGTGTCAGTGAGGAGAAGTGGGTTATGATCAGCACACAATAACCAGCATTACAATCTCATTAAACACACAGGAAAAGAGTGACACTAACCTGAGTGATCCTTATCAATGATGTTAAATATTATCTCTAGGTCAGTCCTATACCTATAAAGAGTTTCAGCCAAGTTTGGTGTTACCTAAAAACAAAAATCCAGTTCAAATGTTGAAAAAAAGATTTTGGTCATACCACCAACCTTACAGAAATAATGAATATAGATTAAGATGGTGACCGGAGGGATGGGCTCTCCAGGGCTGATGTCTTCGAAACAGGATGCGTACTCCACGTTGCCATCCGCACCAAGACGGGCCAGGCGCTGGCGCAGGGTTCTCCACGGCAGATCCAATCGCAGAACAGACTCCACCACCTGAGCCCACTCGCTAGTGGAGATGCGGCCTGTGAAAGACAGAGAAAACAACATTTTATTTCAGTTTAACATTTCAATTATTAATATAATATAATGTAATATAATATAATACAACCTGTGTTGTCTATGTCATACTGTTGAAAGGCAGCCATCAGCTCAGATCGGTGAGCATACAGCTTCTCTTTCAGAGCCCTGAGTGCTGAACCTTCTGCTACACGAACCCTAAAACAAATATGTTTGTTAAAAGAGATACTTCCTCATAACCTGACACACAAATTCATATACTCAACACCTATTTGTTATTAAAGGAGTTGAGTGAGTGAGAGTACCTCTGATGGAGGGTGAGTTTTCTGGTGCTTCGACTGACTTGATACTGGAAGAAGCGTGGGACGAGTTCAGGCCCCAGTTTGACATACGCTCCACGGTTACTGCCCTCTTCATAGTAGTTAGATGCAGAGAAAATAGTGATAACCTTGGGTAAAAGGAAGACAATTGCTGAAAAAAAGGCTGGTACTAAAAATATAACAGTTTAAAGACCTGCTGTGGTGTTTCATCCATGTCTGTTTGCTTTGAGGTCATCAATTTGCAAATGTACTGTTAAAAGTATATTCGCAGATAGAAACATTACTGCCATTTTAAAGGACTGTAACAGATCTCTTTTACGGGAAAATTGGATACATGCAAATATATGTATTTATAAAGAGAAATGCAGTACAAAAATATAAAAAGTGATGTTGGCATAATGACAAAATGGACCATGTTTCCCATGTTCACCTGACCATTGTGGCAGAGCTCATAGCCCTCCTGTTTGCACTCATGTGACCTGATAAGCAGACAGAGGCCGTGTTTCTGCAGCAGCGTCTGGGTAACGTCCGGCCCAAAGTAAGAGCCTCCACCACGGAAAGAGTTCGGACTGCAGCCATTTTGATTTTTAGGGTCACTCCAAAGGATATCGACAACCTGTATCAGACAAATTATGACCACTGTTCAAAAATGCTATAACAGTATAAAAGTAAAATAAAAACTGGAGTTAAAAAAAAAAAAACATTTCTAGCCAAATACACAATTTAAAATTGAGCATAACTAGAACGTTCTATATTGACTATAGAAATACTACAGACATTGACATCCTTAACTTTCCATGACTTTTCCAGACCTCAAAAGCAAATTTCCTGATATTTCCAGGTTTTCCAGGACAGTGGAAACCCTGTATGATACAAGTTAACTTTATATTCCTTGGCTAAGTGGTTCTTGATTTATGATTTCTAAGCACAAATCCCAAGCGCTACGCTCTTTTATAATTCATTAACAACTTTTTTTTTTTTTTGTAGAAGTTCAATAGGTTGGTGCAAAATTCTTACATCTCAGAACAGTTTTAAATGACTCTTTTGACAAGCTGAGTCATATTATGTACTGGAGCTTTAAGCCAAATGGAGTTCCAAGGCAGAACGGTTTCACATCCAAGATAGAAGCTATTTGTCACACACTCTCACCAACAAAAACACTCATTTGTTGGGAATCGTTTCAACTCACTTGCTGCCATTCCAGTTCTTCTCGGGGTGGCTCGGGGGGCTCTAGGGAGACAAAGGAGTCCAAGAAGGGCACCTGGAGCACATCTGTGGGGCTCGGCAGACTGGGGGAAGGAGGAGGTCGACGTGGAGTGTTCCGCGATGAGACACGGGGGGAGCACATGGATGATGAGGAGGAAGAAGATGAGGATGAAGATGAGGAGCAGCTGCCCTGCTTGGTGAAGTGCTTCTTCCTCCTGCGGGAGGCGCGACTGGTGCGGCCTGAGGAGCGAGGGCTGTCCAACCTGGATCTGCCGCTGTGTCTGCTGCTGCTGCGACTGCAGGCGCGAACGTTGAGATGATCAATGCTGCGTTTGGGCAACCTGAGAGCAGACTTCACCTGCAAAGTAGACATACATGAAAGAGACATTATTCTGCTTATTACAAGGATACTTACCAAATAAATACACAAGAACTATAGCTTTAAACTGAAATTATTTTATTATATAAGAAGAAAGCCTATAAATCCATCAGAAGATAAATAAAAGACCTGCTTTATGAGTCTCAACTGAGCTCAAATTTCATAAATAAATAAATGGACATGAGCTATAGATTTAAACCTAAATAATTTTATGTAAGAAGACAGACTATAAATCAATCAAAGACAATTAAAAAACATACTTTATGCCTTTCAACAGTGCTTAGAAAGTCCAGATCAGTTTTGTCCGATATGCCACCATGAACAATAAGGACTTTGTTGTCAATGACAGTTGCAAGAGGAAGCAGGCTGAACACATCCTGAAGAAGTTGAAGGATTTCCCTGCCATGAGTCTTTTGAAAGAGCAGGAAAAATGAATAAACATTCATTTAATTGTCCAGTAGGTGGCAGTAAACCACCTACTAAAAAAAGTATTCAGAAGTGAACCTCACACTTTAATCTTTATTAAGCAATAAATCTATTAATATCTATAAATATTTTGATTATAGGTAAGTATTTGTAAGTAATTATTTAATTTATAATTAAATTAAATAATTACTTACAAATACTTACCTATAATCAAAATATTACACATTCAACCTCTTTTTTTTATCTGCATAAAACACCAAACTTAAGCACTCATAAAAATCTACCTTGTACTTCTGCATGACTTCTCTTGTGAATCCGTATCTGCAAGAAGAAACAAATATGTTTTTTTTTTTTTTTTTAATTCAGTTTGAAAAAAAAAAAAAAAATACTTTCAGAGTATGTCCTACTTGCGGTATACCATTTTCGAAAATATTTTGTTTTTAACCGGCAGGATGTATTGACCACGGAAGAGCTTTTGATTGGTTTATTCAGTAATCATTAAATGGGTGATTTAGCATGTTACCTGAGGTTCATAATGTGGTCCTCATGGTTGCCTCTGTTCAGATGCATGTGGTCGGGGTAGAGCAGTAGGAAGGCAAACAGAATTATGATAATCTCTGTAGACTTCTTTCCTCGATCCACAAAGTCTCCATTGAATACGTAGGGGTTCTCAGCAGAGGGCAGACCATTCTGAGTAATAGGGCAATACATCTTGATGTAATAAGTCACCAGTGATGCCCAAGTGGCTTTAATGAACTCATTCTTTGGCTTTGCTTAGGTACATTACCCTTGCACCAATATGCTGAAATGCAATCACTAGAAATGATATTCTACATCTAAACAATCAATCTGCATTTACCTTGTAAAATATAAGCAGTAAGTCATCCAGGCTACCATGCAGATCGCCTGTGTGAAAAAGAAAAGTCGGCATATAAAAGATGTTTATCATTCCAGGGAATAAAAATCAAATATTGGTATCAAGGATGAAAATATGCAAAACAGGGTATTCCAAGATGGGAATTCAGTTATTCATGCATGCTTTTCTGTACTAATTGAATCTGGAGCGCTGTTGAGTATGAAATGGTGCAGGATGGCTGTGATGAGCCCATTGAGGTACAGTGAAGTGCTTTATGAAGTGCAAAATAAATAAGCACTCATTCATTCATGCTGCCATCACTCTGCACTGCTGCAACTTATAAGAGATTGATTCTATAGATATATCAACTGCATTTAAATGACTATTCTAGTATTTTACTACTGCATCTCACCACAGATAGTTATCTCTTTGGCATAGGACGTCGACAGGTATATGACGTTTGGCATCTGTTTCAAAAACTTCTTTGTTTCATATAGTAACTGCAGCACATATTTCCCATGAAGAGTCTGAAATGAGATGTAATCATACATTTACTTATCAATGCATTATTAACTTGGTTCGCAGTTCCTAAAATAAATAGCCAAATATTTAGAATTGCAGAAAAAGTTTTAAAGCTTAAGTTAAGATTATGTTTAGATACTGTTTATCAAAAAATACATTTAAAAAATCATCTTAGAAAATAAGTTAATAAATATACACTACCATTTAAAAGTTTGGTGTCAGTGTTAACATTTTTCTCAAAATATGTAATACTTTAATTCAGCAAGGATGCAGGATATTGATCAAAAGTGACAGTAAAGACATTTATAATATTACAAAAAATATAAATTTTTTTTTTTTAATTAATCAACCAATTGATAAAAAAAATCTGGAAAAAAAATCTACCACTGTTTCTGCAAAAATATTAAGCAGTACAACTTTTTTCAACAAAGATAATAATTAGACTTTTTTTTGAGCAGCAAATCAGCATATTAGAATGATTTCTGAAGGGTCATGTGGCACTGAAGATTGGAGTAATGATGCTAAAAATTCATGAAAATTACATTTTAAAATACTCTGAAACAGAAAACTATTATTTTTATTTTTATTTTAAATGTACAGTATCTGCCTTGCACATACTGCAATGATCATTCAGTGTTAACTGAAACATTAAAGAAAAGCATTCTGAGAAAATAAGGTACAATATAGCATATATAATTTAGCACAATTTGGAATCCATTTAATGTTCGCTAGACAGAGATAAATAATGCACAAGATGATGGCTCATATTTTATCAGACGATTGGTGAAAGTTTTATGGTGTTGTACCTGCTCCTCTTTAAAGGCACTGAGCAGGGCATTGGTATCAGTCACGCTCAGGGGGAAGGAGAGACGAGGGCCGATGTATGACTCCGGCACGACAATCTGCTCATGCTTCAACTGCCTGACCTCCTCAGTTAAAGGGTCAACCACAGAGTCCAGGAGGTGAGAGATCAAGTCTGGAGGAAACAGAATATGACCATATGGGAAATATAAAACAAGTATCACATACAACTTATTTAGTATGAATTGGTGTAACAGCAAAGCAATCAATTTTGTGGTACTTGAATAGTGAAAAGTGCTATGGAAAATGCATTATCTCTGGAATTACAGTCGTTTAGACAGATTAAGTGATAAAATTAGTCCAACCAACCATTTAAAATTAAGTAGAAAAGGCAAAATGCCATTAAAAATAATGAAAAACCAAGAAGAAATAGTCATCATTGGTTACAGGACCCGAAGCAACACACTTTCCCGTATAAAGTCATAAAAATTTTAACCATTAACATGTCATGTGGGAACTATCAATTAGTATAATCTGTTAAAACATAAGCCTGATAAATTAATGTAAATGTGAACCATGAAACACTCTGGAACATCAAAAGGGTTGTGTTATTGTTAAGCATGTGGCAAAATGAGCACACAGGAACATCAATACAGGCAGTTTCAGTTTCAATTCAATTTTCAGTTATTAAATAAATGATTAATTCTCAACCTGGAGTCTATAATGAAAGGCCTATTTTGATTGCCCATCAAAATACCCAGCACACAGTGCCATAACACAATGTAACATACTTCAATTTGCATAGTGTCTGGCCCTGCACAGGGATTTGAGGACTGCTGACCCATTGTGTCATTCTTCAAAATGTAAATTTGCAGTGTTTCCCATGAATTTATGCAGTGAGACTTGAATTTCAGGAACAGATGTTTGTATCGAAGAGAGAGCAAATGCAGCATTATTTTTTCTAGCCTTGATTTAGCCAACATCTACTGGAAATAATTCACTGCTTCTTTAGATTGCTACTGATAAATAAGCAATATTAAGCTCTATTTGTTTCCACATAAGGAGCTCTACACTCTTGGGCAAAAAAAAAAATGGGCCAAGCCTAAAATGGCTAAACACCAAGCTTAATTGTTTTAACCACAAATTATTGGTCAGGAAATCAGCCAAAAAAAAAAAAAAAAAAAAAAGACTAAGAAGTGGCTTGAGAACAAGTCCATCAGGCTCATGTTTTGGCTTGGTCAGAGTCCAGATTTAAACCCTATAGTAAATATTTGGTCTCACATTAAACTCTAACTGGTTGATATTTTTCAGCTACTCATGAACTCAAGCCAATATTCAGGCACAGGAAAAAAAAAAAAAATTAAAGCATGATAAATCTGCAGATACAGTACCATTCAAAATTTGAGGTTAGTAAAAACTTTTTTTTTTAAATAAATTAATACTTTAATTCAACAAGGAAGCATTAAATTGGTTAAAGATATTAATTTGCTACAAAATGCAGTTCTTTTGAACTATTCTTCAAAGAATCCTAAAAAAATGTATCACATTTTACACAAAAATATGAAGCAGCAAAACTGTTTTTAACAATGATAATGTTTTTGAATACCAAATATCATATTACAATTATTTCTGAAAGATCATGTGACACTGAATTCTAAAATAACGGCTGCTGAAAATTCAGCTTTGCCATAGGAATCAATTACATTTTAAAATATATGAAAATAGAAAAGAGTTCTTTTAAATTTTAATATTTACTTTAATATTACTGTTTTTACTGTATTTTTGATCACCTAAATGTAGCCTTGGTGAGCATAAGAGACTTCTTTCAAAAACATTTAAAAAAAAATGTTGCCTTGTCTGCTTAGTGCACAGGACCAATACCACAAATTGAAGCTCTACTATAGCTGAGATACTGTACACTTTAGCATACTTCCTAATTGCCTAAACCTGAAAACCATCAACTCCAAGCCCTAGATGCATGATTACCTGACATGACTAGTCATGGGCACTCTCAGCCCACTCAATGGGAACTGATTAAATGCAGTTTTCCCCAAGGAAAGCCAATTTAGCGTCATAACCGGCTGAAGCAAAGAACCCCCATGTGAAGAATATACAATAATGAAAAGAACATTCAGTTCGGTAAAACAACTGAATATTTGTGCCCGTAGTTTTCAGTACTATTACGGTTCTTCAAAAACATTGTAAGAACATTCTATTCAGAGTTTCTCTCAAGCTTTTCCTACTATATTCTCTGTGATTTCATTTGGGATCTCGGTGATCTAAAGATGGGTCTTCTGTAATTCTGCACTTTGAACAGCTGCCTGTGGAGGCTGGTTGCTGCATTTCTGGCTCTCTCTGCATTACCACAAGTCAAATTGGGATCTCCCAAGGTTGCTAAGCAACTGTGTCTCCATATAGTGTGGTTTTGGAATCACTGAAAGGATAGGTGTGCAATCCTCAAGAGGGAGAATGTTTGATGCAAAGAGTACAAGGGGCTTTCCAAAGGTGTGTCGAAGGACTGACAAATTCAGATGATAATGAAGTAAAAATCACTAAATATAATTCTATTTGGCAATATCAAACCAATATAGCCTGACAAACCACCATGGCTCAACCAATAGGGTGAGTTCAGGGGACTGTTTGTCCAACCAATAACAAATGGGAGAGTTTGAATTGTTTAGACAGTTGGATTTGGCGATGCAAAAATTACACATTTTACCTTTAAAGAAAGAAGCTTTATATACAATATTTGTATATACAACACTTAATTCATTACCTGGTCCATTCCCATTCATCTGTGTGAAGTTGTCCAACATGAAACTGAAGAAACTAGAGAGCTGTAAAAATTAAAAAGATGCAAACTTGTGTCAAAACGAACCGTCCAATCTTTTTGTAGAAAAGCAGAGTTTTAATGTGTGGACTGGCCATAAGAACAAAGTGGGTTTTTTTTTTTTACCTGTAGCTGGTCCTGTTCCCCTGCATACTCAATGGACTGAAAGATGTTCCATGTATAGCGTCTTCTCATCTCCAGGCGAGCAACATAGCGTCTGTACCAACGCTGGATGAGTATGGCAGCTTTTATGGCTAAATATGTTAAGAACACAAAGAATGATATAAACAATCCTTGAAGCCATAGTTGTGTAACCACAGTTTTAAGACAAAAACTAATTGGGAAGAGAAATGCAGGCAATGGGGTTTTTCAATGAACCACAAGTGCCAGTTTTACCTGCATCTATGCATACATCTCTACTTAAAGTGATAATTCACCCAAAAATGAAAATTATCCCATGATTTACTCACTCTCAAGCCATCCAAGGTGTATATGACCTATGAGGTGTATATATCTTCTTTCAGACAAACACAATCAGAGTTATATTAAAAAATATCCTGGCTTTTCCAAGCTTTATAATGGTAGTAATTGAGGCATTGTATTTTGAAGCCGAAAAAAGTGCATCCATTCATCATAAAAGTAATCCATATGGCTCCAGGGGGTTAATAAAGGCATTCTAAAGTGAAGTGATGGGTTTTTGTAAGAAAAATATTAATATTTAAAACTTTATGAACTATAATAAGAGTTCACTACTCCTACATCATTTGTTGGGTCAGAGGTTTCTCTTTTGCCGCAACTCGACTTGCGTACGGCAGTTTGCCGGAAGCTAGTTATTATGGTTTATAAAGTTTTAAATATGGAAATTTTTCTCACAAAAACCCATAATTTCACTTCAGAAGGCCTTTATTAACCCCCTGAAGCCATATGGATTACTTTTATGATGGATGGATACACTTTTTTTTTGGCTTCAATATACAACGCCCCACTCACTTCCATTATAAAGCTTGGAAGAGCCAGGATATTTTTTAATATAACTCCAATTGTGGTCGCCCGAAAGAAGATAGTCATATACACCTAGGATGGCTTGAGGGTGAGCAAATCATGGTATAATTTTCATTTTTGGGTTAACTATCCCTTTAATATGCAAAAAGCAATAATATGTCTACATATGCAGGCATGAGACAAGACCCGGATCATCTACTACATGCTCTGAGATTCGTAAGTGTGTAACCATTGGTCACTTTACTATCCCATGAGGACATGGGAGCTGAAAAGTTGAAAAATTAAAAATGGCAGGGAAATTTTAGTCAAACAGTTCTTTTTAAGTGTAAGTGCTTTGGTATAAAGAAAGGTGCTCTTCATGGTTAAATTATACTTGTTATATAAATTATTTTTGATAACATTGAGGTCAAAGGACAACGTCAACAGATGTAGCATGTCCGTGAAAGATTTAGAAATTTCTTGATTGCACATATACAGAGAAATTAAAGATGAATGATTAAAACCAGTCCACCAACCCTGCAAAGATGTACTGTACTGTTGCTACAGCTGATTCTCATTTGTCTTATCAGGTTATTCACGTTACCATGCTAACATCATCCTTTAACGCACATACAGCTCTTGGTACAGGGACACTTGCATCTCTTCCAGAACACTTGAGTGCAAAGACTGTGCTAAAAATAAACCTTGTCTCAGGGGGTCAATATCACAGGTGCTAATTAAAGAAGTGCAAGGAGCAGTTACGGAGAAAGAACACAATACAGACGTCAGAGACTAGGCTTTGCTCAAGAGTACACACCCATAGAGAAATTATGAGCTGCGTTCAAGAAGGATGGAAGAATTGCTCATTCGTTTTATTTAATCTAAATGATCACACTCATGGGTTTGTGCAAACTGGATTTAAACCTGACAAAAGTCATGCTGGCTATTACTTTACCTCAAAAAATATGGTAAACCATCTTGTTCTTTTAAAAGTATGTAAACATTTCTACATTGCCGAAATTGTGCCTTCATGCCAACTAGTACTTCTCTATAGCCACAAATGGGACACAGACAGTGATGACAGATGCTGAAGAAAGTGCCTTACTCAGAGCTGGGCTGGGCTGCTTGATGGAGCCATCTGTGTGAGAGGTGATTAAATTAAATTGAATAATTTGAGTAAAACCTTGGGAGTGGAAAAAACAGGAAAATAAGGATAGAACTGGGGACTAAATGCAATGCAAGCACTGCAATATTTTTTAACAAATAAATAATGCAAACTTGTCGAAACCGGGGTTGTTGTAAAGGGGAGAGGAAAAAGAGGTTAAACTTATATTGCAAATGACTTTAAAGCAATAGGGATAAAGAATCAATATTTACCCGTTTCTGAGGGTCGTGTTTGGTTCTCAACGGCAATGGATGTGCCGCATCCCATGATGGTACTGCTTGCTTCTGGTCATGAATCTCTGAAATTCTTGAGGTTCTCTTCTTCATTTAGTATCCAAAAATGCCTGTGCAAAGACATAATACAGAATAATTGTTAATGAAATAGCTTAAACTTCATCTGTACCAAGACTGTAACATATTCAGGTTTGGGGGTAACAAATGCAATAATTTCAGTTACAAAAAAAAAAAAAAAAAAATGTTGAAAAATACATTTTAGTTGAATACAAATTTGAGTACTGAAAAGATGTATCCTCATGGCGATTGTTACCACTGATAACAAAACAGACTTGATATTTAATTTCAGTGCTGTTTTGATGTTCATAATGAAGTGAAATGGCATTTAAAAAAAAACAGTACTGTTTGGAACTAATCCAGCATCACAATAATGTGTCTCTGTAGAATAAAGCAACAAAAGATACTTACTGCAAATCATGCTGGACTTTAATCTGTGCCCTGAAGAGCCTTTCAAAAGGCCCTTTTAACACTGATCAATCTCTGGGAGCAGGCACAGGGAGAGAGATGTAGATTGTTGATTGTAATCTTCACAGCGTTATAATAGATATAATAATAATAATAAAGTGTAATTTTAGTTGACTTAACTTCTGTCTCCCCAAAGATGCTTAATATTTTTAAGTTACGCGAAACTCTTAAATAGGTATTTAAAAACATTATTAACACGGTGTTTATTCCGTAGCAACAAAAAAGGCAGAACAAAAATGCTGAACAATCCTACAATTAGGCGCATAGGAACATAAAAACACAACGCATAGGAAACGATATGCACAAGTTACCTTTCCGTTGTTCATCATTCAGTACGACACGCACGTTGAGAAATTAGGGTGGAATAAGACGTATATGATGAAAAATCAAACATTCTTCTTCTTCTTCTCCTAGTGTTTAATGGCGGTTGGCAGACCAACTTAAAAAAAAAATTAAACATTAATTTCCGAATGTGGAGGGACAAACACCACAGGTGTCAGATGAGGATAGCTTGCATGAAACGCCGAGGCGGTTTTGTTTGACGATGTGAGAACACCTCTCACCGACTCGTGTGAGTCTAGTGAGGGGGGTTTGATTCATCCCGGTGACTCGAATCATTTGGATCCGTTCAGTAAAAAGATTCGTTCACGGACCTCATAGTTTTCAGTCACGTGACTGTAGCGGGGCCCTTGAGGGCAAAACAGCCACAAGCAGCACAAGCCTTTCAATTTTTCAATTGGGCACTTGTGATCCATATACAGCACCTGCAGTGATTTCAATCACTAAAAACAGCCGGACGATTTTTTAAAAAGCTAACGTGAAAAACGCTAGGGTGGGTTGCACCAATAAGCATTAAATTAAGCAAAGTTTAACACTAATCAAGGATTTGTTGATCTGGGTTTTATTTTAAATCGAATTGTGTTGCACCACTTGATTTTAAACACAGACTAACTACGCAGAAAGACCGTTAGAATTAAAGGGCTGATCAAGCAGCATAGGCGTGAACCGACGCCAGGCTAAAAAATCCTTAGTGTAACACAATTAAGTGCCTTAATGTACTAAAACAGTGATATTAAAAGATCAAATTCAGTTTAACCCTTTTTTATGATGCATAGTATATACAGGCGAGCAGATGAGCCCAGAATATGAACGCAACGTGTTTTCTTTATTATGGTTTTCGATGGAAAAAAGCGCTTAACGAGAAACCTCGTGTTACATTATTATTCTGTGTTCAATTGTTTGCCTGTACAAAGTATGCATAATCAATAAGGTGTATATTGAATGGGTCTTACTACATTAGATCTTACAAACCTGGTAAAAATGACTGGCAGGCAATGGAAAAAAAACATTGTTTTGCCCCCCCTCAGGGCGTGATGTCACGTGAAAACTATCATATTGGCCAACACAGTGTATTGTTGAGTAGTGAATGAATCATTGAATTAATAGCTGAATGTTATCGAGCCATATAAAAAGACACCCCTGAAATCAAAATTTAAGTTTTTTTAGCTTTTAGTATGAATATGTTAGCCTGAATGTTATAAATAAGCTGGTGTGTTCCAAAACAATGACAAAATTCGCATTTAGGAGATATAAGAATTCAAAACTTAGTCTCTCACTTCCGCTAAAATGGATCACGGATTTTCATGACATCACATCGCACTTCAGTTTCTCATAAAATCTTCTGTCCAATCAAACGCTCTCTAGAATCTGAAGTCCCGCCCCCTCCTACACTATCTGAACTCCTACACTGAAGCTGCGATTGAAATCGGTCACTTGTTCACACATTTACTAGTTTCTGCATGATAAATGGCACATAGTGTATTATATAGAGAATACGGAACGACTCAGACAGTGTAAATATTCTTTCCATTGATGCGAATGAAGTCCGTTTTCGCGTTAGTATAACGTGAACCACCGCAGCGCGAGCACAGTGCGAGGAGAGCACAGAGCGGATCACATCCGCGAGTCGGCTCAGACCACGAAAGGTATCAGACCCATTTAAAATCTGCACATAATGCTGTATTTTAAAGTGATATAGTGGAGAGTAGGATGATAAACGGTTAGGTATTAAAAGGAAAGGTTTTACTGAGTTTAATGGCTCTGGCCGAGCAGTTTTTTTTTAAATGGGCGGGGCTTTTCGATATATCGCAGTCTTCCTGTTTCAGTGGAAATTGCGTCACACATTGAATAATGTTACGCGTTCTAAGACAATTCTGCAGGCCTTTAAGTCTATATAGTATGAAAAGAAAAAAAAAAAAAAAAAAAGTCCTTCTTGTTTGTTACGCTTAAAATTTTCTTAATTTTTTCACCTTTTTAACCTTGTTGTGAACAAGGTTGATTCATGTGACGAAATAAACAGTCAGTCTGTAGTAGAAGATCTTGTTCGTCATTTTTTCCCCCGTTCATTCACGGTTTCCTTCACGAGGTCGCCCCTTAACAGCACTGAAGGCGGGAAAGCAGTCATGCGCTTTAAAGGTAGACTTTTTTTTTTTAAAGAGACTTTAACGTTACACATGTGAAGTTAAGCACAGCATAGAAAATACAAAAACATGAAATTAGTAAGTGATGTGCAGCAGCAAATCCATAAAATTCACACGCCAGTATAATAAGCAAACATGGGCCAGATTAACAAAGTCACTTTATTATTTGAACAAATAAATATTTACAAAATCAACTAAAATTATGTACATTAAAAGCTTCAACTAAAATGATTCAATGTTCAGGCGCCAGCCAGCGCAGCTGGATTTCTGCGGCGTCTCAGTTGATTCCAGGCCTCCATAATTTCCCTCCGCGTGACGATTCGGTGGCGGCTGAAACAGGAGAGACGCGCGGCTTCTGACCCCACTCTCTGCAGCAAATATCTGCTTACGCCCCTGGACTCATGGACGCTTCTGACTGCTGACTGGAATTCAGTTGTTTTATGTGCAGCCATTTCAGGTAATTTTTCAACAAATGTTTAGTTATTTGTGAACCTATAAAACACACCTGTTGTCGGGCTGTGTACATAAACGCAGCGTGTCCTCTGGTTCTTGATATGGAGCTTCTAGATGCCGTGCACCGCTTGCTTTTAAGACCAGGCGCTTTCATGATGGATAGGGCAGTGAGTATAGAGCAGTCGCTGAAGCGAAACTACAATTTAAGGTATTTGTAATCAGTCCCCTAATGACTAACAAGCAGGTGCATGCCTTCTCAATTTGATGTGGAGCGCATGCGCACTGGGTCAAATAATAACTAATAATAACTAGAAATGGCTTCCACTGAAAGATCATTTTACCATTGCAGCCATGAACTTTATCTTAATCTAATTTCAGCACATTTTTTTTTTAAGTAGAAAAGTAAAATTAGACCACTGGGGTAAGATGACACCTTTCGAAAAGGGGCTAGTTGTATTTGTTATTATTTTAAAATTATTTTAATACTATATGAATCTAATAAAATTACATTTTTAACATCTTTAATTTTTAACATCACTTTTTTATTGCAATTAAATGAAATGTTTATATTATATAGCAGTGAATTATTAAAAATTATTAATAAAAATTGCATACAATATGATGCAAATGTTTCATATCAGCAAATGCTTATTTCCCCTAATAATATATTGGATGTTGAATCATCCTGTGCATGTACTGATACATTTGGTGCCTCTATCACGTTCCCATTTATATACATTTTTATATATTGACAATTTTTATGTATATTTACATATTGATTTTTTTTTAAATTAGTTTTGTATAGTATCCAAATGAACTGTTGGACATACACAATGTACAGAGCGAGACGTTCTTTATTCAAGGGCGTTGTTTCTTGCATAAGCCACAAATACAATTAATCAATGTATGCTCATAGGCTCACAAAAAGGAATTGGACATAACAGTGGGAATAAAACACCCTACGTCACCATCACAAAACACATCAGAACACACAATAACAACATTCAGTACAACTCCACAAGATCTCCCAACCTCTCTACAGATAAGCTAACCTCTGGTTTAGCCATATTACCAAAGTTGCCTCCTCTGGCCTCAGCTTGCACCAGATACCCCTTTATATCTGATTTGCCAAGGCAAAAAAAACAAAAAAAAAAACATTTTTGTACATAAATCAAATACAAAATGACAGGGAAAAAAACTATTTAAATGTAAAGAGAAAAGGAAAATATCTTTAACACAAATGAATGTAACTATAACACATTCTACTGATCATTTCCTCTTTGAGAATACCAGAAAATAAAATAAAAAAGAAACAAGTGTAGTGAATTTATGCAGTGATGTTCACTTTGGCATGTTGTGATACAAGAAAGGGGGCAGTACAGGAAATAGTTGGGTATGGCTTTGCTGGCGTGTTCCAGATCAGGTGCATTTATTCGTGCATAGTAGCAGCTCCATACGGATGGCGATGCGAGTGTGCCAGCCAAGAGGGATGATACGAATGTAACGTGCTACAATAGGTGGACGCAGCAGGTTCTGGACTGTGGAAGAGCGGTCAGAGTTTCCATAAAACACCTGAGGGAAAAAAAAGTAAGTGTAGAAAACATAAAACCAAGGAGTAGACTGAATTAGATACTTCAGTGCCAACTTTAGAGTACAGGACGCAATACTTTAATTACAGTGAAAATTAATTTTTATGTAATCCTTCAAATAAATAGGCCAAGTGTTATTTTTTTTCCTGAACCCTTATTATTCCAGGATAATTGTTTGTCTTCTTACCCTGTTGTTTCCAGTTTGGTCCTTGTAGTAGATCCAGTTGAGTTTCTCATTGGTGCGGTACTGCACAGTGTACTTGGTAACCCACTCATCAGTGTCACAACGCCCCTGGGTCAGGATCCCAGAAACCACTTTGACCTCCTTCAGGTCAATCTGAAGCCACTGGTTAGTATCCTGGAACTTAGACAGCCAGGCACACCTGGGACATATAGTCAAAGTCTCTTTAAGACAGAAATCTCTAAAATTGCTGGTCAACGTTATGTATAAAATAAGTATAACAGCATTCAAAAGTTTGGGGCCAGTAAGATTTTTTTATTGTCTTTTATGCAATCCAAAGCTGATAATATTGTGAAATATTATTACAATTTAAAATAGCTGTTTTCTATTTTAATATATTTTAAATGTATTTTAATTCTTTGATGTCAAAGCTGAATTTTCAGCATCATTACTCCAGTCTTCAGTGTCACATGATCCTTCAGAAATCATTCTAATATGATTTGGTGCTCAAGAAACGTTTCTTATATTATCAATCTTGAAAACAGTTGTGCTGCTTAATATTTATATATAAAGGATTTTGATAATTAAAAAGTTCATTATATAGAAACATTTTTTTGAAATAGATTTTTAAAAAAATGTCTTTACTGTCACTTTTGACCAATTTAATGCATACTCGCTGAATAAAAGTATTAATTTCTTTAAAAAAAAAAAGAATCTTACTGGCTCCAAACCTTTGAACAGTAGGGTAAGTAAACATTTATTTATATAGCACTTTTTAAAACAAACAACTAAATGGATGGAAATAAATTGCCTAAAACATGGCAGACCATTCACCTAATGTAGTTTGCACTTAGTACACTGAAAAAAAAAATGGTGTAGAAACAATTTTCACTCAGAAATTAAGTAGATTTCACAAATATTTACAAAGAAACGGCAAGTAACACAGAATTAAATGTGAAATTTTAAAGTATAAAGACTGAAATAGTATTTTCTTGTAAAAAGTAATCCAATGATCTTTGTTTTATTTACAACTGCAAAAAATCATGTTACAATTCAGGATTTAGTATTTAGATTGTTTTTACTTTTATTTTGTAACATTTTTAACAAAGTTAAATTGTTTGAGGAACATGTCAAATCAGCAGTAAAATCTGTCAAAAAAAGAAACGTTTATTTAACTGTATTTTATTCAATTTAACTGAAAAGACTTTCCTTCTTATAGCCACCATACTGATTAGTATTTCAGAGAACTCACCCAAATCCTTGGCTGTTGAGCCTTGCCTTGCTTGCGATCCAGGAGGAGAACCAGCCTGTGTACTGGTCTTCATTAGAGCAGCTCATCTGATCTGAAGTCACAGATCCTGCCTCAAAACCCAGGGGCTTATGGTAGGGACACTCTGGACAGTAAATTAAGAATAGACATTGAGACTAGATTCTCTTTGCATATAATTTGAAGTGAAATTATAAATATGCATCAGCTCAGTTCAGGCTTTCTGACTCTGAATTACTAAAATGTGGACAGGCCCATTCAACAAGAGCCTGCAGGATGTCCGACATGTCTGACAGAGGGCTTAATGAAACATTAGTCATGCGATCAGAGAGATTTCTTTGTCCGGCTGTTTTAAAGGGAAATGGACAAAGCATTAATCTGGCAGCTCTGTAATTCTGTGCTTTCACTCGTGACTTTACAATCCCAAAAGCTTTAGTTCCCCATAGTGAAAGATCAACATCCATTAAGAGTTTAGGTTGACAGATGGTCACGTTCCACACTTAAGCTCCAGTCCTACATCAATGTTTTTATATAACAGTCCCTCTTTTCAAGGATTTAGGATGTTCTTTTTGACATACCCTCTTCTGGTTTTGATTTTAATGAAATCAGACGAAAATAAAAGACATTCTGATTCAGAAATCATGAACTTTGATCTAAATTTCTTCTTTTTCAGAGAAAAAATGTCTTTAAAAATATCTGCAAAAGTCAACACTTAAAGGGACAATTCACTCAAAAATCTTTAATCTACTCACCCTCAAGTTGTTCCAATTTTGTTCAACAAATTTCTTTGTTCTGCTGTACACAAAGGAAGATATTTGTAACCAAGCACATCTCACCCCCCACTGACTACCATAGTAGGAAAAAAAAATACTGTGGTACTCAATGGGGGGCGTGTTCTGCTTGGTTACACACACTCTTCCAAATATCTTCCTTTGTGTTCAGCAACAAAGAAATTTATACAGGTTTGGAACAACTTGAGGAGGAGTCATTTTTGGGTGAACTATCACTTTAAGGGATGCAGGTTCATAGTCCAGAATCCAGGATGCAGTCCATCACTGTGATTCTTAAGACTTTAATTTATTTTTTCATCTCAACTTTCCTCCCTTTCATTTGATTCTAACACATCATTCTCAGAGGACTCAGAACATGAGCTGCTCAGTGTTAATGGAGCATGTCTGCCCTGTGGTGGTGTGCCAATGGGATGCGGTGATGGCACACATGGCCCAGGTGAAGCTGCAACCAAATGATTAATGACTTTCTGCACCGCTGCAGGTGGGGGCTTGTCCGGGAGCCAACTCATTCACACATGTCCTGCCTTCTGTTTCCGAAGGGCACCAGCTAGTGCTTACTAATCCATCCATCTCAATTCCCAAAGAGTCAATGTTAGCGCAAAGCCCCATTCAGAAGTTTCACTCTCCTGACAAAACGAGCATAAAGGATTTCAGTGGTATTTGATTCACAATTCACCCTCAGCCAGTAAAAACAGTTAACTGTACTATTTAGGTAATGAAGGAAAATGATTCATTATATATTTGTTTGACACGTTTTGAACCAAAACACTTCATAGTAGCAGAGCGGAGATGATCCAAAACTAGGACAAATGATGAGAAGCCTACAAAACACTCACACTAATACTGTCACAATAAGTGCTTATTACATTCTATTAAATGTTTTTTTCTCCCATATTTCATTCAGACCGTTTCTCTTTCTTACCTGGCATGCAGTCCATCTCCTGCGCCCAACTTGACGAAGAACCTTTGGAAAGCAGTTTGCTAGAGAAATCATCGCAGTCACACTTGCAGGTTTTCCCAGCCCATGTGTCGTTGCCCTCGCCATCCTATGCACATATCGACATAGTTATCAATATCTTGTCATTTAATTATCTTTATGCCAATATCAAATGTTTTTAATTACCTCTTGTGCTTGTAACCCAACAAAACCTGGGAAAATGTGGAAGAGTAAAAGACTTTTATTATCTCATTAGGCTAAATGAACTGTTAATACAGGTTGAATAGAATTTACTAAGATTTAAATTCACATTATCAATCATTTTTGTTTATATATTTAGTTTATCGTTAACATATTTTTCAGTGTTTATTTTATTTAAGTCTGATGCACTTTTTAAAAATGTAATCATTTTCTGTGAAATTAATTTCTGCTAATTTAGTGAAAATAATGGAACATACCTTCAGACACCAGCAGGATGGCTAACAGTAACGTGTTCTGCAGTCTGTACTCCATGATGGTTTATTTTTCGAGTGGTGGACCACCGCACTGATATCAAAGGGGCTGGATTACTGTAATCCACGGGGCACTAATGGCCTTATCTAATGCCCTTTATCTCAAAGCTCCTCCCTTTACTGCTAAAAGCTAGTTTGAAATTGTTCACATCCCAGTCCAACCCTTGTCTGTTAAAAAAGAGAGAAATAGCCAAACGATCCCAGATTATAAAGCCGGACGATCACCTTCTGTGACCCAGTTAATGGTTCAATGCATACAATTAACTCAATTCAACTTCCCTGGCAATCTGTTGATGCAACTCACTACATACAATATGCCATTTCATGGAGAGAGGCTGGTTTCTTTTCAGTGTCGTTTTTCTTCTGTAATTGCTGCAATAAATTATCCATTTATTATTTACCGGCCTCCATTGTTTTGTGTCGGTGTTTGCAATGAAATGATGCATGCTAGAACATAGTTGGGTAGACATTGTTTTAATTGTTATTAATTACAGCGGAATATACATTATAAACGCTGTTGGAGTCAGACATGCCTGGACTTAAATCAAACAACGTTAGGGTGCTGTTTCCCATTTGTACCCTAAAGAGAACACACAGACAAATAGTCTTCACAAAAGACATAGACAGTGCTGAGTGAGTGGTGATGATTATGTTTGAGCTAAATGTTGTGCATTGGTGATAAAAAAGTTATAAGCAAATAACTTTTAGTCTACAGACTCAATCGATTGGATAGAAGCAGGCCCAGATGGGAACTGCAGACTTTTATCACATTATATGTGGTGATTTTAGGATGGAAATATATAGGTAAAAGCATGTTACACATAACAAAAAATACAAGACACGTATTGGTAACTGAAAGGAACATTAAAAAGCCAAAATTTTAGCAGTGAGGGATGTAAAGAACATTGAAGATCTGCATGGGCCTGATAGATGTGAAGTGATGGCTGTTGTCTAAATGGAAGTCACATTCTTATTGGTTGGTTGTATTGACAACTACTGTATGTTGTTCATGTCAATCCTGACAAGCAGAAAGGGTAATACAATTTGGGGATGGACCATGTTCTCAATTCAGCAAACAGGATTCAAACAGACTGCGAAAACTCAGCAAAACAGTTCAACATATAATAGGAACAGTCTTAACATTTAAATAAAACAAATACAGATGTCTTTCTAAGTACATTCTATGACAGACTCAGAAGTCAGTCCACTAAAATAAAGAGAATGACAGATATACATCTGTGAATTCATGGAACAGACAAATTGAATGCTCACATGACAGAATAAAGGCTTTTGTTCCTGATAGATTGTAAACCTTTGGCCTTACAAGACTTCACAATGGCTTTAGTTGGCACAACAACTGCTTTAGACAAAAATGTGGCAGTGATTTCAATACTTAAAGGTGGAATAAACATTATGAAATGTCTAAAGTAGAAAAGAGAGACCTGTTTTCGATAACAATGAAAGATGCAAACTGGGCCTTATTTGCATTAAAGGCTTACATTCTTATGCAGACATAAATGGTAAACTGATAAAAGAGTTAAATACATTACATTCTAAAAGGACTTTTACTCATCTTTTACTCATTGCCAAGCCAGAGGAAAAAAAAAAAAAAAGAGAGAGAGAGAAAATGAACAGCCATACACAAATATGAGAGTCAACGAATATTGACTAATTGTCTAATATATTTAATCTATTCTGTGGGATGAACCTGAATGTTTATATCCCTGCATTCAACAGCTCACAATGAAAAGCAAATGGGCATCCTCTTTGGATGATAGATGCTACAAGCCAATATAAGACAAGTCTATGTCTATGGCTATTAAACCATGACAGATGAGTTGTCAGTACCTGCAGGTATACTTCAGTATGGCAGTGAACCAAGAAACACTCATTAACACCTTCACAATATCCTTCAGCATACATTTAAGGCAGTCAAAACCCTGCTCATTCAGTCATATAAGGTGAATGAAGTGCGACACAATTTGTCAGTGTCGTTTTTTATATTAATATTAGGTTCCAAATGGCTAACAATGTTCATAAAAATCCACTTCACCTACATTACCGTTCAAAAGTTTGGGGTTGATTTCAAAGATTTTTTTAATGTTTTTGAAAGAAGTCTCTTATGTTTACCAAGGCTGCATTTATTTGATCAAAATACAGTACAAAAAAAAAAAAAAAATGTCCGCAGTTAATTTTTCCATTACTATCAATGTTAAAAACAGTTGTGCTACTTAATATTTTATTATTTTTGTGGAAACCATGATACATTTTTTCTTTTCAGGATTCTTTGTTGAATGGAAAGTTCAAAAGCATTAATTAGAAATAGAAAGATAACATCACAAATGTCTTTACATACTTCACATTTGATCAATTGAATGCATCCTTGCCGAATAAAAGTATTAATTTCTTTAAAAAAAAAAAAAAAAAAAAAAAAAACTGACCCCAAACTTTAAACCAGTATTGTATATTCACCCAGGCTATATCACACGACTATCAGGCTCCATTTTGACAAAAATGTTGGTAGATGCAGCCCTTGGTAGATCAGTTTTCTGTTTTAACACTTAAAACTAGCTTTTGTAATATTTTAGTACTCTAGTATAGTGGTATGTTTTGCCCTGATCTTCTGTTAGCATGATTCCACACCAGTCAATTTAAAAGTAAAAAAAAAAAAAATGTGACAGTATATCAAAATCAAAATAAT
Source organism: Elopichthys bambusa (assembly GCA_037101425.1). Classification (NCBI taxonomy): domain Eukaryota; kingdom Metazoa; phylum Chordata; class Actinopteri; order Cypriniformes; family Xenocyprididae; genus Elopichthys; species Elopichthys bambusa. Next base: position 19,760,202 of record CM074452.1, on the reverse strand, counting down.
GGTGCTTAGCAAACAAAAGAAATTCAGAATCAGTGACATTCTACATGTTATGTAGCGGGTTAACAAGGCTGGTCATAGATTACCAATTGCAGGCGACCACCACAGCTGGCGACAGCCAAACTGTTTATCTTGGCAGTCCTAACAGCTGGCTGATGGGAGGATTACCTGGCACCACAGAGACAGACTGTGCCAACGTACTACAGATTAAAGGATGTCAGAGCATTTATGGACAAGGTGTTAATCCAGGAGTGATGGAATCACATTCTAAAACTCGGGAAGGATAAAATACTCTCAAAAGGAAAATCAGCAGAACGCATTACTCAGGAACAAAGTGTTTCATGTTACTAAAAGTAACCTGAAAATACTCAACAAGGAAACAAAAAGTTCCAGAAAGTGACTTTCAAACTTTTTGAACGAGCATATAGAAGATTCATCATCTCTTCCTACAAAACAAAAATCAACAGTTGCATGGCAGTTTAACCATGAAAGACAACATAGCAGAACATAACTGAACATAATGACTGAACCTGATTGCTGTTGCTGAAAATTATCTACGTACAGCACACTGAAAGAGTGCTGAGACAACAGAATCAACAGAGATATATATAAGAAAAGAAAAAAAAACATGACTTTATGATGTAAATGCCAATAATCCTAAACAATACCGTATAGACTGTACTTGAATGTGTAACTTGAACATGAATAATCCTAATCCAGTCCTGTGAAAGACAGAGCTCATGTACTGTAGGTAGATAAGGTAGAAGTTTTAATCAAACACCATATCAACACAAACACCTGTGAGAAATGTCTGTTTAAAGTGCACCATTGAAACTACACTATTTCAAAAACCAAAAAGAAAAGCTTTCGTAAAAATATTGAAGAATATATTTCACTAGAGTTACTGAAATTGAAAATGCTCTGTCACTCTCTTTGGGGGGGATTTTATGAGCAACTTCAGATGTTGAGCAAAGTGCCTGTCGCGATAATCAACGTAAATAAATAAAAATGTAATACTCAGAAGCAACTCTATGAAGGATGATAAATTCACCTCAAAGTCATGCTATATTGCTCTGTTTGCATTGGTATTCAAATGCCAGGAATCCTTAATACAGCTATTTTGCATATTTTATATCCATCTAATTTCAATCTGTATTTGTAAAATATAATTTGATGAAATGTACAGCGAAAGCCTGAATGGAAATGTGCTGCGTTTCAGGGGCCACTCAAAAATCTCACCGCGTCTCCCACCTGCACTCCCTGCTAACAGATCAATAACTGCATTACGTCTTTGAAACCCTTTTACCAGGTCCCGAGGCAATGCTTTTATCTCTTCAAAAACATGCCGTTAAACGGATTAAAATAAAACCGCCAGTTATTCAGTTTGTTAAATGAATCATGCGCACATGCAACCGAATCCCCGCAAAGCGACCGCTGGAAGTCACGTCAGGACGGAGATACAGACTTAACTCTCACAACCTTGAGCAAAGCTGCTTGTAAACCATCGCTCGTGCCACAGGCAAAGTCACACTTATTCACCAGCTGGTGGGGTCTAGATCGCAGAGGGAGACACGGAGAGGCCCTGGGGGCCTCTGCTGAAATTCATTATTCACAGGAAATCCAGCTCTTCAGGGATCTGGGCTCTAATGAACTGACGCCAAATACAAGCACTATCTGATCTCAATGTTTAGGTTAGTATCCTGTTTTGAATGCCAAGCTCATGGGAAACATTGTAAGACACCGGCTACAGGTAAAGTGAGACAAATAGCCATCATGGGACGTTGATTTAATGGTCTCGCATGAAAAGTAACACCAAACCTGTTTAGGAAGCATCAGTTGTATGTTTTATATAGGGATGATTCAATAACCTGCAGTATGAGTGTGAAATATAGGCCTAATCTGCACTGAGAATTTATATCAGAAAACAATGTTCGATAAAGAGAGGAAAATAATTCAGAAACAATAAGTACTTTTGTTACAACCATAAAATGCACTCTGTACATTATAACTATTAACACACCAATAATTCATTAAATAATCTCCATGAAATATAGAATTATTACACATTAAATATTTATACATTCTCGTGTATAAACTAAAGCTCTTACAATTCCACAGATTTTTTTTTGTCCCCCATCCCTAAGTTTCCATATACAAATACATAGATTCATATCATCGTCAATAAGATAATATTCAACAGAAAACTGAACCCAGATGTAATGAACAATAATACAAATTCTATCAAATGTGGATGCTTTAAAAAACAAATCTGAGACATAACTATTGCCACCTTCTGGCCAGAAGTGGCATTGTGTACCACTGTATGAACAATAGCATTCCATAGGTAGCCAGGAAGGAAAAGGAGAAACCAAGTACACTAGAGGCCACTAGGGGGCCTCCTCCTCTAAAGAGCCGTTTCCTTCAGATCGTTGAGGTTCGGCATTCTCGTGCGAGCGGCTCTGGTAAAGCCAATACCGTTCTGCCCACCTTTGTTTGCCATTTGGTCTGGGTACGGTGCGCCCTCGGCCCGATTCAGAGCGGAGACGTGCCAGCTGGACTCGATCTGCCCTGGCAAAGGGTAGTTGTGGGGTTTGCGGCTCTTGGTATTGGGGGTGACGCTGCCTGGCGGGTGCCCTCTGACCTCGTTCAGGTTCCCTTTGGTAGGGGGGTTGGGAATGGGCTGGAAGCGCAGTTCTGCCGAGCGATCGGGAGGTGGGGGCTGATTGGACGTAGCAGGAGAGGAGAGGTGTAGGAGCTTCCGCAAGGATTTCAGAGGCTGGTTCTGAAACAGGGAAGCAAGATTAAAAAATTAAAAAGTCTGTGAGTTTGGGTTGGCAATCATAAAATATCAGGGAAGTTAATGGATACATATATTCAGCAAGGATGCATTAAAGGATTAGTTCACTTCAGAATTAAAATTTCCTGATAATTTGCACACCTCCAAAATGTTTATGTCTTTCTTTCTTCACTCGAAAAGAAATTAAGGTTTTTAAAGAAAATGTTCCAGGTTTTTTTTTCCATATAGTGGACTTCAACAGTTACCAATGGGTTGAAGGTCAAAATTGCACTTTAAATGCAGCTTCAAAGTGCTCTACATGATCACAGCCGAGGAATAAGCTAGTGCAAGACCAGCATTTGTGTTTAAAAAGTATAAATTTCTAATTTTTTTTCGAAAATAATCAATCGTTTCGCTAGATAAGATCCTTATTCCTCGGCTGGGATCATGCGAAGCCCTTTGAAACTACATTTACTGTCTTACTGACCCCACACTTTTGAACAGCAGGAACAAACAAAGAGATTTTACTATCAGATCGTATTAAGTTTTTCTTACCTGAGGCTGCACATCTGCCTGCTTTTCAGGCGGCCAAGTGTTGTCCCTGTCACGATCGCGATCCCTCTCACGGTTTCGATCCCGTTCACGCTCCCGGTCCCTTTCCAGGTCACGTTCCCGGTCGCGATCTCGGTTGCGGTGTCGACTGCTGTGATGAGACGAAGATTTGACTGGTCTCTGTATCACTAGCTGCTCCTGCTGGGCCTCACTAGGAACCTGGCACACAGATCAAACCACAAAGCCAGTGAAATCACCCGAACGCTGGGATTTATGTACAATTTCCGCCTCTCCCAACAAAAGTTCACCCATAATCACGTGCATTAGGCCAGAAGACTGCAAACGTTCCGGAATACAGCCCTGCGAACCAGCTCACAGCCTCCATTTGTTTATGACAGTAATAATTTAAGAATTAAAAACGGATTTAATTCCAATGACCAGCTGTTTCTGGAGAAGATGGATTACTGAAGATAGATAAAGAGCCGAGTGTTTCGGGACGTGCCCAGTTTCTGACCTTTTGTACCAAAATGTGCAAGTGTTTTTAAGTGTGTGTGTACAGAAGACAGTTTGTATGTTTGAAGACATTTTAACCACTTCTCCTGCTCTCTCCCAGGTTCGGAGAATGGAAGATGAGAAAACGTGCATCCTCTTTGAGCAGGCGCTGCTAAAGACGGTCATGAGGTCTAACATGCATCTAATAGAACACATGCTGATGCTTTTGCGATGCTAGCAGTAACCTAAGCGATGATGTGTAAAACACACAGTACCAGATCTGTTACTTCAACAACTAAAAAACAAATTTCTTGACCTAATGTGGTTTGAAATTCATTACCAATGATTCATTATATAAGACAACATGGAATATTAAACTGAGTTTGTCTCTGCCGCCAGCTATTGAGCCCATAAATGAAATGCGTGTGGTGTGTGCAAAGATGAATTAGGCTTACTTAGGTTTTGGCTGTAAATTAAAATTGAATATATTAATTTACACATTAGCACAATTAATTATGTAAAAATAACACAAAAGAACAAATTATTTTCTGTGATTTTCTATGATTTACTCATCTGACACATTAAATGTATTTTCATTCGTATTTGTTGAGGAAAAAAGCCCTCAAATGAAAATATATTTATTGAGGCAGATGTGCATACATATACACTATATTATACACTGCCCGGGCCAAAAAAAAAAAGTCGCTGTTTGGATTTTGATAGGCAAATACGTAAGTGTCTGTGGATGGATCATTATTACAGTGATTATTATTTTTATAGCGTGTTATATGTTTGCCAACGGTTCTTTTAACCCTAAAAAATGGAGTGTGTAGCTTTTCATTTCTTAAACAACCATGTATTAAGATATTCCAGGATGACAATGTCAAGATTCATCAGGCTCAAATTGTGAAAGAATTGCCAAACATATATATATATATATATATAACATGCTAGAAACATAATAATCACTGTAATAATTATCCATTCATAGATTCTTAAGTATTTGCCTATTAAAATCCAAACAGCGACTTTTCATATAAATAAAAATCAGCCTATAGACTGAACAGGTAATACACATGCGCATGACATCACAGTTTTCAGAAATTCACATTTTTGTAGTTTACATGAAGATGATAAAGGTATTGTTTTCAAAAACTTGCACTTTGAATCTTGTTTTCAAAAGTTTGCATTTTCAGACCTCCCCAAACGCTGTTGTCGTGTAAATGAACGGCCACAACGAACATATAAAAAGTTTTCCTTTTTTAGTTGAAAACAGTGTTGTGTAAACAGCCCCTTAGATTTACCCACAATTTTTGAAACTGCATCTATCTAGCAGTTGCTAGAATGAAAATGCACATTAACATAGATCTGGACCTGATGTTTTACTTGTTAAAAAATGGCTCTGGAAAAAAAAAAAAAAAAAAAAAAATTCTAAAAATAACTAAATAAAAATAACAAAAAGACATCCAGTCATAGAACACCTATACATTTAGCATGACATGCAATGGAGGTGTGTTTTTTTGTAGGACGGCACGGTTTTATGAGAGCAATACCATGGGCTGCGGGACAACAGGGAGCACTTTGACAGAAGAGTTATGCTTTAAGCTATTCTTTGAGTTAAAGAGGGGGAAAAGGCTTTTCTTGATGCTCGGGTTCCTTCCCGCGTTGCCGTCCGTCTGCAATATAAGACGCACAAAACCCCAGTGGCTCATTCTATTAACACCAAACATCTTTTGTTGTTGAATACAGCAGATGAACATACGGTCCTCTGGCTCAATATTTGTGGTCAGAGCACAGTAGAGGCAGATTCTGCCACACACATGCTGCTCGGGTCTGTAATGGTCTCCATATGGCTATTATGGGGAAATGCTACTGAAGGCACTGAACTGCACTGAGAGTCTCTGTTGGATTCTGTCGGGCATGAACTGGACAATGGGACAAGTGGATGGCCTCCTTTTTGGGATGATAAGCCCACTTTCGCACTTGTCACCTACATGCTGATTGAGATGACTGAATGAACACTAAGAGGGGAAAGCTTGTCTATCAATTTAAGCCATAAAAGGAGACAGTATTCCTCTATCTTAGACTACTACCTTGTGTATAAAATACATAATTTAAGTTCAATGACTAGCAGACAGACATACACAAACACAGCAGCTAAGCAACACACATACATGTGAAATAATAATAATTTTAAAAAATGCACACACAAAAAAGGTCTCCTGGCTAAAGCATTACTATCTCCTTACTGCGTTTGACACCATTTTTGACAGATGAAAAAGAGAATCGTAATGAGTAAATGAATGGGACATTCTTACCGGCTGTGACTTCTTCTTTTTCTTCTTTATGGCTCGAAAAAAACCTTGTTTTTCTTTTTGTTTAGGGACCTCTGGTGGGTTCATGACCATGGCCTCTGAATTATTCCTAGAAATGAAATCATTAAAAACTGAATCTCACAAAGAAACGCAAGGAGCTCTGGGTCATACTTCAATAAATTAATAAATAAATAAAATAAATGAAATAATAAAATAAAATAATTTTATTATTTTATTTTTTTTCAGCATTTTTTGTTTATGTTTTTGTTGGTGAAATAGAACAGACATTTTTTTGATGTCTTTTTTTTTTTTTTTAAACATTCACCCTATTACATAAGAAATTAACAGCCATATTATCTGAGAACTGGATTATGAAAGCAAATCAATAAAAACAAACTAAAGTTATAATACATTTCTGCCTATGACCAGGTTTGTTGAATTTAGAGAGAATGCAAAGTGGGCATGCTTTATTATTTTCTGCACCCACTGATGCCAGACATCTTAATACCACCGGGAACACTCCTTATTTTTTACCTTGATTTTCTAGTTTTTTATTTGAAGCCAAATATTTCATGTTGTCACTTCCAGCTTTTCAAAGCATTTCATCTTACAGTGGATGTATATGGGCACAGAATGATTTATTTGCCTCGACTGAGGATGTGCTGCCTAAACAAGCGTGTGTGCTCACCAGGGGTCAAAATTGGTCTGACGTTTAGGGTGGTTCGTCATGGCTGTGCTTTCTGCCGCCACCGCTGGCACTCGGCTCTGTCCGGCGCTTTCATGGAACGAGTTGTCAGGTCGAGGAGAGGGGACTGCACAAAAGGACAGAACAAAAGCTAGAATCAGAGATTAACTCAAATATTGTTACCCCACCAATAAATAAATACATACATAAACTAGCATTCAAAAGTTTAGGGTCAGTGAGATTTGTTTTTAAAAAGAAGTTAATACTTTTATTTAGGAAGGACACATTAATTTGATCAAAATGCTCTTTTAAAAAAAAAAAAAAGTATCAGTTTCCACAAAAGTATTAAGCAGCACAACTGTTGTCAACACTGATAATATAAGAAATGTTTCTTGAGCACCAAATCATCATATTAGGATGATTTCTGAAGGATCATGTGAAACTGAAGACTGGGGTAATGATGCTGAAATTCAGCTTTGACATTAAATTACATAAATTACATTTTAAAATATACTAAAAATAAAAAAGTTTTTTTTTTTTTAAATTGTAATAATATTTCAAAATATTAACATATTTTTCATCAAATAAATGCAGCCTTGATAAGCATAAGAGTCTTCTTTCAAAAACATTTTTAAAAAATCGTACTGACCCAAAACTTTCAAACCACAGTATACATACAAAATTGAAAGTTTTTTTTACCAGCACACCAGAATCCCATCCCAAAATCTCAACATATGCTTTTCAACAGGGAACAGTATAGCAGTATACAGTATATAGCATGGCATTTTATGAATTATCAAACAACAACTTAGCATCTTGTTTGTCACAGAGTTAATTTTTTAGGGTACCTCTGTAAAAGCTTCCCACTCTACGAGGCATCGAGTCACTGTAGATGATTCTATTCTCCTTGGACGAGGTTCCATCCTCCATATGAGTGTCATGGTACATCCCAGCCTGAGTTACAAGAGGATGGTCACACTACAGGACAGTATGAGACTGTAGTTCCTACAACTTTCTGTACATACTGTTTTACTGTAACTGAATATTTGCTTGGGGAAAAAGGAATGATTAAGAAAGAGAAGAAACAGAGATTACATGGATAGTTCACCCAAAAATGAAATTTCTGTCATCATTTACTCACCTTCATATCATTCTAAACCCGTGTGACTTTCTTTCTCCAATGGAACACAGAAGCAAAGACTTTTGGCTTTGGAATTTCAGTTTATTCCACTATTGTAGGGCATAGAAAATATGCCGTATATATGTCATATGAATTTATTTTGTGTCCTTTCTGAAGCTTGAAAGATTCTTTTCCTACATTGTAATTGCATGGAAAAAGAGTATAATTTAATTCACAGAAAAAAGAAAGTCAAATTTAGAACAACATGATGGTGTGTTAATAATGACAAAAAATTAAACAATTTTGTGTGAACTGTCTCTTTAATTGAGAACCTAGAGATTTAATGCTGAAGACAGGAGCTAGCAGTTAATGTAGTGACATGAACATTTACAAAACATCCATATCAATGATCTGAAAGCTAAGTGTGATTTGCTTTTATGATCAATGGATTAAAAAACAAAAAACAAAGCGGCATGAAAAACAATAGCATCTTGTGAGAGTGTGAATGGATGCATTCTGAGGGTCCTGTTGAGACCTCGGACCTCGTTTTTTGGGCGTTGTGAGTGGAAGGAAGCTGTGTTGTCCCTCGTAGAATCTTTAATCGGGGGGCGAGAATGAGGCTTCTCTTTGGGAGACTGGTCATTCTGCAGACATAAACACACAGCAAAATAAGCAGACACTGGGAGACACTGGGAGTGTGCATGTAATAATCAGATAGAACGAAACAAAATGCATGAATGCAGGATGCAGCAGAGACGTATCTTGAATTAGATCACATCCACACACGCAAACATATCACAGTCAAATCTCCTGAAATTATTATGGCGAACAAGCCCTTTTTGTATTATTGCTGTTTGTGAACGGTAGAGAAAATTTGTAAAAAGTAATATTCAGACAAAGATGGACACATAGATAAGAGAGTGTCCTCAAATGCTGATCACAGGAACCAACAGAGATTAGCATTTTAGCGAGATCAGTGCCTAATACACCACAAGACACGGAGATAAAACGAGAGCAGGTCACTGACCCTGCTTAGATCTTGTGTGAGTTCTTCTCGAGAGGAACTGGTGTTGTGGCGTGGGAGTGTGCGATGCTGGAGCTGCGGTGAGAGGAGCTGTAGGCTGCTGGCACGCGTTGGCACTCCCTGCCCGACCACCAAATTCGTCTCCTGGCCGTGCGGTCGGTGCCGCTCTCTCCGCACGTACATGGAGTGGCGATGAGGTCGCTGCTGCGAGGAGAACGGGCTGGTGTAGCCGAGACCGTAAGGATAGGATTCATGTGGCGAGGGCAGATTGTGTGGATGGCCCCCTGCTCCTGCGGCCCTGCTTGGGTCCAGAGTGTCAGAAGCTTTCGGTTCATCCGGCGTCTTTTTCCGTCCTGAAGAACGTCGCGAGTCTAGAGTGCCCCCTTCTAGGCGCGTGTTCCCTCGGCCACTAGGGCTGTGGCCCTGCCGCTCCGCCCCAGCGTGCCGTTCACCTCTGGGGCTGCCAGGAGCTGCGTTTAGATCTAGACAGCTGGATGGGAAGTAGCGGGAACCTGAGCCCGATCCCACCATGGGATCGTCCAGGTGGAGTCGTGTCTCTGCGAGATTGTTCACGGACTTGGCATCATTCAGCGCCCCATGACTCTTGGACAGGCTGAGGAAGGATGAGGAGCTTTTGGAGGAGGACGTGGAAGGCATGGATCCGTGCGAGGATTCCATGTAGTTATGGCGACTGTGCTTGTCCCCAGACTGCAGCGTGCTGGTCTTCCCTTCCAGGAAGGATGAGTGGCGGCCTGATTTGGACGACTTGAGGTACTTGCCCGTAGAGGTGTCCCCTCCTACAGTGGCACCTCCAACTTTAGGCCCCAGATTGAAATCAAACTCAGTCTTTCCCTTCGAGTCTTTGGGGCTGAGAAGGTGCGGAAGGTTGTTGTTGGCCAGATCTTTGCTGCAAGACGCTGAGCGGCTCAGGGTCTGGGCCTGGTAGCTCTTGGGATGTAGCGTGGGACTCAGGGTGGATGAGGTTGGCATGTTGCTGCCGTTCAGGAAGCTGTCGGTGCTCCGGTGGAGGTCCTCATGGCGCGGGAGAGACGAGCAGTCCTTGCTGTTAGCGCGCCGGTGACCGGAACTCTTACTGCCATGGCTCCTATAGGGATAAACAAGAAATGTTTATATTCTAGACACTCTTTCAACCAAAATCAAGAGGTGCATCCTGGAGTGATTTTTAAATGATATTGAAGGAGTGCAGTACCATTGGGTGGTAGGTCTTTCTGTCTTGCCTTCATAATATCTTGTCCCTACTTACTTTCTTACTTGGGAAACATGTTATGAAACAATCATCATTTTGACAATTGCATTTGCTGCCACTATTTGCACGGAAATCACACATCTCACCTTTAACCTAGTATATAGAAGTAGCAATTACTGACCGGCTGGGTATGGTGTTGTCTCCATGGTACGGTTTTCTCTTTGAGGAGCGAGGTGGGGTGGGTGATGGGACAGCTGGCCGCTCCGGCCCTCTCAGACCCTGAAACACTGGGTGGTTCAGACACTGTTCTGTCAGAAAGCGTTCGGTAGGGTTCAGGCACAGCAGGTTCTGAAACAGTGAAAAGAGAATGAGGAGAGGCATGCCACAGTAGAACAATAAAACCCATTCAAAATCAGTCTTAAATAACACTTTGCACTTGGGGGTAATATGACATCTGCAGTGAATTTTAAAATAAATCCACACCAAATAGATCACAACTGTTGGGATTTGAAAGGGAAAATGTTTTCTAATTGGTGTTGCAGACTGCTTTACCTTCATTAAATCCAACATAAGTCCATTGATAATGCCAAGGTACCTTCTATCAAGCGTCTGAGGATGACTTACAGAAGGAAACTGTCACAAAAACACATACATACATAGTTAAATGCAGACAGATGGAGGACTAAGTAATAGAGCAGAAGAATTGCATAGTTCATTACGAATATGGAATACTTTGGTTAAATGCATTAAGCGGTGAAGTTCTACTAACTATCAGTAACTTTGCAGCTGTATGTCAATTAACTCTTATTAGAGTATTAGTAGACTTTAGTTAGCCTGGGACACACCAAGGCGACAACGTCGGGCAAAATTTAAGCTTCGGCTGACTACGTTTTCCTGGTGTGTACTGCACCATTGGTTTTAGTTGGACGCCGTCGTTTTTTTGGGGGCTGATTCAGCACGTAGAATCAGTGTCAGGCCATCGGGCGAGAGAGAGAACTCTGGTTGGCTGTTTAGTTTAGTGAACGAGTCGAAGCGTGAATAATAGCAAAACAATGAGCAAATAAGTCAAGGCGATACAGACAGAAGGCTGTTCTAATTTTACGTCATGTACCCAAGTGTTCCTGGGCAAATGTTTAATATTAACATGAGCCGAGTGGAATATAAAATGTGATCAGCATTAATGTTGTTTACGGTTTGTGTATCTGCAGCCTGCAGCTGCCGGTGTTGTGCCGAATTTGGACGCCCTGCCAGATTATTACCCCCCTAGCATTGGTAGGTTTAGGAGTATGGGGTGGGGTTAAGATTAGGCAATCAGGTAGCGACTTCAACGAGGGGGGTAATAATTTCGCAGGGGGGCGAAATTCGGCACAACACCGGTCTCCCTTTCTGAATTATGTATATAGATGAATATATATGTAAAAAATAGACAGCTTTCTCCTTACACACAGGCACAGAACATGCATGCTGGCTGACAGTCGACTGTAGTGCGTTTTTTTTGCCCCAACGCAGGCGATGAAAGGCGACAACACAGTCGCGTTTATCAGTGCTTGTTCTTTGGCGTCGATTTGGTGTGGCTCTACTATTAGGTTAAGGTTAGGTGTTAGGGTTCGGGTTAGTAGAATAAGTTGACATGTAGTTGAAAAATTGCTGATAGTTAGTATAATGTCTGTTGGGGGAGCATCAAAATAAAAAGTGTAAGCAGATATTAAGAAGACAGTCTACTAATGCTCTAATGAGAGTTAGTTGATATGTACTTGCAAAGTTACTTATAGTTAGTAGGGTGTCTAAAGTAGACCATCGAAATAAAGCGCTACCTTTATGCAACATACCAATTATAGGCTGACTTTCTTTAATGGGCTAGATTTCTTATCTTTAAGCTAATCTACAAGCAAGATAAAAAAATTAAACTTTCATTTTCATCTATTTATTTGGTAAGCAGCAAGATAATTAGCTAGATAATATATAGTCAGCCAGTCTATACCGCAAAATAAATGCCTACAGGGTGAAAATTAATTGAAAAGAAAAGGTCTAGCATCATTCATTTGTAGATGCCACCTATGAAGAAAAAAAAACATAATTTAAAATGTGATTTGAGTGTCAAAAATGTCCAAATACTTTTTGAGGTTATGTACTGCATGTGTGAGTCTATGTGCATGTGTGTGAATATTATGTACTGTGATCAGCCCTGTCAAGGCAAAGCCAGTTGTGTTTCACACTGGCACACAGCGATACATGAGTCATAGGCAGCCACTTATTCAGAATACTGGGACCTGTGCCATAGGAAAGGAGAGGAGAGAAGAGGCTAGGAGAGGAAAACACAGAACAGGACAGAGAAGTGAATCAGAAGACAGGTCCTTACTCTTAGTCCGGCGAAACGAGGGTTGTTGTAGAACAGCTTCATCTGCTCTGGTGGTAAGGGGCCCAACACCTTTTGAATGGTGAAGAGCTGGTCAATTTCACTCTCTCCTGGAAACAGGGGCTGCCCATCACTCAGTTCTCCCAAAATACACCCCACTGACCACATGTCCACCGCCTTCCCATATGGAGCTCTGCGAGAGCCAAGAACACAAATATAACACAGTTTTCCATTTCCTTGTCGATAATTTTTATTTTAAATACATGTAACTACATGTAACTACCTATTCAAGCTGTTTAAACAGCTATATTAGTAAAATAGTTTGAGTGTTTTTGTCTTTCATTGACAGACTTAAGACAAAAAACAGTTTTCTTAAGAAAATGTACAGCGCTTGCCCTTGGAAAAGCTGCTGTCATTAGAGTAGGGTGATGAAGGTGGTTGCCAGGGTGTTGCAATGCAGTTGTTATGGCATTCAAAGAGGTTTTTAGCATGTTGCTTTATGGTTGCTGAGATGTTCTGAGTGGTTTCTGAGGATGTTGCTAGGGTGGTTTCTAGGGTATTAAGGTGCTAAGGTGTTCAGGGTTATTTCTAGGGTGTTGCTAGTTGTTGTTGTTTTTTTTTTAAAGATTCTCTGGCTGGTTTCTATAGGGTGTTGCTAGAGTGTTCAGGGTTGTTTTTATGGTGTTGCTAGTATGTTCTGTGTGGTTTCTATAGGGTGTTGCTATTTGGTTGCTTTGATGTTTAGAGGGTTTTTAGCATGTTGTTCTGTGGTTGCCAAGTTGTTCAAAGTGGTTTCTAGGGCACTGCTAGGTTGTTCAGGGTGGTTCCTAAGGATTTGCTTAAAGTATCTTTTTGTGTTCAGGGCAGTTTCTAGGGTGTCGCTAGGTGGTTGCTGGGGTGGTTTCTAGGCTGTTGTTACTCGGTTGTTATGATGTTCAGAGCATTTTTTAAAATATTGCTTTGTAGTTGTTAAGGTGTTCTGGGTGGTTTCTAAGGTGTTGCTATGCAGTTGCTATGAAGTTCCAAAGATTTTTTTTCTTTTAGAATAATGCTTTGTGATTGCTCAGGAGATCTGATGGGTTGCTAGAGAGATGATTGCTTACTGACCCAAGACAAAAGAGCCCACACCAAGTCACTATAATGTTCTCAGCAGGGGCTGTATTACAGAAATGTCCTATCTTAATTCTGGACTTAAAATTTGAAAAGGTTCAGCATCCTAAGTGAAAATACCATGGCTACTAAACAGATAGGATATCTTTCTAAGTTTCTAAGCATTCTAAGTAATACAGGTTCCCTAAATAGAGCTCCTTTTAAAGTAAAGGACCGTTTAGACCAAGAACGATAACCTTAAAGATAACCATAACAGCGTCCACACCAACACACAATATTGTTCTGTTTGTTATAAGCACGTGCTGCAGTTATGTTTTCTGGTAACTAAAATACTTGCACTCTTTAAAGCAGGATGGATTCTAATTGGCTGGGAAAAAAATCCTTGTGAAAGTGATTCCAATGACATTGTTTCTCTGTGCCGTTATTGTTATAGTTGTGATGTGGACTCTGCTTTTCTTTTACATTTTTAAACTATCTATAAAACGATATCTTTATCGATATTGTCCTTGGTGTGGGGCCTTTGGTCTAAGGATTTTTTTTATTATCTGAAGTGCAAAAATCATAAATCCAATTGCTTAGAAAAGTAATAGCAATACTTTTCAAAGCTGCACATTCATGTCTCTAGCACAAACGCTGCAAAAAGATTTACACACCAAAGTGTCATGCTTAGGGTTAAGGTTTTGTTCAAATCCCTAACTCTAAGTTTGAACAATGGCAGCCTTAATAATGAAAGAGGGATGAGGAGAGATGCATGCAGAGACAGAGGCAGATAGATAGACATAACACCGAGACACAGATCTTTGCACTAACACACAGCAAGAGGGAGGGAGAGAATATTTGTGTGGGTGGAATTTAAATGGTGAGAGTTTCAAAAAATGTTCCACTGCATTCATCTAGTCTAGTGGCACACACTAGAAAATAACGCTTCAATGGAGACAAGGACAAATAATCATGCACCTCACTCCTGATGTCACATCTAATGGATATATCAAATCAAAATTTTTAAAAAGGATGTGCCCTCAATGCATATTAGCACTTATGTTTGAGGAGGATTTGATTTTTTCATGCCTTTTGGCCTTACAGAAAAGATTATTTTTCATTTTTCAGTTATTATGTCTCTGGAAACAAGGTATACTAGAAATCCCCTTGAAAAATAGAGCAGGTAGTAAATATATCAGGACTTACCCCAGGAGCAGTTCAGGTGAGCGGTACCACCTGGTCGCCACATACTCAGTGTAGTTAGCATCGCTGCCTTCTGAGAGATTGCGGGCAAAGCCTAGGGGGTGACCAGTCCGGATAGACAGGTGAGAGAGGAAAGCGAAAAGGTATCCGGCATGAGCAAGACTGTGCACAACATTCAGAGATCTTAATTAATCTTGCCATATTCTTCCCTCTAAAAATAAAAGTCTTAGAGAGAAGCCTGTGGAGTGAGTCATTCTCAATTTCCATGGCATTCAGTGTGGAGGCAAAAATTTAACCCTGAGTGAATAATATATACATTCCATCAGGAGCAGAACCTGGAGGCTGGGAAGTACAATATGTGATTTATCAGGTACTGAGACAACAGCCTGTGTTTTGATTGTATCTTCCGGATTCACAATACTACCAGCCAGTGCTGGAGAAGCTACTCTGAAGCGGATTCTCAAGCTACAAGTTACTCATAATTTAAATTACAGTCAAGTTATCATTTTGAAACTATATTGGGCAAGTTCAAAGTTATTTCAGGAGATAATATTGCGAATACATAAAATATATGATTAAATTTATAATTATTCTAAAAATATATTTATATAATGTGTGTCTATATTGTTAATTTATACAATTATATTATTGTTTATTTCTATAATTATATCACCTTAATTTATAATTCACAATCTGCACAACTCTTTTTTTTTTTTTTTTTTTAATAGTTTTGAAAACAGCTGAATGACCATCATGCTAATGAAAATTGAAAAAGATAGTTACAATTGAATAAGTAACTCCCCAACACTGCTAACAATGTCCTTTTCTGTGATAAGAGTGGATATTTCAATCGTCTTCCATTTCAGTCTATGAAATCATATATCTGGGACGACCCAAAATCAACTTAAAATTTGCATTACAGAGAATAAGTGCTTTCACTAAAACCTTTTCATACTGTGTGATTTGGACAAAAACTCTTTAATTCCCTTCCACTCAAATCCAATTTCAGATCTTTTTTTTTGTTTTTAGACGTCACAGCAGGACTCATGACGCCTGGAAAGGAGACCAAGCATTCAGCGAGAGAGATCAGTGTGAATATGGGGGTGGCGGGTCCTGAATCAGACAAGTGAAAGCCTCTGCTCACCAAAATCACACAGCTTCAGGATATCATTGGCGCTGATGAGGAGATTTTCAGGCTTGATATCTGCAGATTAGATAAAAAGGATGGATATTTTTTTAGTAAGCTCAATTTGTGTTCACAACTCCATTTTGTACACAAAGATTACACTAGCAATAAATAAGAAATGTTGAAAATGACATAAAATAAAGCCATGACAGATCTTATCATATTTGATTCCTAATGATCTTTAAATCACAACTTCCTTAAATACTTCAATAAATTAAAGAGAACTTCATAACCCACATACTAACATTGAAAAACACACACATATACACTACTGTTCAAAAGTTTGAGCTTTGTAAAATTTTATCTATTTAATCTATCTATGCTATCTATATATGTTTTTTTATGTTTTTAAAGGGTACAAAGTACAAGTTACCTTTAATATAGTGTCAAATAAATTAATATAAGATAAATTAAGAAATCTATAAACAATACAGAGATTGGCATACCCCTGTGAACGATCTCATTCTTGTGGCACCAGTGAATAGCTTTGATCAGCTGAAAGATGTAGCTTCGTACTTTATCAGGTGGCGCACCATTGGGCAATTCCTCCAACAACTCAAGCATATTCTGAAATATATAGCAAAACACTATCTGAAACACAACACATCATTATCATCATGTCATTTGAACTACAAATCAGACCAGTACAAGGTATGAAGGTAAAAAAGTCTGTTTTGAGCTGACCTTCTCCACATATTCAAACACTAGATAGAGTTTTCCCCGTCGACGAAATGCCTCTTTCAGTTCTACGATGTTGTCTTGCTTCAGCGTACGGAGCATCTTGAGCTCTCGTAACGTCGTCTCTTTAACTTCCTCATTCTCTGCGGGAACACACAAGGGGGTTAGGCAAGATTGAGAGAGGGCTTGTGTTTTCTAGAGTAAAATAAATGTGCTATAGAGCTCTCAAAGGAAGGTGACATTATAAAAAGGCATATTCTCATGTCTTTTTGTTGTGAGAATTAGGTATGTTAGATAAACTATCATTAAACTAGCCTAGCATGAAAATAGCAAATGTCTCTATTCCCCTTTAAAATGATATCATCATTTGGATCCTTTCTACAGCCTGATGGGAAGACAATCTCATGCCACTTCCTTGAAAGCTCAACAATTATTTATATAAAATAAATATCAATTTAATCCATTTAAGTTATTTTTTTAATAAAATTTGTCCATTTAATTTTGATTTTTATTCCATGCAATTTGCTATAAAATAAAAATCACAGAAATCGGGTTTAAAACTGTATTTATATTTTGTAAATAGAAAAATTCAATCATTGTGTAAAGCGTATATACTGAACAACAGGCCCTTGGAGTCTGCAATAAATAATGTAAATTATACTTCATGTCATGGTAACCATGAGAGTGTTGTAGTTCATTTCAAAGTCTTCAACCAGTAAATTACGTGGATGAAAAAGCAAGCATTTGGTTGTAGCAGTCTTTTACCTTCACTGTCCTTGAACTTCTTAATGGCCACAAGCTCTTTTGTCTCCTGCAAACCAGATATGTAAATCAGTTTGAGCGCTTTCTCAAACACACGCTTTATTTGCAAGCTGTTAATGGACTCAATATGTAAAACAAACAACTGAGAGTTGCACAAAAGAACTGAACCTTAGACGAACCACTTCCCGGCTGTATCAAATAAGCCACAAAGGGGTATTTTTCATGACAAAGCCCATGACAATGCTTCCGCTAAATGGAACAATGTGGCTGTTTTCAAAGAATAGATAATAATTTTATATTAGGATGTCTAATTATTAGGCGGAAGTATTGCATGCACATATTTAGCCATGTGTTCAGCAGCCCATGCGGTGGAGAAATGTTCACCCACTGTCAGTCACACAGAGTCCCTGTCATCTGTGGTGTTGGACGGAGCCTCTTTTGCCTATCTTTGTCATTCAGAGCTCTCAATTTGCACTACAGCGCCCTTCACAGTGAAAGCATTAGCGTTATGATCATGCTAGCTGCTAAAACCCATCCATTTATCACAATTCTACACAGTAAACACTCACTCAGGAGAAATTCCAGCCAGTATTATAGACTATAGTGCCCAGATAAATGGATATTAAACCATTATTCTTCTTGTTTTCTGTTGCCTGTGTATTTCAAAAGCAGTATAACTGACAGGAGCTAACAAGTCTGATATAAAGTAGGGCTGGGCGATATGACCAAAATCACGATATGAGTAATTATATATCACGATGATGATATATATATATATATATATATATATATATACACATACATCACAATATAGTTATTTTAGCTTTAAATAAGATATTTTTATTTTTATGATATCAAAATTTTCCATATCATTGAAATGTCATAATTATCATCAATTTCAATATAACTAAAAAACTCAAGCTTACTGAAGACAAATGAACTATGATAAAGAAAGAGCAAAGAAAAATGCTGACAAACTACAACATAACAAAGACAGATGAAATAGACCTACATGAAACAACTTCAAATGTATAAAGTAATCAAAGGTATAAAAAACAATGCATAGTCTTTACTGTGTAAATTAAATATACATTTATTCTTATTAAAGTTACAAAATCAAGCACTGAGAGATTTTCTCTCTTTTTTGTTGTTTGATTAGCATTAATAATGACAGCAGGTAAATTTGGAAGCTGTCCCTTTAAGACTGACTGCACCAATCCATTAACTCGAGCCTTGTCTTTAACTGTACCTTCACTTAAGACATAAATGGCTCTGTTTACTAGCAAATACGTGGTCACTTTGGCACATAGGTGTATTTAATGTGTATTTAACCGTTCAAGCCCAATTAGGCGTCAAAAAGCACTCAGTTCAGTCCTCATGCGCTCTATGAGCAGCGGCTTCATGTCGCGCGTCTTTCAGACGGCGCTGAGAAACAGTCTCTCAGAGAGCGCGTGCATATGCTGAAATGAGTTGTCTTTCGCTGCTAATTGCGCTTAAACGGTATAAAACCACTTGTTTTTAAACCACAATGCTTAAAAACTCATGCAAATTATAAACTTTCGTGACCGCGCAGCATAGCAACCTCACGCGACAGAGACGATCGTCCAAAATCTCTACCAGACAAATTTCTACCGGCTAATCGTGTCTACCAGTACATCGCCCACCCCTATTTATTGTGCTTAATACACTTTAACATCGAGCACTTCTCTAATTCGCCATCGCCTTATGAGAGAGGCAGGTTTCATGCGCGCACTTTGGCAGTGTGCCAGTGCTGCACCGAGTTCCTTTTCAGGATATATTCCGCTTGTAACTCTTTTAACATCAAGCACGTCCCGCTCTTTATATTCTCAGTCATGCATTTCATCATTCTGAAGTGTCAATAGTGCAATATATTTACATACTACGATATATACGATGTAGTAAAATCTCCAACGATAGACATTTTATTTCGTGGTTACGATATATATGGTCATAACGCACAGCCCTAATATAAAGGCAAACATCTAAATTGACAGAATTATTTGGCATAGCTACAGTGTCACAGAAAGGTTGTGCAATACAAGAAACACATTCAGTTCAACACATTCAACAAAAAAAGTACAATGATTTTACCATGTTTTTGGACATGTACCAAGGTTATACAATGGTATTCTTTGAAATACTTAAGAAGGCCATATAAATAGCATTACATATGAATATGGTATTCAACCAGTATTATGGTATAACCATGTTTTTTCACATGTCCCATAGTAATATCATAGTATTTTTCTAAGTACCTTGGAGTAACATGTAAAATCCGATGTTAAATAATTATGGTATCTTTCAGTACCATCGTATACACTGTATAAATTGTACTGTGGTGCTACAATTTTTTTTGGAACCTTGTACGGTACCATGATACTACCATGGTATTTTTGAAAGTCCCATTGAGTACTAGGCCTGTCACGATAACTACTTTTTGTTGTGTGATATATTGTTTCAAAAATAATTGGGATAAACAATATTATTGTCATTTTAAGGCCATTTTATGCCACTGAATATATAATCATAATATAACAGCATAATAATAATGCAAGTACACACTTTCAAATGAAAACAACCATTTAATTCTTCAGATCATGGAAATGAAGGATCAAAAAATGTAATATCCTAAATAAACTTGAATAAATGGTAAATATTTTAAAATATTTTAAGTGCAAAGTAACAAGTAAAAAAAAAAAATAAATGCACAAAAGGCATTATGGAGATTTTTCAATTACAGATTTTTCCCTGACCCTCTTTTCTCAGTAAAGTAAGGGTGCACTATTGCTGAAAAATACAAACCCTACTTAGCAGTTAGATGTCCGTATGAACAAAGACATTTATATTTGCACCGGAACAGTGGATTGCGGCTTTGAAATCGAGAGCATGTTCTTCCAAACTGTCTGTAGTTGTCAGGAAAACACTATAACACCTCAAATAACGCCTTTTTTCACCTGTCAAAGACTGCTCTGTGTAGGAACTGCAGATAACAGCATGATCGGTAAAATGTTGGTGACATTCATTATCATGTAACCATAATGGGCGATATGTTATGTCACCAAAAATTATTGAGGTCATGTACATATATTGCGCGATAAGTCGATATATTGATTATTGCGACAGGCCTATGGAGTACCATATCAAAAAAACCTATACTATACATACACTACTTTACTTCAAAAGTTTGGGGTCAGTAAAATATTTTTGAAAAGAAATTAATACTTTTATTTAACAAGAAACATTAACATTAAATTGATCAGAAGTGACAGTAAAGGCATTCATAATGTTACAAATATATTTTAAATAAATGCTGTTTTGAACTTTCTATTCAACAAAAAATTGTGTTATTCCACAAAAAAGCAGCACCACTGTTTTCAATACTGATAATAATAAGAAATCTTTCTTGAGCACCAAATCAGCATATTAGAATGATTTCTGAAGGATCATTTGACACTGAAAACTGGAAGTAATAATGCTGAAAATTCAGGAATAAGTAACATAAGTTAGGAATAAATTACATTTTAAAATATATTAAAATAGAATATTTTTTATTAAAATGATAATATTTCACAATATTACTGTTTTCACTGTAAAAATAAATGCCGCCTTGCTGAGCATTAGAGAATTAAGAGAGACATAAGAGTATTACTATCTGAAAACATCACTGTAATATGGTACCGCTACAGTACCTTTTTATAAGGGTTATCAAGTCAACAAGCAACAACAATGCACATTTTTCTGTTTTCAGAAAATCCTCCAACTAAAAGACATGTTTGTCAACTCTTGGACGAAATCCATAAAATGCCCAAACCCTGCAGATTTCAGCACATCGCTGAGGCTTGCATTTGAACCAGCTGCAATGAAACTGAAAGAAAATCCCAACTGAAACTCCCACAACAAGGCTGGATCCAGCTAGCACTACCTGACGCCTCCGGTCAGTAGCAAGTGCCTCGAAGGCTTCCTCATACTTCTCCTCCGCAGTGGAACTACAAGTCATTTTCACTTTAAGCACAGCTTGTCATGAACAAATATGATTCATGATCAGAAATGATTAAGAGGCACAGCATGCATGTGGGGCTGGATAAGGGAGTAGCTTTTCCATATTGAGTTACCCGGACCCCTGCATAGGCTATTTGCTGAAAGACCTGGCTGCTTTAATTACGCTGCACGGTCAGGCTTTCCTTTGGTATTAAAAGGATTTTTGTTAGCATAGTACAGTGGCATAATATTCCAATGTGGGGTTCGTTTTCAGGTTCACACTGAAAAGGAAGTCTCTTTGAAATCAAAATCAGAACAGTTCTGCAGGATGTTGGGCAGAACAGCATGTATGGCCCTATGTCTGAATATGCCTACTTCCATAGTACGAAGCATGCAGAAAGCTGCACATTAAATGAGTACATTCAGTATTATATTTGTTGACATTCTGAAGTATGCAACCAGGTAACATTAAGGTAAAAAAATACACATTTCAAAGCTAAAATGGTATGTTTAAGAATGTATTTATAATACATACTTGCATATCTACATACATTTGCTTATGACTTCCTCCAGAGCAAGACATCAACGAATAGTTAAACATCATCGCACCATAGGCCCCACCCACTGGCATTCAGTTGCCTAAATGGTGACATTTGCCTACACTGGATGTGAGTGTCACATCGTGACAAAAACAAACAGAACCCATAATCACTCACACTGGATACAGTATATAGATGGGTGTTCAGTTTTTGGCATACTCCACGCACTCGAGTCTGTCGACAACAGGACAAATGGAAGAGTGAAGGAACGTTCACGTTGACGAGTCCAATTTATATAGCTCTTTTGCATCTCTGTATGGACTTTAGGAAGATCCCAGCATCATAAACTGTTTCCAATTAAATGTTTTTAGCCAATCATAACAGTGGCCATTTACTGACAAGCCTTAAAGGAGCCACCCCTTAAAAATCAATAATTTTAGACAGAGGATCAGAATGAAGGTTGAAAATAATCATTTTTCTGCATATATATTTGTTTGGCTTTTGTGCAAAACTTTATTAACATTATGAATGAACCTCAAGGAAAATATTCAAATAATTAAAAAAAAAAAATCCATGTCATGACCCCATTAAGTTCTACCCCTTTAGTAATTTTGTTATGTGCTTTTATCATTTTTTTTTTTTTTTTTAAATATTACTATTTAGGTTTATTTTATTTTTAGTTCCATTTTAGTTTATTTATTTTCAGTTAGTAGTAATTTTAGTACTTTAACTAAACATATTCTTAATGTTGCCTTGGATGCTAATTGAAATACAAAGTTCTGTCATGAAACTCTAGATGGCACAGGCTAATAGATCCTTAACTCAACCTGCTTGCAATCACATCATTCTCTATAGGGCACAGCTGATTGGTTCCAGCTGTATCAGTAGCCAATGAGCTTGTGTGCTCAACCTTAAATACTTGGTTAGCATTTGCCTTAGCAGTGCACTTCCAGAAACCTCCCACCTTCCCCAGCTCCACCTGTATAGATCAGCTATGGCTAATTTATGTACGCTATATTGTCTTGCTTGTTCACAGCAGCGTTTTTTATTTTATGTGTTGGCAGTAGCAAGTCCCGTACTTGCTCTGTAGCAGCAGCAGCACCAACAGCGTAGCAGATCTATTCCACCAAGACCAAATATATCAACATTGTCATACCCAATACCATGCCAAACACTCTTGAGAGTTGTCATGACAGAAATAAGTGTTACATCTATTATTTATATTTTATTTTATTTCTGCATTATTTCAATTAACAAAGAGGTTTTTTTTTTTTAAGTTTTAGTTTTTGTTAACAATTATAACACTGGTCCAATTTCGTCTGGACCACAATGACTTTCAAAACATTCCCTTTTGTGTTTCACAGAAGAAAGAAATGCATACAGCTTTGGAACAACACAAGGGTGAGTAAATGATCACAACTTACATTTTTGGGTCAAGTACATAGTATACTTTAAGTACATACTATGAAAGTACAGGAATTAGGATGTAGTCTGTATCCTATATTCAGGATGAATAAAATTCAGTATAGTCTGTAAATATTTGCTTTTGCATTTCGTAACAAACTGAAAAAAAAGTGACATCATTTAGGAATCAGATATTTTTAGTTTCTTCACTTACTTGACAAACCTGTCTGTCTCTCAGAGTATATAAAGGGGGGTGAATGAGTCATGGACAGTGAAGAAAGCGGAGGGGTTGGGAGATCTGAAAGGTGTTTATGGAGAAGCTGAGACTTTCACAGCTTCAAAAACCCACCACACACAGCGTCCGTGTCTCATATTTCTAATAACCATGGAGACCAACCCATAATTCTATTTACAAAAGTGCATATGCACTAAAAATATGCCTTTACCTTCCAGACCGAATCCTGTGATAATACAGAGTGACATCAAACAATGACATATCTGATATTTGGTGACAGGTAACCCGATCTTTAGCTTGTTGTTTCCGTTTTGGATTACAACATGTTAATGTATAGCTCAGGTGTACTTGTGAAAGATGGGCTGTTGACTTGGTTTGTTGATGGGAAACATAAGGGCCGCAGAGGGGCCGATGGGGGTCCAAAGCACTCAGAGCAGTCAATATATCATTACAGTCACTCATGAGGGGGTCCATGAGAGCCTGCGTGTCTATAACTCTAGCATGGGCAGATAGTAGGATTACAAGCAGCATGCTTGTTGTTTTAATACCTTTAGCTTCACAGCTTTCTTCACGGCCATTGTGCCATTCAGAGGGTGGGAGGTCGGATCGTTTGAGAGGGTATTTCTCTCAACATGAGAGCAGAAAGTCAATAGTTTAACTTTACAGAGGCCAGTGCATAGACATGTTCTCACTAAATGCACGGTACTGTTACTGTAATTTGTTTAGGAAATAATTAGATGCAATTTTAAAGACAGCTAAAGCATGAAACAGACCAGAACCTGCAGTCAGTTCAGCCAACTTTTAGTATCGCTTACTTTAATAATGATGTTGGCATTCGTTCTAACATCCGTACGGTTGGAACAACTATGCTGTTGAAAAACAGCACGGATCTAATTTCATATTGCCAACAAAGCTGGCGCAACCTTAATTGTCCTTACTGCTAAGACAGGAAACAAAACATCTCTCATGCCAAGCTGGGTTCTGAGCTGGCAAGGTATCGTGAACTCAGGGCCTGTCTGCCTCCAGGAGAAACAGAGCAGATCACAGCTAAATTTGATATCTTCTCCATTCATGGGGTCTCTATTAAAGAGTCATCTGTATTAAATCCTCTTACTTTTGTCAGCACTTGTTTAAGGGAACCCTATAAGGGAGAGTTTTTTTTTTTTTTGCTGTAATGGAGAAAAAGAGTGAGAATTAAAATATAAACTATAGTAATAAGTACATATTTTGGATTCCAATTCACTACTGTTTAAAAGTTTTTGAAAGAAGTCTTCTATATGCTCACTAAGACTGCATTTAATTGATCAAAAATACAGTAAAAACAGTAATATTGTGAAATATTATCACAATTTAAAATAGCTGTTTTTGTTTTAATATATTTTAAATGTAATTTATTCCTGTGATGGAAAAGCTGAATTTTCAGCATCATTACTCCAATCTTCAGTGTCACATGATCCTTCAGAAATCATTCTAATATGCTGATTTGCTGGTCAAGAAATATTTCCTATTATTATCAATGTTGCTTAATATTATTGTGGAAACTTTGACATTTTCTACAGAATGATTAATAGAAAGAACAGCATTTATTTGAAAAAGAAATATTTTGTAACATTAAAAACTAAAAAAATAAAAAAGCATTAATTTAAATTTAATAATAATAATAATAATAATAATAAAAAAAACTTGCTGACCCCAAACTTTTAAATGGTAATCACATTATAATGTACAGTATGAAGAATGGGTATACATTTTTGGATTTGCTAAAAATTACAGTTAAATGTTAACTTTAAGTCAGCAATGGATAATCTAATTTGGAAATAATGAAGACAAAAACTTGTTTTTTGGAAAAACAAGCACTGATGAATTGTGCAAAATAAAAGCAGGACTATAAATAGGGTAAACTTTGATTTCATGTTGACTTAACATATCTAAAAATTGACAATTTGAACATGAAATTCATAGAAAAAGTGTATCTAGCATAGAAGAAAGAGGACCAAAAAATGGTCTCTCTTAACCGAGCGCAGCGTTAGTTCAGTTAGGCCACATAGGCATGTTAAAATTCTTGTATGTTCAATTAATTTTGGAGCAAGAACCCCCATAAGGAACCATACCGATAAGATAACTTGTGTTCAATAAACTCAAAGTAACTTGCCAAAGTAGTCCTGTCTGAAATGCATTTAAAAACTGCAAACAAAACGACATTGACCCAAAAAGATTTTACTGACCAAGCTGATTCAGCTTTTTTCACTGGCACAAACCCTAAACTGTCCAACAATCCTAAATGGTTGCGTAAGCTCTGGGCAGTAGACTATACAGCATTGCATGTTGTCTTCCATAAGATCCATACAATGGAACTAGAGTGTCCCACATATTGATTGTGTTCCATTGACTAAACAGCTGTTGTTCTATTAATACCACAGACATGTTTACATTAGACACATGGTGGGGCAGCTTAGCCTTGAGAGCCACACAATGACGTAGAGGCACGTTTAAGTGCTAAATAATATCCTGTAAACGAATATTAGAATCCATTTTAAGCCTTCATGATGTTTTCAATTTATTACCAGGCCCGACGCTGGATTTAAAGCACCATTCCTGCTTATAAAATAATGTAAGCACTTGGGTGAAGGAAACAAACACTATTTAATTTATAACATGGGCTCAATTGTTGGTTGCAGATTAAGCCTGGCCAGACAATAAAATTAATCACTGCTCACAATTTAATTTGCGTTGGCAAATCTGATGCTTTAATATCCTTAGCCCTTAGACTTACATATTTTGATGACTGGCTTAAATGTATCTAAAATGTACAAAAAAGAAATGATGTATTATGTTTGCAAACGCCAAAAAGATAGCACAGCAAAAAAAATGTAATTATCTAGTTGGAATATACCATTCAAAAGTTTGAAGTCAATACGTTAAAAGTCAATATTAAAAAAAAAAAAAAAAATCAGGTTTGTAACATTAATGTTATTGATCCCGGACGAGCCCCCAATTTTAAAGAATTCTCTTATGCACACAGAGACTGCATTTATTTGATCAAAACTACAGTTTAACTACAGTAAACTAACAATTTCAAATAACTGTTTTCCATTTTAAAATATTTTAAATTGTAGTTTTTTTCCTGTAATGGCAAAGCTGAATTTTCAGCAGCTATTACCTTGTAATATAAACTGATTTGCTGCTCAAGAAATTTCTTATCAACAGCTGAAAACAGTTGTGCTGCTTAATATTTTTGTGCAAATTTTGATTTATGTTTTTCAGGATACTTTGATGAATAGGAAGCTCAAAAGAACAGCATTTATTTGAAATATAAATATTTTGTAACATTATACATGTCTTTTTCCTGTAACTTTTGATTAATTTAATATGACTTTGATAAATAAAAGTATTAACTTCTTTAGAAAATTTTTTTTTTTTTGAACAGTAGTTAGTATATGTTAAGTGATTGGGTTAAAATTATTGCAGACCCTTAAAGGGATAGTTAACCCAAAAATGAAAATTCTGTCATCTTTTACTCACCCTCATATTGTTCTAATCCTGTATCAGTTTCTTTCTTCTGTTGAACACAAAAGAATATATTTTAAAGAATGCTGGACAGTTGCTGGACAACAAGACAGTTGATGGCATCCATTGATTTACATAGCATTTTTTCCTACTATAGAAGTCAATGGGTGCTGTCAACTGTCTGGTTACCAACATTCTTTAAAATATATTATTTTGTGTTCAACAGAAGAAAGAAGCTCATACAGATTTGGAACTACTTGAGGTTGAGTAGTAATGACAAAATTTTCATTTTTGGGTGAACTATCCCTTTAATGGATTTTAGAATTTTAGAAAAGAAACCGTATCCAAGATGTTTATGGAATATCAATATAGTTCAGTTATCATACTTGATCATCCAATCCACAAACAATAAAAACATTCCAAATCAAAGCAGCAAATTTGAACATAATAGCCTGTTATTCAGCTTCACGTCCAAAACGTTATCTTTCCTAAAACAATCTCTCCATCTTGGCATTTCTGTCACACACAATCTCACCCATTGTGCCTTGCATAGTCATCTCAACACGGCCCTCCACAACCAGTGTTCCCACTCAAGGTGACCTATTTAATACTAATGCACACTCACGTCCCCTCTTCCTCCTCTGCCCTCAATTCGACTGATACGCTACAAAAATAAATATTCCTCTCCAAGGGAACAAGCTTTTAAATTCAGATGATCCCCGTCACTCACATGACTGCACAGGCCTCACGCGTCTGAAGAGAGCATATAAAACACCCTTACTGAGCTTCACATCAACAGCAAATTCAAACAGTCATTTAATAGATCTTAAAACATGAGATGTTCAAATGCTAATCAGTGTGGGTGTGATTGCACATTGCTGACAAATAAATAAATTGCTGCCTAGCTTCATGCATTTGATGTCTTTTCACTCATTTTAATGAAGCAAGCATGAAAACAAAGTGCGGAGACGCTAATAGAATTTAAGTGACCGCTGCACTAGACCGAAGGACATTCAGACTATCTGACTGACAAATACACAAGAATATTAAAAGGGTCATATGATGCCTTTTACTATTTTCCTTTTCCTTTAGTGTGTAATGTATCTGTTTGTCCATGTATAAGATCTGCAAAGTTACAAAGCTCATAGTGAAAGCGATTTAGTATTCCATCTAACAGAGAACACTGCTCCAGACCTGCCTAAAATGCCTCGATCAAACCTTAGATAATACTTCTGCAACGTCTACGTCACAATGTGAAATATTAGCATAATATTAGCATAACTGTGCAAATTCCCTTTGTTTGGCCTTGCGAATATGGATCAGTGGTTAAGATTTATATAGTTAGCTTGTGTACATCGCATTTTATGGGCCTGCAGAGCATTTTCTCCCAGCTTCCTGAAACTGGGCAGTGTTGGGGAAAGTTACTTTTAAAAGTAATGCATTACAATATTGTATTACTCCCTAAAATAGTAACTAATTGCATTACTTAGTTACTTTTTAGGAAAAGTAATGCATTGCGTTACTTTTTCTTACCTGGGCTAGGCTTGCTTGTTTTTTTGTTTTTTTAATAACAACAAAAAAAAGTTCTATTTTTGGCTGATTTTAAGGCGTTTCACACCAAACGTGAAATGAACAAGCCTCAGGCTGAAGGAAATGCATATTTACGCCTGTACAGTAGAGGGCGCAGCTCAAACAAACCTTTCAGCTGTGCTGCCATTCTGCATTAATGAAGAATAGAATACAGGAAAAGGAAGTTCAACACTCTTATTTCTAATTTACTTATTAGTATGGTTGAATTAGATCATTGAAGGTCAGCAGCAAAGACATTGGTTATTAAAGTGAGATTAAATACATAAAGTATATTTCTGCAATTTAATATAGTTAATTATTACAGCTTTGCATACATTTCTGAGATTGCACTTCACTGTTTTCGTGCAAGTGAGATGAGTAAATGCATGTTCACATTTAGTCTAGAACTACAACCTCTGCACTTTATTTCTCTCAACATGGGGACAGGAGAGCTGTCAGTCAATAAATGTGAAAAAGTAACTTGCTTTACTTATTTGAAAAAGTAACTTAGATTTTTTGTTGCAAATTGAGATTGAGTAATGTGTTTTTTTACTAGTTACTTGAAAAAGTAATCTGATTACGTAACAGTACAGTAGAGGGCGCAGCTCAAACAAACCTTTCAGCTGTGCTGCCATTCTGCATTAATGAAGAATAGAATACAGGAAAAGGAAGTTCAACACTCTTATTTCTAATATACTTATTAGTATGGCTGAATTAGATCATTGAAGGTCAGCAGCAAAGACATTGGTTATTAAAGTGAGATTAAATACATAAAGTATATTTCTGCAATTTAATATAGTTAATTATTACAGCTTTGCATACATTTCTGAGATTGCACTTCACTGTTTTCGTGCAAGTGAGATGAGTAAATGCATGTTCACATTTAGTCTAGAACTACAACCTCTGCACTTTATTTCTCTCAACATGGGGACAGGAGAGCTGTCAGTCAATAAATGTGAAAAAGTAACTTGCTTTACTTATTTGAAAAAGTAACTTAGATTTTTTGTTGCAAATTGAGATTGAGTAATGTGTTTTTTTACTAGTTACTTGAAAAAGTAATCTGATTACGTAACTCAAGTTACTTGTAATGCGTTACTCCCAACACTGAAACAGGGAGAGTACAAAACTGGCTATACCCCCCCTAAATAAATAAGAAATGTACACTTCAGTATGTTTTTAAACTGTATTTTATGTTGTCACTTCAGGACAAAGTTGTTACAGTGAAAAAGACAAATTATACCGTTATTACATTGTATCTGAAAGGTAAGATTGTTACAAAAAAAAAAAAAAAAAAAAAAAACACTGTGAAACTTTCAGCTCAAGTCGTGCTTGCAAAGTTTGTGCTGCTTGATCTGCTTGATCATCCACATTTTCAGAATCTCATTCAGGCTTGAACTGATACGGTAATACTGATGACATTATTAACTTTGTGTTTGCAGTTGCTTTAGAAGCCTTGGAAGCTGAAGCTCACAATTATGATAAGGGACGTTACATTGATCAACAAAATAATGAACTTTTAAAATAGCATCATAAGACCCCTTTAACTGTTTTTTGTATATGTCAAATGCAAAAACTACTAAATAAAAAGTACACAAGATTATCTCAACCAAAGACAAGTACAAACAGCAGTTCTTGCTGTGTAAGGCCAAGCACAAAGGGCCTTTTATGGCCCCTACTCACTGGGATAACATCACTTGGGTAGACTTGAGAGAAACAATAGAGAACCCAGTGCCAATAGAGAGAAACAAGAGCGTTCTCAGTGAAGAGGGAAGAGCTGAACTTTTTAAAGGTTTGCTGGTACAGTTTACATCTCAGAGTATTCGAGAGAAGTACATACTGTAACTAAACGAGACACAATGAATACTCTTTGCTTTACACATATTAATGATTGTAAACAAAATGTAAATATTAAACCTAAGATGTTGTTTTATGTTTATTCATTTGTTAATCACTGCATGATATGCTAATCGGATAGTGTTTTGCTTTGTAAAAACCACTATAACTCTTTCTGGAGTTAATAATAACAACTCGTCTCTCCAGTTCCTCGATTAACAGTCACTTATAAGATAAGCTCAAAACATGCACCTGCAGACACAGATTTCATTTCTGCCTATTAAATTATCGAACGTGCAATCTTCATTGATGGATGTGTGACGATGGGCTGTTTGTATGAATGCACAAATGGACTGCTTATTTGAGGATGTGGGGATTTGGGATGCACACTGTAGCCGTATACAGTCAAATATGAGAATGGGATGTGCTTCATTAATATTTTTCAATATTGATGCTTGTTTCAATTTAGTACAGTATATGTTTGTATGAATACATTATATTCTGTTCTATTCTATTCTATTCTATTCAAGCAATATGCAAAAGTGCTGAATATCTGCATGGCTCAGTACAACAGCACAAAATTGCAAATTTGGTATTGATTGCTTTTATACAACAGTTTTATAATCAAGAAGATAATAGTGAGTAACTTACATTTTATACAATTTTGGGTTTAGTAAGATTTTTATGTTTTTGAAAGAAGTTTCTCACCCAGGCTAAATTCATTTGACCCAAAATACAGTAATATTGTGAAATATCACAATTTAAAAGAAATGT
This sequence comes from Elopichthys bambusa, assembly GCA_037101425.1. Lineage (NCBI taxonomy): Eukaryota > Metazoa > Chordata > Actinopteri > Cypriniformes > Xenocyprididae > Elopichthys > Elopichthys bambusa. The sequence goes on along the minus strand of CM074452.1, from coordinate 19,728,900 downwards.
TTTCTATTTAAATATTTTAAAATGTAATTTATTCCTGTGATGTCAAAGCATCATTACTCCAGTCTTCAGTGTCACATGATCCTTCAGAAATCATTCTAATATGCTGATTTGCTGCTTAAGAATAATTTCTTCTTATTATCGGTGTTAAACACAGTTGTGCTGCTTAATATTTTTATGCAACTATAATAATTATTTTCAGGATTTTTTGATGAATAGAAAGAACTGCATTTATTTTGAATTAGAAATCTCACTGTCCCCACATTTTTAAGCGATAGTCTACTATCATTGTTGCTACTAATCTACAATTGTTGCAATAGAAGCCAAAGCAGAATTAAACATATATTTACAGGCAACATACTGAAATGGTGCAAACACAGTGAAATAAACAATGAAAATTCCCAGTGCTGTTATAAGAAGTATCAGCACTCTTGGAATGCAGCATGTTAAATTAAATGACTAGAGCTAACTTTATTCTATTCTGTTCCATTTTATTTTATTCTATTCCATAACAAAATCACCCAATGATAAGCAACAGCTCTACACAACACCAAAAGTCACCAACAAATTTAATCTAGTCACCTAATGAGGTTTATCAGCTTTATATACTGTTCTTAATCAGGTATGTAGCGAAGTTTAGCACAGTTTCCTGGTGATCAGTGCTATTCTGGATGTCTGTAAATAGATTGTAGGCATATTTACGTTGGACAATAATGATAGGTAAACGAGAAGACAGAAAGCAACAAAAAAGAAACAGTCACCCTTGATTTGAGCTGCAATTTTGAATGCATTTAATGAAGGAGGGAAAGCGCTGACTGACCAATTACTAAAAGCACAAGCCTGGATTTCTGTTCTGGCACACACTGAGGCGTATACTTGCTGCTGAATTTATCTGTCTCATTATCATAACAATGATGCATGGGATCTTGGAGTGGAACAATGTAATTATGCACGGAAATATGATTGGTTTATTTCCTTTCCATCATCAATTCTCTGCCATTCTAATCCACACTAATTATTTAACATAACTTCTGTCAAAATCAATAAATACACTCATGAAGACACTGGGGATATGCAACTTTACATGATTAAGTGACAGTTTAAACGAACAAACTTTTGACTTTCATTTTGACCTTTAAACTGTTTCCGGAAAGATATATGTAACTACATGAATCTGTACAGATAAGAGCATGAATACTGCGCATGGTATCAGTGTAACTCCGAGGTGTGTGCATCGAGGTCAGTGAAATCTAAAGTGTAATGAGCCCTGACCATTCTGTTGCACTGTACTGTCATTCATCATCTAGCCAGGCACCCAGCCACACTGCTGCTGTCTGCCCAGGCGTGAAGACACATCCTGGGCATGCAACCATGACTCAAATACCAACAGCATCGAAGACACACAGTAAAGGACTGTGAAAACAACCTTAACAGACAGGTAGTTTTGATAATAACAAAATTTTATCTAGTGGTTTCGAATTTTGATTTATATGAATGTGGTAAAAGGTGTTTAAGGGCCCGTTCACATCAACAACGATAACAATAATGATAACTATATTTGCGTTCACACCACGTTGTTGTTTTGTTGTCTTTGGCTTTAAAGGGGACCTATAATGCCCCTTTTCTCTTAAGTCTCTGGTGTCCCAGAATGTGTCTGTGAAGTTTCAGCTCAAAATACCCCACAGATCATTTATTATAGCTTGTCAAATTTGCCCCATTTGGGGTGAGCAAAAACACGCCAATTTTTGTGTGTGTCCCTTTAAATGCAAACGAGCTGCTGCTCCCGACTGCTTTCCAGAAGAGGGTGGAGCTTTAACAGCTCGCGCTTCAGTTCGGATACTCAACAACAACAAAACTGGAGAATCTCACGCAGCCAAAATGATGATTGTCAGTAACGGTGTTCAGCCTTACATTGCTCAAACTGTGGTTAGTGGATAAATTAATGTAGTTGCTGTGGAGTTGATTCAACTCATCGACTAGCATGTGCCGTCATGTTAATCTTTTGTGCAAATCCAGCGTTGAACTGACCCTCGTTTGTGAAGCAGTCCGGCGTAAAATGGCCACATTGTAATAACACTCTATTACAACAACCTCTTCTCTAAAGCAGCCCAACATGGCCTCACCCTGTTTGTTGTGTGTTCCCAGGGGCAGGGTTTATGTAAACTTTGGGGTTTGTGTTGTCACTAACCCGGAAAGAAGCTTATTGTAGTCACTACCAGCCATTTGTTGTCCTTAAAAAGCGATTTTTGTAAAAGAAAATATCTCCCTTTGCATTGAACTTTGAGCGTTGTAACTTTGCAGATGTTTAAAGTAGGATGGATTCTGATTGGCTGTCAATGTTTTTATTGTTCATCAGCTGGAAAAAATGGTTCTGAAAGTGATTCCAACGGTATCGTTTCTCTGTGCCATTATTATTATATAGTTGTGGTGTGGACTCTACTATTCTTTTATATTTAGAATGATTTTTAGAACTATCTTTATTGTTATCAGTATCATCCTTGGTGTGAACGGGCCTTAAATCTTATTAAAAATATACTATATACTAAATCTGGTATATGTACTTTAAAGGCTGTGTCAGTGATTCAGTTCAGATGCAAACTATTTTGTATATCGAACCATCACATCAATAGCAATGTCATAGGCTAAATCCACTGGATGAGCATGTATTGAGCATGTATAGAAGCTAATGTTTAAAACACGCAGAAATCACTGCATAATGGACGATACAAAAAATGGCCTACACCTCCCAACAGCACAGCAGCAATTTCAATAAAAGCAGTTTCTACTGGTTGAAAATACGCCTATATTTACCTTATTGTGAGTTAGTCTAGCGATGTTCGACTGTCTGAAAATGCCTCCCAAACAATGAAGCAAATCTGCCAACTAGGCCACAAGCAATACATTTGGAGAAGCCCACAATTTTAAAAGAACCAGTTGCTAGGGAACCATGCCATATTACAATTGAAAATATATTTATAAAAGAAATATCTCAACAAATGTACCGTTTAAGCTGTTTAAACATGTTGTGCAACTCTTCTGGGAAAGTTACAGTCACAAACCCATAAAGGTTAAGTCAGTTAGGCAGTTTTTTTCTTACGGGGAAAATGAGAAACTAGCCTCACCTCTACAAATGACATTACCAGAAAGGAATTTTTGTTTTCTGCATAAACAATATAGGTCTATAAGTGATCTTCATCCAGGTGGATATGAACTGTATATTACATTTCAATAATTATCTAGTTTCCAAAACACATCTAATTTGCGTGGATCAAATAAGCTGTACAACATATTTACATAGGACTTTCTTCAGTTCTACTTAGCATGCTGACCAACAGCTTTCTGCATAAATATGTCTTACCTTGTGTCTGCATTTCAGGACCACCCCATAGGCTCCTTTGGGAAAAAAAGGAAAAGCTTTGCATGTTCAATTTACACAGTTTACGCACAAGCAGCTGCTTTATAAGCAATGACATTATTCCTCTTTACTGAATGATATTAACTAGAGATGCACCGATATATCGGCCAATACCGATTATTGCAAATTTTCACACTATCGGCCGACAGTTTAAAAACAGCCGATAGTCAGGGCCGATATATCCTGTCAATCAAAAGAGGGCATGAAAATGCACTGCATTGGGGCTTTGTGTAAAGAAAATGCTAAGAAACCAGTTTGATGTTTAATATTAACGGTAATTATATTAATTAATGACATTCAGAAAGTTAAGAAATATTAATTTAATCTTCAGAATTTAGTTAATGTATGTTAATACTAATTTGAGAAATGTGTTTATGTTTATAACTGATAGCAGTTACTCTGAAACAAGCTGATGAAATGGAAAGAAAAATAAAGTTTTTATTTGCACTTCCTTCAAAATATAATAATTAAAAATATTATTATTAATTATAATGAAATTATCATTAATTTAAAAAAAGGTATAAAAGGCAGAACCCCCAAACTATCGGTATCGTTATTGGTATCGGCAGATATCACTCTGAATAATTGGTTATCGGTATCGGTGGAGAAATTTAGTACAACAAAAGATGCACTCACCTTCTCCTACAATCCCAAGGACCTCAAATTTATTCATCACATTACCGATGTCAGGAATCTTCATCAAGTCAAAAGATGGCGAAGTGGTGCATGTCTGGGCTGAGAGGAGCGGAGGGCCAGAGGATGGGACAGAAATCGGTGTTTGAACGGGTCATTGCAGCAAAAATCTGCTCCCGGTTGGTCACAATGCTCTTCTCATAATCCACACACACACACTGACACACATTCCTGCAAACTAATACACTACGCGCACACACGCTTGCTCACCTGAGGAGGAAGAGTGCAGAGATTTTGCAGAGAAGGGGTCAAACAGAGTTATTCATGCATACTGTATCTATATCATATATGGCATATCTAATGTATATTTCACATGAATATGCATCATATGTATGATGTGCATCAATGCAGTGGCATATCTAATGTTTACAGCATTTTCTTTACTGAGAATAGATATTTTTATGATTGTCATGATTCGTTTTGTCTGAGGTGATGATAAACAAGGGTCTTCAAGACGAATTATCATGAATTTTCCTATAGTTTTGGGAATAGCAAAACGACAGCTCTGAAAGAGATTTACAGGTGGGTGAACAAGGACAGACTGAGAATCCTCTGCCAAACCAGAAGTCAGTGATGTAATGTGCTGAAAACACAGATGGACATAATCTCAATCACCTCAGATGTGCGACAGGTATCATCTGCCTTTTATTTGTGGGCAGTACCCGTTGCTTTTGCACTTAAATGCATTTCTATATGCGTTTCGAAGGTCATGTCGTGTTACCGACAGCTACTTGTATGTTTGTGCATTGTGCATAAAAGCGGCGCATGTCTGCATCTGATGTGTTGTGCGGTATGCGCGTGCGTAAGTGTGTGCGCGCGTTGGAAATATTCGTAGGTGGATGAAAGTTCTATCATTATTTTAAGCATCTTATCCACCTGAGAGTATCAAGAAATGACTGACAGCCCACAGCACTCACACCCACTCTTAAATGAACAGTAAAAATACGATGAGGTAAAAAAAAAAAAAATCACAAGGATTTTTACAAAGTAACCAGCCAATATAAAGATAATTTACATATCCAATACTGTCTTAAACGCACGACATAATTGATAACAAGTGACTTTGGTCTCCTGGAGTGTGTGGGCAGGAGGTGGTGTGCGTGTTTGTGCGTTCACATCAGAAACACCAACGATGTAACAGCCACAAACATCTAACATCCAACGTAAAAACCAAGCGAATTGACAATATCGTTCATTTATGGAAAGAGCTCCAGCCAGAATACTTACTTATGTCCAAGACGACGATGCGCAAAGTGTCCTCTCGCCTCGCCAAGTAACGATGTTTTCATTTTCACCTGCAGTGGTAACCCATCATCACAGCTGCAACAGTATCCACCTTCATTCTGAGCCATTGACAACCTAACAAGGCGAACTTACGGATCGCAGTATGGCGAAGGCTCGGTTCATGAATATTAAGCACGTCACGCTGACGTTGCCTGGTAACCTTGCAGAAACGTCCAGTCACGTAAGCTAGTTATTATTCATGAGCCAGGCCTTCGCTGTAGTAGGATGTATAAATTGGCGATGAGGCGAAGCGGCACCAAGCTGAGTGAGTGGCGGACTGCTCACACCAATAGCGTCCGAACCGAACCGCTCTGTGGCCAATAACAATGGAGGAAAGCTCAGAATGGTCCAGAAGCGAAGGGTCGTGTTTGGCTGGGTTCGGTTGAGCAATGATAATATGCATTCCTGCTCGGATGTGTTACATTTCATACATGCATACATCCAAATTGATGTGCTCGTTTGGCGAGGCTGTGCTTGTGTGTGTGCGTGTGTGTGTGTGAAAGAGTGAGTGGGCTGAGCTGAAAGATCAATTCAGCAGACAGCTCACACTGTTTATTCTGCTAAGAAGAGAAAGAACAAGCGTATAGATCATGACTAAATGATTCTATCTATCTGTCTATCTATCTAGCATTATTGGCATGTAATATGTGTTAGCCTCTATGTTTTAAACTTGTCTTTGGGTTTTTCCTTTTTGCATGTAATCTCTGACCTATGTAATGTAAAATTGTGATTGATCAGTTTTGTAGCTATAGAATATGTATTATTTGTATTATTTATTATTATGACAATTCAGAGCATTATAGCAGAATGGCATATAGCATAATATGTCATGTAATAAAACGTTACATGCAAAAATGCTGAGTTCTTCTGCAAAAATCAGCAAGAATAATTTAATATAGGAAAACTCGAGACAGGCAGGCTGACTGCATGGGGTGATTCTTCAGGAAAAGCGAGTGGTGCCATCTAGCGATTATTTCCATCTGAAAAGTATCACATGCAATACATACAGAAATAAATTAATAAAAAAGTTGTTTTGTGTGATTTAGCTACAGAAGTCACGCTTATTTGTGACCTTGGACCACAAACCCAGTCATTTTTAAATTGATATTTACACATCTGAAACCTGAATAAATAAGCTTTTTTTGTTTTTTTTGTATGGTTTGTTAAGATAGGACAATATTTGGAATCTGAAATCTGAGGGTGTAAAAAAAATATATATTTTTTTTAATTTAGAAAATCGCCTTTAATGTTGTCCAAATGAAGTCCTTAGCAATGCATATCCACTCACAAAAATAAATTTTGATTTATTTACGGTAGGAAATTTACAAAATATCTTCATGGAACATGATCTTTACTTAATATCCTAATGATTTTTGGCATAAAAGAAAAAAATCGATAATTTTGACCCATATGTATTGTTGGCTATTGCTACAAATAGGCTATACCCGTGCTACTTATTACTGTTTTTGTGGTCCAGGGTCACATTTAGGCTAATGTGAACCCATTTTACACATGATTAAAACATTTTTTAAGTTATAAACAGATAATTTGAATCATTTAAAACAATACTTAGATGTGATGATAAAATATGCAGATGTATTATTAAACCAGATGATGAATGCTTAAGTAGACTACCTTAAAGGCTACATGAAATTTTTATAGTTAAATTATGTTTAATTGTAACTGCAATGGACATTAAACACCTTAATTTTATATTCCTCGCATTTTTTCCAACACACAAATAATCTGTAAGCAAGATAACACTTATCCACTTAAATTTCATTCTACTCTATTTTTAGAATGTCGCTCGAATTCAGTTCAAATGGGTTCAGCGTGTAAAGGAATACTGGGAGTTTGAAATTCAATTTCACCCATACAAGATGATCTGTAGTTCTTCGATGTTCCATTGATAGAAATGTCAAGGCACAGATGCTGCTGGACATGCGCGGATGTGCGAAACATGGCGGCCTAGTTCCAATGGAAAGTAAAGCAGAACAGCAGCACTGTCCGACCTTTCACGGTGAGGAAACATCCGTTTCATATTTATTATATTGAATTAATTGTGCTGCAGTGTATTATGAATCTATTCGCTCGTTTAGTATCTCAGTAGTCACACTGGTGCGGAAGCTGAATGTATGTTTACATATAGGATGATGTTACGTGCACGCGCGCGCTGTGTTTTCTTGCGTCTGTTATTCCCTGACCTAAAACAGCTCGCTGCCTCTCTCTCTAATTGGCACACTGGTGTTGAGTGCATGCGAAAAGCTATTTACACCGCATGAAAAAGTACGTCAGATATGTGTTATGTATTACATGCATAAATTTGCTTAAAAAAAGCAATAACAATAATATTTAACAATCTGCATATGTTTATGACATGGCATCTGCTCCACCCATGACAGAGGGGCAATTGACTGTTTATGTGACACTCATTGTTTCAGTTTTTTATCAGTTATTTTGTCTCAGTAAAATTTATTAAAATAATTTAGAGATCGAATTTTTTTGAACATGCTTAATATTTAATTCAATTAAAGGTTATTGTCAGTGCGTCGTGTGTGTCACGGGGAAATTAATTCTGGCATTTGACACATGAAAACAGACAACATGAAAATAAATACATAAAAACATTTGTTAGTTCTGTAACAATATATTCATTATTCTGTATAACAATGTTTTTTTTTTCTTCATAATACTCTTTAGGGTTATATATAGGGTTTTGCATTTATTATTTTAAAGCACAATTTTCTTATATTTATCAGCACTGCCCAATGAATCCATAACTTTTTTTTATTTTTAAAGGATAAAAACCCATCACTCCAATGCTTGATATCAATTACATAGGCAACTCTTGACATTCTCTTCATCTCACTCATCTGTGAGTTCAAAATATCCATATTCACCCCCTCCATGCTTTAAAGCAGCCATGTCTAAAGAGAAAGCTTCCTGTCTGGGGGGTGTGGTGCAAGGGCCTTGAAAAGACAGACAGACTGAGAAAGACCACAAAATGTAGACATCATCTGTTAATGGGAGGTGTTGGAATCCTTTTCATGTACTGCTGCAGACTCTCACAAATGTACACTGGCTATTGACCTTTTTACGGCGGTTTGGAATCTTTATGACGAGTCTCTGAATGGGATTCACAGCTTAAGACAGAAGAATGAGGAGGAGAAGAAGGGGGGAGAGAGAGAGAAAGAGAGAGAGGTTGTCTGCTATCTAGACAGAAGTGGCTGGTAGTTTCAGAGCAGAAACATTGATGTGACATTGAAAGGATTGTATCATTCTTTCCCCACACGTTGGACTTGTTTTCAGGATTGTCTTTGGGACTTATTGGTTTCAGCATCATCTGGAGGTTTTTACTCAATCCTTTGGCTGGATAAGAAAGTAAGAAACAAAGCAAAAATACATGTTTTTATTGCATGTTTCTTGAAAAAAAAAAAAAATTTCCTTGTAGTTCCAATATGCCTAAATTACATTTATATATTTTATTTTAGACGTTTTATCCTAATTTAATATTAAAGAGTATATTGAAATGCAGTGTTGGGTGTAATGCATTACTAAGTAAATAATTACTGTAATTTAATTACTTTTCCCTTTGAAAAAGTAAAGTAAGGGATTACTGGTAGCACTTTATTTTATAGTCCTATTCCCCATGTATGTACAATGTACTTATTACAGTAATAACTGGGTAATAACTAGGTACTAACCCTGAACCTACCCCTAAACCCCATATATTACCATATGTTACCTTATATTACCAGTATTTTCTTAGGTAAGAACACTGTAAGTACACATACTGTAAAATAAAGTGCAACCAGATTACTCCTAATTTTTCTGATTTGAATTAAATACTGTATAGACTATAGAATAATTCTATATAAAACAAAACTGCTGCATTTAACATCAAAATTTAAATAGTTTGATGTTTAAGAATAATTTATGCAGTTTTATATTATTTGTTTGACAGAATTAAAAGAGTAGTTTCATGTTTATTCTTGTATTGTTCAACTGATCAAGGTTGATATGGGATTTAGAAAATAATTTGTAATAATAAGTAATGCCAATACTTTTTAGAGAGAGTAATTAGTATCATAATCTAATTACACTGTTGAAGATGTCATTAGTAGCTAGTAATTAATTAACTTTTTAGAGTATCCCAACACTGTTTATGTAGTAATAACCACCTGGTGCTTATATAGTCCTGAATTCATATTAAGACCTAAAACTTATAATAACTTAATTGGTTAAGCAAATAAGAGTAGATTATAATTTATATATTCTTAGTTCACAAATATTAAATATTGAAGGCTGTAGTATTATATTTGTTAATAACATTTCACTTTTGCATATTAAAAAAAAAATAATAGTAGGCTATTTTAGAAATGTCATTTATTTGTTGATGGAATTAAAATGAAAAGCCAACACCCCATTTGTTTTTTAGTTAGCTTTGTTAAACCCCATTAAGAATCATTTAGTGGACTAACAGAGGAATAAAAGGGAAGTCCCTCATCCCACTGTCAGTTTGCACAGGATGTCAGCTGCAGCCAATTTCCCCCAAACTGAGATGTGACTTATCACTTGCTGAGAGAGCCGAGGCTTTGATCAGCGAGCCAGGGGTCCCTCAGAAGCTCAGTAACTTATTATGATGTCAAATAGAAGAAAAGCTTTTCTTAGTTGAGTGCTTTGATTCTCCAAAGGTATTTGTGATTTAGTGATAATCTTTTTTTGCTTAGTACAATGTTGGTGGAATAAATTGCACTCAGATGCCAGTAGGGAGTATAAAGTATAATCCCTGTCTTCCATAATGCTGTAATATGGTTTCCGGGACGAGTTCGTGAACTCTGGCCCAAAGCTGATCTCTCTAGTGATAAAAGAGGAGACTCTTAAGTACAGATAATATTATCTAACTAAAACTGATTTGAATATACGGTGAGATTTTTTTTTCTTTTAAAAAGAAGTCTTGCTCACCAGGGCTGCATTTATTTGATCAAAAATACAATAAAATAGTAATATTTTGAAATTATTACTATTTAAGATAACTGTTTTATATTTTAATGTTTAAAATTATTCCTGTGATGACAAAGCGAAATTTTCAGCATCATTACGTCAGCCTTCAGTGTCACATGATCCTTCAGAAACCAATGTAATTTGCACAAATATATATTTTTATTCTTTGAGTAGAAAGTTCAAAAGAACAGCATTTATTTGAAATAGAAATATTTTTAGATAATGATAAAAAAAAATGATTAAAAAAGGGGAAAAAATCATTATAATCATTATAAATGTCCTTCTTACACGTCATTTTTTATCAATTTAATGCATCCTTGCTGAATTAAAGATTTTAATTTCTTTCACAGAAAAATCTTACTGACCTCAAACTATTGAATGGAATTGTTGTTGTTGTTTTTATTTTGTTCATATTATTTTTCCTTAAGAAAGACAAACATAATAGTGATAAAAGCCAAAATATTAAATAAAATGGATGAATATTTATTGAGTAATCTACTGTTTTGTAGAGGGGGTCAAAATGTCAAAAAAAAAAAAAAAAATTCTCAGTATGTCTCCATGAGTAAATTGTTAAATTGTACACATTTCAATGGTCAAAAACCAAATATGGCTTGGTTACAAACATTTTTCCAAATATCTTCCTTTGTGTTCAGCAGAACAAAGAAATGTATACAGGTTTGGAACTTGAGGGTGTGATTATTGATTGATTATTCCCAGAGATATGGGGATCTCAATGTGGCTCCATGTGCAAATTGTTGAACTTCACCCACTTTCAATTGTCAAAAACCAAATGGGGGTGACTTTTCAAAACAGCTGATACTTATTGTATTTAAAGAGGAATGTCTGTCTGAAGAACAAGAAAGAAAGAAACAAAACAGAATTTACTAATAGTCCTACCAATCGCTGTACAAATAAAATAATGATGCTGCCATCTTTCTAAAGTCATTTTCTCCCTCCTAAAATTCAGCTTTAAATTTTAGGTGAAAATTTTTGCGCTCCCCGATCCCCTTCTACAAAATAGTGGTTTACTCAATAAATATTCATCCATGGCATTTATTATTTTGGCTTTCGTCACCATTTATGTTTGTCTTTCTTCAGAAAAAAATATTAACAAAATTAAAAATTTGAGCCAGGGACCTTTGGTTGAGTTGACAGGGAATGATCCAACTGTATTGCTATTAATAATATTAAATAGATTTCTTTCTTTCTTTCAGTTGGCTGTTTAGGATCTGTCCAGTTTCTGTCCACTTCATGTGGTGCTCCAGGTCATCATGGGCAAAACCCATCAGAAAGGTCAAAACTGCTTTGTCTGCTGTTAGTCCCTTTTCATAATGAAGTAACTTATTTGTTATTATTCTCTACTTTTTTTGATTGACTGTCTTTTTAATTGCAGACAAAAAATACAGTAATAAGGAAAAGTCAGGGAGGAATAATGAGGATTCACTCCCTTCACAAAAGCTCACTGGTACAGCCTTCTCTTTCTCTATTAATCTGTAAAGAAACAAAAACATGTACTGTTTACTCTATCCCCTATTTCCTGATGTACATTTGACTCCCCTGCCCATTCCTCAGAGCTGTTCAGCTGGGAAACATACTTGAGAGAGACTTCAGCCTGTCCTGCTTCCCCCAGCTGTTTCAGACAGGTAAGTCTCTTCATGATGCTGCTTTTCTGCCAATATTATCATTTAAATTCCAATTAAATTTCTGATTTTGAATCGAGACAGCAAACAGGATGAAGAATTTGAATTCAATCAAGAAATATTTCCTAAACACCAAATTAGCATATTAGAATAATTTCTGAAGGATCACATGACACTGACTGACCCTACGACCCCTATATATATGTGTGTGTGTGTGTGTGTATACATATATATATATATATATATATATATATATATCTGTATATGTGTATGTTTGTATGTGTGATATACATATCAGACGCACACACACACATATATATATATATATATATTATGTGTGTGTGTGTGTGTGTATTATATGCCATTATTCATATATTATTCACAGTATTTCATTAACATTTCATGGTAATGTTTTCTCTCTCTCTCTCTCTCTCTCCAGTCCAGAATCCCTCCCAGTAATGATTTTAAAGTAGGAATGAAAGTGGAGGCTTGTGACCCGAGGAATTCCACCTCTGTTTGCATCGCCACGGTGATGGGGTTAATGGGTGTGCGTCTGCGGCTCAGACTGGATGGCAGTGACAACACCAATGACTTCTGGCGATTGGTTGACTCCTCTGACATTCAGCCTATCGGCACGTGTGAGAAGAGTGGCGACATGTTGCAGCCACCACTGGGTAAATTCTGCACTGAAGCATTCTGGGATATAAAACGGCAAAATAAGATGCATTACATAAAAATCAAACATTGTTTTCTAACTAAAATAATATAAACACAAAGCTAAAATATTAGTGTTCAGAATATTAATGTAAAGATTCAACAAAATACAGTTTAGGTCTGAATAAATTAGTTTTGAGATCAAATTGTTGTCAATTTTAAGTGTTTTGTGGAAAACAGAGATGCCGTGTTATAGTATCATTATTATGATGTCATGTTTAAGAAAAAAAAAAAGCCAAGTTGATAAGAATCTAGTAATATTTTCTTCTTTAAAGAGGTCCTTGATTATGATTTCACTTTTTTAACTTTAGTTAGTGTGTAATGTTGCTGTTTGAGCATAAACAACATCTGCAAAGTTACGACGCTTAAAGTTCAATGCAAAGGGAGAGATTTTCTTTTACAGAAATCGCTTTTTAAGGACTACAACAAATGGCTGGTAGGGACTACAACAAGTTTCTGCCCGGGTTGGTGACATCACAAACCCCAAAATTTACATAAACCCTGCCCCTGGGAACACGCAACAAAGGGGGCAACCATGTTGGGCTGCTTTAGAGAAGAGGAAGAGTTGTTGTAGTAGAGTGTTGTTACCATGCTGTCATCAGTGTCTGAATTGAACAATGTAAGGCTGAACACCGTTACTGACAATCGTCATTTTGGCTGTGTGAGATTTTCCAGCTTTGTTGTTGTTGAGCAAGCGAAGCGCAAGCTGTTAAAGCTCCGGCCTCTTCTGTAAAGCGGCAGGGAGCAGCAGCTCATTTACATTTAAAGGGACACACAAAAATAGCATGTTTTTGCTCACACTCAAATGGGGCAAATTTGACAAGCTATAATAAATGATCTGTGGGGTATTTTGAGCTGAAACTTCACAGACACATTCTGGGGACACTAGAGACTTTTATTACATCTTGTGAAAAGGGGCATAATAGGTACCCTTTAAATAAAGCACAATAATGATTTGAAAGTGAACTTTTGTCAATATGTTTATATTCCATTCTGTTCATAATCTATTGCCTGTTTATACCCATATTCAGGGTTCAGAATGAATGCTTCTTCATGGCCCATGTTCCTCCTAAAAACATTAAGTGGGGCAGAGATTGCTCCAGCCTCAGCCTTTAAAAAGGTAATTGCTTTAAACGGCAAACCATGTTAACAAGTTTTTCATGGATCTATGAATAAAGCTTTGGAAGAAACGGAAAGTGGAGAGTTTGTTGCACAACACAAATTTGAATAATGTAACAAACCTTTCAACTGTTTAGAGCTTAGCATAAACATTGCTTTTTAAAAAATGAAAAATATATATATATTTCTCATATTTTGAGGAATCAAAATTAATTTGCTATATACCATATTTCAAAATTAAATTTGTATATGAATTATCTGTTGCCTGTGAATGCCTCAGGAGCCGTCTAAACCCACTGAAAACTACTTCAAACCTGGTATGAAACTGGAGGCAGTGGACCGAAAAAATCCCTACCTCATCTGTCCGGCTACCATTGGAGAAGTGAGAGGGGACAAGATATTCATCATGTTTGATGGCTGGAGAGGAGCGTTTGATTACTGGTGCCTGTATGACTCCAGGGACATCTTCCCTGTGGGCTGGTGTCAGCTAACCAACCACAGTCTGCAACCTCCTGGCAACTGCTGTGAGTACAGTGTCTGACCACTAGGGGTCACTACAGTTTTGTTTTGTTTTTTTCTTCAGCATGTACAGAGAAATGTCATTACCTCATGTTATTTGGGAGATGTATTGGGGTGGGGGTGATGTGATCAAACAAGAGAGAGAGAAACCACCTTTCTTTCTCTATAAACTTTGAAGAAGTCTGTATTCAAATATTTAGCGTCTTCAAGTCCAAGTGAACAGTGACTTTGACTGGTCCAGTTGACACAATTTTGCAGTTGTTTGCTTGCTGATGAAATATTTATAATATAATATATAACAAGTTAACCAAGGTGAAATTGTTTAATTTGATAACTTAATAATTGTTTACAAAATGAAAATAGACTTTTTTTTTTTCTTTTTTTTTTAAGATTTCTTTGTATGGTAAGTTTTTGTAACAGCTTCCTTTTATGTTTTTAATCCTTTTTTCAGCAATTTCTTACTAAAAAAAATAGTTGTTTAGTGTTTATTATTAAGAGATATGCTATATTTTTTATATATTTTATAAATATACATTTTATATACATTTTATAAACAAAAATATATATGCGCTGTAAAAAATATTCCGTAGTTTTTACAAAATAATTTTGGCAGCTGTGGTTGCCAGAATAATTTTGTAAAAAATACAGAAAAACTGTAAACACATTTACAGAACAAACTGTAAATTTTACAGTAAAAAACTGTAATTTACAAACAAGAAAATTTGAATGTAAACCAGTAAATTCAACAATGCACACTACTACTAAAATCAGTTTTGTACCTTTGACATATACTGACAACCACCATAATAACCACCAAATGGCTTTTCCATGAGCTGATGTATACTAATATAAAGAAGGTGCAAAGAGTCATTCATGCAAACACAAAACACCATCACGGTAACACACAACACTTAAATAATGCAGTAAACATTCATTAAACAACAGAAGATGTAACATAAAACCCTAATGTACATAACTGATAACAAAAACTATTAAGAAATATGATTTTTTTTTAAACAAAATACTTTCAAATGTGGAGTGTCACACAGGGAATTGTGGGAATATCAGTTACAGTTTTTGACTGTAAACTATACATTGATTTGTTCTTTTTTAATTCTAAAAATGGTCAAATTTACAGCATTTTTCTGTGAAAATTACATAAAATGTCTGGTAAGAGCTTTTACAGTTTTCCCTGTATATAGTACGGGAACTTACTGTTAACCTATTTACAAATAGGTTTTTACAATATTTTACTGTTAAAATCACATTCATTTTTTACAGTGTGCATGTGTGTGTATGTATATATATATATATATATATATACATGTATTTGTGAGCAGCAAGCAGTCACACTGCAGACACTTAATTCTTCTTGACAGCAACTTTTACTTAACATGCGTACTTTGCTGGACTACACATATCATTTCCTGATGTGTCGTAAATCTGGGATGTGATGGTTTATCGCTGTCTGTTGGTGCTGTTCAAATGTTTAACCCGTGCTTAAGCAGTTTGTGTGGCTCTGGCAGAATAATTAATGTGAAGTGAATGAAAATTGACTTCTTGATGGATGGTGGTAGTTACGTGTCTCCTATCAGTTCTTCCTCCTCTGAATACTTTCGAGGCATGTTTACTGCTCTCTTCCTGCTTTTACCAGAGCGGACACAACCAGACAGAAAGGATATTGGGTGTTGGGAGAAGTTTCCCATTTATATAAGGTTCTTTTAGAATGAAGTAGAGCTGCACAGTTCTGGAGAAACAGAATCTGTGGTCCTTTTTTCCCATTCTTGTACAAAAGCTGTTGTTTCACATATGTCCTGATGCACTGAATTGAGAAACTGTGTGAGATAGCCAGGGATTTTGGAGAATACATTGAGTTTGATATAGTTCATTCTAGTATTTATTTGTTTGTTTTGTTTGAAAGGCATTTTGGAATATTTCTCCATTAAGATACTGGTTGAAATAAATATGGCCAAAATAAAGTGATTGTGTCTTTGAGACTCAACATAGTTTGAATTTTCTCACAGCCATCAGTTGGCTTTTCATTTGGAACTGTAGTAAATTATTGACAGACTGATTACAATTCACTGCACAAGTTTTACTGAAAATGCTTGGATCAATCCATGACTCAGCAGTCTGAATGGTTTATTCAACAAAAGACTCCTGCTTTCAAATTGCTCCTCTTTGACACCAAAATTTTTTTTTTTTTTTGAGTGCTAAATTTAGTAAGACCGCATAGGCTCATTTTATATATAAATATGAAAAAGCAAATGGTTAAAATAAATTCTGATGACATTTTGTGAGCTTTGAATGGAGGCATGAATGCGGGAACTGAGTTTATATTTTCCTTTGTGTGTGATTTGTCTTCATTTGCCTTGCATATATCATTAGTGTATATCACCTTTCTAATGAGCAATAGAACGTGAAAAAAACATGTCTGCTGGTGTTTGAAGGATGTCTTTTTTTTTTTTTTGTATTTCTAGTTTTTCTTGTTGGGTTTTACCTCGGGCACAGAGCACACTGTGTGTTTGCAGATGTGCATATATTAATAATGTAGCAAAGAACAACAGTAATAAGTGGACACAAGACAAAGGATTAGCTTGTGGTTCATATCTTTTGCAGTTAGTTACAGATAAATTAAGCATTTAATTACTTTTAAAAAGAAACGTGTTCTCAGTTTTCCTGTAATCTGAGAAGATGTTGGAATATCTGGAGTGTGCTAGAAAACATGTTCTGAGAGTTTGTTTTGTTTCAGGTCGCCAGTTCAATTCATGTTTCTCATGTACTATTACGAAAGAGCTCAAAGATTCAGCCTCTGGCTATGCCACATAGGAAGCACATTTATAACAGCGTTTAAGAAAAAATTGTCTGTCACATCTTATTTTTTTCCCCATCTCAGATGAGAATTTGATACAATATTGATTTAAAAAAAAAAAAAAAAAGTTTTTTAAATTCTTTGGATTGAATTATTCATTTAAAAAGCAACAATCAGCCTTTTTACTAATGTGCAAAACAAACTTTAATGGCTGAATTTAATAATTCTTTATACCTTTATATGTTTATATGATTTTAATTCTATTGTTTCCTGGAAAATTGCTTTTTAAATAATAATAAAATGCTTTTGTCCAGAGCCTAAAACAATAATCCTTTACAAATTATGATTATGTGGCATGCTTTGCCTAAATTACCTTCTTCATGCCTAATTTTAAGTTATTTTAGAGGTGTTTATTAGCACTAAATATATGCATTCACCTCTGCTCTTGTTCCCACACCTAAAGTGAGAACAACAGGGCAGGTTTTCTTAATGAGTGTTGGTGCTTTCACACATCTCACACATTTAAGTGGCTTAATGCATTTAAAATAAATGTGTGAGACAAAGCAGACAAATCCAATTTGCTCTATAGGCCTGTTTGTGTATTTGTAATAATTTCCACTATACACTTACCTTACTATACAGGTTTGTTTGGCTTTCTGAACGGGGTTTAGGATTACGTCTGATACCAGATTGAGACGTGGGTACCAGACTATACCCACCGAGTGTTTAAGAAAACACATAAATGTTTCCAGCAGGAGCATCATTCATGCCTCTCTGGACCCGTTTGCTTCAAACTGGGCGCTCTCAATCTGATCTTCATTAACCTTTTACCCCCTTCAGCCCTAAAAGCCTGGGAGGAGCTTTGAAATGGCAGGAGACTGATTAGTATGGGATGTTGAATTTAAATGTGATAGTTTGTCAGAGTTAACAACAAACCCTTTTGTGCCCGATTTAAATAACATTTTAAAACTTTGACAGTGATTTTTTTGTACATGTGGTTTTAAAAAATATATATTATTGGTAGTAGTTGTAGCAGTAGTAGTTGTAATAGTAATTATAATAATAATAATAATAAAAGAAATTTTACATCAAAATGTAGACTAAATCTTAAGTTTAAATCTTAAAGAAAAATACTATTACTACTACTACTAATTGTTGTTATTATTATTATTAGTTTTAACATTTTAACATTTAGTCTACATTTTGATGTAACATATAAATCATTACTTAATACTCATAATTATAAATAATAATTATAAAAATAATGATAATTATTATTATAAAATATTTTTTATAAATGTTAAATCAGCATGTAGACTAAATCTTAAAAATCTTAATCTTAAAGACAAATAATATTTTTTTGATTTAATAAAATACAAAAAAGCTCTTCTTTGATTTAAATATTAAATATTTTATTGTATTTTAATATTAATGTTATTTGGCGCCCAGTTGAGGACTGTCAACACTGGCTGATAACATGAATACCCCGCCCCCCCACCATCTCCCTTCTCCTGCTCCCCCGCCTCCTCCTCCACTCCTCGTCCCCGCCTCCATATTAATCAGATATTGCCCGATCAGGGCTCCACCGGCACAGGCTTTGTCATGCGCTTCTGCCGCTGCCGCTGCTGTTCAAACCGGGTGCGAAAGTGAGCGCGAGATCCGGTTGTTATATTGCTTTAAAACCAGACCTTCTCAACCAAGGAAAAGATTTACACCGGATTCGTTGGAGCACAACGCGGATATAGTTGAAAGTTGGCGTTTTGGTGAGTTCCTCTGGCATATTCCGAGGCTTTTGTCTCTGATGTCTGTTGCTTTGTTTTAGTGGCTTGTGCATTTAGGTCACATGAGTTTAAATTGAGTGTATTTTTGCAAAGGTTTCTTTCCTGTTGCATTCAGTTATGCTCTTCCTCTTGTAGTGGACTAACACTTTAATTTCTCTATTTATGAAAAGCATTCATTGAGCTAAAAGATTATGGCAAGCCGTTTTGATATTTATTTCGTTAAACGTAGTATTTGTTTATTTACAAGTAATACAGTAGTGACTAGTGACTTTTTCAAATTTACTAGTAACTATTAATTAGGTATGTGTACTTATTCAAATAGTAATTAGTATCTATTCAGTTAGTCATTATGAATTTTTATACTTTGAATGCTTGTACACACTTGCAACTTGCTTTTATTGCTGTATGCAGTGACTAGTCAGAATGGCTGCTACATGGTTTAGTTAAATCTTACTGAATAGATATCAGCAACAATTGGAATACAGTCTGACAACTCTAGTCTGAAATTAATAGTGAATATCTGAACCACTGATCACTATGGAATTCCATAGGAAAAATCTGTAGCAGCAATGAAGGAATAGTTAGTTGTCGATATACCAGCAAGGGAATAAATATTAGCATGCAGTAAATAATTATTAGTGACCAGTTGAGTAGATGATTATCACTGATGAATTAATTACTAAGATGCTAGTGACTATTGGACTACTTACTAGTAACATAAAATGGATAGGATTAAATGATAAAATGGCTTGCCATAAAAAGAGCCCTCAAATCCCCTTTGAAAAAAAGGTAGATTAAATTGTATATGTATGCGGTCAATTATAAGGTGATCTATTGATAATTTGACTAAAAGGTTTTTTTGTAAATTTCTGTTTTGTGCTATGCTGAATTTACTTCTCACTTTGATTTAGCAAGATAATAAATATATATGCATCAGGTATATTGAACTGATAAGCTATAACTTTCAGCAGAATGGAGAACTAGTAGAATTACAGAGGAATGATGATTTTTTTTTTTTTTTTTTTTTTTTTTTTTTTTTTGGTACAGAAGCTGTACATATACTTTAAACCTTTAGTTGAACCGTTGTAGCTGTTTTGACTTCAGCTCTTTAACAGATTGCATTGTTTCATTAAATTGCCTGGGGCTCAGGGAACCCTATATCTTCTTTTACCACACACATATGCATGCGCACAGACACACACACACACATACACACTCTTTTTCGGCGTTACTCCCCCACAACATGTGGTTCTAGTTCCTGCTGAGCTGAAGCCGCCGTCAGCCGTAGACAGATTGCCCGGGTTTTCGGGTCTTGTGTGGGGCGAAATGTAAATATTGTGGAAGAGATGGAGTAATTAGACTGGTTTTGCCCAGACACTTTTGTTCCACATCAGTCGCAACCTCTCCCGTGACCAGACGGCCAGAAGGGTGTATGTCTGTGCACTGGGAGTCAACTTGGAGGTCACTGGGTCACGCTGCAGCAGACCGTAGAGAGGTCATTTTTCTTGGTGATCCAGCCACTGAGTTCAAAATACTTTCGGTGATTAGGTAAAGTTTGTTTTTACATTGTCCGTGACCAAGCTACTAAAAGTGTTTGCTTCTGTTTTGCATGCCCATTGTGCATATGTGCAGTTAATAAGCTTGATTCCTCACGTGCCTACTTATATTCATAGAATATTTGAATGAGAATTGCCCACTTCCTGACCTTCAAATGAAAGAAAACACTTGTCCATTCCTCACACGATTTTGTCCACTCCTCATTAAACGTCTGTGTGGCTTAGGCTTCATTTCTCTTCCCGTTTCCCTCTCGAGGCCCAGGAGAGCAGCTGCACGTAGGACTCTGTGAAAGCTCCCAGATGTACTTAGCAAAGCCGGCTTCTGCTGACCGCCCGTTAGCCGTCTTGTAATATGAGAAGTTTATCTGATCTTAGAGATGGTCCATACAGAAGCAATAATAGGGGGATTTGGTGGCATTGGTCTAAAGCAGGTGTGTATGTGTTGTGGGTTTTCACTCCAGTGTTTGATACTTTAAAAGCGTCGACTTGAGCTTGTGTGTTACATCTTCGTTGATGCTGAGCTGCAGATATTCATTGTGGGTTTTTGAGAGGACTGAAAAGAATTTGTGGACATTTAGATTATTTGGTTTGCAAGGCAGAGTGTGTGCAGATAACAAACTCGCAAACTTATAACTCAGAGCACTGTCTACTATCTTTATTTTTTTCTGTCGTTTCTTGTACATCTGCTTGGCAAATCACTTTTTTAACAGATTTATTTATTTATTTATTTATTTTTAAATTCAGTAAATTACAGATGCCGCCTTTTAACACTCATGCATTACTAAATATGAAACGCTTTAATGATGTAGGATGCTTCAAACGAAAGCCATAAGGTGTTCTTTTAAATGAGACCATAAAGTAGGCACTGCATTTTAAACCAGCAACAAAATGAATAATGCATTAACTTGCCTGCTCAGAAATATTCATAGAAAATTGTTTGTTGCTCTATGCAAGATAAAATTGACTTAGATTCAGTTCCTTCCATAGCCCTTACATACTCGTCACATCTTGTCCCACAGCGTAATAACACACTCATCCAGGTGGAGAAGGGGGTTATTCTTTCTCCCTATAATGAGGATTACCTGTTGGCCACAGAAAAGAGGCCTTTGACCAGAAAGCCAGTGGGGGGAGGCCCACAAAACAATAGGGTGCTGAAAAACACATGCCTCCCGTGGGGCACAATGGCCAGCTGAAACAGTCTCTCCTCACTCGTTCTTAAAGGGGATCCCTAGACAACTAAATTTTTTTGCTCCCCGTTTTTAAACAGCCGCTTTCATGGCTGTAATGTGATGCTTCTAATATGCAAAATGGCCTTTGAGGAAGAGAATTCAGCAGTATGAAGAAGCGGTCAAATTCAAAAGGAAAAGGTCAAAGTTTGTGGCTTGCCTCATTCAAAATGCAAAAGAAGTGACTTTTTTTTTTTTTCTCATTCTGTGTGTATAGTCTTTATTTTTTATTTTATTATTTTACTGTCTTTGGATTTTTATAAATAAAGTATGAATGCCTGTGAGTTGGGAGGTGGGGGTTGTCTTATTTTTGCATTCATTGCATATTATGTGATAGCTAATGGGATGATGCTTTGTAAGACACAGATGGGTGAAATTATTGCAGTAAGAGCTTGAATGTCAGTATAAATCATCAATCTGCTACATTGTAGTAACCAGTTGAATGATGCTATGCTAGTGATGAATAACCAGTTGATTTTAGTAGTATGATTGAAACCATAACCATGTTCAAAATACTTTCTCTTAAAAAGTACTATGGTGGGTCTATGGTACAGTGATGGAATTGTAATACTTTAATATATACTATAGTACACTATGATAACCATATTCATATACTATGCATGGTATTTATTTACATTATACTAAAAAAAAAAAAAAAAAAAAACACTTTCAGGGATTTTTTTTTTATGTCCAAAAAATGCTGTTATACCATGGAATGTAATAATCAAATTAATTGATATTTTACGGTTGTTATAATTAGATTAATATTTTTAATTAGCATAATGTTATTTGATTTGTATAATATTATAATACTTCAAATAACCTTTTTTTTTTTTTTTTTTCTCCCTCACCTTTAGTCAATTTCCCGAAGACTCTTATTCCAGCATTGGGCCAGTCCAGTCATTCTTGGCGCCCCATGCAGTCCCCGTACCGCTTGCCGCACCCTCTGCCCCCTCTGCCAGTGCGTAAGGGGGTACGAGGGCGGAGACCAAAGAGCCAGACCATCGCAATGCTGAAAGCAGCAGCCGAGGCTGCAGCAGCTGCAGCCGCCACGTCACCGAACGGCCAAACGCAGTTGAACGTAGCCAAGAGTCCCATGAGCTCACAGCTCATGCCCAAACCATATAAAAAGAGAGGACCCAAACCCGGCAGCAAGGTACAACTGCTTTTTTTTTTTTTTTTTTTTTTTTTTTTTTTTGTGTGTGTGGTCGGATGGGTCAGTTAATAGGTTTAACTGGAGATTGATTGTTTATTTATTTTGATATTTACAGTTACAATCTTAAAGGGATAGTTCATCCAAAAATGAAAAATTGTCATTAACAAGTGTTTTTATATATATATAGTATTATTAATTGAAATAATGCTGAAATAAAATACAATATACATTCAAACCAAAAATTTATTCAGACACCTTCAGCATTTCATTCATTAATACAGTTTATTCACTATAGTTAAAAAAAAAAATGGTAATAAAATATGACAAGATCTCAGAGTTAAACTGTGTCAGGAAAAAAAAAAAATCTTAATTATGTCAGATAACACTTAAGCAAAACATGGTCAGGTTAAAGTGTCTGAATAATTTTTGGTTCCAAATTTTTGGAAAACACTAGAAGATTATAAAACTTAAATGAAAATTTAGAAATGTTGCAACTAACTGAAAAAAAAAAAAAAAGTTTATAAACTACTATTATAAATAGTAGTACTAAAATTACCACAACTAAAACTGAAAGAAATTATTAGGTAAATAAAATATTTTTAAAATATTAAAAAAGCACACAATAAATGAAAACTGAAAATATAAAAATAAAAGCTCATTTAAAATATTTGCACATACTAAAATAACTGTCATTAACTCGTATTTAAACCTGTATGATTTTTCTTTTTTCTTAGAAACACAATTATATATGTTGTTGTTGTTTATTTATTTTTGTATTAAATCTGATGTAATTAGTAGCCAACAAAATGGGTTTTTTAATGTTATACAAAAATGAAGAAGGTGAAAAAAGAAAGAGAATCACCCTGGTAACTGATCATTATGCAGCTTTTGTTTGATTTGAGGGTGGGTCATATGTCATGAGTGATTATCTAAATTAAACATTAACACATCTTCTATAATCCTTCCCCATGAATGGTACGTTAAACATGCTGGAGTCACAATCAAGATAAGGCCTTTGTAGTCTTCTGCCATTGTTTTGAGATTTAGAAAATGGACAAACGATAGTGGGGTTGTTTTGTGAGTGTGTATTGTGTGTTTTTTTTTTTTTTTTTTGTCTCATTCTTTGTCTTCTGCCTTTACAGAGGAAACCAAAGGTTCCTCATTCACTTTCAAGCCCCACGTTGTCTTCCTCAGTGTCAGATGGGAGACTGTCTAGTCTACAGACAACAAGAGACTCAGGAGTTGTGTCCACAGGTAGGCTTTTATCTTACTGCTTTTCAATATGGTAAAATGTAGTGTGGTCATGTACAAATTTATTTACAAAACTGTGGTTTTGTGAAATGCGGTTTACCAGGTTGAAGTAACACACTTTTTCCCAGACAAACCTCTGCATCTTAATTTTCTACCAGACATGGGCCATGTACTCCTCAATATTCTGATGGTTTTGCATTGTGTTGTTCGAGTCACCTGACAATCCACTCTCGCCTCTTCTAGTTTGTGTGTACGTGAATAAACATGGAAATTCAGGGCCACACCTGGATCGTAAGCTGTTGTTGCAGCTGCCTGATCATTTCGGGCCGGGCCCAGTGAACACGGTTCTCCAGCACTCGGTCCAAGCCTGCGTGGACTGTGCATTTCAGCCCAAAGATCTGTTCAGCTTCCTGCAGTCTCAGTCTGATGGTGGAGAAATAATCCGAGGTTGGTTTGGATCTGCTTCAGTTTGTGTGATCTGCATTTTATTTAAGGGTGATTCTTTGATTCAGAGAACTTGTCTGCCACTTCTTCTTTTATTTAGAATCAATACATTTAATTTTTAGAAATTTGGAGTTCATTTATTGCTAGCTAATTCTACGGTTTAGGTTTAGTCTAACATTTTCTCTGAAAATTGAAATATCACAATATAAAGTATCCACATCATCACACATTATATTACTGAAATCTACTTGACATGGCAATGACATGTGATGCATGTTTTAACTAAGATGAAACATAGTTTGAAGTCAGAAGTGCCCCAACTGGAAGAATCATCCACAATCTAAAGTGTTTTGAGAGCCAAATGGCATATTGCTTTACAATAAAGAAAAAGCATGGGTGTGTGATTGACCTGAAAAGAGAAGTGTGTGTGTGTGTGTGTGTGTGTGTGTGTGTGTGGCTGATGTCATCAGACTGCAAGTAATAAGGGATGACATCTGTGTGTAACCTGGTTTGGATCATTTGATTGGGGTGTCCCTAGGGGACGTATGTGTATGTGCGTCTATATTTGTGTGTGTGCAGGGGGTGGGGCCCACGCTAGGACTGTAGAGCCATCTGCTGCAACGCCATGGCCTCTTAATCGGCACCCATTTAGCCAGATCCCCCCCCCCCAAACAATTTATAAATGCTGTTTAGAAAATATAAGCATTTGGAGGGTTGGGACTAGAATTGTTTTTTATAGCACAAGTAATATTTATGAGAAGCATACTGAATTATACATGCATTCTGTGTGACATGTTTAAAAGTAATACTGTGTTTTTAATTTTGCACCAAATTTACTTTCATTCAGTTCGCTCTGAAGGAGGAATTCACTACGTCAAGCTCCCCACTGCCTCCAGTGCATCGTTTGTTCTGCGCTTTTTAGAAACTCTGTGTCACCATCTGCATTGTGATAACCTGTTCAGCAGCCAGCCGTTCAGTCCACTAAACACTAACACACACACACCATATGAAAGGAGCAAATCAGGTATGTGTGCATGTTTGTCTGTTATTGTTAAAACTGTAATACGTAAAATTTTTGCAGTAAAATATTCAAAAACCACTAGGCCATTGTTATATATTTTGTTCAGTTGAGTACTTATTGAGTACAATATCCCAAATGTTTCCAACTATTTGTAAATCGTGAGAAAATTGCTATTTTAACCAAGGATCCGGGACATGTGAGGGAGTCGCCTATCCATGGCATCATATCTGCGTTACCCTCGATTTCTAGTTTTATTTTGTAGAAACCATGGAAACACCAGATGCTTTAATATATACATGTTTTTAAACACAAGGGAACAACCATTTGGTTACATTTATAGACTAAAAACTAATTATTGTTATATTGCTCAACACGTTTAAAATAAATCTTGAGAATTTTTTTTTTTTTTTTTTTTTCGAGTACCATGCCTCAGAGACAAAACACTATTTTGTCAAGTAGCTAACATGGCATAATCAGATGCAGCATTATTTTTAGTAACAGTAATACAGAATTTTCTCTATCATACAGTACATTTTAAAATTAATTGCATGCCATTTACATGCATCTACACAAGCCATCCAGCATTTAATATGATATTCTTAAATCGATCTCGCTTACTGCTTACTGCAGTGTGCACAGCAGCCACAGAGAAAACACAGAGTAACGTTATAACATCATTTTCAACACACTCAAATGTATCTAATATGATAAACAGAGCTGTGTTGCCTCATACACTTGACCGGAAGCGGCGCCGGCGACTGGCATAATAAAAGTTCCGCTGCTTTCGAGGCATGCGTCGCGCTCGTCTCTTATTAGCGATCGCTCCAGTGGCCTCGTTCAGCTCCAACATCACTCTGTCTTGCTCTGCTTCGTACTACAGTAACGTTAACAATCTCATCCATGAACATGAATCGCCCTATCCCGATTCTTTTCCACCAGCTGTGAGGTGAAGACCACATGTGCCAAGATTCCGCACTCAATCTTGGCGTCATCAAGCTATGCCTTTGTTTTGAATAGGTGACCTCTAGCAGACAAAAAAAACTACATACATCATTTAACTGAAACCAAAACTATACAGTAATTTAAGTAAAGCTGAAATAAAATAAAATATAACTATTTAAAGAAAAATATAGACGTTGATTCTGTGCATACAGTCGGACAACGAATACAGTCAGTCACAGGCGATCCACACTCCAGAAGGGAAATGTTTGTGTAATCTCTCAACCAGTGTTTCAACTTTCAACCACAGAAAGACGTCAATAAAACATCTTCAGAATAATATCTCGCGTAGCATTACATTTACCACAGGCAAGTCATTTAGTGTCTACAGCATGTTAGTTCACTGGACGAATGGACGAACTCTAAAAGGGAACATTTCTCTAAATATATGCAATATATTAGTTTATATATTCATTATATTTACTTTACCTATTAGTAATATCTTAATTATTTAATGTTTTCATGACAAATTTATTTAAACATAAGTTATGACAGTAACTGTGCAAATGATTATATTTCAAAAATGAATTGGATTAATTTTATAATTATATTTAGAAGTTAATACAAAACCTGCCTTATTTGCAATTTGATGATTGGCTCTGTTGTTAATTGTAACCTTTACTATTATGAAGAGACAATAACTTTATTTGTCATGCACTTTGATCTTAAAAACTTTGCACTGACAAACAGCTATATTACACACTACATGAAAGGTAATATACGAAAAAGCATAACTGAGGCTTTATTTATTAATTTTACTAAATCTAGCTTGGTTTTTTTTTTTTTTTTTTTTTAAATCCTGTGGTCTTCCAGAAGTGATCTATATTTGCACTTTTCCTCTGTTGCAGTGAAAGAGGAGACATCAGAAGCTTTGTCAGTAGCGCGTGGTACCAGACGTTTCAACCGAGATTCAGCTGCCTACACCACTGCCCTGTCACCGAAACTACAAAGAACAGAAGCTCTGCCCTCAGACGGTACGATCCGTTCAGTGTTTTTGCTTGTTCATGTCTGTGAGTGAATGATATCGATTGAGTGTTCATGCCACACTAGCTGCAGCAGGTCTTGGCCAATTCTGATTGGGCGAACTTAAAGTGAATAGAGGACAGGGTTTTCTTTAGGTGCAGTTAGACGCCTCTTAGACGCCTGTTCATCTTATTAACCGCACAAAATAAAACTACTATTAATGCAGACTCCTAATTAAATCGTCCATATTGTAACTATTTAATTGTCTGAATTTAATTAGGTGAAAATATCCTGCCAGTTTGGGTTATTTTTTACTGCTGTGGGTGATTTTATAATTTGGGTGTTGTGTGTTCAGCTCTCATTAAATGTCTCGTAGATAAAGCTCATGGACACAACACTGGAAAATTAACTTTATCTTCCATTTGTGTTAGTAGCTTTATAAAATTGCTAGTAGTGTTCACAGAGTTTATTATTGTCCTCTAATAAACATGTGATGCTTGTTACTACTTGTTGCATCAGATTTCTATTCATGCAGAACACAGGAATCCTGTACTACATTTATTTTGGTGTGAGTTTGTGTTTGTTAAATACTGTAGGTGTGTAGACTTGTCGTCTTGAGCATGTAAGTAAAACCTTCTATAATCCTGTAATTGTTTATAAACTTCTAAAAGTGTGGACACAACTAGTCACTCTTTATTATGACTATTTTCCACATTAAGTTGGTAAAACTATGAAATGGAAGTACAGGATTTATATAGTGACCGATATTGTGACCAACTATCTTATATTTCAGCTTTATGAAAGCAGTGACAAGTAGCCACAGCTTCATTAAGTACATCCTTTTTAAATGGTATATTCATCCACTCAATTATGTAAAATTTGTCATGAAATTCATATATAGGTGCAATATTTCTCAAAACTAATTTTAAACATGTAGGCGTAGATATCCATAGATCATTTTACGAACATGTAACATGTTTCTATACAATTCTTTTGAACTTTCTATTCATCAGAGAATTTTTTTTCTGACTTTTCAATGTTTGATAATAAGATGTTTTTGAGCACCCAATTAGCATATTAGAATGATTTCTGAAGGATCACGTGATACTGAAGACTCACTGAAGTAATGATGCTGAAAATTAAATTTTGCCATCACAGAAATAAATTGCATTTTAAAATGTATTAAAATATAACACCAGTTATTTTAAATCGTAATTTCACAATATTTAAACTGTTTGATCAAATAAATGCAGCCATGGTGACCATAGGTCTTCTTTAAAAAAAATAAATAAATAATGACCTTTAAACTTTTGAATGGAAGTGTATACATGTATGTATTTCAAACCATATATTGCCAAATGATGACCTTAGGTATTAATTAAAACATAACATTTCACTTCACTCTTTTTCATGACAGAAACCATTGCCCATGCTGAAAATGGTGCCACCACAGAACAGCAGTTCTCAGAAGAGTCAATGGACTCTGCCTCCAATCCCGTCGCCCCCCGGCCCCCGGCAATACGGAGCACGTCTGAGTATCACCCCCCGACAGGAAGCAGCCCACACTACCCCTCTCACCCCCCACCCCTCCGCAGACTCTCCTCTAACCCCTCTGAGCTGGGGCCTGCACGCACACACAGACGAGTGGAAGGTAGGCTATGTAAGAACGCTTTGTTTAAACACCTTCTCACACACACACACACACACACTATTAATAACATGTAAGATTGCTTGTAAATGACCAGACTTGTTTATATTTATTTAAATAGCCCTAGTGCACTCAGATTTATAGGTAACACCTTGTACTCTTTCATAAAATATATACATGTGTGTGTATATTTATAAAGATTTATTTAATTCTAAACAGATCTTTATGCACAGTTAGAAATGACATGAAACTTTGAACTACGGATCTATATATACGCATTGATTTTAAGACTTGTTTAATTACTTATTTTAAATGGACTTAGTTCATTAAGATCTATATGTAATACTTAGTAATAACTCATTCATAATATTATCAGTCAGAATGAAACTGAAGTTGTGATAGTCTTTCATTCCTTATTGTGACGTATGTGAGTGAAATTGACTTCTCGAACAAAGAAAAAATGATGGTCAGGACTTTGGGAATTGATTGGATAATTATGGTTTGCTATTGCTGCGATCTCTTATTGACAGCTTGCTATTGTGATCTCGTGATTGACAGTTTGTCCAGCCCTCATACCAGTAAACGTCATCAGAGAAGGGATGTTGCTGCAAGAGGGAAGTAAAGTTATTTTAAATAAAGATTACAAGGGCACATGAATTTTTAAAATAATGATGTGCACAGATAAATCATTTATAATATAATATAATTTATAAAACATTTAGTTCCTGTCCTTGATTCTGATTGGTCAATAGCTGTGTTTTATTCACGATAAAACACTGCTATGACCGCTTCACCCAACGTTTCTGTGTATCACTACACAACACCCTTAGCAACCACTCTTAGCAATGTAAACTGTATGTTCTCCATTGATATTGTTCATTGAAGCTTACTGTATTATGTAGAAGTGTTGTGAGAAAAAGATTAAGCGAGTTTATTACCTGCATTCAGATTTAGCATTTTACTTCAAGTCAGTCCTATTTTTCATAATAAAAAAAAGTCTGATGCATTATCTTGTCCTTTTAACAGTTAAGGGGTTTTCCTATGACTGACAGCGCTAGTCAAAGCATTCTGTGTTCACAACAATTCAGTCTTTTCAATATAAAAGTCTTCACTACTGACTGACACACTCATAAAGACAGTCTTTGCTGCCATCTAATGGCGTAATAATGTAACTTCTGTTGCTGTTCACGGTCAGGGACTTTTTTTTCCCAGCGGAATGAAGGCTTTTTTAGTGAAAGTTTACTTCATGAAAATTGCAATGATACATATTTTTGGCTTTAATATTTGTGTTGTGTGGTTAACTGTTTTATAAAAGCAATAAGTGCCTAATAATAAGTGCTTCGCGTTAAGCCGTGACTTATTCTCGATACAGCACAGCCTCGAGTACCTTATTGCTTGCGTATAATATAAAAATAAATATACTGCAATTTTCCATAAATACAAATTGTAAATTTTGATTTCATGGTGACATTTATATAATGCTTACTAGATCATCATTTCATGCAGTTAAAAATATTTTATGAAAATGTGATCTACTAATCTGTATATAAGCTTACATGCTTTTGATGATTTATTAATGATAAATTTTAGTTACTAATTTCTTGAATCATTGAAAGTCTTTCAGGAGTTTTTGGGTTTTTTTACGTGTCTGTGCTTGTTGGCATTACTCTTGTGTTTGAGTCCTAAAAGCAAAACAGTTTCATTGTTCAACTCCCTCAGACTGCTTTCGGTCTGGCAGCTTGGCTTACGCGATCACCGTTGCTCTTCGGAGACTTGGATCTATTTCTATCGTGGGATAAACACCCATATCAGTTCCGCACAGAGTGCTTGTGTGAGGACCAGATGTATTTTCTCTAATCAAATGTCAAATGGCACAATAGGCTTTGATATGGATTAAAGCCTGTTAACGGCTCAGGGGGCCATATTTATTTAAATAGCATCTCCGAGTAGGAGTGATGTTTGGGGTTCAGTTTTATTTTCCATATTAAAGCAAATGAGAGCAGGACCGTCAAGGAGGCACTGATTCTAGACCAGAACTCCCATTCAGGAAAACATTCAGGAAATTCAGTGTTCAGTTTCCCAAAAAAATTATCATTATAGTCTTTTTTTTTTTTTTTTTTTTAACCTCTAGCATGAAATATTTTCACTTGTGGGCTATATTTGAAGCTAACATACTATTCTAAATGTTTCTGCTATATGTGAATAATATTGTAATAATAAAATCATAAACATTTCATGCCTTCACTAATCATTAGTTCAAAATTCAGGTATTAATAAATGATTATTCATGTATCCTTATTATTAAGTGTTACCCATTTTGTCATGCGAATGTATTTTGGTCCCCCTAGTGGCAATTATTATCATCCTACACCTTTTTTTTTTATTTTTTTTTATTTATCACCCATAACTAGGATTGTTAGTGTGCTATTGTTTTGCCATCTTATGGATGTTTGTTAACCTTAATCTTAATTTGTGTGTTTGCTAGCTGCTAGCTCAACTACTGGTCCTGATCATCAAGCAGCAGAGAAGGATCCCTCCAGAACATCCAATAAGTGTCCATCATCCTGGAGTATAGAGGAAGTGATGCAATTTGTGCGTGATGCCGATCCACAGGCGCTGGGCCCACACGCAGAGCTCTTCAGGAAACATGTGAGATGATTTCTTCTGTACTTTTTTTTTTTTTTCTTTTTTTTTAAGTTAAGACATGTTTGTGTAGCTTTTTCAGAACAAGGTTTATATGTTTTATATTATATAGTAGATATTATAAAGGATTGATTGTTTTCCACAGGAGATTGATGGCAAGGCCTTGATGCTTTTACGAAGTGACATGATCATGAAGTACATGGGGCTGAAATTGGGTCCTGCTCTCAAACTTTGCCATCACATTGAGAGACTCAAACAGGTGAAATAGTGTCTGGAACCTTCTGAGCAAAAACAGGATCCACTAGAGGGCAACGGAGGAAAACACGGGTCCACTCAATTTCAGGGTCAACACCAGAGACTTCAGTCAAGATTCGTGGATATTTATTACCCGTGACATGGATGGTCAAAGGTCTAACATGCTGACCAACTTCACCTGTACTCATTCCCGCTGGGAAAAAACTGACCAGCCAATTTTTTTTTTTTTTTTTTTTTTGTGGCAAAAACAAATGCAAATATGAACATCACCAGATTGACTTTTCAAAGCTGCCTGACTTTGCATGGACTTTGTGTGCAACCATTGTGTACAAGGATGTTTACAATGGCTCTCGTCTAGAAACAAATTCAGTGTAAAACTGCAGCTACAGATCTCAGTACCTCAGTGATGATGCTCTGCGTTTACAGACAATGGTGGAGAAAGCTGAATCCCAAAGGATTTCACTGTGTTTGTGTTGTGTCCGGTACTGTCTACACGCACAGACAGCTTGACAAATGTTCACTTTCCACTGTATTTTACTCTGTTTACGTCTGTTGAAGATGTATTTGAATATGAAGGGTTTTGGTGCCGGTTAATCAAATTTAATTGTTCACCATTTGGCATTGTTTATTTAATTGGACTTATTTTCATTCATATTTTTTTTTCTTTCTTTGACATTCAAATCAAAATAGTCATATTTCAAAATGTACTTGTTTCATAAAGTAATAGAAAAAAAATAAATTATTTTTAAGTGATATAAACCAAAAATGGTTTTGTTATGGTTTATGAAAAGGCACCAATTTCAGAAATTTTAAAAGCACAAACTTTTAGTTCTGACGGTTATTGAAGTTGTCATTACTATTGCTCTTTAACTCAAGATAATTACTCAGGACACTTGTACAATACATTTTCATTTATTCATATTTTGTTGTCATGATATTTTTCCCCTCTAAAAAACTGACTATATTAAATGTCCACACCAGCACTTCAGGTGACCCCCATGAAGGCGGACATAATGTCACATGGTCCTGAAATTTAGAGGTTTATCTGCATGGAGAATGAGAATGATGTACGGAGCATGCAGCAATTCCAGAAATGTATGTGGTTTTGTTTATGTGTGTATCATACAACTGTGTATTTAGTTCAGTATTCTATCATTCAGTGCATTTTTTTTCTTTTTTTTTTTTTTTTTTATAATTATTTAATAGGTAGAAACTGTTGCTTTTTTGAGCGCATTGTCTGTTTATATAATTGATAATGGATTTTGTGACTTTGGGAGATGGAGCCTTTTTGTTATGATACACATTTATATACATACATTTTAGCTCCTTTTTAGATACACTGTATTTACTTTGCTCTTATACTCAGGTTGAAATATTTTGTATTTACTTATTTGAACACTTTTCTACCATTTGAATAAATAATTTGCATTTATAAAGTTGTCATTTTCACAGTATTTTAAGAAAGGCATTACCTCATTAACCCCTTAAGCCCTGAGGGTATTTTCAGGCTTTTTTTTTTTTTTTTTTTTGATTGTTTTCCTGAGTGATATGCACAAAAATAATGACTCATAACTCCAAATCTCTAGTAAGGAGAGTCAAAAGGTTGGTATCATTTGAAAGAATTTTTTACATTTAAAAAAAAAAAATTACGTTTTAGAGTGATGACTCGGCACTTGTTAAGAGTTGTCCAGCCAGCGGGGGACTTCAGGTTTAAGGGGTTGAATATGCTATGCTTTGCTTAAAAGACCATTTAATTTGAGTTTAGATTTGCCATTTTCATAATATAAATAGCACGTTATTAATGAATGATATAATTAACCTCTGTTGCCTATTAAGACTTTGTATTGGCTGCTACAGATTTCAGATCAACTTTGAGAATCAGGAGCAGATGAGAAAATACTCTAACAGCATATATATCAGTTTTTAATGCTCTATATTATGACTACAGTTTATTATAACATGGTTGCCTTGTCCAAAAAAAAAAAAAAAAAAAAAAAAAAAAAAACAGGTTTTGAAATAGTCTGCAACACAAAAACTAGTTCTACATAGCATGTGCTTATTTTCGTCTACTTTCTGGCTAGAAAAGAAGCCAGATTCTCTTTCTTATATGTTTTCCCATACATTTTTTGTGACCCGTCCCTTTTGAAATGTACACTTCTCTGTAGTTTACTCTGTAGTGTAGCTCTGGATGATCTACTAGAGCCGTCCTGTGGCCCAATATCTTGGCTCCTGTCTGGTTTCATGGGTAAGTTTACCATGTAGTCCTGTGAGAAACCTCTTCGTTTGTCACAGAAAGGGGCAAGAACAGTCTCTGTGGGCGACACGAAGACTTTGACTGTTTGAGCTGAGTGCACAGTCCTGGCATTGTAGTCTTCACACTTTGAACCTGTGATGTTGTTTCCATTGCCTTCATGTATTGCCCCTTTGTATTGTGTGTTTTGTCCATTCATATCATCATGCCAACATCTACTATTTGAGCTTACCAAGGATAGATCCAGTGGTGAATTTGGAGAAGCAGATAACAGATGTTCCCGCTTGGTTTGGGTTGCTTTAAGTGAGAGGTCTAGCACCTCGTCCTGAGACTCTGTTGGGGTATGTGGAAATAAGGGGTAGGCCATGCTACTGGTACAGCAAGAGATTGTAGGTGAGGTCTGCATGCTTTTGTCAATCATATAACCAGTTCTGGAAGTTTTAATAAAAGCTTTTGAGTCTAAACTCTGATGGATTTGGATAGGGATTGGGATTGGTATGGGCACTGGCACTGGTAACGGGACCACAACTGGATAAGGTACCAACAAGGTTGCTGGAGGGATCAATGAGGTCATTGGTGTGCTAGTGGGATGAACAGTTTCATGTGGTAAGAAGTTTGAAGTTAAAGGGATTGGCTGGTCTGGACCAGTGAATTGATTCTCTGACAAAGCATAATTGGTCAGAGAAGGTTGTAGATCTTGCAAACATGTGGCAGTTCCAGGGTTTTGAAACATTGGTACATCTGTGTTGTAAACCCAAGCTTCTGGTTGACTCAAAAGCAGGTTTTCAAGCAAAGCACTTGTCTGAATATTGGGAAATGGACAAGAGTTTGAAGAAGGTGGAAGGTGGGAGTTCAAATGCCGATCCAGGACCATGGTTCTTGTACTTGAAGCAGGCACAATCAAGGGAGAAAACCCAACCTGGGGTGACAAACCCCCAGCTGACTGAAGGTGAACAGGCAGTACAACAAAACTGCAGCAAAGATGTGGCCAGTTCGAGAGCAAGATTCACTGAGTGTTCATCAGAAAGAATGAATTCAGGTGAGCTTTTTGTGGGTTGTTCTTTGGAATTGACTTATATAGTCTGATAGTCTGATCCATTGTCGATGTTGTGTTGGTCTGATGTTTCTTTACCTCTTTTATTTGAAGGTCCTCCATTGTAGACTCATAAGACCTGGAGTTTCCACTCAAAAGAGATGCCAAACTTCATAAAAGTCCTTGTGATTGAGCTCTATGTGTTTCTGGTAGGGAGAAAAGAGGTATCATCAAAACAATGTTTTTGCATTCCATGTCAATGGGTGACTTAAACAAGAGACTTGCAAATATAAACAGCAGAATTATTTATAGATTCTGCTGTTGATATACAAGAAATCTTAAGGACAACAAAGTCATTTGCTTTGTTGAGTGAAAAATGTTTCCAGGATATTGTCTCCGATAGTAAGTTACCCCGAGGACAAGCAGGACAGACAGTTAATCCATAATAAAAAGCAAATCCCTTTAGCACACACATACACAAAAAATTAAGAGCATAAACATTTCACGCAGCCATCTTACTGGTGTTTTTTTTTTACATACAGACAAAAAAAGTATATTATAAACTTGAGTTCGCGCATCAGGGAACAAATTTATTTTAAAAATATAAAACAATCTCTCACTGAAGCAATCAAATGTTTCCTGTAAAAGCTTCCAGGGGATTTTGGTATAGTTCATCCAAAAGCAAAAATGTTGTCATTTACTCTTTTTAAGTGGTTATTTACTGAGTTGAACTCAAGAACTGAGATGAGGATGACATGAGTAAATTATAATTTCTGTCTGAACTATCCCTTTAAATTCAGCTCTGTGAAAGAAAAGAAGAAAAAGAAAAAAAAAAGTTTTATGACAAAAAATTCTGTGCAACTGCAAGCCTGATGCATGTTATGTTGTTTCAACTTCCCATTTTCCATTTGGTGAACTAGTATACAGTTTCCACGGTGGAAAGAGGAACACGATCATTCCCTCTTCTCGAATGGTGTTTCCAGCAGAGGAGGTTAAGCCCAGGGTAATAGCCCATATGTAACTGTTTAGTGGCTGAGGAGCCTGCGGTGCATTTGTCTACTCAAATACATTCACACATATAAAATAGGAAACATCCCTAAATAATTTGGCCACTTTCCACTGCAGCATTAATGTAATACATAAATCAAGCTGATGATAGTTCAGATTACATTTTACTTTCCTAATAAATACATATTTTTGGTCTTGCTGCTATATGAGATATTTTCTTGTGGGAATGGTCAGAAACCACAGTTTGAACGCAGTCTATCTTGGCCTCGAGTGAATATATAGTCGACTTAAATTCGGACAAGAGGGCCTGGCGATGTTCGTCCGACAGCTTAACAATCCCTGCCATATTGAGCTCGCCGGAATTGCTTTTAGCGAGGTCCATTTTGTTTTCTTTTCTGCTTTGTTTACTCGATTTGGAGGTCATGTTAACGAAAGAGTATAAATTTCATCCACTTGGTCAGTCTGAAAATGAAATAAACATTCAAACGAAACAGTAAAATTCTGTTTTCATTCTAGTCAAACTAGCCTATGGGAAGTTAACATGAAGATGCAATATTTAATCCAAAAATTAAACATAATGTTCTTTTGTAATCATTAAAAATTACATTATTTTATATTTTTTATAATTATTATTAATACTTAATATTATTAATAGCACCGCAACTGAATCTATAGTGCGAAAGAGACAGTCGTCCACTTAAACAGTGTAGGCCTAGTCTGATTCCCAAGTAAATGACTTTAACGAGACAGCAATTTTTGTGAATCAAAAGTATACAGCGCATGGTTCGATTCCCGAACGAATGATTGTTTTGTTTAGTGAATCTCTTTTGAATAAACTTTCTTTAAAAATGTGCCTGTGAACTGCTATTCTTCAGAAATTTGCAAGTGAATAAAATAATGTAATGAAATTGTCATCCCATCTCTATTTGTGTAAACCTTTGGAAAATAAACACCATTAAAATGCTTGCCAAGAACTCTAAATAAACAAATTGGGATCTTAAGCAGGAAAATTACAATGTCATTCACTGGCTTTGGCAATGGTTAAACAATGGTTAAACTGTAGACCGAGACAGAACCTTATAAATGCCAAAACCATAAAAGAAAAAAACACAAACATTAAAAACATTCAATACAATAAGAGTAATACAATCCAGTTTAGTTAATTCTTTCACACATTCATAGGAATTAATGTGTGTGGGTCTTTATAGCTTAACATCGGGGAGAATTTATTGATGTTTTGGGAAAAATTTTAGCATCTGTTTCAAAAGCATTTAAAATGGTTCTGGGCAGTCAATATGTTTTGGGAAATTTAATCCACATAAGCGCTTGGTTAGCAATAATATAAATGAATAATATTGAGCAGATGTTAGAGCTGCTTTGGGTTAAATTGCAAAGAACAAATCTGCAAGATGAGAGGAGACAGGTCTTTCAAATGATCATGAAAAGTCTGTGCTTTGACAATTCTTTAAAGATCTGCAGTGGGATTTAATGCAATCATGCATCACATACGGTCAATGAAGAGAAATCCTTCTTTCATTTTTCAATTTTATAAAATAGGATATCAGTAGATAGTAGCTCAGAAAGGGCACAGAGACAAATGTCTTCTCAAACCTTCATTTAATCTAGTGAGAAGTTACATAAGCCAGATATGTTCAGTATCATGATCTAGATCTAGGTGAAAACCTCCAGTGAAAAATGTCTTTACAAATTAGCGTAACAATTTAAGTGAAATATGTACATACAAAAATGTACATGAATTTCAGAATGTCTTAGTATTTTAGTACTTCCAGGTTAAATAAATATATTTTTAAATATGTATCCATTCATTTTCTCTTAATTTCTTCATCTATAAAAATGGATGACTTTCAATCTGGCCTTCACAAGTTTATTAACCTAAACTTTACTTATTGAACAACATTTCAATCAACCAATCAGATTTGAGGGACAAGTTTACAGTTTATGTCAGGTTTAGGCTTGCGGCCAGGGTTAGATGCTTCTACATTGGTGTTATTCACCTATCATTTCTTTCTGATCTTAGGGAGAAGTTATGGGTGGGGTTAGGTTTAGGACTACATTTTCAGACAGGACTGTTGTTCCAGAATCACAATGTACAGTGATAGAGATGAAACCTTTTGACCTTGACTTTAAATTCTTGAGACACATTTCAGTGAAACTATCAAGTTTGTAAGGCAAGTTAAAGAGATAAAGTTAAATACATTTAATATGTCTTTAAAATGCTCTTTAAATCTAATTTACAATAATCTGTTAATTGTGAACAGAAACACTCTTACCTTTTTCAGAAGTTGGCAGTTCAGGTACTGTTTTAATCAATCCTATTGATGTTGTCAAATGAATTTAGTATAGCAAATCTCAATCACTGGATAAACAGCAGTCTTGCAGAAGAGTCGGCTCAGTCTGTCTGATAGCTGCAGATCTGTGAGAAAGCACCCTGATGTAGTGAATTAACTTTAGGACAGCCCCTTCTGTGCTGTTATATCATCTAAATGAACTCTTAGAAGAAGGTATTGTGCACATTATCGACTTGACTACCATTTCAAGTGACAGAATATACAAACTGAACATGAACTGAACTGTACCAATTTAATACACAGTGCAGTTTTAAACCGAGCTTTTTGAAGTTTCTTTTATTAAACTGGGGATCTCAGAGTGTCACTGGAACAAAGAGTTTGTCAGAAGTCATGGTGGTCTGTTGCCTCATGTCATCTCTGGTCTCCTGCCTCTGAAAGACCCATTGTCCCACATTCAGCCTCAAAGACTGCCATGACCTTCAACAATGCTGTACGCTAAACCTCAGGGGCCAGAGGGTCCACCTCTGACTAACAGCCTCCAGCCATATCTTGTCCGGTGCTTAATCACTTATCAATGGCTCTTGTCTAATCTCCTACAGAAAGTTCAAAAAGCCTCATGGATCATGAGGGCTTTGTTCACTTTGTCTCAGTGACATCTCACTCACATATGAATACAGTTCAGTTGTTAAGTTTTTTTTTTTTTTTTTTTTTTCTTTAATAATGTTATAACTAAAACTGACTGTGTGAACTAGCCTTAGTGCGTTCTTATGTTTGGATCTCATTACTGTTAGGCTACGTTCATACTGTCAGTCCAAATCCAATTATTTGTGTATCCGATTGGAATCTGATCTAAAATGATTGACTGTTCATATCGGCATTGGTTTCTATGGCAATGACATTGAGTTGGTAGGTATATGCCAAAAACAACAAGAACCGCAACATGAATGGCTTTGCCATACAGATGTTGTCTTATTTACATTACAACATGACAATTGTTTCCATCCACCTATTTTTATGTGCATTTTGGGATACTGCATAAAAAATGCTGATGGGAACTTCAAGATGCACAAAGAGTCTAAAAATGTGCATAAAAAACGCTCAAATGAGTTGGATAAATTTTTTTATGCAATGTGAAAACATATAAACATAAACTAAGATAGAAACACCCAGCTAACAGGGAACGTTCCCATAACTTTCACTAATGTTATGTAAAAGTTATGTAAATGCTATAAAAAAAAACAAAAACGTTCCTGATCCTCTGGAACAGTCTTATAATGTTTTCATAGTTAAAATACATTCTCGTAACATTGAGAGGAAACATTATTAGAGCAACATTGTTGGAACATTCTTATGATGTTATTTGTACTTGACTGATGTTCTCATAATGTTGAGAGAAAACGTTCTTAGGATAACATTCTCAGAACATCCTTTTACTGTTATTTGCTGAATTT
The DNA here is from genome assembly GCA_037101425.1 of Elopichthys bambusa. Classification (NCBI taxonomy): domain Eukaryota; kingdom Metazoa; phylum Chordata; class Actinopteri; order Cypriniformes; family Xenocyprididae; genus Elopichthys; species Elopichthys bambusa. The sequence continues at coordinate 19,688,708 of CM074452.1, read as the reverse complement.
TTTCATAATATTATCATAATACGTTTTGAGTACAACGTTCATGAAACGTCCTTACGATGTAATTTGTACTTAATGAATGTTCTCGTAATGTAGAGAGAAAACGTTGTGAGAACAACGTTCATGGAGCGTCCTTACAATGTTATTTTTACTTGATGAACATTCTCATAACATTGAGAGAAAACGTTCTTAGAACAACATTCTCGGAACGTCTTTATGATGTTATTTTTACTTGACTGATGTTCTCATAATGTTGATTGAAAACGTTCTCATAACAACGTTCTTGTAACGTCTTTGTGTTATTTTTACTTGACTGATGTTCTCATAATGTTGAGAGAAAACGTTCTTAGGATAACATTCTCAGAACATCCTTTTACTTTTATTATTTGCTGAATGTTTTCATAATGTTATCATAATACATTCTGAGTACAACGTTCATGAAACGTCCTTACGATGTAATTTGTACTTAATGAATGTTCTCGTAATGCAGAGAGAAAACGTTGTGAGAACAACGTTCATGGAACATCCTTACAATGTTATTTTTACTTGAACATTCTCATAGCATTGAAAGAAAACGTTCTTAGAACAACATTCTCGGAACGTCTTTATGATGTTGATAATATTTGCTAAATGTATTTTAGAATGGTTTAGTTGGAAGTTCATCTAACATTTTTTTTAATGTTTTTACTTGTTTGATCATTAAAGAGAATTGAAGAGAACATGGTCACAAGACACATGCATAAGGAACAAATAATGAATGCAAGTTGTATTCATTTGATTCTCAACTAAATTCTCTCATTGTCTTTCTATTACTCACAACTGTGCATGCGCTCCATTCCACACCATTTTTAAACTATACATCCAGCGTCTGCAGACAACCGTTACACTCTAAGGGATCTCTTCGGCCTAAAGCATCACTGTAAAATGATGATGACTGAAACTCCATATGAAACACTTCATATACGCACAACACATTTTTGTTGTGTTTCCTTTTTCTATTGTGTTGTTTTCCACATCCTGTTAGATATGACTTGTGTGCTGTTTAGTTGTATATTTGAGTTTATGTTCTTTTTTCCCTTGTTTATCTTGGTGGGGTTGTGAGTGCTGCAGCACCCCCTGTTTTCACAGAACAGTAAATGCAACGCAAAATTTTGTTCAGTTACATTTATTCATTTAAAATTATCATTTCATAATCTGTTTGTAATAAACACTTTAAATGGGCTATAAAAATGTTGTTGTTTTTTTTAAAAGATCAAATAAAAACGCTTTACGGCTCAAGCATAGGCAGAGTTTCTAATAACGTGTTTTGCAGCGTTGAGTAATGTAGCCAATCACAGACACATCTGTTGATTTCTGGAACGCAATGAGATGTTATGATCCACTCACCGCTCAAAATGCCGTAGTTTTTGTTCAGATCTGCATGCTCTGCATGCTGGCAAATCCTGATTAAAAGGTGTAGACATTATTAAAGAATCATTGAGCAGTCATTGAAGCGTTGTGAGAACGCGACGAACTTTCATCTTTTTAGTGATTATAAAGGAAGCGCTCGTCGCGCGCATTCTGCCATGCCAAATCATGCACGCAGCACTGCCTGCTTGCTTTTATGTTTCTGAATGCTGTTGATACTTTAATAACAAATATTATAATGTATCACCGTTTATGCTGGGATCTATGGCTAGGCGACAAGTAGGCTAACTTAAAAGTGGAACATGGAAATCTCATGGATGTACTTTTGTACAATTGGATGTAATTTGTTCAAACGCTTAGGCTAATGTATTGCCCATGTGCAGTCAAATGTCCTGGTGTATGGGCTATGCAGTGTTCTCAGCGATGTTTTTCTTCTTTTCGTCTCAGCGATAGGCTATGCTTGTTGTTTCCCGGAGTTTTGACGCGTTTTATATATTTAATAAATGCTTCTTTTTATTAAGTATAACACCCCCCGCACGCACGCAAAGCACCCCCAACCTAAAACATCTACCCGCTCAAATGTAAAAAAAAAAAAAAAAAAAAAAAAATATATATATATATATATATAATTTTATGTTTTTGCAAAAAGTCTCATCAAGCCTGCATTTATGTTTTTTTATCAAAAATACAGAAAAAAACAGTAATATTGTGAAATATTATTACAGTTAAAATAATGGTTTTCTATTTTAATATACTTCAAAATATAATTTATTTCTGTGAAGCAGAACTGATTATTATCAATGTTGGAAACAGTTTAATATTTTATGTGATACTTTTTTTCCAGGATTTTTTGATGAATAAAACGTTAAAAAAGAACAGCATAAATTATAGGAATAAATATATTAAAATAGATATAACTGTAATCATATTTCACAGTATTGCTGTTTTTGATCAAATAAATGCAGGATGGTCCGTGTACAATCTGTCCGTGTATCTTCAGTTCATTCGTTTTTTGATTTAATATTGAAATCAGAAAAATTAGAAAACTGTACTTTTTTTCGTTTTTCATTTTTAAAAAGAAAACGAAAAAACATCAAATTTGCTTGATTTTTCGTTTTTTCATTCTGGGATTGGAAACTAATCATCAGCTTGAATACTGGATCTCTACATGTGGGCGGGAATGAAACGCCTCTTTCAGCTTATTGGTCAACCAGACATCAAACTATGTCGTCATCAGGGGCACGTTCATACTCAAACCGGTGCGCAAGGTTTTGCTACGGTTTCCGGGTTGAATGACATGTTTCCTGGAAACGGTGTGCAACGGGGTTTGAGATACGTTTTATCTTGTTTGGTGGGTGTGTAAAAAATGTCAGCCCAATCAGCAACAACATGTATATAAACCACACGGTATTAAAGAGACAGCTCGTAAATGTAATTAACATCAAAATTAATTCACAAGAGCAAGTATATTGTTTGCACATGTTTATTTACATTAATGGCAAAATAACTTAAATAATAAGAGCACATGTATAGATCTGGAACTTCTTTAAGTCTGTCTAAATATCATTTAGTAATAGCAATGTCTTCTGGTTCATATCCTTTCCTTAGGAAGGTGTGCTAGACACTGATTAATGTAACATAAAAATACGATACTTATATATTTTGGTTTTGTATTGTGGAGTGATACTTTTGATAAACATAAAGGCAAATGTTGGATCACAATAATTATGAACCAGTTTCCACAAATTCCTTCACTCGATTTGGATAATCCCTTTTATTCTGGACGGCAAGGGCAGTGACTGTAACATCGAGCGTATTTTGTAGTGTTAAACACGTATTTATACTGATTTCATCAGGCTCCGAAAATTCTTCAAAAAGAACATAAAGAATGGCCTTCTCAGCTGCCATAGTTGCAACTCTTGCGTCATCAGAACGGGGTGTTCAACGCACCACCGTTTCCGTTTAAAAAACGTTTTGCAACGTTTTGTCAGGGCTGAACGCAGCCCAGTTGTTCATTGGTTCCGCTCAACAGAATAAAAGTCCCTGGCTCTACAGCTGTTCGGATTATAACACATTTATTGCAACTACATTTCATCTCTTTCTCATAATAATTTACTTTGCAGCTGCACATAAACTACCCCCTAGCCTACAAGGTCGGCACACTGACCAACTATACAGTTGGAACAGTACCCGAGTACCAATTCACTGCAAATGTAAAATACCTTTAAAAAATGAGAATTCAACAGTTTTTATTTCCATTCAGTATTTTATTTGATTATTTGTTTAGTTAAAAGTGGTTCATTTGTAAAACATTGTACAGTAATGGCAAACAGCGATACAATATTTAATTTCCGTTCATCATTTTAATATTAACATTTGAAAAGTTGAGTAACAGTAAAAAGCATTGAACAATTGCAAACAGCAATAATAAAACAGATGAAATCTTACACTTGTGATCTTACATCGTGCAACTAAACTGCATGTGCGGCAATATGATTCTATAGTGCGGGTACATTAGATACATTGTGTCTCAACTGTACCCCGCTGACCACCTCGAACATCTCTCTAGATTTTACGATGACCTTGCATGACACAAAGTCATGCAATATGTCAGTTTTTAGAGCACAGATTAAGGTTTACGAAAATGTCAGTTAACTTTAACAGTCATGTAAGGACGCGAAGTTATTCTGTGTTGAAAGGACGTGGTGAAGTGAAAAAATTACCTTAGAAAAAAAACTTTCGCCGATATCTCCGGACTGGAGAAACGCATGTACTTCAAATTTCCCACGATCGAAGAGGGCGCTAATACGCTCGTGCAAAGTAAATATCACAGATCAGACTTGTTGCGCATGCATTTATTTAAGGTGTTTCAAATGTTCCCCTGTACCAACTGTACCTGGTCTACCCTACTTCCCAGATACTCTAACACAGTTTAGTGTACTACTACAGTAAAATGTGCTTCTTAAAGTAAAGTCATATCTGTTATTTTTGTATTCAAATATTTAATGAATTTACTTAATACTCCGGAAAAATGTAAACACTCTGGAAACATGTGTCATAACAGTTTTTGGTACTTAAAAATTCTGTTACTTTCTGTTAATTAATTGCTTATATTTGATCTATTTTTATCGGTATCACAATTCATGTAAATTCAGGTAGGCTACTCCTTCCACCACAGTTCAAAGACATGCAGCTGAGGTAAATTAGCGATACTCAATTGTTTTTGTGTGAGCCTGGTAATGGACTGGCCATCCGTTTAGGGTGTTTTGTGCGTTCACACACAAAACACCCTCAAAAATAACGTTTTCATAACATTTCCAAAATGGTCATCCTGTAATGCCTGAATTGTTAAAGTGGTATTATTCCCTCCCAGAAGTGCCTCACACGATTGCCCACCATGCAAAGCACACAAAGCTCCTCCTGGAGATTTGCTTAGGGCCCCCAATAAGGTAAACACGCCCCTGCAGATAGAAATGTGTTCAATGGGAAAGTGCCCAAGCAACATCCCACGTAGAAAGTGATGTTCTTGTTCCCTACAAGTTCTCTAAAGGTGACGAAAATTCCAAACCTTTACAGAACATTAGGGTCGTTCCTAAAACATCCTGTTTTGGTAATGAAAGTGCTGCAGTTCAAGGTTCCTTATATGACTTTAGGGCGACGTTCCATTTTGGTTATTTTATGGTCACATAAGAACGTTACAAAGAGGACATTTGGGACATTAACAGAACGTTCCCACATGGTCCTCTGTTGGTCATTTAATAACGTTCCTGATATGAGTTTAGGGGGACATTCAATTTTGGTTATTTTATGGTCGCACAAGAACGTTACATAGAGGACATCTGGGAAGTTAACAGAACGTCCTATAGTAAAAGTCCCCTAAACATTCCCAGAACATCCTGAATATTCCCTGAAGGTCCACCAAATAACATCCCCCAACCCTTAAAAGAAATTCACACTGTGACCGTCTCTAAATGGAAGGTGACAGGTTAGATGTTGATGTTTAATAGAAAATAATAAAGTTTGAAGTCACTGTTATGGAGGTGAGCGTTTGCTTTAGATGGGCTCTTGATGTTAGAATTTTTTTTTTTGGTTGTTTTAATTGTGTTTCAAAAACATGCTTGTTATAACAAAACTTACAAGAGAAATTCTGATCAGCTGAATTTGGTTATTTAATGATGGTGATGCAATCATCATGGAGTTTCCTGATTCACCTCTCCAGAGTCTAAACTTGTTATTTTTGCATTAATGAACTGTTAGTTTTCCTTTTTTTTTTCTTTTCTTTTCATTATACAGTTTTGAGTGTTGTCTTTTAGACTCACACAGACATCAAAAATCAGTGTATGAACCTTAACAATGGTGACAATAAACAAAAATCTTTTTTGTGACTTTAGTAGCTTGTTTTGTGATGCTCAGAGTTAGTCTGTTTATCTGAACATTTTATCACCATTGTTGAACGTTCATATGCTGAATCTTGATGTGTAAGTAATTTCTACATAATGATAAAAACTTCAAAAATATCAAAGCAGGACAGGATTTTACGCAGTATTATAGAGCTACAATTACATCAAAGGAATATATTATTCAGAGATCAATGAATAAGACTGCTGTATAATGATGACTAAATCAACAACAACAAACAAACTAATCAGACTTTTATTTTTTTCTCACAATTTTTTTTTGCAATAAATGTACTTTAAAAACACACAGTTATAACAACTGTAGAAAAACTAAAGTTAAAAAGTCAAGGGTCAGGAGCCCAACTAAAGCAAGCGCTTACCTCCGTAACGGTGACTTCAAACTTTAATATTTTCAATAAAACATCAACACCTCATTAAGTTTAGAGAGATCTGTCTGTGTTTAATGTTCTGTTTCTGTTGTCTGAGTTTTGTGAGGTTACCATTGTGCTGAAGGGCAGTGATGAGCCAGAAACACTGATGTTATGGTGCATGTTGCTTTATTTAAAGACCTTTATTTAACTGTGTAGTTGCTGATGCAGTGATACAGTAATTACATTATCTCATGAATGTGTTGTTGTCAGTTGATGACTTACTGCAATAAATTTGCAATTTAAAGTTGTTTTTTTTTGTGTTCTGGGAACATCACAAGTAAAATATGATTCCCTAAACATTCTGAAAATGTCCATTGAATAATGTCCCCTAATTCTTAAAAGAACTCCACATCGTGACCGTCTCGGGACTGGGAACGTTACTAGGCAACGTCCTTAACACCAGTAGGGACGTTCTGAATGTTCTAGGAACATAACATTTCTAGCGAGGATCGCTCGGCAATGTTGCCCTGTGTATCATCACCTTGAGGGGTATATACGAAAATTATTATATACAATGGTTTCTAGTCTACTGCAGCAACTTCTATTTTTCTTATGAGATTTCAATGACATTCCGTTCCGTGATGAAATTTCAATGACGGTTGATTTTTAAACAAATCAAACTGTCGGTTTTGTTTAATTACAAAATTTCTGTGATGTCAGTTTTGCTCCTTTGAGGGATTTTAAAGATGGTTGGTTTTGTTCCATAACGAGATTTCAATGACAGTCGGTTTTCATTATCAGTCAAATTTACATTTGTTCAGTTCTGAGATCTCAATTGAAAAGGTATGTTTTACGAGATTTTAACGACATTTGGTTTTGTTCTATTATGGGATTTCAATGATGGTCAGTTTTGCTGGGTTAGGAGATGACACCTTTTGTTCTTTTACAATATTTAAATAATGGCTGTTTTTTTCCATTATGAGATTTCAGTGCCACTTGGATTTGTTTTTAACGAGATTTTAACGACAATTGGCTTTGTTTTAAAGACAGTTGGTTTTGTTCTATTACGAGAGTCATTTCAATACGAGAGTTCAATGATGGTTGGTTTTATTTCTTTACGAGATCTCAGTGATGGTAGGTTTTGTTCCTTTGTGAGATTTTAAAGACGGTCGGTTTTGTTTGGTTATGAGATCTCAGTGACGGTTGGTTTTCAGTGTCAGTCGGTTTTGTTCTGCTATGAGATCTTAAAGATGGTCGGTTTTGTTCTTTAACTACACTTCAAAGACAGTCAGTTTTGTTTCGTTATGAGATCTCAGTGACAGTCAGTTTTGTTTCGTTATGAGATCTCAGTGACAGTCAGTTTTGTTTCGTTATAAGATCTCAGTGACAGTCAGTTTTGTTTCGTTATGAGATCTCAGTGACAGTCAGTTTTGTTCCTTTACAAGATTTCAGTGACAGCCTGTTTTGTTTCATTACCACATTTCAATAAATGTCATAGTTTCTGTGTCAGTCGGTTTAATTTTGTTACAAGATTTCAATGACGGTTGGTTTCTGTTCCGCTTCTATATTTCAATGACAGTCGGTTTTGTTCAGTTACGAAATCTCAACGACAGTTGGTTTTCAGTAAGGATGCACCGATGTATAAGCCGCCGATATTTATCGGCCGATTTTTGCTAAATTTACAACCATCGGCATATGGGCTTTAGCAGGAAAAAGGCCGATATAACAGGTTTATTAATTTACTGAGTAAAGGAACTGAGCTGTATAATGTCTGTTGCATAATCCTAGTGCTGCTGTCTGTGCTTTAATGTTAATCAAATAACAAAAGATTGCACACTATTCTTGACTAAATAACTTGTAACTTTCCTAAGTGTAGCTGACCCCATCAGAATGATGACCAAAACTTTACTGATGTTTTAAGTTTATTGCGTCCGTTTTCACTCCAAAAAAATAATCACAAAAGCTAAACAATACAGAGTACAAGAAGTGCACATTAAACTCTCTCTCTCTCCATTATGCAGTGTTATTTTACATTTGTTTACTTTATTTCTGTACCTGAAAACTATTAAACCTACCTAAAAAGCACTGTTTTTTCATATGTATCTTTGTTCTGTTGTCTTTATGTAGGCCTGCTGAATGTTAAATGGATCCAATCCATGTTCATTAAAAATTATTTGATGATGCAGCAATAAACCTGCTAGTATATTTTAATGCAGGTGTTTTTGAACTTTGCTTATTTAAAACATGATCAAAATACTATCTGTTTTGATGACAAAATTTTAAATAAGAGAGGAAGTGACAAATATCGGTATCGGCCAATAATTGTTAGTTAAAATCGGTATCAGCCCCGAAAAATCATATCGGTGCATCCCTAGTTTTGTAGTGTCAGTCGGTTTTGCTCTGTTATGAGATTTCAATGACAGTCGGTTTTATTCGTTTACTAGATTTCAATGATGAAGGGCTTTAGACAAAAAAAAATCATTAAGGGGGGGAAAAAACAGGCGCAAAATAATTTTTAATTTTTAAATTTTTAAATCACTTACTTCTAATCATCCTGCTGTGTTTATATAACTTCCCTTTACAGTTTCAGCATTTTCATCTTGTGATTTTTCTGGGAAATGAATGTCACTATTTTCACTTAATACTATTATAGTTTTTGTTAATATTTTGAATTAGATTAGATTTTTATATTTTCTGCTTTTATTTTTCGTTGTTTTAATTTTTTTATTCTTCGTTGTTTTTAAACATGTCTGTTTAGTTTGTATACACATTTATTTCAAGCAATGAAAAAATGTTTATTTAATGGTTTTTGTTAACCCTGATGCTTCGTAAAATCTTTATATTGTATAATGTGTCAAATATTGTTCTTAGACTTTCCTTCCTGAAGCTACAGTTTATTTTGTATCAAATTAAAATAAATATATGGAAATAAATTTATAAATATATTACGTTTGGTTTGTGTAACCAAACAACAGGGGAAATTGATATACATACTACTTGACTTTGATTAATGAACAGGCTAAAATACAGCGGAACTCTTATTTTGAAACGTTTGCACTTTACTTTTGCTGTTCAGATGAGGAAGAGAAAAATTCTGTTATAAGATTTCAATGATGGTAATTTTTGTTCAGTTATGAACAGGGCCTGCAAGCTTTTATGGGCCCAAAACAGTTGCATTTGCGACTAAAAATATGAATTTGCAAGTGATATTTTTGCTGAGGTCGCCATTGGCGACCATACAAATTCACTGATTGTAAAATTTGAATGTTATTTGCATGTTCTGTGACCAGTAGCCTATCACATCATTTGCTGTGTTTACGTAATTGAATGAGATGCTGCATGTGAGTTTCACTGAGTTAGAGCGCCAAAATATGAAGGGGTAGTGAAAAATATCACACACCAAACAGACGCCAAAGAACTAGCACTGATGAAAGCCTGACTGTGTTGTCACCTGCGTTGCTGCAAAAAAGCTGCATTTGAACACACCATTCTGCTCCTACGTAAAGGAGACAACTGCCTATTTCTTCATATAAATTTGTCTATATTCGTCTTTCAAAAGAGGAAACCGGCTCTGAAGACTGTAGATACACAATGCAGCGTGTACTTACCGTTTTGAATATCAGTCAAGCTGTTCACTTTTATTATTCCACTCCCCTCATGCTCATCAAATAAATTTAAGGTAATATAACAAGAGTATTAATGATCATTTTAAGGCGTCTTATATTTTGTGGATGGAAAAACAAATCGCGACACTCCCTAATGTGATTATTAACATTCATTTCATTAAATAAATGTGAGCTTTCTTCAGGCTCTTGCAAAATTGCTTCAGAGCAGCTGGCATTCAATGATTAGCGCACATTTGTCAACTGATTCAACAGCAATGAACTAATGCTGATCAATCATGACACTTTACTCAGTTTACTTTATATTATTTATATTGTAATGTGCTGTTGTTGTAACAACGATTTTTTTTCTTCCTCATCTGAACCTGAATGAGCAGCAAAAGTAAAGTGCATACATTTCAAAATAAGAGTCTCGCTGTATTTTGGCCCGTTCATTAATCAAAGTCAAGTAGTATGTATATCAATTTCTCTGTTATTTGGTTACACAAACCAAATGTAATATATTTATATATTTATTTCCATATATTTATATTTATTTTAATTTGATACAAAATAAAAGCTACAGGAAGGAAAGTCTAAGAACAATATTTGACACATCTTATTCAATATAAAGATTTTACTACACATCAGGGTTAACAAAAACCATTAAAAAAAAAAATTTTTTCATTGCTTGAAATAAATGTTAATACTGAAATAAAAATGTGTACAAACTAAACAGACATGTTTAAAAACAACAAATACAAAAAATTACAAAAACGAAAAATAAAAGCAGAAAATATAAAAATCTAATCTAATTAAAAATATTAACAAAAACTATAATAGTATTAAGTGAAAATAGTGACATTCATTTCCCAGAAAAATCACAAGATGAAAATGCTGAAACTGTAAAGGGAAGTTATATAAACACAGCAGGATGATTAGAAGTAAGTGATTTAAAAATTAAAAATTATTTTGCGCCTGTTTTTTCCCCCTATAGGAGCCAATGGCTTCTTAATGATTTTTTTTGTCTGAAGCCCTTCATCATTGAAATCTAGTAAACGAATAAAACCGACTGTCATTGAAATCTCATAACAGAGCAAAACCGACTGACACTACAAAACTAGGGATGCACCGATATGATTTTTTGGGGCTGATACCGATTTTAACTAACAATTATTGGCCGATACCGATATTTGTCACTTCCTCTCTTATTTAAAATTTTGTCATCAAAACAGATAGTGTTTTGATCATGTTTTAAATAAGCAAAGTTCAAAAACACCTGCATTAAAATATACTAAAATATATATATATAGAGAGAGAGAGAGAGAGAGAGAGAGAGAGAGAGTTTAATGTGCACTTCTTGTGTTCTGTATTGTTTAGCTGTATTGTTTTTAGCTTTTAGTTAGGTTGAGATCTCAAGGAGGGTCGGTGTTCATTGACGGTCAGTTTTGTTGGGTTATGAGATTTCAATGATTGTTGGTTTTCATTATCAGTCAGTTTTATTCATTTACAAGATCTCAATATGGTATGTTTTGTTCTTTTACAAGATTTCAATGATGGTCGTTTATGTTCAGTTACAAGATTTTAATGATGGTCGTTTTTCAGTGTCAGTTGGTTTAATGTGGTCACAAGATTTCAATGACAATCCATTTTTTTCCATTACAATATTTCAATTTTTTTTTCCCATTATGAGGTTTCAATAATGGTCAATTTTGTTCAGTTATGAGATCTCAGTGACAGTCAATTTTGTTCCTTCATGAGATCTCAATGGTTCACGTTTTGTTTTGTTATGAGATTTTAATGACTGTTGGTTTCTGTTCCATTTTTAGATTTCAGGAATGGTCGATTTTGTTCCTTTTATGAGATTTCAATGATGATCGGTTTTGTTTGATTATGAGACGTCAATGACGGTTGGTATTCAATGTCAGTTGGTTTTGTTCTGTTATGAGATTTCAGAGACGGTCGGTTTTGTTTGAGATTTAAATAATGGCAGTGTTTTTCCATTATGTGATTTCAATGCTGTTTTTTTCCATTACAAGATTTTAATGCAATGATGGTCAGTTTTGTTCGGTTAGGAGATCTCAGTGACGGTTGGTATTCAGTGTCAGTTATTTTTGTTCAATTACGAGATTTCAATGACGGTCAGGTTTGCTTCATTCTAAGATTTCAATGACAGTCGGCTTTGTTTCTTAATGAGATTTTAATGACAGTATGTTTAATTCGTTCATGAGATTTCAGTGACGGACGCTTTTGTTTCGGTTACGAGAGATCTCAGTGATGGTCAGTTTTGTTTCTTTACAAGATTTTAATGACCCTCGATTTTGTTCCTTTACGAGATTTAAATAATGGCCCTTTTTTTCATTACAAGATCTCAGTGCCACTTGGTTTTGTTTCTAACGAGATTTTAATGATAATCGGCTTTGTTTTTTTAAAATTGTAATTGTTTTGTTCTGTTATGAGATTTCAAAGACGGTCGGTTTTGGTCCTTTGTTTTTTTATGAGATTTCAAAGGCATTCAGTTATGTTCCGTTATGAGATTTCAATGATGTCTGTGTTATTTGGTTATAAGATTATAATGATGGTCGTTTTTGTTCAGTTAGGAGATCTCAATGACGGTCACTTCTCAGTGTCACTTTTGTTTCGTTATGAGATTTCAGTAACGGTCGGTTTTGCTGGGTTAGACTTGGGACACCATGAGATTTCAATGACAGTCAGTTTTGTTCTGTTGTGAGATTTTAATGATAGTCTGTTTTGTTCGGTTTTAAGATCTCATTTTGATGGTCAGTTTTATTCTGTTATGAGATCTCAATGATAGCTGTTTTATTAGTGTATTATTATTATTATAATTATTATTCATCTATTCATTTATTTTTATTTGATTTGATTATTTTTAAATTAATAATTTTAATTTTAATAAATTAATAATTTTATTTAGTAAGGATGCGTTAAACTGATAACAAGTAATAGTAAAGGATTATATTGTTGGAAAAGATTTCTATTTTTAATAAATTCTGTTCTTTTTAACCTTTTATTCATCAAGGAATCCTGAAAAAAAGTATCACAGGTTCCCAAAAAATATTATTCAGCACAACTGTTTCCAATACTGATAATAAATCAACATAGAATGATTTCTGAAGGATCATGTGACACTGAAGACTGGAGTAATGGCTGATTAAAATTCAGCTTTGCATCACAAAAATAAATATTTTAAAGTATATTAAAATAGAAAAGCATTATTTTAAATTCTAATAATATTTCACAATATTACAGTTTTTCTGTATTTTTGATAAAATAAATGCAGGTTTGATGAGCATGAGACTTTCAAAAACATTAAAAATAGTAATGAAAAAAAATTGGAGTGCTTCCATGTAAGTTGTAAGACAGTCTATTAAAGTATTATATCATTTGTAACATGAACCTAACTATGTAACTAATGTAGAGATTATTTTTGCCCCAGGATTACACCCCTTATTTTCCGGGGTTTATCTTAACTCTCTATTCAGTACAGTTTATGATAATTGTACTGGGGTGTTGGGCAGTTTGTGATGTGCTGTATGGACTGTTTTATACCAAGGTTAGGCCTTTTATACAGTACAGCTTATTATGATTGTATTGGGGCATTAGGACCCACTCAGGCAACAGATTACTGGCTTTCTTTTAACACCTCTTCCTACAGCTTTCCAGTCTATGAGAGGGTCTCTTATCCAAATAGAAACCAGGCTCAACCCTGTTTAGCTTCACTTGGTGTGCAGGTAAAAGCTTCAGATTGACCACTGCAAGACTATCCCCACATAAATCTGAACACATTTGACACATGTAACACATTCACGGTATGAGTTACAGCAGATTTCTAGTTCCCAGCATGCTTTGCTTCTGAATGTTAAAGGAAGGGTCAATGTTGAAATTAAGTGTTAATTTCATGTGTTTTACTCAATATTAATATAGGGGGATATCTGTTAGTGTTTAATGTTCTATTATTTTGGAATTAAAAATGATTTCTGGTATATCTGAGCTTTTTGGGGTTACCATTGTACTGAAGAGTAGAGCCTGTGGTTAGGCTGAAGTACTTACAAACATTTGTTATTTATGTAAAAACATGTAAGATTATGATTGGTGGTTGGTTTGGTACATGCTGATGTGATTGTGTTATTTTTAACTAAATACATAAAAGATGTATAATGATAAAATTCACAGAGATTAAAAGAAGAAAAACACGTTCTGTGCAAGATTAGATGACTAGATGATAACAATCTCTTCATCTTCAAGTTGTCAACATCATCTGACCATGTTTTCTCGTTATTTTTGTCACAGCTAACACAATTTCAGTAGCGAGAGCAATTTCAGCAACTAACACTAAAGGAACGTTTATACGACAATGATGTACTTAAAAAAATGTAAAAGTTTTTGAACTTTAATATTCTTTTCGTTATTTTTCTATAGCGGCTAATAAATCTGACATCTTGCACATTGATAGAAAACAACTTATTTCCACGCTGAAAAATAAGGTGAATAGACTAACCCTGATACGCATGTGCATGTCATCACCATTTTCACAGATTTCACGGAAGTTTTTGTAGTTTACACGGGGATTACAACAGCATTGATTTCACTAATTTCTACTCTGAAACCTGTTTTCAAGCCACCAAAATGCAGCTGTCAAAACACATAAAAAGTATTCTGTTTTTAGGTGAAAACAGTGTTGTGTGAACAGCCACTTAGAGTCAAACTTCACAACTAAAGCAAACACTGATCACAATGGTGTCTCTAAAACTAAAGATTTTCAACAGAACATCATCATCTAAACCTCTGTTAATATTCAATAAGAAGTAGATTCTGTAGATATTTGACAGAAATAAAGTTAATCTGGTTAGTAATTAATGTCTTCTTTTATCTTCAGTCGATTTCATCTAAGGCTGTGGCTGAAGTCAGTTGTAACATCTTCAATCGTTAGTTCCATTAATGGTACATGTTTGGCATCCTGTACTGCCACAGAATTCACAGTTTTTCCCTTTTTTTGGAAAATATTTGAAAAATATTCTTACTGGATTGGCCTAAGCAGCTATGATTGACAGGTGATGAACACGCAAAACAATAAAATTTTGTGATCATGTTTTGATTTACAGTTATCTAAAGAAGGCTTTCTGAGAGAATCTCTTTATATTTGTTGTACGAGTGTCTGTTGTTGAGTGCATAACAGTGTTTGACAAGCTGCAGTATCTGTCAGTGTATTCCCAGATAGCAACTTTGTGCAGGCCCATGTGGCGTGGAATGATGGCACTTGGGTGGACCATCCAGTTTGCCAGATCTGGACCACTAGCAGACCATAGCAATGCCACATGTCAGCCAAGTGCAAAGAAATAAATCAGAACTGGAACTTATCTGAGCCACAAAATCTTTATATATTATTTATAGAATCATCTTAGCATTAACAAGCCTGTCAACAAGCAGAATCACTGAAGAAAAGAAGAAAACAGAAAAAAGAGACAAACACAAGAGCTACAAATGACTTCTGGCCACAGCCTTAGATGAAAGATCTGATTAAACAACTAATTTTTACAAACCACTGACTATTTCTGTTAGAAATCTCCAGAAGTTCTTACTGAGAATGAACAGGGATTTAAATGTAACTTCTTTTTTTGAAGTCACCATAACGGTGATTGGTGTTTCAATTAGTCGGTCTCTCAACTCTTATAACAGGTTTGTTAGTCAGACACATTTGCAGTAGCAAGAAAAAAGACAAAGTGAGATCAGATGATAGTTAGCTACTGACAGTTTTATAGGCTCACCTTTGTGAAATAATCAATGATGTCATTTGTGTCTAATAATTGTGTTGTTCAGTTAATATATTTACATTACAAACCCTGTGTTATTGCAATATGAGATCACACAAAGACCTGAATCAGCACATGAATCTCAACAATGGTGACAATCAAAAGTGTCATGACACAAAGCATACTGGACTTACGCAACTGAACTGTCCTATTATTTTCTTTAATTCTAACTATTTGCTTTTATTTTTTGCTGTGGTTTTTGTTCTCTTTTAGTAGCTTTTTGTCCAGAGTTTATTTACTTTTATTTTGTTGTCACCATTGTTGAGATTCATACGCTGATTGCTCATATCTGTGTTTGTCAAAAGTTTTTTTTTCTTCAATTTTTTAAATGATTTCTGCAATACAGTGTAATTTCCTATTGCAGTAAAACAGGTTTTGTAATTTAAAAATGTTAAAATGCAACACAATTATTATATTCAAGTGATACAATGCAAGCTATTTCACAATGATTATATAACCATTAATAGCTAAAAATCTTATTTAAGCTTTCTTTGTTACTGCAAATGTGTTTGATAAACACACTGTCACAACAGCCAGAGAAGACAAACTTATTATAAGAGTTAACCCAACTAATCGAATCACCAATCATGAGTGTTAAACTTCTGTAGATGAATGACAGAAATAAAGTCAACCTGGATAGTAATATGTGAAGCTGTAATGCTGTTTGTGGCATTGTTTAGTCCTCTTCTGCTGAAATCTGGAGATAAACATCTGCAACGTTTTAATTGGAAGGTTAATTGGAATACATGGTTAGCAAATAATAAACTAAAATGACAATTAGGGAATGTTCTGTTCTAAGTTATTTTTAGGTTATTTAAAAATAACCAGCCTGCAACATTCTACGTTATTTCATGGTTGCAAAAAATAAAACCTAAAAAGATTGTTCCCAGAACGTTAATATTTGGTTTTCAAAAATAACCAAATTTTTTTTCCCCGCACAGTTGCTACAAATATTCACCACCATCCCAGAGGCCTAATTCTCGAAGTTCTGTTTTATAGCTTGTAAAAAAAAATGTGCATTTTAATTTATACATGGTTATAACAGCATTTTAGGCTTGGCACCTGTGTCGATCGTGCAGTGTTTAGACCAGGGGTGTCTAATCCTGCTCCTGGAGGGCCACTGTCCTGGAGAGTTTAGCCAAAGCCACTGGAAGGCATGCCTGCAACCTTCAGCCAAAAAAGTGTAACGGCTAATTGCTAACGCTGAAGAAGGGATGTATGCAGGGAAGGAGACCAGAGGCCGTTTTTTGAATGGATGTCAATGGATGAGAGGCTTCACTATGCTGATTAAACAGCTTTTGTGGGGAAATAGCTAATCATTTAATTAATCCACAGCCTGTTGGCTAATCTTCAGCATGTTTTACCCTAAACAATACTTTCGTTGGGAACTATATATAGATTTGAGCTTGGTAAAAGATATATTTTTTTAAGAGAAGGCAGACTAAGGAATGTTACGATAGGTAGGACTCATTTACGGCTCTACTGTTTAACAGATAGAACAATTGATGTTGTGTAAAAGCCACTGGAAGGCAAGCCTGCAACCTTTAGCCAAAAAAGCGTAACGGCTAATGCTAACGCTCCGGCGGTACACAGGAAAGGAGATTTGAACGGCGGACACTGACTGCCATTACACGATAGGCTGAGAGGTGCAGCACATGATTAAGTTAGCCGTTACGCTTTCTCCAATGGTAAGAGATACAGACCCTCTCATCTCCCTATAATATACAATCTCTGGTTTAGCTCTCCAACCCCAATTAAACACACCTGAACCAGCTAATCAATGTTTTAGGCACACAGGAAACTTCCAGGCAGGTGTGTTGTGGTAAGTTGGAGCTAAACTCTGCAGGACAGTGGCCCTGCAGGACCGAGTTTGGACACCCCTGGTTTAGACTATGGACAGCGTTGGCACCGCATGGTGAAGCTTGACGTTGAGAGGGACCAGGATGAGTTGTTTTCTAACAGCATGCGTTCCCTTTAATGTATGAGCCGAGTAACAAGCGATTTGCCCAGTTCACGGAGAAATGGCCTCCTCTTGTGTCGTGTTCCAGAATTTCAAAAATGCCTTCTCAGTCCACAAAACAAAGTCTAAC
Source organism: Elopichthys bambusa (assembly GCA_037101425.1). Lineage (NCBI taxonomy): Eukaryota > Metazoa > Chordata > Actinopteri > Cypriniformes > Xenocyprididae > Elopichthys > Elopichthys bambusa. The sequence goes on along the minus strand of CM074452.1, from coordinate 19,671,013 downwards.
TAGTTTCAACTCCTTCCTTCCTTTTTTTTTTTTTTTTTGTATAATAAGGCACAGCTCTGGTTATGTTCGTTTAATAGCTTTGTTTTAAATACATGATGTTTTTTACTCACTGTGTCCGCGAACTGTCACGTCACGCTTGATACGTCGCCATGGGGAAACATGGAATGTGACACGTTCTAATACAACAGTCGCATTGAAAGAAAAATAAAATTAAAAAACCTTGTAGGAATGTCGACGGCAATTACATTGTCAGGCTCAAATCACCTCCACGGAGGGTGTCATATGCAAATAAGTGTTAAAATCTAAAAAGTAATATATTGACCCTTAGTCCCAAGTAGCGAATCATCAAGCAGTTAATTTTGTGATAGGCTATGCATCTCGTTATTTATGACACAAACATCTTCAACCTGTCACTGAGAAGAACAATAAGTCGCTTTTGGACTTTCGATAGGCTACTAATTAAAATAAGTTTAATTTTTTTGAGTCAGTATCGAATCATTGAGTGCATGTAATATGTAAATCATACTTCAGGCATCCATTCTTCAATGCAGTCACATTTATTTGCTTTCTCTATGCACAGTTACTAAGCAGTCACTTGAGCCGGCAAGAAATGGTTCAAATTTACAATGGAATTTTCACAATGTTTACTAAAAAATAAATACAGGACTGAGAGAGTCGCACAGCTCAAAAAATATACAAAGGCTTGGAATTAATGTAAACCTTTAAAACATGTTACAAAATGAAACATTTGTGTCTTCTCTTTTTTAACTTTATAAAGGATCATATGTACATGTTTATACAAAAATACAAAATGGATTCAAATCTCTTGAAGCAGTATGCAGAGTGAGATTTGTTTCCTGATTATTGTAACTGAATGAGATGCAGCTTGACATAGACATTATCACTTTAACCCTCTTTTTTTTATTTTTATTAATTCATCAATTAATTTATTATAATTTGCAATAATTTCACACCAAAACACATTTAAAACCATTTGGCAAAACAGACTGTGCTTCTCCATTAATGTAAAGTAATTCAGCAAAAATGTGTCTAAAAAAAGAAAAAGAAAACAAAGAAACAGTCCAAGATGGATTATATTTCAGTTACAACAAAGAAAACAATAAAATAACTCTTCTGTGTAGTGTCTTTTGTTCTCTTTCGTTCGTTCTTTATTGATATGATCGGTTTTGTGTAGTACCTTGTACCTGTTTAAAACAGTCCAAAACTGTGTTGAGGTAAAACAATGATACAGATAACACACTTTGTGATTTCCCTTCATTTTTTCTTTAATATTTTGCAAATAAGGCCTAAACTGACTGGTTAGCTTCACTACAGGTAACTAGGTTGATACCTCAAATGTGGCTACTGTTGTATGAAAAATAAAATAAAAACAAAAGACAATTCATTGCTACATATCTAAATGTCTGAGTTGTCACGAGTGTTGTTTTCATGACTGCTTTTGCATCACAAGTACAGAGAGATAAGTATGAAAAGGAAACTGATGATGTCAATGACATTTTTTTTCCCACCATATGGCAACAATGACAGAATATGGCCTGGGTATAGAATTCAAAGCACCAAAACATTTAACTACAGTTGTATAACATATAGAATAGCTTATTTGTTCAGATGCAAGTTTACAGCTAATTAGAAATGTTTACAAGTTTGCTATCTTCATCATTGGCTGATACACTCCTGATATGAAACATTTTTTCTTATTTTATTTAAATAAAGCTTTATCATTATTCTTTTCCAAATTCATTAACAAAATAATTCTCTGGATAAAATATCCCATAATTAAAAATACTTTTTTTTTTTTCTATTAAATGTTGCAATCTAAAAGAAGATTTCATAGATTTAGTTCTAGTATATGGACATAAGGGAAAAAAAGTAGTCTGTACTTCCAAAAGTCTGTAGTTATAAAGCAATGCTAATTGCAACAACCATCAGACAGGGTTATATTAAAGGAGAAATAAGACGTGGCACATTGCAGCTCCTATTTAAGAGAAAACATCAGTTCTGTTAGTGTCTCAGAATATCCTGGAAGGTTCCTCTACCGGTATAAAACAATAAAAATAATTAAATTCTCAAACCTCTTGGACATGACAGTACATGACAAACCAACAACAGTTCAGAAAAAAGGCTGAAATATTATGTTTAAGTTAATCATCCATGTATATACAGATGAGCAATGAATTTTAAACTGCTGCCTCTTTGCAGTTATTTTATCTATATATCCCAGAGACTGAGATATTAATCAGCTCTCGCATTACATTAATCCTTAAATAGAATTCTATCATCATTTAAACAAAATGGCCCCTCATGCCTCAGTCTGTTCTTTCAAAACTCAGCTGTACACGAATAGTGCTTTATTAGATTAGATTGTCCGGTTCCTCCACTAAATGGAAAAAAGCTCAAACTGTGTATACAGTGATGTAAAACTACAAATTTCAAACAAATCTTAAACATTTTGTACATTTACTGAACATAGCACATACTCAACAAATTCAAGTGAAGGTGGAAATACATTTTAAGTGGAGATGTGACATGTTCTAGTGTTTTATTGCATGCTGTACAGAGGATGAAGAAACTGAATTACGACCACAGTGAAAGAGTGTTAATCAGACGGATGACCAAAAATCGATCTTTTCACAGCTTGTCACCTTCCCTTCAGTGGCACAGTGTAGGCTTGACAAATTAGCTAATTCCTATGAGTTTTGAACTCTGAGAAGACTTCCAACTCTGAAGAGTTTCACTTTAAAAGCAAATCCATTCTTCTTCAAATGTACAGTATGCTAGATTTTAAGGGTATTCACAGAATACATTGAGATTGAAGTAAATTTCTCTCTCAAGTCCTCATTTCTTCTGCAGTCACACAAATTTTCCATGTTGGGTGGTTAAGTAAATATACACGATGACACCTGAAAAATGTGACAAAAATGCACAACCCAATTTGGGTCTTTGAAGAAATGGTAAACTAAACATAAAAAAGGGTTACTTTTTTTTCATAACAGTTGTTGGAATGCTGTCTGAGAGTTTGAGATTCAAACATCATGAAAAGACACAGACCCACACCACAGACGTTCCATTACTCTAAATGAAAAACTAAAGCTGGATTACTTTTTTCAGCTCACCTTGTTTTTTAACAGTACATCCAGGTTGTATATTTCAAGGTATAATTAACCAATTAAGTGTAAAAGAATAAATGGTTTTGCAAACCAGTCCACTTTTAGAATTATGTTCATGACATTTCTGGCTTTTTGTCTTAGTAGTCTTTCCCCTTGCACACTTAGACACCCTGCTAAGAAAGGCCATGGTGCGACGATTGTCCTCAGAAAAGCTTAATATCCACATATTCATGTAACTTTGTGATAGATGGTGGAAACAGAATTGTTTTCTGCCATATTAAAAAAGCAACAAGTTACCTTTTCAATATCTAAAGAATGACAACTGATTACACCTTATTACACCTTATTTTGTGAGCATAAAAGTGTGGGATTAAGATGGAAATCATTCCTCGATTATTGGTTAATGCAAAAATTCATGTACGTCTTCCAAGTTTTTAGCTGACTTGTAGCGTACTAAAGGAGCTTAAGGAAATCAATGTTTTTTTTTTTTCAAACCACAAACCTCAGGGGAGAACACTAAGGTAAATCATAATATGTATACAGCACTCTCACACAGTTCAAACAGAATGTTTTCATATTATAAAAGGTTTATCATTTTGCTAAGTGGTTAAAAAATGATTATACCACTAAGAGGAGCGGTCATCATGTGGACTTCCATCTGAGTTTTCAGTCTCTCCTTCTGATATGGCCTGCATTGGGGCAGTGTACAGCCGACTCCGCGTGCTATAGCGACTGCTGTTTGCTGCAGGTGGAATCCTGGAACGTCCCTGTCTGGAGGCAGCTGACATGGTAAGTGTTTTTGGGGAGAATCCCTCACTGTTGGCCTTAGGGAATGAGCTCGGAATTGGATCACCACTGCTAGTGGAATCCTGTTGGGGTAAGGGGGGCTCCTCTGTTTGCCTTGCAGCCTCTAATAGCAGCTCTCCTTGAGTCTTGGGTGTGATGGGGCTCTTAAGGATCTCTGTAGCAGACATGCGGTAACTCGAGTCTGAGCGACTACCCTTCTTTAGCAGCAGGAGTTTAAACTCCTCACTGGATGTACTGGACTTTTTGGCACTCCTGTAGATGGGTCCTGAGGCTCGCTGGGAGTTGTTTGAAGGGACTGAGGAAGCAAGGGTGACCGGGCATACAGTAGGATTACTGACAGGGGCGGTTGCAGGTGCTATACCAGGCCGACTTTTTCCACTCATCTCCCCTGAGTCTTTACGTCCCAGCACTTTCCTTTTAGATCTGCAATAATTTAGTTGACAGCAATGTCATCATCAAAACCAAAAGCCATAGAGAACATACAGAATGATTCACAAGACCCTGCACTGGTAGTAAAACAATTAGGCTTACCTGTGTATCATAGCAAACAGATCTTCAGTTGTGCGTAGTTTGTTGGGGGATGGAAAAGCATTATCATCATCAGGTTTAGAGTCATCAGTCAAAGGAGAGGACGAATTGTCACTGGGAGTTGATTCTGTCAACATGCAAAGCACTAATACATCAAGCTCAACTTCAAAGTTATACATTCAATGGCTTTAATGTGAAATCAGTCTTGTAAAAAAAATTATGCTAGGCCTACTACAGTTACAACATGTGAAAAACATGTGACCAATATATTGGTTTTACTGCTTAATCAGCACCTACAGTAAGTTGCTTGGAATAGCAGCCTCTAGAGGTGAAAAAAAAACAATCACTGACTATGCCTGGAGTTTGTGTTTTGTGACTATGTTATGCACAGAGCCAGAAACTTTAGAAGCTGATTTAAAACATTATATGTTTAAAGTACTCATTATCATTACATTCAGTCATGGTACAATAAATCAATCAAGTTTAATATGTTGCCGTTTTTTACAGGACAATTACCCTTGCTGAAGTAGTCCTCTGTGTCCGGGGTCGACCCTTCTTCCCTTATGTCCTGTGAGGCACTTCTGGTTGCGACACCTGATGTCTCATAATCCTCCTCTCTACCTTGTACATCGCTGATTGTGTAAATGTGCGATGCCTCTTGAGTTGAAACAGGCACTTTGTCAGGACTGTTGCACAGTACAAAATTGCTTCTCTGTATTTCACTATAAGCCGGAGGTGGCATTGTACTGGCCAAACACACGGGCTGTGCTGAAGGGTCTGGCCGCGATAGTTGATTTATATCTTGTTTTTGTCTCTCTGGTGACATGGTCAGTTGCACATCTGGGTACCTTCTGCAGTCTTGTTCTTGCTCAGTACTTTGACATGACCTTGTTGAAGAGTCTTCTTTTTCAGGAGTAGGATCTACAGGAGTTCTGAAAGCAGTCATTGCCCAGTAAGTACCAGGACCAAGCCTCTCCTGTCTCACTCTTACTTCCTCCTGGGGAAGCACAACGTTTTCCACCAGTGGAAATTGCGATTCACAGAACTGTGCCGAAGGGGGTTTGTAGGCTGGCGGTTTTCGGTTGTGCCTGTTGCTAGAGGATGGGGCGTCAGTTATTACTGTGGGACACTTAGGGCGAGCTACTGGATTTGCACTGGCCAGAGCATAGCCTTGGTTCCCCTCAGATGGTCTACAAATAGATCGCAGTTGCACTGATCTAAGAACAGTTGGAGTGATAGCCAAATGGGCTGAGCTGGGTGCTGCGCTTGTTGCACATTCTGAAGTGGAAGCTGCAGATGCAATGCGAGCCTCTGCAGCAGCGGCAGCAGCGACGGCTGCAGTGCGAGCTTCTGCGGCAGCAGCCGCAGCTATGGCAGCTTTCTGCTTATTCTGGTGGAGAATGTGCATCTGATTTCTGTGAGCAAAGTGCTTGCTGTGAAGAGCACTTAAGTCAAGGTGACTGGGGGGTATGGCATGGAAGTCAGTTTCCCTCCTGGAGGAAATGCCTAGGTCTCTGACTAAAAGCTGTGGCTGTTGTAGGGAACAAAGTGAGGACTTCCTTTCAGGGACTTTGGGTTTCCTCTTGCCACTGGTTGGAGACAGAGGCCCTGGGAAGAAGGCGGAAGGGAAGGAAGATGTAGGTGTTTCAGACTGACTGGAATATCCACTAGAAGGGGATGCTAAGCCTGCCAGCTTTTCAGGGGAAGCCAGCTTGAAGTCACCTTCAGGTGGAGGAAGAGTTGGGGAAGTAGGTCTGGACCTGGGTTGACAGGCTTGCATTTCTGTACTTTCTGATGACTTGATGCATTCAATAACAGTTGTACCCGTAGCAGCACTAGAGTTGGACAGAGACCGGTAAGGGTCATTTGATTTCAAGTCATTGTGGAGCCAGAGGTCTGCATAGTCTGCTTGCACAGCACCTTCATCCTTAAAGGAATGTGTGTCTGAGGAACTGAATGGAGAGGAGCAGTCAAGTATGTCCCTGACATTCTCCACTCCCCATGCGCCAAGTGACTCAAGACCTGCAGTATCAAGGTGCCCTGCAGAACCAGCCAAGTCAAGCTGCAGTTTCATCTCCCTGGAAGACAAGGGCAGTGGCAACTCGCACGTAATCTTTGGTTCGCTCTGCTCTAGAACGTTCACACCACTGCTTGTTTCCTTTAATGAAGAGCTACGTTTTGGTGGGGGTGGCTTGGCCTTTGGTTTTCTTAAGGAGAGACATGGTCTGCCCAGTGTTCTGGTGGCTCTGTACTCTGACTGAGGGTATTCACCCATGCCAGGTGCTATATTCCCACTTGGGCCACAGTCTGGGTCAATGGCTGCATAGTTGTAGTAGCTTCTGCTACCCTTAAGACCACAGTCAAAGTGCATGGAGGAATAGAATCCTTCAGTGTCAACGATGTAGTGCATCTCAGATTTTCTAGTGGATGCTTGGTCACCGAAGCTCTCGTAAGTTTCCCCACTGGAATAACTGGGGCAGCTAACGCCGCTCTCATCCTCTCTGGAATGCTTTGGGCTGAAGTCTTGGGGGCAGGGCTGATCCTGCTGGTCCTGGGCACAGTTCCACTCACCATCACTAGCAGTGCTGACCCCTGCATCATCCATCTGATCAGTAGCCGATGAGGTAAAAGAATTGGATCGTTGCCCCTGTCCTTGTGGCTTGTCCATGTGGTAGGGATCAATTATGAAGCCAGTGGTATCATCAATGACATGGGACCCAGTATTGAGGGAGAGTTCTGAATCACAGTGCGAGGATCCAGTCAGAGGAGGGGAGGCAGCAGGTGGAAGAGTCTCAGATGTCTGCGATGGGCAAGTGGAGCTGCTTCCACTCCAGTTGCCACTTGAGGACTGGTGATCCTCTTTATGGTCGATCTGGCTGCCAAGCACTCCTGTAGTAGAGGCAGAGTGGATGGGGCTGCTGAAAGTATCTGAGCTGGATGAAATCTCACAGCTACCCATGTCAACTTTGCGTGGGAGCCTGGATCTGCCTCTCTCGATCCATGCGTGGTCAGGGCTCTCTGAATGCTGCATACGCTTGAGGCTTCCAAACTGTAGCTCTGGCATGGCTTGGTCATCAGTACTCTCTTCCTCATCCTTTGGAATTCTCTGTCCTGGACCTGGCAGGAAGTCCTCAGCTTCATACGGAGAGAGCTCCTCATCTTCCTCTTCGTCATCTTCATCATCATCATCATCACTGTCATCTTGGTCCTCATCCAGAAGTCGGCCACCCTCTCGTGGTAGACTTCTGGAACGAACGCGAGTGGCTGTTGCTGCAGCATACACAGTATCAGATCGATCCGGCAGAGAGGTGATGTTTCCAGTGGAGTGTGAGAGAGAAGCTGGAATTCCCTGACCCCTTTGGGCACGGATACGCCTCCGGGATGGAGCAGCAATCAGGAAGTCATCTGTCTGACAGCCAGAGTCCTTGGTGTGCAATACTCGGCCACTCAGGGAGAGCTCCTCATGCCACAGCGACTTGTGTGGGTTGGCATGGATGATCACTGTTCTCTCTCTAGCCACAGGTGATTCATCAGAATCTACAGGTAAATTAGAAAATCAATAATTAAACAAACTATATGCAGATATAATGGAAGAAAATGTGATATGCAAATGTTAAATGTAAAATGAAGAAAAGTTTTGGAACTTTAGATGGAAAGTATCTGTTTGCCATACCCATGTCTTGTTGAACCCGTTTGGGGATGCCAGTGATCGTTTTTCGCCTCCTGAGTTTCCGTCGTCTCTGTAGAACCGACTGTGAATGAACAAGAGAGCAGCGAGCACTGGCTTCTCTGTCAAATCCAACACCTGTGAAGAAAAATAATATAGACCCTCAGTACTAGCAAAGCATATGTCATAGTCCTCTTTTTGTGCAAGTTTGTATTGAAGTAGTTGCTTTACCAGAAACATTTATTGGAATGATACAGGATGAAATCACTTGAGAGTCATTCTTTATTCTCTCTTCTGGCGTGGGAAGAGGCAGGGCTTTGGACCAGTTGGTCTGTTTGTCCAGGGTGGTAGGTACATTGGGAACAGGACATTTAGGCCTATGGCTCATCACTGGCAATTCTCCATCTGTTTCTGTGTTGGTACCAGCCTAATATGGGATGATATTAGAATGGTTAGCTGTATTTAGAACCAGATTGATGATTTAAGATGTCAATCCAAATACACAGAATGTAAACAGTTGAATTTAAGAAAAAAAAAAAATGTATCTATAGGATCACAAGTTTTTATAAAGTGGCCCCAAAAACTTCTAAAAAAACCCAACTACTTACTTAAAAGTGCAGTATGCGATTTTTGAAAAACACTGTTGAAAAAGTGGATCGAACCGGGTACCAATCAGAGGCGTATACACTCATGAAGGGGGAGGAGAGAAAGCTCAGTGCGACAAGATGACTATAGAAAGAGAGAGATGGCAGAGAAAATACAAAAGAGGAAAAGGCCAGGGGAATATAACTTTAAACAGAAGGGTTACGATCAGGCAAGAGGTAGGACCCGCGTTAATATCAGAGAAGTTTTCCAGCACTGGAAAGACCTTAAGGAGCAGGAAGGCCTGAAGCTCCTTTTTACTTACTCCTTTTGGTTCTCCTTTTAGTGATCGCTATAACCCCTTAATCTTGTCACATTTGTTATATATTAGTTACTTGGACTATTGTGTTATGTAGGGAGTTGTTCGTGAAAACCCTGGGATGACAGGCACAGCAGATTCTGCCAAAGTTTTTGCATGTGTTGCATAGCATGTATGTGAATGTGGGGGAGGAGGCATCAAAATAGGGGTGTGTTCCTTTTGGGTAGGGGCATGTTTGTTTTGGTGATTTAAAAAATCAACAGCAGAAATTGCTTACTGCACCTTTAATGTACGAATTTCAGGGCAAATATACACTAAGTATACAAAATAGCTAACCAAGCGGCAACTGATGCTTGACCTTCTCCTCAAATCTAAGACATTCATACATTTAAATAAGGCTTAAGTGTCCAAATACTTTTTGGCAGCAACAGTATGAAGTAGTCATGTACATACAGACATGAATTGTCAAATTCCCATTTTTCTGTGATGAAAAGAAATTCAGCTTTGATTATGAGGCAGAGAGCAACGGAGAAGACAGACAGGACAAGAAAAAAATGCATGCAAATGTATAAAATATTGTCTTCATGAAGGTCAGGCTTCACCCTAGAGAGTAAATAAGCTAAAAAGGAAACCCATGGAAAAATCATGAAATAAATCTGTTTTACTCATACAAAAAGTAGCAGAATAGTATTCAACATCAAAGCAAAAACTATAAGGAAGGATCTTACTATATTAGATCTCTGTGTGCTACGTATGCAAAATCACAGAAATATAGTAATATATTTATATATTATATATGTATGTCGTCCCAAATGATACTGAGATGCCCCATTTAAAATGTTGTAATTTAACAAACGTATAATCATTTATATAATAGCACATACTCAATATCTGATTCTGGTTATAAATACAAAAATATCTTGTGAAATAATTTCCTAATTATCATTAGGATTTACTAGTACATGGAACCATGATCATGTTATTAGCAATCCCATTATGAATCTTTACAGATTCTTTGCAAAAGAAGAGCAAACAAACTAAATAGCTAAACAGACAGATTTACATATGGAGAAAGTCTTGTCCTAACCTAATCATGTTAGAACAAGAAGGAGAAAATGTTAGGAGTTAGAGGTAACAGGCTGTCTTTAAGAGGGCAAAATACCTTTCTCATCCAAGGAATGAAGTAACAACACTGAACAGGGGAGGAGGAACGGGAGCGCTGATACTAAAATTAAAAGATGGAAAACAGAACTAAACCAATGACAAAAAAATAAATCAAAATAAAAAGCTGATGTGATGTTTTTATGAAGTCCATGGTGTGCACAAGCTGTCAGGAAACAGGGATGACATATACACACAAAATAACATTGACATGCTTTTTTTTCTGTGAACAACGCTGAACCACTGAGATGCTTGTGGTTCACATCTGCATCATACAAGCTGAATTGAAAGGAAATCTGATAGAAGGAATTTACTAAATTTGATTGCTATGGAAGAATTTGAATCAATCTGGCATCCATCCAATGGTCTTGTCAAAACCTGTACTTTGGGGGTAAAATAAGATCAGAGTCCTGTTTTTACATCACAAAAAATTATGTCATTTACCTTTCTGAGGACGGGTTTAAATTCAGGCTCCTTGGCTGGTCTCTCCTGCAGCAGTTGAATGTAAGGAACAAAACAGATAAAGAACCCAGAATATCTTCCACCACCCTTAAAGGGTTAGCTCACCCAAAAATGAAATTTCTGTTATTAAGTACTCACCCTCATGTCGTCCCAAACCCGCAAGACCTTCATTCATCTTCTGAACACAAATTAAGATATTTTTGATGAAATCCGAGGGTATTTGATCCACACATAGGCAGCAACGTCATTAAACCTTCTGAAGTCCAGAAAGGTAGTCGAAAACATGGTTAAAATATTCAGTGTGACTACTGTGGTTCAACCTTAATGTTATGAAGCGACAAGAATACTTTTTGTGCGCAAAAACAAAAAAATAATGACTTTATTCAACAATTTGAACCGTTGTCATACGTAGTGAACTCAGAGCAGGCTTCGTTGTTTACGTCCGAACACCAACTCAGTATTGGCCGAAGCTGAACACGTGAGCAGCACGATGCATGCATGTGATGCTGACACAGGATCCGGCCAATAATGATCTGGCATTTGGACGTAAACAAGGAAGCCTGCACTGAGTTCACTACTTATGATAACGGTTCAAATTGTTGAATAAAGTCATTATTTTTGTTTTGTTTTTGAACCACTGTAAGCACGTTGACCTTTTTTACACTATTTTTTTAACCACCTTTCTGGACGTTGCTGCATATGTGTGGATCAAATACCCTCGGATTTCATCAAAAATATCTTAATTTGTGTTCCGAAGATGAATGAAGGTCTTACGGGTTTAGAACGACATGAGGGTGAGGTTCTGTCCCTAATGACAGAAATTAAATTTTTGGGTAAACTAACCCTTTAAAATCACATGCAGCTGCCCATTTCTTGTGTATGTTACCTTGTGAAAACATGTAAAACATTCAAAAGATGTAAAACAGAATGACAAAAGCAAATGCTAATAAATAACCTCCTCATTCCATTCACCTAGCATACACAAATTTAGTTTAGTGACTTTCTTCACTGTACATTCCCTAGTGTACTAAGCAGTTTGGACTAAGTAGCATTTTAAGGCCAATTCACACTGCACTGACAGACGCCGACCAGCGGTGTTAGTCACCAGATTACAGTACGTCACTTCTCAGACATTCCAAAACCTGACAAACACTGATTCGACATGTTCAGATGGCGAAAACAAGAGCTGACCAGGCTCCATGCTGTCAGAGGAAACACACTGATCTGACAAAACCTGTTGCTGTCTGTCAGTGCAGTGTGAATTGGCCTTTACACTTAGCACTTATGCACTGACACTTTAGTGTAAAAAATAATTATAGGGCATTAAACATGCATTTATGATTATTCTAGCAATAATTCATCTATATTATTTAACATGTTCAATATTTTACATGCAGTAAATGCAGGAAAATATAAAAAAGATTTTCATATATTTTCATGTCCCATACTGGACACTGAATACAGAATCAATGTAAAACAGAAATCAGGTAATTTGCCATTTAATATTTGGCTTATTAACATTTTTCATAATGTTTTGTAATGTTCTCGGGATTGAGGAAGTTAAAAAACCATTTTGAAACTTGGCAAAATATGATATAATGGAATGGTATCACAAAATAATACAATAAAAGCAAACAGATAGTCTTTACCTTCCTCTGGATAGTCTGCACATCACTCTCTCTAACGCTCCTCTCCTGGTGTGCATGGCAGGAGAGAGTGTGCTATCTTAGGCCAAAAATATTTTGTTGGTCTTATAACAGTTTATGTTTTGCAAGATAAACAGTACTGGATTAGGTCAGCACTTGACATTCAACAAATTCTGGATCCTTGAAACAAATCAGCTGAAAACCACTGATCTTTGGACCTCCTCTCTATAGAGTGGTGCAGGGATGACGTCAAAACCCGGAAGACAGTGGATCCCTCAAGAGTTTTTATAATGGGCTTTTTCAGTTTATGAGTTAAACTCTGTGGTAAACATAAGTTGACGATACTTGGATGTTTTGTTCTGCAACGCAAATTACAAATGTTCTTATCTAGTTACTTATTAGAAACATGTTTTTTTTTTAAAAATAAACATACATTTGTGTGGGGTGTGGGATCAAAATGTCCAAATATCATCAACTTATGTTTACCACAGACCTTAATTTACTCATAAATTGAAAAAAAAAAAAAAAAACATTATAAAAACCCACAATAAAGAAATCTTGAGGGAACCACTGGCGAATTAGTCTTCAGGGTTTTGACGTCATCCCTGCACCACTCAGTATGTACTACATGAGTGGAGATTAAATGTTTTATGCCTTACCAGGCGTGAGTGTCGCCCCCTCTGCTCCCGCCTTCTGAGTTTGTGAGTTGAAGGGAAGGTTGGCATGGGCGGGGCCACAGATATTGATATGGTGACCCGACCACGCTCTCTGCTGGTTGAACGCTGACGCTGCTGCTGGTCTGTAAAGTACACACACACACACTTCAGTTCACTAAGCTATTTCAGTCTAAACTAAAGTATGAATTATAACAACTTCTGCTTTACAGAATTTACAGACATATTCATGTGTAGAAGGCCTCTAATGGATTTATTGCATGCTGACAATGTAAAATCAATGTTCTGCTCACATTTTATGTGAAATTAATGTAAGTAAAATTGATTCAAGGGAAAAATATAAATTATGCTATGATGGTTCAAAGAGAGCTTGAGGCAATGCCAGATCAAATTTCATCATTGAAACACAAGGTGGCAGTATGAATCAAATGTTCAACACTAAACTCCCCTAACATCTGCCTCTAAAGACATTTGATTCCTTATACACAGATAATATCTAATATTTACTATAGACAATTTAATTGTTATTTATTATTATTAATATTATATATATATATACACATAAATTTCAAGTAAAATTTTAAACTCACTTATTTAGTACAGTATTTAATACGGTCTACATATTTTAAGGTTTACCTGCAGGAAAAATTTATGGAAAAGTGTGTTTACACAAATATCAAATTATTATAAAAAAAAATCTTTCAATATATACTGAGAATTAAATAGATCTCAAAGGTGGCATACAGTGATATGCATCTGGAAGACAGTAGAGAGTAGAACTACAACAAAACCTAAATAAAATATGGTGATTGTAACCCGATGGTTAATGACCTCTTACTAAGGTCAGAGGTTAATTTCCAGGTAGACTCAGGAACTTGATAGATGTTTAGACAGATTGAGGACTACATAGAAACACTTTATTGATCCCTGAGGGGAACTCCAGGATCATAATTCTCATCTATCCTGATCTGTCACTTCTCTATGCTGATCTATCACCATTGTGGCCCTGGGCAGACCACTAAACCACAAGGGGAATTTGGTTACAATTGTTGTGATATAAGATACATTTGGATGAAAAGAATGTTATACAAATCAAATGGCCATTTTGACCCCACTATGGTTTGGAACTAAAAAATGTAGGCCCAAAAGCCTCAGTCAGTACCTCTGTGCAGCGCCCGCAGGTTGAGCTTGGCATGTCGGTGTAACTCCTCCAGACATGGTGGCCGTGTACAAGTGTGGAACAGATTGTGTTGCTGATGCCATGAAGCCTGATAGTGGGATGTCAGTTTACTCTCAACATCCAGATTTGATACCGCTAGAGCGAAAGACAAGGTCAGAAAATTGAAATCTGTACAGGATTCCTATTGGAACATCTAAGATCCCATTAGGGAAAGAATAATATTCTATGAACAGAGTGAAATTCCAACATTTTTTATGCTTATTTGATTCAACTGAAGATTCTGTAACCTTTATCAGAACCCATTGTACTTGTATATACTTGAATAATGTATAGCTATTGAATAGTTCATCGAAATCACAAAGGACTAACAGAAGTTTTAATATATTTGTTATTTTGTGTCATGTTGGAATCCTGTTTGGGCATTTCCATGAGGACTCCTTAGATAGGCTCCAAATTATTAAAGGAATAGTTCACCTAAAAATGAAAATTATCTCATGGTTTACTCACACTCAAGCCATCCTAGGTGTAAATTACTATTTTCTTTCAGACAAACATAATCTGAGATATATTTAAAAATATCCTGGCTCTTTCAAGCTTTACAATGGTAGTAAACGGGGGGCATGTTTTGAAGCCCTCCAAAAATGCATCCATCTCCATTTGTGTTTGTCTGAAAGAAGATAGTCATATACACCTAGGATGGCTTGAGGGTGAGTAAATCATGGGTGAACTATTTTGGGTGAACTATCCCTTTAAGGAAATCCCAAAAGAAATACTACTATATAAACACACACACACACACACACACATTATATATATATATATAAAGAAATGTTTCTTGAGCACCAAACGAGCATATTAGAATGATTTCTGAAGGATCATTTGAAGAAGAAGACTGGAGTAATGGTGCTAAACATTCAGCTTTGCCATGACAGAAATAAATGACATTTTATAATATTTTAAAATATATGAAAATAAAAGTTATTTTAAACTGTAATAACACTTTACAATATTACAGTTTTTACTGTATTTTTTCAATCAAATAAATGCAACTTGGGTGAGCAGAAGATAATTTCAAAAATATTAAAAAAAAAAAAATCTTGACCCAAACTTTTAAACGGTAGGGTATGTTTCCATATTTATTCACTGTAGTCAATATTATGAATTACAATACAACAAATGACATTCTAGGGAGAGGAAGGTGAAAGACGGCTTCATTAGTATTTCTCCCTCTATCTTTTTTTCTTTTCCCCAGCTTCCTGTCTCCTATAAAGGAGCATCTGCCCATCAGTATTCAATGCACTGTGGTCCCCTTGAACTACCCAGAGTCATCTGTATCCAAGCAACCCTTCATATCTAATTTACAATGAATTAGCAGATCCTTATCAGGCTGTGATCAGCAGAATAATACCAGAAATGCATTTCCTCCCTTAGAAGACCACAGACAAAAGGGTTGAGGGCTGATGATGATGGACGCTTAGGAAAACACTGGATTTTAAAGCAACAAACCCTTTGTTGTATGTAAATGGAACAAAAGTCATAGGACATATTACTCAAAATTGTAATATAAAACAGAAGTGGCTTCTCAAGGAAGGGTCTGGGAATATTTTTCCCCAGACTCTGGTACATGAAGGGTTTTCCTGGAGGATGCCCCAAAGGGCTCTTATATTTCTGTAAGCTATGTCTAAATATGATGCAGATAGTTCAAGCTGACAGTCAGAAAGAAAACATTTTAGTGCTTATTAACCATGAGGTAAACCATGACAATAGCCAAGTCTTTGACCGAAATGAACACAAGACCTCTCTCTCTCTCTCTCTCTCTCGCTCTCTCTCGCTTTGCATGTTGGGTGTTTGGGTTATGGAAGCAACAAACGGGTGAGAGGAGTTTTCGGTTTTTCTACTACTTTGCTAAGTTTTTTTTGTTTGTTTTTTCTATTTTTCTTTTCTACGTTTTCTTTTGCTTAGTTTATATATTGATTAATTAAATTTGGGTATTATACATTTCGTTTTCGGGAAGTTTTAGACGCCGTGGCGGAGGCCTGAGATAGAGGCTTACCCAAGTAGAAGTGTCGCCTCACCATGCTCCGTCATGGAGTCAGGTTTCTACCTGACACTGATTCTAATGTGGAAGACGTGCTTGTGGCTGTTGGTGAGCAAATTGGATATGAAAATATTATTTCAGTGTCAAGGATGAACAAAGCCATGGTAGTTTTCCTTAAAGACGAAAGTATGGTGAGTAAACTTATAGAAACTGGCGTCTGGAGAAATAGAGCGTTTACTGTTGTTTCACCGCTTGTGTCGCAATCTGTAAAAGTTACGATCTCTAATGTACCCCCCTTCATACTAAAAAGTGACATTAAAAAAGAATTGTTGGGGTTTAGAAAAATGGCCAGCGAAATGAAAATGATTCCCTTGAGGTGTAGGAATGAAGCACTGAAACACGTGTTGTCTTTTAGGCGTCATGTGTTTATGTTTCTTGATCAACCATCGCTTGATATTTCTTTCTGAATTAAACATGAGGGTAAATCATACATGATTTACGCAAGTACCGGAAACTTGAAATATTTCGACGTTGGGCATAAAAAGATCGCTTGCTCACATAACAAAATGCACCTGGAAAGCAATGTAAATGATATTGAAGTAATTTCTAGTGTACAGATTGGAGAAAATGTAGATATTAGTGAAGAACAAAACAAAACAACAATTGATGGGAAAAACAAAGATGAAAATGCAGGTGAAAGGATGAGTAATCAGAAGAAAAGAAATTCAACTGGAAGTGCAGTTGGTAGTGGTACTGAAAAAAGAGAACATGTGTGTGTAGATGCTGATGATGGTGATAATGGAGATGAAGAGGGTCTTCGTGCTAAGTTACCAAAGGTTGTAACAAAGGATGCACAAAATACTGGGCAGATTTTTTTGTCCCAGTTAACTAATACTACTGATGAGCAAGATGACAATGAGGATGATGATAATTTTTCAGAAGCATCAGATATTCTTTCTCAAATTGTGAAGATCAATTATATACGGTGAACGGGGTTAATGACTTCTTAGATGCGACATCTGGAAAAACTATTGAAAAATTGTTTGCAATCAGCTGTAAAATTCAACAGACGGCAAGCTATGATGAATTAAGTAGAAAAAAAAGATTTAGGTTTAAAAAAAAAATTGCGACGAAATTGAGAAGAAAAATGGCCCTCGAAAAAGGTTTAATAACTCCTTAATGATGAAGTCACTTGGGGTGTTTTCTCTGTCTTTTTCTTTGCTAACCCTTTTTTTTCTTTCTTGATCTTTCCTTTCTTTTGATGGGGAGTATTAAGATGGGAACAATGAACATTAATGGAGGAAGGGATGGTAAAAGAAGAGCAGTGTTGAAAGAATATATTGAAAATAAAGATATGGACATAATTTTCTTATAAGAGACACATAGTGACTTAGCTAATGAGATGGGGAGGGCATTTTTTTTTAAAGTCATGGCTCTAATACAAAAGGGGGTGTCGCCATTTTATTCTCAAAGAAAATTCCTATGACTTTTGTATCTAGTGATGAAATACAGAAAGGTCAGGTTAATTTATTGGGTTTTCCATTTGTGTTTGTTAATGTATATGCACCCAATAGTGGATAAAGGATAAAGGTTTTTAAAAATTGTCAAAATATTTTGGGGAAATATGATAAAAAATACTTGACTAGTTTTGGGTGATGATTGGAATTGCACATTAGATTTTACCTTAGACAGGAATGGAGAAGAACCATGTCCTCTTTCTGCTACTGGTTTAAATAATGTAATAAGCAGTTTTGATTTGTGTGACGTTTGAAGATCACAACAT
Source organism: Elopichthys bambusa (assembly GCA_037101425.1). Taxonomy (NCBI): domain Eukaryota; kingdom Metazoa; phylum Chordata; class Actinopteri; order Cypriniformes; family Xenocyprididae; genus Elopichthys; species Elopichthys bambusa. Next base: position 19,653,038 of record CM074452.1, on the reverse strand, counting down.
CCGGTAGAAAAACAATATACTAAGTGTAAACCTTCAAGTGACCACATCAGCTTTGCTAGATTAGATCGTTTTTATATTAATAAAGACTGGTGTAAACGAATTTTAAAGGCTTGTATTTACCCCACTGGTTTTTTAGATCATCATTTATGTATGATTGTTTTTCATTTACAAAAGACAAGATGTCATAGTTATTATTGGCATTTTAATGTAAAATTGCTGCAAGATGCTTTCTTTTGTGAAAAATTTCATTTATTTTGGGCAAAACGGAGAGAGCAAAAGACTGATTTTGATGATGTTGTGCATTGGTGGGATGTTGGAAAGGCACACATCAGGATCTTTTGCCAAAATTATACAGCAAATGCAAATCATTGTTTTAAAAAAAAACTGTTATGGAGTTGGAAAATCAAATCAAATCAATTGAAAGAAGTCTAATTAACCGAAATGGTGAATCAACTGAAAGACTGAATGAAAAAAAGAAAGCTCTGGCCTCACTTTTTCATGAACGAGCTAAGGGAGAATTAATAAGAGCTTGTTTCCTTTCCCTGAGAGAGATGGATGCACCAAGTTCTATCTTTTTTAGTTTTGAAAAGAGGGAAGGAGCGTGGAAAGCAATGTTACATTTAAAGAAATCAGATGGATCAGTAACAACTAATCAGAACTTTATACAGAACTGTTTTCAGATGGACCATGTGATATTGGCTGTATGGATGAACTTTTCAAAGATTTACCAAAGTTGACTGATAAACAGAGGAATCAACTAGACTTTGAAATTGATATTGATGAAATAACAAAGGCTGTTAAACAACTATCCATTGGATGTGCACCGGGAATTGATGGACTTCCAATCGATTTTTATAAGCAGTTTTGGGACTTATTAAAAGATAATTTGCTTGAGGTTTTTAAATCATATTACAGGAAAAAGAACTGCCAACAATCTGTAGAAGAGCCGTTTTGTCTTTGTTACCAAAGAAAGGTGATCTTGGTCTTTTAAAGAACTGGAGACCAGTGTCAATTTTGTGTACTGACTATAAAATCTTAGCGAAATGTCTTTCAAATAGATTAAAATTGTATTTAGAACATATAGTAAATGATTATCAAACTTATTGTATTCCGGACAGAACCAGTCAGTCACTTCTATTTGTTTAGATCCCTTAAAGCTTTTGGTGATCTTTTCATTTCATGGATCAAACTCATATTCTGGTGTTTCTACAATGCTAAAGGTTGGAAGAGGGTTAAGTAAACCAGTGTCAGTATGTAGAGGTATTAGACAAGGTTGTCCTTTGTCAGGAATGCTATATTCTTTAGCCATCAAACCTTTGCTTCGTCAACTGGGAAAAAATTTGGATGGCTTTCTAATTGAAGGACAAAAAGCTAAACCTAAGTTTTCTGCCTATGCTGATGACATTACTGTGTTTATCAAAAGCAAAAGAGATGTGTTTGTTTTAAAAGAAGTTTTAAAGAAGTATGAAAATTCCTCTTTAGCAAAGGTAAACTGGGGGAAAAGTGAAGGTTTTATTTTTTTCAGTTCTTCTTTCTGTTTACAGACAAAGTATAAAAGAAATCAGCTGTGATAAAAAAAGAGGGGGAAATGAAAGAAGGTTTTCCTGTACTTCAGATTTAAATAAAAGTGGATAAAAAACCTGAAAAAGGATCACTTCTTGTTTTCTGTATACCTGAACTGAATGTGTTCGAAGTCGTGTCAAAGAAAGCCTTGTATTTATCGTGTGTGAAAGTCTTTCATCGATTTGAACTAAAGAGTTGTAAAGAATCAAAGTGGTTGGATATGTTTGGGCAAGACGCATCTAGGAGATGTTTGAGATCTCTATATAAGTCACCCATTGAAAAACGCACTGCGGATCTTCAATGGAGGATTATACATTGGACAATTACGACGAATAGATATTTGGCACATGTTGACCCCACTGTGGGGAATTTTCTTTTTGTGCTCATGAAGAAACTCTAAAGCATCTGTTTTTAGATTGTACTAGGCTAAATGGGGTGTTTCAGATTTTAAAGAGGTGGCTTAGAACACTTGGAGAAGATATGGATGAAAATATGTTTATATTTGGCCCAAAGTATGTTGGCTCAGATAAAAAATTTCTTTATTTCATTTTTTAATTGGTGAAGCTAAGCTGGCAATATGGATTACAAGGAAAAATAAGCTTAAGGATAGTGGAACGACTGAACCTGAACTTATTTTAAAGGCTTTTGTACCTGCAAGAATTAAAGCAGAGTTTGCTTTTTTTAAGTTAACGAAAAATTTGGTGGTATTCAGTGAGTTTTGGGGACAGGCTGAAGTGTTGTGTGTAGTTGATCAAGATGAGAGTTTATTCCTTAAATTTTCTTTTTTTGTGAATTTGTAAATGTATATGTATTGATATCACTCACTCACACTCACTCACTCACACACACACACACACACACACACACACACGCGCGCGGAGATCTGGTAACCCAATACGAGCCCTTTCTATAACCTTAACTCTAACCACAACCAGGGAACTATTAAAATGAACAATGTTTTGAGTGGTTTTACTCAGCAATGCTAACCTGATATCTGCTTTTTACACTGTTAAATTACTTTTTATGTTTTATGTTAACTTGCATTGATAAATGAGACAGCTGAAGACTAAATGTCAGAAATTAGCACAATTAATCATAAATTTGCAAAGTGGCATCACTTATTTACAGTTAAGCTACACTTAAAAATTAATGCATTACACAAGATTTCAACGTTAGCATCAAACCACTTTGTGTCTGCAAAACAAAAGATGCAAGGCCCTTTTTCAAAACTAACTTTACTTAAATTTTATACATTTATATATTGACTTTTAACCCAATGCTAATCAACTAGTAAAAGAATAATTCTGTTTGTTGAATTTTGTCTATACAAAAGGGAAATCAAATTTCACTGGCCCATGGAAAATAAAGTTAACTTATAATAACTATATTATAATAAATATATTTTATTTAGGAGCCAGTGAAAACTTAATTGTATTGATTAGATTTAAATGTCAGCTTAATATTTCAGACGGCTTTTAACTACTTGTCTCTTAAAGACATCTGATTGACACATTACTGATGGATTCAGACCTGAGTCAGTAAGTGGAATTTAAATCTGGATTAAGTGCATTCATGCTTCAATTGAAATTAAAAGCCTCCCATTGATAGAAAGTCTACAATAATACTTTGTCTCTGGGAGTGGGCCAGTTTTTGTTTTTGCTTCACCTGCTTGAGCACCTTATTAAATTTCCTTAGTAATTTTTTCAGTCCTGTAAGCAATATGGAAAATCCACTGACTTCACTGTCTTAGTGAAACTATGTACAAGTATACCAGTTAAATAACAGATAAAAGCATGCTAAATCAGTATTGCTTTAAATAACATGCACAGACTGTAAAATAAAACATAGCCTATATACACAGTTTAAAGGTTTGGGGTCGATACAAATTTTTACTGTCTTTGAAAGAAAATACAGTAAAAAAAAAAAAAAAAAAAAAAAAAAAAAAATATATATATATATATATATATATAAATATATATATATATATATATATATATAGTAAAAATAGAAATATTGTGAAATATTATTACAATTTAAATCACCGGTAACACTTTACAATAAGGTCTCATTTGCTAAAATTAGTTAATGCATTAGTTAACATGAACTAACAATGAGCGATATATTTACAGCATTTATTAACCTTTGTTAATACTAATAAAAATGACTCATTTTAACAGATACAACATGTTTAGACTGACATTAACTAAGATTAATTATTGCTGTATAAGTATTTGTTCATTGTACGCAAATTTTTTTAAGTAAATTTCAAATATGGAATTAAGTAACTCAACTAAGATAAGTAAAATTAACAAAGAAAATACGTAATTTTAATTTGGCAAGTAAAAGGTTGAGTAATTTCTACTTTGTTGAAGTTTCTTTTGCAATACATTTTACTCAGACAATATAACACTGAATTAAACCATGCTTTTAAAGTTTATGCTTTACTTAGAAACATCTAAATAAATAATACAATAGACACATCTTCATATTAAAAGTAACACGACACCTGAACACAGAGACCTCAGTACTTGGTACACAATACACAATGACGGTAACATTTGATGGATCGTTTTGAGTGTGAATGTGCCATTTTGAGTAGAAAATGAACTCCAAATATCACAAAATTGCAAGTTACTAAACATAACCACAAAAGCAATGATAAAACAGTGTAAAAACAGCTGGAAAACATCGAAAAATCTACCTCATTAATTATTCAAGGCCCAGTGCATGATGGGAACACCAGTATCAGAAAAGTCATTTTCAAGTCATAACTTCATTTTATAATGTTGATATTTACGCTTTAATTTCTACAAGTTTAAATTGAGTACTAAGATAGAATTTACTTTTTTTTTATTCTTGCCTGAACTAACTTTTTCATGTAAAAATTACATGTTTTTTCTGTAGTATTTACTTAACCATAAAATCATTTTTTACAGTGTACCAAAAAACCTTTTGTTATACTTTCAGAAATCATTCTGATATCCTGATTTGGTGGTCAAGAAACATTTCTTATTATTATCACTGTTGACAACAGTTGTGCTGCTTAAACTTTTTGTGGAAATCATGTTAAAAAAAAATTTCAATTTTTTTCAAAAGAACAGAATTTATTTAAAATCTTTTATAACTTTATAAATGTCTTTACTGTCACTTTTGATTAATTCAATGAATCCTTGCTGTAAAAAAATACTGACCCCAAACATTTAAACAGTGTGTGTGTATATATATATATATATATATATATATATTCATCAGCATTATGTATCCTTTACAGAGAAGGCAATCCCAGAATGCATTGCGACAACTTTAATGAAAACAATAAATCCAAGATGGAGGATGATGTGAGAAAAACACTGATTACACATAAACGTATATTTCATTAAATATCTGCTTTGTAAGAAATTGTTGGAAAGAAGTTGGTGTTTTCATCTAAGCCCTATCTCACATGCTCCTCATCTAACCCTCCCCTCCATTTGGACGTGTGCTATAATGATGTGCAGTGAATGCAGTGAACAGACTATTACTCAGCACTGCTCTGCTGTACTTTTCGTTTCTGCCCCACATTATCAAGTACTGATCCTCATACGGCACATACATGACCTCCATCGTGCACGCTCTGTAATCATTCCTTCCACACTTTAAATTTTTGGACAAGTCATTCAATTGTAAATGAGTTCAGCCAAGGAGGAAGTATGCTTTGTATGTAACATAGTATGGTAGAGTTACATATAGCATGTTGTAATGTAATAGTCTTATTATGCCATTAGTCACAGTTAAGATTATTTCTACTTGTGCATATAGGGACTTAAAAAAAACAAACAAAACAAAAAAAAAAAAACTCTACAGTACAAAGCACACATGGTTTTCATGCATGTCTCCAATGAGCATTACAAAATTTAAATCACAAAAACATAAAAAGTCTCAATGTCCAGTTAAGTGCCATTGAAAACCACAGTTACAAGAGAGTTCGATTCATACAGAGGTCAGTGCTTAGTGAGCAAGCAGTACACTGCAGTATAATTGCACCAGAATGCAAAATAAATGAGTTAAAACGATGGTCATCTATATTGTAGTTCATGGACTACCTGCATTCACCTCTACAGGGAACCTAGATCACTATCCTTGTCTGAAATCTAGTCATCTTACCTGTTGTGCCCGTTCTCTGGCCTGCGTTTTTACTACCCCTTTTTGTCCTCCTCCTTTTTTTCAAGCCACAGCCAGGTATCTTCCTCTGAGAGTTACCCATCTCTCCCTGGACTGAGCATACAGAATGAAGGAGTGAAGGATTCTGCTAGCACTACTGCAAGACTGGGAGAGCTGCTCTCTCTCTCTCTCTCTCTCTCTCCCTCTTTTTCTTTCTTTCTGTCTCCAGCAGGTGCACAGTTAGCAATGTGAGTCAGGACTCTGCCAGCAGCAAGGCAAAGAAAAGCACAGACTCTAATTAGTAGTACAGAAGGACAATACAGAGAAAAAAGTTTCTAATTAAAATAATGAAACTACCAAAATATCCACTGTTATAGAACCATACCATATACATCCAAGTATCTACTTTATACAACTACACAATCCTGCCTAGAAAATATCACAGCTCCGTCCTGGTGGAAGGAAATGTCACATTGGAATCTGATATCAACTTTTGACTATTTTGGATGCAGATGTATACATTTTTTTTCTCTAAATTTTAGCATCATCACTCCAGTCTTCAGTGTCATGTGATCCTTCAGAAATCATTCAAATATGCTGATTTGGTGCTCAAGAAATTATTCTTATTGTTTTATTTTTTTTAAGATTCTTTGATGAATAGAAACTTCAAAGAAAGGCATTTATTTGAATTAGAAATCTTTTGTAACATTATAAATGTCTTTACTGTTACTTTTGAACAATTTAAATGTCCTTGCAATTTAAATGACAATGTGCTTGCTGAATAAAAGTATTCATTTAAAAAAAAAAAAAAATTAACAGTTGTGTATTGGCTATTGGTTGTGTATCAGTCTATACCAATTACAAAATAAAAATGCTAACCATAAAAGTCTAGATCTCTAACATGCTTCATGACACAAACATTTAACAAATGTAGGCCAATAATGAACCACTGGAATAAAATAAATTACACATATTTAACTTTTTTCTTTTTTAAATAAACGTTCAAGTTGAAAATATGACTTTTTCAAATAAACAAAAAATGAAATACCTGTGAATTAATGTGAGGTTACATTATTATTTTGCTATAAATATTGGATTAAAAATATAATCGCTAAAAAGAAAAAGTCATATTTATCAGCCAACATCACTATATGACCACAAATGTATTGGGCATCTATGCAAACTTTGCAAGGTAAAAGATACCAGACTACATTAAATTACATTCCCACTACACAAATCAACGTTGCAGATCTTCTTTTATATACAGATGCTCCAGTCATTAGCAGTCAGAGCGTTAGCATAGTTGAATCTAGGTCAAGCTTGCCTAGCAGAGAAAGACATTGCTGAGATCTTGCTGGGGAAAATCAAATAGTGAATTTATCTATTGGTAGACTTAATATTAAGCACTAAACAGCATTAAACAAGAAACATGAGAAACCCGCATGTTCTAACTGATCAATGATAAATGCATTTATTACATAAAAGCAGATTGTTAGCTGTAGCAGTCCAGCTGCCTGCTGTACAGATGGAGATTGACTCTCTCTCTGATGGGGGCTGGGGACTCTGTGTCTCACAGCTGGTCCCTCTGCAGGAGTGCTTAATACCCATTGATATTACACAGCACTAACAACTCTACGGACTATATCTATCAATATATCTGGACCTCTTTGAGGAGCACTTTCCTTCCCTCTACAGCAGGGGATCCCAATCTTACACCAGCTGAACCTCTTGTGACCTGTATTATTTTTAAGTACCAATTGAGATGACAAGACAAACTTTCAGTAAATTTTATATTTTAAGTAGCTGTTTTTGTTTATAAATTAGCATAAAATTATATATTATTATTTGATTTAATTTTAACACATTTTATTGGCATTTTTATCAATCTCATGAACAGGGTTATGCATTACATGTAACGCTAGTTATGTAATCAGATTACTTTTTTCATGTAACTAGTGAAGTAACGCATTACTTATTTATTTTACTTTTGGTATGAAAGGGCCTTTTGAACTTTTTTTTGTTATTAAACAACAAACAAGCCCGGCCCACATGAAAAAATAAATAAATAATGCACTAGTAATGGTAACACATTTCTTTCCATAAAAGTAAATAACACAATTAGTTCCTTTTTTTAGGGATTAACACAGATTACTCTGTGTTACAGATTACTTTTAAAAGTAATTTTTCCCAACACTGCTCATGAATGCATGTCAAATGGTGACCTAACATGGTACCAAAACTGGTATATTTATATATACAGTATATACTGTACACTACTGTTCAAAGATGGGGGGGGGGGGGGTGCTTTTATTCAGCAAGGACACATAAAATTGATCAAAAGTGAAAGTAAAGACTTTTATATTGTTACAAGTAATGTATTTTAAATAAATGCAGTTCTTCTATTTATTAAAGAAACCTGAAAAAATATTAAACAGCACAACTGTTTTCAACACTTTCTTGAGCACCAAATCAGCATATAAGAATGCATAAAATGTATATAAACCAAGAACATGGCAGAGGAATGCTATACATCAAAACGCAGTAATTAACAATTTATATCAAAAATTTATATTTTATTTATGTTCCAAAGGTTAACACTGAGCTATTTATGCAGATGCATGCATTTCCTAAAATCCAAAGCAGTTCATCCTAAAAGCATATCACCACCCTCCATGTAAAGGGGGGTCTCTGATAAGATAAGCCTGATTTGAGGGCACCATGCCTGGCTGGAGGGTGAAGAATGAGAGACTGTTGAGACTTGACTTATAGACCTTTACAAATGAGCCATAGCAGAATCACTGAAGCATGAGGACTGATCGCTGCCTGTAGTGCTGACCACTGCACTGCTCCAACACGCACGCACACACGTGCACGCGCGCACACACACACACACACACACACACACACACACACACACACACACACACACACACTATAAGTATATTTTAAAAACAAACTCAGCTCATAACAATCAATGATTAAAACATTATTGAGCAAGGATCAAGCATATATATTTTTAAAAAGCTACTTATTCACTTTGATTCCAGTTTTACCTTCATCATTCATTCTGAGCCTTTTTCTCCACAAATAATAGAAGAGAATAATAAACAGATTTCAGACAGAGGACAAGATAAGCAGATCAGATGGGGTGTTGAGTTTAAATGTAGGGCAGCACTGTCTATTTTATCTCTTTCTCTCTCTCTCTCTCTCTCTCTCTCACACACACACACACACACACACACACACACACACACACACACACACACAACCCCTTAATAAACTCTACTTAATGCCAGTGTGTCAGAGTTTAATAATTCAGATTTTCTTAAAGGGATATTTCACCCAAATATCAATTCCGTCATGTTGTTCCAGACCCAAATGCAGTTGTTTTCATCTGATTTTTGAAAATTCTTCACATTTATTTTGCAGAAAATGAGAGTTGACACTTCATAGTTACAATGGCTATCAAAAAGCATCATAAAACTACCACAAAAGTAGTCCAAATAACTTGTGCTTTTGCTTTTGTTTTTTTGAAGCATAACAGCTAACAACTGTCATTGTATGCTGAAAAGCTGTGTGATGATTTTTTAAACTGTCTCACTGTAAAAATAACTGCATGCAGGTCTGAAACAACTGGGAAACTATTCTTATAATCAACAACCTAAATTCATCATTTCTTTCTATTAGATATGTGTCAAATCAACCCTGCAAAAGCCCCCAAAAATCAAAGGGGATGAAAATGCCCATATATATGAGTTCTTGTCTTAGCCTATATTTCCTATATAGTATATATAGCCTATATAGTATAGTTATGCAATATTACACAAGAGTGCTGTTTTTCACGAATATCAGCATGATTGCAAATGTGATGTTGATTTCATCCAACTGTTCATTAAACAAGAAGTTAATATTGCATTATAGACACAATATTGTAAATATTGTCTGTTTTTGCTCTGTTTTGCCAATGAAAATAGTTCCAAACAAAGCCGCAATAGAACTGCTGTGAATCAGCTGTTTGAACAAATCAGTTGAATGAATGACTCAGTGACTCATTCATTAAGACTTACTGGCAGTTTTTTTTTTTTTAATTAAGTATAATTTTATTAAAAAAAAATTAAATATTCAAATTATTAATAATATTGCTATCATATATATATATATATATATATATATATATATATATATTTATTTATTTATTTTTTCTCCATTTTTTGTCAATATTGCACATCCATAATACAATGCAGGGAATAAACCCCAGCCAGCTAAAGCTGCCATGGTAAAGAAAGACAACAGTTGATCAGCATCGCCAAAGCTGTAATTCAGCATGCGACAACACAGCACTTTATGGTTTACACAACTGCATGCTTCAACATGTCAGACAAAACATGGACAGACAGTCTGTGCGACAAAGACATCATGACTATGGCAGGCATAGCTTTTCTAGCACAAATCAAAGACAATCTCAGATAGAGAAATAACAAGTTGGATGGATTAGCAATTTCTGAGTGAAAGTAGTTTGAAAGGAAATCCTACACTAATTTTTTTCAGTGTATCCCAGGAAAGAGAGAGAGGGAAAAAGAGAGGAAAAAAAAAAAAAACATTGAACAAGAAGAAGAGATGCAAATATTGTTCAGATATATAATAAAGCTTGGACTGTCAAAACAGACCAAACAGTAACTGATCAAGAAGTATAAACGAGCTACATTATTTCACAATATTAATAAGAATAGCAGTTGAAGAGAAAGAGAGAACAGCATTATCTGACTGGACGAACTCGAAAGGAATGCACGGAAGGACATACCTCTAGATCTGACAGGAACACAGCAGGCAAAAGCCATTGTTACGGAGAGACAGCTACATCCAAATGCCCCTTAGCCAGGTCGGCTGCCCTTCAACACTCATTCCTTTCATCTGCATGCATGCAGACACATGCTAGCGCACAAGCTCACCTACTGCGGTTCGCAGCCATCAGCCACATAAACAGACTAACCCTAACACCAAAATGAGCCCATCTGTAGCATCTGCACAAACACTGTTCCATTTCAACCTTAAGTCCTCCCCATTTCTAGGGGCATATTGCAGGTGGTACAGTCTACTCTTTAATCTTCTAATGGGCCAGTGTAAAAGCTGGTCCAAAGGGGGATTTTAATCGGGAATACAAAAAGAAGGGTGTTTTGACATGATTATTCCTGCAAAATCATACACAGAGTTTGTATAGACTGGTATAAATGCAAAGAAATTAGTTTTCTGTCCATAAATTAGCTATACACCCATCCAGTTCGGAGACTGAGGAGTTTCTTTGTAATTATTTGAGGAATAGAGGGAAAAAAAACATCAGGCTAGAAGAAAAGATGCAAACATCTTTCAGTTTCAGTTTATTAAAATATTTCTCATACATAATCATTCACACATAAAAGTCCTTTCAGCGCAATGTAATTGAATACAATTTGAAACGTTGTATTATTATGTCATAATAATAGCTTGTCGCTCAGTGTAGAAATCAAAGTGAATGAGAGCCCCCATGTGTACATATGTGAGAAGTGAACATCCTTGTGTGCGTGTGCGAGCATGCATTTGTGTGTGTGTGTGTATTTGTACAACTAAATTTGTGAGGACCAGTTTGAGTTTTAGACCACTGGAGTGAGGACAAAGTAAGTAAAGGAGGACATTTTGACCAGTCCTCATTTTCTGAGACCCATTTAAAGGCCTGTTCTAGGATTAAGATTTGGTTTTAGCTTTTAGGGATAAGGTTTTGATTAGTTTTAGAGTAAGGGTTTGGGTTAGGTACTCAGTGTTAGGGTTAAATCATGTTAAATCATGATGTGTAAGGTTAGGGTAAGGAGCTAGAGATTGCACTGTATCAATGAATGTCCTCTCAAAGAGCTGTACAAAAGTGTGTGTGTGTGTGTGAGCAGTACACACCGCAGTCCCTCTGCCTGGACTAATACAGACCTTCCCGCTAATCCATGTTAATCTGGTCATCCTGTGCTTGTGACCTTGGCGTCAAATGGACTGACGGTAGGTGAGTGTTTAGTACAGACAGAATCACGTTGGCAAACATAAAAATACAAGTCTGGCCGCTTGGGCCGGCAGCTTGTGTCTCTGCAAGATGCCCATTAACAGCACATATTCACATGCCTGGACTTGGGGAGAAGCCAATATGGCTATAGCAATGACAGGCGTCTGAGGTGAAATTGAGCTGTGATTTTGCGGTCAGTTCAAACTGCAACATGCAGTATGTAAAAGCAGAGCAGTTTGTAGTTGATGACAATAAAAGGAGCATTTGCAGCATTGTCTGTGCACACTTTAGCCTCTCTTTTGCAGACAGTCACAAGACATGGGAGGTACTATGTTTTCTGTATGACCCGCATGGAGCACACCTGTTCTATTCTTTCCCCAACCTCTCGGGTCACACCCTTCCTCTGCCTTTTTTTACGGCAACTCTCTTTAATATCACACTTTTTATGTGTGCAAATGGACCAGAAACAAGTGAATGCACTGTAGTTCCCATTGAACACCTCTCTTTTTTTTATATGTTTTCCTGAAATGCACCACTTTCTTAGAGCTGAAAATCATTACCACTGTACAGGAAGTCATGAATGGCAAAGATTTTTTTAAAAAAAAGAAGAAAAAAAGTCTAACAGCTGTTGTCTTACTCTTTCCGGAATACTCTAGCCCTTTTTACAGGGATCACTCTTCTTATCTGCTTCCCATCTGTATTTCTGGCCATACACTTAGACACACATGAACTTGTATTGGTATTTCTACTTTCTAAATAATGAAAGTGTGGGTATGTGGGTTTGCATGTGTAAGAATTTTTCAGACAGGAAGAGAAAAGTCTGTTTCATCACGCTCTGCTTTGATTTGTCTGTGGCTGATGGCGCTTTGTGATCCTGAAATCCAAGGTTGCAAGACTGAACTGAAGATCCTGGACTGAATAACACATTTGAGTAGAGCTGCACACAAAATAATAAAAAAGAAAATATGCCAGCTCTCCACAATTTATGGAATAAGCTTACATCAGGAAAATAATTATTGGTGACTTTAAAGCATGTAAAAGTTAAAAGAAAACTGTCTGCATATTAAGTGCCACGCACTGATTTTTAATCTACTTAAATTTGAAGAAAAAAGTTAATATAATTATTTACTACAATAATAATAATAATAATCTGATTTAAGTTGAATGATCATTAAAGGTAAATGGATGGTGATGCACTTTGTTTAATTAAAAAACTATAAAATGAAATATATAATATAATATAAAATAATATATAATATATACTTTAAAATAAACATATAAAATATATAAATATAACATATATAAATACATAAAATAATAATATGTTTATTAATATTAATAAATAATAATATGTGGGGATTTTAATCCAGGTTTGTCAATCAAAAAAGCAATATTTTCTCAACACTGGCCCCTAGTGCTAAAAAGGAGACAAGGCTGGTTGCAGCTCAAAACTCCCAATTTTCACAAGCTATATTTAATAGAATGCTGCATTCGTCAGCAAAAAATTTAAAATGGTAAGATTAATGTTTAAAAAAAAATTTTTTTTTTTAATTTAACATACAACAAATAGGCTTATAATCCAATATTTGTGACCCTGGACCACCAAACCAGTCATAAGGGTCAATTTTTTTTTTAATTGATGAATTGATTTATACATCATTTGAAAGCTGAATAAATAAGCTTCCACTGACATATGGCAATATTTGGCTGAGTCTGAGATACAACTATTTGAAAATCTGGAATCTGAGGGTGCAAAAAAAATCGAAATATTGAGAAAATCGCCTTTAAAGTCGTCCAAATGAAGTCCTTAGCAATGCATATTCACTCACAAAAATACATTTTTGATATATTTACGGTAGGAAATTAACAAAATATCTTCATGGAACATGATCTTTACTTAATATCCTAATGATTTTTGACATAAAAGAAAAATCGATCATTTTGACCCATACTATGTATTGTTGGCTATTGCTATAAATATACCGGTGCGACTTATGACTGGTTTTGTGGTCCAGGGTCACATTTGTTCTTTAAAATTATGTCATCAATTAATTGACTTCTTGATATTTGTTTCTCTTTATACAGTAGATGACGACAAACTATAGAGAGAAAGAGATGGAGAAAAATCTGCCTGAGGGAGAGAGAGTTATCAGTGTTTGTGATCAGTGTCACAGACACCTCTAGGATAAATGGGAGGTAATTTGTCATTCACAGCACAGGATCACAGAGCCATGACACCTCAGCTCCTCCTCCTCTGCCTTCACAGAGACTCACCTGAGTTCACAGCAGGATGTGGCTATTACACTGAGGCTAATTATGCTAATCACATTAACTACCTCCAGGCATGACCCTTTTGAAGCCCACCTTAGGAGGGGACGTCTGCAAGTGTGCACATGCAAAATTCGAAATGGAGACAGTGTGAGGAAATTGTGCTGTGAAACAATGTTTATGAGAGTAGCTAAAAGTAAGATACACAAGTTGAAAAACCTGCTACTAGCAAAACCAAACAAAGTGACAAAAATAATCACATACGCATATAAATGAATTGTAAACACATTTCCTGAACATTACACTGAAATAAATAGGAATGCTAACGGATAGCTTCAACGGATACCACAGCATCAGGCCACTAAAACAAACAACGCATTGTTGAAAGCACCACAGAGCCACAGTGTTTACACTCAACCAACAAACAACTACTTTTAGTCGTCTTTGCAGATTATACTGGGATTGCTGAAAGAATTTTATCAAGAAAGAAAATGACACTTCAGGTTTAAGCAGTAGATAGAGCTCATATGCCGTTTTTGGACATATGTATGGCTACTGTTCAAAGGTTTGAGGTCGGTAAGATCTCTTATGGTCACCAAGGCTGCATTTATTTGCTTAAAAGTTCAGTATAAACAGTAATATTGTAAAATATTCCTGTGACTGCAAAGCTGAATTTTCAGCATCATTACTCCAGTCTTCAGTGTCACATGATCCTTCCGAAATCATTCTAATATGCTGATTTGGTGCTCAAGAAACATGATGATCACAAAGTTCAAAAGAACAGCATTTATTTGAAATATAAACCTTTTGTAATGTTATAAATATCTTCACTGTCACTTTTGATCAATTTAATGCATCTTTTCTGAATAAAAAAATTATTTCAAAATCATTATCATTCAGAAGCACAGAACGCTTCAAAAAGCCATTGTATTAATTCCATAATGGAACGTACTCAAAATCTATTCAAACAGCCGTAAATACAGAGGTCATCCAGCCATTTAATAACTAATGCCACATATAAACACAGTTTAGCTTTGTCGATACACATACACAATCTACCCAAATCAGACACAAAAGATGGTCCACCACATGTGTGTGACTAGCTGGTTCAACAGGAAGTCACAAACACACACTACTCTGTCTTTCCAACTTATACAAATACACAAATATTGATATGCTAAGATAAAATATACACCATTTTGTGTGCGTATAAATGAGCAAGTGTGACGCACTTCAGAACACTGTCCAGAATACATATACAATATGATGTCATTCCTTCTTACATGTGGTCTACAGTAACCACAGAATAACAGAGAACAGGAAGGAACAGATGGATAGAGTCTTTTACAAGAGTCTTTGTTGAAACGGCTTCCATTTTTTTTTCGGCCACAATGGATTGCAGTAACGTTACACACACAAACACACCTGCATAATTCAACATTCATCTTCTGCTTAGAAGTCCAATAAGGTCAACGTTTGCAAAGGATATCCTGGATTTTATCAGTGCCCATCTTCATGTTTGTGGGACATTTTCAAGAACAACAAAGATTAATGATTGAAATGGGCATATACTGTATAATTTAAAATAATAAATAAAATCCCATTTTTCATTGTTACCATGCAAAAGTTTGGGGTCAATAAGATTTTTTTTTATGTTTTTGAAAAAAAGTCTCTTATGCCCACCAAGAGTGCATTTATTTGATCAAAAATACAATAATATTGCGAAATATTATTATAATATCAATTAACAGTTTTCTCTTTGAATGTTTTAAAATGTAATTTATTCCAAAGCTGAATTTACTCCATTACATACAGTCTTCAATGTCACATGATCATTCAGATATAATTTTAATATGATGATTTGGTGCTTAAGAAATATTTGTGCTGAATCTATGACTGGATCATTGTTGTTGTGATTATTATTTGTCTAGCATGTTATATGTTTGGGAACAGTTCTTTTAAAGGGATAGTTCACCCAAAAAATTAAAATTATCCCATGATTTACTCACCCTCAAGCCATCCTAGGTGTATATGACTATCTTCTTTCAGATGAACACAATCGGGGATATATATGTATATGGGGTAATGGGTAATACGTGATTTGAAGCCCAAAATAAAGGCATCCATCCATCATAAATATAATCTATACGGCTAGGGGGTTAATAAAGGCCTTCTGAAGCAAAGCGATGGGTTTTTGTAAGAAAAATATTTATATTTAAAACTTTATAAACTATAATAACTAGCTTCCGCCAGACGTACGCATCGATTTGCGGTGGAAGAGTGACCCCTGACCCAACACATCAACACATAATGAACACGGAAGTGCAGAGGATAGAGCAAAACAAAACACCGGTCACGAATTAGAAACTAGACAAATGTCGGAGGATTTCGATATAAGAGAAGAGGACCTTGAGTTTGTTGCAGAGTCCTATTTGTTTAAACCGCAAGAGGTGTCTAAGCTTACGATACTCCTACATCCTGCGTCATACATCACATCAGGGGATTACTCTTGTGGCGCAAGTCGACTTGCACCCTATTCGTACAGTCGTCTGGTGGAAGCTAGTTATTTTACTTTATAAAGTTTTAAATATGGATATTTTTATTACAAAAAACAATCGCTTCACTTCAGAAGGCCTTTATGAACCCTTTGGAGCTGTATGGATTACTTTTATGATAGATTGATGCATTTATTTTTGGCCTTTAAAACATGCCCCCCATTCACTACCATTATAAACTTTGGAAGAGCCAGGATATTTTATCTCCGATTGTGTTCGTCTGAAAAAAGATAGTTATATACACCTAGGATGGCTTGGGGGTAAGTAAACCATGGGATAATTTTCAATTTTGGGTGAACTAACCCTTTTAACCCTAATTGATGGAGTGTGTAGCTTTTCATTTCTTAAACAACCATGCAGGAAGACGTATCATGGTCATATTCCAGGTTGAGGAAGCCAAGATTCATCAGGCTCAAATTGTGAAAGAATGTTTAGGAGGGAGCATTAAGAATCATTTTCACATATGAATTGGCACCTCTGAGTCCAGACCTTAAATTCACTGAAAGTCTTTGGGATGTGCTTTACAAAGTGCTTGACCTTTGCATTGTCAATACAAGATCTTGACCAAAAATTGATGTACCTCTTGATGGAAATAACATCACAACATTTATTTCCATCAAGAGGTACATCAATTTTTGGTCAAGATCTTGTATTAACAATGCAAAAGTCAAGCACTCTGTGAAGTCTCCTCCAGCACATCCCAAAGACTTTCAATGAATTTAAGGTCTTGACTCAGAGGTGCAAATTCATATGTGAAAATGATTCTTCATGCTCCCTATATATACACACTTTTTTCATTGTTATTTAATGTATGTTAATTAGGGTAATGCATGTACATTGTTAATGAATATATCAACTAATGGTAATTTATACAACTTGAAATATTAACATGTCAATTATAGGGAGCCCTCATCTCCTAAATCCCAACGAGTACACGCATGAGCCGCCAGGCCATGTCTCTTTTTACCATGTCAACTGTCATAGTGTTTAAATGTAAATGTTTTGTGTCCCTAAAAAGATGGCACAAGGGGAAAAGTGCAAATAAAAATAATTAGTCATCTTCTTAAACATCTGTCTCAATAACTATTCTTGTAAAGGAAAGGATGCTCAAGGGATTCAATTTAGGTTAATGAAGTTCCTATGTCTTACAGTGAACTGCTCGTGGGACGACGTCTCTCTGTCTGACTTATTCTTTTACATCAAGAGATCGCTGGGATGTGAAAATGAGAGATGTGTGTATATGCTTTAGGTTGTGTTGTTCAGAGCGGGGCTGGTGTTTGCAGTTGGAAATGGGTTAATGTGGGTAATGGGGGCTTATCATGCACACGCGTGTGTGTTTAAGAATGCCACTGCAGCAGGGTGGGGTGCAGCCTCGTCGTGCAGCAGCACTGCAGCGCCCATGGGGCAAGCGGAGTGTGTGTGAGCGCGTGCACGAGAACGAGCGAGATTCAAGAGTCCAGTGTTCACCGTTTCTGCCCGTTATCGCCATCTGTAACGTCAGTCCCGTCTCATCACCGAGGGGGATGGGATCGCCGTGTGTATATGCGTATGTGACATTTTGTGTCAGACGTTTTGGTGAATGGTACAATAAAGCCGTCGCCCATGTTATTTTTAACTCTCTGTCTCCATGGAAACCAGCACATATGCTGGGAGCGATGCACCCTGCCGAATGTGTGTGTGTGTGTCTGTGGAGATGCAGCAGTTCATCCTGCTTCATCTGGAGGAAGCACACAGACGTTGCACATGCCTGCCGCAGTGTGTGTGCGCGTGTGTGAGCGTGTGAGTGTCTTACGAGGTCAGATCAAATCACAGAATCACATATGATTAACCATACAGTGTATAAGCAAATTGGGATGTCAGTCATACCCATGAAAATGAGGCGGAGGGTATGTAAATCCAGTAGCTGGATTTAGATTTACAAAAATATATCAGGTGATATCACATGATAATATTATCACATTCACATTCACATTAGTCACCTAGGTTATGTTATGTTATGTAACGTTACAGCAAATGCAAATGCAAGAAAGAAACAAAATTAAAGTTGAATTCAATGGTAAATATATATATATATATATATATATATATATATATATATACACAAATCTAGCCATATATCTAGACAAGATCTACCTTTCTGGCCAAACCAAACAAAACCAAAAAAAAAAAATAATAAAATAAAAAATAAAAAATAAATAAAATAAAATAAAATAAAATAAAATATGGAAAGCTACAGTTTCAAAGCAGCTTCTGCAACACTGGGTAAATCATTAGAATGATTTGTGCAACAATGACCACATAATTCGCTAACATGCCGTCTATTTCATTAAAATATACTAGGATAAAACAGGCCAATGCAATTTTGTAAAATGGAATAAATTAACTTACCTATGTAGTGCAGAAGGGGATGATGAAGCAGTGTGAAGCCAATTCAAAGGGTGAAGTCACGAAAACATAAAACAGATGTCAAAAGAGAAAGACAAAGTATATAATTAGTTTATAGACATGGTTTATAGACTTCCTCTATTCAATGACATGAAAACCAGCCTCTACTCTTGCATTTTATGGCATCTGGTCAAAAGAAACCATTCAAAAAAAAGAGAGTATATGCATGAATGATTAATACATGTCATATACATACAGAACACAGAGCCCATGTTTTTACATTTCAATTACTTGTTCCGAATCGAATTCTCACTCTGAAAACTGCATAAGTTCAAGAGGTGATACATTGAAGCTGACCTCAGATCATCACTATCTACAGAAGTAGTGCTCTGCTCATCAGTAAGGTTGCCAAGCAGACAACCATTTATTCCCACCTGCATTTCTATGTTACTATGGTAACAGCTTAAAGATTAGTGCATTAGTTACAGCACCATGCACAATGAACTCTCCACGATATAAGAGTGCTTTATACCTCCATCTTTTCAATTTTCTTCAAACAGTTTTGCTTTTGTCCTTCTCATGTTTTTTGGCTGTTATTCATCTTTGAACTGACTAAAAATATGATTGTGACAAATGTAGTGACAAAACAAAAACAAACACGTGGTTTGGACCACAACAACTGGATTCAATACAACGCAAACAAGATTCCACAGGGAGCAGGAGCAGAACAGTTAATGGTACGGCAGCAACAACAACACGCTCTAGGTGACGATGTGATCGAGGCAGTTTTATGCTAACAGCCAGAGCCTGACGAATGTAGGTCATGTGCAAGAAAAACACATATACACGCCCTACTACACATAGCGCACGCATAATTCACAACTTTCAGAAGGGCAGTACGCTTGGAAATCGAGAATGAATCACTTAATGCGTGACCTGAACCCACCTCGGCCTGCCACAAACAAAATGTGTCTGTTTCTGTAAAACATATTAAGACACAGTCACAAAGATCTCCTGACTCACATACTAATGAATTTGACAAGAGTAAGATTTAAAGGGATAATTCACCCAAAAATCATCATTTACCCACCCTCAAGTTGTACCCACCCAAACCTGTATACATTTCTTTGCTCTGCTGTACACAAAGGAAGATATTTGGAAGAATGTTTGTAGCCAAGCAGATCTCGCCCCCTATTGACTACCATAGTATTTTTTTTTTTTTTTTAAATGTCTTCAGCAGAACAAAGACATTTCTACATGTCCGGAACAACTTGAGGGTGAGTAGATGATGACAGAATTTTCATTTATGGGTGAACTATCCCTTTAATCGAACAAACAATGAGTGTATCTATGATTCGTTAACTTTGGTTACATCAGCGCTTCGCATTGTCAATTTACAAAAACGGCAAGATAAACATAAATAACCATTGTTAGACTGTTGCAACTGCCGTCGAGGACAATGAGGTTTGTTTCTACGGTGGCCCTGAGGGACACTTTTTCCTTTTAACAGGACTGTGCGGGCAAAGGCAACACATATCTCACGTCAGGCTGCTAGCCAATACCAACACTCCATGGAGAATCATTTATGTGCATGTGTGTGTAAATGTGTGAGTGTGTCTGTGTGTATGTTTTCTACCTCCCTGAACAGCGATCGCACAGTGACCTATATATCCTTCTCTCCGCTCCTGCAATGCACTCAACCTCAATTATTCATAACGCACACAAACATTTCAGAACAAAGAAGAATCACATGAAAGGAAATGGACCGTTGCAACTATACAACCTAGATCGTGCAAGTAAAGTCTATTTCATTTTATTTATTCAATTAATTTTTTTTTAATTTATTTAAAAAAAATAATACAACATTTGTATATGTACTATATCATTTGTTGGGGGGTTCTTTAGTTATGAACATTTTGAGCTAAAGCATCCTGAAACCAGCCTAATTGTACAAAATTTCCTTACAACCATCCATCATAGACATTTAGTATTCAAGATTATTGGTCAATAAAAATGTAAGTTTCAATAGTTGATTCTCTCCCTTTCCATTCCTAAATATGTGGTTAGATTCAAGTATTTACAAGCAGTCAAAACAAAACTCCATTCATACATGCTCAGTCTACCATGTGATAAACATTTTCTGTCGACCAATCAAGTTTTTGGAAGGATTTCCATCTAAACTGCCTGCCAGACCAACCTGCTGTCCAGCCAGGCTTACACAGCAGGCCTGCATATGGCCAATCCAATCCAATTTAATTCCTGACCGTGGTTTGCACATAGCTTCCCATACCACACTGCACAGTGAGACCTAGGTGTAGCAATTTATAAAGAAGTTGTGGTTTAATCAAAACAGCCACACAACTTTCAAAAGAAATATCAACATAAACTAACTTACTTGAAGAAAGGTATGCCTATATGCTTTGATATTTGCATTACATATAATAATTATTCAGGTTAGTACATATAAATACATTCTCACCTTCAAAATAAAAGTGGAATAAAAGTGGTTGACAGGAAGAGGGTGGGGTAATTTATGAGAGTTTATGAGCGTATTTTCTGCTTTTCTGCACAATGTTTTGTTTTTATAGCACACGGCTAAAACCACAACTGCAAATGCTGCGAGGAAAACATTTTTTGCAGGATACAGAGTAGGGGAGCGCGGGGCATAAACTAACGCGGGGTTAGTTGTAACACACATGGTTTAAATACTTCCACACATGCTAGCATGAAGAAACTTAGCGTATTTACTAGTTGCCATATCGACAATATATAGAGAAAAAATTGCGCCAAAATTCAGAAATCTTTGGAAGATATCACTGAACATTTATTTAACAATAGCAAAAGTAAATTTATTACTTAAGCTAATTTTTCATCTATATTTTTTGTGTTTATTTAAAATTAGACAAATCTGATATTATTTTAATCTCCAATCTGTTGTTTAGCAGTTTGAGTAGTTCTTTAATGCTTCACTAACTAGCGGAAGATACTAACCAGGTTTAAATTCCAGTTGTGCAGATAGGATTCGTTGTAACACTGCGTTACAATGTGCCCCGCTATTAGAACTATACTATTCTATACGGTTACGATACAACTGGCATAATCAACTTTTATGAATTTCTGTTGAGAAACCATGGGGCAAAAAGGTGAATAAAGACTGAGAGGAAGAACTTGAACATGCAGAAAATATTATTTCAAGAAATGTTCAGCATTTGTACTGTCTTGTCTATTTGTCTCGTGTTCTGTGAGAGCTGTGAGTGGAGGGAGAGGAGTGTTTTGTTCAGCTCTGTGTTTTTATGAATGTTATGTTTGCCTGTATTGTTTTGACCTATGCTGTATAGTTGTGTTTTACAGAGTGTTCATTGTCAAACTACAAAATTATTTAAATTTGAATTTCTAAAAAAATGCTATTATTTGATATGAAAAAAATAATTATTGTCTTTTATTGACAAAATATTTTAGTTGTCATGTATATTTTTTTAATTCAATCAGATAACATTTTTAGCTGTCACGTGTTTAGCAAATCACGTTACAATGTGCCCCACCTATGGGGCATGTTGTCACATTTCACTTCCCTTCTTTCGGGGTAAATAAAGAAAAAAGCATACACTGTATTAATGAAACAAAGCAACATATTTGTACCAGACATGTGTGAAATTAATGTGGAACAAAAGAAATTCTATGAACCCTAAGTAGATTTAAACAAACTGAGAAAGTCAAAAAGGCGTTAGGTTGTGCCCCGCTCTCCCCTATGGTTAGAGGAGAAAGATTGTGTAAGTAAGTGGTAAAGAAAGATGGAGAATGAAGAGACTGCATTCAAATTTTACATTTTTTACTCTCATAAAAGTACTAATGAAATTCCTTTGAATTTTTTTTCATATACAAAATCAATTGAGCAGTTCTTGATCTTGTATATAAACACTGCTGGAAGAGTTTGTATTAAAGAGATATGTTTAAAAACCTTGTATGTGCCAATCAGAAACAAACTGCCAGTGAATAATTTTGATTGTTCAGGTTCATTTGTAGAGAGTTAGCAAAACATAAAAAACACTTAATGTAAAAGGTTAAGACACTTAATAACAGTTATTTGGCAATTAATCACATAGGCATAAAATAAAAAGCAATTATAAAAACATTCTAGCCCAGGGGTTCTCAACTCTGGCCCTCAAGATCCACTTTCTTGGAGAGTTTAGCTCCAACCTTGCCTGTAGGTTTCTAGTAATCCTGAGGATCTTGATTGGCTTTTTCAGGTGTGTTTGATTAGGGTTGGAACAAAACTCTGCAGGAAAGTGGACCTCGAGGGCCAAGGTTGAGAACCCCTTGTTCGTTTTTATGTAGACTGCATGCAAGATAATCAATCAAAAGATAATCAAAAAGAAAATCAAAAATCAAACACTAATTCACGTTTTCCTCATTTGCTTGCCATGTACGCCACGTCCGAATATGCAAAAATAAAAGTTGCAACTGTGTAGTGCGTTTCTGGACATTAAAAGCTGGCTGTATGTGATGGTACAGAAATAATCTACCCAGGATTTTGCTGACTGCCTAAAAATGTTTGTGAGGGCTAGAGGTACAAACACAGATTAAAAAAAGCAGGGAAGGATTGCATGAAGGGTGTAATCCCGTCAGACAGATCAGATTTAAGAGGAGAGCGGGAACTGAGTGAGATTACGGGCTGCTCCTTATTTTTCAGTTTTACACGTACAACAGAATATGCAAAAAATGTTTAGTGCTGTTTTTTACATTTGAATGCATCATAATGATACTTGCTAACTCAATCACAGATGGTATCTGCATCATCACAGTTTGCCATAACCACAAACCACATGGCCGTAATGGTGTAGAGACAGTGGTCAAATAGAGAGAGAGAGAGAGAGAGAGAGAGAGGTGAGTAAAGGGCAAAAGAAGGTTAAAAGGGGCAGAACCGAACACTGCTTCACAGTCACATAGTGGGCACGCTCTTTTGTTTCTATGGAAACGGGGGAATCACCTGTCATCTGTTGGTTTGGGTTTCCCTGCAGATCACAAGCACAGTAAAAGGTTACAGTCTCAGTCAATAAAGTGTTTAGTCTAGCTCTAGCATGTATAAAATAATTTAGAAAAAATGTGGAATTGTAAGCTTAATTACAATTTCTACTGTTTATTTGTGTATCTTTAGAAATAGTTCATACTGTGAACCATAGTCGTTCCTGCTATTTTTAATTTTTTTACTCAAGACACAAGTAAAAATTTTTTGCATTTTTCCATACAATGACAGTTCATGGTGACCACATCTAAGCAGCCCCAAAAACAGGCACGTGCATAGACAGACCCCAACTGCCCTTTTGGCCTCTGACTAGTTCGTTTTTGTATAAATTTGGCCCGTGACAGCAATTCTCAATTCTCAATCACCACAAAGCTCTGCAGAGCAGGTGAGCAGCATCCACATCTTCAGGTCCTGCCTTCATTGGTGACAGCCAGGTAACGATCGTGTTTGCCCTAAACTTTGGCACTGTGGCCACTGTGAAATTACACCACTATTAAAACTTCTCAATACAGCCAGCCTACTTAGGCAATAGCCCTCTATTAAGCTTAACAACAAGATAGTCTGGCATTGACAAAATATAGCATTGTGCAAGGTCAGAAATAACCAAAATTAAAAAAAAATAAATAAAAAAAAATGCCCCCAAAATTCAAGATATGAATTACCCTTGAATGAGTTCTTGTATTTTGTGTTTATAACATAATATACACAAGCAAGAGTGCTATTTTCTCGAATATCAGCATGATTGCAAAATGTGATATTCATTTTATACAACCGAATTGAGAATTGAGTCAGTGGACACTTGCTTCTTTCAGGAATGATCCGGCTGGTCTGAACGAATCGGTTGAATGAATGATTCTATGATTTTCTTATTACGACTTGCCACCACCTATTGGTGGTTTTAGTTTCATATATAATAGTATCATTTCATTTTTCCAAACA
Source organism: Elopichthys bambusa (assembly GCA_037101425.1). Taxonomy (NCBI): domain Eukaryota; kingdom Metazoa; phylum Chordata; class Actinopteri; order Cypriniformes; family Xenocyprididae; genus Elopichthys; species Elopichthys bambusa. The sequence goes on along the minus strand of CM074452.1, from coordinate 19,628,146 downwards.
TTTTATATTTCTATATTCAAAATGTTATATTTAGAACATTAATATGTAGGCAGTGTAAATGGTTTTTGATAAATGGTAAGATGGATTTTGTTGATAATGATGTCATTTAATTGGTATAACAACCCTATAGCATAGTGTTAAATAGTGTAATTAATTAAAAGATGATCAATAATATGTAACTTTACTTTTATAAATAATTATAAGAGGGGGGCCCTGCCCCCAAAATGTCTGTGCACGGCTCTGCCCAAAAAGTACAATAGACATATTCCACAATTTTCCATTTGAAGAAATATTATCACTTTGGGTAAAATAATAAATTTGGAAAATCTCAAATCTTTATCCACTCCATTTTTTTTTTTTACAATGATAGAAATTTAATTTAGCTCTGCGCTAACATACTAAAGCTAATTTGCCAACTGTTTCCAGAAAAAAGCAACTAAACTCAAAGCTTCTTTTGTCATACAGGCAGAGATTAGACAGATCTGTAACAGTATTTAACACTAAAGTATTAACCTACAATTAATACTTCACTGGTCTTGGTTTGCCCAAGTCACCTTGGGAGTCTTTTGCTTATACTTAACAATGCTAAGCCGGGCATTAGGGCTTGAACAGAAGTCTGTCAGGAGGCAAGGAACACGCCATGGACCAACCTTTCGGCTTTTGAAGCTTAAAAGGAGAGTTGCACGAACAGGCGACTATCATGGCTCTGCTGACTGATTGCAGGTGATTGGTTAATTAGCTTCGATTGTTACTGTGGTGACCCCGTGACTGACCACAGCGCAGATGCCACCGAGCTCCTTTTACAAGTTGAGACTGTGTGTGTATGCTTGTGTACGTGTGTTTGTTTCTCAGAAGCGCAAATTGGAATTTGTCTCACCCCTGCTGATTTAACCCCCACCCACACACAAAATCTTTTCTCATCATTCAAAACCTTGACAGCATTTGTAAAGATCCCAGGCCCTTTACCAGGCCTCCCCTGCCCCCTTCGGCCCTCCGTGACGCCCCAAAACAACACTAGCCATGTGTAAGGCTGCTGAAAGACAGGGAGACAAAACAGTCCCCAGAGGACATGGCAACATACACGCCAAAAACCAAGCTCCCTGCCTTCCAGGTGTCAGAGACACACGTTGTTCAGACAGAGTACAGAATGATGAATGAAAACCCCAGAGAAAAGCACACCACAATTAAAATTACAAGCTTCAGTGGAGCCCAAAACATCTTTGTTACACTGATGGCACAAACTCTGCAGTTTATCACGTATATAGACCTACAATACAAGTTAAATCGCTAACATTCCTGTCCAACCTGATCTCACAGGAAAATGTAACTAGATTTTGTATGAATTTGTACAATTACTAGAAAAAAGTAAGCATTAACCACCCCTAAACATGACCGTCAGTGGTGTGTAAGACTATTATATGAAAAGTACAAATGAGATTGTATGAATTCATATGAATTATCCAACAATTTGCCAAAATAGTTACGAATTGCCATGAGATTGTGTTTTCCTGTCAGTTGATTGCAATGTTATTTTTACACAGCTTTAATTTTACACACGTTTCACACTTTTAGTCAACAAAAATAACAACTTAGTTGATTCCAATGTGCAAAATGTCTGTTTTAGTTCTAGTTTTTGCCTTTTGATGAAAATGTTTTTTGAAAATGTAGTCAGTATTTCATGTCAAATTCATTACTTTTTGTATATAATTGTGTAAATTGTGTAATTTGTAAATTATACACATTTTAGACATTTTAATTTCAATAACATTTTAAAATATGCTAATGTGCAAAATGAAATATTAAGTGTGTCAGAGTCAAATACTGCCTTGCTTTAGTAGTAAATGCTTCTTAGCAAACTTAGCAACTGGATGACCACGAGCACAGTGTTTTAGGCCAAATGGAGGAAGCAAAACGTCGTCGCATACAAGTATGAAAGCTGTTGCCATAGTGTTACCATAATGCTGTTTGAAGAGTAGACAAAGTATGATACAATGTTCCATGATGAACCTACTCTTACAATAACGGTTCTATTAATAACCCTCTGTCGACCCAACTGTCCGTGGGCAGAAGTATAATAACTTGTAGTTTTCACGAAAGCCCTGGAGCTGGCGGACTTTTGCTGGCAGAATTTTGCTGACATATAACATGAATTTCACGGTCCATGTAACACAGAGAATAAGTAAACATTGTTCATTTACAGCATTACTGACTTTGCAACAATACAAAGCAGGTTGAAAATTGCAGAAGTTACACTTTAACAAAATACATTGTGTGGAACCTGATCTCCTGAAATAAAATATAGTATTTTCATCACAGTATGTTTTAATTATGTTTATTCATCATGATGTGCATTTTATCCTTTAACATTGACAAAAAAACAACAACAAAAAAACCTATGTTAACAAACATTTTTGTTAGTTATTCCACTGACAAGATTAACACTGGTTCACTGACATGTGGCTGAGCCATCTTAACAAGCAATGGAGAACAAAATCCACTCCATCCTTTCAACATACTGAGTTTTACGTGCTAATCCCAAACTACACATTATTGACTTTAGCAAAGCTTTCGGTGTGTACTTCATATAGCAAATGACAATGCTTCATTTTCAATTTTGTAAATCTTTATTGAACGAAGCACTCCAAGGATCATACTATATGCAAAGCCTGCTCACATGAGCTAAGGATAATTAGCTTGTGACAAGGCCCAATCCAATGCCATAGACCCTGAAGAATAATCTGATAGTAACGCTCAATCGCCTCCGTCTAATCTGGAGATTTGCGTGGCTCGGATCAAGTCCATGCTGGTAACTGGCTTAGCACCAGCACATCTAATGAGAGGTCAGCGTAGAAAGGCAGAGCAAACTTCAACTCTGTGGTCAGATGGGCCGTACAGTCAATGTTATTATATTCAAATCACAAGCAAAAGACACCCAAAGGCTTCATGCTAATGAAGATCTGCTAAACAAGCACTGGAATTAAAAAACAAATACACCCTTTCAACTTCCCCCGTTTTTGATGCCTGTAAAAAACATAATATACAGAGAGAAGGCTTTAATTATAACGGTCATATGAGGTCAAAGCAAAATGGCAAAATAATCAGCCTTTACAAAAAAGACTAGAACTGTTTATTTTTTCTCTTGACAAAGTAGCTGAATTCCAGATGGACTTATAAATGTTGGTTATTTTCTCATTACATTCAATAAGCAATCTAGCCTTGCTAAAATATCTCGCATATACAGGCCAAAGAAAAAGTTGCTTTAGTGACTTTCATCATGAAGCACCAAAACAATGCTATTGTGACTTTCCCCCCTCAGTGGAAGTGGATTCACAATAAATACATTGTATAACATGACAAAGAAAGAAATGACAACAGTAGTCATGCAACTGCCACACTATTTCAAATCTCCTTAATCACATGATTGTGAGGAACAGACCAAAATTATGTCATTCACTTATAATCTCATTCACGTTCACATATATTTAAATATTCAGTATAAAAATGATCAAGACACATACAATTTGAACATGTCGCCTACACTACCAATCAAATGTTGGCAACTGGGGTTGGATTTTTTTGGGGTTGAAGTTTCTTTTGCTCACTCAGGCTGCATTTATTTGATCAAAAATACATGAAAAAAAAAAAAAAAAAGAATATATTTCACAGTAAATGAATTAAAATGTAATTATTCCAATTCGATACTCCAGTCTTCAGTGTCATCAGAAATGTTACCAAATCAGCATAACATTTCAGATTTCTGAAGGATCATTGAAGACTGAAGTAATGGCTGCTGAATTTTTTTATTACCAATGTATTTTTAATTTTTAATATTTTTGCGGAAACCATGATAATTATGTGGATACCGTGATCACTTTTTTCAGCATTCTTCGATACAAAGTTTAAAAAGAACAATTTGAAATAATTTGTAACACTCACTTTTGATCAACTCAATGCATCCTTGTTGAATAAAAGTATTAAAAAAAATCTTACTGAGCCATAACTTTTGAACTCTAATGTATTTATATCCAAATTGTCCAAACAAAATTAAAAAGCCATGCCAGAGGAAAAAATGTTCATATAATAATGATGATTTTTGTTTGTTCCTCACACAAAGCTACCATATGGCTTCAGAACATGAAATCCTGGTACTTTTTCCATTATGCCTTTATTGTCATCTTTGGTCACCATTCACTTTACTTATATGGAAACGAGCAGTGTGAACATTCTGCCAAACATCTTTTTGCGTCTGACAAAAGTAAGAAAAAACATAATTGTTTTGGAAAGACATTAATCAATAAGGCACCATGATTGATGCCTGAATGTCACTTTAATACAGTACAAGAGTAACATTTTGATGGTGCAGGATAGCCGTCGTCATGTAATAATTATCCTGTTGGTCAGACGGTGCTTTAAAATCTGTAGATTCGGGATAAACAAACAAGAAAAAGCAACAGCAGATGGTGCCACAGATAGAGAAATATAATGACCTTAGTTAGTTTCAGGATCACTCGCCTTGATCTATTAAAACCATATGGCTGATCTGCACTTCACGCCCAGGGAGAGTAATTCTGCCCCCTCCTCATGCAAAAGGATGCGTCCTAAATACAACACAAATTCCCATGAACACGCGCATATATACTTTTGCGCACACAATGACACGCTAGTGAAGTGGTGGGGGGAACCCAGTGGAAATTACAAGGCAAGTTAATTGCAGTTTGGCATAGCTGTAATTATTCAACTGAGTAAAAATAGTCGCCTTCAATTACTTGATCATAGAGTGGATGTAGATCTGGTTTTATCAGACAAATGAGGCTTCTGTATTCATGCTCTAATTTGTAATTGTATGATCTAGGTGGTATATTTCATTCAGTATCTCTTTATTGGCTCTTCATCCTCGTGTATAAGGTGCAGCGTGAGCGTGTTTCCAGCATGCAGTGTTTTAACACTGTCTAGTAGAGCAGCTGCACTAGCCTGCAGCACGCTACTACTGCTGTCAGCACACGACACATCAGCCCACTCAGCAGACCACGCAAAAATAAACTCATAGAGACTGATCTAGGGCCAGATGTCTCAGACCAAATCCTTTCCTTTAGAATTATCAGACAAACCGCTCATCTAATCACTGATCAGTGACAAAAGACCACACGAGTCTCTTAACAACAAGTTCATTTGGGCCAGTAACTGAAAGACTGTAGTTTAAACCCCGTAAAAAGCGATTTGTAACCTTTGTGTCCTCAAGCAAGGTAAAGCCCTGTTGCTCCAAGAGTAATATCCCTATATTATATACACAACTCTCTGGAATAGATTGCTATTGATCTCTTTCATAAATAATAAAATAAAATAAAATAAAAATGTATTTTGTAAATCTGCATGCAATAAGATGGATAAAGTACAGTCAAGCTATTCATCATCTCGAACCCATTTGTTTTGTATTTAAGCTCCTGGTCACCTTGTAGGGATTTATTTTGTGATAGAGACCAATAATCACTTACTTATGGAAGCTTGTTTCTGCCACTAAATAAAAAATAAAAGGTAATTGTGACTTTTTATCTCACAATTCTGGCTTTTTTCCCCACAATTGTGAGAAATAAAATCAGAATTGCGAGATATAAACTGCGTTATAGTCAAAATTGCGAGATATAAACAATTCTGAGAAAAAAGTCAGAATTGCGAGTTTATATCTTTATAACACGCAGTTGCCATATATAACTGACAATTGTAAGTTTATATCACACAATTCTAAGAAAAAAGGTCAGAATTGCGAAATGTAAACTAAATAAAATGTTGCAATTATCTTTTTTATTCAGTGTCAGAAACAAGCTTTCATACTTACTCTAAATACACTACTGTTCAAAAGTTTGCTTATTTTTTTTGAGTTGATCTCAAAAAGATTTTTTTTATGCTTACTAAGGCTGCATTTATTTGATCAAAAATAAAGTAAAACAGCTATATTGTGAAATGTTACTATTATAAAATAAATTAATAACATTAATTTTCTATTTTAATATATTTTAATTTTAAAAAGTTGATTTTTTAAAGCAGTCATTAATCCAGTCTGGTGCACAGTAAATATTTCTTAAGATTTTTTTAGGATTCCTCTATGAACAGAAGGTTCAAAAGAACAGCATTTATTTGAAATAATTTTGTAACATTACAAATGACTTTACTGTCACTCTAAACAAATTAATGCATCTTTGCTAAATAAAAATACTAATTTCATTAACAAACTAGTGAACAATAGTGTACTATAACTAGGAAATGTACTATAAATTCATGGTACATCAACAACCAGTATCCGGTTTTCTTACTTCCACTCTTTTGGAACATTTGATGAATAAATCTGAGGATGTTTGAGGACAGGTCAAAAAAACAAAAAAAACAAAACACAATCCATACTGACGTGTGGGCAGGGGGTGTTTGGACTGCACACTTCAACATCCTGGCTGGAGATTGCTTTAATTTGTGCCCCAGTAATGGAGTAATAGCAGTTAATTCCTAAACTAATGAGCCCGGCTTTGCGCTTTGCTTTTTGTGTCTGTTCTGCTTAAGCTGCTCCTAATCTGTTCATGCTGATATCCCTATATCTGTCCAGATATGATTTCAAAATCATGTGACCCTCAGGGTGTCTCTTTCAGGAACAGTATGGACAGCTGTCCTTCAGACTGGGAAAAAAGCACTGTAAGATGCTTACCAAAGGCAATCTGTTAAGAGAATGGTGTGGTTTAAGACCACACACACACACACACAAACCGCACATACACGTACACCTATTGACAGGGTCTACTGTCTAATACTATCATCGACACTTGACAAACAACTTACCTATACAGAATTTTCTCCTGAAACCTGAGCAGCAAGGAAAAAAGACACAATGGACTTGTTTAATTAAATAAACAGCCATTCCATTCATGTTTAAAAGGTGTGTGGTAAAAAACTATTACAATGCCACAGGTCAGCATAAACATTCCTGGCAGATCCAGAACAGATGTCGTATTTTGGTACCATGTCTTTAGTCACACCCTATAATGCTGTGCTGTACTGTCCAGTGCAATGTTTTTCTGGACATGGTCAAAACTTGCAGAGATTTATTCCCTAAGGCTCTTAAAAGTCCCACAGAAAACAAAACTCTGTTTAGAACTATTACATAAGACAGAGTTGTTTTTCTGGTTCACTTTCCATTCTCGAAATGGCATGTGTTTTTTGTTAAGGGATAAATATAGCAAACGAAAGCCCAGCTCCAAAGAAAAGTTTTTCAGTGAACAGTGATTTTTTTTTATAGTATAACATATTTAAATAAGAATATTTAATTGTAGCTGTTATTTCTGTTTATAATATAATATAATATAATAACATACAGTTAAAAATCACTGCGCAAATATTAATTTCTACATGAAATGAGAGGTCAGTTGTCCATACAATGTAACCGTACAGTATTACTGCATAGTGACTCCCATTGATCTATTCCTGGAGTAGATTAAAGATGGCTCGAATACAACAGCCCTGTTTACAGTTGCAGCTTTGATACACTGTCATCATCACAGTCCTCTCTCATTTCTCTCCCTCTGTCTGTCTGTCTTAATTATGGCTATTCCCTCTGTTGTGACTCAATCAGCCAAGTTTTCCTCTCTGTTTTCCCTCACTCTCTCTCTCTCTGTGAGACCGACCCATCTCTTGCAGTACAAGCAGCCAAACAAACACATCTCCTTCTGTTCCTCTGACACAGAGGAGCATTTCCTTCAGTCACTGAGTGAGGATTCCCACTGATTATTCTATACCACTAGCAGCACCAACAGAACTGCAAAAATAACTGTTATCTAACAGGTTTTACTGGGCCTTTCTGCTTGCCTCTTGGTCTTCCATTGTTCAGACAAAGTAGTCAATTCCCTAGCTTATTAGTTAGTCACAAATTGATGCTATTCTAAAGGGGAGGTCACAATACATATTTCGCTCCATTGACTTCCATTCATACACATGCGTCAGACCAGAAACGCAAGCTCATGCAAAAACTCGCATCACGTGAAGGCGTGTGACCAGTAGAAGATTGATACGTCACGGCATGACCTCTTGGCTGAATTACTATTTCTTATATGTTGAATTCATGTTTATTAAAAAAAAATAAAAAATAAAAACAGAGTGTGATCATATCACGACCGTTACAGTATATCAAATATTTCTCAGGGCAGCTAATTGTTTTTTTTTTTTTTTTTTTTACAGAATATCAAATATTTCTCAAAATATTTCTCAGGCAAGGTTTATTTTTGAAAGCTAATTTTTAGTCTAAGTTTCCTGGACAATAAATGTTTAATAGCTTAAAATGTAAAAACATAAAAGATAAAGCACATAATTCATGAAAAATATACAAAAATATCAAGCCATTGTTTGTTATAATTATCATAATTCATAGTTACTGAGATACAGCCCTTGTGACAACTTCCTCATGTGACAAACTAAACTACTAAAATGAGATAAGAAAGTATTTGGCCCTTCTTTTTAAAAAAAAAAAAAAAAAAACATTACAGACTTCACTTTTAATGATTCATCCCAGTAATAATCAGTGACCACAATTAATGTATTATAGCAGAAAGAGTTGAATTTGTCTGGCTTTGTCACTACATTAGCTCCAGCTCCTCTTCAGCTAGCTATTCTGTAGATCTGGAAGCCCCTTTGTGGTTCTGATAGATCTTTAAGACTAGAAGTAGTAGACAGGATTCAGAAATTATGACAGACATATCTCTCACTGTTTGCGGAGCATAGCAGTGCTCAGTCTGGGCAGATCGCCAACTCAAGTCAAACTGCAGTTTAACCCATCCATACATCCAGTGAATTTAGAGAGGTGGTTAATGATTTCCCAAGGTGTCCTTTTGAGGTATGAAAAATTCCCCAAATACTTGAGCCTTGCTTCATGCCATAAAATCAAATTTATTGAGAATGGCGTCAGACATTCTGGAGTAATCTGACAGAAAATCATCAAAGAGCTAATATAAGGACATATCAACATAAATCTGTCTCTCTCTAGCTGTGTATCTATGAGGAGAAAGGGAAAAAATGATTGAAGCATAGCTCATCCAGATCACATGTATGAATTCTGCTTGTTTCATCATCATAGCTGTGTGATCAAAGGTATGCCAAAATTACTGGCAGCTCACAGGCAGAAAACTTGACTAGTCTGAACATAAACACAGGCAGGAAGAACCCATGCAGGCCCATGCCAGAAGCTTCCCCTCTGTCTAAACTAACAAGATATCTTATCATGAAGTTAATTGTGAAGATCACGCTGTTTTGCAATCCAGAGTAAGTGATATTCACTCACACAACAAGTTTGAGTAATATTAAAAGTTGTTCTATGTGAAAAAAGAACAGAGAAAGCTATACTGCAATTTTTTTTAAAAATATCTTTCTGTTTTAAAATACCTAAACTTTATGGAAAAAAGTACCCACCTGCCTCTGGCACCATAATTAAGAAGATATGCAAAGTGCATGATATCCAATCATAAACAAATAGGCCTAAATGTTGATATATAGCCTACTGTACCATGCATGATGTTTTCATGGTACTCCAAGCTAGGCAAAAAACATGCCATGTTCTGTACTTTAAGTGATTTTGAGTGTTATTTGTTGTAAAATCCCAGGTGAAAAAATACTATAGTAATTTATAGTAAATACTATAGTGTTTTTAAACAATACTTTAGTAAAGTACTTGAATTAATTTGTTGTGGTAATTCTATAGTTGCTGTGGTAACATAACAACTATAGTAATATAAACAAATTACTTTACCCAATACTGTACAAAGTTTTCTACAACTATAGGGTATATTATACTACAATATACACTACAGTTTACTGTAGTAAAAACGAAAGTATACTACAGTATTTATTAGTTTATCAGCTCACAATAGTTACTACTACAATATGCTGTAGCATTCATTAACAAAATGTTGTAAATACTATAATATATAGCCTACAGTATACTACAATTTACTATAGTATGGTTCAAAAACACTATAGTATTTACTATATAAATTACTATAGTATTTTTTCATGTACTGGATGTAACTTTTGATTCTTTGCGGTAAAAGTGGCTCTCCTATTTTTTCACCTGGGATGTCCTTACCTGCAGTAGAGTCATTCGCAAGCGTCATGTGCTTGTGTTTGACATAACGAAAGCGTTTTTCATCGCTTTCAGACACTATGATTTGTAGGTTTGATTTCAGTTAATTAGGTAAATATCCATTTCATCCAGCGCTCTTTTTGTTCTCTGTGTTGTATTTACTGTGACTGTTTTACTGAGTGAGAAACACTCCAAACAATTCAAATTGCTAATCCATTCAGACATTTTGGCTAAGCCGATTGAGGGATCCATTGTAAAGAACCGACTCCAAAGAATGATTCAATCGCAAAACGAGTGTTCGTTTCTCCCCTGATATAATGAAAAGAACCGATTCAAAAGAGTGAATCATTCGCGAATTAGTTTGATTCTAAGCAGCCAAAAGAAAATACGCATACATGATTTATTCAAAATAGCTGAAATGTTGTCAAGGAGAATGTTTCTAAGGGCGGTATGAGGTAAACATTGTCGCCAGACAAGGATTTATCAGTAAAATTTTATTGAGGCTCGTGCCAAGACTCAGTCAGTAAATCGCCGCCCTCGCAAAAGTAAAGAAATTTCGTTCGCTGTCATTAAAATTATATGATATGATGTTAACATTGACTAGCTGGTGACTAATTAAAGGTTGTGGGATAATTCAGACTTGTTTATGCATCCGCTTTAGCTAGCATAAAGTCATATTCAAGTCCTTGTAGGATTCCCTTTACGTCTGTTGCTATATTAGCTACTAAAGACTAAACTAAGATACTAAATAATTACTCCTTAAATATAACTTTTAGATATGAAATTAGATATTATTTAATCCCTTTATGAATCAGTTTTCCTTGTGGTGGTGTCCCCATAAAGTGGTTTATTTTCAGAAATGTCATCATACCAATATAGCAACAAGGCCACTTGTATAGACACAAACAAAAGTTGAGATGACAAATATTAATATCAATGATCAATCAATATATATATAAATATATTTATATATATATATATAAATATATATATATATATATATATATATATATATATATATATATATATATGCACCCATAATGGTGTAGTTGCAGCATCTACCAGCAGGGGATAACTGGTCAAACCTTCACCCTTTGGTTTAGGCTGTCACTTTCCATCTCAGTTACCCCGTTAAAAGTGGGACATGACCTGAAATGTAAAATGGAACTACTGCTGTGATTACTTCAGAGAGCAACCCGAAACTGACACAAATAGCCTTATAGTTGAGTTATGGTGACAATCCCCAACTGAGAAATGGTTCTGTCCATTTATATTTTATCATAAGACACATTTCTTTCACCAAGACTAAAAGCGCTCAGGCTGAGGAATGAACCTTGAGTGGAATTATTTGGGGAAACTGAATGATAATTTCTCACTGTGCCGGATAGCTCTGGATAAGAGCGCAAGGAGTCTTCAGATGTCTGGTGCATTTTGGTGTACTAAAAGCTCAAATAAAAAATAAAAAAGCGTTATAGATTTGACTGAATTGGATTATACCTGACAATTATATTACTACTTCAACTTACAGTACATAACTCTAAGCAAACATTTTTAAAGAAAATGCCTCTTTCAGTTTGATCAAGATGGTGACTGTTTCTGGTCCATATGGCTAAGGCTAACATTATACTTTTCCCCCATTTACTAGTTTGATTGTTTCTCAGCTTAACCTTTATTTCTGAGGCTTTGTTTTAAGAGGATGCAGTTTTCTTTTCCTTCACGATTAACAGTTCTCAGACAGGCCTCATAGCCTTGATGTGTCTCCAGTGAAAATCAAAGTGCATTAAACATTAAAAGTACTGTCAAACGCAGAAGTAGACCAACTCTAAGGGAAAAGTAGAGCACTGAGAAGGCTAGAAGGCAGAAGGCAAAAATGTTGACTTTATGATCCTCGTTGTGCTCTTCTATTTGCCTGCGTACTTAAATACGTAACTAAACAGCCGTGTATTTTAACTGATTTTAATTGTTTATCAAAGAGAAGCAAAAAGATAGGTTTATTGTTCTGTCTCAAAACCCAAGGAAATGGGATCCATGATGCATTGTGACAAGCTCAGTGAAAAAAAAAAAAAAAAAATCCAAGATGGCAGAGAAATGTTGATTATAAATATACTTATATTTCATTCAATACTGAAATTACTTTATTTCTTAAAATATTTCTATATATTTTTTATAGTCTTTATTCTCTACCCAACTAACAGGAAACATTCTCACAACTTTGGCTAATGTTCTGGCAAGGTTCTCTCACAGTTATGAACAAACATTCTTTCAGTAACATTAATAGAATGTTTGTTCAAAGATATATGGTCTTTAATATTATTTATTTATGGCCTCTATAACAATGATTAGTTTTCTGTTGATAAAAGTATCCAAACAGTTACTCGTCTGTCTAATAAAACATTTAATATATTAAAGCGTATTTGGTGTTTCAATGGTTTCTACGAAAATCGAGGGTAACGCAGATATGATGTCATTGACAGGGGACGCAATAAAGTAATAAAGTAGCCGATTTCTCTGGATTTAAACATTATTGGAAATATTTAGGATAATGCAAGTACACAAGTTAACAAAATATATAACACTGTTTTAGTGGTTTTTGGATATTTTAATCCAAAAATCTTACATATTGTGCCTTTAACATTGTTATAACCAAAAAGAAGAAAAAATACATTTTAAAACATTTGAAAACCTGGACATTTTGAGCATTCAGATAACATTCAGAAATAACATTTTCATAAGTTAATGGAACGTTAGCAAAACATTCTTTTATATATTGTATAACAATATATTTTTGTCAGCTTGGGTAGTCTCTAAAATCTGTACTTCACTACCTCTGTAAGATTTGAATGCGATGCTTTGCTGCAAATAGTAATGGTAAGTCAAGTAGTCATGTACCTTGGCAGAGAGAGGCAACACCTGCCACTAACCCGCATACACAGGTGCTCTCTGACTTCAGTATGTGTCTGTACTCGCTGCTCGGTGTGCTGTTCTTTAAGGATGGGGGTACTGTACTGATGAGGGAATGTGGAAGAGGGGTTTCCGCTCGGAACAAGTTGGGACAAATATCGGATGGCATCTTTTTTAGATGAATACACTTTGGTCTTGACGGTCGAACAATCCGTTGGTTTAATTTTGTTTAACTCTGCTCCACATCCCTTTTCTTTTAACGCTATGTAGTCTGTACTACTTCCCTCAAAAGTAGCCTATACAATTAGTTTATGAATATTTAATGGAAATAAAAGAAACAGATTCTCGCTGTACCTGCTGGTCATACTAATTATTCATGAGGTCAGGACATAAACTCTGTCATTAACCAGATGTTTAAATGAGTGAGAGCATGGGGTAGCATGAAATATGTAACAGATAATCCAAAGCTAGCTGTGCATTAAATTATTTTAATGCACGACACATAAGAACCAGGATAAGGACCACCCGATGCGAGACTGCATTCAAATTGTTTAATGCACAGCTAGCCATAGATTATCCCACTTATACCACGGTCATTTGCCAGTACTGACAACTTAAAGCTGTTATTGAAATTTGCAGCGCAATATTTGACCGGAAGGATAAAAATGACGGTTATTTTTGTCAGTTACGGCTCGTTAGATAGCATTCTGCCCACTTTGAATCAGACACAGAAATAAAGAGATAAAATTATAGCATTTATTCAAATTCAAAAATACTGCAGGGGCAACCAGAGGTACAGGTCAACATAAAAATTCTTGATAGTAATACTTAGTTTTGAGCTTATATTGAAGTAAATTATAACCTGAGAGTGTCATTCGCCCTTTGTGTGTACTAAATTACCTGAAAGGAAGTGGTATAACACTCCTTACTATTCCATTGTGTTAACCCCTATGTTAGAGACAGCCCAGCCCCAAGGCAAAGAGAACTGCAACTCAAATATCTTCTCAACCATGAAATCTCAACCAAGCTGCAGACCAAGCATTAGAGAAAAAAAAAACTATTATTATTGCATGAAAAAATCTGGAATTCTCATCTTACTTTGTACGAAGCTGTTTACGGTTGCAACTTACAACATAGACAAATCACTGAATATGATTTCCACATAAAACACAAAGCACTTTTTTACTACATTTAAAGTTAGTTTGTGCTTGGCATAAAGTTTGCCACTCTTTGGAAAATTTGCACTCAGGAATGGTTCCTGCAGTCAAGCAAATGACTGGCATATGTTTTTGCACAAATGCCGCCAGCTGAACTAAAAAACATGCAAATGAAGGTGAAGATTCTCTCTGTCGCTACATTTCACATCCCTAAAGTCCAGAAATAATTTATTTGTGTTTTTTTTCAATAAGCTATGTGTAAATGGGTTATTTATTTTTATTAAACTGTAAGCGATGCATTTAACACATTTCTTGCCATATTCTCCACATTCCACAAAGCATCTAAATGTTTTGTGATATGCTGCATTTGGGATTCCAACATATACTATTCATTGTGTGGCAGACCTCAGTTAAACAAAACAATATGCAAGTTGCATCTTTATTAAACTGTAGTATGTTAGATCAAACATCAGCTAAAAACCATCAAAAGTAAAAGCCTGCATATCCTTATTTTGACCCGAGGCAATGCACAAGTCCTCACGGTAGACTTGTTCTCTAAGACTGTGTGTGTGCAAATGGTGGGCAAACTCTGAGTGTTCAAACCATGGGCTGCAGCTTTCTCTGAATCGGACCAATCAGAGCTGAGCACACAGTGGCCTGGAGCTGAGAGGATGATGTGCTGTCCATAGCTACTTTAATTCCAGGCCACTGAGACTCATTTATGTATGATACTTATCAAAACGGAACAAGCCAGAGAGCCCTCGACCTATTATTAAGACAAACAGAGAATGGAAGAAGGAATGTGTGCTAAGTGTGTATTCTAGGTTGCAAGTGTTTGCCTGTTTTGTGTCTTTTATATGTGTATTTACATTTGCATGTATCTTTGTCCATACCAACAAACAAAATCCTTTTCTCTTCATGAGTACTATATGCATATACTATATACTATATACTATATGGGGGAATGGGGGGTTGTGTGGGTATGTCTAAAGCTAAAGGACAATGACTTTGGCTCCAGGGGCTCTTAGAGCAAAGAGAGTGGATGCTGCAGTGGGCTCTATTAAAAGGTTAGGCACCCTCTCCCTCAGGCCTTACTTTTCTGCTGGTATGGGTAAAAATAAACAAATATATATATATATATATATATATATATATATATATATATATACACACACATACAATTTCTTTCTTTCCTTTTTTAGATATATATTTTATATTTTAAATGTTTTTATATTTGCACAAATGTAATACATTATATATAACAAACAATATATAAATTATATAATATATTATATATAATTTATATATATATATATTACAATATTTTTATCTAATTTATATGCATTTGACACTTACAGAAAATGTATTTTTTATGTCTTATTTTTTACAGCATGATTATATAGGCTATTTACACACAAATAAATAAATATTAAAACTATTGTTAACAAATTAAAAAAATATATTGCTCTTTGTTAGTTCATGTTAGCTAAACACTAATGTTAACAAATGAGACATCGGGCCTTATCATACACCCAGCGCAATGTGACGCCAGGTGTGACACAAGTGGGTTTTTTTTGTTTGTTTTTTTGCTAGTTTCAGCCCGACGCAGTTATTATTTTCATGTCCAGCACCCAAATTGTTTAAATAGCGAACGAACTCACACCCATCTGTTCGCCCATGGGCGTGCTGGTCTGAAAACGAGGTGTGTTCAGGCGTATTGTTGGCGTGTTGCTATTTTGTGTCAACTGAAAACGACTGCGCCAGTATTTTTTAATTTTTATTTAAAGGGTGCATTAGTAATATGCGCCTATAGGCGGGTGCACAACGTGTGTTACACACACAGGGACATGCAGCAGCACACAAACATGCCAAATATTCAAAATGTATTTAAACTGACTTGTTAGGTTGAGAGTGTCTATATTGTGTCTATATAAAAATGCAAGTGCACCTAGCTTTTAAAGGGAATGGAAGATGACACTCTGATTGGTTTATTGCACGTTACACACAAAACACACCCATTACTCATTAAGAGACTAGGGACAAACCTTTTGGACCATGCGCCTGATGCACCGACCATTTTTTCTGTCGTTAAATTAGCAAAAGTGGATTCAGACACGCCCTTATTGGACTGCCGCCATGCGCTTCAAACCATGTGCTTAGATCGTTAAAATAGGGCCCATTATTATTATAGTGCTACCATATTTTTAAATGCCATATCTATGTTTATACAGTTTTTTTGCAAGAATTGCGTAAAATTATTGCAAGAGGTATGATTAAAACAACTCAACTTCAGAGGTTTCCTCAGGTCATACATATGCGGTTTTCAACAGTACAAAGTTGAGACAGTTCCTGTTCTAGACACGTTGGTGTGGGTGTTAAACGTAACAAGTCAAAACTGTTTCTCCAGTTGCTACGAGTCGACTTTTCTCAGTCTGATGTTTTCCCTTCATTAATAAAACCTGCAAACAGCTGTATGCTCTGGGAGAGATCCTGTCTAATTAAACAGGTCCGGGGGCAGGCAAGGTAATCTCTACCCATCCTCGCTGGGGAGGCGAGATCACAGACCTTCTCACTTCCAGGATGGAAAGAGTAAAGCATCCCAGAATGGATTAGATCCAAGACTAGACACAATGCTGTGTGAGGTACTGTAGCTGTTCTTGTTCTGTGCTGTTAGACAAGGTGATGCATTGACATAGATTTCAGGAATTAATTTCTCTTATTAAAGGAATAGATTATTTGCATTTTTTTTTACCCACTTCCTGCAAGACCAATTTTTTTTTTTTTTTTTTTTTATAGAACAACACTATCTGACAGGTTACACACACGACAGAGCGACAATATTCATATGGACTCCCCTCCCCATATATTGCTCATACATTGCATCATATTTATTGCTCTAGACACCTTAATAATCCATCTTACTCCAGCCATTTTAAAACTGTGACAATCTATAATAACAATTCACACAACTGTCATTGTTACAGGATGTTGCACTAGCTGTTGACTGTTGAGCTGTATGACTTTGACTTTGTCTATTCTTTGTATAGACTGTCTGTTTATTGTCCCTCATGTCAATTTATTATCTGTATAACATTGAGTTACTGTTGTGTACATAGTGTTTCTAAATGCTGATGTTTGCAACAAGGTTTTGTGGAAACTAGTTTTTCTGTCCTGCAAAGAAAACTGACTGTGACTTTTGACTTGACTTATTTTTGACTAACACGGAATGTTCTCAGAACGTTCTAGCAAGATTCTCTCAAAGTTATGAACGTTCATTCAAAGTTCTCTGAACTTTAAAGGGGTCCTTGATTATGATTTCACTTTTTTACCTTTAGTTAGTGTGTAATGTTGCTGTTTGAGCATAAACAACATCTGCAAAGTTACGACGCTCAAAGTTCAACGCAAAGGGAGAGATTTTCTTTTACAGCAGTAGTTTTCAACCTCTGGGCCACGGCCCACTAGGGGTCCTCAGTGATACTCCAGGGGGCCGCGAGATAACTTAAATTTAAATATATTAATATAGTTAATTAAATGTATTATTAATATGTTACATTTAACAAAGATAAGATAAATTAATTGAAAATACATTTAAAACAAGGCACCATCTCTCTTGTACATATTCTGTGATTGTTTTGGATCAGCCCGTTTGTCATCGTGCTGCTATGAAATACAGACAGAACGCTTCATGAACATAGGATATGAAAACTAACTCTCTCAGTTGGAAAATGAATCAGTCTCGCTAAAAAGGTTTTGATGGATGACGACTGTAATGACGGTAAAGACGATTTAAGTGACATAAAGGAGTCGTACATAAGGCATGCGCGAGTCCGTTATTATGCGCAAACAAACCGCACGTGCGCTTTCGACTCACTGATCGCTATAACATCGTAATTCTGCACGAACACAGTTCAATACACTCATGTAGTTGCCAAAATTAATGTACTGTGAGTGTTTTATAACGGATGCTCGCGTGTTTTGGAGAAGTTTGAGAGGATCCGTGGTGTTAAACGCGTTTAATCATTTTGAATGGATCCGCATAGTATTTAAATTCAGTCCTTTGGTAACTCCCTGTGGTCTTGTTTGGTATGGCAGGTTGACTTGTGCTTATTTGTTAATGTTGCTGTATTACTTTTAAGTTTTAAAGAATGTGTTGTAATGAAGATTTAAATATATCTTGAGTTTCTTCTTTAAAGAAATAATAATATGGGATTGAAAAGTAATAACACTACAATACAAATATTTTTCTGAATTAAAAAAAAAAAAGGGGTCGTGCAGTATTGATTCAGAGAGGAGGGGGCCTTGGCGTAAAAAAGGTTGGGAACCACTGTTTTACAGAAATCGCTTTTTAAGGACTACAACAAACGGCTTGTAGGGACTACAATGAGCTTCTTCCCGGGTTGGTGACATCATAGAGAAGAGGAAGAGTTGTTGTTACCATGCTGTCATTTTACGCTGGACTGCTTCACAAACGAGGGTCAATTCAACGCTGGATGCTCACACCCAAATAGGGGCAAATTATAATAATAATAATAAGCAAGCTATAATAAATGATCTGTGGGGTATTTTGAGCTGAAACTTCACAGACACATTCTGGGGACACCAGAGACTTATATTAGATCTTGTAAAAGGGGCATTATAGGTCCCCTTTAATAATGTTCTCAAAACGTTAGCACAAAAACATTCATACATTGTTCATGGAAGGTATTTTTCTGAAATGTCTAACATGTCTAAATTTGTCTAACACTTTTTAAATGTTACTACTTGTTTCAGAGAACTTTTAAAAGCAACATTACCATAATGTTTCCAAAATGATCAAATGGAATGTTGCCTTAATGTTTGCATAACCAAGAAAAAATGTTTTTAAAACATTTCTAAACTGGATGTTTTGAATGTTCAGAGAACATTCGTAAATAATACTTTCATAATTTTATATAAACATTAGCAAAATGCTCTTAGAACATGGGTATTTAATTAAACAAGGATATAATGATTGTATTCAAAATATAAATTCAAATTAGCTTTGTAAATTCAAGTTTGGAGCTGTTGGTTCATCTAAACCTACTTTTTTTAAGTATTCAAGATTTGTTTTAAATAATAAAAAAAGACCTGGAATGAATCTACAGAGACAAAGGTCACAATTATATTGCCAACTGTCCATTCTAATTCAGGAGGGTGTCGTTCCACATGCCATCACTGGAATAACAAGACAATACACTGCAATTATGGGATTAGGATCGTTTACACTAATCGAGCTATAAAGGGCTATCACACAGACAATGAGATAGTTGGAGGCTCCCAGCACAGTTGTTTACAACCAATGTTTTGTAATCAAATGCAAGGTAATATTTCTTAATTGTCCATCTATTCTCAACATTTTATTTCATAATTAATTCTCAAACAGAAAAAACAATTGTCTGAATCTTGAAATTTGTGGGGGAAAAAAAGTCAAAACTCTTTAAGTATTTTCTGTCTGTTAAAGAGTGCAAAAATTACAGACTAGCATAAGTTTATGCTCCTCAAAAGACACTTAAGACAGCAAAACCTCTCGCTTTTAATCTTTTTATTTTGACTGCAAAGTCAGACACAGCAACCAGCTTTAGCATAACACTGTCCTCCTTTAATCATGCGACATACAAACACATTTGTAGATCGTACTCTATCATTTTTGGTAATTAGTTGCTTTTATCTACATTAACCAGACTACAGGATAACACCAGGGATGAATCAAACCTTTTTGATGTGGAACAGGCTTTTGAAAAACTCTGGATTTTGGGCTTTTCTCAGAAATCCCCAGTCAGAATCATACAGTATAGATCTGACCATCTTTAGGTGTTTGATGTTTGAGAAAATCAAGTCTTTTGGAGGGTAAAGTGGATGTATAATTACCATAATGTTGATTAGAGATGTGCCTGAACTCTAACAAATGCATATGCTTCAATAAAATAAAGACAAGTTTTGTTACTGTTATGAAATAGTTTTTTAATCTAAATTAAAATAATTTAAAATTATTATTATTTCTAAAAATTATAAAAGATTTTTTTAAAATATATTATTTCATCAGAGCTTAAGTTATGAAAACATTATTTCTGAATGTTCTCTGAACATTCAAAACATCCATTTTTTTTCTTGGTAATACGAAACTTAAGAGATCATTCCATTATATCGGAACGTTACTTTTGAATGTTCTATGAACGTTCTAAGACAAGTAGTTACATAACATTTAAAAAATGTTAGACGAACATCCAACTAAAATGTTTTGAGAACATTATTAAAGACTAGATAATGTTGAACCAACGTTCTATTAACGTTACTGGAAGAATTCTTCAAAGTTTTCCCCATGACTCTGAATGTTAGCCAAAGTTCTGAGAACAAGGCTAACATTTTAATCAATGGTCAAATCAGGTTGACATAGCTTCCCAACTTCATAATGGATATTTTTAGTTTGGTGCTCTTATAAACTCTGATGGCACATAAAACAGGAACACCTTTGCCATCTAACGTTAAGTGCATCAATCAAAGCAAAGCTCATATCTGAAATGTCCTTTAACTCCTGCCAAGAAGAAAACACTGTATTATCCTGCAGGGTAGGACGTCAGTCTACCCAGGTACACAATAAAACCAGACACACTGCCAGTTTTACCTCATTCTGCCAAGCTAAAAGGGCATGACATGCTATGAACTCCATAACATGACAAATAACGGGTCCTCCAAAATGACACACTATTGCAAACTGATTCTGTAAGGAGCAGAAGAGCTGTAGGGTGAAGTAGTTTTGGTCCGATGGTAATAATCACTCTGGGAGAAAGAGATTATTTCAGCAGGTCCTAGCTTGACCTACATGGCTTAATCTTTTTTTTGGGTCAAACCAGTTTATTCCTGGACGTAGCCAGGTTTAAAACATGTTGCAAGGCATTGGCAGGAATGAAGCGATTTCAACCTATTCAAACTAAGTGCAAAAGTCTGCAAATGTGCTTGTTTCTCTCTGCCTCAAAGCAGAGGGGGAAATCTCCATCTTTCTAGTGCTGTATCCATGCACTAGATTTAGCTCTACTGCAGCTTGACATCCGCTTATAATTAAAGCTATACAGCAGCACCCAGTGCTGAGGCTATGATCCACACATGAGGCTATGATCTCCTCAGAGGCTTGACAAGGGCGCTGAGGCTGTAGCATTTTATTTCAAAGAAGGGGCCTGGTTTCAACGGCCTATGCATTTGAAATGATGTAGGAGGAGGGTTTTTAAATCACATATTTTATGGATAGCCCTCTTTCACTACCCTTTTTGGACATTTCTTCATGGATATGAGGTGGATGTTGCTTTGCATTTAGTGCTGCATCCAAGCAACTGGGGGTTTTATTTTCTCTCCACACCCTTAATATCCAACAACATGGAAGTTTGGTGTAAAATGCAGAATTTTCTTACAACATAGCCACTTTTAAGTGTGGGGGACTAAGATATCTCGTCTCGTCGTGTTTAAATGTCACATCACCGATAACCTTTAGGTTAGATTTATCCTTATCTTGCATTTATTTCTGTTGGAGTAGCTGGATGGGAGAAGTGCCAGTTTAATATGACACAAGGACAAAATAGTTTATTTTATTTTATATCGATGTGCAAAAATAAGCATAATACATTTTTAGCGCAGTCAAATTTGATTATGCAATTATGCGTTTTAAACGAAGACACTATAGATTTCTTAATATGATCGAAAATCGAAATTCAATTCAATAAAAATCATGTCATACCTGCAGAGATAGCTGTTGCGTTTACCCATTTTAATAAGCAGTCGAATTAAAATAGCCATTGGCACCTACACGCCCCTCTCCAAACAGCTGCTGAAAATGACCAAGACTGTTTCCTTATGTGTTACAAATCTCAACGATCACACATATAAACTATAAAAAAAATCATATGCAGCGGTGGGTTACTGTGTGGCAAGACGTTTTTCGGTTCGTAGCGAAAAGCGCACCCGGTCACGGTGCAGGTGTTGGTTACGCATACAGGCGTGTGACACATTATAATTTGCTCGGCAAAGCTTCGATGCAGTGTCTACATGTGACTTGATACATATAACCACCACATTCATTCATTCTTTTCCAATCATTTACAAACCACCCCACTTTCATGTGTAAAATCACCAAGCCATATAATTTACGCGTAATGGTCTACTTACGCACAGCCTCCAGTTTTGGATCCAGCGCACTGGCGGTTTGCTGAATTTTGCCTATTTTATTCTGCAAAGCCCAAACCCGTTGGTTTGTGGAGACTATTTCGTTCTCAAGCTCCTGGAATAAGGAGCAGGCGTGTTTGGACAGGTCGGAGAGCTGCCGCAGGGTCCGGGATAGAGCCACATTGGTGATGGAGCACAGATCCTCGAACAGTAACCCTTCATCATTAGGGATGGGATGTCTGCACAGCAGCTGGGGCTCAACGATCCGTTTGGCAAAAGGCATTTTTCAGTAGGTAAATGCAAATCCCCCATAAATGAATAAATCAACTAATCCAACAGAAGATTTTGGTGCCTGTCAAGCAAAAATCCACGAATCCTCCGCGCAACCCGCCATCACTTCAGCTCTCCCGTTAGAGGAGATCACACAGGGATGGAGGTTTCTCAGTGAAAATCTCTGCTCCTCCTCTGGTCCTGGATGCTTTTTGGTAGGCTGCTTGGTTCTTTCAGGGCTTTGAGGCTGAGGTTGGATTGAGAGAGGCTTTGCAAAAACACGGACTGGTCTACTTGCCAGGAGCGGAGAGAAATTTCACATTCTACTATGGCGAAGGTGTGCCACTTGAATAATAATTAGGACATGATGACGTCGCCTGGTAAGTGTCCAGTCAGGTGCTTCATTAATATTCATGAGCCAGGCCTTAACCGTATTAGTTTTTAAAATGAAAAAGCTTCCATGGACGATGATCTACACACACACACACACACAGGCCTATCACCCTTTTATATAGCTTTGATTAATTCATCTTGTCAAGCCACAAGTGTTCTAGAAGGTGTTTTTGAAACAGTATATTATTTTTGTTGCACGTACATTTTAAAGGTCAATGTATTGTGGTGGCCTAATCAAATGTACTGTTCAAAAGAATTATTATGCATTAAAAACAATAGCAAAAGCTGGGTAATTCATCCAGTAGCTAATTTCTAATTGGTTAAACCATAGTTACAACTCTTGCGTTACAGCACAATATATCCAGTCTCCCATTTAGACTGTTCAATATCTTTTCAATCTGCTGAAAAGAAAAAGTTCATTCACAGTCTCTGACTACGTCATTAATGCTCCATTGTGATTGCCACAAAAGGTAACAACGTAAAGTCGCCTATCCGTGCCTCGTTTTGGAACCGCAAAGGTTGCAGTATTACATCAGTGCAGCGGTTTTCCGGTTAGAGGTATCGTACAGATAAACTTTATCCACTCTTTTGTCGAGGACTTAAGAGATGCTTAGGGCTTAACAACACTGTTCAAATAAGCAAGGTTAACTGAATGGTTAGTATAGTGGTGTGGGTAGATGTGAATGTGATGACCAAGGAGTTCTTTATTCACTATTTTTTAATTAAACAAGCAAAGTCATGAGAGACACTCCAGATAAAAGCTCCAAATATGTGTAGAGCATCCCCTCGTGGCGGAATCAGAGCAGTGCAGCAGCTAAAATTCAAAGAATTCAAAGATATATCACCACCTGGTGATCATATTATGCAACTGTGAGAATTGTGACAGCAATATAGGGTATTTAATGTATGTAGGGAAATGTAGGCTATTATGTTTTTATGATTATGAAAAAATTGATCTTGAGGAAGCTTGAATTTCAAGCTGTCTGATAACATGTTTGCAAATTGCATTTTAAATACATTTAGAACTCTAGTGGTAATTTTAAGTGTATTTTTCACTCAAAAATACAAGGATCAAACTGCAAGTAGGCCTAATTAGAAGAACACTGAGAAAATGTATGGATGAATGAAAGAAAGAAAGAGTAGTGATTAATTATATATTTTATATTTTTATCGGTTAACAATTAATCACATTTTATAAGTGTGCTGGATTTTATCTGACAAAGATAATCTTACTTTAACGCAGCCTTTGCTTTTAAACCTCACCTGGAAGCCATAAAACAGCAAAACAAGAGATAGAACCACATCTCTCATTCATTAATGAGCTAAAATAAACAGATAAAACACATCTGTTAACAATCTGCTTAAACTCTGAAAGTTAAAACTAAAACCTGAAAGTTTGTCTGAGCATTGTGTTTAGTAAGAGAATGTGCAGTAAAAACCCTGTGTAAAGGCTTTAAATTAGTGTGACTGTTAATGTTCCAACAATTCCAATGTAATTATTCATGGATTTATTCCAGATGAAATTTAAAACATTTATCTGTTATTCGCACAATCTAGCTGTATGGCTATCTTTCTGTTCAATCAAATGTATTAATTTATTATGAAACTCTATGAGTCATCATCTTATCTTGATAAGAACTACTTTAGCCTTCACAGTCAATGTTATTTATGCTTTTATAGGCCTATATTATGTTTGCACAATGGACTCGCTGCTCAAAGTAAAGAGCACAGGTTTGCTCTTTTCAAAATATCAGTATTTTTTGGTGTGCTGTGCTTTAGCTGTTACTGAATACAACAGGTACTGTATGCCCGAGGCCCACATTTCCAATAAATATAATAAAATACTGAAATTATTTATTTGTTACACACTCACCACCGTTCACACTACTTCTGACAAGCTTTGTCGCGTCCAGTGTAGACAGCGGCTGCATCTGAAATGACATACTTCCTACTATATTCACAGTAGCCTACTCATAATGAGTAGGCAAAAAGTACCCGGATGACCTACTACTTTCAGTGAAATTCTGCATATGATGGACATTTTACTATCCCATTAGGCCACTGGAGAAGATTTGTGAATGGCAGTGAAGCAATGTACATTCATACTACACACACTCATACAGAATGTACTTTTTTAGCAGTTGTGTAATAAATTCAATTCAAAATAAGTACCTAGACCTACTCAAGAGAGTATGCGATTTTGGAAGTAGCCACTCTTAAGCTGTTGCCTTGCCACGACGACTGTTGCTGCATCTGATGGAGTTCGGAACCACATACTAATATAGGCCTACTACTCTTACTATTTTTACCATATCTTTCTAGGGCAGGAATAGTAAGAGTAGTATGCCATATGCGTTTCTGAATTCAAAAAAGGTGTTAGAAGAAAATGTTTTATATAGAACCTTGAAGGGTTCTGTCAGGCGCGTTCTTTTAGAGGTTCCCATCATGGGATCATTTTATGGATTTAGATTTAATTAATTAATTTTGTTTTCTTAATTAATTTAATTTCATAAATTAAGCCACTCGTAAACATACTTTATCACTAGAAAATTAAAATAACCCTTTTAAGTATTATGCAAGCATGTAAGACATTTCACCTTATATAGAAACTTTCACGAGTTCACATATCCATATAATTAAATAGAGTAAAGTTATGCGTATTTGGCGTGCTGTCCGGGGAGAGGGCTCCGAGCTCGGAATTCTGGCCCGAACCCAGAGTACTCCCCCTGTGTGGTAAATGTAGATAGAACTAGAAGTGAGGAGATGGGGTGGTGGAGGGATGCTGATAAACTCTCAGATGAACAGAGGTAAGTCTGCTGAATTTATACCTCTTGACACTGGTTGAGCTGAGTAACTGAATGCTCTACACCTGTGCTAATTAGGTTAATTATCCGAACTCGCTCTTCCCAAACTTTGTTAATAAAACATCATTTTTGGTATAAAGCACCAAGAACTAGAATCCAGTTGAACCTTTATTCTAAGAGTTGAAGGGGGTGGATTCTGGAATCCACTGCCGCTTCAATATTATATCTTTTAAGTTATTAATAAACATTTATCTTTCTAAATGTTAAATTATATAAATAACTTTTTCAACGTATGTTTAAGCATTTATTTTCCTTTTCAAACACTAGAGAATAATGCTGAATCTTGTTTGTGCCTCTCACTGAGAGAAAAGAACAACTTATCAGTATGTTTTGGGAATCTTTCCTGTTCTAGTTAAAGCCTGGGCCAACTTCAGCCTTGAAGAAGCTGTGAATCATGTGTATCTTTGTTTGTGCGTGCGCTAGTGTTCTGTGCAGGTACTTTATGTGTACTGGTGAACAACTGGCACTCTGCTTGAGACCTGCAGATGCCTTTTCATGACTTAACAGGACATCCTTTGCCCAAGTTTAGGGTCTGAGTGTCAGCATCGTGATGGATGGAGATATGCTTCTGACTATCTGTCCATGGGTGGAAGATTACTAATTTTGTCTATTTTTCATGGCCAATCAGAATCATTCAACCTGAAGTAATGACGTAGTTAGTAGACTCTGTTAGAGTATAATTGTTGTGGAAATGTGAATGTACACAGAGCAGCCTACAAACTCCTTGTGAGACTTGAAGCTGGCTTCAAAACTATTCTTCAGTAAAAATTTCTTTTTTTTTAAACTCTGACTCCGGGTCTTCGTTCATCATATCTGGTCTTTTGGGTCTTTAACTGTAAAATTCCCCTACAGAGTGTAATCTGGATAAATGTCATGTGCAACATCCAGGCAACCATCCAGAACACTCTAGCATCAGAACAGCTGGTGTTTTACAGAACTTGCCGTTTTATTCATATAAAACCTTTCTAAACTATAAATATGCTAGTTTGCGCAGAAAATATGTTACACAACGTCCAGTGAGACTCATTTACTGGAACCAATCCATCTGCATTCAAGCAGAATGTTGCTCTATTGGGTTATGGCACTGGTCAAAGGGCAAAGCAATTGAGTTGCCTTCGATAAAACCGTGCATGGGGAAAACAACAGCATCAGTGTTGGTGGGACACGCACTGTCATGATGTGTGCTAGGTGGCTCCTGCTTTTGGCCATGGCCTCTGTGGTCTGCTCTCAGACTGTGGAGGAAAATGCCAGGGAATTCTTGAAGAAATTAGATGAGAACGCATCCAAACTTATGTACCAGTATTCCCTTGCATCCTGGGCCTACAACACAGATATTTCCCAGGAAAATGCAGATAAAGAGGTAAGTGTGATATAAATAGACTATAAAATCTCACTTTTGGGGAAAATATTGAACAATCAGTATCACCTAGATATGGGTGTTTGTGACAAGTTAAGCATCTTTTTCTAGCGTTTGCAGAACGTTTTTTAACCAGTTCAACTATTAAAATGACAAAAATATCTCATTTTTAGGGGAAATATTATTTGAACAACATTAGTAGAAACTGGATATGGGTGTTCATGACAAGTTGAGCATCTCTTTCTATCTTATGCAGACAGTTTTTAACCCCTTCAGCTATTGAAATGACAAATTATATCATTTTTGGGGGAAATATTAATTGAACAACGTCAGAATAGTAACTGGATATGACAAGTTGATCATCTTTTTCTACTTTCTGCAGACAGTTATTTTTTGTTCAGTTACTGACATCACAAATTATTTCATTATACTGAAATTATAAAAAATTAATAGAACAACATTAGTAGTAACTGGATATGGGTGTTCAGTTGAGCATCTCTATCTTTTGCAGAGAGTTTTTAACCCAGTCTATTGAAATCACAAATGATCTCATTTTTGGAGAAAACATGAATTGAACTGGATATGGGTGTTCATGACAAGTTGAGCATCTCTTTCTATCTTCTGCAGACACTTTTTAACCCCTTCAGCTACTGAAATCACAAATTGAGTGTTTTATTATGAGTTCTCTTTAAACTTCTTTTCAGGCTGAAGCATATGCAGCCTGGAGCGAATACTACAATAAGATATCTGAGGAGTCCAATGCCTACCCTATCGATCAGATCTCTGATCCAGAGATTAAAATGCAGCTCCATAAGCTCCAAGATAAAGGATCAGGGGCACTTTCACCTGACAAGGCTAGCGAAGTAAGTGTATCATTGCTGTTTGACAATAATGTCACCCAGACATTGAAATTTGCTCTCATGTTTCACTTCTCCTGCAAACGTATTAAAATGGTCCGAATGCCTTGTGTATCACAGCTGAGGAATATCATGGCAGAGATGAGCACTATTTACAACACAGCAACTGTCTGCAAAATGGACAACCCCTCTGACTGTCAGACTTTGGAGCCAGGTAATTTCAGCGTACATATGTCACCATCCTAATGATAAAGCGAAATCTCAGGATCATTAACAGATGCCTTGTTTCCATACTCACAATAATAAAAGAGTCTGTAAAAGGCTCCTATTATCCGTTTCATTCATATACGTGTACAAACCCAAAAAAGGGAACTGTCAGTTTCTACTCTCAGATTCACAGTTGAAAGTGGTGAGATGTTTATTAGAAAAAGGATATATATGGTTTGAAACATAAGGTGGAGAAAAGGTTAAATGGGCCAGAAAGGTTTGGAGTGTCATAGTCTTTTAAGATTCAGCAAAGATTCAATAATGAATCACCAGGCCCAAACACTGCAGAAAGATTCACAGAATTTGAGAAATAGATGTTGTATATTCAGTTATTAAATATTTAGGATAATTTGGTTATGTTTTCAGTTCTCAATAAGAGCTCTCAGTTTGATTTATCATAGTTAAAAATGATTAGAATGATTTCTGAAGGATCATGTGAGACTGAAGACTAGAGTAATAATGCTGAAAATTCAGCTTTGACATCACAGAAATAAATGACAAAACAGCTTTAAATTGTAATAATATATCAACTGTATTTTTGATAAAAATGCAGCCTTGGTGACCTAAAAAGACTTCTTTAAAAAACATTTAATATATCTTACAACCCCAAACGTTTGAACACTAGAGTATTTAACATAAAATATCTGACTTCAATACATGTTTCCTTTACTAGGTCTAGAGAGCATCATGGCAAACAGCAGAGACTACGATGAGCGTCTGCATGTGTGGGAGGGCTGGAGAGTGGCGACAGGGATGAAGATGAGACCCCTGTATGAGAGATACGTCGATCTGAAGAACGAAGCCGCCAAACTCAACAGTACGAATGCTGTTCTTAACTTTATGACATAGGCTTTTAGTAAACATAAATGTTACACCTTCGCTTTTACTGCTTTAACTTTATGGACAGCTAATGTGGTGGTGGCCAACAATTAAAAAAATGTTTACTTAACATTTTCTGAAAGATTACGAAGACCATGGAGATTACTGGAGGGGGGATTACGAAACCATCGATGACCCTGAATATACTTACTCCCGAGACCAAGTTATGGAAGACGCCAGGCGCATTTACCAAGAGGTTTGTCAAAAAAAGTCAGAAGAGTCACAAGACAGTCACTTTTACTTTGGTGTGGATTCAGAAACTCACACTTAATATGATGTTCCAGATCTTGCCATTGTATAAAGAGCTTCATGCTTATGTAAGAGCAAAACTGCAAGGTCTCTATCCTGGTCACATCGCTTCCGACGCTTGCCTTCCAGCACATCTGCTTGGTAATATATGGAATATTATTAAGTGATTCACATTGTCAAAATAGTGATATTTAATGGCAGATAGTAGAATAAATATTCACAATTAAGATATAGTGCGGCCTATGATGAAATGTGGAGATAAGGGTGCCTTTTTTTTTTTTTACATTTCGCATTCAGGTGATATGTGGGGACGCTTTTGGACCAACCTGTATCCTCTCATGATCCCGTACCCACAAAAGCCTGATATCGATGTGAGCTCTGCAATGGTGGCCCAGGTATAACATGTGACCATTGTTTATTTGTATACTTTACCCTTTTGCTCTGAGCTGAGCGTCTCTTTATCTCCAAGGTTTTATCTTTTATCTTCATATGTTTAACAGTACAAGGTCTGTTCATATTTTATTTGATCAAAGATTAAATGTAATCTATTCTATTAATCATTTTGTTCCTTAGCTGGAGCAATAAAATCATCTCTAAAGATTATGGAGTTGTAAATTGTCAAAATGTGGTCATGCTGTTTTTATTTTCCTAATTATTTGACACCACTGTCCATTTCAGGGCTGGAATGAAATGCGCCTGTTTAAAGAGGCAGAAAAATTCTTTATGTCTGTAAACATGTCTGCAATGTTTGACAACTTCTGGACAAACTCGATGTTCATTAAACCTGAAGGAAGAGATGTGGTGTGCCATCCTACCGCATGGGACATGGGAAACAGACAGGACTTCAGGTGAGGCTGATAATGCTGCGCTTGGTAATGATTAACTTGTAGATAAGATACTATTTTAAAGAATTCAATTCAGTTTAAATATTTCCTTTTGGTGTTTGCATTTATTTGATAAATAATAAAACATTAATACTGTAAAATATTATTACAATTTAAAATAGCTGTTTCCTATTTTAATATATTTATATTTTTTAATTTAATTTATTCCTGTGATGGCAATCCTGAATTTTCAGCAGCCATTACTTTAGTGTTCAGTGTCACATGATCCTACAGAAATCCTTCTTCCTGTTATGACAGTTGTGCTGTTTAATATTTTTGTTGAAACTGTAATACATTTTATTTTCAGTATTCTGTTATGAATATAACACTCAGGGTTCCCACTTTAAGCCAAATGTAAAATTCCCTGACTTTTCCTTGACTTTCACTGACTAAAAAAGCTGAATTTCCATGACCTATAATGAACGGAAAAACAGGCCACTGGTGTGCTGAGCACTGAGCTGACAAAAATCAGCCACAGACAGTATTTAAAATTTTTGAAGCTTATGTGTCCTAACCAGACTTAACAAAGCTACAAGATGACAAAATCAATCATAAATCACAGCCAATCATAACAGCGTGTGGGCGGGCTCAAACGAAATTAAACTAAATTAAACCATAAAACACTATTTAAAATACATACTCAGTGACTGATATAATCTTTGTCATGAAATATATATATATATATATATATATATATATATAATTCCCTGACTTTCAATGTCTAGAATAGACCTTTTAAAATTCCACAATATTCCAGAAATTCCATGACCCATGGGAACCCTGAACACTTCAAAAGTACAGCAAATTTTAAACAAATTTTAATTGCTGTTCTTATGCTCTGTGCAAGAATTATTAAACATATTAAGAGCTACACCATAAAAAATGCTTTTTTTTTCTTTTTTTTACAGAATCAAAATGTGCACTAAAGTGAACATGGATGATTTCTTAACTGTCCACCATGAGATGGGACATAACCAGTACCAAATGGCTTACCGTAACCACCCATACCTGCTGAGAGATGGTGCAAACGAAGGTTTTCATGAGGCTGTGGGAGAGATCATGTCACTTTCTGCTGCCACTCCTTCTCACCTGCAGTCATTGGGCCTTCTGCCTTCTGATTTCAAGGAGGACTATGGTAAAGTGCCAATGCATGTCGAGTCATGAGTCTGACTTCATCTAAATTAACTTAAACTGATTTTAGCAGATCATTCTTTACCAAAAATTTTTTTCTTGTATGTACAGAGACAGAGATTAACTTCCTGTTGAAGCAGGCCCTCACCATCGTGGCCACTCTGCCCTTCACCTACATGCTGGAGGAATGGAGGTGGCAAGTCTTCAAAGAGACCATCCCCAAAGACGAGTGGATGCTTCGCTGGTGGCAAATGAAGTGAGTGACAGAGGAAACATACATCAGAATCCAAACATTGTGAAGTTTTATTCAGTTGCACTGTGTGGCTCATCACAACATCTGTTACCGCAGGAGAGAACTAGTTGGAGTGGCTGAGGCTGTGCCCAGAGATGAGTCATATTGTGACCCACCTGCACTTTTTCACGTGTCTGGGGATTATTCTTTTATCAGGTAATGCAATCTGTAGTATTAATAAAGTGTTGCATTTGACAAAGTCCTGATGTCTTTGCCACTAAACAAGTCATGGTTTTTATTTGAACTATCCCGATACTGAGTCTTAAAACGGTTAATATTCCACATTAGCTGTGAATGTTAAGTCTGTGTTAAAGGAAATGCAATTTAAAAAAAATATAGTTAACCGCGAAAAATAGCAAGACATTTTCTGTGTGGACTGCACGGATAAACGAACAAACAACGCAACCTCTGTAGTCCGATTCATGAACAAATTAAACGAGCCAGTTCTTGAATAGAAACATGACCAATGAATGTAACCTGATTCCTGAAACAAATGACTCTTTTGAGCCGGTTCTTTCTAGCAAATCAAAACATGCCACTTGAGGCATGACCAACTTATTCTAAAAAAGTAATTAATTACTAATTACTAATGACATCCTCAACAGTCTAATTAGATAACTGTACTAATTACTCTCTTTAAAAAGTATTTATTACTAGTTACTTTCTAAATGCCATATAAACCTCGATCAGTTGAACAATACAAGGATAGACATGAAACTGCTCTTTTAATTCTGTCAAATTATATAAAAATTGCACTAATTATTCTTGAATTGACCAAAGTATTTAAATTTTGATGTTAAATCCACCATTGTTTTATATGTGACCCTGGGCCAAAAAAAAAAACAAACAGTTATAAGGGTCAGTTTTTTTAAATTGAGATTTATATATCATCTGAAAGTCTTTGGGTGAGCAATGCATATCCACTCACAAAAATACATTTTTGATATATTTACAGTAATTTACAAAATATCTTCATGGAGCATGGTCTTTACTTAATATCCTAATGATTTTTGGCATAACATTTTTTTGATAATTTTGACCCATACAATGTATTATTGGCTATTGCTTCAAATATATCCGTGCAACTTATGACAGGTTTTGTGGTCCAAGGTCACATATAGCATCGTTCTATAGTCTATGCAGTATGCAATTACATCAGAAGTAACTGTAATTAAATTACAGAAAAATTAAGAGTAAACCCTTTACTTTTTCTAGGGAAAAGTAATAACCCAGTATAAGACATAGCCTACCACAATGAGTCTTAATCAAACTGCGAGCTTGTGAATCTAGAATGAATTGGGAAATCTGTATCTGTAATAATTTTGTATAGCCAGAATTATTATTAGTCTTTCTTTATGCAGTACAATATAGGCTAAATCTATGGATATATAAGCTAATAGCCATGTCTTATTTTTCTAACAGGTACTTTACTAGAACCATTTATCAGTTCCAGTTTCAAGAGGCATTATGTGAGGCAGCTGGCCACACCGGTCCCCTTCACAAATGTGACATTACCAACTCAACCAAAGCTGGTAACAAACTCAGGTATGCAGAATGCTCTGTTTCTTTGATAATGCTTATTGATATGCTTTCTACTAATAACTTTACAGTGCAATAGATATGTATTCTTTGATTAGGATAAACATAACCGCTATAAACTAACTGTAATATTTTGGTCCGCAGGCATATGCTTGAGTTAGGCCGATCCATGTCTTGGACTCGTGCTCTGGAAGATGTTACAGGAACCACGAAGATGGACTCCCAGCCACTGCTACATTACTTCAGCACTCTCATGGAGTGGCTGAAGGAGAAGAACCAGAAGAACAACAGAGTGCCCGGCTGGAACGTAAATATTAACCCAAGTTAGTATTTTGTTTTAACATTGACATTAGTTTTCCTTCACTTTTCTTTTACAGCCTGTGCTTTTACGAAAAGTAAATTTCCTCCTAGTTAATGTAAGAAACTGACAGATGTAAGAAAATAAAAAAGCAATACCAACTACTACATGTAGGGTGTACTTATTTTTTCACAGAAGATGGTTAAATTTCTGTAGGTTTTTTTTTTTTTTTTTTTTTTTTAATTAAATCTATGGCTAAATTATATTACCTTCATCTATCAATACAAACCAAATAATGTTCCAGTATTGATATGCCACAAGCTGTGTGTTGAAAAATTACATTTTTCATTGGGCATACTTTCATACTCAGTTTCCTATATATAAAAAAATGCAGATTCAGAAAATGCCTTCAAAGTCAGAATAAGCCTAAAATCTGCCATGGGAGATGATGCAGTAAGTCTCTTTTAATATTTAACAAACATAATTAATTACAGATACAAAAAGAATGTGCATTTGCTAATTATTGTTCATTCTAATCTCCAGTACACCTGGAATACAAATGAATTGTATCTCTTTAAGTCCACTATGGGCTTTGCCATGCGCCAGTACTACTTGGAAGTAAAGGGAATAGAAATGAATTTCATGTAAGTATTATTATCCTTCACTAATTGCACATGTCAGGGTAATGAGACTGAATCTTTTTCATTGTAAAAATAACATTTTTGTTGCTCACAGGCCAGAGAACATCCACACGTACAATGAAACTGCCAGAATCTCCTTTTATTTTGTTGTGATGGATCCAACCAAACCAGACACAGTTATTCCTAAGGCCGAAGTAGAGGCGGCTATCTGGTATTTCTTGAAATCATACTATATAAAAATATAGAAATAAAAACATTAAATATTGTATATAATAATACATTATATATATATATATATATTTAACCATCATTTAATTATTTTAAAAAAGAGAAAATGTACTATTTTATAAATATGTGTGTGTGTGTGTATATATGTATGTATATATATATATATATATATATATATATATATATATATATATATATAGTGAACTATTTTATTGCTATAATTATTCCATGCTTTCAACTCAACTACTGAATAAATTTCAATATTTTGGAAATAATTGCATGAATATTGGGTGCCATGACATAATCATGGGAAACTAAAGCAATTGTTCCAGTGACTAAAGAATTTCCCTTATTAACTCTTCACAGGCTGTCAAGAGAACGTATCAACGGTGCATTTCTACTCAGTGATGAAACACTGGAATTTGTTGGGCTGCAGGCAACATTAGCTCCACCCAAAGAGGAAAAAATATCAGTTTGGCTGGTGGTGTTTGGAGTGGTAATAGGAGTAACTGTGTTAGGGGGGATCTACCTCATTACCACAGGGATATTAAACAGGAAGAAGTAAGTACTGGAGGGGAAGCCCTTCAAAAATGAGTCAATCATCAAAGGTGGCTTAGAACCAGTTTAGTGACAGTGAATGATCCAATTCTTGTGGTCATAACATGATCTAGCATCCTGGTCTGGTGCAATACAGTAATAAGTAACACTTTATTTTTAGCATCTAGGTTAGAAATGTTGCACATTATAATAATTCATTTCTGAATAGTAAAATGTGGGCTTTAAAACATTATTTATAGTTATCTGGTCTTTTATAATGTTCTCAAATTGTTAACACACACAAAAAACATTTTTTTAAAACATTTAACAAACTGAACATATTGAACGTTCCAAAAACATTCAGAAATAACATTTTCACAAATTAATTTGAATATTAGCAAAATATTCTTATTACATATTTTTGTTAGCTGAGTGTCTGAATTATTATATTTCCATCCCCCTCCCAGGAAAGCAAAGAAGGTTGAGGAGACTGTGAACCCATATGAGAATTCAGTTGAAGGAGAAGTGAACAAAGCCTTTGAACAAGACACTGAACAAACGGGACTGTAAAGAAAAAGCTGTTTTCAAAAACAACATCTCTAACATCAGAATTAAGAGTGATGAAAAAAGCTTCCACATCATCGCATGCATTTGGAGACTTTTATTTTGTAATACAAAGAACAGATCTCTTTTTTGCTGGTGTGTTCACAAATGTTTATTTGAATGTCTAATGTTAAAGCGTAAAAAGATACATGAACACATGATAATATGACAAATTATAAATTTACTGTAACCAACAGGATGGTTCAAATTGCTAGTAGCTTATACAGACAGATGTAAATAGATATTAATATTATAAATATATGGATAAAGTACCTATCATATTTTTTTTTTCTTTTTACATACCATAAAAACATACCCATGCTTTAGTACTACAATATCATTTTAATATTGAACGATTTTTGTGGCATCAGTCTCAATTAAGACAAAGCAGTTGCTGGATGTAAGTTTGCCTTGTTGCATTTTCACAGCATTACCGTCAACAGTGTGAATGAACCATCCTCTGTGGAGCGCTGACTCAAAATGCCGGAGACCGTCTGGGGTTTGATACATGTAGAAAAAATGGGCTAATTTTTCTCGATCATCTCCGGAGATGTGTAGCTTTTTTTTGTCATACCTCTGAAATAAACATGACTTTGTTTAACTGCAGCTTATGGGACAAAAAGTGATTGATGAATAATTTTGTATGAGCAGGAAGATGTTATTTGAATTTATTTTGAACCTTTATTTGAATATATTGTTATTTGCATAATTTTATGTAACTAACCCCACTTAACTCTATAGTAAGTACATGTAGTTAATTGATTATATAATTATAATTGATATAAAACCAATAGTTTATATATATATATATATATATATATATATATATATATATATAAACTATTGGTTTTATATAAATTATACATATATATAATTATATAATAATAATAATAATAATAATAGCACAAATGCAAAATCAAGAAACAGAGAACATTATTAAAAACTTACTGTAACTTTTAAAATCACTTCTCCTCCTTCGTTGGTGCAGCAGAAGAAGTTATCTGTGCCAGTGAAGTTCAGCACAACAGGAACACCTGATTTTGTGTCTTTGGTGGCCATGCATTGGAAGATGGTGATTTTTGCTGAATAAATTCGAAATATTTGAAAAATTTAAATTTTGAAACAACAGAAAGCAAATAGGAATGCCACAAGAAAAAGTGGCATAAAAATATGTTTAAAAAACAAACATTTTCATTATTTGATACAAACCTGACATAGTGTCCACCAAATATATCTGATTCCGTTCAGATGTGATGTACTTGCATTTTTGGTGTGACTTCAAGAATAAATTGTCATGTCTCCCAACAGCAGAAATTGAAAAAAAGGCAGCAGAATATTCAGAATATTTATAAGAATGGCCACTTCCACATTAGTTAACAATTCAAAATGAATAAAAATGGTGACAAATAAAAGATTATTGAATATTTCTTACTAAAGGCAAAATCAACTTCGTCAGTGTCGGGATCTTTGTCAATAACCAGACTGAAGCTCATGTTTGCCCCTGAAACAAGCATCTGATTGTCATCACAGAAATAGTCGTCCTTAATGTCCTCGTCTTCCAACTCTGGTTGCGGTTGTGGATGTGGCAGTTCCTGGTGCCCCTCCAGCTCCAAATCATCCTCATTTATAATCGACAGGCTGAATCTCACTTTCATCTTTTTCATGCCACAGTTCTCCTCAGATACAATCTACGAGAGGAAATGATTTGCTTTAGTGCATTTGAAGAAAATCCAAAGGATTTAGAAATGAACCACAATGAGGTGGTCTCAAACATATTTGTTTCAAATGCCACCAACACATGACCACATGATCATTTTGATTGTGCAGACTAGTTGAAAAGGCCATAGTAAAAATGTTGTTTTCAGTTCTCGCTTGTGTCAAACAGGGATGTGATAGAGTGCATTAAATGAAAATGGTTCCTTTAATTAGAAAACGTCTCAGGTTACGTATGTAACCATGGTTCCCTGAGAACAGGGAACGAGACTCTGCGTCTGCAAACGCTATGGGGAACGTCTCGTGACTCTGTGTCTGAAAGCCAACTATCCAATAACTCCAATTCCTATTGGCCGGCGACAGCCTATGACGTCATACAGCGCGACCCGGAAGTATAAAAGGGGCGCCTAGGGAAGCAGTCATTATCCATCGTCTTGAGGGACTGTTCAGCAGGCAGCCCGAAGCATGGAAAGGAAACGCAGAGTCTCGTTCCCTGTTCTCAGGGAACCATGGTTACATACGTAACCTGAGACGTTCCCTTTCGAAAGGGAACTTCTACTCTGCGTTTGCAAACGCTATGGGGAATAATATACCCACGCCGCCATGCTTGAGGAGAGTGCCTGCCAAGAAAAATGGCTGAGACAAAGGCTCCAGAGCAGTTAGAGAACTGCTTGGCAACTCCCCCTCGGGTCACACCAGGCTGTCAGTGACAGCATTCCCTTCGGCCAACAGCCCAAGCTGCACTTCAAGAAGGCCCTCCTTAGAGGTCCTACAGAAGCTGCTAAGGCGTCTGGAACCAGCTTTTCCGAAGAAAAAGCGGTCCCTTTAAGGGAATGTGGCCAAGGAACTGAAGGGAACCTCGGCCAGTCACTAGAGGGGAACGAAGTCACCCCCAATGCCACCAGGGAGGCCGACCTGGTCTGTCACGAGACAAACTTAGTCTTGGCCAATCCTGTCTGAATACAGAGCCTCTAAAACGCATTCTTCATAGAAGATAGTAAGTAAGAGTGACTGCAAAGAGGCAGAAACAAACTCAAACCCACGCGTAGAGACGGGCATCCCGGAGAGCAGAACTCAGCTCAGTGCTATGAACCCTCGTATTGAGGGGAGTACAATCCACTCATCCTAGGATCTACCCAGTGCTTAATTAACGCACTGAGAAGGCCGTGCGCTACAGAACCCTGATCCAGGGGAGCACAAACCAGCCTGAGGCTGAATCTTAGGAGGAGGCCTGATTAAGGCCTACCACCATGATCAGCTTAGGGAGTTAAGCACTATTACAAACGTAACCCTAAAAGGGAAGTACGAAGCTCACCTAACAGGTAGACCATGCAATGGGCACATACTCATGGAGGCCGAGGAGGGGCCTACAGCATGATAATAGTTATGTGAAAAACAGAAGTCTTATACAGAAAGTGGCCTGGATTTAGGGGCCACCCTGAACACCTGTCTTGTCTTTCTGGGGTAGACAGACGACTTCAATGGCAGCATAAGAGGCTGCAAAGTGCCCGCATGACAATCCACCTAACACAATCCAATGAGCAGTGTACTCAGTAAAAAACACCTTTTACTCTTTAAAGAAAGAGGAGTACAGCGTACGCCAACACGTATTAAGGAAGGCCTGGAGGGGCCTATAACCTCAACAGACATGTGGCATCAGCTTGTGGCAGTGTTTAGGCTGATCATAATATGTGAGCATATTATGATCAGTTAAACAGTATTGTAAAAACAACTGCTAACTAGAAGGAGGCCGAATATCATAAGGCCTACAATCCGAGTTATATGCAATATAGCTGTTAACAAGATCACTAAAAAGGGAGCTAAGAGATACCAACTTTCCTCAAAAAAGTGTCTCTAACTACCCTGAGTATGCAATCTAACAGGTGATGCACTCAGTGACACAAATAAACCTCTTAACTGGGGAATATATGTCACCATATACTCAAATAGAGGTCATTTTACAGCAAAAGGGCCTATCGTTATGGGAGCAGGTGCTAACCTGTGGCACCATAAAAAGCAAAAGTCTAGAACTCAAAGTAACACATACTTTGATATACATGCTGTTTTTGAAAGGAAAAACACTCTCTGTACAGATTCTCAAATCTGATCTAAGCCCCAGAGGACAGGAGCTAGAAAACTAGCAACGTCAACTCAAACTTGATAAATACAAAACATCAAGTGGCTAAGAAGAAAGTCATTCCTTTAGCATGAAAGTTCTAGAAAGTGGGGCCTAGCACATACCTGCATAACTAATCTGCGCAAAGATAAGGGCCTACCACCTGAGAAACAGCATCAGGGAGTCAAAAACAGCTTACAACCTAGCTGTTAAACTCATAATTGCACCTACACAAGCAAGGGGATAACAATTCCCTCGGGAGGAAGCCAGAACTAGGAAATACACATCCTGAAAGGATAATAAATACATATGGGGTTACTTCATATACCACACATCACCTAGCTCTAGCCTGGCCACTAAGCTATAGGCCTATATACTACAACAGGCAACATAACAAAAGCCTGATCTCCACTTCTAAATCTCATGATGAGAGAAATAAAGCGAAGCTCAAAGCTAAAATGTCAGGCGGCCGCCGTAGACATATAAACTGAAGTAATGAGTGCCAGCTCAAACTATTTAAAAAAAATAGCCGAGAGGCTACTCACATATAGAGAAAAAAACGAAGCAGCAGCCATTTTGTGGCCTGCTCAGTCAGTCTCAACACTCCAGTTTTGCCCAAAAAAACCCCTAAATGGCTACATTTTACTGTTACATGTTCAGGAAATACACAGGAACAACACAAGGTCAAACATTTAAATAATTAAATCCGACCTTGTCATACCTTCCCATGGCTCGAAAACCAAAGACTCCTCCTTCACTTATTTAAAATGGGAAGGAAAAATCCATGGTTCTAGAAGCCCAAAGAACCCTTTCACTATCAAGCCAGAAGGCGGGCCTTCAGAAAAATTTCATCATGGGCCCGGCCGTCAGCCTGACTTTTCAAAGGTGTCAACCTGAACATGCACAGTGATTAAAAAACGCCCCGGGAGGCCGAGGAAGAGGGGCGAAGGCAAATGTAGAATTACCTTCACCAAGAGAGGGGATCGATCAGCGGTGTTGCTGGCGCCGGTGATCAATCACCTCCCTCAAGTCTATCTTCTTCTTCCTCGTATCCCGCCGCTTCTGCGACTTGATCCGAGGTGGAGGAGGCGCTCGAGCGGCGACACTAGACTTCTGGCCTTGCCTCAGAGCCTCGACTCGAGACAGGCCAGGGCCTCCCGACACATACCCATGCTGGCCCAATCCCTCCATATCAGCGAAATTCCCCCACTGATGTGGATGAATTCTAGCCGAGTATGGGTTCTTCCATGCCTTTTTGATCTCAACGTGAAGATCTGGAAGAAATGGAAGGCTCACTGGAATTACGGGGTTGTGGTCAGAAAGAAAACGTTTGTCTAACCGGGCTCCCTCCTCATGCACTCCCATGGCAGCTGCAGCCTGCCGGCAGCGCGTTCCACAACCTCCAGTAATTCGGCATATGCTGGGCAAGGAGGCTTGGAGAAAGAAGAAGACGCAACTTCTTCCTCCTCCATTGCCATCTCCTGCTCACGGGGGCTAGCAGCCAGAAGAACACTCGCTCCTGGATCCGATGATGTCAGAGATAAGACATCATCGTCATCCAGGAGCTCATACCCGCCAGCCGCCGCCGGAGGCTGAGAGACTATGACACCTATCTCAAACTCGGGCTCCATCTGCGAGCCCCATGAATGCAGCCGCCGCTCTGCTTCGGCACGAGCAGGGCCGGACCCACCAGGCGCAGATGTTGATGCCTCTTCCCTCGAGAAGAGGACCAGGCAGGAACCCTCAGACATAATCAGAGATTATGCAGAGTTATTCACGACAGTGGCAATGACACAATCAGTCCCGAAAGACGATGAGATAATGACTGCTTCTCCAGGCACCCCTTTTATACTTCTGGGTCGCGCTGTATGACGTCTGTTAGGTTTTTGCTCCTAATGCATGCCTCATCCCAGACCTCTTAATTGGCAATTGAATGAGCAATCACTCAGCGCTGAGGGAGAATATAGTCTCATTTTATTGATAAGCAAAGAGAGAATATATAGAAAGAGTACAAGGGGTGTAGTATATCTTCAGCCAATGAGAGAGAGAATACATCATATAGCTCATGGTATAGGAATGTGATAATATAGAAAAACAAGTCTAAATATGGTCATCTACCGGTCAGGTACCCCAGAATTCCTTGATATCCCAAGGACCTTCTCCTATACGTAATACAAAAAGCAGGGAACATTCCCTGTCTCCCATCCCATCATAGCAGAGCCTTGTTCCTTATATGGAAATGGTTCCGGTACATAAAGAAAACCATATGTTAAAACATAAGATACAACTTCAACAGTGGACAAAGGACCCTCTGTCCACTTTCCTTCAATGCTGAGACCAACATAAAATCTATCAACGTCAATAGGAATTGGAGTTATTGGATAGTTGGCTTTCAGACACCGAGTCACGTGACGT
Organism: Elopichthys bambusa; assembly: GCA_037101425.1. NCBI lineage: Eukaryota > Metazoa > Chordata > Actinopteri > Cypriniformes > Xenocyprididae > Elopichthys > Elopichthys bambusa. The sequence continues at coordinate 19,586,278 of CM074452.1, read as the reverse complement.
TCCCCAGAGCATTTGCAAACGCAGAGTAGAAGTTCCCTTTCGAAAGGGAATCAAAAAATTTCTCAATTTTTGTGCTACTTGTTATCTAGTGTTTATCTCCCTTTGTGAATAAGGAGAAAAGATGATAGACAGACAGACAGACAGACAGATAGACAGACAGACAGACAGACAGATAGATAGATAGATAGATAGATCAATTGCTATTTTTAAATTTATTTGGTAAAACTTAACAATAAGGTTTCATTTGATAACAAACTGTGAACAACACTTGTACAGCATTTATTAATCTTAGTTCATGTAAATCTCAGCATTTACTAGAATATTTAAGATCAAAAGTTGCATCTGTTAACATTAGTTAATGCACTGTGAACTAATATGAACATGAACATTTTTATTAACATTAACAAAAGGTTAATAAATGCTGTAAAAATAGTTTGCTCACTGTTAGTTCATGTTAGTTAATGAATTAATATTAAGTAATGATACCTTTTTGTAAAGTGTTACCTTTCATTTTGCTATACATTTAATTATATTTACATCAGATAAAAATGAACACATTGATATGAAATTGCATACCTCTGCTGCCATGTTGATCACAGTGCGGATAAAAAAGATGTGATTCTGAAACGCTGCTTTTACCAAGTCAGACACCCTTGTGTGGTAGGAAAAGGAAGTTGTAAGAGGCGTACATTAAAATGTGATGTTTGGCTAGAAAAATTTTGTGGTGGGAAAACTAAAGCATCAAAATTTCTCAATATAAATCTTTGCATCATTACTGAAACAAATTCAGCAATAATTTTAAAATGTTCGCAAATTAAACCTGGTAATACCATATAACATACTTGTTAAAGTGTGAACTTAAAAGACAAAACAATTTTTTCCTCTATGACAAGGTGAGTGGTTAATGGAGGTAGAAAAGGTCACAGTTTGGGTGTTGGTGGAGTGGTAATGAGACTATGTGGGGATCTTCCTACCACTGGGGCATTCAGCAGCATGAAGACGTAATCATTAAAGGGGAAGCACACCAGGAGGGAATAATTATTTTGCTGTAAAATAAGTGTTGGCTTACCACTGGTTTAGTGACAAGGATGATGCAATTCTTGCCTATAACACCTTTAACATCAGAATTACATCATCATATACATGATTTAGGGCATTTGACACTTGATGTTACATTCTCTGTGATTTTAAATTTCACTTAATCAAAATTAAGCTAATTCTTTCATAGAATTAGTACAAATGAATTTAAAAAGGTAAAATGAAATGTAAAAATAGGGCTATAAACTGATTTAAAAAAAAACAAAAAAAAAAAACAAAAACACAGCTAATATTAAAATTTGTAATTCTAAATATGTTTATACTGTCACAGACCCGCCAGGCTCCACCATCAACCAATCACAGCGCACTCCCTCACCAGAGTACCAATCACACACACCTGTTCCTTATCAGCACCTCATCACACCAGATGCAAAAGCACACCACTCACCTCAGTCAGTTGTCTGGTCTTGTTCATACGAAGGACTCTTCATGTTGATCTCCAAGACTCCCAAGATACGTACCTGTTCTACTTCAGCGTGTTTTCCCAGTCTCTGTGCTTAGTTGTCTGTCTGTGTGTGATTTTACCCACCTTTATCATGTGTTCATCCTGTCAACAGACATTCAACCATCCGTGATCTGCAAACCTGTAAGACAAAGGACTGTATCAGTGTTCATTTATCACTTCACTGAGTCTCCATTTTCCATTACATTGAACAGTTGTTTCATTTTCAGGAATTGCTGAATTTATTGATTACTTTTTTTTTTTTTTTTAAACAGTCCACATTAGGTCCCACGGAAATGAAAGTTATTTCTCTAGCAGTAAATAAAAAATAAAATGGTATAAAACAGTGCAACTGCAATAATGTTTTATTAAATACATTTATTTATATTTATTTATCATATATTAAAATACATGAAATCAAATTGTATGTCTGTGTAACAGGTTACAAAATAAATCTTAATAGTGATAAATATGCACAATTACAAGCATATCTTCAAAAAGTATCTGTTAATAAGTGACTACAGAAACATCATACTATAAATTTTAACCATAACTACCCTTGGAACTGTTATTGGATGAATAATCTTACTGAAACACTGAACTTGATTCAAAACTTTATTTTATTGAGATTTAATAGAAGATATATAATACATAAACACACAATAATATGATGAATTATACTTTATGTAGCAAAAGCAACTGTTCAAAGTTGTTAGTAACTTTTAGCTTATATAGACAAACAATAATAGTTGATAATATAAGGAATTACACACATAAGTTTTGCAAAGATTTCTTTTCAATACTTTAGAACCATAACATGTTTCAGCATAAAAACTATGAACAGTTAGCAATAAAAATAAATATGAACTATATGTTAGTTTAAAAATATCAGTTTCAGAAGTAGCTGAATATTAAAAAAAAAAGAAAGAAAAAAAAAGGTCACTCATGAACACAACTGCATATAACAAGGTAAAAAAAGAAAACATGTCAGCTAAAAGTATGATAAATATCTACTCACTACTTCAATGGCAGTAAAACATACCATGCTTTGAAAGAGGCTGCATTCTTTAAGACAACATTAACATTTAAACTCATCTAAAATAAGTGACAGTTTTGACCTGCGAACAAACTAATCTGACCAATTAATTTAGTTGCCAAGTCAAAGAATTTATTAACATTTTTAAAGAAGCACTAGGCTTCATTAGGGTTGGTAATGTCAGCTTGAATCAGATGCTAAGGTCAACTCATTAAGTTAGGGTTGTAATCACCAGTTTACTGAAGTTAATTTGAGAACAGTTTCCAGTTATAAGATGTCATATACAAGTGTCACATACTATACAAACTCTTCTTGTCACTGTGACAATTATTAGGTTTCTATCAAGACCATGAATTTAATATTGCCCACTCTGAATTATGAAAAAAAAGGTGTTGAGTGGTTTATAGTCAGGCTGATCATCTCTAATCACGTCTACTTCACATTTCTCTACATTTTTTGTGTAGATAAACCATCCTCTGTGGAGAGCTGACTCAAAACGCCGGAGATTGTCTGCCCCAGTAGACATGTAGAATACAAGGGACCATTTCTGTGGGTCATCAGGACAGATTTTTTTCAGGTCACTCTTTCTATATTGCTAAAAAAACAACACAAAACCTTGGTTTAATGGCAGGTTAAAGTCTTACGGACAATGTTTATTTTTGGCACTTCTGTGTCCTTATTTGAATTCTGAACACAAAAGAAGATATTTTGAAGAATGTGGTAACTAAAAGGTTGCTGGGCCCCGTTAACTTCCACAGTATGAAAAAAAAAGCAATGTAAATCAATGGGGACCAGAACATTACCAACATTCTTCAAAATATCTTCTTTTATGTTCAGCAGAACAAAGAATCTCATACAGATTTAGTACAACTTGAGGGTGACTAATTGCTATTCATTTATATAACATCTGAAATATGAATGTATAATCGATGTGGACATTTTCTAGTATTAAACATTAAATTTAAGTTCTAATACTCTAAATAAAACAATAATCTTTTAATATTATATCAACTAATATAGCATATTCAACAAGATCACACATCAGCAATGAATAAAGACCTACCACAACTGATAAAATCTTTGTATCTACACCTTGCTTTGTGGTGCAGCTGAAGAAGTTTTCTGTGTTAGTGAAATTCAGCACAACAGGAAAACCTGGACAATCCATTTTGCTGTAATAGTAGATGGTGATTGGCTCTGAAAAAACCAAAATTGCAAAATATATTTTAAAATAAACTTATGAAGCAAGTGAAAATTAAGAATATTGCTGCAAGACACAATTACCTGACCAAGTATTGCAGCTGTATGATTTAACTCACAACTAGACATGTGCCGATATTCGGTAATACGATATATCACGATAATGAATATGCACGATATTGTTATTGTGGGAACTTTAAAATACTGTGAATAATTATTATTATGAATTATTAACATTTTTATAATACATTTTAAAAATACTTTACCCATCAGCTCTATAAAATGCACAACACCGCTGTACGCTGTGTCAAAAGAACATGCACACTCAGATGTAAACAAGCCTGACCTGCATATGAAGCACATGGCGAAACGAGTGAAGGAGATGCTCTGAATGAAAGTGCACGTTCGCTGTCTGACAGCAGAGGGCGCTGATGGAACAGCAGAAGTGCAGAGGTTACCCCGGAAACCGTGTAAACAAAGCAGCTGCTCTACTGAACAGTAATTAAAATGCTTCTAACAGCCATTCAGTTTTTTGTATTCGCAATGTTGTTCATCACAGCACCAAATACTTAATACTTAAAGACTTAATAGGCTATTTACTTTTAAACTTAAACATTTTTATATTTTAATCTGGACTACATGTTCTGATTATTTGTTATTGTTCATTAACACTTCATTAAGGCTTCATTAGTTAACATGTTAATTCATTATTACCAAACTGACAATGAAAAACACTTATAAAGCAATTATTAATGTTAATTTCTTAGTTAAAGTTTAATAATATTACTAAAATCAAAAGCTGTAATTATTAATGGACCTGAGCTAAAACTAACAATGATCAGTTGTATTTTTTAACTAACATTAACGAAAAATAATACCTTCTGTAACAAAATTAGCTATTGCTCAATCTTAATCTTAGTTAATGCATTAACTAATGTTATAATGAGATCTTATTGTCAAGTGTTACCTGTTGTTCTTTGTAATTCTTTTGCACATTAATCTATTTGAAACATTTTACTTAAGAATTTTTATTGTGTATTGTGTTATTGTATTTAAATGTTCAGAGTTCTTTCTGTTATAAGAAAAATAATTCTTAAACCTGTTATAGTATGACAACCCTTTTTTTGCAACTTATTTCAATATCGTGATAATACGGTATACCGTGATAAAAGCTTCAGCAATTATTGCAACATGAAAATTTGATTCATTATTAGGTACCAACCTGACATGGTGTTATCCAAACATATCCGATGCTTGGGGAGACATGTGGAGACATACTTTTCCTCCAAGAAAGTCTTTATAAATAAATTATTTTTCTCTTTAAGCAGCTTCAAATTCTTTGAATAACCTGAGAAAAAGGAAGCTGAAATAGTTATACAATTCTCAAAAAGTCACATTTGGTTTTGCATTGGTTTCATTAAATGGATAGTTCACCCCAAAATGAAAATTCTGTCATCAATTACTCTGAGGGTGTTCATTGTTCCAAACCTGTAACCTGTGGATTAGCTTTACGGTATCTTTATGAAGCAGTGCTTTAAAGATGAACGAAAGTCTTACAGGTTTGGAACAACATGAGGGTGAGTAACAAATGACAATTTTCATTTTTGGGTGAACTAAGCCTTTAAAATTTGCATGTATGTTTTATTGGCATCAATTAGAGCATTTAAGAAATGTAAAAGATAAAATATATGTGTATCGTGTAATTGATTGCACACATTTGAAAATTCTACAGATTAAAATGGCAATGAATCCAACACTCAGTTCTTACTTGAGGTAATCTCAGCTTTTGCAGGCAGGACAACAACTTCATTAAAGTGGCAATTCGTCTTTCCACAGTTGCTGCAAGGGTTGTCAAGGTCAGAGCCTCGAGCAACAACCATACTGAAGCTCGTATCAGCCATGGAGACAATTAGCAAATTGCCATCATCGCAACAATCATCCTCAATGTCCCAGTCTTCCCACTCTTTTTGTGATGGTTCCTGGTCTGCACATGCCTCCAGCTCAGACTCTCTTACCATCATCAAGCTGAAACTTATGACCGTTGGCTCCTTTTTATTGACAAAGAGCTCCTCGGATTCACACTCTTCTGTTTTTGTTTTGGATGGATGATGTATGGTCTATTTGATCAGCAGAGTTGAAGGAAATCAAGTCACTCTAGCTCAGGTACAGTTTTATTTCTCAAGCAATTACTTAAAAAATAAACCATGGTGATGTAATCTCTGGAATATGTTTAAACCCACAAGTCCATGATCAATCTAAGTTTTCTGACTAGGCGAAAAATCTCGAATGAAAACTTTAGCTTCAATTCTCGCTACTGATGTCACATTTAAATTGGTAAGATCAAACAGAAAAATGAGTAGCCTAATATGAGAGTGCAATAGTCTGTGTGGATAAATGCAAAACTCACAAGTAAGGGAGATCCTTCAACCAGAAGATCAGCAAATGCCTTTGGAGTCAAATCCTCCACATTTGTGTTGTTAATCATTAGGAGTTTATCTCCCGTGCTGAAAAAAAGAGAGTAGATAGATAGATAGATAGACTCATGTCATACTCATGAAAGGATATATATTTTACATCATCAGTAATCTTACCTTGTAAACATTCCTTTGTTTAGGTTTAAAAAGCCCTTCACTTCATATGAGTGTTTCCCTTCACATTCAGTGTGGATCAATGTAACACCACCAGAAACAGGATTCCCCTATAAGATGTCACACATGTTTTCAACTGATACATTTAACACCTAAGATACTGTAGATGTTGATGAACTGTTGTATATCGAATCAGATATAGATTTACATACAACAAAACACTACATACCTCTGCTGCCATGATGAACTCAGTGCTGATTATGATGTGCAAGTCCTAACTCTGAAACGCTGCCTTTTGATAGTCAGTAGACCTGAAACTGTGATAGGAAAAGGAAGCTACATTTGTTTGTCACTTAACCAGTGCAAGGGGTTGGCCCAAAAACGAGAAGTATAAAGTTGAAGGGGAAGGACATACGTAAAAGTATATCCCACAATGCTAAGATAAGATTCTTGTGCCATTCATCTTTTCTTTAAAGCAATAGTTCATTCAGTTCATCATTTACTCACCCTCAGATTGTTCCAGACCTATATGAATTTCTTTCTTCTGCTGAACACAAAAGAAGATATTTTGAAGAATATTGTTGATGGGCCTTCCTATTCTTCAGGAGAAAGAAATTCATACTAGTTTGGAAAAACTTGAGCGTGAGTAAATGATTTTCATTTTTGGGTGAACTATCCCTTTAAAGTAAAATAATTCAGAAAATTTGTTTACTGCCAAGTTGAATAATTTGACATGGTTTAGTGTAAGATTTTTGCCCATCTTTTGGAAAATGTATAAAAGTAAAAAATTATCCCTTTTTCCAGTAGATGGCTGCAGAGCTCCACTATTTGCTATGTGCTATTTGACTAACTGAAAGACATCTTTTCACAAGTTTTTTTTTTTCAGTTGGATTCATATCTAAATATTATGAAAGCACAGTTATAACAATAAAAATGATTTTTTGTCAAAGTTTAACATTTTTTTCTACTGGAAAAAAATATATAATTTTTTCAATAATGTAACATTATGATTAGAATCAAACCTGAACAAGATGTTTACAAAGAAAAGTTGGAGTCATTAGAGTCTATCTTTTATTTCAATCATCTGTTTTTCATATAATTCTACAAATTTAATCTACACTTCAGTTACTAACTGTAACAGAACAAAAATTAACAGAAACAAACAGTTTAATTACATATTGGGTACAAATACATGACATGAACATCAAAATGCAATGAACTGAACAGCAATAACAAATCAGCGAATCAAGCACATGGAGTCTGTGTTTTTTTTTTTTTGTGATTTCATAATATTTAGATTTTGAATCCAATTGAAAAAAAAAAAAAAAAAAAAAAACTTGTGAAAAGATGTCTTTCATTTAGTCAAATGGCAAATATCAAATATTGGAGCTCTACAGCCATCTACTGGAAAAAGGGATAATTTTTTACTTTTAAACCTGCATTTTCCAAAAGATGGGCAAAAATCTTACACTAAACCATGTCAAATTATTCATGTTATCCCCATTAGAAATGTGGGTCTTTTATAGAGGGAGTTTTTTATTTATTTATATACATTTTAAAGATATCATAAATCCTCCAAAAACTGCACAAATGTTGAATAAAAACATTAATAATAATAATAAACAAAATTACATTTGTTTAAAAAAACAGTTATTTTGTTACAAAAATAATTTTGTTGACTGGGGTCTCCAGAGACCCCAAAGGTCACGAGTGTTACTTTTTTTTCAAACCAACATAAAAACAGATATCATTCCAATTTATTTTTTTATTTGTAGATCTAGAAAGTGTTAACCACCATACAAAGTTTCATGCCATTTGGACAAAAAACTTTATTTTATTTTAGCAAACGTCATTTGGGGTCAAAAAGACCCTCAGAGGGTTAAAGACAGTCTAAATCACCAAAAAGCACAAAACCTATTTTACAGAGGAAACAGTTATTAAAAGTAACTTTTTAAATAGACATTATTGATACTTTGAGGAAATAATAAAATTACATTTCACATGCATAGCGGTACACTTTCACACTCCCAGAACACAATCCCACTGTACTTCCTCACATAAGGTAATATCAACAAAAGAAGAGGAACAAACTGCCTGCAGGGGAAGAGCAACTTAGTGTGGAGCAGTGTACAGCAAATGTAACACACATCCATCCACACACAAACAATATATTTACAGTAACTGTCTCATAGATCATACAATTTTGAAAAAAAAAAAAAAAAAAAGAAGAAGCAAATATTCCAGCATATGGAATTGTTTTATATTCAATTTCAATTTCCTTTAATGTTTAATATGATTCAAGTATTAAAGGCATACACATTAAGATAACATTTAAAGAATCTTCACTCTGCTCTCTTCCATTCAAGGACAGTTCAAAGTGACTCATTTCAGAGAGATGTGCATGGCTATAGTCACTTTGAACTGTCCTTGTATGGAACATTTTGAGAATGTTGAAGAATCTTCATGCAGCTCTTTGTCATACAAGGACAGTTCATGGTGAACATGGATGGCAAGATCATCTTACTGGAGGGGAATATTATTAGTGAAAAAAGGGCTTACATTTCAGTGTGTTCCTCAAACAAAGCTATTGTGTGGTGTACGGACTATAGTTTTATGGTGATTTATGGTGCCTTTTGTCCTTTTTTTAGACCTTGCCAGCCATGGTCATCAAGAACTGTCCTTATGTGACAAAGAGCTGCATGAAGATTCTGCATGAAATTCTCTGTTTGTGTTCCACAGAAGAAGAAAAAAATCTGGAACAACACGGGGTGAATAACTAATATCAGAATTGTAATTTTAAAAAAAACTATTCCTTTACTAAACTATATATTTGTTTTTACAATGACAGCTATGCTAGCAAGGTTTGTACATGACATTTTGATTCTGTGGTTACCTGCCAACAAGTCACCAGAAAGTTTTACTCCATTCCATCACCATCAACACACGCCACCAAATGGCTTACATGGTCCTCTGACTCAAACCAGAAGGTAGATGTTCATAAACATACACAAAACCTTTAGAAAAACGTTACGCAAATAAGGTGAAAGTAGATATGTCAGAAGAGACTACAGCCACATTTTCACAACATACTCATCCGTTTTGGCACATCAAAATAGAGGAATTGATCATGTAGCCCGCATCTACACAAAACAAATATTTTCCATATTTTCAGGTGCAAACAAGTCATCATGGCATTTAAAGAATAAAACAAAACTGTGTTGACTTTGTGTATTTGTACTGAGTAACTTATAGGCAATGCTTCTATAGGATATAAGCTAACTTTCTAATTTGTATGATTATCTATTGACAAGTGCAGTCTCATTTTCTCAACAAGCATTTTTTTTAAGTTTCTCTGAATAAGAGTATCAAAAGATGCACTCACCCACCCTATTTTTGCAACCATTTCCTGCTTGTCCCTTAACAAACCTATGTGCATCCTGTCAAACTGACCACAGAAAAAAACCCTATTTATTGAGTTAAAACAGACAAAAAGTTACGTAAAAATACAAAATTTAAACGTACATATAAAATATAAAATAATACATAAAAAGTATTGGTTACACTTTATTTTGATGGTCTACTTTAGACACTACTAACCATAAGTAACTTTGCAGTGTCAACTAACTCTCATTAGTAGCCTGTATTGGACTGGTTGGGGTTAGGTGTTTGGATTAGAAAAATAAACTGACATGTTGTTGCAAAATTTCTTATAGTCAGTAGAATGTCAGTTGGGGGAGCATCAAAACAAAGTGTCTACTACTCTAATGACTGGTAGTTGACATGTAGTTGCAAAGTTACTTATTGTCAGTATAATGTCTGTTAGGGGGCCATCAAAATAAAGTGTTAGTAGATCTAAAGCAGACAGTCTACTAATACTCTAACGAGAGTTAGTTGACATGAAGGTGCAACATTACTTATAGTTAGTAAAAGTGGACCATAGAAATAAAGTGCTACCAAAGTATTTTAGTTATAAGCACTTATACAAGAGCCATGTCCTCAAAATAGTAAACTTTTTAAACAAAAAGGGGTCATTTGAGGCCAGTAACAATCAGAATGACAACAGCTCTGTGTATTTCCCTGATATTGAAAGTGATATATCGTCTAAGCTTAAAAAAACCCCAAGAGAGAATATGTATGAAATGAATTAAGTGATAAACCAACAACAAAGCTTCTATATTCTGTTCACTGTTCTGAGGAAATACCAAGCTCTCTCTTCTCCTCTCAGTATTACTCATCGTGTTTTTTTGAGTGAGCAGGAAGTTTTTTATAATGCAAAGCTGCCTTAGGTTATTTTTTGATACAAGAAAAAAATCCCATCATTGAGGGTGGGACAATATAATATGGAGGAACAGAAAAGGTATTACAGTGCTCTGCATTTCATCCATCCAAGTGCACACACACACACACACACACACACACAGCAGGGAGTACTGAACACACAGTTAACACACACCCGGATCATTGGACAGCTGTTTTTGCTGGGGTTTTTGTTAGGTGTCTTGCTCAAGTACTTAATGAGAGTGGAAAACAGCGCTGTTCATTCATTCCCCTCACCTACATTTCCTGCCGTTACTGAGACTCTCTAACCAAAATTGCCCCACAGAAATTTGACCCCGTCTTGATTTGAACACGTAACCTTTTGAGTGGGTCGCGGAGTGTGTAGGTAAAGAAACAGCAACAAACGTAATTCTATGTTATATATTTTTCTGATGTGAGAATTGTATTTTGAAAGATGTGTGAAAGCTGTTGACAGTTATGTCAGACGCAGTTTAGCGAGAGGAGGCAGAAATCCGAAACAACAATGGAGGACAAAATCATCGTCGCTGTACGATACATCTTCATACTTTTATAGAAACAGGAATAAAAAGGATCTTGCTTGGAAGAAAGTGAATGAGGAGGTCGGACAATGTGGTAAGTTGTAAAAATCGCTCTTTACTCAGTTTGAACTATATATATATATACACACACACACACACACACATTGAGACTACAAGCTAGCTAAAGCCGGCAAATTGAGCTTATTCGCCGTATTTTACAACTACTTTCCCGCTGACGAGTTGATGTGTTTATTCAGAGGAAGTGTGCAGAAACGAGACGAGCCGCCTGGCAGAAGCCCTTCTCATGACCTGAATTCGCATTTGTTGTGAAGTGAATTTCACGCGCGAATGAAGCGAGTAAACTCAAAATGTTCAAGCGTACAACTACGCACGAGTAGCGCGATCTATTCGCGCAAGTCGCGTCTGGTGTGAACGCCCCAGCATATAACGAACTTCCCTAACCTGTCGGCCGTTATATTTTGCTCTTAGCGCGCACTATTCAATGGACTATATGCACAAAGCTTTCTTTAGAACTTATGCAATAATATAAGCAAGAAAACATCCAGAGTCACTTGTTGGTGTGTAGGTATTTTCAGTGTCCAGAGCTTTAACAGCATTAATAGTGTAGTACTTAATTTATAATCAGAATATAGTCACTTAAATAGACAGGCCTAGCATTACTTTAGTTATTCATAAGACGACATAAAAAAGGACATGTCTTCCTGTTCATCCTCAGCAAAATTCAATTCGACCATCAGTTTTCACGCTTCCGTGTGAAAAAAAGCATCAACACACTGTGAATTAAAGATTTATTGTGCACTTTAGTTAGATTCAATGAATAAAATGTGAGTTTTCACAAGTGTGCCAAGATCATTGAGCTTAAGCTGCACTGAATGACAGCTTCTGTGATTACAAAGGGAGAACGCAATGCTCGCATTCTGTGTAATTCATTCGCAAGAAAAAAGCTGTTTTTCATGAGATTTTGTGAGTACTTCATACTTCACCTTGACAAAATGTATTTTTAAACCGAGTGATTTTATAATGTTTAATATTTATTCAAAAGCAAAACTGAGTGAAAAACTATTACAGGAAATGGCTAATAAGAGCAAATTAATGCTCCTCTGCCGCCACCTGCTGGTTGTAGTGATAATTAATGTCTTTTTTAAAAAGTGTTTTCTACCAAATGTTGGATTTCCTACATCTTGAAACTTTACAAATGGGGACAATCTCAGTCTAATTACAGATACCACTTATTCAAACGGTCCCATTAGCTTAACTGGTTTATTGGCAAATTAGGCAAGTGTGATAACTGCATTAAAATGTAAATAAATTATAAATTATAATTATATAATTATAAATTAAAATGTCAACCATTGATGGTTTTGTTTCGATGTACAGAATGACAGCTAACAGTTCATCGGAAATGCCCAAGCTGGCTTATTGAAAACCAGGAAGTAACCATGCATACAGGCAATTGCACGCGCAAATGAGGTGGCTCGCGCTGTATATCACTTTATTATAAATAAAGTGCAAAAGAAATTACAAGCATGCACCGTTGTATATTAGTAAATCATGAAATTACCAAGAAGCACCAATAAATTATGTAATGGGTATGTTGTGAGTTAGCTGGGAAGGATTAGCATGCAGGTAGGCCTATGTTTATTAAATTCATCAGGAGTAGTTTCCATATGTTTTATTAACAGTTCATGCTAGTATTGTGTATTTTACCATGGTAACTGTTGTTTCTGTAACTCCAAAATGCCACTTTATTTTGTATATTTTTAAATGACTGTGGTGGCTCATATCAACTTACTAACTTTATTGTATTAACAAATACTAGTTTTGGACTGCCATTTAATAGCCTTATGTGTGTGTTAAGTAAAGTAGTATTGTACTTGTGTGTATCAACCATTTTTTGTTTGCTTGTTTTTTTAAAGCAATTTTACTATAATTTTTATGAGCTAATATGAACCACTCAACTAAGGTATATAAAAAAAAAACAAAAAAATAAAAAAAAACAGGTCAACTTATAGGCAATGAAGAACCAAGGCTACCACTATTGAAGGCAGCTTCTACTAAGGTAATTCGATCAGTCTATGCAGTTCATGATCAAGAGTTCATAGCCCAGAACAAGTGGATGCTCTGTGACAGATGAGAAGCATGGCAGAGGTTTTAGTTCATCAAATAATAGGACAGGTGTCGCAGACATAAACAAAACAAATGAGCAGTTAGGACCAGAATTGGGTGTCAGAGATTCTGTAACATGAGCTCCGACAAAAAAGTAAGGAAACAAGATCAACTGACAAAACAGATGTTACTGATCCACTGCTAGATATAGGGTGTAACTGAAAAAACTTCAGCATATTCATTTTGACTGTATATTAGTGGATGGTGAAAAAAGAAATGGGTTTAAAAAGCTGAACTAAAAGAGAAAGAGGTAGGAAGAAGTGGTTAGCACAAATAATTTTAACCAGAATGGACAGATAGAAAGAGGATGGCACCTAACAACATCCAAAACCAGTGTTGGGTGCAAGTAACTCATTACTAAGTATTAATTACTGTAATTTAATTACTTTTCCCTTGTAAAATAAGGGATTCCTTTTAACCTTTCTGTACAGTACTACATATAAAACACAATAGTGGATTTAACATCAACATTTAATGTCTAATGTTAAAATGTATGTTTTTTAATGCAACCTTCTCCCTTTAAATTCTTTGGTTAGTTCAAGAATAATTTATGCAGTTTTATATTATTTATTTTACAGAAGTAAAAAAGCAGTTTCATGCATGTCTATCCTTATATTGTTCAACCGGCCGAGGTTAAAATGGGATTTAGAAAGTAATTATTAATTAGTAATGCAATTCTTTTTAGAGAGAGAGAGTAATTAGTACAGTAATGTAATTATGTAGCAGATGTAATTAGTAATTACTTGTAGTAGTAATTAATTACTTTTTTTAGAGTAACTTACCCAAAACTGCCAAAAACACATAAAAATATATTTGGAAATGTCCATGTCTCCCTCTAGTGGACTTGTATCTGCAGATGTACATCCACAACCCTAACAAAATAAATAATGGATCATTTAGAATCTTTATTACAAAAACACCACACATAAAGATATTATAGGCCTGGTTTCACAGACAGAGCTTAGATTAAGCCAGGATTAGGCCTTAGTTTAATTAGGACATTTAAGTAGCTTTTATATACGTTCACTAGAAAAAAACATTACTGGTGTGCACCTTGAGACAAAACAATGACACTGACATATTTTAAGATATGTCAGTACAAGTTGCTTTCCATTAAAACAGCTCAAACATGCATTTTAGTCTGGGACTATATAGGCTTAAGCCTTGTCTGTGAAACTGGGGGAAAATGTTTTAGCATGAAACCCAAAAACCATCAGTTAGGAGGACTAAGGAAAGAGTAACTAAACATATGTCTCTGACAGAAAAGAAAAGAATCAAGAATATATTTGGAAAACATAATAATAATAATAATAAAAAAATTAAATCTGATGAATTTTCACTCAGCTCTTTTCCATACAAGGTACAGTTCTTACAAGTGACAATAGCCATGGACATGAAGAAGAATATCATCAGTAAAAAAGGACTTATATTACTGTCTGTTCCTTACAAAAAGCTTTTGTGTGGCATACGGACTACTTTTATGGTGCCTTTTGTCCTTTTTAGATCCATGTTCACCATGAACTGTCTTTGTATGACAAAGAGCTGCATAAAGATTCTGCATAAAATTCTCCTTTTGTGTTTCACAAAAAAAAAAAGAAAAAAAAAAAAGAAAGTATCTTGAGTTTGGAACAACATGGGGTGAAAAAGGGGTCTGTGAGCAAGGCTCGTACATTTTGATACTGTGATTTCTGGCCTACAAGTCACCAGACAATTTTAACCTGTTCCACCACACACACGTATATACACACACCAACAAATTCACAAGTGTTCAAAATAGAGCCTACATGGCCCTCTGACGCAAACCAGAAAGTAAAATGTTCATAAATATCTAAACCTTAAGAGACACTTATGCAGATAAGGTAACATGGAAACAACACATTGGAAGCCACATTTTTGAGGTTGATTGAGTGTCAAGATTAAGAGGCAGCTACTAATTTTGACTTTCTGCCATTCTGCATAATTTCGACATGAAATATAATATAAATAATTTAATATAACCTTAACCATCACTATAATTTCCCTTAATTACAATTTAATTTATACAGTTAATGTCCTAAAAGTCTTTCTTGCATGCTGCCATCTAGCAACATCAAGTCTAATTCACATCTACCAAGTAAAAACATTCAACTCTTATAGGCTCAGCATGAAACCTCTATACAGTTTAGCACAGTTTTGAAGCAATTGTTTCAAGTGTCCTTCAGAGTTTTTGTAATAATGTGATTGTGTTGACAATACAGCAGCCTGTACAAAGTTCACCATACAGTTATAAACTACACTCTTAAAAATAAAGGTTCCAAAAGGTTTTTTTTCACAGCAATAGGATACCGCCATATTTAATTTTTGACAGGAATGAAAACAAGGGACAGAATTACAGTATGTTCAATGAATTGTGCTATTGTTTAGTGATTGTTCAGGTGACAAACCATCTTTTTGAAGAACCTTTTAGTAGACAAAAACTCTATAAAACAGTTTTGAAAGTTTTGAGTTGTAAACATTATGTGATCCAGAACCTTTATACTGTGCGTGCCATTGTAAAGACTGTAAGTACATCCCTCAAAGCCTCGTTTTCATCTGTGTTAAATGCAATATGGCATCAAACCTGACTAAGGTCTATAACATAGAAGAACCATTTAGGGTTCCCCAAAGAACTTTTCAGGGAACAGTTCTTAAAAGAACCCCTTAGTGATAATAATCTACACTCTAAAAAATCTTTGGTTATTTTTAAGTCCTGGGTTGAGCCTTTGGGTCATTTTTTTTTATTTTTTTAAATGTACTTATTTTTTCAGTGTTTTGGTAGTTTTTGTGTTACCCAGATCCTGGGTCAGACATAACAACCCAGGGGTTGAGTTATTTATCGCAAGATCCAATGCTGTTGCGGTGGAAACAGGACAATAGAGACTGGTCGATTACACTTGAATTACTTCAAAATGTTTAATTTTTACTTCTAATATTTGTTAAATGAGCTTAAATGTAGGCAATATGTATTAAAAATGATATAAAATATGCTATACTGTAAAATATTATTGAAAATAAAGGAATTATCATGCAAACCAGTGGTAGTGTAACTCAACATGTGTTCTGTCCTATATTTACCCAGTGTATTTTAAGAGTGTAAACCTAAATTAAAAGTTTATCAACTACCAAGTTTATCAACTACCAACAATATTCATATATAACGATTATTAAGATTGCATATATGGCATTTATAGCCTATGTTTTGGACAATTTAATAAAATAAAATATTTAAATTTCTTGCTTGTTTAGATAACAGTAAGGAGTGTGTGCTAAAATTAAGCCCCTCTGCTCTAGGACAGAGCTATTCTGAGACCTACACTCAGCCAATCAGGAGCCAAAGTATCTGGAGTGGACAGCGTACCACATGCCACACTATTTCTAAACTGTTTCTCCAACGCGACTCCTTGTCAACCAACTGCTCTTCATCTTCAGAAAACAGACCTCATCAGCAAGTATGAGATTATTCTACTTTCTGTCTACTATAGTAACAGTAAGATGGTTCAACTAAAGGTGACATGCAAAAACTTATTCTTCCTTGCTATTTGATCCTGCTTGCTTTTAGTAGTTCTTGTCTCTTTTTTAGTTATGTTGGATGTTTTAATAATTGGAGGAGGTCCTCATGCTCTAACCCTGGCTACTCTGCTCTCAAACCCTGACCAACCTCTCTGCCAATCTAGCGCTGACATCCTTCAGGGAATTCAGCTGAGCAAAACTAAAGCTAGTATACGCTACAAAAACAAAAAGAGACAACTCACCAGTAAGTTCAAGCAGTTTGTGATGAGGACAACAATTTGGTTTTAGTTTATTTTCCCTCCATCTATTCCTAATCAATCATCAGACAGCTTTAGATCTTCATTCCAACAGGAACAGTATTTGACACAGAGAATGAGCCCAAACATCTGCCGTGTCCTCCGCTGCACTTCAAAGTGGTGGATTCCTATGGAAAATGGACATCGCTGTGGGAAAGTCAGTTTACCGCCCTGAACATCCCTCACCTCCGATCACACATGCTGGTGCACACCTATCCATTTAATAAGGTAATTCAGCACTGGAGAGCATGTGTGGACATTTGCACCTCCATTTTTATCATATCTGCTTTTGTATTGTTTAAAAAAGTACAAGCAGGATTTCTCAAATTGAGGGTTCATGAAGGGTTCTTGAAAAAAAAAAAAAGCTAAATAACTAAAATACTAAAAAGGCCAAATATTTTTTCCCCTAAGTGTCATGGGAACATTAAAGGGTTAAAATGAAAATTCTATTATTTACTCACCCTCATGTTGTTCCAAACCCGTAAGACTTTCGTTCATCTTTAGAATGCAAATGAAGATATTTTTGATGAAATCTGAGAGCTTTCTGTCCCTCCATCGTAAATGCAAATTTGACACTTCAAAAAGTTCATAAAGAAATCTTTGAAAATGAATCAATATGAATTGAGTGGTTTAGTCCAAATTTGAAGAGACTTGACTGCTTTTTATGATGAACAGATTTAAAGGGTTAGTTCACCCAAAAATTATACACCCTCATGTCATTCTACACCTGTAAGACCTTCGGAACGCAAATTAAGATATTTTTTGATAAAATCCGATGGCTCAGTAAGGCCTGCATCACTAGCAATAACATTCCCTTTTTCAATGCCCAGAAAGCTACTAAAAACATATTTAAAACAGTTCATGTGACTACAGTGGTTCAACCATAATATTATAAGTGATGAGAAGGGTTTGGAACGACGTGAGGGTGAGTAATTAATGACAGAATTTTCATTTTTTCAAAAAAGTTTGGAAATTTGGAGTTTATACTATGTTTAAAGAAGTTAAATTGGTCAGATTTTTGTACAAATAATAATGCAAACCAATAAATAAAGATTACAGTGATGTTGCCTATCAAAGGGCTGATAGTTCCTGCATCTGTGTGCAATCCCAGAAGGCCTTGCAGGACTTTGTGGTGGAGCAAAATCGGGAGGAGGAGCTGCACAGTCTACCTGAGCAAATTTATATTCAGGACGAGAATGCATTTTTTAATGACAATCGCTTGGGAAAGAAGGACAAAAAACTTCTTAGCGCAACAAACGGCCTGCGGAAAAATCTGTATTTCAGTCTTCCAGGAACACAGCTCAGTATAGACTTCTTCCAAGAGCAGGTCTGAATGTCATGCAGCATGTGGAATCCAACGGAATGCCTGACTAACAATAATTAATAAACTAATTGTTAAACATTTGGGTTTAACAGCTCTTCTGGTATTAGGAAATAATGTGTTGCATGATGCTCAGCTACCAATATTAAATAGGCCTATCTAATTTGGAATTCTACATGCAATGTGTGATCATACTAAACTAACTATAAATGTTAAATGATAAAATAACTAAATTATGGATTACATTGCCAAGGACTTTCACCCAGGTACGCAAATATGACTTGGACAGTGTCTTAATCAGAGCCACAGTGGACAGAATCATCCCAGTCTTAACTGAGGATGAGAGCAAGGTGAAGTTTTTCAAGGCGACACTACACACTGGGGAAAATGTAGAGGCTAAAACAGTTATTATGGCAACAGGGCCTTCGCGGGCGCAGATGGCAAACATCCCGTGTTGGGTGCAGGCAATTCAGGAGAATTACCCAGAAGAAAGTCTGCAACACTCAGTGCAGCTCATGCATTACTTCTGTACACATGAAGAGATGGGTGAACCCTCCTCAGGTGGGTTTCTAAATGTGATTAAAACCTGATCATCCAGATATAAAGCCAAGCAAATAACCAAACCATAGCTTATTATGTGAGAATGCAAAGGAAATAATTCAGAGCAGAAAATGAATACACTCTTTTTCTCAGGTTCTCCTCCTGTGTGTCAGATGGGCCAGAGAGTGATGGTGGTAGGTGGAGGTCTGACCAGCGCCCACATTATCTCAATTGCGCTGAAGCAGCGTGCATGTCATGTGACCTGGGTCTTACGTAAACACTTACAAGTAAGTTAGACCCAGTTTGAGTGTAAACAAGCATAAGGGATAATGTAGAATAAGATGATCAAATAACCAAATAATCCCTGACAGGGTGGTCATGACCTCAATACGAGGTTTAGGAGACTTGAAGGGATTTATTTTGTGATTAATGACTTGCTACCCGCCACATAAATAAATTAATATGGAATACTGATTTGAAGATGCTCTAGTCCAGAGGTCTTTAACCCTGCTCCTGAGGAACCACTGTCCAGCAAAGTTTATTTCCAAACTATGCCTGTGTATTTACAATCCTGAATAGATTGATTTGCTGATTTAGATGTGTTTGATTAGGGTTGGATTGGAACTAAACTAAATGTAGGATAGTATTAGTGGGTCCCTAGGAACATGGTTGAAGAACTTTGCTCTAAGGCTAAGGGATATAATTTCCATCAGATTTATTAACCCCCAAATTAGCCACAACCCTGCCGATTTGTCTTAACCATGGTATTTTTACCTGTCAAGAAGCGAATCGAGCTCGGGATTTGTTTTCAAGCATGTTGAAGCTCTCAGCTCCCTCCAGCAATGAAAAACTGATGTTCACTCTCATCTTGCTCTTTATTTTCTTCAGTATTCCTACTTCTGGGCTGTTTAAACCACTGTGGAAAAATTAGAATTTGTGAACATTTTAAACTATAGACATATATATTTGTCTACGTTTCAAACCCGTGAACGCTTCCCTCTCCTGCTTCCAATATGTATACTTGCCCGATTTGAAGCTGAACACGCATAATGACTGAGGCAGAAATCACCTCAAAAGCGTTCTGATTGGCTAAACAAGAAATCTGCCTGCGCACGACCACAAATTCGTGTTTTTGTAGTTTACAGTACACAGACCATAGCGGTAATTGTTTTCAAACACTTGCAATTTAATACCCATTTCTTAAAGTTTGCGTTTTCAGGCCCCCAAAATGCCATTGTTGTGTAAATGAACGGCCAAAATGCATAAAAAGTTTTCCGTTTTTATTTGAAAAGGGTGTAGTGTAAACCATTTTCAACTAAAGAATTTCTCCCCCACCTCCTTCAAGGATATTATGTCTGGAATTTATATTTTTTCCCCCACATCCTTCAAGGAAACAACTATGGGAATCCCAAGTCTGCCAAAATTAAAGATAAATAAATATACAGAGAAATGTAAAAAAAAGCAAAAAATTAAATATACATAGAAAAAAAATGATACATTTCCGTATTTATGTATATATTTTTTTCCACATTTATTTATTTATACATTTATTCATTTCGATTTTTATTTATTTCCATATTTGTTTATTTCCACATTTATTCATTTCTACAATTCTTTGTCCGTAGGGTAATGAGGAGGGCGTGGTTTACCTCAGCCATAGCAATCGAGCTCAGAGTAGGCGAGAGCGAAGGTTTGAGGCTCCAGTGACACCTTGTGGTGTGCCTGAAATAGTATAGAGTACTGACATTGATACTGGGATGAATGATATGGATGGGTAGTATGGCCAAAATCTTATATCACGAGGTCAAGTAATATCACCCTAACTGCATGACATAGATAGGGTACTCTTTATTCCGGACATGGCCGTAGAACATCGTCTGGTCTGGATTTGTAAAATGTCCCACGCTGGCAAACATGAACAGCAATATCTTCAGCAAATCTGATAACTGGGACTGGAAGCGCTTGTTATTTTCCATTAATAATCATTTGAATGAATGGGCTTGCGTTTGATTGAGATTTGGACACCGGTCAGAACACGGAAAGTAACCAGCGGACATATAGGCTACAGTGAAGTCGCTGAGGTCGGGGTTGATCGATGTACCTGACCCCGAGTTCACAAGCCAAATGTCCGAATTTGAGTGGCATTCCAGGCGTTATTTATGGAATCCCAAGCCTAACAAAATTAAAAATTAAATAAATAAATACATAAATAAATGTAAAAAAGTAAAAATAAATAAATAAATATATAAATATACATACACACTTCCAAGTCTCTTCTCTTCTCTGATGATGTGTTTATCAGTGTGAGGGGCAGGGCAACCCGGCTATCACATAAGATCACAGCAATAGCAAACCACAATGAGCCAATCAATTCCCAATGAACAAAATCAAGTCTTGATCTACATTTTTTCTTGTTCAAGAAGCAGCTTCACTTGGATATACATCACAATATGATATAAGAAAAGACTATCGCAACTTCTGTTTCATGCAGTCTTTAAAGTTTACTGAGGCTAGGGGTGTCAGAGATCGACATGATTTCTCAGTAGTTATTTTAGTGATATTTACCAAACTTTACTCTCTCTCTCTCTCTCAGCTTAAGCAGTTTGATGTTGGGGATATAGAGAGTCTAATTGGACGCTATTCCCACGTTGAACATGGGATCAAGATGGATGGCCTGGCCTACTTAAGGCAGTTCTATAATGAAAGAAGTCTTCACAAGAGGCTAGCAATGATAAAACAAGCCAGGAAAGGAGGAGCAGTAACCCCCGAGGCCTATGTACAACTTCAGCCTTTCATTCAGAGCGGCCAGCTCCAGATCAGAACTCACTGCCAGGCATGTCTGAGACTTTTGGATATATTGTAAACCTGCTATACTTATGTGGGATGCTGTGCAATTGAGCACAAAAGTTTATAGAAATATCCAAGCAGAGTCCATACCAGTACCAACCAGCTTAGTGGATTTCTTAACTAAATGATATCTATATTTTAATAATTAATGTCTTTATACCAAGGTGACTGAAGCTAAATGGTGTTATCAATCCCAGTGTTGGAGGGTCTCCCTGTGCAGCGGTGAACAGTGGACTGGGGAAAAGATTTGGCTGGCAACAGGCTGCAAACTGGATGTTACCCAGGACCCTTTACTCTCTGACGTCATGTCAAAATTTCCCATTCAAGTGAGCAAGTGGACATTTGAACTTATTAAAAAATAATAACTTTAAATCAGGGGTCTTAAATAATGGGCAATACTTATTATTAGATCTCAAAGAATTTAAATAATACACTAGCCAAAAAGTTTAGAATAGTTATGATTTTTAATGATTTGGAAAAAAGTCTCTAATGCTCACCAAGGCTGCATTTCTTTAAATCAAAAATGCAGTAAAAAAAATATTTATTTTAATATATTTTCAAATGTTATTTATTCCTGTGATGGCAAAGCTGAATTTTCAGCAGCCATTACTCCAGTTTTCAGTGTCACATGATCCTTAAGAAATCATTCTAATAATCTGATTATTAATAATGTTCCTTTTTATTATCAGAGTTTTTGTTGCTTAATATTTTTGTGGTAACTGTGATATATTTTTCTCAGTATTTTATGATAAATAGAAAATTCAATAAACAGTATTTTTTTTAAACAGAATACTTTTGTAACATTATAAATTTAAGGTGAGACACCACAGGCTAAATGCTTTTTTATTATTATTATTTTGAAATATAACATCCAAACATCCAAAATCCACCTTTAAGGATTTATTTTTGGCACTTTATCTATTAATCTATTAAGTTACAATACATATTTTTAAAGGCCGTTTTGAGTTTTTTCTACTACAGAGCCATACATCTCCACTTCAGAAGCACTTACATACACCAAACTTTACAGTTTTATTCCTATCTATATTCTGAAGGTTTTTACAAAGGGATTTGTTCATATGTAATTTCCCAGATTATATACATTTAAAAAAAAAAAAAAAAAATTCTGATTGTTCAAAGTATTTTCTGAATTATGGAGTGATTAAGAGATACCTTTTTTTACAAATGAGTGCATTTTTAAGTAAATAATGCCTCATTTGCATATTTAAACATACAATTTTAGAAAACTTGCAATACAAAAAATGTTTGTAATTCTTATTGTAATCAGTCCACTGGGGAAGAAAAACTATTAGTTTTTGTTTTTTTACCCTATTCACCTGCATATTCAAATGCGTATTTATTTAAAAAATTTAAAATATCATGTGTATCATGGTTTCTATAAATATATATATGTGGGGTAGATTATTTTTTATTTCTCTCATACTGTCTTAAAACTGATTTTTTTTTTAAATAAGTCATGTGCCCAACTAGTAAGATAGTAAAGCATTTCCTGCTTGACAGGTCCTGGAGGGCTGGCCATGTATAACAGAATCACTGCAATGGACAGCAGGATGCCCCCTCTACCTGATGGGACAGTATGCAGCACTACAGGTGCATTTATGCTCTTGTTATGTAATATGATGTGTCAAATAAGGTCAAAACACCTAAAATAAGTGAGTCATCATGCAGTGAGTCATCACTGAGAATCTTCTAGATTGTAGATAACTTTAACACAAGCACTTACAGTAGCCTTAATAACTATATGAAATTCTACAGGTTGGGCCTCATGCTGTAAACCTTGCAGGGGGTCAAGCTGCGAGTATACGCATTTTCAAAGACATCATAGCTCAACAGAATGGACTGGATGAGAGTACATCAGAAAGGATGAAGAAGACCTGCACTGAGGAGTACATATCGCACATGCACGGCCTGATGTGGTTGTAAAATCCACATGAGAACAGACACCTGTTAAGAGGGAGGGATGAGCAGTTTCGGCTGTCAAACTAATTTTAACAAGGAAGAGAATGATGTACAGGAGAAAATGCTGAGAACAGCATTGAAATGACAGTTGAAGATGCTACATTGTATAGTACAGAAGCCTATGAATAAATAAATTATCTAAATTTTGTTTCAGGGCTCACTTTATTAATCTTCTAGTCATGTGTGGCTCAAAATATTGCAAGTCATTGTGACTGGCACTGCGCCTTTAAATAATCTGAATCTACTGGGATTGTGATCTGTGTAGGAAGCCTTGGCAAACCCAAAACATCAACATATAAAAGCAACACCTGTCATAGGTGAATACAGATTATCTATAAAAGCGAATTACATCGCGGAGCTGTGTCTAAATAAATGTGCATCTTGATTCGCTTTTGCCTTCCGGTGCATTTGGGCGCTCACAAACTGAGAGCTGAAGCAAAATATTGTGATCATAAATTGATACCAAGGTGTTTATGATGATCAGAAGAGTTTCTAAGGTCATTTTGAGTGTCGAACAGTCTGAAGGCGTCAGGGCTCGAGTTCGCAGGAGTATTGGACGGAAAGAGGTAGATTTTCATTGCTGATTTAGTCACTTTCGTATTACGGATGAATCTTTTTGATACGAGTTGTTTTTGTTTTGAAATGCACGATAAATAAAATGCATTATGGTTTATTTCAGCTGAAGAATCTCGACCCTTTCTTGATGCTGGATGAATTCTGTATCGCCAAACCAGCGGGTTTTCCTGATCATCCTCACCGTGGATTTGAGACGGTAAACGCTATTAGGTCGTGTACTTTAAAGTTATGGGTCATTACATTGCTGTTCTAGAAAGGGCGACTATTGTCAAATCCACGAATTCGTGCAGTCAGATGAAATAAACTGAAGATATTAGTGGACTAATGTTAAACAATACCTTGTTGCTTCCGACCAGGACAACACGTTATCTTCCACCAGAGGGCGCATGACGGCTCAAAAAGCCAAATTCCGTATTGAGATGCATTTAAATCTCAGGACTTTTATTTTTAATTTACGAAAAACGTTGGTACACTTAAATGTGTAACTGTTTAATTTGATTAAATATCCGATTTTTTTTCTGTCAAACAAACGAAATTATGTTTACTGTGGAACAACTAAATAGAGTTCCTATCCTGCAATGACAAACGTTTATGATTAGTCCACTCAGTGAATCGCTGATAAAAGTAACAGGTACAACGTGTAAATGTTCTGCGTGTTCCTAAATAGTGGTTCTGCGGACGTCTGGATTATTAAGTATTACATTTACCCCTAAATAATGTTAAAATTTGAAATACAATATGCAATGAGTTAAAATAGAAGAATGTGGACCCATCAAAATGTCAGATTAGAGACACCTCTTTGAAGTGGGGGTTCATAGGTTCTTAAAGGGACAGTTCCCCCCAAAAAGACATTTCTGTCATTTACTTACCCTCGAGTTGTTTCTAATCCTGTATGAATTTCTTTCTTCTGCCGAACACAAAAGAAGATATTTTGGAGAATATGGGTAACCAGACAGTTGATGGGCCCCACTGACTTCCAAAGTATGGAAAAAATGACTATGGAAGTCAATGAGGCCCATCAACTGTTTGGTTACTGACATTCTTCAAATATCTTCTTTTGTGTTCAGCAGAAGCAAGAAATTCATACAGGTTTGGAACAAAATGAGGGTGAGTAAATGATTACAGAATTTTCGGTAACACTTTATTTTCCAGTGTCTTTGTTACACATGTTACATGTAGTTACTGTAGTAATAACTATAAATTACGCATAATTACATGCAACTAACCCTAAACCAAATCCCAATCCTATAGTAAGTACATGTTGTTAATTATTATTACACAGTACTTAAATGCATAATTACACTGTAACACGGACACCATAAAATAGAGTGTAACCGAATTTTTATTTTTGGGTGAACTCTCCCTTTAACATTTTATCACAGCACATTCACCCAAACTGGCTTTTAGTTCATGTAAGTTAGCAATGAGGTCCTCTATATATATTTATGTACTCCCAAAACATTGACAAAATTAGCTTTTAGAAGATATACACATTTAAAATGTACAGATTTTGTTTTCTGGAAAAATATTAATGACTTATCCTACACTACATAGATTTTTGTCCAATCAGATGCTCACTAGAATGAACATTTTCTTTCTTTCTTTCTTTCTTTCTTTCTTTCTTTCTTTCTTTCTTTCTTTCTTTCTTTCTTTCTCTCTTTTTCTTTCTTTCTTTCTTTCTAATAAACAAGTCCTTTGATATGCAATGTCTAAACACAGAAAAGAAAATGAAAGGCAAGCTGGCAGGAATATATAGATCGTCCAGTAAACCACTCCCATCATTTTTGGCAGTTTGAGTACTCAAATTCTGTTCACTCAATGTGAGAGGATGTTTGGTCAATAAAAACACTTTTAATTTTTGGCCAGAACTAGTCCTGAGAGTATTATCTGAAACTTGACTAAAGAAAAACTGACCAACTCACTTAGCCTCTGAGTTTGTCTCTTGATTATTTATTTACATCTGATGTGCTCATGTGTTTACTCAGTTTGGCAACATGTCTGGCATAAACTGTTTCTATGGAAAGTGGTCTGTGTGGCTGTGGAAATCATTTACACTTGTTTATGAGTTTGATGTCATCAATTGCCATCTGCACAGATATACTCTCATCTCGTTTCCTATTGAGATTGAGTCACTCTTATGTGTCACTAATGGATTTGTGGATACTAGTATTTGTCTAGTATTATTTAATATTTGTTAGTGTAATTCAGAGACTTGCTAGAAACTGACTGCTTAAGAGAGCACTCTAAAACCTAAAATAAACATTTATTCCTTTTAAAGAGGTCATTTGTTTTGCAAGGATACATAACACAGCCAAAAAATATATAATGGACTATAGTTAGGATGTAAGTTAGGATGCTGTGAGGCACAAATGTTCAGTCTGTTCACTGGGTTTATCCTCTCTTTGTTGGTCTAGAGGTTAGAAGCAGAATCGGACCTCTGTGTTGCTTGAGACATGCAGGTGTGTTTGTTTGTGAACGGTCACATGACCATCAGATCACAGCTGTGCTTAGAGAACACAGGCTGCCTGTGGCCACAGGTCAAGCAAGCCTCCGAGAGGTCAGATGTTGACCTCTTACCCCACATCCCATATCCTGTTGAGAGCAGCGTTGTCTGTGTGGGAGATGACATGCAATTCCTCCACAATGTATGTCGGACCACCTCAGCTGACCATGTAGATTCATTTTTGCTTTTTCATTGGACAAATGGGAAATGGCTGCAGGTAGATTTGGTTAATTGGAAACATGTTTGTGTAATATATGCAAAATTTAGATAATGACACTAGCCTCTAGCTCTGTCTTGGCATGGAAAAACTATGTTTTTAGTGGTGTGTAAATGACCTTTACTGGGTATAAAATATGTATATTTGTATTTGTGCCAGAATACAAACAAACTGTAAGATATTGATCAAATATTCATTAGAACGTCAATGTTTAATTTTCTTCTTACTGTGTATTATATATCTGCTTCTTGCATTTAACTTTATAGTCCATCAGGGCTTTACCAAAATCCCTTGAACATAAAATTGTTCTGTCTACTCTGCAAACACAGCCTTTGAAATATGTTTAACTTTTCACCTGTACGATTTTTGACATGTTTATTTTTCTCTAAATGAACATCAAGTTGATGACTTTTCCATACTTACTGCCTTTTGTGTGAATTTCCCCCCAAGAAAGGGCTTCATTTTCAGCTAGAAAACTATAATCTTACACCTCATCCCTCTATTTAAAATACTTCACATGTGAGGGGTTTTTTTTGTTTTCATTTATATATGTTAAATATGTTTCACAGGTAACATACTTGTTGAGTGGAGTAACAGCCCATGAAGACTCTTGTGGCCACAGCGGGAAGTTGGAACCTGGGGACCTTCAGGTAGAACAACCATGCTTGCCATCTCTTGAAATGATGAAACACTCATGGTAGTTAATTACTCACCCTCATGTCATTCAAAACACGTGAATAATAGTCTAAATTTAATCTGTTTGTCATGTAAAGCAATCGAGTCTCTTCAGAAAATTTGGACTAAACCGCTCAATTCATATGGATTAGTTTTACGATCTCTTTATGAACTTTTCAAAGCATCAAATTTCCAGTTGCATAGCTGTCAGTGGAGAGACCGAAAGCTCTCAGATTTCATCAAAAAGATCTTCATTTGTGTTCTGAAGGTGAATGAGTCTTACATATTTGGAACAACATGACGGTGACAGAATTTCCATTTTTGGGTGAACTAACCCTTTAAGGTGCTGTCATATTTCAACGAAATCTAGTCATTTCGCTTGAGGGTGAAAGATTTTCTCAAGCAGACTTTGCAACAGGTTCAAGTTGGTCACAGAAATTCACAGTGTTGACGAACAAAAAGTGTCTTGGTTTGAAAATGCTTTCTGTGCTTCATTCATCACACTATTGACACAAGAGTGGTGCAGGGATGATGTCAAAACCCGGAAGACTAATTCGCCCCTTGTTCCCTTGAGATTTTCCTATGGGTTTTTATAATGGGGTTTTTCAATTTACAAGTAAAATAAAGCCTGTGGAAAACAACTTGATACTTTGACGTTTTATTCTACAGCATAAATTACACACACCCATACTGAAAACGCAAATGTTATTTTTGAAAACTCGATAAGACTGTTTGTTGTGAGTGAGTGTAAATTATGTTGTAGAACAAAATGTCAAAATATCATCAAGTTATGTTTATCACAGGCTTTATATTGTACTCATAAATAAAATAAAAAAACCATTATAAAAACCCATAGGAAAATCTTGAGGAAACCAGGGCCGAATTATTGTCCTGACAGCAGTTTTTTAATGCCAAAAGAGGGTTTGTGCTGGCACAAGCTGTCAGTAAATCTGGATCTTAATTAGGGTTGCAAAGGGGCGGAAAGTATATCATATACAAACATAAATGTAAACATTTAGTTTGGTCACAATAACATGAAATAACAGTTATTTATTTTTGCGTCCAATTAATTCTAGTAAATTTACTAGAACTGCAGCAACTGTTATATGTATCATTATTTTTAGTGTCACATGATCCTTCAGAAATCATTCTAATATGCTGATTTGATACTCAATTATCAATGTTAGAGATTTCAGTTGTGCTGCTTAATATTTTTTTGGAACCTGGGATTCTTTTTTCAGGATTCTTTGATGAATAAAAAGTTAAAAAGAACAGCATTTATTTAAAATAGAAATCTTTTCTAGCAATACAAGTCTTTAAGATCACTTTTTATCAATTTCACACATCCTTGCTAAATAAAAGTATTAATTTCTTAAAAAAGAAATAAAATGATTTCTATTTTAAATAAATGCTGTTCTTTAACTTTTTATTAATCAAAGAATCCTGAAAAGAGTATCACAGGTTATAACAAAAGCAGCACAGAACTGTTTCCAACATTATCAAACCATCATATTAGAATGATATTTGAGGGATCATGTGACACTGAAGACTGAAGTTGTCACAGACACGCCAGGCTCCAACAACCACCAATCACAGCGCACTCCATCTCCTGAATACTAATCACGCACACCTGCACCATATCAGCTCACTCATCAGCTCCAACATAAAAGACACTCACACATTCACCTTCACTGTCCGGTCTCGTTCATGTCAAGGAACTTACCTCTGACTTACCTGAAGGACTCCCGTGTTACTTACCTGCTTCCAGTGTCTCCGATCTTCCTCCTGTGTTCTCCAGTTTGTGTGTGAGTGTCGTCCGTCTTCCTTGTCCTCTACAACTTCTCTCATCATTCCTCCACCATCCTGCTGATTATCAAGAACTCCGTTATCATCATTGTCACCACTGTTTATCACCATTTGCTCTGCTTGTGTTCCAATAAACCACCTGCTATAACACTGTCTGTCTCCGGCCTGTGCATACTGTAACAGAAGACCGGACCGATATATACGACCGAACACAAGCATGAGCCATTCCGACCCATTTCAGGACCTGGTTGACGCTTTGCGTCGCACTTTTCCAATGAATCCATCCTCACCTCCACCAGCCATCACTTCCGGAAACACCGCTACCTCTTCCTCACCACCTGTTTACGCCAGTCCCATGGACAGGCCGGTGCCCTTCTCTGGTTCGGCGGAGGATTGCAACGGTTTTCTCCTACAATGTTCGCTGTTCCTGGAGATGCAACCGCACTTGTTTTCCACCAAACAATCCAAGGTAGCATTCTTAATTTCTCAATTACAAGGCAAAGCGCTTCAATGGGCCGATTCTATCTGGTCACAAAATAACCCATTAATCCATTCCTACACCAGTTTCGTCGATCACTTCAGAGAAGTATTTGGAGAACCAGCCTTTGACTCATCAATTGGTGAGAAGCTTTATAACCTAAAACAAGGTAACATGTCCGTGAATGAATATGCTTTATTCAGGACACTAGCGGCAAGGAGTGGTTGGAACGAACAAGCTCTCATCACCACATATCGTCAGGGTTTGGATGCATACGAGGACATCATCGGCCTAGAACGGTTCATCCAACTCTCCATCCGCTTCGCCACTCGTATGCAGTCGTGTCTTGAAGAACACCAGGGACAGCCCCAACGCAACACCTACCTCTGCCGACCAGAGACCGTCAGCCCTCCAGAACCAGCCAACGAACTCATGCAAGTAGAATCCACTTGTCTAACTCCCGCTGAGCGGCAGAGAAGGCTGACCCTAAACCTGTGTTTATATTGCGGTTCTCCAGGACACGTAATTTCCGCATGCCCAACTCCTCCTCCACGCTCTATGGTGTGTGCCTTCCATTTCCTGGAAGACTGGCGAAGTCCTGAAGTGGGGCGACACTTGCTTCCCTGAATGTTTCTCTCCTCTGCCTGTTCCTCGCTCTCCCAGTTCCTGCCATCTTCCTGTGTGTACCACATCCATAAAAAGTCCACTTGAGAAACGCACTATTAACATTCCTCCTTGTTACGCCCCCTTCAGAGACGTCTTCTGCCCTAAGAGAGCTTCTAAGCTGCCTCCACATCGGCCATGGGACTGTGCTATAGATCTGCTTCCGGGTGTGTCAGTGCCCAGGGGAAAGATCTACCCCTTGTCCATCCCGGAGGAGAAGGCCATAGAGGAATACATCAAGGAGGCTCTTGAACAAGCCTACATCCGTCCATCGACTTCCCCTGCTGCTTCCAGCTTCTTCTTCGTGGCGAAAAAGGACAGAGGCTTGCGGCCTTGTATAGATTATCGGGCATTATGATATCAACCTGAGTCGTAACAAAGCACTTTTTGCCAGAGGAGAACTGGCCCCCCGACTAAGCCTGGTTTCTCCCAAGGTTTTTTTCCTCCATTTTAACACCTGTTTGCCACCTGATGTCACCTGTTGGAGTTTGGGTTCCTTGCCGCTGTCGCCTTTGGCTTGCTTAGTTGGGGACACTTGACAATTGATATTTGATATTCAACAGTGCTTTGATCTACCTGCATTGACACTATTCCTTAAGAGCTGCTGTGCAGCCAAAATAATGTACCAGTTATCACTGTAAAGCTGCTTTGACACAATCTACATTGTAAAAAGCGCTATATAAATAAAGGTGACATTAAACGCCATAACAGTCAAGTTCAGGTACCCCCTTCCTCTCGTCCCTGCAGCCCTAGAACATCTCCGTGGTGCCACTGTCTTCACCAAGCTGGACCTCCGCAGCGCGTACAACCTCATCTGGATACGTGAGGGGATGAATGGAAGACAGCTTTCGTAACGCCCACAGGACACTATGAATACTTAGTTATGCAGTATGGCCTGGTCAACGCCCCCTCCGTATTCCAGGACTTCATCCATGAGGTGCTCCGGGAGTTCTTCCATAAGTTTGTTCTAGTCTATATCGACGATATCCCAATTTACTCCCGGAGTATGGCCGAACATCGCCTTCACGTTGCGGAGGTCCTGAAAGGCCTGAGTGAGTTCCAACTATTCCTCAAAGCCGAAAAATGTACTTTCCATCAACCCTCAGTGCAATTCCTGGGATATAACATCGACAGCAGTGGCATCCGGATGGACGAGGGGAAGGTGGAAGCAGTCAAGAACGGGCCCATTCCCAAGACTCTAAAGGAACTCCAACGTTTCCTCGGCTTCGCCAATTTCTACAGACGTTTCATCCAAGGTTATAGCTCCATCACCAGTCCACTTACCAATCTACTCCGTAGCAAGCCCAAGTCTCTGTCCTGGACCCCATCTGCCACTGAAGCTTTTAACTCCCTCAAAGATGCCTTCATCTCTGCTCCTCTCCTGGTCCATCCAGATCCCAACAAACCTTTCATTGTAGAGGTGGATGCATCCACTACCAGAGTAGGAGCAGTCCTGTCACAGCAGCAGGGGAACCCAAGCCGCCTCCATCCATGTGCCTTCTTCTCCCGCAAGCTCAACCCGGCGGAGGTTAACTATGACATCGGAAACCGAGAACTTCTTGCACTTGGCCCTCGAGGAGTGGAGGCATTGGTTGGAGGGAGCTAGACATCCCTTCCAAGTCCTTACCGATCACAAGAACCTAGAATATCTCCGAACAGCTAAGAGACTTAACCCTAGACAAGCCCGCTGGGCTTTGTTTTTTACACCCTTCAACTTTTCCATTTCTTACCGACCTGGATCCAAGAACGTAAAAGCGGATGCTCTATCAAGACTACACAATCCCGATGGAATAACTGAGGAGCCTGAACCCATTCTCCCTGAAGGTATCATTGTCAGCCCAATCACCTGGTCTTCAGAAACCTTACACTCCTCCAATGCCTCCACCAACACTCCGCCGGGTTGCCCACCGGGCTTGCAATACATCACCCGGACACGGCGCACTCAACTTATTCACTCAGCACACTCCTCACTTGGCACTGGCCACCCGGGGGTCAATGAAACTCTCTCACTGTTGAAAGATCGCTTCTGGTGGCCTAGTATGGCTTCTGATGTGAGAAGGTACGTGCAGGGATGCAAGGAATGCACCATTTCGAAGAGCTCACGCCATCTACCATCCGGCAAACTCCTTCCTCTGCCTGTTCCCAACCGTCCATGGTCGCACCTAGGGGTGGATTTCATCACAGATCTCCCAGCATCAAATAATTCTACCTGTATCCTGGTGGTAGTAGACAGATTTTTGAAATCTTGTCGTCTTATTCCTTTGAAAGGACTCCCAACGGCTATGGAGACAGCAGAGCAGATGTTCAACCACATCTTCCGTTACTTCGGAATCCCAGAGGACATAATTTCAGACAGAGGTCCTTAGTTCATCTCAAGAGTGTGGAAGGTATTCTTCTCCCTCCTAGGTGTGACTGTGAGTCTAACATCTGGTTACCATCCCCAATCCAACGGTCAGACGGAAAGGAAGATCCAAGAAATTGGTCGCTTCCTACGTACCTTCTGCCATGGCCACCAGGACTCTTGGAGCCAGTACCTGGGTTGGGCCGAGTACGCACAGAACTCCCTTCGCCAACCATCCACCGGACTTACTCCTTTCCAGTGCGTACTCGGATACCAACCCCCACTATTTCCTTGGTCAGGAGAACCTTCGGACGTACCATCTGTGGATTACTGGTTCCGAGAGAGCGAGAGGGTCTGGGACTCAGCACATCACCAACTTCAACGTGCTCTCAGGAGACGTAGAATGACCGCAGACCTTCGTCGATCTGAAGCCCCGGTCTACCA
Organism: Elopichthys bambusa; assembly: GCA_037101425.1. NCBI lineage: Eukaryota > Metazoa > Chordata > Actinopteri > Cypriniformes > Xenocyprididae > Elopichthys > Elopichthys bambusa. The sequence continues at coordinate 19,552,695 of CM074452.1, read as the reverse complement.
ACCTGGACAGAAGGTCTGGCTTTCCACCAGGGACATCAGACTGCGTCTCCCATGCCGTAAGCTGAGTCCCAGGTTCATTGGCCCATTCACCATCCTAGAGCAGATCAACCCGGTCACCTACAAACTCCAACTCCCACCTGAGTATCGTATCCATCCTACCTTTTATGTTTCACTCCTAAAACCTCACCACCCTTCTGTTCCTCTCTCCACAGAGCCTGGTGTGACCTCAGCCGAGCCCCCCCCTTCCACTTCTACTTGATGACGGAGCTGCCTACAAGGTGCTAGAGATCTTGGAATCCCGATGTCGTGGCGGTCAGCTCGAATACCTTGTGGACTGGGAGGGTTACGGTCCCAAGGAACGCTCCTGGGTACCACGTTATGACATCCTCGACCCTAGCCTGCTGGACACTTTCCACGCTACTCATCCCAACAGACCTGCCCCTCGTGGAAGAGGAAGACCACCATAACGTCGGGGTCCTCGGCCCTCAGGAGCAGACACGCCAGGCTCCAACAACCACCAATTACGACGCACTCCATCTCCTGAATACTAATCACGCACACCTACACCATATCAGCTCACTCATCAGCTCCAACATAAAAGACACTCACACATTCACCTTCACTGTCCGGTCTCGTTCACGTCAAGGAACTTACCTCTGACTTACCTGAAGGACTCCCGTGTTACTTACCTGCTTCCAGTGTCTCCAATCTTCCTTGTCCTCTCCAACTTCTCTCATCATTCCTCCACCATCCTGCTGATTATCAAGAACTCCGTTATCATCATTGTTACCACTGTTTATCACCATTTGCTCTGCTTGTGTTCAAATAAACCACCTGCTATAACACCGTCTGTCTCCGGCCTGTGCACACTGTAACAGAAGTAATGATGCTGAAAATTCAGCTTTGATCACAGGAATAAATTACAGTTTACTGTATATTCACTTAGAAAACAGCTATTTTAAATTGTAATAATATTTCACAATATTACTGTTTTTCATGTATTTTTGATCAAATGTGCATGTTATGAAGGCATGCACAGTGCATGCAGGGGGTGTGGCCTCAGTAGCCCTGTAGTAAGTAGTGTGCTGTGTGAATGTGTTTGAGGATTTTGCAGGGTAAAAACTGAAAAACTGAAATTGCATTATTTTCATACTGGTTATTTTAACCAATATTATGCTGCAAGATTTTCTTTCAACTTCATTAAAGTTCCCTGTTATAGGCTTACCTGCAATTCCCTGTTTATTCCCATTAATTCCTGTTAATTTCCAGCCTTGAAAATTCCCAGAATTTTGCAACCCTAATCTTAATATCTAATATTGTTTCAAAATGACTTTTTAGTTAAAAGAAAAAAAAAAAAAAAAAAAAAGTAAATCAAATGTGATGTACACCAGAAGTACGTACACTTGGGTAAGACTTTCATAGAATAAAAGCCACCATTTTTATTGTTATGCAGGCTGTAAAAGTGCAAGTTAAAATAGTTAAAATAAAAGCTATAATAAAATGTATTTACATTTAATAGGATGTTATATCCATGCACACACACACTCACCAAATGGACTGAGCTTGTACACCCGTAGAACACTTCCTGTGTCGTAAAGCTGTCTCACTTTCTCCCGCGTCAGTGAGGGAATGTTTTAATGGGCCTTTAATATGTCTGTAGCACTCAGTACTTTAACTACAGCTCGCACCTAACCTCCAGCTACCGGGGCTACTGCCTCACCATCAAACATAAGGGACTCCCTGATAATACCAGGAGAAAAAAAGCTGCCGAGTGTTTCACGCCATAACTCAAACCACCTATTTCACTGTGGCTCCCTGAGAGGGGCTGCTAAACCTCAGAAGGAGTGGAAATTTCCACTAAGAGAGAATGAGAAAGGAAGAGGAAAAAAGAAAAGTGCTCCATTAGGCATATTAAGCTGTTGTTGTAAAACTGAAGTGGTTCATTTTTACGTTGAAATAAAAGCTCATAAACATCTCTCTTGCTCAACATGAAGATGACATTAACCAGTGTGAAAGCCCCTGAACTAAGCGGTTAGTCTGTTTATTGGTGATTACTACCAGATAGGTCTACCATTAGGAATAGAATAAAACATTAATTTTTGTTCTTACTTGGATATGTGTATTTGTTTTCTCTTGTGTTAGTGGATGACAGCAGGTCGTGGGGTGATTCATGCTGAGATGCCTGTGTCAGACGGATGCATTCATGGCCTACAGCTTTGGGTGAACCTGAAAAGTGCTGATAAAATGGTGGAGCCTCAGTACCAGGAGCTGAAGAGCAAAGAGATTCCCAAACCCAGCAAAGATGGAGTCACTGTGAACGTCATCTCAGGAGAAGCTCTTGGAGTGAAGGTAGGTCAAACATCAGATATACCGTACCAGAGATTTCCAATTAATAAAACATTAAAAGTCATTACAAGTTGTGCTTGTGTAGAATAAAACTAGCTCACAAGCCATAGTGATGTTTCATTTGTTAGTGAATCATTCATTGTAGTTAATACTTTATTGACATGTATTATTCATAAGCGAATTTTTAAAAAAAAAATCCTTATCCAGTAATCATAAACAACTAGAGAAGCCCAAAGGGGTGGGTGGGGTGGGGGGGTTGTTTCTAGCCTATCTACCTTATTTTTCAACGCGGAAGTAAGGTGTTTTCTGTGAATGTGCGAGACTTCCGATTTATTTTTGTTTATCGTCTGTAATTTCACAAACATGTTCATTTGTCCATCTATTTATCAACACATTTAAGGCTATTACCCACGCTTCTGTCTGTCTTTTTCATCTATGATTTAAGTCAGAATACAAGATCCTAGAGTCATGGTGAGTAGCCATCACTAAATGTTTGATCCAAACGGCCGACTGCTTTGTAAATGTTCCAGCCAATCGGAACGTCTGATTTACAGTCTGATACTGGGGTTCATCACGCTATTTGCTGCTGCAAGGCAATCCTCTTTGCCCTCTCTCAGACAACAGCAGGAAATTCAGAGCAAGCTTCACTGGAAGTGGTTTTGCAAAATGTAAAATGTGGTTATGGAGGGTTTCTCTAGGGCAGAGGGGTGGATGCGGCGCTGAAGTTAAATGTGGGTCAGCCAAATACTTTGGCTTACTGGAACCAGATATGCACTGGAACTCACACACAATGTTTTTACATCTGTTAGAGCTCATCATTTAAACAATATTGAACAATTTCTCTAGTTTTTTGTCTTGTAGCAATAAAGAAATCTGGTAGAAATGGATATGTTATGAATAAAGAACATAAAATGTTGTTGTCACAGTAGTCTTCTGCTTTAGTAAACCATATTTTTTTCAAGATAAAATATTATGTTGTAGTATTCACATGTCTTTTCTGTTGTCAGTCAAAGGTTTACACAAGAACCCCAACCATGTACCTCGACTTTATGCTGAAGGAACGTGCAAAGCATGTGCAGCCTGTTCCTAAAGGTAAAAGATTTTAATTAAATGTGTTTTCCCTCCATGTTAGGGAGAGTGAGTTTTCCATTAAGTCACAAGTTACTTACAGACATAGTGAAATTAAATGGCTTGCTCAGAATTTTGTCATTACAACCATAGTTTCCACTGAAACCTAGTAAACCGGTTTAGCAGGATGTGAGTATTTGTTTTGCTTTTAAAATGCATAACTGTAAAACATGCCTCATTTAGAAGTTCTGGGGAAAAAAAGGTATTGTTTCATTTTTGCTCAAATAGTGAATTTAGTCATACTTAATTCTTTGAGTCACTACCATAGTGTCTCTTCCTTTGGCTCATCTTGCAAATTACAAAGGCAAGATGTCAAGTAACACCAACAATCCAAATGTATGAAGTGTTCTTGTATACATGGTACAGTTTGACTTAAAGTGTTTTTAAAGATACAGTGTAGCCTACAAAAAAATGGTGCTATATTGTACTAAAAGTGGTTCTTTGGCTCGTAATCATAGGGGAACCACTTTAACTGCTGTATAGCACCAAATCTTCGTAATTCATTGGTTCTTCAGCGGTTCTTTACTGTTTTTTTGGGATGACTGAGGTGCTATATAGCACCGCTAGTGTATACAGAACCTGTTAAGCCCCTGTATGGTTCTTCAGTGGTTCTTTGGGGTGGTTAAAGTGCTATATAGCACCACTGCCATACAAAGAACCTGTTAAGCCCCTTTAAAGGTTCTTTACGAGCCAAAGAACCACTGTTGGTGCTGTTTATCACAATTTTTGTTGAAGAAATAAAATGCGACATGGCACCTCTTATGGGTTCTACATAGCACCATTTGACAAAGGTGCTGTAGAGCACCTTTAAAGATATGGTGCTACATAGCACCAAAAGTGGTTCCCCTATGATTACGAGCCAAGAGCCTTTTTTTTTTTTTTTTGTGTAGTGGCATCAGTATTGAGCTTGTTGTACATCATTATCAGAAACTGACTGCAGAACATCACTCAAGGACACCCAAAAAACTGTTTTTCAGTCCTGGTCCTATGTGCATCAAGATTAAGTGTCACATCAAGATAAGAAAATATTATAATATAAAATTACTGTGTGTGTATAATTTTACATTATTCAGTGGATACATATTATTAATTTTACTTTATATTTCTTTGTTTTAAAATGTTCAAAATCTTATATCTTCCAATTACAGGTTTAAATGGGATTTTAAATTTCATGTTTTCAGTGTGATCTCAGACTTTTGAATCTTACTGTACATGGACATATTCATGTAAATTGAGTCAGTTTTCAACAGTTATCTCAATGTCAAAAGGTGTATTAAAGGGTTAGTTCACCCAAAAATGAAATTTCTGTCATTAATTACTCACCCTCATGTCGTTCCAAACCCGTAAGAACTTCGGAACAAAAATTAAGATATTTTTTAATGAAATCCAAGGGCTTTCTGACCTCCCTATAGACTGCAACATTATTACCACTTTCAAGGCCCAGAAAGGTAGTAAAGACATTGTTAAAATAGTCCATGTATCTACAGTGGTTCAGCCTTAATGCTATTAAGTGACGAGAACACTTTTTGTGCGCAAAACAAAAATAACAACTTTTTTAAACAATTTCTTCTCTTCCCTGTCAGTCTCCTACACTGTTGATGTAGTAAATACACTGCAGTGCTTCCTGGTTCTATGTCAGAACGCCGGCTCATTATTTAAAATTGTTTAAAATGTCAACAGTGTAGGAGACTGATAGAGAAGAGTAGAATTTGTTGAATAAATTTGTTATTTTTGTTTTATTTTGCACACAGAAAGTATTATCGTTACTTCATAACATTAAGGTTGAACCACTGCAGTCACATGGACTATTGTAACGATGTCTTTAGTACCTTTCTGGGCCTTGAAATTGGTTATCACATCGCTGTTTATAGGGAGGTCAGAAGCTCTCAGATTTAATCAAAAATATCTTGATTTGTGTTCCGAAGAAGAACGAAGGTCTTACAGGTTTGGAACGACATGAGGTTGAGTAATTCATGACAGAAATTTCATTTTTGGGTGAACTAACACTTATTATTATATAATTAAAGTTCCATTGTTTTAATCATAGTATTCTTTTCTCAGGTTGGACAGCTTTCATCTACACCCTTGCAGGTTCTTTATGCACTGGTGAGTTCAAATGAAGACTGTATAAACCTCCTGCAGGCAAATTCACTTCCATAGCAGCTTTCTGTCCTTGAAATTAGAGCAGGTGCTTTATGATTCTTCCCCCCCCCCACCCCCTCTATCGGACTTCTGACAGACATTTAGTCTATTCCTATGATCCTGTGCCAATGGCAACTCTAAACTCTCACGTTGAGAAATGAGATAGCCAAAGCAGTGTTTGATATGCTGATTTATCAGGTTGATTTTGATGATTTCTAGGTTGTATGAAATTAAACACACATTCATTAACAGTGAATACTCCACCTGTGACTTCAAAGGAGTTTCTAAATGAATCTTGTATTTTTATTATTCTCTGAAATACATTTAGCATGAATTGAGAAGCTGTTGAGAAAAAGACTTCTTGAGAAATTATCTAAGTGGGTGGGATGAGATGTGGGACCATTTTTACCCCACAAAACACCTCTCTTGCTTAAGTTTTTCCTTATTTATTCTGGTTTGTGGGTTATCTGGTCTTCAACAACCTTGAATCAGCCTTCAGCCTTGAGTAGCCAGGGTAGTTATGTCAAATGATTTATGGTGTATAACTAGTTTTATAACATAATTTGTATAGGATTGTGAAATTTATTTCGGCTGTTTGAATTCCCCTCAGGCCCGGACGATGATCTGTGGACGATTGAGCCACACCACACAGTGGTTTTGGAAGATGGTGAATGCATCAGTGTAGAAAACAAGGTTTTTTTTTCTTCTACTGTTCCTGTAAAGCTACTCTGGTTTTTATACAAGTTCAGGTTTAGTGTAAATTCAGTTTCTTTATTCCCTTCATTATTATTTCTAGGCAGCTGAGGAGTCTCACTTTGTGTTAATTGCTGGTGAACCCATTAATGAGCCTGTGGTTCAACATGGTAAGTTATAATAGTATTGGTAGGAAATATTCCACATTTTAATGACAACATATTTGAATTAGAGGTGTCAATCAATTCAAACTTTGTAATTTAATTTAAATACATGATTTGATGATTCATTAATCAATCAATTAATCAAAGACCCCAAATAAAGATTAATTTATTAATAAAGAAATTATTTACATATGGATGAGGAGGCAAGAGTGACTTTTTTATTGCATTATTGTCTTTAAAATTATTTATTTGTTGTTGTTAAATTGGCATTATTCATTTGCATATATGTAAATATTGCATATAAATTTATTTACATTTGTTATATTATAAACATATATTTCTATATTACACAATTTATATTTTTTCTTAAACCAGAAGATTTACAGTATTTATTTGTTTGTTTCAGGGCCCTTTGTCATGAACACACAAGAAGAGCTTGATCAGACCATCTCAGACTTCAAATCAGGCACTAATGGATTTGAGAGGGCAAAAGTTTGGCGATCAAAGATTGGTCAAGAGTTCTAAAGTTTTTATAAGTATTCCTCTCTATAGGAATTTGTACAATATGTGCTTTAAGTTTTTTGTGCCTTTAAAAAAATATTTGGATATTTAAATCATACTTTTGAAATCCAAAGTGGCATTTATTTTAAAGCAAGATAGAAAAATAGTATGCTTACGTGTCAAGCAAAACACCCAACAAAAAAGGTTTTAAATGAAGTATTGGCACACTTTCTGGTTGCTAAACTGCATTGGTTTCTATGGCAATGACGTTGTGTGGGCAGGCATACGCCAAAAACAACTACAACAACCGCAACATGGAGAGGTTTGCAATACAGATGTTGTCTTATTTACAACATGACAGTGTAGCTGCCGCACTGGACTAGGCTACTGCGGTGGCAGAAACAGGAGGCTGGTATGCGTGGCTTTATTCCGTGCTGTCGTCTCTACTATTGTGGTCGTCCTCGCTGGTTTCAAAACATGCCTCTTTCAAAACAAGTTCTTGCAGTGACTTTCACCAATGTTTACGCTTTTATGTGGTGTGAGAAAGTCACATAGCCTAAACCACACGAAATCCGATCAGAGCAGTCAGACTGAAATGGATTTCCAGAAATGTGATTTGAATAGGATTTCAAACCATATATGAATGTAGCTCAAAATGGATTTGTAAAAATCGCATTTCATGTGAATTTTTTTTTTTTTTCGTTTTGTTTCTGGTCGTTCACCAGTGCTCAAAGTGGGCCAAATTCTGACCCCTGCCAAATTATTACCCCCCTAGTATTGGTAGGTTTAGCATTAGGTGTGGGTGAGGGGTTTTGTAATCAGGTAGCGACTTCAACAAGGGGGGTAATAATTTAACAGGGAGTCGAAATCAGCACAACAACGGCACTTCTCTATTTTTACTTTTAGCGTACTGCCAGTTTTCCTTGCGTTCCAACACTTCCGACATGTTGCGCGTACAGAAGCCCGCCGCATCCTCCCTTCTCCGGGAACGTGTTTTGAACCAAGCATCAGGAGTATCAGCAATTTTATTTTTCCACTTCAAGCACTGCCGTTCACAGTTGCTAAATTTGATTGGATTTCAGTCAGATATGCACAAAAATCGGATTTAGACTTACAGTCTGAACATAGCCATAATGTTCATAGTAATGACACCTGTGTGAACTTGAGTGGAACTGAATTCAAACATCCACTAAAAATCACCTTGAAATCAGTTGGAAAAAGTAATTGCAAAAACAGTTTAGAAAAGTGAAGTTGGTTCTAAAAAAAAAAAGCTCTAACATAATTTGTTTGCAGATTCCACTTGGTATGATAATTCCATATAATAGAATATATTTTTAAGTGTGGCTTAAGGGTGCAAATACTTTTTTAAGGCCACTGTATATGCAACATGTTATTTATCAAATAATTTCTTATGTAATTCTGATTGTAACAAAGGAATTTTTGTCTGATGTATCACTATCACAATGTATTTCTTATAATAATAATAAAAAATAAAAAAATTAATTGACTATATCTGTTTTTATTTTGTATCTGGCTCTGGTTCATATTGTATCTGATTTCCTTTATCTAATATCTGTGGCAAGTTTCCTTTATGTTAACCCTGAGCATTTCCTTATATGTGACCACACAGTTCACCATTTACATTTTATAAAACTGACCATGTCCAGAATCTACACAAACAATCATGTAATAGATTTCCTTTGACCCACTGATAATAGATTCCTCTGAAGCTTTTAAAGTAAAAGCATTCAGATGATCCGATAGAGCACACAGAGTGTGGGTGCAGAGAACGGCACTCACAACCCATTATGCTGCATTAAAGCTCCCTCTAATTCCCGACTCGTATTACAAGCTCATTGTTGGATCTGCTTGAGAGTGACGTGCACACTCACAGAGAACGAGAGAAAGGGCTTGTCGGCTTGGCTCCCCTCCTTTTTCATCCCGCCACTTTGCTGCATTTAAGTGGGATATTGGCTGGATTCAGTCTGTCTTCTCCTTGCACTCTCTCTCTTCTCCCTTCATCCCTCCGTTCCCGCTTCCCTCCTCCTCCTCCTCCTCCTCCTCCTCCTCCTCCTCTTCCCCCTCCTTCACTCCTTGCCCTCTGTAGAGGTCTGGATCACATTTAAAACCACATGTTCCTGTGTGCGAGCAACTGAGCCTGGAAGTCTGCAAGCAGGAAACGTGGTGACAGTGGAGTGGGACTGGAGCGCACAGCGACGGGACAGACATGCACGCCTCCCAGATGGCCTTGCACGCACTGGCGGCTGGAAAATACTGGATGTGAGCGAACACATATATGGTGTGACACATCTGGGTCTGTGGAGGCACTGGGCCAAATTTGGCCGGTCCAAGACGGATGACAACACCAAGGGGTCGTCCTGCTCAGAAAGAATCATACAAAAGAGAAGGGAAAGACTGAGAAATTCTTCCTCGGCCAAGTACAAACTTTTGTCCTAGACCAGCACTGATTGATGTCTCTATCTCCTCCTCTTTTTTTTTTTTTTTTTTTTAAAGAGATTCCATTTGGCTCCGGAAAGCTCGTTGTCACAGGTCTCTCTTGGTGCTCCTGTGTGGTCCTGTGTGAGAAACTTGCTTCGTGATTTGTGAGCGTGCGTGCGTGAGTGTATACACAGACTGGCCTCCCTCGCTGCTTAATCGCTGGACAATACCCTGGAGAGTAAGTAGCAGGATGAAGACACAGAAATGTACTGGACTTCACATGTTGCTACTCCTGTATGTCAGACTGATGCTGGCAGTGGACGCCTACAGACCCCAGAGAGTGAGTATAGCATCCTTCAGCATACATTTAGAACACTAAAAGCAGCCAAAATCACAGGACACTTTGTTTGTTCGCAGTCTAATTTGAATGATACTGAGGTTTAATTGAATGTAATTTTCAAATTTTTAATTTTAAATGCCCATATTTAGTTCTGAACCATGAATCCTTCTGTCATCATTTACACTCTTAAATATCCCAAAAGGGAGGTTTTGCAGCGATGTTATAGAAGAACCATTTTTGGATCCCCACAGAACCTTTCAGTGAACAGTTGTTAATAGAACCATTTTTTCTTAACTCTAAGAACATTTATTAAAAAAATAAATAAATAAATAAAATAATTGTGGAATGGAAAGGTTCCAGTGATGTTCTTAATGGAACCATAAATGGCAATAAAGAACTTTCATTTTTTTCATATTCATTACACTCACCTCCATGTCGTTCCAAACCTGAATGACTTTCAATCTTCTGAGAAGCACAAAAGTAGACATTCTAAAGAATCTTTTTGATCATTCAATGAAAGTCAAAGGGATCTAAACAACATTGGACCCCACACATTTCTCCGTTTTTCATTTTTGGGTGAACTGCCCCTTTAAAATGGCTGTTCCAAAGAGGATTTAACGTAATTTTGCGCTGACTCACTGAATAGGGACCTGTTGCAAGCTCAGCAGGGCCGGATGGGGCCTCCTGCTGTGACCTCCGGGTCACTTAATAGCAAATTTGATAATTTTCATGCATATTACCTTGGAAAACGAGGCTTAAATCAGTCTGAAGTCAATGACAATATTTGGAATTGCAATTTTTGCTGTAAGATGGATGGTTCCCCTGGAAGCACACTGGGGAACCCTAGGCTACTAGTGAGAATTTCCAAAGACAAGCTGTTAAGGTCATTCATCTGTTTTTCTTTGTGTGTATGTGAGTATATCAATGATTATGGTTATGTAAGAAGGGTGATGACTTCCAAGCAGTGGCGCAATAGCATAATATCCTATTCGTTTTTACAGATACACTCCATAAAGGGGCATGTGTTAGTGTTAGCATGTGTGTGTGTGTGTGTGTGTGTGTGTGTGTGTGTGTGTGTGTGTGTGTGTGTGTGTGTATGGCATTAAGCCTGGTATCCAAGTGCAGCCTGAGGCGTTTTAGGGTCTTTTATATGTTCAAACTCTCAATGTTCTCACACGTCTCATTTCTTCTTCCTTGTTAGGGGCCTCTACCTCATTAAGTTTGTCCAGGGAAAATGCACAGTTGTAACTCATATTCTTTCTTTCTTTTAAATCCCTCCTCATTCTCTCGCGCTTTCTGTTTGTTGTTGCATTGTCTGCGCGGGTAAGTGGAAGCAGACGTCTCCACCCTAACATACTGAAGGGATCATAGAAGATAATGTCACTACACGACAGCAGGATGCGAGACTTCTCTGGTGATGACTTCCATATCGTGTGCCAGCCCTCTCCATCCCGGCCTCGGCTGTTTTACTTTCCGCCCGCTTTGTGGCTTTCCCGTTTCATAAAAGCATGATTGGGATTTGGAAGTCCTTTGGCCCCTATTGCTCTTTCTTTTTTCTTTTCGCCCTTTTTTGTGGGACACACCCGGTGTGTAGTAAACATTTAAAACCAAGCCAGTGCTGGTTTTTGCCTGCTTAACTCAGTATTCTCAATAACTCATGTGGTATTGATTGAGAGGTGGTAGACTTTGGGGTTTGTGTGTATATGCTCTACAACAAGTTAAGCAAATCTTACATGGGCATAATCTACTCCTTAAACTCATGTCATGAAGGGTACTGAAGGGACAGACCAATGTATTGAGTACTGCAACATTTTATGTTTTTCTTTTCATTAATAATGAGTTTCAAGCAAATGTTGTTTAAAATAAATGCTCATCAAAACATTTGTTTTTATTATTTATGTAGGCCTACATTTGCTATTATTTAGTTGTATTAGGCTATATCTAGGCTTAACACTGTGATATATTTTGCAATAGTAACCAGCTAACTGTACATTATCACCCTTATTACTTGACTACTTAGGAAATAAATAAATACGTGGGAATGAAATATTGATTTGAAATTATGAAGTTATTTTAAAATCTGATCTGAATGTAATTTAAGCTTCTGTTAAAGGTGCAATGTGTACATTTTAGCGGCATCTAGTGGTGAGGTTGAAAACTGCAACCAACGGTGCTCACCCCTCCCTTTCAGAGAAGCTACGGTGGCCGTAAGACAAAGATGTCTCGTCTGAGACAGAAGAGAGTAGCCAGTGAAGCAAAGAGGTTTCTTCTTACTTCTTTGGTCTCTGCTTCTAATAAACCAGACGATTATACTACTACTGCTTTGTGCGTATTCAACGTAGTGACGATACAAGCTGCCTCTAAAAACACAAACGATTTAGAAAACCAACAACATAGTGACTAAACATGCTCGTTTAGGGCTGCTGTAGAAACATGCCGGCACATAATGGCAATTAAACATGCAAGGGGACCCGCGGTGTATGCAGATGGCTCATTCTAAGGCAGTGGTTCCCAAACTTTTTAGAGTGGAGTACCCCCTGAGGCATTTACCATCCTTCTGCATACCCCCTCTCTTCCGGTTAGACTGCACCTTTTCCATTAAGAGACAATATTTGCCCCCTAAATTGACTTTCCGGTACATTTTTTTTTAAATCTTTATAAATATCTTTACAACATTAATAATGTTTTAAATACAAAAATGTTCAACAGAGACATATGCAACACTATGTTGTAGTTCTGCTGTGGCTTTCATTGCACAATAGAGCAAATACTTGCAATATTGTGAAGAACATCACTTAATATTACACTTTTTTTTGTTGAACTGTTGTATAAAATCAATGTCACATTTGCAATCGTGTGGATATTTGGGTTTGCATTCTTGCTCGTAAAATATTATCAACATTAAAAACAAGAACTCAAAAAAAAAGTATGTTTTGTATCAAGAGTTTGAATCTTAAATTGATCTTTATGCACCCTTTGTGCCAGGCTATTTGTTCTAATTTGTACACTTTTGATGGACAAAATAAATATAATTTCACACAAAAAGTGTTCAAAATGCACAGAATAAGCATGTCTAATGTGTTTTAACAAGAATTTGAGTATGACAGAAAAGAAAATTAAGAATCAAAAATATTTATAGAAGATTTACCCATTTAAACTTGTTTTTAATTATTCAGTTTGGGTTAAAGAATGTTGTATATATATATATATATATATAATTAAACTAGCCAGAAAATGAGATATATAAACATTATTTTATTTATTACACAGAGAGATATATAGGCTGCAGCATTCCCAAATGGATGACACGAGGCTTTTATTTATTTATTTTTATTTATTTATTTATGTTTATATGCGAATGTTATACACCTCCCTATGTTAACAAACTTTCAAGACTATCAAGTTTATTAAATGACCAAAAACAAATTTATAACTGTCTTTGTAAAGAAATGCTCACTTTATATGTAGCTTCGAGCCGCTGCTGTGACGCTGTACAAACGCTTCCAGTGTGAATACAATGCAGCTGCAGTGACGGTGTAGTTACTACACGACGGTGCTCACGCGCCGCTTAAGCTTGCGGTGTGAAACAGGCGTCAAGAACGGCAGTAATGTAGCGCGATTTGCAAAAGCAGCAGACTCGCAACATATATGCACCCATATGAACGCTGCTTATGTGGAAATGGACGCTGTCAGATTTGACCGCAAAAGATGTATTTTGACTGGATGTCATGCAGTTACGGCATTGTGCCTGTTAGAAAATACATGATTGGTTTTAATGTAATTTTAAAGTGGGGAAGAATTAAATGAACGGCAAAATTTGGCATTTTGTTCGCGTAGCCCCTCTGTCACCTCACGTACCCCAGTTTGGGAACCACTGTTCTAATAAAAACATAACGGTTCATTATGTAAGGTCTTTATACACCACTAAAAACATAGTTATGTATATTATATTGCATTTCTGTCAATAGATCCTCCTTAAATTTACACATTTACACCACAGTGTACAAAACAATCTTCCAAGCAACAAGACGAGCACCACAACAATATTACTGTAATATTAATACTGACATTCTCTGGGGTAATTTTCATTAATATGGTGCCTTTTTATGAAGACACAGCTGAAGTGTGAATCCGTGGTGAGAGATATGAAAGTTGCGCAGATTGGTTACTGCTATTGAGCATTGACATGGAAGAAGGAGAATAAGAATAAATGATGATGGGTTGTTGGATTATTAGAAAATAATGCACATCTGAGGAGGTAAAGTGGCCACTATGTGGAGTGTTGTATTTCAAGACAATTTGTCAGCTCTTGTGTGTAGAACTAATTTCTTATGCATTTCATCCCATGCTAATTCCAAAACATAATTTTAGAGGTAGCAAAGGAGGCTTGAGCCATTGATATCATACTAATTGAATTCAGTTATGAGAGAGAGAGAGAGAGAGAGAGAGAGAGATGTGTGTGTGAATTACCAGAGTCCTGAGTCTGTGCGTCTCTCACTACGGCAGCAGCTTCTTTACTAATAGCGAAACTGTAAGTTTATCTGCTTCAAGAACAGTGCAGTTATTACCTCACTAGTGAGAAATGTCATATAGCTTTAAACTTGATAAACTATTGTACTAAAAAGCTCGTCAGAGCAGAGCTGACAACTATTTTCCGTACTGTATGTATTGCGTTTGAGTGGGAGAGAGCATGTGCTTTACGTACATAATAAAATGTAATTTTGTGGCAAAAAAAAACAAAAAAACATGGAAATAATTTGTCGTTTTTATTCTGTTGTTTACTATATTTATTGGCTTGGTCAGTGGCGTTGTGGGTTTTGGTTCTTTTGCTTTTGTAGGCTGTAAGAACCTTTAAAATAACTGAAATCATTTGGCGAAGTGATATGGACATGTAATGCAGTCAAGACCTGCCTGGAACTACTTTATCCTTGCATTTCCATGAAAATAATTGCACACAGGGCCTAACATTAACACTAACCAAGTGCCAAATGCAAGTAAAAACCGGTGTTGGCATGTATATGAAACAGTGTCAATCAGCAGTTGGCCGGTAACATTTTTATTTAACAAAGCGAAATTGTGAGAACATGAACGTGAACAAGCATGAACGACGCTCGGGACAGTTGATGGAGCAAAAAAAGTTTAAGCCTTGCAAATTTAAGCTCAAGAAGACGCAAAAGGGAACTAAATTTGTTACTCGCCGTGTGGGAAGTTTTCTGTTTGCAAACATCTGAAGTGCACGAATACTGAATTGAGCTCTCATTCACGTCTTCTTGAACTTGAACAGACATATTGAAACAAAAGTATGTCAAAATGCCCATCTTGGCAAGCATCCTTAGTCAGCTATGTTTTAACTGAAAGTAAACAGTGTGTAACAGTATATTGGAACCATCTATTAGCTCTTAAAGTGACAGCAGCCTTCCTGCTGCTGTTTTTTTTAATTTATTTTTTTATTTTGTTAATCAAATAACAAAAGACAAAGAACAATCACTCATTGCTCTTGACTGAATAACTTTTATAACTTTAATAAGGATTAATCTATGTTTCATGGCTGGTAAATTTTCTCAAGTCACCGGCCATTGGCAGGTGTGGCAAAAAGTTAGTTTTAGGCCCTAATTGCATAACTTAGAACGTTTGTCAACCAATCAGATTCAACAGTTCTTAGTATGATAGGAAATATCAGACTGCGGTATCCCATGTTTGACTAATAAGAAACATCTAGACAGAGCCATGGTGTAATATTGGCATTATAATTACTATTATTTAATTGAATCTCTACATATCAATATTGGCATTGACCACTGAAAGACTGGTGACTTTGTAAAGGTTATTCTGCAGCTGTCACTAGGCACTTAGTAGTTATTCAATCCATGTTTTGCAAAACAGCCATGATCTTCTGTTCATATTGGTGGCAAGCGTCCCAAACTCCAATCCCTGGGATCTGTGTCTTCACTGAGCTTCTAAACAGGTGGTCCATACTGAGCTAATAGAGTGTATGTTCCAGTTGTTTAGAGTGGGCCTCTGCCAGAGGGTGTTCCGTGTGTTTGGCTACACAAGTTGGTTTGAGAGAAGAAAATCTGAACTTTATGGCCTGACAACAAACCTAGACTGAACACAAAGTTCTAGATAAGTTTTAAAGATTGAACATTTAAACTTCAATATGCCTTGCGTATGATTGTCCAGTTAGCAGAACTTTTAGAACTGCTTCAGATTATTCAAGAGTTCATTCAGCCATGCTGATAGTTGCATAGTCATGTAATTTCTTTTTCTTTTTTTTATAGATCTTTTCAGCAACTTCTGAGGGAACACTGTGGATTATATTGAATTTGTAAAACTAAGGAGCTGTATAAGGTCTGATGCAACCCTGGTATATAAGTCATGCATTAGTAACAGCTGCATCCTTTCCCTAGTAGTGTAATACAGATTCATTACACAGCCAAAAAATGCTGAGAAATCCAACATTGATTATCACTACTGCCCTCTAGTGGACAGATATTTGAGACTTCACATACCTCACAGACAGCAGGGAGTTTGTATGATGCAAGGGGAAAGAATGTGTTCCTAATTTTTGTAGAATTAGGGCATTAATTTCTAATCCTTTGATTTATCTAACTTCTGCTGTGCTCTTCCATACTATGGCTGATTTTTGCTTAGCATGCCTCAAACATTCTTCTGAGAATTGTTTGCCTCTGTACTAAAATCAGCAGCTCTGATGTCATCAATCTTGTCATCATTCAATATTGTATTTCTCCAATAGGACATAAACCAGGAGAAGTGGGAACAAGAACTGAGGGAAGCCGGAAGTCTGGATGAGCTTCTGATGTTGACCGAATACCCGGACTGGAAGCTATGGAGATGCAGACTCAAGCTGAAGCACTTTGACGACGCCTCTCCACCCGAGAACCGCAGGTCAACTCGCTATGCGGCCGCATCATTCAGCCCAGAGATGCTAAAAGGTTGAGACCTTCATGCAAACACAGTTGAGAAAATATGGTGTTTAAGTGCACATATTTGTGATTAGCAATGTGGTGGCAAATGTACAAAAAGTATAAATGTATATGGTTTTTTCTTCTTCAGATATTGATGACGAATGGCAGAAAACACAGTGTATGCCCAGAGAGACGTGTGTAGAAGTGGCTAAAGAACTGGGCACCAATACGGCGGTGTTTTTCAAGCCCCCATGCGTCTCTGTCTTCAGGTGTGGCGGCTGCTGCAACAAAGAGGGAGTTACCTGCCGAAATACAAGCATGACTTATGTCAATAAAACTGTGAGCACTACTCATTGCATTGCGTGGGTATTACATAAAAATTAATGTCCAATACAATTTACTTGTACTCGCTTATTTATGTGGAAATGATGTGCAGTTCATTCAATATATATTAAAGGGATAGTTCACACAAAAATTCTATCATCATTTACTCACCCTCAAATTGTTTCAAACCTGTATTAATTTCTTTCTTCTGCTGAACACAAAAGAGAATATTTTGAATAATATGGGTAACCAAACAGTTGATGGCCCGCTTTGACTTCCACAGTATGGAAAATATTCTATGGTATGGTAAATAATGGAGTCCCATCAACTCTTTGGTCACCAACATTCTTCCAAATATCTTCTTTTGTGGTCAGCAGATACAGAGCCCCGCACATGACACGCAGGAAAAAAAATTAAGTCGTGCGCACGCTTTACTAAGTCATTCGCTCTATTTACTAAATCGTGCACACTATTTAGCAAATCAAGGGAACAAATTAGTAAATCGTGCGCATGATTTAGCCTACTGTTTTTTTCCTGCAGGGCACCGTAGCAGAAGAAAGAAATTCATACAGGTATGGAACAGCTTGAGGGTGAGTAAATGATGACAGAATTTAAGAATTAAATATTGAGCATCAATATGCAATCATAGGACCCATTCACACAGAACATTTTTGCATTGAAAAAGAAAAGGTCTAGAGCAGGAGTGTCCAAACTCGGTCCTGGAGGGCCACTGTCCTGCAGAGTTTAGCTCCAACTTGCCTCACCACACCTGCCTAGAAGTTTTTAGCCTATAGTAAGACCTTGATTAGCTGGTTCAGGTGTTTTTAATTAGGGTTAGAGCTAAACTCTGCAGGATAGTAGCCCCCCAGGAGCAGGATTGGACACCCCTGTTCTAGAGACACTTTTTTTTAAAAGTAGAAACTTTTGCGCCGCGTTTTAAAACACTGTGTCATGCACGTAACAGACGTAGGCCGGTAAGAGTCGTGCGTGTAAACCTCACTCCCTGGGGCTTCATTTATAAAGCATGCATATGCACAGATTTGATCTTAGAGTGTGCGTACGCTTAAATATAGATTTCACATCTAAAAGAGAGGCGTATGCTCGTTTTCTGTGTGTACGTTCAATTTATGAATCACACCTACGCATGTCTGAGAAATGATCGTAAGATCAAATTTAGGACGGTTTCTGCGCAACATTTTATAAATGAGGCCCCAGATCTCAAGAGGTGCTCTAGTGACTGATGCTGCGGTCTTTAGCTTCCTTGTTAGAGTGCCTGACTCCCATTCCGGCGGACTGAGGTTCAAATCCCACTTAGAGCGGTCGGTTCGTACAGGAGGGGTTATATGCGAGATGCGAGAACAGTGGTCAAACCCGTCCATCTAGCGCATGTTAACAATGAAACGTGTTCTGTGTGAACGGCCCCTTACACAGTCTTAAAGGGACAGTCCACTCAAAAATACAAAAAATCTGTCAACATTTACTTACCCTCATTTTGAACCACTTTTATGGTCCTTTTGTGTCCTTTTTAAAATTTTAAAGGATTGGTCGCTGTCAATTATAATTTAATGGAAAAGAGCGGCCAGTATCATTCTTCAAAATTTCTCCCTTTATGTTCCACAGAAGAAAGTAAGTTATGCATGTTTGGAACATCATGAGGGCGAAAAATTATGACAGAATTAAAATTTTTGACTGAACTATCGCTTCAACATATGTGTTTATGTTACAAACACTGTTCCATTTGACTCTTTGTAAAAGACGTCCTCTTCCTCACAGATTTTGAGTGTGAGTCTGGCGCCGTATAAATCTGGACCAGAGCCTGTGCTTGTGAAAATAGCCAATCACACTGAGTGTAAGTGCCAGGAACACGCGCTGATCCGCAGACATGTTCGTGAGAAGCACAGGAAGAACGGGTCAGTACCAGACTCATATGTAACAGAATAGGTTAGTGTTAAAATGGGGTGCAAACATTGACATTAAATATTATGCGCAAGATTAAATAATAGCGAATGTTTTAGAAAATACCAAATTGATTACAAGCAGGTTGAGCTGGATGAAGTTATCAATGAGGCAATCAGCATTCCCCTGCACTTACATTATAAGTGCAACATATTTTTTTACAGAGATTGGCTGGGTACTTCTTGTGGTGTATCATCAAACTCTCTTAGACCCAACCCTTGTTTTTCCAGTGCCACGCTGTGTTATTCACTGTTGATACAGCAGTGTTGCTCTTAGAGAAATTACAGATTGTGCCTTGCTAAGTGGCAACCATATGTAGGAGTGCTTTCTGCCATAATAATATATCTCTGTGTGTAAATGCAGTTGCTCTCCTACGCGTAAGCCCGAAGACAAGAGGCTATGCAACAAAGGTTTAATATGGGACTGGATGGCGGAGAGATGTGTGACGTACCCCTCCAGTAAACAAGGTCAGTGAGTAATTGATTTCAACTCCCGTATTTCCGTTTTCTGTTCTGGCCTAAAACACGAATGCCTCGGTTACTTTTTATTTAGTCGCTATGTTTCAGAAACTTTAATTTAACATAGAACCAACAAGCAGGGGCGGACTGGGGCAAAAAAGTGGACCTTGACTTTCTGGCACAAAGCGGCCCATCACATCCGGTCCATAACACACCTCACCATAAAACCCACCAGCTCATAATGCACAGAGCAATTTTTTTCCACCACTTTTTATAACATAAAAATATAAATGCTATTTATACAGAAATTATTTTAAATTATTATTATTGAAATGCTTATCATTAACTTTAATAAATGACTGGCATACTTCTTTATGTTATTATTTGTCTTTCCTGGTGCACATGGCAAATAGTAAATAATTTTGAAAAAATGTCAAATCTCTTTTCCATACAGGGAAGTTTAATATCACTAAAGTTCAATACCTACCATTAAATCAGTCCATATAACAATGCTCTGGTACGGTCTTAGAATGTAGAATGTGGACTGTTTAATGGTGCCTTTCTGTATTTGTCCTTTCAGGAGCTTGACAACTGTCATTTTATGTAATAGAGCTCCAATTGTGGAAAAGAGTATAAAAAATCTTATGTTTATGAAAAATACAGCATATCAGAATGATTTCTGAAGGATCATGGGACTGAGGACTGGAGTAATGATGCTAAAAATACAGCTTTGATCACAGGAATAAATTACATTTTACAATAAATCCATAGGCCTACAGAAAACAGCAATTTGACTCTATTTTCGATCAAATAAATTCCGCCTTCCTCTTTCAAAAACATTAAAGAAGTCTTATTTCAAACCTTTGATCGCCAGTCTGTAAAATAATGCATGTGAACTAATTAGAAAATTATATATTTTAGACACTTTCCTAACACGGGACATAGGCTACTTAATTATGAAAGTTGCCGGTTTTGCCATGTTTAGTGTAAGTTTGAAAATGATATTTTGAGTTTTATGAATAATTTTCAAATGATTGTAAAATTACTGAAGAAACCCTGACAACAGATACACAAACATTCCTCTTATCGGACATGCTGAAAACTATAACGAATAACGTAAATGGCATTAAAATATGAAAGGCATTAAAAAGTGCCGCGCTGCTCGGTTTCTGTTGACAGTAAATCCCGCTGCCTTTGATTTGATTGGATATCTCAAACATTTTGACATTGATGAGCGCTTTTAGACAGACTGAGCACACTAAACGGATTAGAGTTTTTTTTTTTTTTTGCCTCAAATGGGCCGCGCGAACAATTCGTCTGGGTTGACGGAAGGAATAGACTACGTAAATTTACTATAATTCATTCTTCATATACGTCGCAACGGGCCTGCCCACATTGTCCAGCGGCCCACCGGGAAAACTCCCGGTACTCCCGATGGCCAGTCCGCCCCTGCCAACAACATGATATTTTTACACCTGCGATAATAACACATTTATTTTATTTTATTATTTTATTTTATTTTACCAGAACCGCCATCTACCGTCAGTGAGGAGGACTGTGAGATTGATGTAGAGCGATGTGAATGTATTCCAAAACGGACAGACAAATTACACCATACGTGACACAATTCAACAAATCGTCTAAACTAAAGGTAGAATGACTTTCAAAAATATACATTTATCCCACACTATTACATAGGCTATTAAAACTAACTTGTAATGTTTGAATAAAAATGACATTGCTTATTTTGCATTTTCTTTGAGTGTTTTTGTATGTGTAGCCTATGTTTTTTTTTAAATGTCGCTATGGGGTACTTTATTTTGATTGGTCAGTCGCGCCATTCCGTGGTCTGGTATTTCAGTGCGATTATTTTGTGTCTCTCGTATCACACTGTGTATTCGAGCTGTTTTGATTAAAACAAAAGCAATTGCCACCGTTATCTTGCGTATCATTTATCAATTGTAGTTAAACTCACCTCAGAGGACTTCAGCATTCATATTGTTTAAATCTTCATTTTGTTGCTTAAGTCCAATTCATAACTTTATAAAGTAATTTAAGCACAAATCAAGTTTTCATGTCCACGTATTTAGCCTATTTATTTGGTAAGTAGCTGTGCCATTCCACTTTGGGATCTGATGACCCTGTAAAGCTTCAATTTTGCTGTAATGACGGACTCGCTGTAAATTATCCCTTAGCAAAGCTTTTTGAGTCTGATATAGCCTGTTATTCAGATTCAAGTCGAATATTTAACTACCCAGCTAACAAAAATATGTTCTAAACTGTTTCTAATATTCCTATAAAATTCTGAAAAGGTTATTTTTGTATGTTCTCTGAAAGTTAAAATCTTGTTATGCTTAGCCTCAATGCTAACATTTAGCAATGCTCTATTTTGTTCTGTTTTCATTTTGTTTTCTATTTTCATTATCATTATGCAAACATTAGTTATTTTTGAATGTTTTCTGAACGTTCTGAAACAAGTAATAACATAAAAAAAAAACATTAGACAAACGTTCCATTGATAGGTTTCAGAAAAAAAGTTACGTTTTTGTGTTAACGTTTTGAGAACATTATTTAAGACCAGATTAACTATAAACAAAAGTTTATAGCTAAACAGAAAATGTTTTTGTTTATAGCATTGAGAGAACCTTGCCAGAATGTTAGCCAAAAGTCCTGATAACGTTCCCTGTTAGCTGGGTATAGAGGCAAGTTTGAGCTATTTCTCACCATCTAATCAATGACACTCAGTTTCTTTTGCATTCTTTTACAGCTGCAAGAGAGAAAACAACAATGAACACGACACCCTGACAATCTGCAAGTGCTGAATGCAGAGACTGCAAAATACCATTTAATTTATTTATCTCTCTATTTATATCAAATAAAAATACTTTTATTAACATTTATCCACACATCTCATCAGTATCATGGCAGTGATAGCTTTCTAAATATAAAAAAACAACTCTGATTTTCCTGTCTGAACACATTGAAAAATGAAATCTGAGGTAAATGTCTCCTTTGCACTGAAGTCAACATTTCATCGTAAAGAATATCTGTGGAATTTCCTTAGATATAATTTATATCTATAATAGTTATATTTAAGTATAACTTATAATTTTTCAAAATGTTTCCTGAGGGGCTAATAGGGTCCCCTCCATCATGTTTGCATTGCACAAGAGGACTATATGTAGGATGGTGAGGTTCTTCAATGATTAAGCCTCTTTTTAAGTTGTCTTCACCACTGAGCATGCTGCCAACAATAAGAAAATATGTACTGAAGATAAAAAGCTGTTCAAATAAAAATGGCAAATTTAATAAATAGGCCTATGATTGTGTTGTTTTCAAGCACCATTTTAATGCTGTGTATATGAAAGCATAAAAGAGCGTCCTTGGTATGTTTTAAGAACATGTAATTTGTGTAAATTTCCTGTATACGGGCATGTAAAAGCCCATAAAGTCTTAGTACACCTTACTAGTAAATGAGTACACCCCCTCTGAACAAATACAAAAGATGTATTTTCTTTATGATCACTAATACAATTCATGGAAAGATGGCAAAACTAAAATGTATTAACATACACATAATAAAAACTGAGAAATATATGTCATTAATAGCCATAAAATAAGTAAATTAGCCAATTTTGTTTAAATTAAGGATTGCAGAAATGAGTACACCCTAGATTTAATTCAACAAATGTATAATATTCTAGCACTTAGTATGCCCTCCATAATTTTTAATATACTGCTCTGACCCTTCTTGGCACAAGAGTGTTCAAGTTCATGACAGATTTTCACATATGTCCTGTTTAACTCCTGGATGATGAGCTCCTTAAATGCCCTGATATTTAATGGGGAGTGTTGCTCAACTCGTCTCTACAGAATCCCCCACAGGTGCTCAAGAGTGTTAAGACTGAGTGCAATACATGTCCACAGAAGATTTTTCACCTTGGGAGAATGCATATCCTCATTGTCATGTTGAACAAATGCCCAACAATGCAGGGAATGAGGAAAGGGTAACATCTACTGTTTCAAGTTTGTGTATTAAATTACACAGTGGTGTGGGAATTCATGATAGCATTGATAAAGCACAACTCCCTCACACCTTCAGCACTCATACATCCCTATATAAGAGCTTTACTACCACTGAACTTTACTGTAGGAACCAGGCACTTCTCACTGTACTCCTCCTCTAGCAACACTATAACATTTTGGATGCTGTTAGATCCAAAATGATCGATTTGGTCTCATGAGACCAGAGTATTGATTCCCAGAATCTATATTTTGTAAATATAGGCTTTGGAAATGGCTAACTGACTTTATTGTGCTTTGGCTACAGTAGGTAGTTCCAGTGAGAACAATAACCATGCATGTCATTTCTGCAGGCTGCATCTTACACTGTGAGATAAACAGTCACTCTTTTTATAGCTTTTTGCTCGCTTGGTATTTCTCCTGCTCTTTGTCTAGCAAAAAAATCCCCCATCACTAAATGAAAGCTTAAAATGAAGGCCTTATTTTAGGGGCCTTGTCACAAGTCCATTGTTTTTGAATCTCTGTGTTACTTTTGCTATATTTTCACACGTAAAACAATGGTTTGGTAATCCTCTTGTACTACTGTCCTCTTTTGTGCTAAGAAATAAGTCTTCTGACAGTCTTCTGTTCCATTGTTGTCAGCATTAAGTCTGAGAATGATTCAGTGGGCTATATATCACTTTTAATTGTCAAGAAATTTCTTTCTTTTTGGTTCAACATTGCCTTAAACTTACACCACAAAATTTTTGTTTTGTTTTATTTAGTAACTACACAACATTTTATCACCTTGATAAGAAAATCTTATTTTCCTGAATAATTTTGACATTCTTTGGTAATTGATTAAGCAGACTTGCTGGAACATTATATCTCTAAAGAACCCTAACACGTGTTCTAAGTAATTGAGTAATTGCTGACTTTCAGAAGTTTCAGAGGGGGTGTACTCATTTATGCTGTGCACTGTAATTCTCTTTCTAACACCTTCAATATTAATTGATAAAAAAGATACGAAAGACCAGGGCAGCATATCTCTATATAACTATGACATAAAACCTTCATTAAAGGGTAAGTTCACCCAAAAATGTCATTAATTACTCACTCTCATGTCGTTTCACACTGTGAGACCTTCATTCATCTTTAGAACACAAATTAAGATATTTTCAATAAAATCCAATGGCTCAGCATTCCCAGAAAGACAATTAACACTTGCATTGCCCAAAAAGCTACTAAAGACATATTTAAAACAGTTCATGTGACTACAGTGGTTCAACTTTAATGTTATGAAGTGACGAGAATACCTTTTGTGTGCCAAAAAAATAAATAAATTACTTTATTCAACAATATCTAGTGAAGGGGCTATTTCAAAACACTGCTTCATGAAGCTTCAAAGCTTTACGAATCTTTTGTTTCGAATCAGTGGTTCGGAGCACATATCAAACTGCCAAAGTCACGTGAACCATTGAAATTTCAAAACACATGACGTAACGAAGCCTCGTTTACTGAAATCACTTTGACAGTTTGATACATGCTTTGAATCACTGATTTGAGACAAAAGATTCGTAAAGCTTTGAATTACTGTGTTAAACACTTGCAAAAAAGATTTCATCAGTAAAAAAATTCCTGCAAGGCCTAAAAGAGAGCATCAGCAAGATGTTATACACAAAAACATACTGCATTACCTTCTGTAAAAAGTAACGTAGTAATGTACAGTGTGTTCACTGAACACTGTGTGTTACTGAATCTTTTTTACTGTACAACAATGGTGGACATTTTTAAGGTGTGCTTGAGTGCTTCTATAGAAATCTATAGTGGTCATGCTGGTTTTGCTTGACGTATTTTCCCTCCAGTAAGATTTCCATGGAAACACTTCCATTTACATACAGTAGTACTATTATAGCCCTAACATTAATAGTAAGTCTAAGCAGCTTGGGGGCAAACATGAATAAATCATTATTAGTACAAAACGTTTGTAAGAGCACCATGACTCATAGTCTGATGTGTTACTCTGTTTGATGTTAACTATCTACCAGTATAACAAACAGATGTCAAAGCTGACTCCAATGAAATTAAATTGTCATGTAGTTGGCTCACACATAAAGGACAGTAGCACAATCAGCTGTTCTCAACACCTTGTTTTCCAGTAATTATCCATCCCCCCCCCCCAATGAGTAGGGATTTGGCGTGACAAGCTACTAAGTGCTATTTTTCTGCCACATTGTATTGCAACAGCAGCTTCATACTGGTGCGAATGAATATTAGCACATTCTTCTAAAATATTTACTCGGTATCATGCAAATGAATCACTGAAATGTCCAATTCGTTTTAGTGAATCGGGTCATTCAAATGCTTGATTTAAGTGAACCATTTTTGTAGTATTCATTTTTGTAGCGATAAACAAAATTATATGATAGATATAACAATAATTATCTTTTTTTGACTTATATTGCAGCCATTTGCTAAAATCATTTAAGTTCATTTTTTTTCCTCATTAATGTACACACAGCACCCCATATTGACAGAAAAACACAGAATTGTTGACATTTTTGCAGATTTATTAAAAAAGAAAAACTGAAATATCACATGGTCCTAAGTATACAGACCCTTTTCTGTGACACTCATATATTTAACTCAGGTGCTGTCAATTTCTTCTGATCATCCTTGAGATGGTTCTATACCTTCATTTGAGTCCAACTGTGTTTGATTATACTGATTGGACTTGATTAGGAAAGCCACACACCTGTCTATATAAGACCTTACAGCTCACAGTGCATGTCAGAGCAAATGAGAATCATGAGGTCAAAGGAACTGCCTGAAGAGCTCAGAGACAGAATTGTGGCAAGGCACAGATCTGGCCAAGGTTACAAAAAAATTTCTGCTGCTGTATTCGGTTCCTAATAGCACAGTGGCCTCCATAATCCTTAAATGGAAGACGTTTGGGACAACCAGAACCCTTCCTAGAGCTGGCCGTCCGGCCAAACTGAGCTATCGGGGGAGAAGAGCCTTTGTGAGAGAGGTAAAGAAGAACCCAAAGATCACTGTGGCTGAGCTCCAGAGATGCAGTCGGGAGATGGGAGAAAGTTGTAGAAAGTCAACCATCACTGCAGCCCTCCACCAGTCAGGCTTTATGGCAGAGTGGCCCGACGGAAGCCTTTCCTCAGTACAAGACACATGAAAGCCCGTATGGAGTTTGCTAAAAAAAACACCTGAAGGACTCCAAGATGCTGAGAAATAAGATTCTCTGGTCTGATGAGACCAAGATAGAACTTTTTGGCTTTAATTCTAAGCGGTATGTGTGGAGAAAACCAGGCACTGCTCATCACCTGTCCAATACAGTCCCAACAGTGAAGCATGGTGGTGGCAGCATCATGCTGTGGGGGTGTTTTTCAGCTGCAGGACAGGACGACTGGTTGCAATCGAGGGAAAGATGAATGCGGCCAAGTACAGGGATATCCTGGACGTAAACCTTCTCCAGAGTGCTCAGGACCTTAGACTGGGCCGAAGGTTTACCTTCCAACAAGACAATGACCCTAAGCACACAATTAAAATAACGAAGGAGTGGCTTCACAACAACTCCGTGAGCCAGAGCCCTGACTTAAACCCAATTGAGCATCTCTGGAGAGACCTAAAAATGGCTGTCCACCAACGTTTACCATCCAACCTGACAGATCTGCAAGGAGGAATGCAGAGGATCCCCAAATCCAGGTGTGAAAAACTTGTTGCATCTTTCCCAAAAAGACTCATGGCTGTATTAGATCAAAAGGGTGCTTCTACTAAATACTGAGCAAAGGGTCTGAATATTTAGGACCATGTGATATTTCAGTTTTTCTTTTTTAATAAATCTGCAAAAATGTCAACAATTCTGTGTTTTTCTGTCAATATGGGGTGCTGTGTGTACATTAATGAGGGAAAAAAAAATGAACTTAAATGATTTTAGCAAATGGCTGCAATATAACAAAGAGTGAAAAATGTAAGGGGGTCTGAATACTTTCCGTACCCACTGTATATATATATATATATATATATATTCTAATAGAGGGCTGTGACATGTGTGGTTGTGATAAATAGGTGAACAAAACCTCCAGTATTTTTGCACTGAAAACTTTCCACATAAAGAGAACCTGTCACTCCTGACATTTTCACTCAGAAACCTATTAATCTCCTCAAGCTCAACCTTGACATACTCTTCCTCCAGGTTGCGACTTGCCCACATGCTCTCTGTCCATTACTGTTGAAGGTCACACAGTCGTTGCCCCCTGGAGTTTTAAATGCCTGGGAGTTGTCCAAGATATCTTGACCTTTTCGGATCACTTTGCGGCAAACACACAGTCCAGCCTCTTCACGTCCCTAAACATAAGAAAAATCCTGAACTCAGCCACTTGTTCTGTTCATCTCTTCATTTAAGGGATGTAAATCATTCTGTTCATATGAACACTTAAAATAGTTCACCCAAAAATTAAAATGATCGATTTACTCACCCTCAAGCCATCCTAGATGTATATGACTATCTTCTTTCAAACAAACACAAGAAGAGTTATTAAAATATATTCTGGTTCTTCTAAGCTTTATAATGGTAGTGAAGGGGGTGTGAGATTTTGAAGCCCAAAAAAAGTGTATCCATCCATCATAAAAGTAATCCATATGGCTCTGGGGGGTTAATAAAGGCCTTCTGAAGTAAAGTGATGTTTTTTTTGTAAGAAAAATATCCATATTTAAAACTTTATAAACTATATTAACTAGCTTCCAGTAGAGGGCCATACGTCATGACCTGACGCATGACGTATTGATGAACGTGGAAGCGCAGAGAATAGAGCAAAAAAAAACACCGGTAACAAGTCTAAAACTAGATTTTTTTAAAGAGAAATGTCGGAGGGTTTCTATATAAGAGAAGAGGAGCTTGAGTTTGTTGCCCAGCCCTATTTGTTTGAACCATGAGAGGCGTCTAAGCTTACACTACTTCTACATTCTGTGTCGCGTCAGAGGTTACTCTTTTGGTGTAAACCTTGATCAAAAATCTCATGCTCACCTGATAACTTTCTATTAATCCTGAAGACCTTAGGTGCATCTCAATCAGCTCCATAGTTCAGTAGTCAGGGCAGGGAGTTGGCCATTTTAAGGGCTGTCTCAATCGCAAAATGATCGCTTCCAGTGCACTGAAATGTTTACTTCCTAAAAAGTCTTACAATGCACCATGAAAACCATGGAGCATTGATGCTCACTATGTTCCCTTAATGGAAGTTCTGAAGAGCGAAACATAAATCATGTGAGCCAGCTTACCACACATAATGACATGCGATAGATTTTTTAAAATACAAACCATTATTTAATTATATTTCAGCATAAACTTAATGGGTAATGAACATAATCTAACATTTGTAATTTATTTACGCCTGAAATGCTGCATGTATATGTAACAAGCAAAGCATTTATCATAATGTAGTTTAAATAACATTAAAAACAATGTCAGAAATAGTATTGTCAAAAGCACTGACCGCGATATCAAGTCGGTACTCAACTTTTAAAAATGTGATGCTTTGAGCGCTGTTAAGCGGATTCGTAAACATCTTTGATTGGCCATTGTGTTCATGCGCTCATCATGATGTTTGTGATTGGCTGCAATGATCAAAACTTCAAAAACATGTTCTAAATAGACATCAAGGATGCTCTTCACCAAACGCTTACACAGATACACATGGAAGTGTTTGAAAGCAGGTGTCTTTGTGATTTCAAACGCTCCTGTGCGTTGATCATTGTAGCCAATCACAGACATATTTGATGAGTGTGTGAACACAATGGCCAAACAGAGGTGTTTATGAATCCACTCAACAGCACTCAAAGCGTCACATTTTTAAAATTTCAGTACCCACTTGGTATCAAAGTTGGTACTTTTGACAACACTAGTCAGAAAAGTGCAGTCTTCCTGCTGTTGTTAATATATACCAGTAGTGATAATGAGGACGTAGAAATAGAGCTATCATTGTCCCAGTGTGTAGTGAATGCATGTACACGATATACTGATTCACGACCTAGGATGCTAGGGAGCGGATGCACCACTTAGCTTGCTCAGGTGTGTTTGATTAGGGTTGGAGCAAAAGAAAGTGGACCACAAGGGCCAGAGTTGAGAACCCCTGATTTAAGTGTATCTGGATTAGCTATCTTCACATGAAAGGCACTTCAAAGGAGTCATATCAAACTTTTTTATTATTAAAATTTTCCCTGAGGTCTTCTCATACAATTAGTTAAATATTATGCATAATTTTGTTTATCACCATTTTCCACCCCCTTTCTGACAATTTCTTGTCACTGTGCCTTAAGGATACTCTCTTCATCTTTTCTAGTGAGTTTTTAACTGCACCATCATTCATAAGCAGATTCATAAAATAATGCATGCTGTAATGAGCCGCACAAACTCTGAAGGTCAGACTGAAAAGTTTCTAAAAGTTCAGAAAGTTACAGCATGATTATAGTACAACAATGAATTCTTAAAATAAATGTCTCTTTCCATCTACTGACCGTTTCATAGACATTTGATATATAACTGCAAATTAACTTTTTAGTTTGAGCATTATTTCGAAAAATGAAAATCAGACGACAATGGGAAAGATTAAGCTAATTTAACTTATAATTAGAAAGCTTGTTTTTTGATAGTTTCTTAATTTAAATTAATACAATCAGGTTTATTTGTTATAACTGGATTGATTCAGTTTGTTGCAGAACTGCTGCAGTAAACACTATTGTTTGTCTTGTGCTTTTAATCAAAACCTAAAAAATAAAAAAGCCCAAAACCAAATCACAACCACTTATGTTTAAACTATCAATAAAACTGATTAATTTTAACTATTTGCTACTTATTAGAAAAGTGTATTGAATTTGAGAACACAATTTTAGCCTATAGAAACCTGAAACTGTTCCGTATAAAACAGGTTTAACAGCAGACTGACCTCCTTTTTTTTTTTGATGGTCTTTGAGATCATGGTTTCCGTAGAGATTCAATTTCATTTTACAGTTTTGAAGCTCCAGTGCCGGCATATCCACACAACATTCTCCAACATATTCATGAAAGAGCCACAGACACTTATTCAGGTCAGCCTGTCACAACTAAACACTGCTTGTCGGCGTGCGAATGGGCGGCATGTGACCTCGTAGCTACATGAAAGGGTTCCAGGGCACAGAAAAAGTGCAAGGCACAACAAAATATGGAAAATGAGAGTGTCTCGTGGCTGTTTATGTCTGCGTTCCTACATCATACTGAAATATCAGTGTCCTGAACCTGTCTGAACTCTGTGTACTTTCCAAGCTATAAGATTATGACTTATAATAAGCTCTGATCTTGTTTAGATATTTCTGTCTGGCTCTGATATAATATGATATATTTTTACTAGCCCCAAAGGGGAGTTAAAAAATGTACAGTCCAGTAAAGCTCATAAGAACAAGGAGACATGTAATGTGTATTCATTAAATTATTAAAGTTTTAAAAAATGTCTTGAATTGCCTTAAAGGGTTATCACGAATGCTTATGTTTAGTCAATGTACTTTAACTTTCAGTACACTAGCTTTTTAATAGATTAAATCCTTGCAGACGAAAACTACACAAAAAATATTGTAGCACAGAATCTTTATAATTGTTTTTAAAATTGCTGGTTTATTTTGCACCTGCAGTTCTAGTGTTTTTCTTTTTTTTTTTTTTTTTTTTTTTTTTTTTTTTTTTAATTCAGAAGGAAGCCTCCCTTGTCTGTCATTCTTCAGACATTACAATATTTTTTTTCCTCTTGGCTTTCATCTATTTCTCTGCCTTTGATATATACATTCTTGAAAAGGATATGTATAAAGTACACAAGCAAATGCTGAAGCTATAATTTTGTTGTAGCTTCTGTTGTGCTTTTGGCATGAATGGAAAAAAATTTCATTACGTCTGAACTTTCCAGTGTTTATGAAATGCAATATAGGAGCAAATATAAGGTGGATTGTATCTGCTTTTGTAAACTTTCATTTTAGTGTGCGCGTTTGAAATATTTCCAGATTAAGAGGGTTTGCTGATGGTACGTCTGAACTAAACAGTGTTTGAACTTTGTATTTTTTGTTCTTTATTAAAAAAAAAAAGCCATGTCTCATATAATATCATGCTGATCACATGCAATTCTTTAGGCTTATGATTTCATGACAACAACCTACCATAATATGCCTAATACTTTCAATGGCTAGCACTGTATGTTCCAGAAAAATTGTAGATAAAAATAAACCAGTTGTTATCTATCCACTCTCCCAAATGAATCATTGAAGTTTCCATATAAACAACATACAAGCCTGTTTCACATATGCCATTGAACTATTAACTGTTTCCAAGGATCTTTGGCTTTCTTTGCAAAAAGATTAAGATTTAAGGCTGTGAAAAAATGACATTGGCATTGATTATACTGGCGGTTTAACACTTAAAAATAATTAAGGTAATTAATGCAGCATCCATTTTTTTCCACTTCCTGAGCCAATTTTTTTTCTCCCCATTTTCTTGGCTGGTGTTTTTATGCTCATGCTATTTGCGCGGTGTTCACCCTGGTGTCTACAAAGGCGATGTTTACACTGTCAGTCCAAATCCGGTTATTTGTGTTTCCAATTGGAATCTGATCTAAATGTGGACAGTCAATCATTATATATCCCAGAATCCAGTTGGATACACAAATAATCGGATTTGGAGTGACATTGTAAACGTAGCCTTAAATTATTGACTGTCCACATTATGTATCATAACTGTTCAGATTCGATTTGTGTGCTGTTCTTTTTTCCCTGGAATATCTGCATTGGTTTCTATAGCAACTGCTCCCTGGGCACAACAGCAAAAATGGCTGCCCACTGCTCCAGGGGTGTGTGTTCCATACTCACTACTACTAATGTGTGTTCTCTAACTGGATGGGTTAAATGCAGAGGAAAAATTCAGAGTATGGGTTACCATACATTGCCTTCACATGTCACTTTCATTTTCAGTTGTCCGGCACTTTGCAACAACACAACCTTGTTTCTGCAGTGATTTTCAGCATGTTTCCTATAACAAGGTCTGACATTTATGTTTTACATTTACATTAAAAAGTCACATAAGCCACGCAAAATCCGATCAGAGCAGTCAGGCAGAAACAGATTTCCAGAAATAGTATCTCAAACCACATATGAATGTAGCTCGAAACGGATTTGTAAAAATCACATTTCATGTGATTGTTTGCCGTTCACACTTGCTAACTTAGATCAGATTTCAATCAGATAAGCACATTTTGGACAGACAGTCTGAACGAGGCTAAAGAGAGCGGCTGACAAAGGGCGGTTCGCATGTTTGCATAATCGGATTTGCTCTCTTCTGCATTTTAAGGTGCGTTCACACCAGTAGTACCTAGTAGTACCTAAACATTAGTGTGAAAAAGAAAAATTAAAAAAGCTTTTAAATATCAATCTGCATATGCGGGGGACATCAGTTATGCTCATCTTTGCTTGCTCCTTTTAAGTTATATTGAATAAAACAGCAAATTTTTTCATGAAGCACATACCGGAAGCGGTCTGATCTGTTTTACAGAATATGGAAGTTAGATTGCACATAACCCCTATAACAGCAAAAGTGATGAAAGCGAACAGAAGGCTGTTCTAATTTTACATCAAATTACCTGAGCGTTCCAATACGCAAATATTGTTACAACAACATGAGATGACTGGAATGAAGAAAGTAATCAACATGATTCATATTAGTAAGCAAGCGCTACTTTGTTTACGGTTTGTATATCTGCAGTCCTAGTTTCGAGTTTCCCTTCATGAATGTTGAATGTAGACTATTGTTACCTGTTAATATAGACAGTTATTTCCTTACTTGCAGGTCCAGAATGCACATGTTCGAGTGCAGCTTTTTGATCAAGAGACAG
Organism: Elopichthys bambusa; assembly: GCA_037101425.1. NCBI lineage: Eukaryota > Metazoa > Chordata > Actinopteri > Cypriniformes > Xenocyprididae > Elopichthys > Elopichthys bambusa. The sequence continues at coordinate 19,519,365 of CM074452.1, read as the reverse complement.
CCGACGTGAGGCGACAACACAGTCATCTTTTGTCGTGGCTAGTTCGGCTTGGTGTGTCACGGCCTTAAAAAGCGTTTTCTCAAACCTGATACCACCTGTAACGTTACGACCTGACTGCTGCAGATTTGTTTTGCCATAGAAACCCATAATTCAGAGTCACAGGTTATTATCTCAAAATTACAGTAATAAGGACATGTGAAAGCACATGTGAAAGACTATGGCGTATGCGAGACCCGATGTAGGACTATCACAAAGTGATCTAAGTGGCTGATAAATTAATCTCAAAGATTACAAAATCAATATGAGTAGTATTTTTATTTCTTATTTAGAATTATAATTAAAACTTAAAATAAGATTTGACATAGCCTAAATAAAGTGTCCTGACTCATTCTCTTTCAAACAAATTAGACATTAATTATTTTGGGTTTATGGGATCATTGTTTATTGACAATAAAGCTATTATTACATTCATGACGTTCTGTAGGCCTAATTGTTGTTAATGTTAAACAAAAACAGTAGTCTTGTTGAAATGTTGAAATGTTTATTTAATCATATTAGCAGAACTGTGTGGTTAGTTTTTCAAAAAAAAAAAAAAAATCAATTCACAGGCATAATTACAATTAAAGCAACGAGGAAATTATATATGGTGTCAATTAAAGGTTTTTTTGTTGACTATATAATTATCACATCTTGGTTACACTCTGCTCCTGATGCACGTAGGTGGACAGCAGAGGACTTTTCTAGCTAATGTATGTGCACAGTCATTAAGTGCTATTTCTGTATATTGTTATTCTTCACTTGCAAGAGCAAAGCAGGACCAAATGCATCAAAAAATAATGTCTTTCTTGTAGGGGGGTTTTAATAGGAACAGGATTTTGAAATGTACCTACAATTTTCATCTAGAAAGAGTGTAATTGCAGGTGTCTTTCTCAGAATCCACAGATGCATACAGAGGAACATATTTTAAATGGCGTGCTTTTCAAGAAATAAACGTAGCCAACATCCATGAAAATGTATGTCCTTTTATGACACAACAATCTGCACTTAAGGTACATATAATGTTTACTATTTAAAAGTTGTCTGATTACTGGGTTATTTTATAGACTGCCACATCTGTATTATTGGTTTACCGATATTAGTTTGATGCATTTCATCTCAGTATATATGATTCTATACTTGTTTCTTAATAAAGGGATAGTTCGCCCCAAAATTGAAAACTGTTAAAACATAACTGGACGTCATTTCAAACATTTACTCTGATCTGTAGAACACAAGAGATGAATTTTTCAAGAATATTCTGGCTGATCTAATGGGATCTGGGGATGTCAAGCTCCAAAATTACCAAAAAGTGGTCTATATGACTCATGTGACTATATATGAAAACTTCAGATGCAAAAGCCTCTAAGTGCCATCTGAAACATAAGAGCTTGATAAAAATGCTCATTTTAGAAGAAAATTTCATATGGCACTTAGAGGCTTTTGCATCTGAAGTCTTCATATATATATATATATATATATATATATATATATATATATATATACAGTGGTGGTCAGAATTATTGGCACCCTTGGTAAATATGATCAAAGATGACTGTAAAAATAAATCTACATTGTTTTTCCTTTTGATCTTTAATTCATAAAATTTGCAAAAATATAACCTTTCATTGAAGGAAAATAATTGAAAGTGGGGGGAAAATCACATTATGAAATAAATATTTTTCTCCAAAACACGTTGGCCACAATTATTGGCACCCTTTTATTCAATACTTTTTGCAACCTCCTTTTGCCAAGATAACAGCTCTGAGTCTTCACCTATAATGCCTGATGAGTTTGGAGAACACTTGACAAGAGATCAGAGACCATTCCTTCATGCAGAATTTCTACAGATCCTTCAGATTCCTAGCTCCATGTTGGTGCTTCTTCTCTTCAGTTCACTCCACTCATTTTCTATAGGGTTCAGGTCAAGGGACTGGGATGGGGGTATATATATGGGATATATATATACAGGTGCTGGTCATATAATTAGAATATCATCAAAAACTTGATTTATTTCACTAATTCCATTCAAAAAGTGAAACTTGTATATTATATTCATTCATTACACACAGACTGATATATTTCAAATGTTTATTTCTATTTAATTTTGATGATTATAACTGACAACTAAGGAAAATCCCAAATTCAGTATCTCAGAAAATTAGAATATTGTGAAAAGGTTCAATATTGAAGACACCTGGTGCCACACTCTAATCAGCTAATTAACTCAAAACACCTGCAATGGCCTTTAAATGGTCTCTCAGTCTAGTTCTGTAGGCTACACAATCATGGGGAAGACTGCTGACTTGACAGTTGTCCAAAAGACAACCATTGACACCTTGCACAAGGAGGGCAAGACACAAAAGGTCATTGCAAAAGAGTCTGGCTGTTCACAGAGCTCTGTGTCCAAGCACATTAATAGAGAGGCGAAGGGAAGAAAAAGATGTGGTAGAAAAAAGCGTACAAGCAATAGGGATAACCGTACCCTGGAGAAGATTGTGAAACAAAACCCATTCAAAAATGTGGGGGAGATTCACAAAGAGTGGACTGCAGCTGGAGTCAGTGCTTCAAGAACCACTATGCACTGACGTATGCAAGACATGGGTTTCAGCTGTTGCATTCCTTGTGTCAAGCCACTCTGACAGCGTCAGAAGCGTCTCGCCTGGGCTAAAGACAAAAAGGACCGGACTGCTGCTGAGTGGTCCAAAGTTATGTTCTCTGATGAAAGTAAATTTTGCATTTCCTTTGGAAATCAGGGTCCCAGAGTCTGGAGGAAAAGAGGAAAGGCACACAATCCACGTTGCTTGAGGTCCAGTGTAAAGTTTCCACAGTCAGTGATGGTTTGGGGTGCCATGTCATCTGCTGGTGTTGGTCCACTGTATTTTCTGAGGTCCAAGGTCAACGCAGCCGTATACCAGGAAGTTTTAGAGCACTTCATGCTTCCTGCTGCTGACCAACTTTATGGAGATGCAGATTTCATTTTCCAACAGAACTTGGCACCTGCACACAGTGCCAAAGCGACCAGTACCTGGTTTAAGGACCATGGTATCCCTGTTCTTAATTGGCCAGCAAACTCGCCTGACCTTAACCCCATAGATTTTCTATTGTGAAGAGGAAGATGCGATATGCCAGACCCAACAATGCAGAAGAGCTGAAGGCCACTATCAGAGCAAACTGGGCTCTTATAACACCTGAGCAGTGCCACAGACTGATCGACTCCATGCCATGCCGCATTGCTGCAGTAATTCAGGCAAAAGGAGCCCCAACTAAGTATTGAGTGCTGTATATGCTCATACTTTTCATGTTCATACCTTGCAGTTGGCCAAGATTTTTAAAAATCCTTTCTTTATACTGGTCTTAAGTAATATTCTAATTTTCTGAGATACTGAATTTGGGATTTTCTTTAGTTGTCAGTTATGATCATCAAAATTAAAAGAAAAAAAAAAACATTTGAAATATATCAGTCTGTGTGTAATGAATGAATATAATATACAAGTTTCACTTGGAATTAGTGAAATAAATCAACTTTTTGATGATATTCTAATTATATGACCAGCACCTGTATATATATATATATATATCCTTGTATCTCCCTTCACTCAATAGCCTTCACACAAAGTAGTGAACAGTTTGTTGTTGATTTCTTTATTTTCTTTTTTCGATCAGTTTTCTTTCATTTTTGACAACAGCCCAGTCAAGCATTTTATTTTAGATGATGTGGTGTCAAGACATAACAACCATGTACTTCAGAGCTTGCCAGTCATTCAGAGAGGAAAATTTAAGAATCAAATTCACTGGCAAGTGTTCAGTCCTCTGATTTTCCAGCTGCTTCATCCTGACACTTCTACATTTAATCCATTTCACTTCACAGACCTTTTCAAAAATAGGTTTTTGTTTTGCTGATGTCACTGTCCCACATATAAATGATTTTTATGCAGGTCAAGCATGGTCAAATCTAAAAGAAGAAAATGTCAAAAGGGATATCACCTTTCAAGATTCATTCATAATTTAGTATACATTACTTTACATGATTTGAGAACAGTTTTGTTAGGAAAATAATTTTATATAGCCAAGCCAATTGGATGTAGATTTCTCAGAGGATTCTTACTTTCTATGACTTTGTTGGGATGCCCAGTCCCATGACAATTAGCAACAGTTTTAAACATTTTCCATTTGTAATAAACTCCTTCTCACTACAGTAATGTATCATTGTTTCATTGTTTGGATATTGCAGTAATTTCCCAGACTGATGGGCAGCAACAATATGAAATCAAAATAATCATGCGTATGTTTAATTAGTGATCATTAAGAAATCATTCTAATGAGATAATTTGGTTTTTGTGGTGAAGCCTTTGTTATTATTTGCAGAGTTTGTTTGTGAAAATGGTTGTTCTGCCAAATGAAGTGGAAAAGGCAGTACAGTGTCTTTTTGCAGTTACTGAATTGCATTCCTTGCAAATCACTTTAAACTGGCAGATACAATTTTGTCATTTGTAGCATTATAAATACAAATTTCTGTCATGAAACTCTAGATGGCGCAGCTGATAGGTCCTTAACTCAATCTGTTTGCAATCATATCATTCTCTATAGGGCACAGCCAGTGGGCCATATGCACAGAGCGTTCTTTAGAACTTCCGCATTAATATAAGCCAGCTCGAAAACTTCCGGTGAGATGTCATTTGCTGGTGTGTTGAGCATTAGTAGTGTGATACTTAGTTTATAATCAGAATATAGTCACTTAAATAGTCAGGCATAGCATTAATTTAGTTATTCAAACGTAAGACGTTATAAAAAATAAATAAATAAAGACGTACCTCATTGTTCTTCCTTGGCTAAATTCAATTCGACCATCAGTTTTCACACTTTTATGTAAAAAAAAAAAAAAAAAAAACTTCAAAAATTAAATATTTATTGTGCACTTTAGATAGATTAATTGAATAAAATGTCTGTTTTTACAAGTGTGCTGAAATCATTGATCTTGTGCTGCACTGACTGACAGCTGAAAAGTTATTGTTTTTCTTAAGATTTTTTGAGTACTTCATACTTCACATTGACAAAATGTATTTTTATTTTATAATGTTTAATATTTAGTCAAAAACGAAGTGAAAAACGATTAGAGGAAATGGCTGATAAATGCGCAAATAAATGCTACTTTGCCGCCACCTGCTGGTTAAAGTGGTAATTATTGTCTTTTTTTTTTTTTTTAAATAAGCGTTTCCTATCAAATGTTGAATATCAAATGGGATGTAAGTCTAACGAAACATTTAAATTACACTTTTTTTTCCAAAGATGGTTTTTGTCATTTTAGCTAGTTTTCATCACGCTGATATAAATTCAAGTGTTCGTTTTTTAAATAAGTTTGGTTTGAGTTAGTTATTTGATGCTATAAAAACGGGGGTGTGAAGCCATAACTGACAGCTGAGATTTAAAGCTTCTCTGAGCAAAGTAGTCACTGAGGCGCCAACAGACTTTTGGGATCTTCAGAAAGACATTGGTGCTTTAACTTTAATTTCTACATTTCCATAACTGTTTATTTCACACCAACATAATGAGTTGTTCTGCAGTAAACTATACCAACCAGTTCTGCGGGAGTGTGGGCGGGGCCTTGATACTGCGCCTCCACTTCTCGCTCACTACTGTGCAGACTCGGGCTCCGAATTTGTGCAAGATGTCAGCGCCATAATGAGACATTGGAGGCTTCACTTTTCTACAATGGAAGAGAGTGAATGTGCGTCATCCATCTTTTTTTACAGTCTATGGTATAGATCTGCTACAGGCATTGCTGGGTAGTAACTAATTACATGTAATCTAGATTATGTAATCAGATTCCAAAAATTTAGTACTTGTAATTACATATTGTGTTTTAAAATGCTCATAATCAGATTACAGGATTTAATAAATTTTTATGAATTACATGATTATTCACATAATGGCAGTAAATTATTCATAATTTATTGATTCTTCCTAAATCTTTTTACTCATTTAAATTTTACTTTCTAAAAAAGTGTGTCATACCTTTTAGCTTTGACTATATTCACAATATAGAATGGCAGCAATAGCAATAATCAATAGAGGCAGCTTATAGCAGATCTACTTCACCAAGACCAACGTTTTTGTTTTCCCTGTTTCTTAGTCATTCTTAGTTTATAAAGGTTTTTTTTAAATTACTATTTTTCTTTCTGTATGACATGGCTCTTTACTGGCACAATTTGTTTCTAAAGCAAAACTTTATGTACAGTCCACAAATCTGGCATGTTAGCTCAGGAAATGTTTTCAGTGGTTTTACCTAATTAAAGTGATAGCATCACAGGACAGAAGCTTGTAAAAAAATATCTGATAAAAGATCAAAGGCTATAGCTTGTTTTTGCAAGGTTTTATCTAAGAAACAGATTACCAAAGCAACAGAATAATTAAGAGAATGATCTGAAGCCTCGTAAAACATGACACAACACAGCTATGTAGGCAGAAAGCTCTCATTTGTATTCGTATTTTCTAAAACTAGTAAATATCTGTAGATATTTTGTTATTTAGAGTCATACATGTACAGCAAATGTTGTGCCATCCAGTCCCGAATGTTGTTGATGCAGTGCCTGGCAAACTGCTTTGATAAATTTCCCACGATGCCCTGATATTGATGATGAGGTATTTACAGGAAGTGCACAGCCCTTTGCACATACTCAAAGGAGAGTGATGGAAAGATTTTATCCATTACAGAACAAAAATAGCATTCCAGTCAGTGTAGTCAGTTTGATTCAGTCATATTAAATAATATATAATATTACCAGTTAATTTAGATGATACCACACAAAGTACATTTTTTAAATGAATGATCACAACTTTTTGTAAATAACTTTTAATGTATTTAATATTTTTTATATATATTAAAATAGAAAAAATATTTTAATATTACAAAATATTACTTTTTTTTACTGTATTTTAAACAAAATAAATGCATAAGAGAGCATAATAAATCTATATATATATTAAAGCATATAATTAAAAGATATGTTTAAATATATATGTAGTATTCAAGTCTTTGGACTTGTAAACAATGCACTTGAGCACATGTGATTCAGTGAGCTCAGTATAGCACCACCAACGTTAGCTTAGTGCAAAGTGGCCATCTCTGACGTCATGTAATGTTGTAATACAAGATCAAATGTTTCATTATACATGTTAAAACGTGCTGTTACATTGATTTGACCTGCATCTGCAGCAGTGTGGGACACATAAAGGCTGAATTTTGTGCCAGATCAATATGATTCCAAGTCAGCCCTTTACCACTTGACAATAAATCCAACCCCGTCATTTTTGACCTTTAGTGCAAATTAAGGACTTAAAGGTGCAAATTCACTTTAAAAGCATGCGCAACCTCCCACCATCCACCCCCACCCCCACACACAAGCACATGAGCACATAAGCAAAGCCCTTACTGATGCAAAGTGACAAGTCAAAACCCACATCAGGGAAAATGTTAAATGCCAAGTTATTCGAAAACACATAGCGCTTTTAGGTATGACTGCAGTTTCACTTGTTCACTTACTAACATCATTCTGAATAAATACAACCACTCTGGTTTAATTATCATTATTCCTGCTGATCACAACTCACATTATCACAATAAATCACAATAAACACTCACTTGCAGTATAAACTGACTTTACTTCACTAAAAAATTAAATTAAGCCTTTCAGCCTGATACACAGACACTGGCTCAAACCAAGAGAATGAGTTTAGGGGTGGGACAATCTGTCTGCCCAACCAATGACATGTAGGGGGAGTGGTCAAGAAACCTGTTTGAAAATGATTATTTTTGCAATTCTGTGTGGTGCTACAGAAACACATTCCACCATTAAACTGAGGAAGCATTAATAACAATCAACATAAAGTCAATATTATATTTTCTATTTTAATTTTAATGAACTTTTTAGTCATTTTTGTTGTGTTTTTTAATACTTTTAATGTGTTTACAAAGGAGTTTTTATTCATTTTTATTTCAGTTTGACTTATTTTAATACAAAATGAGAAATGTTGCCAAGATTTTTTAAGTTTTTGTTTAAAAATTTTTTTATTTTTTATTTCAGTTAACATTTATATTTCAAGTACCGAACTTGTTTTTTTTTTTATGGCTTTAGTTTTAGTTCACTTAGTCATAATGGGTTGAGTGAAGAAAAACAGATTATGTCTTTAATTGAAACAGTGGGAAAACAACAATTTTCCAGTACAACCATTCTTAAAATGCCTGACTGACCTCAACACCACTTTTTGCTCCCATACATCTATTATTACTTGATCTAATCTCCTCAAATATCCCCAAGGGACAGATATGGCTCTGTTAAATGTCTCTAAGGAGGGAGTGTATCTCTGATATGTTCTTTATTTTATATCCAAATGTGAACTTGGTGAGAAAATAAACAATTTCTTCCCTGCTAGACTTGCAAATTAAAGAAGAGAAGAAGAAGGGGAAAAAAAACACACATAAAGGTTGTGTGTATGCATCAGCTGTCTGAGCATTAAATATCTGAACTGGACAAACACTGGGGACCTCCAAATGAGTTTTGATCCCATATGGTTTAATGAAAGCTCATATTTGTGTGTTCTGCATGATGCATTTAAATGTCATTGCTTCTCATCAATCAGATTAATAATCATTCACTGATTTTCTGTCCCATCCAAGAGGTCAAGGTTAAGCATGGTCCAGTTTGCCCCTGTTGGTTGATGTTGTAACTACATCACTCTGCACGGAAAAACAACATATCTCTCCTTCATCTTCTCCTTTTTTCCCCCACAGTTTCAGCTCTCCATTTCTAGTAGTTTTTTCTTTTTTGTTGTAGTCTTTTTTTATCCAGATTGCTTGTAGATTACTATATTGTTTTGTACACACTAAGCTTTCAAAAAGGGACAATCATATTTAATATGCACCACTTTATTCACAAAGTCAAAAACACTTGAGTTTCTTCATGTGAAACAAGATCACAAGTCCACAACAACAACAACTGTGGATGACTGCATCCACATTAACTTCATTACAGGTCAAGAAGTTTTCTTTTTTATCTTGTAGTGTCTTTTTTTTTTTTTTTTTAGCTAAAAAGAACTGGAATCTATGACTATTTACAAAATAAAAGGTATAATCAGTTTGTTACTACAGTATGCTTCTCAAATAATACAATCAAAAAAGCATTATGAAGGACTGAGACACAAAAGTGCAATGAAGGAAATAGTTTCTGTATCTTGAAAATACAAAGAATTACTTCCTAAAGGTACCACAAAAGCATGTGTCCTTCAGCAACCCCAGCCAATTCCTCCCAGGATTCACCTTGTACACAATACTGACTAAATAATACAGCAGAGCATCAGTCAATGATCATTACAGCTCCATTAAAATGACTTGTAAAGCAGACAAAGACACTGACTATTTTTGTTCACAGTATCTACAGTTACCTCTGTAAACTTAAAACCAAAAATCTCCATGAAAAATATTTATCCATTGCAAATATTTAGAATAATCCCAGTCCCAGTTACCACATTAGAACTGCAAGTCACCATGAAAAATATCTATGTATGTATATATACCCAAATATTGCAAATAAAATTACATAAAATTTCTTAATTTCTTCACATTAAATGTGTTTGCCTCTCTTGGCGCCTGCAGGTGTATGGCTGTATGGACTGTGCAAATGATTCAACTGTCTATAGAGAAACTTTTCTCTGCTAATATTTTAGCAGTTATTATGTGTGTCACATATGTGTCGACTGAACCAGCGATGTCCGTCATTTGTGAATTTATCATTCAAGTCAGTCTCTTTTCAGTGAAATGGTAAAATGTGTCCATCATAAACGTACTCCACACGGCTCCAGGGGGTTAATAAAGACCTTCTGAAGCAAAGCAATGCGTTTGTGTAAAAAATATCCATATTTAAAAAGTTATAAAGTAAGCTTCCACCAGACCACCTTACGAGAAAAGCTTAAATGACGTCACGTCAGTTACGCTTTTTTCGTAAGTTGAATATGGAAGGCATAGGACGTAGCAAAAGCATTTTGAACTGCAAGAGGCATTACACTTTCCTCGTAAGTTGAATACGGAAGCCGCGTGGAGTACGTTTATGATGGATGGATGCACTTTCTTGAGCTTCAAACTCATTGGTCCTGTACACTGCCATTATAAAGCTTGGACGCGTCATGATATTTATTAATATAACTCAGATTGTGTTAATCAGAAAGAAAGTCAAATACACCTAGGATGGCTTGAGGATGAGTAAATCTTGGGGTAATTTTCATTTTAAAGTGATCTAATCCTTTAAGAGCAAACAGAGCTGGATGAACTGGATATTCCAACCTGATCTCATTAGAAATTGTCATTATTTTTACTTTTTCGTATGATTTTTTACAATGTGATTCATACAGAAACTAAACAAGTTTTAGGGGAAAAAAGTATGATGGTTTGAAAACGGGATTCAAAGTGCAAGTAGTCTCTGTGTAAACTACAAAAACACGAATTTGTCAAAAAGGTAACGTCATGCGCATATGTATTATGTGTTTAGTTCATAGGCACGTATTGTTTCTTTACAAAGTGACATCGGCAAATACTGGCCTGGCATAATACAGCGTTTTTAGTCACTTTCGCGGACCCGTGTGAATGGGGATCGTTTTGACAGCATTGTAATCTGTATGCAAAAAATGAAAAGGAAAAACTTTTCCATTTTTTGGTACATGGCTGTTTTGTAAAGCAGCAGTGCGGTGATCAAAGTCTATTTTTGCTATGCTGCTCATGCTGAATTAAAGCCACAGTGCCTTGTTTTTGGTCAAGAAACTTGTTTAAATTAGAGGTATAGATTAACTTTAAGATAACTTTTATCATATATACACCATTTTATATGCATATATAATATGTGTGCAAGGGGAACGCAGCTGCATCAGAGCAGAGTATGCTGCACATCATAAATCAAAGCATGTTGCAGACAGTGGTCGGAGGAGAACACCTCAAAAAGGTGACATAATAGATGATACTTCAGCTGTGCACAACAAACACTGCCAGTGTGAAAGCACAATTGACTCATGCTGCTTCTGCTCTACATACAAACACCTGTGCTGCTTCTGCTCTGCTTGCGCGTCCAGTGTGAAACGGCATTTATTCACACCAAAAGTGTTTTTGTGTTCACCTGTGCTGTTTTTGAGGTTGTTTTCCTATATGAACATACAGTTATTGCTCTCACTGATCGTTTGATCTGAAGTGTCTCAACTTAAGTTTAATAGAAGTGCATAATAGTTACAGGAATGCTATACATATTCAAGAAAATTAAAACTTGAATTTAATTTTTTAGTGATTTTGCAACAAAAATCATGGAGCATGAAATCCTGCAGGCGCCCGTACCTCTCAATTTAAGCATATTTATTACAGACAAGCAAAGATGATTGTATATATTATTTATTATTTATATTTAATTTATATTTAAATAGCTGAAATTGCAATAATAAACAGACAATATTGATTTCAGAGTAACTGAAAGTCTCAGTGTCCATAAGTATTCTATTCATTCATTTTTGATTCTATTTTCATTTGTTCAGAGAGAAAAGACCAAATAACAATCAGAAGTCAAAATCTAATCCAACAACAGCTAACAGGCATATAATATTCCCAATTTCTTGTTGTCTCTTAAACTAAACATGTTAGTTCAATAGTTTTAAAAGGAAAAGTTCACTCAAAAATGAAAATCCAAGCCTTATTTTTTCTGTGGAATGCAAAAGGAAATTTATAAACAAGGTGTACATCTTTATTTTTGGGTGAACTATTCCTATAATATATCTCTGAAGAAAAAGGTAAATATGTCTGTTTAGCTCTAATGGCAGACAGCGTTGCCATTGACAAGGCTGAAGCTGGCCACAGAGTGGTTCTGGGTGCTTTTGAGTGAGCTCAGTCGCGTGTTGTTACGCCTGGCGCTTTGTGAACGCAGAGAGATGGACGGGCAGCAGCAGCAAAGCTGCTTGTTGAACTGCTTCCTAAAGGATTTGCTGAGCAGATAGAGAGCGAAGGGATTCACGCAAGAGTTGGTAAAGGCAAGGATACGTGCACACACGCTGGAGATGAAATGGGCCATTGAGGTGTCCACTTCTGTATAGTGGTAGGACCGGTAGAGGTAAATCACGTGGTTGGGGAGCCAGCAGATGGCAAAAAGACCCACGAACACTAGCACTGTCTTGGCAAGCCGCATCCGTGACTCAATCTAGGGTTCAGAAAGCAGAGAGGTAAATATCACAGGTTTTCCTAACAAAAACATTTTAAAACAAAACCTTTTTCTCCTATTACAGCCATTTTAAGTATCTGACCAGTCTGACGCAGCAACATTGGCTCAACCAATGTGTGATTGTTAGATCAATGGAAGACAGGGGGAGCGTTTAAGAACCTTTTTGAAAACAAATAATTTTTCCAAATGCATTTGGTTAGACTAGTGGCACAGAAACTACACACTTCAGCTTTATTTAACTACTAATAATAAATACATTTGCATCTGAACAAAATATGATTAATATAATTCATTTAAAAAATCATAAGAAATATATGAACCAGGTACATGTGAAACCAAGAGGTCTCATAGATGAAGAATAACAAAAGCAGTATTTTGATAAAGGTACATTTTGTATAAATGGTTCCTTACATATAAGTTTCCTTTCAAATGCATACAGACTGTATTATTCGCATAACAATAGAACAGCAGAGCATGAACTGCTAAGACTAGTCTTACAAGTTAATTATCACATTTTTTTCTTTGAGACTGTTTATAACTTTTTAAAATCAGTTACATAAAAACGTAGATTGGTCTAATTTAATACCAAAACGTAAGACTGATTGTCTCTTAAGACGCAATCTTAACATAATGGCTATGTTTATGCAACTGGCCCCAGATGTTTCCGGTCTCATCTTGTATTGTGAATACTTTTCAAAAATGATTTCAACATCCAGAGACTATATATATAATGTTTAATAATATAAAATATAAGTTTGTGTGTTAACCCCCCAAAACAATATATATTTTATAAATTACATTGTGCTGGTTATAATACAAAAATTATAACTAGGCCTTTATGTGTGTTGTGTGTCGCCATGTATGACTAGGTATATTAGATTAAATTAAGTAAATCTAGGATTTTTTTTATGAATCAGAAAAAGTGACTAAATTAATTTAGCTACAGTGCTTTTAAGAAAGAAAAACATATAATACCAGGGTTGAAGCATAACCTAGTGTTATGTCTTTTGTATTATAATGTATACTAAAATCTAGGAAAATATCAATAAGTCAATAAGACTTTTGTTAATACATTTAGAAAATTTTTTGGTATAATGCAAATTACAAGTTATTCAGCTATATTCATTGTTAAACCATTAAACCGTTAACTTCAACAGCTGAAGCACTTGACTATTGTACTCACCTGCCTCCGAATGTGCGCATTTCCTTCCACAGGCATGTTAATCGCACTCTCAATCAGACTCCTGGCAATGAAGATGTAGTACACAGAAATAATGAAGAGAGGAATGATATATAAAATGAGGAAAGAGGCCATAGAATGGATTTTAGGGTGCAGGTCTCCAGCGTGAGGGTACGGGGCACATGTTTTAAAAGTTTCATTGGTTTCTGGGATGTGGAAGGTGTGGAGATCGGAGAACACCGCCTCAGGAATGGCCAGGACCATGGAGAGCAGCCAGATTGACACAGCCCTCAGACAGACCTTTAGCGAAGCTTTAGATACCTGGATATCCATTGGCTTGACAATGGCCTTGTATCTAAGAGACAGAAAAAGACAGCAGGAACAGAAGGAGCCATTTTAATTAAGACTCTAACCTTAAGAACATCATTTTAATTAAGAACGAACACACATCAAAAACAAACAAAAATCTGACTAAGAGGATGTGACTAATTAACTGATAGAAGATGGCGTGATAAATTAAAGGGAACTCTCGTGCAACGGAGGTCTGCAAGCCGTCGTTTTATCTCAATGAACAGCTGTGTCTCAAAGTTCAGTTCAGTTCAGTTGTATGTAACCTAATGTTGCAGTTTTCTTAAAGTATCAGTTTTCTTAAAGTATGCAAAAAGTATCAAAAAAAGTTAATCGATGGTATATGCTTTTGTTGAAGACATTAGCCCACATTATTTCAACTTATTTTTTTAAATAATAATGTTTAACCGGAGGCATCCTGGTGAGAAACTACATTACCCATGATTACACAAAAAAAAAAAAAATTCCACCAATCAGAGATTTGCTACAAGCAAATGTGACAAAAGAACACTTTAGTACCTGCCCACTCCCATGAAGGACTTCAAATGATAGAGTCATCAAAATACTTAAATATTTGTATGCATTAAATATATATATATATATATATATGGGTCATTGATGAAGAAGGTTTTTAAAAGTGTAATATAATTAATTTTGAAGTTTTTACAATAAGATTATGTGATTTTTGTAATCAATTAACACTACATTTTTTACAAGATGAACAAAATCACCAAAAAAGACAAAAATTTCAGTTTGACCGATTGACACTTTTGGTTACACTGAATTACGTTATTTTCAAACAAGAAAGCTAGCGAAAGGACATTAAACATTTTATATTTAGTACAAGTTTTTAAAATATTACAACATTTTCCATGTTTTATATTTCGGGACATGCGTATGAGCAAGTGAAAACATGAATTTTTCAAATAGTTAAAAGAGAGTTAATTACTTTGCTTCACAACCATGTGGTCCTTTGCAGGTGTCTGAATGATGTCACATCCTGTCACATGATATTGAACGCATGACTTGATCCAAAATGGTCCCTTTATATTGGTTACTCCGAATGTCATCAATGACATTCATTTTTCCGGACATTCTTTCTTATAACAAAGCAACCACTTCTACACATAATTTTAATACCATTTTGCACTATGTTGATATATGATGTTATAAGATCATGCCAGAATAAAAAATACAGATTTATTATATTTAGATTTTTTAATCACAAATTAAATGGCTGTATTGGCCTTTGGACGGTTAAACCAAATGACCTTTTGACACTTCAAAATCTTTAAAATACCTTTATATGTAGCAAAATATAAATAAAACCTATCAGATTCAATAAAAGAGATCTAGTTGTACTACCTTACATACATTGGATGTCATATCTTTGTTTATATATATATATATATATATATATATATATTAAGTGATATTATTAAGCCATTAAGTACAAAATTTTGTACCTTTATATTTTTGTCCGATTTTCAAATATTTTCAGAACATTACAAACTTCAAATCAAAGCTGGTTGGTTTGGATCACGGCTTATAAATCTTTAACAAATAGTTATTTTAAAAATCCTTATGGTAATGGAAAAAATAAAAGTGGACGGGCACTGTTGCATATTAGGAAATATCAGACCACTGGATTGTGGATTGATGTAATAAAAAAAGTTATCAGAAGTGAGAATAGCCTATGAGTCTATGACTGATTTGAAGCCCAGCAGGCCTATCCAGACCAGAGGAAAAGATCCTCCCACCTGTGATTTCTATTTGCCATCTGTTGCTCATTGCTGTTCACCTAAATATGAAATCAAGCCTCCAGTGCTAATCAGACTCCCACCACATAGATCGAGGAACAGTCTTCCTGCTTAGTCATTTTCTTTATATCAGAGGGAAATAAAATTGTAAATGGAATGTAATTGCATTTCACAATATACCAAAGCAGTTCCGAAGCAGCTTTAAAAAGAATAGTGCCTCACAAACCCCTCAGCGAACACGACGTTGACAATGGCAAAGAAAAACTGACTAATAAATCTCTGACTCATATTCTAAGCACCTTACTTTCTGTTAATGACTTTAGGAATTCTTAATGACATTGACATTGATTTTATAAAAATATGAATCACATCACCACACTATCGACTGTTTCTCATTTAACCCGAGAGCAACTTGACCCTCAGTTGATCCATTGCTCTGGAGGTGCAGTCGTTACTCTTGAGTGCTCTAGAATTAACACTAACAGGCAGAGGAAGCAGTTCATTTTTCTCCATCATTATTAGACATGTTATTTTTCATTTCCGTTCACCTGCTTCTATCACACAGCAAATCACACACTTCCTCAAGAGATCAAACAGCCTTCTGTACATGGGATACAAATGGCAGAGGAAGCAGATGTTTATATACGTCAACAGAATAGAATAGAATAGAATAGAACAGAATAGAATAAGTTCCAGGTTTCCTTAAAGTCAGGGTTTCCTTAAAATTATACACTTTTTCTCTTTTACATTGTGAATAACACAAAAGTCAGCTTTTGAGGGTTTTTTGTGAGGCTGCAACCTCCTAAGCATAAAAATTACATTTAAAAATGTGATAAAGACATACTTATAAAAACACAGGCTTTTCATCTGAACTGTTTTGACAAGTGCGACAGATCATCAGCGAAAAGTGGCACAGTGATTTTAAGTTTATATATTACCTGTTGCATTACATTTTTCTTCTATTAAGACTGGCAGAAGTATTAGTCTATGAGCCCACTCGAAAAAGCATGTCATATAGATGGTTGTGATGGAATATCAGGTGGTTAGTTACTGGTCTATCAACCTAACCAGTACTGCAACAGTACTTATAGACATTTTCTGTAATTGACCATTCAATAACTATTTAAAAACCACAATAATATTTTTTGTAGCTGATTTTTTATTTTAATAGAGGCTTATGCTTATGAAGAACATGCCCCTTCCTCAAGCTTGATACATAATGAATAAGTGACAAAGACTAGTCCTAAAGTAATTATTAATGACTTTCACATTTTAATCGCTTCCTGATATTTAAAAGGCAATCAATCATGAAACTTATTGTCCCATTTTACCTGATTTCCCACTTTTGCTGAACTCAGCCTAATCATAATATACAGAATTTGAAAAAGAAAATAATTTTGGTGACATTTTACATTAGTGTTTATGTTAATGAGGTAACAATTAGTACTTTTTAATTATTTCGAGGACCTTGCTTCATTAACACATTGCGGTGATTACTATAGTAATTTATTGTATTAAAAAGACGTTTTAACTAAAATGGTATTGTTTTGCTTTCTGGACCGAGGCTAATATAGATCTCTTTACCTGTCCGCTGCCAGCGCTGTGAGCGTGAACACCGACACTCCGACCGACGTCAGCTGGATGAACGGGATGAGTTTACAACCCATCCGCCCAAATAGCCACTCATCCGCCAGAAACTTGCTGGCATCCACGGGCGCGCAGGTGACCAGCAGCAGCACGTCTCCGAGAGCGAGACTCGACATGAACAGATTGGGGACATTGCGCATGGATTTCACGATGCAAAACGTTCTAATGAGCGTCACATTACCAATAAGTCCAGCAGTAATGAGGAGCGCGTAAACGGTGGCGATAATGATACCTGAATGTAAGTGTGGATGTTCCAGAGCGATGCTGGTGTTGTTGCGCTCCGGAGAGTCGCCCAGAAACTTTACATCGAGTGTCGGAGTTAATGTTGCGTCAGACATGTTATCAAATCACTTCGTACGTAGTTTGAAATTCAAGTGTCCATATATTGCCATGACTACGGTTTATACTGTTGGTCCGGTGATATTCCTCTCCAGCGCATCCCGTGCGCAAATGGAGAGTCCATGTGAGGTTTGGCTCCTTTATGCCAAATTGACGCGCCTGCGCTCTCATGTGTTGGAAAACTACATTTTATTAAGCCATAAAGCATCTCTAAACTTAGTGAGCTGCCTACCTAAACAGTAGACAATGATCTGTGAGCTTTAGCTCTTAAAAGATGAACATTCATGGCATCCAATTTGCATAAATACTTCCTGTATTATATATATATATATATATATATATATATATATATATATATATATATATATATATATATTACAATCTTAATGAAATAATGAGATTATTATGACATTTATTGTGAACATTTAATTTTTTTTTTTTTAGGTTATATACTATTTTCACAAATAGTCAACACTGTCAAAACATTTTTGATGATTTGTTGGGAGTTTTGAAAAGTTGCTTGTGAACAGTTTCTATTTTCATCTATTATTATTATTAATGTAAAATTGCTTAGCACTGAATGCAGTGTACATTCCCCATGTACATACATGTATGTACTTATTATAGTAATTACAGTAACTAACCCTGAACCTAACCCTAACCCATGTAGTTATCTTATATTAGTACTTTGTTAGGTAAGTATATTGTAAGTACACGTAAGTGCACATACTGTAAAATAAAATGCAAGTCCATTACTTATATACTTAGCTATATCTCCAGTCAGTTCTGGTAATTATAAATAATAATTTTTCCCCCCATGCAGCTGGGCATAAAATTAAACCTGCACTCTGAAATCTGATGTAAAAATGAATAGCTCTAGGTTTGTGCAATGCTTTGAAGCATGCTGGTAGCCATCTACCCAAGTGTGAAAATAGTCTGAAAGTACAGAACATACAGTATATACCACAAAAGTGACCAAAGATATACAGTCTCCACAGCAACAGAAATGTAGTGCAAATGAATGGTGTGCAGATATAAGTGTTTCATTCAGAACAGGTCGATGACAAAAAAAGAAAAGCTGATAACGCAGAGCACAACATGCCTTGGTTTCAATTCATTAGATGAAAATATACAAAGATGGTTCTACATAGATGATCAAATTTAACTTTTAAATATGCAATGCGCTGATTATCTGAACCAAAACTACCACAGAATTGATTACGTGAACTGAATTACACTAAATCCATATCATGAATGTCAGTGTGCATTTATTAAACAACCACTCCATAATACACTAGAGACACCAGCTATCAACACAAGGTGAAGCGGTTCACAGAAAGAGATTTCAAGTACTGCACAGCTGCATGAAGAAACATCTGGCTGTAGTGGAGAAACCCTTAACATCTCCTTCCCATAAACCAGTGGTCCCCAAACTGGGGTACACATACCCCTGAGGACAGACAGATGTGCACAGATAGACCCCAAGTGGTCACCAAGCATCTGCCCTTTTGGTGTCTGACTAGATAAGTGCCCTTTTCTAAGTCATAAGTGGATTTTTTATTTAAATTTGGCCCATGGCATTAATTCTCAATTAATTGTGTGCCTGAAAACTGCATTAAGATCTAATTCTGCAAGACAGCACGAGCCCCTCCCCCCTTCTACATCCCTCGTCATAGCCACTACGCAAATAGAGTGGCGCAGCACTGGTGACCATAGATATGTATACGTAGATGCCACATTCGACCACTCCAGACACGTGGAACGGTCAACATGACGTCACTCATAGAATCAATGACGCCACAACATTGCACAGTTTCTGGTTGTGAAACCGCCAAAGGTTATCCCAAAGAAATGGGATAACATTTCAGGTGAGAATCTGTTGGTTTGTGTTTTGTATATGTATTAGCTCAATATTACAGGTTTTTAAACTATGGTAACTTTTTAATGTCGTGTCAAGTGTTGGGGAAAGTTACTTTTAAAGGTAATGCATTACAATATTGCGTTACTCCCTAAAAAAGTAACTAATTGCATTACTTAGTTACTTTTTATGAAAAGTAATGAGTTACATTACTTTTGTGTTACTTTTTTTAACAACACAAAAAAATACAGTAGAGGTCACAGCTCAAACAAACTTTTCAGCTGTGCTGCCATTCTGGATTAAAGAAAAATAGAATACAGGAGAAGGAAGTTCAACACTTATTTCTAAATCTAATTAAAATTTTTGCTTATTAGTATGGTTGAATTAGATCATTGAAAGTCAACAGCAAAGACATTGGTTAATAAAGTGAGAATAAATACATACATAATTGTATGTAAAGTATATTTGTGTAATTTCACAGTTTTTATTCATTTTGAGGAATACTGAATGTTTTTGTGCAAGTGAGACGAGTAAATGCATGTTCACATTTAGTCTAGAACTACAATAACCATCATGTTCACACAGCGCACACAATACCTCTAGGGCAAGAGAGCTGTCAGTCAATAAATGTGAAAAAGTAACTTGCGTTACTTATTTGAAAAATTAACTTTTGTTAAAATTAAATTTTGTTGTAAATTGAACTAATCATGTGTTACTTTACTAGTAACTTGAAAAAGTAATCTGATTACGTAACTCAAGTTACTTGTAATGAGTTACTCCCAACACTGGTTGTGTCAGCTAACGCCTTCATCTTGTTGCATTGTGTTAGTTTAGCAAAATCATCTGATGAAGTTTATTGAGATATAGATAATCAAAAATGTGTCTAACTACAGTTGTAGATGCACAGTCAACTCATTCTCAAATGTTCATGGACCGGCTTTGACAGTTCCAATATGGCAGATGACTTCAGTGTCGGGGCCCATAGAAACAGCAGCTAATATATATATATATATATATATATATATATATATATATATATATATATAGTATATATGCTGGTGACAGCCAGTTTTTACCCTTTGCTTCACATTGTTTGTCACTGCTGTCAAATTAAACCACTATTACAATATCTACATAAAGCCTAAAAGCGAGTCTGACTTTTTTTTTCTTTCTTAAAATATCATCATACGGGGTAGAAAATGTCACCAAATTAATAAAATGCATGCAAAATTCAAGATATGAATTTTCCATGAGATTTTGTCTGTTATGTTTATATCATGATAAAATTAAGCAGTATCACACAAGCAAAAGTGCTGTTTTCCCGAATATCAGCACCATTGCAAATGTAATTTTAACATTTTAATTTTAATTCAACAGTTCATTTTAATACAACAGTTCAATAAACAATAAGTATTATATTAATTAAATATTAACTCAAAATTTTAAATGGTAATGTCAATTTTGACTGCTCTGTTTCACAAACGAAAATAGTTCTGAACAAATCAAAACAGTGGTGTTTCATTCATTAATGAATCAGCCATTTTGAACATTTCAGTGACTGAATGATTTCATTTTTTATATTTTATATTTTTATATTTTAAACAAGACGGGGTACACAGAAGGATGTTAATGCCTCAGGGTACTCTAATCTAAAAAGTTTGGGAACCACTTCCATAAACTAATGCCACAGTCAAAGCCTTATGTAACTTTCATCAACATTATGAGGTATCTATAGCGAATGTGTGTGTCTAGGAGAATGGATGAAGTATGTCTAGTGGTAACAGAAATGCCCTAGCTCAGTGGTTTTCAACACTAGGGGTCCTCAGTGATCCTCCAGGTGGGCCGCGAGATAACTTAAAATTAATTTAGGTATATTAATATTATTAATTAATTATTAATACGTTACATTAAAAAAATATAAATTAAATTAATTAAAAAATACATTTAAAACAAGGCACCACCTCTCTCCTACATATTCTGTGATTGTTTCGGTTCAGCCCAGGCCGTTTCTCATCGTCCTGCTGTGAAATACAGACTGAATGGTGGCTCAAAACGCAAACTCTCTCAGTTGGAAAAAGAAAACCATTGTCGCTAAAAAGATTTTGATGGATGACGATTGTAATGAAGGTAAAGATGATTACAGTGACATACAGGAGTCGTTCATAAGGCATGCGCGAGTCCGTTATTATGCGCGCAAACAAACCGCACGTGCGCTCTCGACTCACTGATCGATATAACATCGTATTTCTGCATGAACACAGTTCATTATATTCGCGTAGTTGTCAAAATTAATGTACTGTGAGTGTTTTATAATGGACGCTCGCCGAACAAGCATGTTTTGGAGAAGTTTTAGAGGATCAGTGGTGTTTAAGAATTTTTAATGGATTCGCAGAGTAAGTACTTTTATGTTGTAAAGAATGTCTGCAAAGTACGTTTGCAAAAAATAACTCTGAAGGTTTTCTTCTTGAGTTTCTTCTTTAAAGAAATAATAACATGGGGTTGAAAAGTAATAGCAGTATTGATTCAGAGAGGAGGGGTGCCTTGGCGTAAAAAAACACTGCCTAGCTTATCTTCACCAAGTGTGAATGAACATAGGGCACAGACTGAGCCCTCATTGTGTTGGCGAGATAATCTTGCATTATATAAAGAAAGGGGATGCCACACACAAGGCTTTTTGTGTGTCAAGGGGATAGTACACAAAAGGTATTGCTAAAATCCATCTACCAGGCTCCCCACTTTCCAGACCTCCCACACCTTCCTTTTAATTTGCCGGTGAAATGGTCCTCAGTTTCAGTCTGAAACATGCTTTACAATCAAAATGCCATATGCTGTTCCTCACTACGTCTGCTCTCCTCCTCTGATAAGACAGCAAAACCCACTCAATGAGCACTTCAATCAAAAAAAGACTCTTTTTGTTTTGTTTTCGCAGGTTCTGATAAGGTTGGCTGATGTGATGGTGACAATTTGCCCTTCTTATGTTGAGGTTAACTGGTAACAAAAGTACTGTTGGTATTGAAGGCAATACTTATACAGCAACAGCTTTATAAGTGCCAATGAAATCAGAAGTGCCTATTTGTCACCGTTTATCACAGTCCTGCAGACCACTCTCAATATCCTGCTATGTCCTATTATGACAAGTGTGTGTCCTATTTTGTGACACCCACAAAAATCAATTAATGAATTTTGGGACTTGCAAAAATGTTTAATATGCCTTCAGCCTTGATATGCAAAAGGAAGTGACAACTGAGGGCAAAAAAAAGTAGATCTGTTCTGGTATAGTGGACAGCAGGAAACGATGCAAATAATATGCCACTGACCATATGTTCATGTGTAGTTAGGATAAAATAAACAGGCACATATCTTTTATTGTTTACGTCAAGAGCAGTGCACCAAATCAAACTCCATATGATATGTCAATTTCTTTGTTTGGCAGAAGCCAACATGGCATGTTATGTGGCATGACCTTATCCTCAAAAAGCATAAACAAAATTATTTAATTATGTGGCATGACCTTATCCTCAAAAAGCATAAACAAAATTATTTAATTATGTGGCATGACTTATCCTCAAAAAGCATAAACAAAATTATTTAATTATGTGGCATGACCTTATCCTCAAAAAGCAATAACAAAATTATTTAAAAAATAAGTATATTATGTCATACCCAAACAGATGTACCCTGCTCAGTGTTTAGGGAGCAATGAACACTTCATAGGGATCATGTGAATTAGAACACAGCCTTATTGATTAACACTGATTAATACTGACCACTGCCATATTTAACTTTCCAAATGATCTGCAATGAATGAGAGGATGGGGGTCTCAAACCAGTATTTTATTATAATAAAATATTACATTTAAGTCATATGAGATATTAGGTTTGAATTAGAAATCCATGATTAAAATAAAGACATGAATGGAGGAATAGGACATGGCAGAAAAATGAATTATAATATTTGATTTGACCCACTGTGTGAAAAATAACTATATAAGTTTATGCACATTCTGTTTATAACGTTCTGGGACATGATTTTTTTTGAAATTTTATTTCTAATTATAAAAGTAAATCTCAAATAACTTCCAGTGGATTTAAAATGAACGTTAAATTAGTAAGACTTCTAAAGTTATAAAGTGCTGGTATTGTGTGTAAAATATAACTCTTTTTTCTACGATGAAAAGAAAAGCTATGATAAGACTTTTTATATAATATTGATTCTTTTTACAGTCTGCTCTGAATCGCTTCTCAGTTGGCTGTTTTTTAAAATAATGTCTTTGTTTCTCTTCGATAATACAATTCCACTTCAGTGTGGCAATTTTATTGATTTTCCTAAATGTCACATCAGCTGAATGTCTCATCTATAGGACATTATCTTGGACACACCACTCCTTCCAATCGGCAGACAGGATTTGGAAAAAAATGCTGCTTATTGAGTCCCAGCCAAACCCCGGATACGTTGATTAAATGTCATTCTTTATTATGTTCCATAAGCAAACAGACAAAGAGCCCAACTCTGATTACCTGTCTATGAATCCATAATAGCATTTCAGGCATTCCTTAAGAATATCTGTCTCAAAGAATGACAAGAAAATAGCTTTCTTTTCTTTGTCACGAACACGAATTAAGAATTAATCAACAACTTGTTACAAAGTAGTAATGAATTCTGGAAGGAAGAAAAGATTAATTATGAAAAACAAGCAAAGAAAACTCATGTCAAAGGTCATCAGACTTGCAGCAAACTGCTGTAACCTTTTCAGTAAGACTGGCGATGAAAAGGTTCAGTTGAGACCTTTGCTTCTTATCAATAGCGATAACCACAGAATCCTACTGCTGTGTTTTATCACTAAACTGAGCACATTCCTGATGATAGCTGCATGATCGAAAGGTTTCTGCTTAAATAAACGTCTTCTGAGCTATGACCGTGAGCAGAATTTTTAAATCTCCCTTTACAATATCTGTTCCTACCACCTGCAACCATTCAGGTGTGTGCAAGTTCTTTTTTATTATTATACTGTATTGCATTATCAAACTCTTCTATTCATCAAAGAATCCTGAAAATATATTACACTTTCCACAAAAATATGAACACAAGCATTTTTAGCATTGATAGTAGGAAATGTTTCTTGAGCACCTAATCAGCTTGATTTCTGAAGGATTATGTGACAATGAAGACTGAAGTAATGATGCTGAAAATTTAGCTTTGCCATCACAGGAATAAATTACATTATAAAATATACTCTTTTTTTTAGTTTTATGAAATATTACTCATTTTATAGGTCTATTTAATTTATTCTTTGTTTGTTGCTACATAATCATACAAAAATCAGGGTTTCAGATTGTAGACACCCAAAGATTGGTGGGGTTGCAAATTTTGCAAACCTCATAATAATGAGTAAAGAATAAAAAAGCTAATAACATTTTCAGTTTTTAATGCTAAAGATGACAATCAAAATTTCTGAAGGTTAAGAACCTCCTCGTAAACACCACCTCTGTTGAAAATCATAATTAAAGATGTTTTTGTTTTTTTAAGAACAAAAAGAAGAACCTGATCAATAGTGAACTGCAGGTAAATTTAGAACATGTAGTTTTAGTCATGTGTCGAACATGAACATATATGTCTGTGTGATCACACTGTGCTGGTGCTGATGTATCTTGATCTCTGGAAATCATTAGTGGCTCTGAGGGGGTCTACTATGAGGTTAGGCTGCTCGTGTATCTCTATGAGATTTTCATCACGTTTGTTAATAAATGCCATCTTTGCATTGATGGTTGAGCACAGATCAAACATGTCCTCATAAATTGATCTCTCTTATACACACACATGAACACTTACATGGGAAGGAAACCATAGCAACCTCACAACCATTTGCCCATGGCAGCTGCCTTGAACAGGTCGCAGGAACAGGTTTTTTTTACTCAGAGTACCTCATTTTGGTCTGACTCACGTTCAAAGATTAAGGAGAGAATGAATTTGTGAATTATGCAACCAGGAGGGCAAGATCAAGAATGGCACCAATATTCTAGGAAAGTTAACATTCTTTCCTTTGATTGATGGCTCAGTGTGAGGTGGGTGATGGCAGAGCAGAACAGTGAACAAAAGCTTATGAGCAAAAACAAAGAGCAAATTTCAAAGAAAACCACTGGGCTGTAATATTTTTATTTATTAAAATTCAAAGGATAACTATATTTTTTCAAAGATTAATTGTTTTCATTATGTTAGCGTACCCCCTCACCTAGGTCCTACTCACCCCGCTCTGCGTGGGCGTCGGATGCGCTAACAAGGAGGCTAAAGACTGCAACCTCTAGCATCAATCGTTAGAGCATCTCTTGAGATCAGAGGAGTGAGGTTTATGCACACAGCGACTACTAGCTGGCCTCTGTTGCCAACTGAGAGTAATTCAGATATTGCCTGGAAACCTTGAAAAATGTGTGTGCAGTTCTAAAAAGCCTCCATCGACTAACCTCCATTGACCATCCATTGACTAATGTTAATTATATATTCAAACGAAATGTTTTTCCCTCCAAGCAACAAATCAACTGCAAACATTTCATTACTGTAAACTTGTACTACCTGATTTATTTCTGGAAGGCTCTTGAAAGCTTTCTCCAGGTAGGCTATTAAAGACATCCTTGAAACACAGCGTAATTTCCTCTTTGCTTTGATGAACCTATTTTCATGAGTTCACACTTGCATATAATTAGATAGAGTAAAGGTTATGGGTATTTGGCGTGCTGTCCGGGGGGAGGGCTCAGAGCCTAGAGTATTCCCTTGGATGTGATAAGAATTATTAGGACTAGAAGTGAGGAGATGGGGTGGTGAAGGGATGCTGATAAACTGTCAACCGCTGTATATATACCTCTTATTATTAATTGGGTTGATTAACTGAATCCCCTCATGTTAATTAGGTTAATTATCTGAACGTGCTCCTCCCGAACTTTGTTAATAAAACATCATTAAATGAGAGGAAAATAACTCAACAGAGAAAATGACTTCAGTGAAAACGTAATTTTCATTCCTCAACACTCCCTTACAGAACATACAGGCCTTTATCTGACTCCAAAGAAGTAAATAATGAAATGAAAAGGAATTGAGACACAACTGACAATTACATGAACCCATACAAGACCAAGTGGCACAGCTGAACTCTATGGGGTTTCCAATCACATAAATGTAATGATGCAGACCACTCTATTCACTGTCACATCTAACAGCTACGGAGGACTTCCTTTCCATCCTGTTCCGTTTACAGCACCCGACCTCAGTGGAAAATCACACACTGAGTAAGTCTGACAGCATTTTGTTCTCTTCTGTAGACAATTCAGCTCCAACTGGAATACCACTGGGTTTTATTATACGCTGGTCAAGATAATGCATCGCCTGAGCCCACCAGAAGGAAATTCACGTTGAGATTCTTATTAGGGTTATTCAAGTTTGATAGACTTCAGTTACATTTGTTATTTACTTCCTTTAAATCAAGACAATAGATAAATACCCAATTTCCACTAGTTTCCATGCATTTTTAATACATTCTGAAATCATTTTCTCAATTGAGACCATGTAAATCGAGAATTTCTGCCAGACAACTGATGCCTCATTGACAGTGTTTCAGATTAAAAATGGCATTGTTTGTGTCTGGCTATCTGTCATTCTCCCACCTCTCTAACCTTTCGCTTGCTTGCTTCCTCTCTCACTTATGAAGCTGTGTGTTTATGTTTGATGGTCTAGGAGATCATATCCAACTTATCTTACATTCTCTTGAGCCAGCGCCAATACTAATCCCGTTCGGAGAGCCCGGAGAAATAATGGAGCAGAGTGAAATGGGGGTCTGTAATCATTGCAGAAATCAGTTCCTGAAAAAAACTGTCAAATTACACAGAAATGGGATTCTATTACATTGCATTTATAGATTGGCCCACAAAACACACACAAATAGAGCCTGGTAAATCGATAAGACTATGGGAATCTATATCTCAAGCATTAAGTGGGCACACACTGGGAACCGTTAACATTGCTCTTATTCTTATGGTTTCAGGATTTTCAGAATTTAATTTTCCCAGCCTAGTGGCTCAGGTAGAAAAGGCACTTACTGTATAAAATAATGAATAAAACATGTAGGGCCTATAATAATAAACACTTTCACCAGCATGTAATTGGTGCCTTTTTAAATGCACTAAAAAAATTTAGTGTTGTAATTAAAAAGTCGTAATTGCAGGAAATAAAGCAACTTTGATATTTAAATGTAAGATATAAAGTCGCAATTATGAGAAATAATGTTTTTTTTTCTCCCTTTACTTTAAGGCTTCCATAAACACGTGTTAAAAACTTGATAGTACTTTTTATACAAAAAAAAGTGAAATGGGTCATTTGTTATACATTTTCATTACTTTCCCATTTAGTTTGTGTAGAGCATTTGGCTTTAATTTAATTTTAAATTTAATTTGGTCTAATGAACTCTTACTCAGGGTGACTTGCAAAAGGTGCTTCAAGACTTCAACAGAAGTCAAGCCTATTATTCAAAAAGGTTATTTTCTAGGAAAAGAAGTGCTTTCTGTACAAATACGAAGAAGTGTTCTCTAGCACAAAACCTAATAGACATAATTAGTTTTTTTTTTTAACAATCAAATTGGTACAAATGCGCTAACATGGAATAATGAAAGTATTAGTCATGAGTCAAGAGTTGAGTCATGAGTCTGCACCTGAAGATGGGGAGGAGGTTAATTCCATCCCTGGGCTCTAAGAACACCACAAAGCACTCAGCCCTGATGGAGGGGTCAGCTCAAGTTGGCAAGTCATGTTTCTAGGGATAAGCATGTATTCTATGTACTATAGGAGGGTGTCCGTTGACTGCCATGTTTGCTACAAGTGCAGTACAAAGCACAAGTCCAAAGCATATTTTTTATGATTAATCTGAGAGCACACAATAACCACCATTTTATCCGGCAGTGCTTTAATCAGTGTCTAAAGCGCCCTCTATTGGTGTTTGTTATTCATTACAGCTTTTGCAGTATCAATGTTGATATGTACAGGAGTGTTTTTCTCACTTTGTCACATTTTTCGAAACAGTCTCAAGAGACTTCTTTCAAAAACATAAAAAATGTACCAACCTCAAACTTTTGAACAGTAGTGTATGTGTCTGAGGTTTTACTTACTAGTCACATGGTTCATAATGCCTTAGAGATGTTGTCCGACAGGAGGTCCGCTCCAACTCTGTTGCACGGCCATCAGCATGGAAGGTGTGATCTCAGTGTGATTGAGTCTCGGATGGGGATGCTAATTTTGCAAGAGAGAGTTAAAATGTTAATCTCCAGAAAAGTCCTTATTTTTCTCAGAGAGTAGCCCTTCTCTAAGCCAGATGGCTCGGGCATCTTCCAGTTTTTCCAGTCTTACAACCATGACAACTCCGTCTTTAAAAATTACTGACATTGACTGAATGATCAAATTTACCAATCTTATGGAAGTATGATATATTGTAATTTATACAAAATATAATAATTTGTAATTACCATTTCATATTGTTTGTCGTAAAAAAAAAAACATATCAGGAAAAGGTTATGGGGTTTCAGATCAAATCTAACACTGATCTTGCATATACCCCTCAGCAAATGAGCAGTTGCACCCCTGACATGGGCCCTTTTGGGCTTGTTGAAGACAAGACATGCTGCAGAGTTTGTAGAGGTTTTGAAGGGTTGTTTTTTCCGGAAGGCTATTCTGTCATTGCACAGGGCGTCCCAGCCCATCTTGGAGGCATCTGTATGACCACTTTAGTCCTGAAAACCGCGCCCAGTGTTGTCCCGTCCTGGTAAAAGTGGAGTGATTTCCAAGGCTTTGACGCAGCTATGGGTCACCTTGAGAGTGTTTCGGCCTGTGCACCATGCATGGGGTGGGACAAGGCCTTTTAACCAGAGCTGGAGTGGTCACACGAGACCCTTTCCTCCTCTGTCCTGAGGTATCAGGACTGCTTCGGGGTCCAGTTTGACTTCAGGCTCCACTTTTGGCAGAGGCAGGACAGGGCGCTGAGGCTGGCTTGGGCTGTGAGTCGACTGGGCCGTCTTGGAGCAACTGGAGAATCTGGCTCTTTTTGAATAATTTCTGGGCTGCGATGTAGCACTCCGCAAAGCCATACACCGCGAGTCAACAGGCCTGATGGGGAGACAGTGGAGGCTAAAAGAGCTGTTCTGTCAGCATTCTAAATCTCAGTGAGATTAAGCCACAAGTGGCACTCCAGCACCACTTGGCTGGTGTCCGTCTTTGATGAACGTGGCTTGGCATGGGTGCGGCCCCAGCAAGCAACATGCTCAGCGGCACAGCACTGTAAAACAAATGCCAGCGAAAAGCTGCTCTTTTAGAGTGAAATATGCTCTATGAATCTCACCTGATAGTCACAGGGGAGAATCGTCATTCTCAGTTGTCGAGCTGTCAGCGCTGTACTCAGCTGCAATGCTGTCAGCGTTGTGCTCGCTCTTGCAGTGCAAGCAGCACTGGGGAATCCGCTTGCTGCAAGGAGAATGAGGCACGCGGGATATGGACCGGCGTGGATTCACTTAGTCCCGTTCGCTCGGCCCTAGTTCCCACGGCTCTCTGCCTTCTCATATCCTACGCATGCTGCATGCTAGAGCCAGCAGGCAGTTGCCAAACAAGGCTTATGGGCTCCTCAAAATTGTTGTGAAAACATTTTTCACAGAATTTGCAAGTCTTCTTCCCCATGGCTGCTCAATAGGTTTATTCCGGTCTATTTCTTCAACATGCCTGTCATGGGAGCTGCTTTCTTCGCCCCTTGCTAGGGTCTTAATAATGTCTTTGTCCAAAGGGACGACCCATGCACACTGCATTGGTTTGCCCATGAGTTCCGAAAAATTCTGAGCCTGTCGGGCAGTTTCTAAATCATGCCTGTGTTCAAAGCTCACATAACCATGTCCACAAGATCGGTTGGTTCTTGCATTTCTGCACACCTGCACAGAAAGGATGGGTCCTAATGGGTGGAATATTGTATGCAACATTTGTTCAGTCACATCTGGTGCAAATTCATCACAAGCAATGTTGACCTATCCACCTATATTGGATGACAGTGGTAATCCTCATCTGAAAAACAATCGCAGGACCCTGCCATTTCAATTGTCCTTAAAAGAAGATTATTCTCAAAAAGCTCTTAGTACAAAGCACAACTACTGTGTAGTAACCTCAGCCAGATCAATTATATAATGATATAAACCGACTGCTTTGTTTCGCATACACATTTGCCTTGTCCAGCTATACACTGTGGTTAGGCCTATAATTATGTTGTATTGGTTTCAGGGTCAAAATAAAATAGTTGGCAAGTTTCATCATACCTGCCTTCCGGTGAGGAAAGTTTTGATGGAATTTTCAATTCATATTAGCTCCATGTGATGTTTAAAAGCGCGACGCTGCTTGTTTATAGAGGTAACCGAAGCAACAGCTATATTCTGCCATCTACTGTCAGAGAGTTACGTGTAACATTCTCTAAGCTGTAAGTACAATTGTCACAAATGTTTGCCGGAAAATATTTTATAATTATCACATATTTTAATGACTTTTTATAAGAGTAAAAAAAAATTAATTATGAGATTAAAGTCGAAATTATGACTTTTAAAGTCAGAATTTTAACTTTTTAATGTCTGACTTTTAAGTCATTTCGCTTTACTATGTTATAATTTAGACTTTTGTGTCATAATTATGACTTTTTTTTTAGTCATAATTTTGACTTTCATTTCATAATTATATGTAATAATTTCCACTTTTCATTTTGATAATTATTATTTTCAAAAGCATGACTTTTTTCTTATCTTATATTCTTATCTCACATGAACTTATATCACATGAGAAGCGCATTTGTGAGGTCAGGCAGTGATGTTGGACGAGAAGGCCTGGCTCACAGTCTCCGCTCTAATTCATCCCAAAGGTGTTCTATCGGGTTGAGGTCAGGACTCTGTGCAGGCCAGTTAAGTTCCTCCACAGCAAAAACCCTCTCATCCATGTCTTTATGGACCTTGCTTTGTGCACTGGTGCGCGGTCATGTTGGAACAGGAAGGAACCATCCCCAAACTGTTCCCACAAGGTTGGGAGCATGAAATTGTCCAAAATATCTTGGTATGCTGAAGCATTAAGAGTTCCTTTCACTGGAACTAAGGGGCCAAGCCCAACCCATGAAAAACAACCTCACACCATAATCCCCTCCCCTCCACCAGACCTTACACTTCTACTGTTCTCCTGGCAACCGCCAAACCCAGACTCGTCCATCGGATTGCCAGACAGAGAAGTGTGATTCGTCACTCCAGAGAAAACGTCTCCACTGCTCTAGAGTCCAGTGGTGGCGTGCTTTAGTTTACACCACTGCATCAGACACTTTGCATTGCACTTGGTGATGTAAGGCTTGGATGGAGCTGCTTGGCCATAGAAACCCATTCCATGACTGTAGCTATTGACCCTGCAGAAAGCTGACGACTTCTGCGCATTGTGCGCCTCAGCATGCGCTGACCCCGCTCTGTGATTTTACGTGGCCTACCACTTCGTGGCTGAATTGCTGTTGTTCCCAATTGTTTCCACTTTGTTATGATACCACTAACAGTTGACAGTTGACAGTTGACAACAGTTGGAATATTTAGTAGTGAGGAAATTTCACGAATGGACTTATTGCACAGGTGGCAACCTATCACGGTACCACGCTTGAATTCACTGAGCTCCTGAGAGCGACCCATTCTTTCACAAATGTTTGTAGAAGCAGTCTGCGTGTGGCAATGGAAGTGATTGGAACACCTGAATTCAATGATTTGGAGGGGTGTCCCAATACTTTTGGCAATATAGTGCATCTTAGCATTATAAAATGGCACTAAATAGGCTCAACCCAGGACGTCGATATATGCCGCTGGTGATCAGGTAGAACGTGACCGCATGAACACCCTGCTGACAGCAGTAAATATTGAGCTCACTGCGCCCTCTACCGGTTAGAGTTGCAATAGAACTATTCGCCGCGGTGATCAGCTGTGAATAAGCGGCTGGTGCTTGATGCGTCCACTGGAACTTTAAAATGCAGGCTCACGAGATCAGAGAGCAGAAAAGCAACATGGCTGAGTGAGGATGAGACTACCGAGCTCTGTTCTTGTGTCGGTCTCTTTGTTTACGGCCGAGACGACGGCTGCTCTGTATCTGAGTAGCACTTATCGCTCCGCTGGTGATCAGATTTGGCAGGGTTTCACGCTCCTCTTCACGCTTGTGCCATCCGTGCTGGTGCAGCTCACACTGATCTTTATTCACAGAGACCTGAGCAGAGACAGACCTCTAGTACTGCTGCTTCATATATTACAACTAGGACCAATAATAAGGTAAGTAGCGACTCTCCTTTAGCTAATGTACAGTATTTGGCTGCGTTTCTTCTTACAAGCCTTGGCTCTTTGCAAGGGAATTACCCATCCACATAATGGATTAAGAATAAGATACAAACAATGTCCATTGTGCGAATACACATAGGCCTAACAAAGATGAACCTGTGCTTTACATATTCATAAATATTATGAATATTTGTCGTTTGATTTATAGTCCACAGTGCGCAGTCATGTCAAAGGTTTCATGGTGCAAGGATTCATGTCCCCCGGGTCTTCCCATAAAATGAGTACCCTTTCATTTTTAAATTATTTTTCAAAGGTGTTAACATTCTAGACAAAAAATGTAATGTATATTTGGTCAATAGCCTTTTTTAGTATCAGGACTGCAGGGTTATTAGTTTACACTTCATTATTAGCTTTTTCCCCCCTCAAGCCTATGGCAAGGCACAAGATATTTATTACAAACAGAATTTAATGCTGATATTTCTACAAATATCCAGTTTAATTAATTAATTAATTAGTTACTATACAAAGGTAACAGTACTGTAAAGGCACTTCACATCATAAATGGATGATGATGTCATAGTTTCTTTTATTATTGGAATTGAACAAGGGGATTCATGACAGTATAACACATAACAGTATGTATATAACAGTATAACACATGACAGTATAACACATAACACCCTAGCAATCACAAAACGTTCTCAGAACGTTAGCATACGATTTTATTTAAGTGTTTTTTTGTGAGCCAATTCCTAACATTCTGTTGATGTACTTATTCTTGTAACATTCTGGGAACCAAAAATTGTTAGCTGGGATATAACAGACACACACCTACTGGTTTCCATGTTTTGTAAGGATTTCCCATTGACATAATGATTTTGATACTTTACAAACTGCATATTCAATCCCCCTACACTAACCCTACCCATCACAGAAAAACTTTTGCATTTTTAAATTTTCAAAACACTTAATTTAGTATGATTTATAAGCTATTTTCTTCATGTGAACTGAAAAAACTTACCCATAAGGTAAACATTTACTGGTATTACTATCCTTGTGGGGACACAACTGTTTTCAACATTGATAATAATAATAATAATAATAATAATAATAATAAATGTTTTTAAGCATCAAATCAGCATATTAGAATGATTTCTGAAGGATCATGTGACACTGAAGACTGGAGTAATGATGCTGAAAATTCAGCTTTGCAGTCACAAGAATAAATTACATTTTAAATTGTAATAATATTTCACAATATTAATTTTTTTTAATTAATTTTTTTTTTTTTAATTTATAATCAAATAAATACAGCCTTGGTGAGCATAAGAGACTTCTTTTAAAACAACTAAAAAGCTTATTGATCCCAGACTTTTGAAAAGCAGTGTGTATGTAATCAAAATGTACATGTTTGCTAATGCAGCAAATTTAATAAATAAAAAATACATAAATATATTTACTAGGCTTTGTTGATGTGCTAAAATGCCTACAATAGTACATTATATACGTTGGTGTCAGTTTTTCATTGTTAAAGTCTTTGTTTAAACATATTCATGGGGTACACAAAGGCACCCATTTTGTGAAAGGACCCCTCTGTAAATGATAATTAGGAGCTGCTCCTGCCACATAATTACAGTCCTTTTAAAAGGCGCACTTCAAACTGTTATTTATTTTCCACGTACCATGCCACAAGCCAGTTATAGACAATTTGTGACCTTAGATTATCTATTAGTATAGTTATTGGTGTTATTGACAGCTTCCATTCCAGTCCAGGCCTCACAGTAAACTGTTCCATCTCTATCAGTCCATGTGCTGTTGCATTGACCATGTGCATAATTGAAGCATTGATATTGCCTTCTCTAATAGTACAGTTTAGTAACTCAACTTGGGCCAGCTCATTCAGATAAAGCTCAGCACTGTTTTAGCCCTGTGTAATTCATGTATAATTCAGTTATTTATTTATTTATTTTAGTTTGTGTGAATGACCTGTGAAAGCTCTCTTGGCCTTCTCTTAACACTCTCTCATCCATCACATTATATCACCAAGGTTGCCTACACCCTATTACTGTAAAATGGCAAGGCTGTTGTCAAGGTTTGGGATAGGAAATGCTTACCCAAGGTTTGGCACCTACTACCTGTCCTGTGAGACCTAGCCTCTGCATTTTAAATGAATGAGATGGACAGATCAGAACCACTGAGGCCTTACAAAAGCTGTCCTCGGGTAAGCTGGTGAGCTTTCATTGGATAGAGTGCAATTCTCTGAGCACTGGCATGGTCTATTGTGACATGGCGGATGGATATAATTTGGATCCAACAATTATAGGACATTTGCAGCCAATCCAGTGACCCCTTAATATAAAAATGGTAGCTTTTCTCGGTTGCAGTTGAATAACACTTCCAAACATTAAGGTAAACCAGTGCTGATCAGGTTTCTGGTCAATTTTGTTTTTGTTTATTTTATTTTAATAATAAAAATAACAAAAGGAAATATATGTTGTTTCTTTTAACTATAATTAAAAAAGTTATAGAATCATTTAATTTAATTTTATTTTATTTAACCAAACAAAGAAAAACTATATTTGAAAACCTTCGTTAACCATTCATTTTTCTAAACAGTAAAACGTAGTTTTATTTCATTAGGTGCCTGGATGCCTTCTGTATCTATGGCAGTGCTGGAAAGGTGGAGGAGCCGTATGTCACCATCACCCGTAAGAAGCAGATACCCCGGGAAGGGCAGACCGAGGAGGTGGAGCAAGAAGTGGGACAGGCGGAGGGAAAGTTAGTCACGCACAGAGCTGCTTTTGCCAGGACCTCGGTCATACAGGCCTTCCTGGGCTCTGCGCCCCAGCTCACACTGCAACTCTACATCTGTGTGCTGCAGAGAGGGGTGTCCATCGGTAGAGGTGAGAACACACACACACACATGTTGGTATATGTGATTTACAGGGACTCTCCATAGGTGTAATGTTTTATACTGTACAGATGGTATATTCTG
Organism: Elopichthys bambusa; assembly: GCA_037101425.1. Classification (NCBI taxonomy): domain Eukaryota; kingdom Metazoa; phylum Chordata; class Actinopteri; order Cypriniformes; family Xenocyprididae; genus Elopichthys; species Elopichthys bambusa. The sequence goes on along the minus strand of CM074452.1, from coordinate 19,483,619 downwards.
TCCCCCTACACTAACCCTACCCCTAAACCTACCCATCACAGAAAACTTTCTTTTATCTATATTCTAGAGGCTCTGTATTCTAGCTGAGCCCCCAAGCGTGAGTTTTTTAAGGCGACTTTTATTTTAGAATGTAATAATGGGTCTGTCGATTTTTCAGTAGGCAAATACGTCCATTTTTCCCGAAATACATAAAAGTAAGTGCCCAGTGAACTAGGAGAATAGAGTCAACTTTATCATTGTGTATCTGATATGAATAAAACACTTTGTCGAATTACAATTGAAAGGATTATTATTGCAGCTTCCATAGACATCGGTGTATGGAATTTGAATTTAACAAACCATAAATGTCATTTTTTACATAATACTTAAATTAAATGGCTATTTAAATATGTCTGAAACCTCACATAAACATTATGTGGTTGAAAACACTGAATAGTTGTGATATATGAAAAAAGCCAAAGCTCGAAAGCACGTTTGAATTCAGCAGTGTCACACTGAATGTTCTAATCACACCGGTGTGAACGTACTCGCCAAAGGGTTAAAAAGTTCCATTTCGGGGGTGGAGGGGGGACAAATTGAAACTGAGGGGGCACAAATCAGATCTGAGGGGGCAATTCCCCCTTTTGCCCCTCGTGGCGCCAGCCCTGAGCCCATGTCCTTCAGAGTTGTGTACATGTTCGGCACTTTCTAAGTAATCTAATGAAACTGTTTCCATTCAAATTAATATTTGATTTTTACTTATTTACTTATTTATTTGGTAAGTAGCTACGTAATAAGTGGGATAATTGTACAGTCATACAATAATTTTTCCTTCAGGGTGATACAAGATCATAAACTCTTTTAGGGTTAATTTTAGGGTTCACTTTCGTATTCATGATCATGAGTACTGTTTTACTGTTTTTTTTTTTGTTGTTGTTGTTGTTGGCTAAGTTTTACTGTTTACTGGTGCGAGGGCAGGACAACCTGTCACTCACATGAGATCACATCAATAGCAAATCACAACCATCCAATCAATTCCCAATGGACAAAATCAATTCCCGCCCTACATTCTTTCTCATTCGAGAAGCCGTTTCACTCAAATAGGCTATAAGTCACGATAGGAAAGAGAAGACGATCACAACTACTGTTTCATGCTGACTTTAAAAAACAAGAGAATGACTTCTTAAATCATCTTAAGGGTTTCTAGAGCATGACTAAGACTTATTCCTGTTTTGTTTTTGTTCTTTTATCTGGGCTTGTGAAGTACAGCTCCCAAAGTGGAGAATTACAAGCTTATGAATTTCACTATTAATGAGTTTTGTCATATTCCACCACATCTGTAAAGTGTTAAATGTCAGAGAGAGCAATTGGTTTTTATGTCATTGAGGCATGTCATGTTTCCGCCCAACAAGTATGGTCTGTGCAGTCTTTTTTACATATTCTCCAAGTTTCGTCCATAGAATAATATCTCTATAAGTCCTCTCTGAGGTGGAACTGTTTCCCACGTCACCCGTCTAAATTTAACAAGCTCCCCTCAGTGATACATTCAGCACACATGCTTGAGTTTCAACGAATGCCTCTGAAATGACTTCGACGGGTATACTTATCTATTTCCTCTTGTTATCACAAGGACGCACACTTTGTTTCTGAGAATATCAGCTAAAATAAATGGCGTGTTTTCAAACAGTACGTGCAGGCCTTGACAAACAGAAATAATTTATAAAATGGACAGCAGATAAATTAATTTAATTAAATCCTTAAACTGAAAGTTATAGGATTTTAACATTTTAAAACAACATTTTGATATAAAATGCTTTATAATATTATGCTGGTAATATGAAAATGTAAAATGTGTGTTTTATTACAAAAGCAAGCAAAATAGTCTCTTTTGGACTGTTGGCCCTGACTTTATATTGTTGGCAGCTGTCACTGTACACTGAATATTTAGATTTATAGACCCGACTCTGCCTCGCAGATATGTTGTCATCCGCTCTGCATGAGGAATGTGTTGGCAGCCTTGCAGTCTGTCCTTGAAAGCAGTATTGCAGATGGAAGATCATAATGGACAGTGAATCAGTCTGACCCCATTACCCATGAGGCATAGAGTAATGAAACGGTGACTGACTTTAGATCAGATGGAAGGCTGAAAGAGGCCATATGTTTGCACTGTTGGTGGATTTAGGCCTTCAGGGTCTCTGCTCTCCTTTTATTACTTAACAATAATAGTAAACAACATAGTAAATTATGTAACCGAATGGCAACATATTGTGCTCTGCAGTTACCGTATGGGTAACTGCCAAAATTAAAAATAAATAAATATAACAATATGAGAATAAATGACATAATAAAACAAAAACAATGAATTTTTTCTTTTTTCTTCTTTTATTTATTTCTGAATGTATTTTTAACTTTATTTATTCCTATATGTGTTTTGTTTAATATTTATTTATATATTTCTTTATTTATAGTCTTTTATTATTTTTACTTTTCCTTGAACATCATGGAAATGAGGGTTTTGAGTGGTTTATTCCATATCCACACATCTGACACAAGAGCTTTGTTCGATTGCTTTAACCACAAAGTATGTTTGTACTGGATTTAACATGATTATGTTTCACTCTTTCTCTCCCTACCAGGCACATTGATGGTCATTTCCCTTCTCTCAATTGTATATGGAGCCCTACGCTGCAATATTCTCGCCATAAAGATACGCTATGATGATTACGAAGTGTCCGTGCGTCCGTTGGCGTACCTCTGCGTGTTCCTGTGGCGAGGGTTCGAGATCGCCACTCGTGTGACCGTGCTGGTCCTCTTCAGCTCAGTGTTGAAGGTGTGGGTGCTTCCGGTGGTGTCAGTCAACTTCGTCCTGTTCTTTCTTCGCCCGTGGGTTCTCTTCTGGAGCAGTCGCTCTCCGTTCCCGGAGAACATAGAGAAGACGCTGACGCGTGTGGGGACCACTATCGTCCTTTGCATGCTGACCTTCCTGTACGCTGGCATCAACGTGTTCTGCTGGTCCGCTGTTCAGCTCAGACTGGACGACCCCGATCTGATCGATAAGGGTCAGGCATGGAGGCGGGTGGCAGTGTATTATTCCCTCCGTTTTGTCGAGAACACTGGGCTGACTTTGATGTGGTACGTCTACCGGACTGAATTTTACCAATGGGTGGATGCTCCCGTGTTAGAAATATTGCTGTTGTTGGGTTACGCCACCGCTGTGTTTTTTATGTTGCTCTTTTACCAGTTCTGCCACCCTTGCAGGCAACTGTTCTCGTCCAGTCCAGCCCAGGGTTTTGGGGAGTGCTGTGGATCTCTCTGCCTGCTACGTGGGACTCTTTCCCAGCCAGGCTCCATAGGGACCAAACCAGCAGGGAAAGACATTGAAAACGATCCACCCTGCGTTACCAAAGGAGACATCGGGCAGAGTTTATGTGGCACTGTATGAGCAAAGCACAACTTAAAGGGATAGTTCATCCAAAAATGAAAATTCTGTGATAATTTACTCCTTTATGGTGTTCCAAACCAAGATATTGGTTAATCTTCGAAAAATAAAGTAAGATATTTTTTAAAAAACCTGAGAGGTTTCTGTCCCTCCATTGAAAGTCCAAGTAACCAAAACATAGAAGATCCAAAAAGGTCATAAAGGCATCGTAAAACGAATCTATTTGATTCGAGCAGTTTAATCCATGTCTTGTGAAGAGATATGATCACTTTATATGATTTAGGCTTTTTCTCACATATACACACATACATAGAGCGTATCACATAAGAAGTTAGAACAAATCTCATTAGTTCTCGTGAGTGTTTGAATCATGTGATGCATGCACAAGCTTCTGTATTTATCAAATGTTTTACTGTTTAGATGTAAATAAAAGCCTAATTTAAATGTGGTCATCATATAAAGTGATTGTATCTCTTCACAAGACTTCGATTAAACCTTTTGATTTATATGGATTCTTTTACAATGCCTTTATGACCTTTTTGGATGTTTTAAGTTTTGGTTATCTGGACTGAATGGAGGGACAGAAACCTTTCGATGATTAACCAGTTTTATGGGTTTGGAACGACATAAGGGTGAGTAAATGATGACAGAAAAACATGCAGTTTTGGAACATGAGGGTGAATAAAAAATTACAGAATTTGCGTTTGTTCATGAACTATCCCTTTAAAACATTGTCATGAAGTGCCCTTTATGGAGCAAAAGGGAGAAATTAAATTAAAATGTTGGATTTTACCAGTTATGGTGGAATGTAAGAGGCAACGTTTGTTGAACTTTCAGATGAAGATACTTTTTCTTGTTTGGTTTACAAAGCTTATGAGCCAGCATGGTCCACTGAAGTGCATGTGAAATTCCTTAAGAAGATAAAACTGCTGCTTTTGTCATGTGATGTGGGAGCACTCTGTCCCCTTTTTGGTGTTGGTTTGATTAATGTTATAGCTTCTACGCTCTCTCAATGTCTGCAATATTTAAAGCAGATTTATTTAAAAGATTGTATTTGCTAAGATATAAGCTTTCGTTGATTTTTCCATCACCTTAAGGGCATTGCTTTCTTGACAGCCTCTCAGGTTCATTATTAGTACTTCTACCCCCGGTTTCACAGACAAGGTTTAAGCCTAGTCCTAGACTAAAATGCATGTTAGAGCTGTTTTAACTGAAAGCAACTTGCATTGACATATTTTAAAATATGTCAGTCCCATTGTTTTCTCTCAAGATGCACATGAATAATGTTTTTTTTAAGGCACGTTTATAAAAGTTACCCCAATTCAACTAAGGTCTAATCCTGGCTTAATCTAAGCCCTGTCTGTGAAACTGGACCTTAAAGGGTTAGTTCACCCAAAAATAAAAATTTTGTCATTAATTACTCACCCTAATGTCGTTCCACACCCGTAAGACCTTCGTTCATCTTCGGAACACAAATTAGAGCGTGTATGAAACTGCCAAAGTCATGTGATTTCAGTAAACAAGGCTTCGTTACGTTATAAGTATTTCGAAACATTTCGAAATTTTAATTGTTCGCATGACTTTGGCAGTTTGATACACGCTCCGAACCCCTAATTTGCAACAAAAGATTCGTAAAGCTTCGAAGCTTCATGAAGCGGTGTTTTGAAATCGGCCATCAGATATTGTTGAATAAAGTCGTTATTTAGTCTTTTTTGGCGCACAAAAAGTATTCTCGTCGCTTCGTAACATTAAGGTTGAACCACTGTAGTCACATGAACTGTTTTAAATATGTCTTCAGTACCTTTTTGGGTATTTGAAAGTGTAAATGATCTTGCTGCAATGGAGGCCTCACTGAGCCATTGGATTTTATCAAAAATATTTTAATTTGTGTTGATGAACGAAGGTCTTATTGGTGTGGAACGACATGAGGGTGAGTAATTAATGACAGAATTTTGGGTAAACTAACCCTTTAATACTTATTTTATGCTCATACTTAAAAAGCAAAAATAGTAAGACTGTGGAATTAATTCTGATTGGTCATATGACAGTGTCCTATCTTATGACAACTTATGGCCTAAATCTAAGTAATTGCCTAAAAATGCTTTCAAAATATAAGGATTCATGAATAGTAAAGATTACATTTGGGTTGCCAGGACCTTCATAATCCTGCAGAGAATATTTTAATTGATTGTTCCTTTCCTTTGTTTACACTCCTATTTTGCACTTGTCTCATCTGGGGACCTCTTTTGCACATTGTTCTTATTTTTCCTACAAAAAGTATAAAATGTCATTCTTTTCATAGAGGGCAGTCGATGATTGTATTCTAACTGTACTGCCCCCCTGTGGGGAGTTGAATGGATTGAGTTGATTCATTTCGCAAGACTGTGAAAACTTCCATAAAACACATCCATTAGCACTGTATAGAGCACATCACTGCTTTCGATATGTGCAGCTGTCAGCTAATCCCATTATATATATATATATATATATATATATATATATATAATATATATATATAAAAATAAAGGAGAATGATAGTTTGTCCATGAAAGGACAGTTTATTGATCTTCTCTTTGCAGTTATCTGTCTATCTATGTGGGGGGCCTGGTGTCACTTTTTTCATTTTATGTAATAACTTCAATTTAAACCCATTTACTGAAAGACTGTAACAAATGCAGAAAAATGATTTAAATCATATAACCGTAACTGAGCCGTAAACATTAAAACAGAAAGAGAAGTGAGAATTCACCTGACCCTTCCCCTTTAGGTTGAGGAACTTTGCTTGATGGTTTCTGATAGGCTCACAATTGTGATGATATTTCCTGACTTGGTTTTGTGCTTTACCAAATCCCCATCTGTCTTGTGGCTTTCTTCAAAATTTCTCTTGATCCTCTCTTACTACACAGCTTAACATGATGGGAAACTTTGCTGCAAATGAAGGGCTATCCATTTTTGTTATTGTAAGCTATTGGGATTATGATTTTAGGATTGGTTTCTTATTTAACTTTTTTTTTTAATCTTTTTTTTTTATCTTATTATCTTTGGATTCTAAAGTTCCTACTTATTTTTTAAAAATTATTTGCTTTTTGTGTTCTTTTAGCACAATTATTTGTTAAACATGATGAAGAACAGAGATACTGTTAATGTTGTATACTCTACAAAACTTCTTAAACTCCCTCCGTTCTGTTTTTCAGCTTGTGTGGCTCGGCATAAATGTGTTTCTCTTTGTGCATTTTTACATGGCATTTTTGGTTGACAGATACTACTATACTAGAGTCATTCTTGGGGTAAGTGTCAAATCATTTATACATTTTAAATATTTATTTTGTTCATTAATGTTCATTAATATATTAATGTGCCAGTGTTTTTTTTATTTATTTTTTTTATGTATGTTGTATAATTTAATAATTTTGTAATAATTTGTGTAGTTGAATATAATTTTAAAATAACCCTGTGTCAATTATTTAAATAATTATAATAATTATATTAATTATATTGTTAATCTAATTTCTTGTTTGTATATTGTACTTTAATTACTATGCTAATGTATTGTTAGATTCTACTCAGAACTTCTGTAATGTTTATACAGTCAAACCAAAAATTGTTCAGACACTAGATATATTTTTACTAGTGGGTGCAGGACACTATAGTTCATTTATGTAAGTGAGGATAGCAAAATAAAGTAAACTGTGACATATTATACCCAAAAATTCTTCATAAAGTGGACTACCAGTAAAATTGATAACATTTTGGGGCCAAAAATTATTCAGACACTTTGACCTGACCATGTTTTGCTTAAGTGTTATCTGACATAATCAAGATTATTTTTTTCTGACACAGTTTAACTATGAGTTCTTGTCATATTTTATTACCATTTTTTTAAACTATAGAGAATAAACTGTGATAGTGTGTGAAATGTTGAAGGTGCCTGAATATATATTGGTTTGACTGTATGTACAGTGTTGTTACATTTGATCTCTAAGGACTGTATTTTAATGCATCAGTGAATATGTTGTTCAGAGCTTAAAATAGGAAATGAAACTTCTCCTGTCTCTCTGTTTCCTCAGCAAGCTCTCTCCTGGGCCAGAGCTCCAGCTGCATGTCTGAATTTTAACTGCATGTTGATACTGCTGCCAGTCTGCAGAAACCTGCTCTCATTCCTACGCGGATCCATACAGGTCAGAAGAGGAGCAACAGAGCGAAAGTGAAAGGCTTATGCACTTCAGATAATGACAAGTGAAAACGTTTCCTCATTAACGATGTGTGTGTGTGTGTGTGTGTGTGTGTGTGTGTGTGTGTGTGTGTGTGTGTGTGTGTGTGTGTGTGTGTGTGTGTGTGTGTTCACAGTACTGTAGCCGCACTGCAGCCCGTCAGCTGGACAGAAATCTCACTTTCCACAAATTGGTGGCCTACATGATTGCCTTACACACAGGTACTGTAAGAAAGACACTTTTACCATGTTTAAATCCTTTACCAAATCTTTTTTTTATTTTCAAATCTTTCTAAAATGCCACTGAACCTAAACTCTGAACTACACTGACAATTTGGTGTAGAAACAAGCTTCTTGTAAATTTCACAGTTAACTGGGGGTCAGAAGTTTGGAATAATTAATTTTTTTTTTTTTTTTAAATGTTTTGTAAAGTATCTTATGCCCACCAAGGCTGCATTTGTTTGATCAAAAATACAGTAAAAACAGTAATATTGTGAAATATTATTACAATTTAAAATAACTGTTTTCTATTTGAATATATTTTAAAATGTAATTTATACCTGTGATTGCAAAGCTGAATTTTCAGCATCATTACTCCAGTTTACAGTGTCACATGATCCTATAGAAATCATTCTAATATGCTGGTTTGGTTGTCAGTAAACATTTCTATCAATGTTGAAAAACAGTTGTGCTGCTTCATTAAAAGTACCATTTAAAAGTTTGGGGTAAGATCTTTAAAAATAAAATAGAAATTAATACTTAAAGGACACATTAAATTGACTCAAGTGACAGTAAAGACATTTATAATATTACAAAAGATTTCTATTTCAAATAAATTCTGTTCTTTTACACTTTTTTATTTCGTCAAAGAACCCTGAAAAAATGTATCACGGTTTCCAGAAAAATATTAAGCAGCAAAAACTGTTTTCAACATTGATAATAAAAAAAAACACATATTATATACAAATAAATAGTCAAGTAGAAAATAGTTATTTTAAATTGTAATACTATTTCACAATATTACTGTTTTTACTGTATTCTTTATCAAATAAATGCAGCCTTGTCGAACAGAAGAGACTTATTACAAAAATTAAGTCTAATTTTTTACTTAATACCTAATTATTACTTAATTATTCCAAACTTTTGACCACCAAACATACTCCAATAATCTTTGTTTTATTTATAACTTTAAAAAAGTAATTACAGTGTAGCCTGTACATCTTGCATGTATGATATTTCATGGCTATATTAACTTGCTGATAATTTCTTGTATATTCTCCCAGCCATCCACATCATAGCTCACCTGTTTAACTTTGAGAGATTCATGGATTCCCAGCTTATGATCAACAGCAGTTACCTGCCTTATGTGCTCTCTCAGATTGGCAACAATGACAACAGATCTTATCTGAACCCCATCAGAAGTAATGAGACGGTGAGTCTTTCCAGCAAGTTTTGCAAGGTTTTTACTCATTTCAGTCATACACATTTGTGTAAGAGTTACACATTCTCAGTGTTAGCAGAAGTCCCACTAAAACACTGATTCTGAAGCAGCATCCCGTTCATTACGCAAGGAACCCCCAACTGATATCACTTCAGCCCTGTAGGATACCTCCCACTTCCACCCACAGTTACATCACATAACCACCATGCTGCTGCTGATGTTGTGATCACATGGTTTTTAAAATTCTGTTGCCATAGTGTTGCTGTCATGACCTAGTGGACAATAGCCAGAAATAGAACATTAAGAGGATGAAAAGCTTATCATAACAAAAACATTTACAGTATGTTGAAACACAGTCAACACACATCCTATGACTGCTATAAAAAAATCTACTGTATTTATAGCTGTAATTGAGAGAAACTACAACAGATTTGAACCATATTGAACAGCATTTATTTGAAATAGAAACATTTTGTAACATTTTAAAACTCTTTACTGCCACTTTTGATCAATTTAATGTGTCCTTGCTGAGTAAAAGTATTAATTTCTTTAAAAAACAAAATCTTACTGACCCCAAACTTTTAAACAGTAGTTTATATCTGTCTGGAAACTGTGCAATCTCTTTTTGACAGTAATGTTTTATATGGTCATTTTTGTGTTTTGGATTTCCCAGAACCCAACCATAGTGATGTTCACAACTATAGCGGGATTAACGGGAGTGGTCATCACCCTCGCCCTCATCCTCATCATCACTTCCTCCATGGAGGTCATCAGAAGGTCATATTTTGAGGTGTTCTGGTTCACCCATCACCTGTTCATCGTCTTTTTCATTGGTTTGGTTCTTCATGGAGTCGGGTGAGGGCTTAATTCAATTAATATTTTTATTTTTTTGTTCATTGAAAATTTAGCTTTGCCAGCACAGCACAAAAAAGATTTTAAGAAAATTATAAAATAAACTATAGATTCTAAAATATGAAAAGCATGTGAACTGGATCTGGATATAGTAATATGCAAATATGTGATTTAACCCTCTGGTCCTCTTCAGTCAAAAATGACCGAATATTTTATGTTTTGAAATTTTACATTTTTTTGCTTCATCATAATGGGATGACACTTTGTGACTTTTGTTGCATTAGCTATGTGAACACACACAAAAAAATCATGGACATGATTCAGATATGTTAAAGGGTCGATGTGGTAAAATTGAGCCAAAAGACTCAAATAAGAGGTTGAAATCAGATCAGACCCAGATTTATTAAGCTGTAATAAAACATACCTGTTCATGTTTGTTACATTTTTATTGAATTTTGATGTTATGTGTAACAAAATTTCCTCTTCTGTGTTCAGGTTTGACTGTAGTAAAATTAATGCAAAAACCGACAATTCAAATCAACATTTCACACAAAAAAAAAATCTAAACTTTGACAAAATGTAGTCTTTAAAAAATGTCTAAGCATACATTCATGTCCACATCTTAATAAAAATATGTATTTATGTCTAAAAAAAACATGAGAGAATTTGTATGCCACTTTATATAGAAATAAATAGGAATGTAGTGGTTACACCATGGCATTACACAAGTTTTCTTTTTTTTACTCCCAAGTGATAGCACTTACCTACCTTCAAAAAAATTGGATTTGAAATGCCTTGTCTCTGTTTTAACATGGAATACTGCTTTAATTTAAAAATTATTTAAAAAATGTTAGAAAAAAATTGTGTAATATTTTTAATGGGGAAAAATAGCTAATAAAAAAATGTATAAATATTGCATACTATCATAAAATACCCTCAACAATTTAAATAAAAATCAAAAAATATTATTGAACAAAAATGTATTGCAATGGTTTTCCTGAAAAACAAAAAAGGGGTCACAAAGCCAAGTGTGACCTCTAAAAGAAGAAGACCAGAGGGTTAAGCACTGAATCCTCCAGATTTTGGAATGTTTGGATGCTTTTTCTTTTAATTTGTACAGTATAAAGTTAAGCAATTCTTAACTCTTCACTTGCTCCAATTCACTGTTAGTCCCACAATGTCTTTTGCGAGTTTTCTGCTCATTTAATTCATTCATGCCAGTGAACACCTATGGTTAGGCTTACAGTTTTAAGCTAATACAATGCAGGTTTTCTAACAGCCTTTATTGAAGCATCATGTATACTGAGGACACATCTCAGTCATAATACATGTTGACAGGCACATAATGCTAGCAAGAGAAATATCATGCATTATTTATGCAATAACAGTATGTCTGTGTAGGCGTATTGTGCGAGGCCAGACTCTGGAAAGTGTAATTGTGCACAACCCAAATGAATGTCACAGCCAGTTTGAGACCTGGGGTCAAAATGATACCAACTGCCCTGTACCTGTCTTTGCTGGGAACGCACCAATGGTATATCATAATATAATCTCAATCTCAAATACAATCTATAATCTATGGGAGGTTGTTATAAAAAAATAAAAACTTTAACTTTTTTAAACAATTTGGACTTTATAACTCACAATTGCTAATTTATATATCACAATCATGAGAAAAAAGTCAGAATTGCAAGATATAAACTCACAATTCTGACTTTTTTCCTTACAGTTCAGTGTTTATAACTCACAATTAATACTTTTTTTCTCACAATTGCAAAAAAAAAAAATCTCGCAATTGCGCAAAAAGTCACAATTACCTTTTTAAAACTATTATTCCACGATGAAAACATGCTTCCATAATAACCTCAAATTAATTTAGCACATAAATACATACATATTTTTTGGCAGCATTTAAAAAAACATGTACTTCCTCTTACAGACGTGGAAGTGGGTGGTTGGCCCCATGTTTCTATATGTCTGCGAGAGATTGGTGCGCTTCTATCGCTCACAGCAGAAAGTGGTGATCACCAAGGTTAGTAAATCAAGTTATTTGATTAGCAACCAATCAATTTCTTCCCCTCTCACCATATTATGCCACTTTACAGGTAGTGATGCACCCTTCCAAAACCCTTGAGCTGCAGATGAAGAAGAAGGGCTTTAAGATGGAGGTCGGTCAGTATGTTTTCATCCAGTGCCCGTTGATCTCTCAGTTAGAGTGGCATCCCTTCACCCTAACCTCTGCCCCGGAGGAAGACCACTTTAGCGTGCATATCCGAATTGTAGGGGATTGGACACAAGCCCTTTATACGGCATGTGGAGGAGACAAGACTGTTGTGCTGGATGCTTGGACAATGCCAAAGTAAGATTAAAGTGACAGACGTGTTATTTAAAAGGATAGTTCACTCAAAAATAAACATTATGTCATTATTTACTCACCCTCTTGATATTCAAAACCAGCATGACCAGCATATTGTGGAACTCAAAACTCAAATAACACAGATGTAGTGTTTTAAATAGTACTAGTGAGTTTCACATGTAAAATGGGAAAATACATGTGTAGAAAGGGGATGTGGCCATAAAATCACAGTTGAGAAAAAGAGAAGTGTGGGGAGATCTGGTTTGGTTAATATGGCAATTTCAACATGAGTGAGTTTTTGTTGCCGTTTTTTCTTGTGCGTTTCCTAATTTCTTCCTCCTTTAGTACAAAACTGGAAGAATACAGATGATAAAACATGATACGCGAACAATGCAATGCTGAGTTATTTCTGTGAAACATCTTGCAAAGAATGTTCAGTTCATGCATAACGGCTGTCTGTTGTTCTCCATTTAGGATGGCTATTGATGGGCCGTTTGGGACGGCCAGTGAAGATGTCTTTCGTTATGAAGTTGTGATGCTGGTTGGTGCTGGTATTGGTGTCACACCTTTCGCTTCTGTTCTGAAGTCTGTGTGGTACAAACACGTAAAGGAGAACAACGTCTTCACCAAAAAGGTGATAAACAGCACAAAGTTTAGCTATTCAAACTTTGAATGACAGAACAACATCTTTGTTTTCAGTTGTTTTCATTTGTTTGCAGATGCTATGGATATTTTATAGTCTGTAGACTCATTTACGCCAAGGACGATAACTAAAACAACATTGATTAACTCTTTCCCTGTCAGCATTTTTTTTTTTTTTAATTGCCAGCCACTGCCAGCATTTTTGGTCATTTTCACAAAACTTTCATGGCCCCAAGAATACTTTCTTTTGTTAATATCTGAACATATATAATGGATAATTCGTGGATAAGCAATGCTTTTATCGTTTGTTTCTGCTCCTTTTTTGCCCGTGTTTTGATCCAGAGATTCTCTACTCTTTCAGAAGTTGCATAATAGCGCCCCCTACCAAATAAAAACATGAAAACATGGAAAGCCGAAAAATTCCGTCAGTGGTGGGGAAGCGTTGTCATGAATGAATGACGGAAAAGTTCCATCAATGGCGAGGAAAAAGTTAAGAATTGTTCTTAATGTAAAAGAATAGCAGAGTCCAGACCACAAAAATAATGATGATGGCACAGAAACAATATAATTGGAATCACTTTCAGTTTTTTTTTTTCTAGAAGATGAATGATAAAAACATCAACGGCCACCCAGAATTCATCCTGCTTTAAAGAGCTCAAGATGACATAACAGCAGCGTGTGCTTATAATAAACAGAGCGATTTTGTGTGTTGGTGTGAAAGTTAATGTAGTTATTGTTATAGTTTATCTTAATAGTTTATCATTGTTGGTGTGAATGGGCCTTTCATAAATGTCAGCTATGGTCTTATGGCTTTTAAGGCAAGACAATACAGGTGAATATGGATTTAAGATTTTAATAGATATATTACCATACTTCCTCAGTTGATTAATCACAGTACATTAAGACAGTTGTTTTGTATTCCAAATTTTATAAAATGTTATGTTTAAATGTGCAAATGAGGCATTATCTAATTGAATATGCGATAATTTCCATACATTTCCAGCAGAAATCTGAACATTGGATAAAGCCAGATTTAAAATTTTTGTTTGATTTTGTTGACATATTAATGGTGTTTACAGGTGGGATATCCATTTTATATCACCCCATAAATCAGAAAAGTACATTTTCACCATGTTTTTAGGAGTAAAATGTTAAATATATGAGGTGAATGATATATGAACAAACCTCTCTGTAAAAATCCTATGAATATATATAGGAATAAAACTGTAAAGTGCTTCTGCAGTGGATATTTAAAGAAAACGGCCTTTAAAGATACGTTTTTGTAAGACGAAAATAGAATGTAATAAAATAAATACTTAAATATTTAATACTTTTAGGTGTTTCTGAAAGAAGTTGTGTTATCAATGTGGATTGCAAGGGTTACTAATATAGTTTTGACCTTTGACCTGTGCAGATCTATTTCTATTGGCTGTGTCCGGAGACGCAAGCTTTTGAATGGTTCGCAGACCTGCTGCAGAGTTTGGAAAAACAGATGACTGAGAAAAACATGAGCGATTTCCTTAGTTACAACATCTATCTCACACGCTGGAAAGACGCTGAGGTGGGTGGAAAGATGGAAAGCTTGTTGAATGGCAGATAATGTAAAGCATTTTGAACTGCACTGAAATACAAAAAGTACTTTGATACTTATTTTGATTACTGTTTAAAGGCGGCCCATCTTAGGGTTCAGTATGAGGCAGAGGATGATCCTATCACTGGGCTTAAGCAGAAGACTCGGTATGGTAAACCCAACTGGGACAATGAGTTCAGTGCCATCGCTACCCAACACCCAGGGTATGTAGAGTGTCCTAAATAAAGCATTATAAAACGGATAGTTCCGGTTCTTGATTACGATTGGTTGAGCCACGCTCAAAGCTGTTGTAAATTACTCCACAAACATACACCTATGACAGCCCTTAGCTGTTCTAAATTCACTGTAAACCACTTAGGACTTCTTGCTTTAGTAAAGTGCACATTAAAGGCTTTCTACACCTGCTGTTTATTATTAAATAGTATTTTTTTCTCTTTCTTCTCTCAGTTCAAAAGTTGGTGTTTTCCTGTGTGGTCCCACAGCGCTGGCCACAGCTCTGGGGAAGCAGTGTATTTCACACAAAGAATCTGGAACAGAATTTATATTCAACAAAGAAAACTTCTGATGTGCTCCACTGGATGTGCCACCGTTTGGATAATTCATGTGTATCAGAACTACACTGCAAAAAATGACTTTTTAGACTTTTCTAATAATATATATATATATATATGTATATATATTAGTCCTTAAATTACTGCTTAGAATACTGAGACTTGTTTTCAAAGCATTGGAAGAATTTTATTTCACTTTTACAGTTTAAAATGTTTTTGATTTTTTAAAATAATGAAATTCTTGTTAAGAATAGGCATTTTTTTGCAGTGCAAGTTATGTTATTGGTCTAGATGTCATGGCTGTGCATCATGCAGAAATAAATAATCATTTTTTTATATAATATAAAGAGCAAAGTGTTATTTTACTGTTAAGAGTGTAAAACTACCGTGCTTTCCAAACATGCTTCCCCTTCCCCTTAAGTGGAAGTTAAATGAAACTTATGTAATTGAGTTGCAAAATTTGGTAAAAATAAAAAATCAACTTCTAATTAAAAGATAATGTTATAATAGGCACAAGTCAAATGTTGAATTCAACAAAGCCTTTTTAATTTCAGTCCTTTTCATTCATATTAATTTGTATAGATAGTGGGTTTCCGTTTTTAACATTGTACAACAGTTCTGTGTGGGATTTATAGATGGACTTGTGTATAAAAATTGAATCTACTTAATCTATAACTCTTTCAGCAAAATCATTGTGTGCTTGCCGATTTCAAACTTTAGAGAAATGGAAAAACTCTGCTTTAGTTCCCAGAAATAATATCAAATAACATTACGACATTAGTGACATCCTTGCATTGTTGTAAACTTCCCCTAATATATTTTTATGTGGTTTAAATGTGGATATGGAAACTGTATTTGGGTACAAATACTCAAAGAAGACAAACATTCTGATATACCCATTTTCTTAACACTGGATTAAACCCAAAGCAGACAACTTTAATAATTAAACAACATATTCTATACAGAGCAAAGGTGCATGTATCCTTTGCAAGTCCCAAAAAAAAAAAAAAAAGGCAAATACACATACAATGTGGTAGACAAGCACTTGCAATACAATCTAAACTTTGCAGATTAGGTAAAACAGACACGTTGAGCATGGTTTAAGTCTTAGCCGGTGTGTTGAAGGCTTCATAACAGACATGATGGTAAAAGCAAAGATGGTTTTCCTGGTCTGTGCCTGTCGCATCTCAGCCCTGGTTCCTGCTTATAGCGCAATAGCCACTGCAAACACACTGACGACGCAGTACATGGTGCGGTTCTCCCACCTCACTGTGCAGCTTCCTGTGAAAACACATGCACACATATTAGAATTAAATCAGATGCACATAACTCCGTCTTATTTAGTTTATCTGAATCATATCTGGCAAAATCAGGTGATAGTGCCATATAGTTGCCATACTTTAAAAAAAAAAAAAAAAAAAGTAATAAGAATAAAGAATATTAGGAATAAAACGTGAACACCATGCTTTAATTTATTATAGATGCAATTAATATAATGCACACAAGTATACGTTCATCTACAACTATTTTAAACAAATTTGTGGAATTCTTTATTTTACAAATATTCTACAGGCATGTTTTTATGAGAGAATATAGGGAATATTTGAACTGTTAAAAATCAACTGTCACACTGCAGAACTTTTTTTTTTTAAGTGAATAAAATAATTTAAATAAAACAATATAAAAAAATGGAAATATTAACTACATATTTATAAAGCAACAATGTATGTTGCACATGTATTATACTTTACAAAATTAATAATATGCACCCAATGCATCTACTTCAACTTTATTTGTCAGACAAATATTAAGTGCAAAGGCCAATATGGTCCATATAAGACATATATTCATATAAAAAATATGGACCCTTTTCACATTTGCAGAAGTTGTAGCTGTGAATGGGAGACGAAAGCAAATATAATTTTTGTATTCCCATTTGCTCCAATAGCAAAACAAAAAAATCTTGAAAAAGATTGGTAACTGCAGTGAGAAGAGAGAAAGATGTCAAATTTACCATCACTCCCTCAGCCATTGTATTAGAAACACCGTCGCAGCAGCAGCGTAAAATTTTTTTTTTTTTTTGTCATTTTGTCAAGGTAATATAACAATGTATAGCAATATGAATGTGTATTAATTTTGTTTTTTAAATCAAAAATATGTTGATAACTGTGGAATCACATCATCATGGTCTGTGAAAAGGGTCCATTGTATGGCTGCTATTTCTTGGTCTTTTGGTCAGGATGAGCTAACGCTATTGAAGCACTAAGCAGTTCTAAAGAACTAAAGCTCTACCGTCAGTGGTAGTGTCCCAGTAACAAGAGTTGGCTGTGTGAAGACCTGCGCCGCTTTTCTGCATCACAGCACAGTTGACTGAAATATAGACATAACATATAGTATCAACAACAGCACTTTGGATAATGTCTTTCAGCCTTGTGCAAATATGATGTATAGCCTTATATTAGATTTATAACCTTTAAAATATTTATATATAAGATTAACTCAAATGGAAAAGCTCATACCAATGTATTTGAACGGTTTCCCCTGTTTCACTAACTGAGTGAGACTGTGTTCAACTATGCTGGCTGTCCACTGGTTCACTTTGTTCTGGCTGTAGTCCACGCCTCCAATAATACCCTCAATGCACTGACCGATAAACACACACAGAGACGCAGAGTTAATGGAGCAGACTTGCACTCAAATAAATAGGCTACCATTAATCCTGCAGGCATGAGTTAGACATGAGACTAACAACAATGCAGTTCATTCAATGAGACACACCATAGGGCTTAAAGGGTGCTTAATGTTGTTATATGTGTCTTTGGTTTTACAGTGGATATTACCTCCTTGACAACATTACTTGCTTCATCTGGGTTGAAAGACACCTGAAATTAGAAGTTTTAAAACATGAAAAGAGATGAACAAGCTGTAAAACATTAGATTTCGCATCCTTTAGATTTAGTGACCAGAATATACATTTTAGACATGTTAGGGGAAAAAAACTCGAAATGTTTAAAAAAATAATAGTTTATGAATACAAATATGTTGATATTTTAACAGTTTGCTTTATGATACAGGTTGACGTTATGATTTGGCCACACCCTGAAGCATTTTCCACGAAAAAATAAAACACAAATATGTAAATTATGAATCGAAATGAACTTTTACTGATATGTGTATATGTAAACGATGTAATGATGTTAAAATATGTGCGTTTAAAGAGGATGACGTGATATTATGATTCTATCCGGATGAAGCGGTTAGCAGGCTAGCAGTAAAAACAAGTCTACGGTTTACCAGCTTTGAAAGACAAAGCTTTGATTAGACAGATAATAAACAGCTGCACCATGTCATGCCTTATATAACACCTACTTCATCTCCAGAATGATACTCCTCCATATTTTCAGTTTGAAAACCAATAATCTGGACAACAAACTCAGTTCAGATGACTGTAGCTTTTCTCTCACTGACAACCAAGACTGATGTTAACAACACAATGGCGATTGAGTGCTGCCACCTACTGGCGCACCTCCGACTCACCATTATCTGCCAATCCATCAAACTAACTAACTAACTAACTAACTATCTATCTATCAAACAGAAAGAGACAATTTTAAGTTGATGTTTAATTGTATCACGTCAAATACAAAGGTTGTGAGATGATTCTTACAAAAATTCTAATGACAAAAAATTGTCACATTACCCTGAAATTTTGAATATATAAAGTGCACAGGTGCTTTGAAAAAGTCTTTCATCAAATGTAAATAAATAGGTATAAAACACAAATACATATATAATTATATTTCTAGATATCGGTAAATTTACTCCCCGGTTAATGACTTTGAGAATGCATTTGATAAAAAAAAAAAAAAATCAGACACTGCAAACATATAAAGGAAAAAACATTATACAATGTAGTACCAAAACAAAACCATTACAGCTCACAGCTATACTTAAACTCCCAAACTCAGTTTTCAGTTAAAGCAAGTTATTTTCTGTGGTCTGCTTTGCAGCACAAGGCACAGTAACATTACCAGCATATGGTAATATGGTAATACCATCAACATTACCATTTGTAAAATTCCTATTCTGCTACTTCCAGTTTTTGTTAAAAGTCCCTTTTTTCAATTCAGAAGATGGTTTCAGCATAAACAGCATGTCAAACCCAGCTGAAAGGCGTCAAAGCAGATTGCAAGTGGCTGAACGTGATCGATTGGATGCTGTGGTCGGGCCTCCTGTATGTGTTTCACTGTTAGAATTCTCTGGGTCTCGATTCTCTGAGATCTGAGGTGGACCATCAGCTGTTGGTTTGCCTGAAGTGGTGCTCGCTGCTTGATTGCCTTTGGTGGGAGATCTCTTGAAAAGGGAAAGCTGAAAGTAGGAAAGAGTAAACTGATCAAACAAAGGTCAAACTCTGATGTGCAAAGATGTTATGCTAGAGTGATTTTGAGGTGGTTGCTTACTACTTTTTATCATAAAGATTAAAAGGGCTGAGTGGTAAATACCCTGTTCCTAGAGCCAAAAAAAGTTTTAGGTTTGTCTTCTGTAACTCCATTCCTCTCTGACTGACTCTCCTCCTTTACAAGGGTAGCAGGATCAGAATCTTCAGAATTCACAACAACAAAAATGAGAAAGATAGAAAAAAGCTGCTTATAATCAATGTACATTACATTTATGTTCACCAAGTTATATTTTAGTACAGTGCAATCACTTTCTATCTAATCATGCACATGCTGCACCATAAAAGTTAAAGATGTATTTCGAAATTCATGACTGGGATATCATTGATGGTATCATATGATTTTCTCTGGTCTTTTGTGGGTGGTATTAGGGGAGGGGCATTCTCATTCTAGACAGCATTTGATTGGACAAAAATCTATGTAGTGCAGAATGAGTCATCGATATGTTTGGTCTGTTTTCAAAAAAGGGAAAGACTATACATTTTTAATATGTAAAAGTGACTTATGTTAATATTTAAGAGTAGACTAGCATATAGATATGAAAGCTCATTTCCACCTCGGAATAATAATATAAAAAAGGTAACTGTGACTTTTTATCTCACATTTCTGACATTTGTCAATTATACAATTTGGATTTTTTACTTCTGAATTGAGAGCTTATATCTTTTTTCTTTTATGTTTTTTCTCGGAATTGAGAGTTTACATCTCACAATTCTGACTTTTTCACCCAAAAATGAAAATTCTGTCATTAATTACTCATCCTCATGTTGCTCCACACCCGTAAGACCTTCGTTCATCTTCGGAACACAAATTAAGATATTTTTGATAAAATCCGATGGCTCAGTGAGGCCTGCATTGCCAGCAAGATAATCAACACTTTCAGATGCCCAGAAAGCTACTAAAGACAAATTTAAAACAGTTGTGTTGTGTGACTATGGAGCGTGTATCAAACTGCCAAAGTCATTGAAATTTCAAAACACTTATGACATAACAAAGCCTTGTTTACTGAAATCACGTGACACTTCAGTCTTTGTTACACGCTCCGAACCACTGATTTGAAACAAAAGATTCGTAAAGCTTCTATGCTTCATGAAGCAGTGTTTTGAAATCGCCCATCACTAGATATTGTTGAATAAAGTTGTTTTGTTTTTTTGGTGCACAAAAAGTCACTTAATAATATTAAGGTTGAACCACTGTAGTCACATGAACTGTTTTAAATATATCTTTAATAGCTTTCTGGACACTTATCTTGATGCAATGCAGGCCTCACTGAGCCATTGAATTTGATCAAAAATATCTTAATTTGTGTTCCGAAGATGAACGAAGGTCTTACGGGTGTGGAACGACATGAGGATGGGTAATTAATGACAGAAATTTTATTTTTGGGGGAACTAACCCTTTAACATCTCTCAATTCTACAGGTGTACACAGTCAGGTGTTAAAAAATCAGTAGTTTTCATAGTCAGAACTATGAGATATAAACTTGCAAAGTCATAATTACCTTTTTTATATTTTTATTTTGTGGAGGAAATAAGCTTCCATATATAGATGACCTCGCAAACATGGACATGGACTGAAAGCCACAAAACTCTATTTTTGGTTTTCTTGGGGTCTGTATGGGTATATAATAATGAAAGGGTGCTGAAAAACAAAACAAAAAACAAAACAAAAACAAAACAAACCTTTCATCAGTCCATCAGGGATAGATGCTTCTTTTATAATCTGCTTTTTCTGTAGGAGTAAGAAAATTACATTACACAAACTAATCAAAGCAATGGAGCAGTGACGCTAAAGCAGTATGTTAGTACTAAATTAGTCTAAATGAAAGGCTTCATAGCACCTGAATGTCTGGATCTGTCGTGCTTTGCTCCTGCTCTTTTCTCTTCTCGTCTAGAATATCTTCATCCTCCTCACACTTTTTCCCTTCTTTTTCCTCTGGATGTTCTTCCTCATCCTCTTCTTCTTCCTCCTCCTCCTCCTCCTCATCATCATCTTCTTCTTCTTCTTCATCATCTAAATATTCTTCCTGCTCATCTTCTCCATTCATCTCATCTGTCCGGAGCTGGAGAGATCGATGGTGGTTGTGCAAAAAGTGAGAAAAGACATCATCAGTGACTAAATGAGTGATTGTGAAATACAAAAAGAGGGTTGAAGGAACTAGAATGGCAGGAGAGGGTTCAATGTTAGTCTACATGTATAAACAAACACAAATACTTGACTAGGGATCTATTTAGGAGGAATAGAAAATGACCAGCTCTACAGAGAGAGAGAGAGAGGGTGCAATAAAAAGGCAGCCTCACCTGGCCAATGAAGGATTTTCGGATTTCTGCCTGATTGCAACTGCTTTGCAATTTGGAGATATCTCATATGGCTTTCTTTGTTTGCATGATTACAATTTAAATGGAAATTTGCTTACTATGCTGCTGAAATTCTCTAGTACTACATGATACATTCTTGTAAACATCATCATGCAGGTAGTTTTCTTTAAAGATAATATTCTGTATGCTTTACATAAAGTCACTATGTTTGGATAACCTGTGCTTTTGTTATTTAAATAAAATAAAATAAAAATAAAAATGGGAAAACAAATATAAAACAATACATAGGTATTAATTTAAAAAACAGATGCAAATAGTTACAAATTAAAGAAAGTTTATTAGATATGAAATGTAAAAAAAAAAAAAAAAAAACTCAGTTCACAGAACAAGCACAAGGGCAAAATTTTAACTAAATGCTACTTAATGACTATATTTTTTTTCTTTTTGTTTTTCCTTTTCTTCTAGTCATAAAGATCTTTAGCTGCCATTTTATTTTACTTTATTTTTCTGACTTAAAGGCATCTTTAAATGTGCCTAGTATGTATTTGCAAGAATTTAAAGTCATTGGCGAATCAAGCATATTTGTTAGTCAGATACATATATCCTAAGGCACATCATGAGGTCTTCATTACTGCATGGGCATTTCATTACTTAGGAAAACATAAATAAAAGACTGAAAATTAAAAATATGAAGTAATACATTTAGTGAAAATGTCATGGGCAAAAATATATATCACAAAAGCACGAAGCAAGAAAGAAAATAAAAGCTATGTATGTAAAGGCATGTACATAACATTCAGGAAAAGCAGATAGAGGTTATTTTAAATTGAGGTATTGAGGTAGAACATCATCCCAAAACTGCTGAGGCTCCTGGGACTCATCGTCTGACTGGTGTCTTTGAGCTTGGGCCCGTTTGGCTTTTGTCGGCTGTTTTGTTGTTTTCACATTTGACTTTTGTTTGATGGATTCAGAGGCTTTTTCAGGTTTCCTTTTGGCCTTTTCCTCCTCCTCTTGTTCTTCTTCCTCTTCTTCATCACTCTCCTCTTTATCTTCTTGTTTGTCCTCCTCTTCTCCCTCCTCATCCTCTGCTTCTTCAATCTCCTCTTTTCCTTTGGACTCTTCCTCCTCTGCTTCCTCTTCTGCTTCTTCATTGTTTTCCTCCTCACCATTACTTTCTTCTTTCTCTTCATCTTTGCTCTCCTGCTCTTCTTCCTCTTCTTCTTCACTCTCCTGCTCTTCTTCTTCACTCTCCTGCTCTTCTTCTTCACTCTCCTGCTCTTCTTCTTCTTCGTCTTTGCTCTCCTGCTCTTCTTCCTCTTCATTTTCACTCTCGCCTTCACTCGTTTCTTCTTCCTCATCATTCTGACTTGTTGCTTCCTCTTCATTGCTTTCGCCCTCTTCCTCATCCTCTTTAACTTCTTCACTTTCCTCCTCTGCTTCACTCTCACTCTTCCCTTCATCATCATCTTCAGTCTCACTTTCCTGCTTTTCTGAATCTTCCTCTTCTTCTTCACTAGTCTTTTCATCATCTTCAGTCTCACTTTCCTGCTTTTCTGAATCTTCTTCTTCACTAGTCTTTTCACCATCTTCATTCCCTTCATCTTCAGTCTCACTTTCCAGTTTTTCTGAATCCTCTTCCTCTTCTTCACTAGTCTTTTCACCATCTTTACCCCTTTCATCTTCAGTGTCACTTTCTAGCTTTTCTGAATCTTCCTCATCTTCTTCACTAGTCTTTTCATCATCTTCAGTCTCACTTTCCTGCTTTTCTGAATCTTCCTCTTCTTCACTAGTCTTTTCACCATCTTCATCCCCTTCATCTTCAGTCTCACTTTCCAGTTTTTCTGAATCCTCTTCCTCTTCTTCACTAGTCTTTTCACCATCTTCATCCCCTTCATCTTCAGTCTCACTTTCCAGTTTTTCTAAATCCTCTTCCTCTTCTTCACTAGTCTTTTCACCATCTTCATCCCCTTCATCTTCAGTCTCACTTTCCAGTTTTTCTGAATCCTCTTCCTCTTCTTCACTAGTCTTTTCACCATCTTCATCCCCTTCATCTTCAGTCTCACTTTCTAGTTTTTCTGAATCTTCCTCCTCTTCTTCACTAATCTTTTTACTACCTTCATCTTCCTCTGCACTGTCACTTTCCACATCATTTTCTTCCTCATCCTCAATATCTTTCTCCTCCGACTCCTCATTCTCTTCATCTGATTCTTCCCTTGACTTCTCACTTTTGCTCACTGTCTCTTCCTCTTCGCTCTGTTTTTCTTCACTTTCCTCTTCACTTTTTCTACTTATCTCACTTGTTTCTTCTTCCTCATCTTCTATTCCATCACTCTCCTCAGCCTCACTGTCTACATCCTCAGTCGCCTCACTTTTACTTTTCTCCTGCTCTTTCTCACTTTCCTCATCCTCACTAGAAGCTTTGATCGTTCTATCGTTGTCAACATCAGAATCGTCATCGTATTCTACCTTGTCAAGGGTCTTGCTCTCACTTTCCTCCGCACTCTCATCCTTTCTGTTCAACAAACCCTTGCTTTCCTCCTCTTCCTTCTCATTGGATTCCTCTCCTCCTTCCTCCTCACTTCTTCTATATGTTTCCACCTCAGAATGTGCCTCGGTTTTAGACTCAATGCTGCTTCTTTCCAAGTCCCCATCTGAAGTTCCTGGTTCTGTCTTAATGTTGACGGTGACGGTCGTCCTTTTGGCTTCTCTAGTCTCCTCCTGTCTTGAAACTTCATCGGACTCACTCAGGGACGAAACATCAGACAGAGTTCTTTGTTTTGAAAGAGGTTTTGGCATCTTTTGTGGTGTGGACTGGGAAAGGAACTGACTGACTGCTGATTCTCCAAGTAAACAAGCAGGACTTCCCACTGCCACATCTTGGAGAAAAGATGTCACCTTGATGAGCGGATTTTCCTTAATTTTCTCAGTCTCTGAAGCCGATTCAGATTTGGAGGCAGCTTCATCGACAATGGTAGGCCCCTTTTTTGTGTTTTTCAACTTGTCCTCTACTAGCAATTGGCTTTGTTCTGCTCTTGATTTCTTTGTCTTCTTTGTAGAAACATCTTCTTGGCAGGAGGACTGTTGTGAAATAGTGGAGAGCTCTTGTATCGTCTTACCATTTTTTGAGTCTTTTTTTGATTCTGACTTTTTACTCTGTGGGACCAAATTTTTGTTTTCTGTCTTAGCAGCATTCGTTTCACCTTTCACCCTCTGAGCTTTTGGTAAAACCTCTTTTGAGATCTTCTTACCTGTTGGGTCTTGGTCCTTGTGAGTGCGCTGTTCGAGATGATGTTCAACAACAATTATGGGTTTCATTTTTACTTCCTTTTCTTTCCCCACAACTTGTTGAGGCTGGCTTCTGACTTCCAATTGACGATCTTTAGGTTTTGCTTTACCTGCTCCCTCTTGGTTTGGTTTTATACTTCCTTTTGATTTTTGAGCAAGCTTCTCGCTTTCAGCTTCTTGATTTGGTTGGGCTTTTCCTGTTGATTCTTTTTTAACTTTATTCTTTGACTTCATCACTTCTGTGTGTTTGGGCAGGTAGGATTTGGATCCAGCTCTGCTTATGTCCGTCCCCAATCTGGTGTTACTTCCACCAGCCTGGTGATATGCAGGCTTTCTGTTCTCCAAAGCGGTAAGTACATTTTCCTTATCATGACCATGTCTCTTAGGGCTCTTGTGGGGCGTCCCTGACCCAAGACTGTCCCCGACTACTGAGCTACCACTTGAGCTTCTGAGTAACTCAGTGGGAAGAGCTTTGTGAGCTGAAAGCTCCGCCCTCTTACTATAGGGGGCGGGGTCACTATGCCTTCCCTTCTCCTTACCGTGCTCTTTCACAACCTTAACCTTCTTCTATTCCAGGAAGCAGAGGATAAAAAGAAGGAAAGTGTTAGAGAAACTAATAAACATGCAGAGCAGGCTGAATGAGAGCAGAATGAGCTTTAAGGCTGCAAAGCAAATGAGAAGAATGAGTCAATGAAGAGAAGAGAGAGAAAATTAGCATAAAGGAGAGGTCTAAATGAGTGCAGCCCTTTGAAAAAATGTACACTTTTTTTTCTTAAACCTTTGTTTGGCCATCTAAATAGCAAATTTCTTGAACAATAACCCAGGTGAGCTCTTACCTTCTCCATAGGAGACAATGTCAGGGTCTTATCGCTAGGGTCCATCTTAATTATGTGAGTCTGAAATCAAAAAAACTTTTGCATTATGTCTTTGATACCAGCAGTTCACGACCCAGATTTTACATCAAATGGCAACTCAACACAGTACCAAATGTAACCTGTTTTTAATGTAGTCTGGCATTTTCTTTTCCCTTTTAAAAGTCAATTTATTTTGCTATCCTAATTATTCATGATTACAGAATTAGTTATTATTTGCATTTAACATTGTTTTATCCCTGCTGTCCATGACCCCGTCAGAACGAAGCGGCCATTATGAAACACTGTTTAATTGTGCCTTGCTGTTTTTAGCTTGTTTAAAACAGGTAGCAATTCATCATTAAAAATGACAATAAACCAAAACATTAAATGTCTAATTCTATGTATTTTCTATAGATATTATAAAAGCATGCATGCCTCTTTCATAAGTGATGGTATGCTTCTCCTACCAGGTTTAATAAGTCAGTGGTTTCTCCAAGGTCTTTTACGCTCTCAGTATCCTCCACACTGCTTCTGTCATCGAGAGATTTCTCTCTCTTTCCAGGAACTTATCGAGAGAGAAAGAGAGAGAGAGCACATAAAAACCTGAGCAAGACTCTGTAATATACACTACCATTCAAACGTTTGGGGTTGGTAAGATTTTAAAATGTTTTTGATAGAAGTCTCTCATGCTCATCAAGGCTGCATTTATTTGATCAAAAATACAGTAAAACATTGATATTGTGAAATATTATTACAATTTAAAATAAGTGAATTTCTATTTCTTTCCAAATGTTATTTATTCCTGTGATGCAAAGCTGGATTTTCAGCATCATTACTCCAGTCTTCAGTGTCACATGATTCTTCAGAAATCATTCTAATAAGCTGATTTGCTGCTCAAGAAATATTTCTTATTATTATCAAGGCTGAAATCATTTGTGCTTCTACATATTTGTGAGGACTCCGTGATACATTATACAAGGATTCTGAATAGAAAGTTCAGAACAGCATTTTTTAAATCTTTTGTAACAATGTAAAAGCCTTTACTGTTACTTTTGATCAAGTTAACGTGTGCTTGCTGAATAAACTAATTTCTTTAATCATGCTGACCCTGAACTTTTTAACATTGGTGTAAAGGAACATAAATTCATGCATATTCAAAGACATTATGATTGAATAATGTCTTTTTATAAGTGAAAATTGCATTTGGAACTTGTTTTCCTGTGATTTGAAATGACAGATATGATTTTTAATACTTCAGTTTTTTGATAAGGCAATTACTTTTGAGGCTGTTGTGTGGGATTTTTCCAGGTTGTTTACTGTGGGAGTGACGGATCTGGCTGGGAACAGATAGAGATGCTGCACTTTGATGATTCCCACCCAGAGCTGGGAGTGTTCGAAACATCTGTCCAAACTGATCTGGTGAACGCTCCTGCAGAACAAATTGCATCCATATTTAATTAGTTTATATAATTGTTTGGGAAATATATTATACTAAACATTGCCGTAAAATTGTATTGTTCATCTTGAAATACACTTCCACTAGTCCACTAAATAATCAGTTGCAGTAATTTTGATCCATTAGGATTGACCCACCCGTTCTCTGCGTCTAACCCGAGCCGAGAGACTCCTGTTTAGGGTGGTCTGAATGTGCGTGTCCCCCAGTAGTTCAGTACAGGACTTCTCAAAGTAGTCTTCTGTGACGTCATCTTCCTCCAAGATCAAATCCTCCGACCTTTCAGCCCTGGGCTTTGCCAAAACAAGCATGTGACACCCACCACAAGTAACCTGAAAGCACACACATTGTTTACAGATGCCATGAAATCAAAATAAGAGTTTTGTGGCTTTTAGTCCATATTGATATATATGAAAATACATTTAGACTACCATTCAAAAAATTGAGGTCAGTAATATTTTTAAATGTTTTTTAATTGTCTTATGCTCACCAAGGCTATATTTATTTTCTCAAAAATACATGAATATTGTGAAATATTATTACAATTTAAAATTACTGTTTTCTATTGTAATATATTCAAAGATCAAATTTATTCCTGTGATGGCAAAGCTGAATTTTCAGCAGCCATTTCTCCAGTCTTTAGTGTCACATGATCTTTCAGAAATTATTCTAATATGCTGATTTGGACCTCAAAAGATGTTTCCTATTATTATCTGGATTATTTAAAATATTTTTTAAAGTCTTTACTGTCACTTTTGATCAAGTAAATGCATTCTTGCTGAATAAATACATTAATTTCTTCCAAAATTGTGAACAGTAGTGTAACTTTTTTCAGTCTTTCTCTGCTGTAAAAAAAAAGGGAACAATTTTTTTTTTTGTATTAAAAAAATAAATAAAAATGTTCTCTCTATAATTAAAAATAAAATTAGAGAATGAAAGCAATAAAAAGGGCAAGTAATTTGATATGACCAGAGCAGGTCAACAGGGTAATGAAAAATATATTGGTCAAACCATTTCAAAGCAGAAGGTTTATATATCTGATAGAAATAAAATGTATTATATGTTGTGTCATAAACAGTAGATGGGCAGTAATACGTACAGAATGTACATGGTAGTCGAGGAATCTCGTACACAAGGTTGGTCTGAACTGGTTGGTGAAGTTTTCTTCTCCAAGCCCCAGTTTTCCATGCCGCCCATCACCAAAGGTGTACAAAAGGCCACTGTCTGAAACCAGCACAAATACAAACAGAATCATATATATTTTAGAGGAAAGACACAGAGGAAATGATGTCATAACACATAAAAGGATGTTGTTGGGTAGTTTTCTGTGCATGTTTTACCAGTAATCAACGCTGAATGATTCTCTCCACACTCCACATGTTTAACTCTGCCCCTCCTGAAATGCTCAACCACTCTGGGTAAACGAGACTCAAATATGAAAGTGCCGTGACCAAGCTGTCCAAACTGACCCAGGCCAAACGAATACACCTCATGCTCTGTATTACCAAACATGCGTAACATTAAGTCTTAACAAAGAAGAAACACAGACAAAAAAGACTGCAAAGCAAAAGATGTTCTCCTACCCGTAAGCGCCACCGTGTGCCCTCCTCCACAGGACACCTGTACCACTTTATCAGAGATGTTAGTCACCTG
Source organism: Elopichthys bambusa (assembly GCA_037101425.1). NCBI lineage: Eukaryota > Metazoa > Chordata > Actinopteri > Cypriniformes > Xenocyprididae > Elopichthys > Elopichthys bambusa. The sequence goes on along the minus strand of CM074452.1, from coordinate 19,454,538 downwards.
TTGAGGCACTTTATGATTGGCCAGCTTCTCTGTGGACAAGCCCAGCTTTCCACTGTCCTTTTCTCCAAATGTGAACAAGGCCCCATCCACTGCAACAAATGAAACAAGCATCACCTAGCAACAAGCCAGCCTTCATAGAAGGTCAAATAATGAACATTTTATGAATTCAGTGCCACCATACTGTGCTCTATGAATCATGAAGAGGAAGTAGGAAGGTCATCATAAATTATCAAAAAGTGTGGATTTAAAATGTTGCCAATATTCCAATGTAACACAGTTGAACATAATTCTGATACATTTATTAAATATATCAAGTATTATTCATAAAATAATGTTTTAAAAATAATAATATTATGGCATCATTTTAAATGGTATTCAAATTATTATTTTAATTTCATTTATAATAAATGTATTTATTGTAATACTATTATTATATGTAACTAGCATAATTCACTGTAATAAAGAACACAGTGAATATAAGAGATAATCAATTGAGAGTATAATAAACTAAATGCATACAGTAATTAAAACATTTGGGAAAGATTTTTTTGAAAATCTGCATTTATTTGATTAAACAGTAATACAGTAAAAACTGAAATTTTGTGAAACATTAATAGAATTTAAAATAGCTGTTTTCTATTTTGATATATTTTAAAATGTAATTTATTCCTGTGATGGCAAAGCATCATTATTCCAGTCTTCAGTATCACATGATCCTTCAGAAATCATTCCAATATGCTGATTTGATGCTCAAGAAACATTTCTTATGTTGTGCTGCTTAATATTTTTTGGAATATTATTTTGGAAACCGTGATACATTTCTTTGATGAACAGAAAGTTCGAAAGAACAGAATTTATTTGAAAAAGAAATCTTTTGTGGCATTATAAATGTCTTTACTGTCACCTTTGATCAATTTATTGCATCCTTTCTGAATAAAAGTTTTTTTCTTCTTCTTAATTGTACTGACCTCAAACTTTTGAAAAACTAAATAAATAAAATTTGACTATTTATTAAAAAATAGTATAATAATATATCATAAAACTAAAATAAACATTCCAGGTTAAATAAAACATGTGAATGTTGAACATAAAAATATTTTGGTTTGCAATTGGCCATAGTGATATGAGGTAATAATATCTATAATGGCATACGTACCGGTAACAAAGGCAGAATGATAATATCCACAGGACACCCAGGACACTCGTTTCCCCACAGAAACCTCCTGAGGAGTAAGTGCGTTACTCTCCTTCCCTAACCCAATCTGGCCCTCAGAGTTATCACCCCACATATAGAGCCTGCCATCCTCTGAGATGACAAAAATATTGTTACATTACTGTTAATATTTGACATTACATGTTATGTATGTTATATTTGCCCCACATGTTTTTGTCAATAGACACTGTTGCTGAAGGGCAGATGGAACAGAACTCTTACGCGTCAGGGCAGCAGATGTATTGGAACCAGCAGCAAGCATTTTGATTGGCCCATGTTTGCTGAAGAAGTCCACCAGGTGGAAGAAGGCTCTGTCATCGCTGTCACCAAGACCAAGCTGTCCTTCATTATTCCCTCCAGAGGCATACAGGTTACCACGAGCTGCTCAGTAAAGAAAACAAGTATTTAGTACATTTTTGTTCAGATTTTTTTTCAAAAAGAAATTAATACTTTTATTTTGCAAGGATGCATTAAAACAATCAATTGTGACAGTAAAAACATTTATTATGTTACAAAAAATATATATTTTAAATAAGTGCTGCTCTTTCAAACTTTATATTCAACAAAAAATCCTGAAAAAAAATGTATCATTCAGAAAAATACTAAGCAGCACAACTCTTTTCAACACTGATAATAGAAAATGTTTCTTGAACATCAAATCAGCATATTAGAATGATTTCTAAAGGATCATGTGACACTGAAGACTGGAGTAATGATGCTGAAAATTCAGCTTTGCCATAACAGGAATAAATTAGATTTTAAATACATTACAATTACAATAGAACAAATTTATTTTGAATTAAAATAATATTTCACAATATTAATGTTCAAAAACATAAATCTTACTGACCCCAAATTTTTGAATGGTAGTGTACATTTTTATTTTTTTTAATGTTTTGGCCTTTGCAAATATAGAGATATCATCATCATCATCATCAAAAAACAACAACAAACAGTATTCTCAGATATTTTAAAAATATTTCTCAAAGTTACTAGCCTTATTCTTGTGCTATGATCAATGTTAAAAAAAAAAAAAAAAAAAACATTCTCTTATTCCTGTTTAATTCACAGAGACAATTATAAATTCCCAGAGAGTTCCCCTGTGTTGCCCTGTGGCCCTTTCAAAACATTGCTGTTTGTTTCAGTGGTTTGGCATGTCAACTTCTGGCTTGACTAATGGAATAAGTAAATAAATAAGAATATGTAAACAATTAGGGTAGAAGTGAGAAATTACTACAAAAAAAACAAAAAAACATTTCACCTTTTTTTTTTTTTTTTTAGTAGGATTGATTTAGTAGACTCGAAAAACAAAAAGCAAATATTCTGAATAAACTTACATGTATAAACAAGTGTGTGAGTTCTTCCACAGGCTGCAAGCTTCACACTTTCTGATTTTAGAGCTTTAAGAAAACAAATACGGTCATTGCATGTCAGAAACGTGACTAGAATTTATTTTTTAACTAATCACAATTATACAACCTAGATATACAGTATCTCACAGAAGTGAGTACACCCCTCACATTTTTGTAAATATTTTATTATATCTTTTCATATGACAACACAGAAGAAATGACACTTTGCTACAATATAAAGTAGTGAGTGTACAGCTTGTATAACGGTGTAAATTTGCTGTCCCTTAAAAATAACTCAACACACAGCCATTAATGTCTAAACCGCTGGCCACAAAAGTGAGTACAAGCCTAAGTAAAAATGTCCAAATTGGGCCCAATTAGCCATTTTCTCTCCCCGGTGTCATGTGACTCGTTAGTATTACAAGGTCTCAGGTGTAAATGGGGAGCAGGTGTGTTAAATTTGGTGTTATCATTCTCACTCTCTCATACTGGTGACTGGAAGTTCAACATGGCACCTCATGGCAAAGAACTCTCTGAGGATCTGAAAAAAAGAATTGTTGCTCTACATAAAGATGGCGTAGGCTATAAGAAGATTGCAAAGACTGAAACTGAGCTGCAGCAGGGTGGCCAAGACCATACAGCGGTTTAACAGGACAGGTTCCACTCAGAACAGGCCTCGCCATGGTCGACCAAAGAAGTTGAGTGCACGTGCTCAGTGTCATATCCAGAGGTTGTGTTTGGGAAATAGACGTATGAGTGCTGCCAGCATTGCTGCAGAGGTTGAAGGGGTGGGGGGTCAGCCTGTCAGTGCTCAGACCATACGCCGCACACTGCATCAAATTGGTCTGCATGGCTGTCGTCCCAGAAGGAAGCCTCTTCTAAAGATGATGCACAAGAAAGCCCGCAAACAATTTGCTGAAGACAAGCAGACTAAGGACATGGATTACACTGTTATACAAGATGTACACTCACTACTTTACATTGTAGCAAAGTGTAATTTCTTCAGTGCTGTCACATGAAAAAATATACTGTATGTATATAAATATATATATATATATATATATATATATATATAATTTTTTTTTTTTTTTTAGAGAGATGCACTGATATATCGGCCAATAATCGGTATTTTCACACTATCAGCTATATATATATATATATATATATATATATATATATAAAAAATATTTTGTATATTTAACAAGCTAATTTGTTCAAATGCTGAACTCCTGCACACACTTCCCCTCTGCTTTCCAGATTAATGCAGATTATGGACCACTCCAGATTGGGATTAAGACAATCTATGGCTTTGTCTTGAAATTATCTCTTTTTTCTTACAGCTACTTACAAACATGCAATTGTGTGTGTCAAACTATATTTTACTGCTGAATAATTCAAAATCACTCATCATTATTATTTGATAAACTAAAATATATATTTTCCAAACAGCTAAATGTGACTGACAGCATTGGAAAATGTGTTCATTTTGTTGAAGTGATTTATCAGCTGTGGATGGCAGGCAACATTCAGTACTGCTCTCTCTTTGACTGACAATCTGTCAGGTAGAGTCGTAGTCGTACCTTTCACACAAGTGGGTTTATTCACAGTGGTCTTTGTTCCGAGGCCCAGCTGTCCCCAGTTATTGCTGCCAAACATAAACAGCTTCCCATTTTCTAAACACAATAAGAATAGTGACAGGATGAATGCATAAAATTATGTAATAAGACTTTATTTATATATATCCAATAATAAAATCCTAAATCATACCTGTTACCAGTGCTGTGTGCTCATCTCCACAGGAAATTCTCAAAGGTACATCATTTTTTAACCAGAATTTACTGGGGGCATTATCTGCGAATTTACTCTTTCCAAAAGTGAAGACAGCTCCGGATTCTAAAACAAAAAAACAAAAAATAGAACAGCAATGGCAGTTTTCATGTTTTGTCTTTAATTATTCAGATGATTGCAGTTATCAAAAACAAGCTGTCTATATTCTAAAGCATAAAGTACTACACTACATTATAAACAAATAATCCTGTTTATGATTTTAATTTGAAGTCCCTGGTTCTTTGTATATATATACAATCAGATGGTTAAAATTAGTTGTTTACTTTATAGAAATATTATACAACAGAGAACGAGAGAGGCGTGACCACATGGCGTGGTTTCCTTGGCGACAGGTAGCCACAGGCGTCAATGAAAGAGCGGGACAAAGTGTTCAATGAAATAAAAAAACAAAACACAACGAACAATTTACAAGTATAAATACGTACTATATAATATTCGAAGGGTATAAAAGCAGTTAAGACATATTTACACCAGTAGCTATAACATATGATCCGCTTCCACTATGTAGCACCGTTATAGCCTGTAGGCTAATTATAAACAGGCAAGGCTGAAAAGACACACATCTAGCAACTGAAAATAATAAAACTGTTTACACAGACCACTAATGTACTACATAATATGTTACCAGGGATCTCATCTTCTGTCTCTCCGGCCATCTCCCCCGACTAATCAGCTTATTTACGCTGGGCTCTAGGAAGTGTGATCAAGAAGTTTCTAAAATGATAGAAACCTTCCACTCTAGATTTGCTTCCGCGTTGAGGTGTCACGTGTCACGTCTGAGCTCCTCCCAGAGCTGTTTTTCAACATGATTTTGCCAAACTTGAGGCGATAAGATTTTATATATATATATATTATATATATATATACATTTATTATTTTATATTAATTTATATTAACTTAAACAATTGCAAATATTAATTTATGACTGTATACATAAGATGATCAGTCACACATCAAGGGAATGAGAATATATAACAACCAATGAAACACAGACCTACAACACACTCATTATACAGAATAATGAATATTAATATACGAGCACGGAGGAAAATGACAACTAACTCTCAAGCACAAGGGAGAAATGTGCAATATTTAAAAGGGCTTATAATATTTTCATTGCATTTTCGAGCGCTACAGTCTCATGATAAACGACGCATAGTTTAACACAGAAAGAATAAAGACAATAGTTACTTTTTTTGTCCATTCTTCTTTGAATTCTTCTTTGAATCGTCTTTTGTCTATCAGAATAATCGTGTCATCGCGTTCAGACACCACTGTATCACACTCACACCGTGTCCTAACCAGACGCGATGCGATAAGATTCCAGCGACGAGCAATTTGACTGTCCACACTAGACGCGACGCGAAAATGAGAAGCGATCAAATCAATCAAAAACCAATCAGAAGAGAGTGTGGGCGGGCTCTTTTGGCAAGAGCACAGCGGACGCAATGAAGTGGACAAGTACTTAGTGAAATGTATACATATTACACCATTTAAACATTATTTAAAGTACATACGGAGTGACTGAACCAATCTTTGTCATAGAATACACTTGTTTGTTCGCAAAGGGCACTTCCACTTATCCCTCTGAAAAATGTAAAAATAACTAATTTCAACTTATGAATAAAATTAATGAGTACCTTTAGTGTTTTCAATGATGTGCAGCTTATACATATATGTTAACAGTTAAAAAAAAAAGGTGTTCTGAGGTTTTATGACCCTTTAAGCATGTACGTATAAATAATTGACTGATGATAAAACTTTTACTTAATTTCAGTCTTTGGCAGTCTGCACTTTCATTTATGATTAACTTCGTAAAAATACATCAATGATTTAAACGCTATAAAAAGTGTTTGTATGTACACGTCTGTCTGTCTATCTATCTATCTATCTGTCTATCTGTCTGTCTGTCTGTCTGTCTATCTATCTATCTATCTATCTATCTATCTATCTATCTATCTGTCTGTCTGTCTATCTATCTATCTATCTATCTGTCTGTCTGTCTGTCTGTCTGTCTATCTATCTATCTATCTATCTATCTATCTATCTGTCTGTCTGTCTGTCTATCTATCTACACAACTATGTTTTTATCTTTCTGTATATTTTGTCTAATAAAGTCAGCCATAATAATAATAATTCGCAGGAAATGTCACTGTATATGATTTTCTGAAATTAGTATGATGCTTTCACTGTCTTTTCCATAGTTGTAGTGGAGTGGCTGCACAGCGAAGAATCTCTTAATAAAACGCCTCTTCCGGTTCAGGCTGTAAACAGTGATCTCATCCCTAATCTCGCTACGTCTGCCTTTAGTAGAATCTCCCAGCATGAGCGGCGCGCTGTCTTAAGAGAAATGACCGTGAAAACAAATATATTTTTCTCGTTACCTTACGATCCGCCCGCTCTCTTTGACATAATGACGACTAGCTGGGGATCTTTGAGTTAGCCTGGAGTATGCTAGCATGCTAATTAGCCTGTAAAGAGGGCAAACAAGCAGCTGCCTGGTGCAAGCTCTGTTAAAGCTGCTTTAAAGTGTTTTTCACTGAGTTTTCTGCTTGGAGAATAATGGAAGGAGTGCTTTACAAATGGACAAACTATATGACAGGTAAAAGTGAACGGCACTGACAAATTTAATTGTAGACACTTGAGCTGCAGTCAGACAGGACACTGCAAGTATGCAAAAGATATACTCAGTTTGTCTGTATATGACAGAGAGCTGCTGATATATGCAACTTTGTTGTATTGCTTTTTGCATTGCTTATTTTCTTGTACGCTGTGTGCCTTTAATGTATTTTTGAATGTCAAAACTTAAGTTAGAGTAGCCTAATATACCAAATGTGTCATCTGTCAAATTTCCTTTCCTGTCATGTGATGATACCTGATTGTATGGATTAACAAGACTAGTCATAAATCTCAAGTTTAGAAAGTTCAGAAATTGCATCTTTTGTTTGATTTAAATGTGTTTTGTGATCTGATAATAATATGTTTTATAAAAGGATGGCAGCCAAGGTGGTTTGTGCTGGACAATGGCATTATTTCATACTATGATTCACAAGATGACGTGTGCAAAGGCAGTAAAGGCAGTATTAAGATGTCAGTATGTGAAATTAAAGGTGAGATTATCGTATATCTTATCAGAAAAATCTTCCTTCTATCCTTATGAGAAAATAAACTGGTTATTCTTATGTCATTTTTGTCCTCCTCATGTTTTCTCCAGTTCACCCAACTGACAGTACGCGTCTGGAGCTGATCATACCAGGGGAGCAGCATTTTTATGTGAAGGCTGTAAATGCAGCTGAGAGGCAGAAGTGGTTGGTGGCTCTGGGGAGCTCCAAAGCTGGACTCATTGACACTCGAACTAAAAAAGAAAGGGGTAGGCTTCTCTTAAAGGGATAGTTCACTATAAAAAGAAAATTTTGTCATCATTTACTCACCCTTAAGTAGTTCCAAACCTGTATAAATTTCTTTGTTCTGCTGAACACAAAGAAAGATATTTGGGAAAATGTCAGTAACCAAACAGATCTCGGCCCCCATTTACTACCATAGTAAGAGATCTGTTTGGTCTCTATATAGTTGTGGTCAGAATTATTGGCACTCTTGATAAATATGATCAAAGATGACTGTAAAAATAAATCTGCATTGTTTATCCTTTTGATCTTTAATTCATAAAATTTGCAAAAATCTAACCTTTCATTGAAGGAAAAGAATTGAAAGTGGGGGGAAAATCACATTATGAAATAAATGTTTTTCTCCAAAACACGTTGGCCACAATTATTGGCACCCTTTTATTCAATACTTTTTGCAACCTCCTTTTGCCAAGATAACAGCTCTGAGTCTTCACCTATAATGCCTGATGAGTTTGGAGAACACTTGACAAGAGATCAGAGACCATTCCTTCATGCAGAATCTCTACAGATCCTTCAGATTCCTAGCTCCATGTTGTTGCTTCTTCTCTTCAGTTCACCCCACTCATTTTCTATAGGGTTCAGGTCAAGGGGACTGGGATGGCCATGGAAGAAGCTTAATTTTGTGCTCAGGGACACATTTTTGTGTTGGTTTTGATGTTTGTTTTGGATCATTGTCCTGATGGAAGATCCAACCACGGCCCATTATTGGATTTCTAGCAGAGGCGGCCAGGTTTTGATTTTTTATCTGTTGTTATTTGCTAGAATCCATGATACCATGTATCTGAACAAGATGTCCAGGACCTCCAGCAGAAAAATAGGCCCACAACATTAAAGATCCAGCAATATATTTAACCGTGGGCATGGGGTACTTTTTATCCATGTGTGCACCAAACCCATCTGGTGGGTTTGCTGCCAAAAAGCTATTTTTTTAGTTTCATCTGACCATAGAAGCCGGTCCCGTTTGAAGTTCCAGTCATGTCTGACAACTGAATATGCTGGAGATTGTTTCTGGATGAGAGCAGAGGATTTTTCTTGAAACCCTCCTGAACAACTTGTGGGGATGTAGGTGCTGTTTGATCATTTTTTTTAAGGCTTTCTGAAACTCAAGACTCATCTCTGCAATTCTCCAGCTGTGATCCTTGGAGAGTCTTTGGCCACTCAAACTTTCCTCCTCACCGCGCATTAGGACGATTTAGAAACACGTCCTCTTCCAGGCAGATTTGTAACATCTTTTGTTGATTGGAACTTCTTAATTATTGCCCTGATAGTGGAAATGGGGATTTTCAATGCTTTAGCTATTTTCTTACAGCCACTTTCTATTTTGCGAAGCTCAACAATCTTTTGCTGCACATCAGAACTATATTCTTTGGTTTTACTCATTGTGATGAATGATTACGGGAATTTGGCCTTTGTGTTTCCTCATGTTTATACTCCTGTGGAACAGGAAGTCATGGCTGGACAATTTCATGTTCATGATCACCTTGGTGTGCTAAAAAAAAATGTAAATATGAATGGGAATATACTTCAGAGATATTTTATTCATAAAAAATTCTAGGGGTGCCAATAATTGTGGCCAACATGTTTTGGAGAAAAACATTTATTTCATAATGTGATTTTCCCCTCACTTTTAATTCTTGTCCTTCAATGAAAGGTTGGATTTATGAATTAAAGATCAAAAAGATAAACAATGTAGATTTATTTTTAGTCATCTTTGGTCATATTTATATTTAAGGGTGCCAATAATTCTAACCGCAACTGTATATGAAAGCCTTCTGTCTCTCTGTCTCTAAATATATATATAATATATATATTTAGAGACAGAGAGACATAAGGCTTTCATTTACTGAATTCATGTTCCCTAGTTGCACACCAGTAATCTTGACTGCTAAGCAATATGAGGGGCCATTAACAGTTGCATTTCCTCTCCTAATGGATTTTTGCAGAGTTAACAGAAACCACAGAATCACTGAAAACTAAGATGTCAGAGCTGCGTCTGTACTGTGACTTACTAATGCAGCAGGTGCACACTATTCAGGAGTCTGTGGAACAGGAAGGAGAATCTACTGTGGCCAGCACTGAGGTTAGACACTCACTCTGCTGTTTTTCATTCAAACCACAGTAATCACTGCAATTATTGCAGTTAGGTGGGAGTGATATAAAAAGGTTATCATCATTGAAATTTAGTCTTTTAAACCAAATCTTTGTATTATTTTCTGCTATTTTTCCCAGACAAGGAATGAGGCATCCTCATTACTGAGTGCCACCTGTGAAACCTTCATCAAAACACTGGAAGAATGTATGAAAATTGCCAATTCCAAGTTTCAGACTGACATGTTGCAATCCAGTCCATCTGATTCCGTAATGTCTCCTGTCCAGATGTCTCGGGTAAAGTAACAAGCACAAATCACATACAGTTTACCTTCATTTTTTCGTATTTACCAGGATAAAGTTCCTATTGCTGTTTGTGTGTAATGGTATATTTGATCCGAGTTATTTGGTTGAATCTTACAATATCATGTCCAGGTCATATTTGACCCCAGAATCAATAGGGAAAAAACCTATAAAGAATTAGTGTTGTCAAAAGTACAGACCGTGATACCAAAATGTTAAAATTTTAAAAATGTGAGCGCTGTTGAGCAGATTCGTAAACACCTCTGATTGGCCATTGTGTTCACGCGCTCATCAGATATATCTGTGATTGGCTACAATGATCAACGCTTCAAAAACAGGTTGTAAATAGAGATCATGATGCTCTTCACCGAGCGCTTGGACAGATACACATGGAAGCATTTGAAAACGGGCATCTATCAACGGACCAGTTCGCCGATAGACGCCTGCTTTCAAACACTCCCGCTCCCGCTTTCAAAACGCTTTCAAATTCAAACACTTCCGTGTGCTTTCAAACGCTCCTGTGCGTTTATCATTGTAGCCAATCACAGACATATTCGTCAACACAATGGCCAATCAGAGGTGATTATGAATCTGCTCAAAGCGTCACATTTTTAACATTTCAGTACACACTTGATATCGCGGTCGGTACTTTTGACAACACTATAAATAATATGTATATAGTAGCTTGTTTTTTAAATTTACATTTGCATTATTTTCATGACAATGAAATTAATTCATCAATTAAAGGTGCAGTAAGTGATTTATGAGAATCATTGTTGAACGTAGTTGATATTTGAAATCAACCCAAACAAACACACCCCTCCCTTCATTGCTCTGCCCCCAAAATGGGCAAACATGCAATGCAAGAATGGATGTCTTGCTATCATAGCAGAAGCGAAGCAAAATTAAGCTTTAATAATAAAAAAAAAAAAAATAAAACGAAGATGATGATTGAATGATAAGGAACAAAAAAAAAAGAACATACAGTACACGTGTATATACAATCAAGAGTTGGGTGTTAGTCTCCAGCAGCACACATTCAAAATAAGTGAACTGACCTTTTCTCTTTTGTATTGTCTCTCATCCATCTCTCTTTATATATATATATATATATATATATATATATATATAATGTTTTTTTATATTTATTATTTCTTTTTTAATTTATTTTTAGTAATTTTGGTACTTTAACGTCAGTTGGCTATTGTTCCTAGTTTTTGTTTTTCATCTAATATTTGTATTTATTTTATTTCAGCTTTATTTCAATTAATGAAATAGTTTTGGTTAGTTTTAGTTACCAATAACAACACTGGTCTGGCATGTTATTGTTCATAAATTTTAAGTTTAACATGTTTTATTCTTATTCTTAAAATATAGTAAAAACAGTAATTACAATATGTGAAATATAATTACAATTAAAAATAACTACAATTTAAAAATAATCATATAATGATCCTACAGAAATGCAAATTTTGTGCTCATGAAACATTTCGTATTATCAATGTTGAAAACAGTTATGCTGCTTAATATGTTTTTGGAAACCATGATACATTCTTTGATGAACTGAAAGTTCATAAGAACATGATTTGTGTGAAATGTTTTGTAATGCTGTAAATGTCTTTACGGTTACATTTATAATAATTTAAAATAAGTTACATTTAGGCCATGTGACAATAGGTATCAAAACCCATTCAAAACCTAGTATTCACCTGTACGTGAAGGGGCTCATATGTATGTGATCAGGGACTCCGTGGCTCTCCGTTCGAGAGGCTGTATTGACCGTGTCTCCAAACAAGCAGTACCGTGGCATCTTATCACCTACAACACCAGCCAAAACTGAACCGGTGTGCAGGCCAACTCGGATCTAGATTGACATGTTTTTTTATATTTATTATTTCTTTTTTAATTTATTTTTAGTAATTTTGGTACTTTAACGTCAGTTGGCTATTGTTCCTAGTTTTCGTTTTTCATCTAATATTTGTATTTATTTTATTTCAGCTTTATTTCAATTAATGAAATAGTTTTGGTTAGTTTTAGTTACCAATAACAACACTGGTCTGGCATGTTATTGTTCATAAATTTTAAGTTTAACATGTTTTATTCTTATTGCGTAGATGAAGCGGTCGATCAGCCATCCCGGCACCTACAATTATGAAAGGTACACAATGTTTACACAACACACAGACTTGTTTTCAGTCCAGACAGCTTTACGCTGTTATTTTCCGAGTGGCTATAAATGCAGGTGCTGTTTCCTTCAAGGACGAGCTTGCCAAAAGAGTGCATGGCGTTGCAGAAATCCACCCAGAGGCGGACGCGAACATGCTCCGATACAGAGGCTCACAGCGACAGAGGGGCCGATGAGACGGAGCGTGAGTCTCACACACACCATTGTACCTACACACAAATCAGATTCAAGGCCTGAGTCCAAATCTTGTTGCTTGAGCAGTCACTGAATCTTGAATGAATGATTATTGTTGTGGCCTTAAAAATGATCGACAGTAACATAAACAAAATTGATCACCTCTCGTGTTTTTCACAGGCTTGATGTTTCACAAAGCCAACATTAATGGTGACTCCACTCCAAGTATCCCTGAAGAGGTTGGAACCAGCACAAAGTTCCTGTCGGAAACTGACACTCCGGAATCTGACCTTTCCCTCTGAGCCATGCAAGACGGATTATGAGATAGGGAATAAAAGGAAAACACGTACTGCTATGCAGTCAAAGATTGCAGCATTATATAGATGGATTTTACAAAGTGTTGTATTTCTTGATGATGAAGAATTCAGCGGCACTTTATAAAAACAGATGATGAAGAAAACAGTCTAATTGAATGTTTATACTCTTCCAGGTATTTTAAGATATTCGTTTGCCTTTATGCTAAGATGTTTTTCCTTTTTTGTGATAAATAATTATTGCTGTATCCCTTCAGTGAAGAGTTGAAGATGTTTGTACTGGATTTCTAATGTGTTGTGCAGTTGCCTTTGTTAAATAGGAACCTTGCTGAAAAGGTTTTTGTTACTGTGCCAAGGGGTTGTGCGTACGTGCTGACATTAACTTCAAAGATTTGTTTTTTTATTCACTCGGCATGCAGTGTTGTTCATTAGTTTATGATGCAGAATACATTTATTTATTTTTGTATGTCACTAGAGTCCCCCTCCCCCCACAAAAAAAAAAGTTTTTGCCTTAATTCTTTGCTTGGAGGAATTTGATCTATTAATTAATGTAATGTTTGGTAATAATTATTAAAAGGCTTTAGCAAGATTATTTCTTTTAACTCCAAAAATATGTTGGTTTGGTAACACTTTACAATAAGGTCCCATTAGTTAATGTTAGTTAAAGCATTTACTAACATTAACTATCAATGAGCAATACATTTGTTACAGTATTTATTATTCTTTGTTGATGTTAGTTCATAAAAATACAACTGTTCATTGTTAGTTCATGTTAGCTTTGGTCCTTTAAATAATATTAACGGATACAACTTTTGATTTCAGTATTGTTTTAGTAAATATTTAAATGATCAAACTAAGATTAATAAATGCATTTTTTTTTCACTGTTCATTTTAATTAATGTTAACAAATGGTACCATATTGTAAAGTGGGTTTCATAAGTATGATTTTTTTTTAAATATTATCTGTAATCATGTTTTCCTCAAACACAGAGGCAAAGAGAATTAATAATACATAAGAAACAATTTCATGCAGTCATGTTTTTATTTGAGAGAGAAAAAAAAAGATTGCATGGTGTTGAATCACATTTAATAATTAGTTCCCATGTTACCTAACAGACCGCAGATGACCACAAACGAACATTTGATCTCTGTACAGCAACTGTATGTTTATCTACCTCTGGTCATCTGTGTTTGCCATCTGATTTCCACATGAAAACAGTCCATAATAAGTGATTAATTTCTCCAGAGGGAGATTAGCTTCTCTGTGGGGTGGTTCTACTGCCGGCCATCACCAGCGGGCAACCAGCAGGTGCAAATGAAGCCGGGCTGCATGAGGAGCACTGGGAATCAGCTTGGAGACTTGCCTTTCCCAGGTGATAACTCTATATCCACAAAGCTGAAATCCCCTGCTGTGTCATGAAGAGTTGGGAAAAACAGTCATTATACACTGAACAGAGCATGTGGTACTGCCGGTTTTAGGTTACGGCTGTTCATTTGTGGTACTGGCCCTCTGAACGGCAGGCTTGAAATTCAATCTTCTTAAAACTTGGTGATGTTGGACTAAAGTATTGAGCAGAATTTAGTACTAATGCTGTGTGAATGAAGACCATTGTGTAGATGTTTAAAGTCAGTTGGGCTGTCGTACGCTGGTGTAACATCGAACTGAATTAAATGAGCAGGGGAGATTTTGCCTGACTGGAGATATGATGATGCATGACTTCTTTCGTTCTCAACCTCTTCCTCCATTTTCTTGTCCTCTTTCTGTACAAAATTTGCGTCTTCGGGGCTTTCCTCTGTGCAAATGATAGTTTGAACAAAATCATACATGTAAATACACTGCTTAAATATTAAGCAGCACAACTGTTTTCAACATTGATAATAATAAGAAATGTTTCTTGAGCAGCAAATCAGCATATTATAATGATGTCTGAAGGATCATGAGACACTCAAGACTGCAGTAATGATGCTGAAAAATCTGCTTTGCATCACAGCAATAAATTACATTTTAAAATATATATTTAAATCAAAAACAGTTATTTGAAATTATAATAATATTTCACAATATTACAGTTTTTACTATAGACTTTAAAGTCTTCTGAACAATATTTTGCTTTATTTAACTCCTGTAATGGGTTGATATGCTGTATATTATTAAAAATATATAAAAACTCAAAATGTTAAAATGTGACAGGAGGATTAGGAATGTTGTCGAAATTTTATATGATATGAATCAATCCAAATCAATCAATCAATGGTCCAAAAAAGGTACAACAAAGCCATTACTGAGTTCGTATAACTATCTCTATCTCTCACACTTTCTCTCTCTCTATTAGTTTTGACACAGAAACAGAGTTTTCTCACCCTTCGGGTCATCTGTCACATCCTCTGTGTCTTCCTGGTACACGCACGTCTCTCCGTCGACCAAGCCCATGATCTGTTCATCACTCTTTTGGAGGTTCTTCAGCAGGAAGTATGTTCTCATCAGACCTTTGCCTTTCACCTCAATCTCACCCCTCTCAGTGATATCAAAGATTCCTTTGTCCTTTAACACACTGTGGACAGGAAGTGATGTTCTGTTTAGTGCCTTTCTTAGATCTGCATTTAGCTCATGTATTTCAGTGGCTTCACCCACAGAAGGCCTCAGTGCTGTTATGGTGACTGAACTTATCAAGACAGCACTTGTCTCTGATGCTCACCAAGGCAGCATTTATTTGATTTAAAATATAGTAAAAACAGTAATTACAATATGTGAAATATAATTACAATTTAAAATAACTACAATTTAAAAATAATCATATAATGATCCTACAGAAATGCAAATTTTGTGCTCATGAAACACTTCGTATTATCAATGTTGAAAACAGTTATGCTGCTTAATATGTTTTTGGAAACCATGATACATTCTTTGATGAACTGAAAGTTCATAAGAACATGATTTGTGTGAAATGTTTTGTAATGCTGTAAATGTCTTTACGGTTACATTTATAATAATTTAAAATAAGTTACATTTAGGCCATGTGAGAATAGGTATCAAAACCCATTCAAAACCTAGTATTAACCTGTACGTGAAGGGGCTCATATGTATGTGATCAGGGACTCCGTGGCTCTCCATTCGAGAGGCTGTATTGACTGTGTCTCCAAACAAGCAGTACCGTGGCATCTTATCACCTACAACACCAGCCAAAACTGAACCGGTGTGCAGGCCAACTCGGATCTAGATTGACATTAAACCAATTAATTGGACACACTACAAGAGCACACAGAGCTTCTATTTACATAGAGCCAACTGTTTAAACACACACATACCTGTATGGGCTGTCCTGTGATAGGGCT
This sequence comes from Elopichthys bambusa, assembly GCA_037101425.1. Lineage (NCBI taxonomy): Eukaryota > Metazoa > Chordata > Actinopteri > Cypriniformes > Xenocyprididae > Elopichthys > Elopichthys bambusa. The sequence goes on along the minus strand of CM074452.1, from coordinate 19,438,324 downwards.
AGTCACCTCTCTTGCAGCAATTCTCATACCAAGGGCAAAGTTTGCCACCCGCTCCGCATGTGTTTCTGTAGGAACAGGCACACCGCCAACCACCATGTAAGCATCACCTATCGTCTCTACCTGTTGTGAGAAAATATTTTATATATATATTAATATGATATTAGTATATAATAATGAATATAATATAAATTATATAATATAATAATAATAATATAAAAAATAATCAAGTAAAATCATGTTTATATTATACACACTACCAGTCAAAAGTTTGGAAACGGTAAGATTTTTTATGTTTTTGAAAGAAGTTTGGTCTGCTCACCAAGGCTGCATTTATTTAATTAAAAATACAGTAGAAACAGTAATATTGTGAAATATTATTACAATTTAAAATAACTGTTTTCTGTTTGAATATATCTTATAATGTAATTTATTCCTGTGATGCAAAGCTGAATTTTCATCATCATTACTCCAGTCTTCAGTGTCTCATGATCCTTTAGAAATCATTCTAATATGCCGATCTTCTGCTCAAGAAACATTTATTGTGTACAATATATTTTTTTCAGGATTCTTTGATTAATAGAAAGTTCAAAAAGAACAGCATTTATTTGAAATATAATCTTTTGTAACATTATAAATGTCTTTACTGTTACTTTTGATCGATTTAATGCATCCTTACTAAATAAAAGTATTAATTTCTTTTCAAAAAAATAAAAATAATAATCATAAAAGTTTCTTGAGCAGCAAATGATGATAGAATGATTTCTGAAGGATCATGTGACACTGAAGACTGGAGAAATGATGCTGAAAATTCAGCTTTGCAGTCACAGGAATAAATTACTTTATAAAACATATTCAAACAAAAAACAGTTATTTTAAATTGTAATAATATTTCTCAATATTACTGTTTCTACTGTATTTTTAATTAAATAAATGCAGCCTTGGTGAGCAGATGAAACTTCTTTCAAAAACATTAAAAATCTTACAGTTTCCAAACTTTTGACTGGTAGTGTATATATATAGTGACTTGCTTTAAATAAATACAATAATATCATATTAAATTATATTATTATAATAAAATAACATAAAACTGAAAATATTATTTAATTTTAAATATAATGTATATATACATATATATAATGACTTGCTTTATATGAATAAAATATATATATTAAATATATTAAAGTAATATATTAATTATATTAAATATTACAAAAATATATATAATTTAATATAATCAAGTAAGATCATTTTTACACATACATATATGTGTGTATTCATGTATTAAATTATATACTGTATATGTTATATACTGTATACATAGATAGACAGATGATAGATAGATAATTATATATTTTCGTCCAATCGCACACATACCTTATAGACATTATGAATGTTTGTAAGACGATCAAATCTGGAATACATGGCGTTGAGCATGTTGACTATCTGAATGGGTTCGCAGGCTGCGCAGATGTTAGTGAAGGTGACCACATCACTGAATAGGATGGTGCACACTTTGAACTCACCTGAAAGATTAACAGAAAGAGTCTGATCCATGTAAAGAATGGAAAATGACAGTATAACAAGTTCCTCTGGTTTTATTACCTGCCTCTACTCGTTTGCCCTCTTTAAGCTGGTTGGCAACGTGTGTCGGTAGCATGGCATAAAGGAGCTTTTCTGATTTTTGCTTCTCGATCTCTAAGTTGCGTGAGAGGATTCTTAACTCCTCCTTCTTCCTTTCTAGCTGATTTGAGAGCTCGATCTCTGCCAACCTCTGCTGGTTAAGCAGGATCAGATCTCGCGTGGTGTCGTGCTGGGCGATGTCGGCCAGGTGAAGACCCCTTTCCTCCAGTTCTTGGAGGCTTCGTAGCTTAGGAGAGCACAGATAGATCATGCAGTTCAGTGACTCCATCCACATCATCTGACCTAAAACACACATACACATGCAAATTAATCATCAAACAATATGATACACATGAAACAGATATACACAAAATTGCTGAGATTACATAAAGACCATTTTACACAATAATTTGTCCACTGACATGGCTGTGGAAATCAGCCCATGTAGATAATAGCACAATTATCAAGTGTAATAAATCTCTATGAATAAAATACCTCGCAGTTTGAGCGTGGCCTGGTTTTGTTGGATCTCTGGTAACATTTCCCTCCTGGTCTTCAGCACAAACTGGCTGTTGATGAACTTTTTAATGCTCTGGATATTAAAGCTGATGTCTGGGTGAACAATGGCGAAGTACTCATCCAGACGAATACCTGCGGTCTGCAGTCCGGGAACAAACTTCTGAATGTTGACACCTGTGTGCTTCACCACCAGCTAAAAAGAAAAGGTTCAAAAGGTTCAAAATGACTCAATGTATTTATTTTAACATATGAAATGTTAATATGCAGAGTTAGGGCCAGTCACACAGAACATGTTTTTGCTGTTAAAAACACGAGATGCAGGTCAGTGGAACAAAACAAAAAAAGTGTCCAGAGACATGTTTTTAAAAAGTTGAACTTCTTTTAATTTGAGTGCCACGTTTTAAGAATGCTGTGTCATGCGGCAGATGCTGCAAAAGACGTAACACACAAGCGCAATGGTTAAAGACGTCCGTCTAGCGCGTGTTTACATGGAAAAACAATGAAAAAGTAGCACAGTGGAATAGAAAGATGCGTTCCGTGTGAACCGGCCCTTATACTTACTTACGTTTTCATCAAAAACGATGTGAAAGGGAAAAGCATTACAGAAGGCTTGTTCTTCAATCCACAGTCTTTTTGGGTAGCTAGGCGTGAATGATTGCCGCAGATTGCCTTAATTAAGAGAGACAAAAATATGAAACCATTAATTCATATAATACTTTAAAAATGCCAAGACAGAAACATTTTTTGTTATAGTGAGGTATTTTTTATTTTAGTTTTTTTTTTTAATATCTTTTATTTTTATATTTTTAGTTTTCATGTTAATTTTAATTTCATGTTAATTTTTAATACATTTCGTTATGTGCTTGTCATTTTTTTTAAATATTGCTAATTAGGTTTATTAGGTTTTAGATTTATTTCCAACATTTCTCATTTTTGTTTAGATTAGGTTTTTTAATAAACTACTATTTAATAACTATACTTATATTTTATTTTATTTCAGCTTTATTTCAATTAACAGACATGCTTTTAATAGTTTTAGTTAATAATAACCCTGGTCCAAAAGAACGCATTGATATAATCATCTTAGTTTTTTTCTTCTAAAACGTTTTTTGAATTGTGTCTTAATTAAACCACAAAAATTAAACTAATTACTTTTGATCAGTTTTCTTGTAATTAATTAGTATGATAATTAGTGTGACTGAATATCTGTCAAACCTTGGCCCAACATGACAATGCTTCTCACAATCTCCCATGGAGATCGTCTCCTTGGACACAGCTGCAAGTTGGCATACCTGGCCTTCATCCTTTTCATTGTCTCCTCCTTTTCCTGTTGATATAGCAGTTGTCATGGTTACATACTTTCACACTTTACTTATGATTTCAAAAATACAAAGACAGCAGACAGTTCAGAGTCTAGACCTACTTAAACATTCATGTTTCTATAACTGATTTAAGTGTCTGATCTTTGAGCAGGTTAGACAACTTGAAATTTTAATACAAATTTACTGTGTTATACATGATGATGCCAAAGCAACTAAGAGGCACTTTGAATCAGACCAGTTAAAAAAAACTCTGGCAAAAAATTTTTTTAAAAGCATTCTACATCATAGAGAGATGCTAAAATATAATTTACAAGAAAAAACAGAAGCACATGACAGTTCCATATTTTTTGCAATGTCTTCCTTTTAGTAGGGACTTACCTCTTTTTCTGCTTGTTTTTCCTCTTCACTGCCTTTCTGAGGCTTTCTTTTGGCCACTTTTTCCTTCTGTAGCATGTGAAAAACCACATGTTCCTTCTTTCCAGTGCGCTCATCTTCTTCTGACTGGTTCAGAATGGTCATCGTAACCTCACTGTCAAAGAAATCCTTCGCAACAGCCTCGATAATACCTGACCAACAATTATGAAGACAAAAACAGAAAACAAAGTAATTGATCAAATGTGTATATTACAAAATGCACGTCAGAGGGCATTCTGTGCATTTTAAATGACGTTTTGAGTAAATTCAGAGTTTTATATATATATATATATGAAAAAAAAAAAAAAAGTCCAAAAATATGAAGAAATATAAGTTACTCAATTCTATTGAAATATATTTATGTAGCCTATATTTTCACATCTACATTAGCATCATATTTTGGCAATTTTATGTATCTAAAAATATATTTTGCTTTATGGGGTTGCTGATAGCTTCATTCCTTTCATGTAAAAAACTCTCACCTGGCACAATATGATAAAGTCCTTTCCTGTCTGAGTAATAGTGAAGGAGAATTCGGCCATCATCCATCCGCTCCACGCGAAAGGACGGAGCATTCATGGCCTAAAAAAAAAGGTGTGCCAAGTTATAAACCCTAATAAATTTCATAGTTCTTATTACTTTGCAAACAAAACACTGAGCCAACATCAAATGTCATTGTAAAATCATTTGCAAGTAGGCCTATAAAATCAAAAGTGGACTGAGATTACATTTGGACTGTACAGTATTACAGTACTGACTCTGTATAGTATTACTAGGTCAGAACGCCGGCTCATTATTGGCCAGCTCTTGCATCAGCATCACACGCATGCGTCGGCCAATACTGAGCCTGCATTCTGAAGTAGAGCAGTGCACTGTGTTTACTACAACAGCGAACAGCGTAGGAGAATGACATGAAAGTGAAGAAATTGTTGAATAAAGTCATTATTTTTGTTTGTTTTTTGCACGTAAAAAATGATTGTTGCTTCATAACATTAAGGTTGAACCACTATAGTCACATGGACTATTTTAATGTTTTTACTACTTTTCTGGGCCTTGAAAGTGGTAACTGTGTTGCGGTCTATCGAATGCCAGAAAGCTCATGGATTTAATCAAAAATATGTTCCTAAGATGAACAAAGGTCTTACAGTTTTTGGAACGACATGAGGGTGAATAATTAATGACAGAATTTTAATTTTGGGGTGAACTTGAGAAGCATTAAAAGTATTCTGACCTCATAAGATAATGCCAAATAACTGTGTAGAGCATCAAGATTTTCAATGAATTCCACCAGGTTTCCACCGAGAGTTCGCAACATAGTGTCATATCCCGACATCTTACAAAAGCTGAAAAAGTATTCTCCAAACAGCTTCAAAACCACCTCAGAGGAGAGATCTAAAAGAAAAATGAAAGAGAAATTACATCCAGACTGCAGTTCAATTTCCCTTTTCAATTTTAATTGCGTCTAGGTCATTTTGAGACCAGCTGAATGGAGATCAGCTGTGTGATCCACTCAGAGATTCACACCTGTCCTTGTCCACTTACTCTCAGGGACAGATTGGAGGACAAGTTAGGACATCAACCAACATGATGCCCAGTGGACTATTCTCAGCAGAGACATTGTTAGCGCTCTCTCAGACACTTTGATCAATGTCTGCAAGTCCCCAAGGACATTGTGAATAAAAGGCAGTTGTGAGGCTTTCACAGTCTACTCGCTCTTTCTTTCTTTCTTTTCTTGTTCTCAAAAATATATACACAGACAGACATTTAAAAGGCCTTTTAAAGAAGTGAAACATTCTGGTGAATCAAGCAAACCCCTTATCCAACTGTTGAAGGAAGTTTCCTTAGCTGACCTATACAAACAGACAAATAAACACAAATATAGACCTAAAAGAACTTGAAGTTACAGGGAAATATATAATCCTAAGATTTTTTATATAAAATGATGCTCACCCAGCATTTTACAAGCCTCTTGCACTAAACGAAGAGTGATGAGATCGTCGTAGATTTCATAGGTCATAAATGTCTCCTGGACCCCAGCCATTAATCTAGGAAAGATTTTGTTTAGTCGAAACAAACTGCAAATCTGTCCATGCTTCTTCTTTTTTTTTTAAACATCACACGTGTTGTGTACAGACCTCAATTCCTCCCATGTTTCTTCTCCAAACCTCTCAATGACCAGTGACTTCAGACAAGTATTAATAAAGCCGTACTGTGAGAAAAACACACTGTTAATTGAAAACTGCTGGAATACTGTACATTATGTGGTATACTAGTGAAAGCTATACAAAAATTTTAAAAAAGTTTTGCACTTACCATTTCTCCAAACCACAAACCAACTGTTCTAAGCCCAAACGTGTACTCTCTCTCTCTCTCTCTCCACACTGAGCAGAAGGAGATGCTCTTTAAATTGTGGTGTGTAGATTATGTAGACTTATGCAGATCAATCTACATACACAGACACTCCCACTCAACCATACTCTTACATAGATCAATGCATGTCCACATACACACTCAACTAGGGGAACAGGGATGCATTTTAGAGAGAACATTCAATTTTGCAAGTAATATAATATTCTTATCTCAGAAACCCTAATGTGTTACATTTGTAGACAGGCCTATATAGCATAAATTAAGTGTTTTAGTAGATCGTATGATGCTTGATTCTCTTTTTTTGTTTTGTTTTGTTTCATTTTCAGGTAATCATGAACTGTCTTAACCCTAGTCCTATATTATTGGACAAGCTTAGAAATGCTTTCTCTTTCACTATTTAACACTTTGTTTGTGATGGAAAGTACAGTGCATAACCAGTCTTATAATCAAGAGTGCAACAGAATACTTTAGGCTATGCTAGGGCACATCTGGTCCCACTTTATATTATTTAATTAGACCACTGTGTACTAATATTTAAATTAATCATTTGATACAAAGCAATTATTGTGTACATATATGTTTTTACATTGTACTTATATTTTAAAAATACCTGCAGGTAATTACAGCTGTAATTACTTACTGTAATTACATCTATAATTACACTGTTGAGCCTTACCTTACACCTTAACCCATCCTTAAAGCTAACCATACCACCAAACCAGCAAAAGTGTTTTGCAATACAATATGAACGCATAAGTATATTAAAATATATATTAAAATAATATATAAAAAAATATTTTTATATAAGTAGCCTACATAGTAGTTAAAGGATTACTTCTTTTTTAAATGAAAATTACCCCAAACCTCAAGCCATTCTAGGTGTATATGACTTTCTTCTTTCTGACGAACACAATCATAGAAATATTAATAAATATCCTGTGGTATCTCCTAGCTTTATAATGGCAGTATGCGTTACCAAACCGAGTATGAGCTGAAGAAAGACTCCATCTACATCCATCCATCATAAACATATTCCACAAGGCTCCGGAGGGTTAATAAAGGCCTTCTGAAGCGAAGCGATGCGTTTGTATAAATTTAACAAGTTACGTAGTAATAATATCTGGCTTCCACCAGACCGCCTTCCGTATTCTTCAAAAAGCTTACGCTGTACGTTCTACGGCTTCCCTATTCAACTTGTGGAATTGACGCGACGCCAGTTCCGTTTTTTCCGTAATTTGAATACGGAAGGCGGTCTGACGGAAGTTAGATTACTTCATAACTTGTTTAATATGGATTTTTTTTTTTTTTTTTTTTTTTTTACACAAAGGCATCGCTTCGCTTCCCCCCCGCCCTTATGATAGCTTGATGGTGAGTAAAGCTTTGGGTAATTTTCATTTGAAAGTGAAGTAATCCTTTAAGGACACCTAATATAAAGTATGACCCAATTCTGTTTTATTTAATAGATATTTACTGATGTCTGTGTGCAATTTTGTCGCCTAACTATAGTAACAGATTTCCTGAGTGCACTAAAAATGATCAAAATGGGCTTTATTATTTTAATTATATTTTGAAACTAAGGAAAATGCTACATTAATACTTATCTATCCTCTATATTTGTTTATTTAATTCTCTTAAACCTCCTCATTTCAAACGTCATTTGTCTCTTATTTTCTTGCAATAATTCTGTTGTCAGGCCAACTCACAGAACGTACTGACTAGTCAAATTGGTTTCTTTTTTTGGCCATGAAGTAAAATCATAAATACATAAGCATGATGCTCCACATATTTAAACTATATAGGCTACAATACGTTTACCTGAAATGGCTGAATGTTACTACAAGTTTCTGTTAAGGGTTATATTGTAAAACATTTCCATATATCAGAATAATAGTATTGTGTTTAAGTTTGAATTTTCCATCTTGGAAATGAGGAGGATAAGAGACATTAGAAGAATCTGACATTTTTTAGAAGTTCAGACCAGGGAAACTTCCCTGGAAATTCCTCTAGTAAAACTCCGCACGCAGGTGGATGCAATAAAAGCCGCTGGTAGTTCTCGAGTCTCATAGTTGCAAGTCTGGGCATATCCTTGAGAAAGCACCATAAGAAGACACCTTGGATCACTTTTAAGAGTTTACAGAAGACCTTTGGACTCCCTGTTGTACATTTTGTGGTTAATTGTGTAGGTAATATATACCTTCAGGTGCAATAAAATCTAGTTTAAAAGCTGCGTTTGATGACGCTGTAGCCGCAGTGTTTTGACATTCATCGCATTGACAGACGAGGCGAAATCAATCAGACAAAATCAAGGTAAGATTTGATTGCTTTTTTTCAGCTTCTGTCAGCTTTTTCCTTTATGCAAACAGTGAAGGCGTCCATTTCCAAATGCAAAGTTCTTAAAGTAGGTCAGACTTCGAATTAGGCAAAATTACAGACATGATCAGCTGTGTGAGGATAAGCTGGTTTTACTGGCGCAGACGTTTATTATTATTATGTTGTCTAAAAACTGAATAAACATAACCTTTCTGGGTGTGTTTTTAATTCAGTGGCAATTTAAATCAAATAGCTACCTATATTCATTTTATTCAGCAGTATTTTATAAGCGCTTTGATCGAATGTCACGTGTGACCTGTTACTTTTCTCTGCGCATTTTACGATAGTCCAATAACTGTCGTTTGAGATTACAAGTGAGAAACTCATTTTATAAATATTATTTGTTTGGATGCTCCATATTTTTTTTTTCGGTTTCCAATCATTTAAACGAATAGATATGAATGATTATACTTTTTAGTGTATACATATCTTCAATAAGACAAAATGTCTTGACATTTGAATACAGATTCGTCTCATAGAAACAGCTATTAGCTTGCAACATAGTGCCACCCAGTGGTTAAAAGTTTTTTTTCTTTTTACATAATTAATATTTCAAGCTTCAAGGAAAACATACACATATTAGTATAAAATTGAAAAACAGCAAAAGAGTAAATTTTTTTGCTGATAAACTACTATATTGTAAGCCTATATCTATAGAATACTATATATCTGACCTGAAACTACATATCTTGCACAAGCAACAGTGCAAATAACAGTTTTTATTTCAATTTTATTCTTTCCTTAGATGTTTTGTGAAACTTCTCTGTGGAGCATGGGAAGCGACGAGCATCTTCAGACAACCAGGGATCCGATAAGCCTGGTGGAAATCTCATCAGGAAAATCTGTGTCCATTGAGGACATGAGTGGAGAAGGATGGATATCTGAATACCAGACACCATCCAAACAGGATCACAGGATCATCACTAAACCAAATACGACAGTCATAAACCGAATCTTCCACTCTGCAAAGTCCTGGGCCTTCCTCCAGTTCAAGGCATACAAACCAGCATGATGAGACAAGTGACCCTGCTGTGTGAAAAAGACTTTTAAAAAAGGACTTGCACATTGAACATGTTAATTTATCATATAGTATGCTTTTATTTAGTAGGAAACCAAATTAAACATGGACTCTATTTATTAAGGAGAAATTAGATGCTTGTTTCTTTAGGTACATAATGTCAGGCATCTGCTGTTTCTTTGAAATTCCACCAGAGGGCAGGGATGAGATCACTGCTACTGTAATAAAACATTTGTGTTGACAAGGGGTGCGTCTCAATCAGCTCCCTATTTCAGTAGTCAGGGCACTGATCATGGAGTTGGCCGTTTTAAGGGCTGTCTCAATCACAAAATCCTTCTAGTGCACTGAAACTTTTGCTCCATAAAAAGTCCCACAGTGCACTGTGAAAACCAGGGAGCATTAATGCTCACTATGTTCCCTTAACGGAAGCTCTGAAGCACGGAACATAAATCACGTGGGCCAACTCACCACACATAATGACAACCAAGTTTTTGTTTCATATTACTGTAGGTTGAGCTGGTCAAATTGGACTATTTTGTAAAGGAATTAAACAAATAAATTAAGCAATTGTTGTTATATATGATTATGTAGGCTACATGAATATTCTTAACTGTTACTTTACAGTATGGAAGATGTGATTTCTCTATTTGTATTGTGTGTGTATATGTTTACAGCTAAATTCAAAATGCACTAAAAATGGCTTTCAAGATATGTGTATTTTGCATTAATATAATCTATGGTTTATTAATAAAATATGTTTAAATTGTAGCTTGCTATCTCTTTGTTCGAAGGACAAATAGACAAACAAAAGTCAAATAACTGTGAACAAAGTATAAAAACAGAGCATGTTCACTATGTTTCATAAATATAAGTGAAAATACGTTATTGATTAGAATTCACGCATCAAGGATGGCAGAAAAAAATATGGAAGATCATTAAAAAGGGATTGAAGATGCCAGATTCAATCCATAAGGGGTTTGTGTGCTCAGCCCAAGGACTCGGGATACAAAGTGCCCCCTCTGATCATTTGCATTGAGGCCTTGAAAGAGCTCAGATTTGAACACAAACACGCTCTGACATGATCTAATTAGTCTACTTTCAAAACCTGGATGTCACTTTTAACTTCTCATGTTGTCCTCATTAAATCACAACTGGTCTCGCACAAAGAAACATCATTCATAACGACTGCCTTTACGTCTCTTCTGCTGTGCTGACCTGCCTCAACATTGGTAAACCTAAAAGGATTTGGAGTTTAGTTAGGAATTATAATAATCACGTAAATGCATATTTTCAATTCAAAACGGTCATATTTGAGAAAAAAAAAGTAGAGTTGTTTGTGTCACTGGATGTTACTGTCAGTCGATTGATCGCAAAAAAGTTGACATGTATAAATGTTTCACTATTTACAACTACCTTACTCTCTTGGGATGTTGCTCTGTAGTTATAGGGTGTTCTGAGTGACTTTTAGCATGTTGCTATGTGGTTGCTATGGCAGTGGTTCCCAAACTTTGTAAAGCGGAGTACCCTATGAGGCATTTAAAGTATTAGTTCACTTTAAAATGAAAATTACCCCAAGATTTACTCACCCTCAAGCCATCCTAGGTGTATATGACTTTCTTCTTTCTGATGAACACAATCGGAGTTATATTAATAAATATCCTGACGCATCTTTATGATGATAGTTAAGGGGACCAACGAGTTTGAAGCTCGTAAACAAACTCCACATGGTTCCAGCTCCACCAGACCACCTTCCGTATTCAACTTATGAAGAAAGTGTAACGCCTCTCGCAGTTCAAAATGCTTACACTATGTCCTACGCCTTCCGTATTCAACTTATGCGACGTCAGTTACACTTTTTTCATAAGTTGAATACAGAAGATATTTTACTTCATAACTTGTTAAATATATTTTTCTTAAACAAATGCATTACTTCGCTTCGGAGAACCCATTATAATCCCATACTAATCCCATTATAATCAGTGATAATGTCTACACTGGGAACAAATTCCCAACAGTAAACGGATTCCCCGTTTTATTTCTAACGTAGTCCAAGTGCTTTGCAACGGTCGGTTTGTCGCGTTCAGTGTAGACAGTTTTCAGCTCTTGAGGCGCGGCACGATGCGACACGATAAAACTCACATCTGGTGTAGACACTGTGTTAGATGCGTCAGGATATTTATTAATATAACTCAGATTGTGTTCATCAGAAAGAAGAAAGTCATATGCACCTAGGATGGTTTGAGAGTGAGTAAATCTTGGGGTAATTTTCATTTTAAAGCGAACTACTCCTTTAACATCCTTCTACGTACCTTGTCTTTTCCACTTAGACTTTAGTCACACCTTTTCCATTAAGGGACAATATCTGCTTTAAGTGATTTTCAGGTGCATTTTTTTTACCTAATCCGTTTCTGAGGATGGACAGCTCGTAAAATAGTTGTTTTGGTTCAAGAGGAACTGTAAAAGGTGTCTGCTGTTTGTTTTTGGCGCTGTCTGGCTGTCTGTCTACAGCTCTGCATAACCTCACAGAACGCGCTGATGACACGTGATGTCTGCACGAGCAAGGTGCGCACTGCACGGAGGTATGGAAATACACACACTAACAGGCATGTATCATTGCATTCGGACCAAATGTGATGATTGGACGAACATTTTTTGGGACCTGAGACTTCCACAGAATATATATGTGCATTTTTTTAATATTTAGACCACTTCTATTATTGATTGCTATCAGGATGTTAAGAGAGTTTCAACCAGTAACTAAAAGTGTATATAAAAAAATTGCCTATACACTATCTTTAATTATTAATACAATAAATAAAGCAATAAATTAAGCTAAATCAATCATTAAATTAAATCAGTACAAAAGCCATCTTGCAGTGGCACAAGCTGCATCTAGATGTATTTACACACTGTTTAATGCTGCTCAGAGGTGGCAAGAATACAATTACAATGGCATACATAATGTTATGAGATAATGTTGTAAATTTAAAAAATGTTCGATAGAGAAATATGAAATGATAGTAAAAACTAAGTGATACTTTTAAAAATTTAACTAAAAAAGTCAGTATGTGATGTCAAGTCACTGTCATTCATTCAGTAACGAAGCAAGTGTATTTATGAATGAGTCATTGAATCATTGACTCTCCCGACTCATTCAAAGCCGCAGATTCGTTCACAGTTCTGCTGTGTTTTTTTGGAACTATTATTTTGTTGCAAAGTAGAGCAAACAATACTGACACTACTGTGTTTAAAATGTAGTCAACATCACTTAATATTCCCATTTTGTTTGTTGAACTGTTGTATAAAATCAATGTCACATTGGCAATCATGGATATTCATCCAGCATTCAATATTCAGCACTCTTGTATAATTTATTATTAACATCAAAAACAAGACCTTAGAAACAAGAACACAGAGGGTATGTTTTATCAAAAAGAGTTTTAGTCTTAAATTGATGTACAGTCTGTGACCATATTTGTTCTTTATGCTATTAAGTGCTAAAGGTACATTGTCGAGAATGGCAGTAATGTAGAGCAAATTTGCTAAGGCAGCAGACTCTGTATGCAACCTATCATGCATGATGCAGTCAGTTTTGACCACAAAAGATGAGGTAATTTGATTGCATGTCCCCAGTTTGGGAACCACTATGTTTGGGTGTTGGCGTGGTTACCACCGTGGCGTTACTATGACTCCTTTTTAGCTATGCGGTTTCTAGGGTGTTCTGGATGGTTGCTTACAGGTCCAACTCAAATCCAAACCCAAGTTAACCCAACAAAAATGGTCTACTAATTAAGTAATTTCAATTAAAACGGTAACAAGCTTTTTTGAACACATCGCTCCAAACAAACATGCAGTGCATTCAACAAAATGTGGCAACAACAGAAAGCAAGACTTGTGACAATATGTTTTTACTTAGGCTTTTGAAGGTTTTACGTCCATTGGAGGCAGTGTGTCCCTTTGGGATCTTGATAGTCAAGCACAAAACTCCAGCCTTGATCCCAAAGGGATTCTTACAATCTCATTTGGACTCCATTGGCAATCCAGTGAGACCACAAAGACCAACGACATGAAGCAATGAAGGTTATTGAGAAAATAATTCAAAGCGGAAATGTTTGAGTCTTCAACGTGACCCAACAGATGGTATCTTGCAAAAATCCCCAACTGTCTTTTATGGGTTCATAAAGTAATTTCCGAGACATAAGATGATATTAACACAAAGGTGAGGAGAGCAAGGACTGGAGACCTCAAATCAAATCGAAGGACACCCTTTTCATTCTTCTCATTACTACCATGTTTTCTTTCTCTCCTCCTTCAAACTGAGCCTTGGACACGCCTGAAAGGAGAAACACACTCATTAAAAGGTTTTTCCCTTAAACTGTCAATTTTCTGTGTTTTCCGTGTCCGTCTACAATGTGTTTGTCCTAAGGGATGCGAGTATGTTCAAGGCTGCATGCAGGCTATAGAAGCACTTTCTTCAAGGAGAATTTAATCAAAACTCTCGCTGTATTTATTTCCATGCCTTTGTTTTTATGAGAGAGTGAAAGAGAGAGTATATGAATATAGAAAAAAAGCCTTTGAATAATACAGTTAGGGTGACCAGATTTGTCATGGTGGAATACAGGACGGGATGGACAGGAGCCCCCAGCCCAATATAGTTCATAATATGATAAATTTTATTTCATGATAACGATATATATCATAGTTATTTTATTTTTGTTATATAAAAAAAGAACAAAGAAGCAAATTACAAATAGGACAAAAATACGACAAGAGTTACAAATTAAATAAAATATGTGTTTCGGGTACAGTGGGTTTATTTAACATGTATACATTTATTTGATATCTTTTGTTTTTTGAGTAACATTAATGACAGACTGGTATTTTAGGTCACTTTAAGCCATAACCAACTGTATTTACGTTACTCCACTTGTTGACAAATGTGTCTGTATTTGACGATTCACCTACAAAGAGAATTGTTTTCTGGATTGCGCGCTGTCTTAGAGAGGCTTCTGGTGTGTCATTCATCGCGTTAACACATTGAGTTCTTTTTTCATTACCGCGCATAATAACTAAATAAACTCTTTTTGGAGATTCTCGTTAAATGTACACACGCTTCTTTGACATCTTCGCGTCTGACTTGATCTCCTCCGCGCTAATATATCCTGACTTCACTAAACTGCACGTTAATCTATAACGAACTGTGATTGGATGGTAATTTTGTTCTCCAAAATATACTATGACGAGATTGGTTACCGCTGATTAGGCTATTCTCGCTTGACAATAGCGACTCGCTTTTAACTGATCGCATAGCAAAGACAATTTAGGAGAGAATAAATACGAGACAACACATGATTTTTTCATAATAAGCCGGGACACTAAAAATAGAACTGAAATACGGGACTGTCCGGTAAATACGGGACGTCTGGTCACCCTACCTATAGTGCACACTATGTAATATCAGATCAGTTAATCATGTTACTGTACGCTACAAAGCTCCCCCTCCGCCAGCACCCAGCCTTGACCTTGTCTGTCCTTATTCACATCCTCAGTTCAGCAAATGAGTTTTATTACAGGTGACAGCTCAGATTCATGCTTCCAAGATACAGGCAGAGACAAAAAGTGAGAGACTAGATGTGTGCTGAAGCTCATATTTGGGCTTGTGCACCGTCGATCGGACAGAGATGCATTAAACAGACTCTCTTTAAAATGTAAATGAAATCAAAATTGACCATATTTAGTTTCTTAACACAATGGTCTTATCATGCACGATCAGGTATTGATATGAATGTAAATGCTAATGGATAGCTTTCTCTAGCTCTTTGATTGCAAATGCTGTTTTGATGTTCATTAAGATTTATTAAAGGAATATTTGGGCTCCATCGACAGATTTTGTGAAATAAGGTAGATGGCCAAGTTGGTCAGACACGCGACGCGACTTTGAGACGTGATAAAGTCAATCAAAAATCACAGCCAATCAGAAGAGAGCTTGGTCGGGCTTTCTCGGCACTCGCTACGAAATGGATAGGTACATGAATTCATGAATATTACACCATTTTAACATTATTAAAAAAAACATATTGAGTCACTTAAACTATTTTTGTCATAGAATACATTTGTCTGTTCACAATGAGTTGACAGTTTGAATGTTCTTTTTACCTTTTATTTATTTTGAAGATCTGAGGTGAATTGTCCATTGTTGCTTTCAGTACATCTATAAAATACACACACAAAATGATGTTCAAACTAACATTAGACGCTTTTAACATTAAATAAAGTGCATAAACAGTACCTGAGATTATCATTGCCATACTTTGTGTTGTTCCAGCCGCGACGTCGCAGAAAAATAGAAACCGTTTCTAGAATCGTCGCGTGTGCTGTTGGGGCTAGTTAGGACAAAAACTCCGATTAACATGGAATTTAAGAAACCTTTTCTCGCATGTCGCGGCGTCGCGCCTGGTTAGGATACGTACGATTCTTTCATTTAACCCACAAAAATATTAAGCAGCACAAAATATTTTAAACATCGATAATAAAAAATGTTTCTTCAACACCAAATCATCAGCTTTGCCATCACAGGAAGAAAAAAAAAAAAAAAAAAAAATTAAAATATATTCAAATAGAAAAAGTTATTTTTAAATTGAAATAATAATTAACAATATTGCTATTTTTACTCTGTTTAAATTTAAAAAAAAAAAAAAAAAAAAAAATACAGGTAGCCTAATTTAAAATAAATTCTTTCAAAAACGTTAAAAAATCTTACCAACCCTGAACTTTCGAATAGTGTATATTAATTCTTCTGTTAAATATGTGTATTATGTGAGCTGTAGCTTTGTTGTTTCAGCTTTTTTTATGGCACTTGTGTTGTCATGGCAAAAAAAGTTGTAAGTAAAGCACAGAAAAGGTAAGTCTTTTTTTTTTTCCACACTAAAACCATGTTAACACACTATACTATTGAAACAGTGAGTATTTAAATGCTAACTGATTGGCCCCATTCACTTCCATTTAAAGTGCTTCACTGTAACCTAACCCTAAAATTGAATAGAAACTTAACACCTTTGGACAAACGCAACATGTGCACGTACAAGACAGTGAGTTTAGTTATACAGTTTACATCAATGTTTCTGCAGCACCCTTGGACCACACTTTTATTTGTAATTACATCAGCAGAAGACACAGCACAAGCAAAGGGCGGAAAAAAACTGTGGCGTAGATTATCCAGCCAGCTGACATTGAGAAGTGCAAGAACAAAGCACACACTTTCTTAGTCAATGAGAACTTCAAGGCTCTCTCGGCTACCTAGTGTTTGACCTTCACTACGTAGAGAGGCCTTGAGACGAAGGATCATCCAGATTTCACTGTAAAATACATCTAGATCGAAGACACAAAACTCCAAGACCTGCACTTCGATGAAGGAGAAAGTGCTTTTTACTTTTTTACTGATTATACTTTGGTTTTGTAGCCCCTGGTGAATATCTGAAAATGATCTGATGCCATTTGTGTGAGAGTTAAAAAAATGAAACATTAATTGTTTGCTTCTCATTAGATTATGGAGTTGCAATATGAATTTGGTCATTTGCATGTCTCAATTTATCACCTTTTATATTTAATACGTGAATGAGTAAAAAAAAAAAAAAAAAATTCTATCAGAAATTGGAATTGGATAATCAAATGACCACATAGTTCAAGCAAAGTATTTATCAGTATTTCATTATTTTTACACTTATATTGGCCCCATCAAGCTCAATAGTTCTTTGTTTAAAAAACAACAACTAAAAAACAACAAAACATACTGTTTTTGACACAATGCACAATAATACAGAGTGTAAGTAATCTGGTGTTATGCAATTGTAACCCCTCTTGTTCGAACCGCCTGCTCTAAGAGGGACTCGAACCTGGGTCCGCCGGCATGGGAGGCTCTAACAAGGATAAAACTTTTAAAAATAATAATATAATCATTAATATAAATGTCAATATTAATATTCATATTTTAAAGTAACATAGCAATGTTAATTTTAATATTTAATAACATACAATAATATTTATTTATAAATATGTTTGTATTACTATTGGTAGTTAGGCTTAGTACTTTGCATACAGTAGCTATCTAATCTGTAATCAGATATTTTTTATTTGAGCTAACCACTGAAATAACCCATTGAAAAATATATATTTTTATGTTGCCCGTAAATATGGATATTGCATGGGGAGGAAAAATATTCTTGAAAGTTCAACCATAACCTTTTCAAATAAAATAAGAATAAAACAAAATAATTTTGTGGCACAAATTTTACAGTTTCGTGAGAATGTTCCTTTTATATATAATAAATCGACCATTCCCAACGCTAAATTTCATATGGGCAAAAGTTCACACATTAAGTACCTTTCATTCACACTGACTGGACATCCTAACAAATACAGCTATAAAATAAATCATAGTGTTTCAATATATCACCAAGTTTCTATTCAGTTATTTATCCGCCCATAATCCTATCCTCTATCCTCTCCACAGCAGCGTAACTCCACCTATAATTTAGGCTTTTATGCAAACACGACCCCGTTTTACTCACCTGTGAAGGCAACGTATACATGCCCTGTTTAAACAAGCCTTACAAAAGGTGATGAAAGGGTCATATATCATAGAGAGGGTGGCATTCATCTCTCTGCAAATAGCCCGCCCCCTCCTCCTCTCTCAATTACAACCCAGCAGAACATAAATTAATATGTAAAATTGTTGGACCGTGGTGGCAGAGTTGCAGCAGCTAAGGCCACAGCTATCAATCTCCAGCGGGCAGAGCGGCCCCCACTGACAGATTTTCCACCCATGGAGACGGCTCTGTGATTGAGAGGCGCAGAGCCATATGAACTGTGGGTAACCTGGCTCACCTATACCTGAGAATAAGGGAGCAGAGACAGAGAGGATACAGAACGGATTAAAGACAGTGAGGAGAAAGAGTGCAGCTTTTAGATAGTAAAGGCAGACTGAGATATTTAAGTATCGATGAAGACTGAAGTCATTTGTTTGACATGTATTTACATATATGTACAGCTAATGTAATTTTTCATGCTCCATAAATAGTAATTTTTTTTGTTAAACAGAGCAAACATTTTACTGACTCTTGACACATTGGACAAAACCTGCCAATAGTTATGAAAACATCAACATTTCAACAATTGTATCCCTCTAAAACTCATCTTTGATAATCAAAATTACATATTTAAACATTTTTTCCTATGAAAATAATTTCTTCATGCCTTAAAATAGCTTGAATGTAACTCTATGCTTGCTTCATTTAGTATATGCGGAACTATGAATATGCAGATTAGTCCCCGCCTACACTCAATCGCACCAGCTCGGACTACCTGATGGCTCCACTCGGTCAACTGTAGTAAATGCTTCACAAAATACTGGAAATACTGGTTTAGTTCACCCCAAAATGAAAAATATCCCATGATTTACTCACCCTCAAGCCATCCTGGTGAATATGACTTATCTTCTTTCAGACGAACACAATCGGAGATATATTTAAAAATATCCTTAGTCCTCCAAAGTTTATAATGTTTGCGAATGGCAGCCCAAATTTGAAAGACAAAAACAAAAAAAAAAAGCACCCATCCATAAAAAAATGAATCCATACGACTCCAGGAGGTTAATAAAGGCCTTCTGAAGCGAAGCGGTGCGTTTGTGTAAGACAAATATTCTTATTTAAAACTAAAAATAACGAGCTTTCGGCGCGACAGCCATACACATTCGACCCTAACCCTAACCCTAACCCACATTCGATGTGTTGCTAATATTACAAAAAACCATGTTGCTGTTCACATCTCAGAGTCAGACAGTTGTCTTTTAAAAATTAGCATTCTTAAAAATGCTTTGAACATCATAAAAATTCAGTAGGCCTATATAATTCATATTAACATCATAATATACAACATATACATAATTCACCCTCCTATATGTACCCTGTTTTTCCCATCCCTAAAGGTGTTTTTTTGTGCTCACTGTGTTAAAATGCCCACAGAGCACGAATGAAAGGAAAAGCCCTGCCCTACATGTTAACAGAATGGTTGATTACTTGGTTGTGACGGTAGGGAACGGGTAGTTTCAAACCGCGTTTTTTGGTACACTGCGGTTTTAAGGAGAAAATACTTGGCAATGGTGTTGACTGAAGAATTTGCACACCACATAGACATATAAACAACATTAAAAACTTGATTTTCACCACAGGGGGTCTTTAATCAGAGATGTTCACCAAAATATTCTCAACACAAATGTACCATTTATTTTAAAAAAAATTTAATAAAAATGATTCCAACTGAAAACTTGTCAACATCTGTCCTGTATGTCTGTCAACATCCTGTGTGTGTGTGTATATATATATATATATATATATATATATATAAACACACACACACACACACACACACACACACACACACAAACACACACACAGGATAACTTAAGTTGAAACATACTCTTCTGTAGCTTGTTTTGCCCTATGTCTAAGTGATTTGTTGATTTTTGTTCTGGAACGAGAGGGGAAATTAGGCAGTTTGTACCTGTCAAATACATTTATGACTCAAGGTAACCATTTTCCCAAATTTTTAAGCCAAAAAGTGTCTGGTGCGATCATCTGAAAAGAGGCACATAAAAATTGTTTAGTTATTCACATGCACAACTGAAACAGGTTTTTACACTGAGAAAATTAGAGAGAATTATTTACATGGCCTTGGTGATGTGTCTTGTTTGTTTGTGTTGTCTAGCTTTTACTAATTAGGGTCGATTGGAGCCAAAAAAAATGAGGAAAGCAAGGACCTTTTCTGTTCTGAATGCTGTTTTCATAGAGGCATCATCCTTTTTTATTTCTGTGAATTAATTAATTCCCATTTAACTTTTTCTTTTCATAATTCAGTAGGCTACTCAAACAAACAAAAACATATACCTCTCTTTTTTGTATATAAGTGGCTATGTAAGTGATATTTACTGAATTAAATGACAACTTGCACCGTTTATCTTCTGTAGTTGAAATGTAACAATTTATTTGAGGAACATAACAGTTTACCGTTTGTTACAGTGGTATGCGAAAGTTTGGGAACCCCTTACAGAATCTGTGAAAATGTAAATAATTTTAACAAAATAAGAGAGATCATACAAAATGCATGTTATTCTTTATTTAGTACTGTCCTGAGTAAGATATTTTACATAAAAGATATTTACATAAAGTCTACAAGACAAAAAATAGCCGAATTTATTAAAATGAATTCAAAAGTTTGGGAACCCTTGGTTCTTAATACTGTGTGTCGTTACCTGGATGATCTATGACTGTTTGTTTGTTTTGTGATGGTTCTTCATGAGTCTCTTCTTTGTTCTGAACAGTTAAACTGAGCTCTGTTCTCCAGAAAAATCCTCCAGGTCCTGCAGATTCTTCAGTTTCAAGCATCTTTTGCATATTTGAACCCTTTCCAGCAGTGACTGAATGATTCTGAGACCCATCTTTTCACACTGAGGACAACTGAGGGACTCAAACACAACTGTTAGAAAAGGTTCAAACATTCACTGATGCTCCAGAAGGAAACACAATGCAATAATAGACGGGGGGTGAAAACATTTTGAATTTGAAGATCAAGGTAAATTATACATAATTTGTCTTCCGGGAAAAATGTAGGTATCTTCTGTTGCTTCCGGAGGGCAGTACTAAATGAAAAAAATGATATTTCAACAAAAAGAGAAAAATGTGGACATCTTTATCCTGTTCAAAGGTTTTCACCCCCCGGCTCTTAATGCATCGTGTTTCCTTCTGGAGCATCAGTGAATGTTTGAACCTTTTCTAACAGTTGTGTTTGAGTCCCTCAGTTGTCCTCAGTGTGAAAAGATGGATCTCAGAATCATTCAGTCACTGCTGGAAAGGGTTCAAATATGCAAAAGATGCTTGAAACTGAAGAATCTGCAGGACCTGGAGGATTTTTCTGAAGAACAGAGCTCAGTTTAACTGTTCAGAATAAACAAGAGACTCATGAACAACCATCACAAAACAAAACAAAAAACAGTCGTAGATCATCCAGGTAACCACACACAGTATTAAGAACCAAGGGTTCCCAAACTTTTGAACAGGGTCATTGTAATAAATTCAGCTATTTTTTGTCTTGTGGACTTTATGTAAACATCTTTTATGTAAAATATCTTACTCAGGACAGTACTAAATAAAGAATAACATTTTATATGATCTCTCTTATTTTGTTAACATTATTCACATTTTCACAGATTCTGCAAGGGGTTCCCAAACTTTTGCTTACCACTGTAGATCATGATTATGCATATTCGTCTTTTATCATAATTTAGTTTTTTAAGTCAGGCAACCATACATGTAAACTGAATTACTGTAAATTAATTTAAATATAATAACCATTTAATTCACCCAAAAATAAAAATTCTGTCATTATACTCACCCTCACTGCATTGCAATACAATATATTTGACCCCCACAATAAAAACTACAGAGCTTTGATCATAAAACTAAGACATATTTTTTGGGAGACAGAGTGACAACTGATATTTATATGCATTTTATGCAAGTAGTCTGCTATATTTTAAGAAAATATCATTGATTTAGATTAAAGGATATTAGAATTTCATCTTATTTTTGG
This sequence comes from Elopichthys bambusa, assembly GCA_037101425.1. Lineage (NCBI taxonomy): Eukaryota > Metazoa > Chordata > Actinopteri > Cypriniformes > Xenocyprididae > Elopichthys > Elopichthys bambusa. The sequence continues at coordinate 19,416,049 of CM074452.1, read as the reverse complement.
TCATATAAACTTTAGAAACTGCACCAAATTGCATATTTTTGCTCACTTTGAAACTCTAAATAAAATTTAGGTGTTTTTTTCCTCAATATCATGATCCTTAACAAAAACAAACAAACAAACAAAAAAAAACCACATTTGAAAACTTTTTATTTAATTATTTGTTGTATTTTGTATAAACGTTAGAATAGAATGACTTTTTAATGTCAAAGTATATTATATCATGTTCAACATGCACTACTGGTGCCATATTTAAATAATGATTTGCCTGAATTATTGGGTGAATAATGACGGACGGCTACAGGAGACTTGTAATAAAGCACACAAGTGTTACATTATGTTCTCTTTTTTTTTTGTCTAAATACTGTTTGCCCTTGCCTGAAGATGATGTGAAACAAGTTCATCAAGTGAATTATGTTTCCACTGTTGCATCTTCAGTTAGAAAGACAATACCAAGGCCAAGCTTTCAGTCCCTTAAACCAAGACCTAGAGCAGCAGAAAAAGGCTCCAGTAATCATTTTTTCAAAGAGCCACACAAAAGCCAGAAGGGCATGCACTCGCCGAGGCCTCTGGGTTGTGTTGAGGAAGAAAAGGTCCATTTGCGCAACTCTACCCGTGTCCACACACTCACATACAAACACAACACATCACTCAACCCGCGCAGTCCCTGCACTAACCCTGATGGTCCATTAGAGGACGAAAGCCATCAGGCCAGGTCATTAAGCCAGTGGACGTGTGGGTGCCGGCCCGGCTGACTTGCGTTAGTGGTGGAGGGAGGGACCTGTGTGTTTGGCATCTGTTCCTTTATGTTCTGTGAACAGACCGACCTTGTGTTTGTATGCCTGTGTGCTGACCTTGAGCTAGGCTGAAACAGCAGACACTGCTGCTTCTGAACGACCCTGAAAACCAGTGTGTGCGTGTGCGTAAGTGCGTGTGTTTATGTGAGAAAGAAAGAGAGAGAGAGTACTAAGAGAAACATCAGAGCATCTTTCATACTCTTAGCTTTCAGAGAAACATTTTCAAATGTCTCAGGGTTGCGGTAAACTTCCAACTATCAGACAAAGATTAAACTGTTTCACATCTTTATCACACTGCAACATTTATAACACTACACTATACAGTAGTAGTGGTTCTTAACTGGTGTGTCAAGATCTATACCTGGGTAATCTGTCTGTTCTAATGGTGCCATGAATGACAGGATCAAACAATATATAATTATTAGGAAAGCAGGTCATCATTTTGTGAATTGTTATGCCTGTGCAGTTCATGGTATTAAAGTCAATGTTGACACTTTTTTTCTTTTGTTCCTCCAATTAATTTTTTCACAAATATGTTAAACATCTAGATGTGTGTAGTTAAAAATGCATAAAGTAAAAAATGTTAGTGTGATACAACTGTCCTGATCATAATGAAGAGAAAAACTCATTAATGAAATTATTAAAATATATAAATATTTGAACAACTGCTTCACTAGTAATATTTGAAAAAACTTTTACATGTGTAAAAGAAAAACTTATTTTGGATATGTATATATATATATATATATATATATATATATATATATATATACACACACACACACACACACACACACACATACAACAGTTCTTTCTGGTTCTTGAAATATACATACAACAGTTCTTTCTGGTTCTCAAATCTGATTGGCTGAGAGCCGTGTGATATTCTAGTGATAACAGCACTTCTACCTTTTCACCGTTTCACAGTCATGGTGGCCGAGCAAATCCGCCATATTTTTTACAAATATTACACTTGTACCATGAACTGTAGTTTTAAGAGTTTTTTAGGTGAGAATGTAGTTGTTTAGACCTGAAATATGTGACTCATATTTAATCATAGCGCCTATTTTACAATTTGTTTAGACGTTTTCGGAGATGCGAGCTCCAGGCCGCTAGCGGGCGTTTAGTGCTCGTTTACCCGCAGAGAACAGCTTCATCTCGGCCAGTGCTTCGGGGATTTGTTGCTGGCTCTTAAAAACATGATTAAACATGAGATATAAATCATTTTGGGTGCATAAAATGGGCAACTGAATTGGGCTTATTTGTGCTTAATCTTAATCACAGCTGTGCTGGCATACAGCCATATCGCACGGCTACTCTTGTGATGTTGCTCATATATATACAGTGCTGTATATATATTAAAGAATATATTTTTCAGATTATGTCTTTTTATAAACCATGGATCATTAAAAAAATGTCTTTAAAATATAAACTAGATTTTTCATGCCTTTTAAAAGAAACAAGATTTTCTTTCCTTTTCTTTATTCTGGACACTGTTATGCGTCATTGACCCAATAATAGCCTACATATTTGACTTTTTTTGTATTGTTACTGTACTTCTTCTGCACAGCAGGTTGTTCATTTTGTTCTCAATCACTTCTTAGATCTTGCCCTGAATAACCTATCCCTGTGATCGTCTTATCTCTCCTCTACTCGCATTACTCATGTCGTGTTCGGATGCACGGTGACTGACAACGCTGACCTCTTATCGGTGTCTGTAAAGGAGGGGGCGACCGAGGTGCTACTGGTCTTTTTCACGGTCACTGCCCTCCAGACTAACGCTCTTTTTGCACAGCCATCGCACCTCGCAGATCGGTCAGCCAAGACAAACACAGTGAAGGGCTGCGGTTTATTTATTTGCTGAGGGTAATGACAGAAGGAGGGTAATGACGGAAGGAGGCCAACAATCTACTGTATGTTTTTTAAAAAAAATGAGATTATATGAAGTTGTATCTCTATCCACTGGGAGAGGCATGAAAAAGAACCTGTATCAGTACATCGTTTTTATTTAACAGTTGTATAGCCTAAACAAGTGACTTACGATTCAGACAAAATCTGTCCAGTTCCACAAAGAATACGTTATTGCATTGTATTACACGGCTCTTTGGAATACTTGATTCTGATTAGTCAATCGCTTCATCCTGTGATATGTAATTCCCAGATAACAACCGCTGAAAACAGATAACACAGGCTCATCTGGGTTACTAACTGAAGTTAGCAGCGCTATATGCTTGCTTTTTTACTTCGTCGAAGTTTTGAGTTTGGTGAGCTAATAAAATATTAAAACTCAGTCAAATCAATATTTTGTGTACAGTTATGTAATTATGTAATCCAATTTCGTGGACTCGCACTCGTTTCATAAAAACGCAGCTGCTGCCATTTTGCGACTGTTGTTTTGTACACTGTTAGATGGAAAGATAACAAACAGGTACGATTTTAAAACTGTTTCATCTCATATCAATATATCTCAAGCGCGCTGATGGGCGTGCTTTTGCTCTCTCACTCTGGTTGATGTGTGTGTGTACGCTCTTCAGGGAGAAGTGTATGTACAAGGAATTCCAACCTTTATTACTTAATAAAGGGCCATACTCGAAAAAAAAAATGTCTGAAGTTTGTGAGCAATCTGAAGAGTATTTTTGGCACAGAAACACTCTGTTATATGTCCAACTCGTTTTTTGAAACTTTGGCCATGTTTAGCATGAGAATCCAACTCTTTAACAGTGTAAATAAGTCAGAATGATAATGTGAAAAATAATGTGACATAATCATTTATTTAGTTATCTCTAAAGGTGTTGGATGAATTTTGGCCCACTTTTGTTTACAAATTGCTTCAGTTCATTGATATTTGAGGACAGTCATTCACACCACATATCAGTGGATTTGAGGTTTGGACTTTGGCATGGTCATTTGAAAACCTTCACCTTCATTCTGTTCCAGCAATTGAGTTAATGTGCTTATGCACTTTCAGTCATTGTCCTGTTAACAGTGTAAATAAGTCAGAATGCATTAAATAGCATTAGACCCCCCACCCCCCCCCCCCCCCCACCCCCTTAAATGTCCGTCTAGTTTGAACTTGCTGCGCTAGCAACTGCTCTCTCAGCGGAAGCTTTACGTTTAAAGAGCTAATAAAATATTTAGACTCAGATCAATATTTCATGCCTAATTATTTACTTATGTGGCAAGTAGCCGTGTAATAAGTGGGATAATGTACGTCCAGCCGGTTGTTATCTCAGAATAAACCCCTTCAGGCTGATACAAGACCCTCCTGATCACCCTGTCCAGGTTTATTCTGAGATAACCGGCTGTATGTACATTAGCCTATCCCTTATTTAAATGCAAGACGTGGCATTGCATATACGAAGCGCATTGACTTTGAAGTTTAATAAAAAAGCGGCAAGCAGCCCATTTCTGCTGCTTATGAAAAAAAAAAAATCTTAATTATGACATAAAACGTTGAAATTATGACATACTAAGTTATATAATAAATAATTATGAGATTTAAAAAAAATCGAAATTATGAGATTAGGACTTAGTATTTTTTATTTTTTTTTATGTCAGAATTTCACATTTTTGTGCCATAATTATGGTTTACAATTACAAAAGCATGATTTTCTTCTTATGTGGCAGAAATGTGGTTCCATAACAACCAAAGCACAGACTGGAATAAAGTTTTGAGTGTGCGGAGCTATAGCTACAGCAATTTCTCTGCTCTAAATATCCTATAATCACTCCAGGGTTTCTAACCCACTCTGGGTTTTCATTTTCAACTCCTTGTTCACTGGTTAGAGAAAGCAGTTTCAAACAATCTGTAACACAGGTGATATAGACAGTAAAAAGAAATATGAATAAAAGAAATATGAATTGTGTACATAAAAAGATGCATACAGGCCTAAATCATGTGGCTTATGGAGCAGCAGTGTTTCAGAATCAGGAAGTGACATTTTAATATCTTGTAAAACTATGGCCTTGAAATGGCCATGGCATATATGCTACAGCATATCTGACCACCTTAACTTATACTCTGTCTAAACTGACAAGGGAGTTCATTATTCCTGTATAGCAAAGACACAGAATAATTTATACAGCCTGTCATTTTCATGTTCACAGCTGTAAATACCCTGGATTATGTTGAAGCACCATTAATAAAATGATGGTACACAACAGATTCAATTATGTTGTAATTTGTTTACCAACAAGTAAGCCAACATGTACAAATGATATGTGAACTGTGCAGTTTTCTTGTGTGAAAGTATTACTATAAAAACACAAAGACTAACATATTGAAGGGATTGTCTCTCTTTTAGGCAATATGCTGTAGTTACATTGCTAGTTGTTTACTAGCAGTTATAATTGTTATAAGGGGGAGGGACATTCTAGAAAGCATTTGATTGGTAAAAATCTTACATAGTGCAGGATGAGTCATCACTATTTTTGAATTTTGAATTTTAAAGGTCACCTATTATGCTAAATCCACTTTTACAAGGTATTTGGATATAAATGTGTGTTAGCAGTGTGTAAACACAACCACCCTACAATGATAAAAATTCACCCACTCCTTTTTTCTTTTTTTTAAAAATCCCCATTAAACCAAAGCAGTCTCATTGACAAGCCATTCCGATTCTCTGGGTAATGTCAAAGCCACTGGAAGGCAAGCCTGCAACCTTTAGCCAAAAAAACGTAACGGCTAATGCTAACGCTCCGGCTGTGGCGGTACCGGGCGGTATGCAGGGAGGGAGACCAGAGGCCATTACACGATAGGCTGAGAGGTGCCGCACATGATTAAGTTAGCCATTACGCTTTCTCCAATGGTAAGAGATACAGACCCTCTCATCTCCCTATAATAATACAATCTCCGGTAATGTGACGTCACATTACTCACGCCCCGCCCACGGCCGCTGATTGACAGTCCTGTATTACCATGGTTTCCGCCCTCAGCAAGTTGTCTGTCTGCTGTCTGCCATTTTCTCAGCGGTCAAGCAGCTGTAGCGACAACAATGTCTGGTAAGTAACTGAGATGTTTTGTTGTTGGATTTAAGAGTGAACATAACATTTACTGACATCTGAGCCACTGAACGCAGTGGATTAGTTTTATTTTTGAAGGGAATGCGATATATACACATATACACATACGATTTCTGTAACATTGCCTGCTATTTACTTTCACAGTCATAACTGACTGTTTATGTGAACTGTGTGTGTTTTTGACAAACTTGTGTGTATTTGACAGTTTAAACAAAACAAAAAATGTGAAAGAGAAGTTACTCACGAGACTTAACGTTTGACAGCCAGCTGTCTGTGTGTGTGCTTCAAATAAGTGCGCTCAGAAAACGACCCATTAGATGTTTAAACTGATAAAGCTTTAAAACGCGTGGAAATAATAAACTTTAATGATGAAAGAAGAAGTATGCTATCCGTGAGAGTGTTCGCGATATAGATGATAATCAAAACCAAGCAGATGTCTTGTTAATATTTGGCAGAGAATCTGATTGAGACAGGAACTGTGAACGTAGAGAGGGGGCGGGGCACAGCAGCTCATTTGCATTTAAAGGCACATGCATGAAAACAGCCTGTTCTTGACTGTGGTCAGAAATGGGTATTTACAACATGGATTTTTAAATGATCTGTAAGGTATTTTAAGCTGAAACTTCACAGACACAACCTGGGGACACCTGAGACTTAAATTACATCTTAAAAAATAATAGGGGACCTTTAAATGCATATACTAAAAGTGACTTTGGGCACTTTTTATGGCCTCAGAGCTGACACATGGACTAAAAGCCACAAAACTAAATTTTGATGTCATGGGATTTAAAAAAAATAATGTGACATAATCATTTATTTAGTTATCTCTAAAGGTGTTGGATGAATTTTGGCCCACTTTTGTTAACAAATTGCTTCAGTTCATTGATATTTGAGGACAGTAATTCACACCACATATCAGTGGATTTAAGGTTTGGACTTTGACATGGTCATTTGAAAACCTTCACCTTCATTCTGTTCCAGCAATTGAGTTAATGTGCTTATGCACTTTCAGTCATTGTCCTGTTGCATCTCACAATTGCTACTTCAGCTGTAGGTGATCTCACTTTTCTCTGTATGAAGATGAGATCATGGTCCAATTGATGACTACAAGGTGACTGGATCCTCTGGCTGCAAAACAAGGCCAAATAATCACTCCTCCGCAAATGTGCTTGTTGGTTGATATGAGGTAATAGTGATAGTGTATTTAATTTAGCCAATGACCAAACATCCCCAAAGTCTTGATTATCCAAAGGCTAGAAATCTAAACATTTTACATTTTTTCTTCTCACTGCTGAATAAAGGTTTTAAAATATTTCAGAAATGACATTACAGAGTGCTGAAGTGATGATGTAGGGCATCCGGATGTTAGTATCACCCTGGTTGCCTTGGCAAAAAGGGTTTTTCCATTTGGCTTTTGGATTATTCCAAATAACAAGCTCTGTGAAAAAAAAAGTTTATGATTTATACACATTTTCTTTCATCATGTCTCACAAATGAACACAACTTTCATGATTTTTGAAGCCTAAAGCCCAAAGTATACTTTACTTTTTTACGGTACGTGAGGGCCAGAGTACATTGCGTGTGATGTGAATTTTGTCATCAGAAGAGTATGCTTACTGTACGTGCACCGCTGGATTTTTGTAACTGGCGGTACTTTGTACGTGCAGGTCGCGCATGCCCATTTAATATTTTTTGCACTAATTAGTTTATCCACAAGGTGGTAACTGTGCCCTGGAGGGTGTCGATTCACAAGGTAGTCAAAGAAAACCTGCATAAACAGAACAGACCGGAATGCATGCATGCACAGCGACAATAGAGGCCTATATAGACGACAGATTGTGCAAAGAAGTAAGAAAATATCCTCATTTGTACATAGCATGAAAGAATACAAATATATTTACATGGGTTGTAAGTCGTGGCGATAGATTGCTCAAAACTATGAATGTGTCGAACACCTGGGTATGCATATAAGTGTAGTATACTTTGCTAGGCTGTGTGTTCAACTGTCGTACGCATAAAAAAACAAAGTATACCCAGGGCCTAAATATAATCACCACAAGTAAAAAGCTAATCGTAGGCTATAAATGAAGTACACCATGGTTGCATGATTTCAACGTCACAACCAAAGCTGTTTCAGTCTTCATTTTAAAATAAAAATTTTCCCTGAAAATTTACGTTAGAATAGTTTGCAAGATTGTAATTATAAACATAACGCTGTGAAAGTGGACTAGTGAGTAGATGATTTTACCTGTTCAGCTGATGGCCTTTAATGTCCCTGACAAGCTTTGTAGCCACTTATTAACAACTTTTTCCAAGACAAGTAAAAGTGTGTCATTCACAAAACCAGACAGAATAAAGGCTGCATCCAAAATCACGTACTTCCCAAATATATAGTAGCCGAAAAAACAAAAGCATGTCCGAATTCACATTCTTCATAAAAGAATAGGCAAAAAGTACTCGGATGACCTACTACTTCCGGCGAGATATTGAAGTGTGCATACAATGGACACTTTACTATCCCATGAGGCCACGGGAGAGGATTTGTGAATGGCAGTGAAGCGACGCAATTGATGCTGGTAGGTCACGTGATAATGACAACATTGTGCGAATGTAGCACGTCTCGTTCCCTCGAGATTTTCTTATGGGTTTTTCAAGTTATGAGTAAAATAAGGTCTGTGGTAAACATAACTTGACTATACTTGAATGTTTTGTTCTACAACATAAATCACATACACATATCGAAAGGTGAATTGTGAAGCAGTTATGTTTATTTTTGAAATTTTATGTTTCTATAAGTAACTAGATAAGACCGTTTGTGGTGTGAGTGTGTGTAAATTACGTTGTAGAATAAAACATCCAAGTATCGTCAAATTAAGTTTACCACAGACCTTATTTTACTCATAAATTGAAAAACCCCTTTATAAAAACCCACTGGAAAATCTTGAGGGATCCAAGTCTTCCGGGTTTTGAAGTCATCCCTGCACCACTTTATAGTTTTGTTTTTTTAGGCCTAAAGACTTAATTGTGTTTCGGCCCTCATTTATCAGCTGTGCATTTGATACAAGCTGATATATTTATTTATTTATTGTTACCTAGAAACAATACATACTTTTGTACAGTTAATTTCTAATAACAGATATTTAAAATTAAATTTAGAATTAATTTTTCTGCTAAGGATTTCTGTTAAAATGTTTGTACATAGATTTTACGTACAAATACAGCACATGCAAATGCATGATTAGTGAATGAACCCATTCACTCTCTAGCCCTTACATCAGTAAAGCAGTTGTTTTTAATAAAAAAAAAACTTTCTTTGTTTGAGGGCTTTTGTTGCACACACACCCTCGCTTGTAAGCACGCACAGCAGTGTGTCAAATGAATTTCCTCTCCCATACCTCGTAGAGCCTCAGACAGAATGACAGAAGCCCTTGAGAAAAGGAGTATTCAATTTGTATCTCTCTTCGACACAAGGCCATATCACTTTATGGGTAAAGTCATAGAGGCAGGCAGGAAGAAATTCGAGGTAGTTACTATAGTAACAGACAGAACTTCTCATAACACAACAAGGCAACAAGAACAGTTTGCTCAGAAAGTTCTTTTTCTTTTTTCTTTTATATATATATATTGGCCTTTTGTGACTTTATTTAATAGGCCAGCAGATCAGACAAGAAAACAAGGGAAATGGGATCAGCCAGGATTCAAACTCGAATTCGAACTCAGTTGCATTATATCAGAGACTTTAGATATACAAAGACAGTGCACTCATATTACTATGAATGGTTGAAAGTGCAAAGCGCAATATAGTGGAATAAGTTCCGCCTTCTAAATAAAAGAGCCAGTCACCAATTGGTAAAGTCATTGCATCACTGCAGCTGCCTTTAGAAACGGTCAGGCTGTGTCCGAAAACTCATACTCTCTTGAGTAGGTACTTATTTTGAATAAGTAATTACTTTGTGGCCACTAAAAAGGTATGTTATATACTGTATGAATGTGTGTAGTATTAATGTAGCCTGGACATACTACATTCTTCATGTTCTCAATTTATCATGTAACCTACCAGCATTAGTCGCGTCACTTCTCTGCCATTCACAAATCCTCTCCCGTTGCCTACTCTTTATGAGTACTGTGAATTTGGACATATTTCTTTTGTCACATACTGTTTTTCACCTACTATATACTAGAGAGATATGGTCTAGCCTGAAAAAGCATTTAGAAATGAGATGTTGTCAGATTTTATTGGGGATTTCAAATACGAAACTTAATCGTAAGCTTGGTGAGCAGCTTTGGTGAATTCTTCATTTAAAGAGATATTGTATTTGCATGACTGAAATAGCTGCCCGTGGTCTGAGAGGCGTTTCAAAGATGGCCGTCAAGTGAAATGGCTTGCCTTAAAGGGACTTTGGCTATATGTTGGAGCGCTGCCAACAAGGCTATCAACTGCAACGGCCAAAAAGTTTTCTGTTTTTTTAAAAAATGAACTCGGTCTTACTTCTTTCCTTTTCATTGTCTATGAAAGGACATAAGGCTACACTGTTTATGTTGTGTCATTTATTATTTTAACAATCAAAATTGTACAAAGCGATACTACTACAGTATTGAAAAAAGACTACAGTTTTGCAGACAGAGGAAAAACGATAGAAGAAGGATAAAGAAAGCAGAATAAAGGACTTTTTCATACTCTTCAAGGTTGCTGTTGAGAAGTTGAGCCAAATTCTTATTCTCATTGGGTCATGACAACCTGGTGGGCTGTTTCTGTGTTTCGTTTATGCATGTCAGTAAAGGGAGGATGATTTTCGCTGAGACTGGATTTAGTTACCAAAGACGCTTATGTAAACATTAGTACTCTCTGTACAGACTGCATGCATAAATCACTGACCATGAAAACATCTTTACATTTGAAAAATAATGTTAAAAAATATTAATGTAAAAATACATAAATACTTCCCACACATTAAAGTAGAAATATTTTTTAAAAAATTACAATATTACATAATTCTAAAATCAACAAACATGTAGTTGAATTTACATTAGAGACTAACTCAAAAACATAATTCAAAAGATGAGTTTTTATGTTTGTTGATGCACTCAATAAAGCTGAAATGGTGAAGATAAAGTTCTGAAACAGTGAAAATAGGAGTTCCTGAATGCTTGTTTTTAGTCTTTTCTCCTGTTTTTCGGTAATGATGGGTCTAATAGAGGTTTCTGTTAACCAGACAACAGTAATTAAAAAACTGATAACCAACAAGTTCATAATGTTGTTTTTAACGTATGAAAATCGCAAATGTTTATCGACATCATAATCCATGGATATCAGTCCATGAAATTAGTCTATGGTCTAAAAAGCAGAAACAAGTACAAGCGCAGATGTGGTCACACAGACACACACACACACATGCCACAAATCATCCAGCATGACCATGACCTTGCAATGAAGGGAGCCATGATTGGAAATGCAGTAACTCTGGCTTTTGATAAAATCGAAAATTCAAACACATGTAGGACAATTCTTCAAATGGTCAGTCTTCAATTTGAAGTGTACTGCCTATGCAGTTAATGAATAGGGGAAATGAAAAATGAAGTTATTTACATATGCTTTGATAAGTTTGAGTTTATATCTCAAAATGTTGGCGTTTTTCCTCACAATTGCAAGTTTATATCTCATAATTCAGGCTTCTCAGAATTGTAAGTTTATATCTGATAATATTTATCGCAATTGTGAGAAAAAGTCAGAATTGTAAGATATAAACTTGCAATTGTGAGAAAAAAGTCTTAATTGAGAGATAAAAACAAAGTTGCAAATACCTTTTTATTTTTTATTCTGTGGCAGAAACAAACTTCCATAGTTTGACCATACCAAATTATTATTGTTAATTTAGAAATCAAAGTTTAACTTCACCGATTTCCAAGCCACTTTGTATTGTATCTTGGTAGTATATGTAAATAAACAATGTTTATTTGTTCTCCGTATTACCTGGACCAAGAAATTCACATTTATTTGTCAGCAGAAGTCCACTGGATGATGCAAAACGTGGAAATTTGATCATTCCAGGGCTTTCGTTAAAACTGTTCATACTTCCGCACTTATATACCTGCCCACAGACAGTCGGATCGACAGAGGATTATTAATAGAACAGTTATTGTTAGAGTAGATTTATCACTGAAAATTTTATTGTACTTTTAAACAGCATTATGATAAAAATGGAACACTATGGCAACAGCTTTCTTACCTGTACGTGACAGTGTTTTGCTTCTGGGTAGAACTGATGCAAAGTTTCTTTCAGTTTTTCCCCTCCGTTTGGCCTAAAACACTGTGCTCGTGGTCATCCAGTTTGAAATGTTGACTACAAACATGGAGGTTTTTCAGATTTTTCATTGTGGCATTCTCTCTATATTTACTATACTTTGCCGCCTTTAGCCATTGCTTACAACGTGCTGGATCCTTCACTGGAAACCAAAAGTAACTCACTCCCATTTGCTATTTGAATTCTTGTACCCGGGAACAATACAAGTCGACATCATTATGATTAAAAGTTTGCTAATAAGTATTTCCTACTTAAAGCAAGGCAGTATTTGACTCTGGTAAGCGTATCCATAGCATACTGGTGGGAGTTGCCTTGGATGGCAACATGCCTAGTGCATTATGGGTGTTGGAAGTTTTTCTACCTGGCAAAAGGGAAGACAGCAGCCTTTTTTCTCTGTTTTCTCTTGTCAGGTATCACCGATTTAAAAAAATGTTTTCGCCTTTCTTTTATTGAAAGCCCATTTTGCCAGTGGTGAAGTACCCAGCCTTACATTAGTAGGCTGGTTTGATCAATGTTTGCTAAAAAGTTGAAGGCTAGTCACTTTAGGGGTCAATGGTCTTAAAGTCACGTTTACATTAACACTAAACTCAGAGAGAACAAGCTTTGCACAGCAACCGAAGGATCAACATTCAGCTGGCAGTTCAGTTTAAATGTTCTCAGTTCATGAATGATGAAAATCTCTGCCCAAGATGAGGTACTAAAAGGCTATGTGTATATAAACCATATGAATAGAACAAAATTCTGGCTGGTAAAAGACAGTTACAGTAATTATATTCTGCACTTAAGGATGAATTTCAAAAATCAGTGCAATCTCATCGCATTGTAAGCTCAGACAACAGTCCCACGGTCTTTAAGTACTAGTATTTTACAGCATTATATCATCCTTGACGACTCTAAAATTGAACAGAGACATGTAAACACTAACCTTGTGATTATGTCATTATCTGGACCAACTCAGATGTTAGTCCTACAGTAACTGAAAGACAAGCTGGGGATGTTGTTGACGTAAGCTTTGGCCCTCAAACTCACCAAACAGAACATAACTAAGAGCCTTCATCCAATTACAGTCCCGGTTTCACAGATGAGGACAGGTAGGAGAAGAACATTTGCACAAACTGGCGGTTAGACCTGCTGACCTTGAACAGATGCCAAGTTGGATCTAAAATTGTGTGTGAGTACATGCGCATGTGTGTGTTGCTTCATTGGGGGGAGGGGGACAGGTGTTAGAGGAGAATGTGAAGGCTGTTTATTTGACGTTGGCCTTGATGTAAATGGTAAAAAACATTTCTTTTTTTCAAATAGATCAATTGTGCGAGTTGTCTCTTACCGTACAATATTCTAATGCTTTCATCACTTCTACCATGGACTTGTCCTTCGGCTATTCAACATCAGGAGTGGCGCCTTGATATGACTTTCCATACAGGCTGCAAATCAATATGCTTTTATATTCTTCAGGAGAGCAATGACATCAGTACACCCCCGTCTGCCTCAGACAAACCCTGTAAACAGTGCACAATACAGATGACCCTGGACTTTAGTAACAAAACAAAAATAATAAATTATCACAGGATCTTTGGAGTAAAGTGGACACACACACACACACACACATACATCATGCTACTGTAAAATTGTCAAACCAGACAAGGCTAGACTGGGACAGATGCCAAACTAGGAGGGAGCACCTACTATCACATCTCATAGTTCTCAGAAATGAATAGATAAATACCTTCAGGCAAAACACTGGCATCCTATAGCCTACAAATCTTTTGTAATGCAGTCTGGAAACAGGCTAGTCATTTTCTTGTACCATTGCACTTTAATAAAGCTTTTACTTCGGCAACAACAATCATCTCAGAATACTGTATTGTTATATTTAGGAAAAAGTGATTGAATGGGCCCCCATGAGCTTTTTTACTGTGATTGTTTTCCCTTCTCACTTTTATTGGATATAATTTATGAATATTATAAATCAAAAGTCAAAAGGGTTCAAATAAGAGATTAATCATGATTAGCTGTTTAACATTGTTTGTATGTGTGTATATATGTCACATCTAATCTAAAATAAAAGTTTGTGTTTACATATTATATATATGTGTGTACTGTGTATATTTATGTATATAGTCAATGACGTGACGGGTAATTTTTTGTCCAAAGGCCCTAATAATAATGAAAAACAAAGATGTGACATCCAAAATATGTAAGGTAGTACAACTAGATCTCTTTTATTGAATCCAAAAGTTTTAATTATATTTTGCTACATATAAAGGTATTTTAAAGATTTGAAGTGTCAAAAGGTCATTCGGTTTAACAGTCCAAAGGCCAATACAGCCGCTTCATTTGTGATTAAAATATCTTAAAATGTTAGAAATGTATTTTTTTTTTTATTCTGGCATGATTTTATCACATCATATATCAACATAGTTCAAAATGGTATTAAAATGATGCATAGAAGTGGTTGCTTTGTTATACGAAGGAATGTCCGGAAAAATAAATTTCATTGATGTCATTCGGAGTAACCAATATAAAGAGACCATTTTGGATCAAGTCATGCGCTCAATATCACGTGACATGATGTGACATCATTCAGACACCTGCAATGGACCACGTGGTCATGAAGCATAGTAACTCTCTCTTAACTATTTTTAAAAATTCATGTTTTCACTTGCGCATTTCCGGAAACATCAGGTCATTTGGTACAACCTCTATAAAACATGGAAAATGTTGTAATATTTTAAAAACTTGTACTAAATATAAAATGTTTTTGCTAGCTAGCTATCAAGCTAACTAACTAGCTAGCTAGATATCAGCCTGAAAATATCGTCATTTGGTATAACCAAAAGCTTTAGTCGGTAAAACCGAAATATTGGTTCAACTGAATGACTTTTTTGGTGGCAAATTTTGTCCATCTTGTAAAAAATGACAGAAAACAGTGTTAATTGATTATAAAAACCACATAATCTCTTTCATAACATGTAATAAAACTTCAAAATGAATTATATCTCCATTATGTTTTTTTTTTTTTTTTTTACACTTTTAAAAACCTTTATCGTCAATTACCCATATATAAATACACACACATACTTAGAAATATTTACATGTGTGGTAGTAGTATTAGGGTGTAATTCAGGGTCATTGGGACACTTTGCCATTGAGATGGCTTGGAAAAAGTGTCACAATATACAATATATTTTACTGTTTGTGGGGACAGTTGGTGTCAATAATGTACAGTAATCAATACCTGATGTGGCAAATACAAAATATGTAGGGACTGTAGCGCCCCCTATGTGTGCATCAGAGAGAGACAGTGGGAGGCGTCCAGTGCTCTTTAAAAACTCTAAACTATTTGGCATTTGGGTGGATGGTAACACAGAGACCTCAACCGTGCATGGACATCTCCAAGCGTAAAGCTCCTCATAGTTTCAGCAACGAAACATAACTGTCCCCGCAGCACCAGGAGGATGGCTTACTTTGACAGCAGCTGCCACTGCAGCAGCGAAAGACGACAGAACAGCATCTTGTACAGCATTTTGAAGAACGACAGTCAGTCTGCGCAACTTGGGAACCAGCCGAGGACCCCAAGACTCGCCGTGTCCATGCGCGCGTGTGCGTGCGGATCCAAGAGGAAGGTGTCTCTCCGCTCCCCACAAACCACATGCAAAGCCGCTTCCGCGGTCCTGGTCAAGACCCTGAAGTTCGTGAAGAACGTCCCTTGTTTCCGGGAGCTGCCGGTGGATGACCAACACACGTTGGTGCGGAGCTGCTGGGCGCCGCTGCTGGTACTCGGCATGGCGCAGGACAGGATCGACTTCGAGACTTCGGAGACGCAGGAGCCCAGCATGTTGCAGCGGATTTTAACGAGCGGACAGGACAAGCAGGACAACCAGAGTAATAACGGTGGAGTGGCGTTGACCGACGTTCAGGGTATTAAAATGTTTCTGAGGAAATGCTGGGGACTGGACATAAGCACTAAGGAGTACGCGTACTTGAAAGGGGCAATTCTATTCAACCCAGGTGAGACATGCTGCAGTCACACCTGAATTAGGACACTTTCTAACTGCCTTTAAGATGAACTAGTTTTAATATGAGTCACTCTGTAATTATTAATATTCATCATCATAAAAATAATAGTAATAATAATAATAACAACAAATAACTGAATTAGGACAGTTTATAGTTTAAATCGCATTGTAATGAGTAATATACATAAAATTCATAAAAAGTAGAAAAATGTTAATGTTAAAATTAATATTTAAGAGATTATTAATAATTCTCATTATTATATAAAATAATAATAATATTTACTTGTTAAATTATTTAAAGGGACCAGTCAAGCTAAAAATAAATAAAACATAAAAAAAATAACATTTTGTCAATTTAATCATAATGATTCTTACTCCAAATTATGATATATATTTTACTAGCATGCCTCTTAATTTTTATTTATTTATTTTTTTTGTGGTGCTTGACAGGTCAGTAGTTAAAATATATGACAATAGTTGATTTAAAGTTTCAGAAACAAAGAATTGTTCTCAAAGAATCGAATTCATGATTTTGAGAATTTTAGTCAAATATACAACTGACTAAAATGTATCTGTTTAGCGAGGGTAATTTCATGTAATTAAGGTGTTTCCGGTACAGGATATAACAAGTCTCTTTTCATCTCTTGTTCTTAGATGTTGCAGGGCTGCAATGTCAACATTACATCCAGGCCCTGCAGAGTGAGGCGAACCAGGCGCTTAATGAATATGTCAAAATGATTCACCGCGGGGACAGTGCAAGATTCGCCAAACTCTTCCTCGCTCTCTCCATGCTGAGATCCATCAACGCCAACGTGGTGGCCGGTCTCTTCTTCAAACCGGTCATTGGAGCAGTCAACATGGAGGAACTTCTTCTGGAGATGTTTTATGGAAAATAAACTCTAATGCAAAAACCAGGACAGAATTATCAAACTTGGAAAGAGTGGCAGTCGGCTGTGGACGGACAAATTTTGAAAATGACTGATTCCTTTTTACACATGTATTTTTGTACAATATATGAGAGCTCTCTTTTTGCCTTCTGAGTTGAACTCATCGCTGAATCCAAAGTTGATGACAACGTTTTTCCCATTTGGGGAAAGAGCTTTATAACTTTGTTCTGATTGTTTGTTTTTTGTTTACTTGCTTTTATGTGATGTGCAGCCTTATTCATTGATGAATGTTTATTTGAATCTGGTTGGCACTTTATAATAACTTTCATTATTAGGAAATCATTAACAAGCATTCATTTATATATGCTTTAGATTTAATATATATGTTAAAATGTAATTATATTTGATGCAAAAATAATATATTACGCCTAAAAATAATATATTATCTCAATGTTTCATGACTATTCGAATATATATGAGCTAATGATCTGTTTTGCATTATATAATGTAACAATTTTGGTTAGTATTGTTAATGAAAGTTATTATAAAGTGTAAACTATATTTGAACATTAGAAAGTATTGTACATTTTTGTTATGCAATGACATAATGGAACATGGTTACACTCCTTCACATTTCCCACAACATAATGGACAGGTATGTATTTTTTTGCATTACTAACAGTAAAATTTCGATAAACATGTCAATGCGATGACAGACCTAAGCACAAATACAAAACAGTTATGAAAATAAAAAAATAATAATAATAATTAGGAAATCATTGTTGGTGACATTTTTTCTTACCTTAATATTGTTTACCAAACCACTGCAGGTTACATCTACATGCCAGTAGGTGGCGACAAGTGACTGTCTTTATGAGTGAATCATTTAAAAACACCAATTCGTTCAAGAATGAAACAAGTGAAATACATCACTGAATGATTCACTCAACTGATTCTTTCAATTAGCTGATTCATTCTGGAGTGAAACAGCACTATTGTGTTTTGTTTGGAGACTTGACTTGGAAATAATTGTTGTTGGCAGAGCAAAGTAGGTGGCAATAGCATATATGTTTCTAAAAATGTAAGTTACTGTACTGAATTCTTAGGTCCTTTATTTAGTAGTAGGCCTATGTTTTAAAATAACAGCCTCTAGATTTCGTTGACGTCACGTGTGGAATTTTCAAAAATCTCTCAAATCTCTCAGTTTTTGCCATTTATATCACTTTTACACTATAGTTATATTTAAACGTTTTTGCAGTATTCAGTTAAAGAAAGATACTCATTTAAAGAATCACTTTGCATTCTAATTTGTCTGTTAGTGAGTCAATGAATTGTGGATGTTCGTATGGATCAAAACTAATAGAGCCAGACACAGAAAAAAACCACACGGTTTACAAGTAACCAGGTAAGCATCTTTTAACTGTTCAACACCACAGTAAATTTAATGAGGAAGAATAACTAGGCACTTTGTGTGTATTTATGAAGACCTTGTAGGGTGGTGAGGAGAATATATGACTGTTGTGACAAAGCTCTGAACTCTCGTTCATTCATCCCCCTCCTCAGTATTCTGTCACCAAATGTATTTTTAATGAGTCTGAACTTCCACGGCGTGCTCTCGAAGGTCACTGTGACCCTATTTCTTTCTCTGTATCTGTATAGCTGAGCACTCGGTGTCACAAATGTTCACCTTATGAATTGAGTTGTGGCTTTGTAGTTTCATTTATACCGCAAGGTTAGTCTGGTATTAGTAAGCGCTGTTCTATTCATCGTTGAACCAAGCATAAAAGTGCAGAAAAACATATAAAATAAATCTATTAGGATGCATTGTGAGGTCCTTGTACAAAAAATAAATAAATAAATTACCATGTCTGCCCGTAATGACTAGCCAAGCCAATGTGTAATGCATTCAGGTTAAATAAGATTATAACATAATAAAGATGTAATTAGACAGAATACCAAGATGACAGTGAGAGAGACAAAAGGAATCAAATAAAATAAGATGACGAATGTCTAATAGTTGTTTTGAAAATGACTGTCTAGCCAATCACAGTTGAACTTGATTGAGAAAGTGAGATAGAAGAGAGATTATTATATTTTTCAATGATATTATATTCAGTATATTTTATTCTTACAATCACATTTGCACATACAGTATCATTCAAAAGTTTGGGTTGAATAAAACAATACTTTCATACAGCAAGGATGCATTACATTAATCTAAAGTGACAGTAAAGACAAACGATTTATTTTTCAAAGAAATGCTGTTGTTTTGAACAAAATACCAACAAAAAAGAAAAGTCACAATCCACCTGACTGTGAAACATTAATGCTCCATCCAGTCGGTTTATATCTAAGGTCCATTTGATTTAAAACATTATTCCATAAACATACCGAAACATATATTCCATTCATGTCCTTCTTATTTTTCAGTTACTGTAAAGCCCCATGTTCATGTGTTGACATCGTCCATACATGCAGCTCTATAGTGGCAGCTCTTTGTAGCAAGATGTTTCTGAAATATTTATCGTGTTTCCTTTCCAACAGAAGTCACTGCTCTGTAGTTGTGTCTCACCAGGTGGTAGGATAAGAGAGTCTCTGTCATAGACTGCTGAGCAACTCTTCTCATTACAGCTGGTGGAAGAAATGACATGTCGTTCTTATATTGTTGTAACATTTACAGTTTGATCTGTGTAACAGTAAGATCAAATGCATCACCTGTTTTGTTCAGTAGCATTTGCATTGTCCTCACATATTTGAACTATAGTGTCCATGCGATCATCCTCAGGCTTTTGAAACCTGTAAATACATCAACAAAAAACCATTTAATGACTAAAACATTCAAGCAAATGTAAAGCAGAAGTAAAATATTTGGATATAAAACATGAATACTTAAATATTAAAACAACCTGGGTTCCAGACGCTCTTTCACTTTTGCTATGGATAAGATGTAGGGTCCAATTTGTCGTGCAATGGTTGTCAAGTAGGAATTTTCTTGCTTCAGCTGCAGAAGGTCATGAAGCTGTGCTGTAATTAGTAAATTAATTAGTTCACTAATTAGTGGAAGGAAATAGTTTAACATGCATGATAAAATGAACCCTGAGGCATCACAGACAATTTGTTGTTTTCCTCACCTTCATAGATCTCTTGCTCACTGGTTACTCTTTGAAAGGTCACATCCCATATCTAGAAACACAACCCAAATATTCTAAGGTGCTGCTGTGTTTTGAAAGAATAATATGTTTTTGCAAGAATTATAACTTAGTCTCACCTCCTCAAATACGGCCCTCTGGGTCTGCACGGCAGAGTACTGAGACGCGATCTGTTCATCAATGAGTAGAGACCTTTCCAGGATCTCATCCATCGTGTCCGTGTTGATGAGAGAGTGATGTTTTGTCAGGTCTCTGTGCATCTCCTGAACCTCATCCTTCAGCCTCTGGACTTCTGTCTGAAGAACCTGGTGCATGAATTATGCATGGAATTGGTCAAATAAATCACATATACACAATTGTAAGGCCCCCCATGGTTCACAACAATATTCAAAGGCCCCAAACTCCTAGTTCCTCTAAATTAAATTTTAGAAATCCACAAGTTTTAATAAGCTGAATGTTCCAAACATTTTTCCATTGTTTATAAATTACTTGATCAGGATTAAGAAAAATGTGTATTCATTATTAAAATACCTATGAAGTTTTAAGATAGTATTACTTTATATTACTTTTTCTTGTCTAAAAATCAAACTAATTAGGCTTCTTCATATATGTAGGTTTTCCAAGTCTTTGCAAACCCTGGTCTAATTCCCTTTAAGACAAGCCATTTCACTGGGCAGCCATTTTTGAAATAGCTCTCGGGCATCCAAGTGCAGCTCCTATCTCTTTGCATGGGGAAACATCAAATTCTCCAAAGCTGTTTGCCAAGCTTTCGATTAAATTTCATATTTGGAATCAATAAAATCTGACAACTGCCTCATATATTTTGTTTCCAAATGCTCGAATCGTGACAAAAACATTTTTTTTAGGCTGCATCAAGCTAATTCGAGTGTGCAGCTGCTGTGACGTGATGACTTTATCAATCGGTGATTGGCTCTTATTCAGAAGGCGGGACTTATTCCGCCATATTGCGCATTGCACTTTCTCCCATTCATAATAATATGAGTGCACCGTTTATATATAAAGTCTTGGTTCTTTGAAGAAAAAAACAGATGTTGAAGGAGTGAAGTAAAATAAGAAATCGTCTCGACTGTAACCATAGTTCCCTGAGAAGGGAACGAGACGCTGCGTCTGAGTTCCCTCAAAAGGGAAATCTTGATTCTTAGTTCAAGCTTATGTTAATGCTTGTCTTATTGTAAATCATGAAGTCATCTTGAGCCCCCCTTTGAAGTTTGCTGAGGCCCCCAGTGGACACCGACCCCCAGGTTAAGAACCACTGCCTTAAAGGATTCTGTCAGGTGCTTCATATATGGATTCATTTTTAAATTTTATGAATTAAAATGCTCATAAACATACTTTATCACTAGAAAACAAATTAAATAACCTGTTAAACATCAAAGTATTATGCAATCATTTAAGACATTTCTCCTTATATAGAACCTTTTTGGCATAAAGGGTTCTGAGCCAAGAACTCAATATAAAACCCCACTGTATGTTCTATTTCTAGAGTTCATACACCAAACAGATGAAATAACCTGAGTCTGACATATCATTTTTTAATAGTAAATAGTAGTTTAATTCTGTCAATGTTTAGGAGTACACATATTAAAGAAGACTAATTCTCACCCTGTAGCTCTTCTCAAATTTGCGGCAGTGTTCGGTAAAGGGTGACTCTCTGCCCTCGGCCAGCAGCACCTTGGTACAAATGTATCTGTGAAAGGTGGGCCTGCGGCCAAAAGGCATTTCACTTAGAGATGGGGACGGACACGACATAGACAGAGCCAACAGCCTGTGAAAGGAAATGAGAGATCCTCTCATCATTCTTATTTTTCACCTGTAGTCAGAATTGTTTTTTAAAAGGCCAAGATTGCTCTCACAAAGATAGGACAGACTTTAAGCCAATGGGCAAATCCTTATACATGCAAATACAAATAAAACAAAAGTACAAATATTGTTACAAACAAAACAATTTTAGGAAACACTTTATTTTAGTGTCATTGTTACATATGTTACATGCATATACTATAGTAATAACTATAAATTATGCATAATTACATGCAACTAAACCTAAACCAAACCAAACCCTAACCCTATAAGTACATGTAGTTATTTAATATCACTCAGTACTTAAATGTATAATTACAGTGTAACAAAGGCACCTTAAAATAAAGTGTAACCCAGTTTTGTTATTTACATATACAACATGGTAAAAGCACATTTAACAAGCACATTTGACTAGAACCTTATAGGATAAAAAAAAAAAAATCTTTATTTATTTAATAAATAAACATTTAAAGCAGTGTTATTTATTAATATTTTGAATTAGCTTTTTATATATTTTCATTACATTTTTTTCTTTTTAATTTCATTTAAGTTTTAATAATTTTGCTTTTGTCATTTGTATTAGTTCAATTAGTCAAGACAACATTTCTAATTTGTGTTTAAGTTGTTCACCTAATATTTATATTTGATTTTATTTCAGCTTTATTTCAAATGACAAAAACGTTTTTTAATAGTTAAAGTTTAAGTTAACAATAATAACACTGACCTAAAGAACCTAATTCTGTATGTCTGAAGCAGAGCATTAACAGATTATGTAACAACCATTAAAACATTCAGACCTATTTTGAATAAAATTAAATTCAGATTTTAATGCTTATGAGAATCTGAGTTTAATTTTACGCAGAAATGCAGCATTCCCACCTCTGCATCCACAAACCTCAGTTGGAAATTCCTGAGGTTCAGGAACAGGATTTAAAACATCAAGAATAAAGACAGTTACCTTAGTTTCAAAGCTCCTCTAATCTCTCTTCCCTAGTTTCACGTACTGTGGCGGTACAAGTCCCTTGAGTGAGTCTCGACACTGTATGTTCTCCGAGCCTAAGTGACAAGTGTCCCACCCTTTAACTTTTACCAATTTAAGATCCTGGCACCAACGGTGACATCAGCAGCATTGGAACAATGTGCTCCCATGGCCCAGCACCTTTGTGTGCCTTTGAGCAGAATCCGAGACACTTCTCTGAAATTCTGTTAAAAATAGTGAGAGAAGCCTGACCTCTGTACTATCCTGTCTGTTGGTATGAGGGCAGATGGGGGAGGACATTTGTTTGGTAGAGGGCTTCACAAACCTGAGAACGGTAGGGATGATTGATGTGGAAAGTTGTCACAGGGGCTTGCGTCATTGGAGTCTCTATGGAGAGATGGAGGTTGCTGTGGTGGAATGGCTGTATTCATTCTGATCTCTTATCACCTTGGGTATTTTGTGTAGATGCACTGAGGCCGTAATGCCAGGTCTTTAATGAAAACGTGCAGAGCACATGGTGTGGCATGGCATGACAATGAGAATTCAATATGGAAACTTTTAATCATGATAGTAGGTTTAGAGGATTAGGACTGATATTGTGCTGTGGCACCAACAAATATTTAAATGCTTAAGCCACACCTGAAAAATGTACGAATGCCACTGCGTTACATAACAAAATATCAGATGGACACTGTCTATAACCGTCTGTAATTTATCAAAAGTAAGAGTAAAGACATTTGTAATGCTGTGCAAGATTTCTATCTCAAATAAATGCTGTTTTTTTCACAAAAATATTAAGCAGCACAACTGTTTTCAACATTGATAATAGTAAGAAATGTTTCTTGAGCAGCAAATCATCATATTAGAATGATTTCTGAAGGATCATGTGACATTGAAGACTTGAGTGATGATACTGAAAATTCAGCTTTTGCCATCACAGAAAAAAGTTATATTTTAAAATATATTAAAACAGAAAACAGTTATTTTAAATGGTAATATTTCACAATATTACAGTTTTTACTGTATTTTTGATCAACTAAATGCAGTCTTGGTGAGCAGAGGAAACTTCTTTTAAAAACATTAACAAAATCTTACTGATCCCAAACTTTTAAACAACTAGTGTACATTTTAGTGTTGTCACGATACCAACATGATGACTTTGATATAACTGAATGACAGAACTTTAAATTCATTGTTTTATTAATTAATTAAAAAAAAAAAAACTTGACCAGTGAGTTTCTGCCCTGCTTTTTGACCAGTCCTTCCCCTTTATTTAAAAAAAAAAAAAAAAAATGACATGCCACAGTGTGAACATCCTTACAGAGATCTTTGCTACGATCACATTGTCATCATGTTATCAATCACATTTGCTAACTTTTCACAATTCTAAACAGGTTGGGATAGGGGTGAGTGATATGACCTATTCACTGATTCACTGATATAAATATATTAAAATTATTCAGTCAAGCAGTGGGTGATTTTCTCTTTTTGTTTGTTGTTTGGTTAACATTAATCACAGCATGTATATTAGGCTGCTGTCACTTTAAGACTTTGATGCATGGATCAAATACATTGGAACACAACCATTATTTTATCAACTGTTTATGTTCACTTAAGACAAACTTGACTGTGTTTATGTGAATACACACCAGGACATGCATTTTAACATATTTTGACCATTCAAGTGCATTAATCCACAAAAGATAACTGAATTTGCAATCGCATGCTGTTTTAGAGGCAGCTTTCTGTGTGCGTGCTTTAGGTCTGAGACAGCGCAAGTAACGCATTGAGTCCTTTATCTAGACTTATTGCGCTTAACTCTTTTTAACATCAAACACGTCCCGCTCTTTATTTTCTCTTTGTTGCTCTAAGGTGTCAATAACTTTAATCCGTCATGTGCTGCATAGATATATTTACTCACTGCAGGGAGTGGATGCAGAGCTCTGCAAACACATATCCAGACTCCTGCTGTCATACATCGCCTCAAATTAAGAAACATGGCTCTTATTAGAATGCTGTTAATCTTATAGTACCGGTACTAATAAAATGTGGAATCGTACCTTTTTAAATAGCAGGGTATCGATGCCTTTCTACTACTGGTATATTGTGCAACATACATAAATAAATAAATATATAAATATATATATATATATATATATATATATATATATATATATATATATATATATATATATATTGTCATGCCAAGCAAACTCAGAACTAAATTTAAAAAGGTAGAACTGCACAGCTAACATTCATCAGTCCTGAAAATAACTGCTGCACTATTCAGATATACAGGAATATATGAAGACACTAAGCACATATTCCCACAACAAGCTCTTCCAGTTTCTTAGAAAAGTATTATAAAAACTCCATATAGTTCTCTCCATTGCAACATGACTTTAACCCAACCCGAAATTATGCAATGAGATCTGAGGTGGATTCGGAGAATAGGAATTTAGGATCACATACCATTCTTTTGTAAGCTCTGTTCGTATAGATTTGCACTGATACCATCACATGTTCACATCTGCTGCATTAATCTTACTGCAGGCTAAAGAGCCAAACTGATCTTGAAACAGTACTCATATACTGAGCTAATAAGGCTCTGAAGTGGTCAGTCAGTGGCATAACTCTCTGAGCCCTTCTCTCGGAATGAGAGCTTTCCAGGAATCAGGCTCCTGTCTCCCTGTGCTTCATGTTATCACCTCAGCTCCTGGCACCTCACAGACACAGAACTATAACAGGACAGTTGCCACCTGGTGCATTGTTAGGGAGGGTTACATAAACGTTTTTCTGTTTAGGAGATTAATAACCGGCTGAGAAAGCACCAGAGTAATGCCAGTGTCTCCTTCCTGTTGTCTGTAGTCATTAGACAGAATTCAGACAATCTGAGCAGTCCAAATGCATAAAAATGGCATATCAGTGCATTATTAAAAATAACAGTGAAAACATTTGATTGTGACAAAACTATATTTATTTGATCATATGGTAAAATACAAAACAGTGATATTGTAAAATATTAGTGAAATATTATTAGAATTTAAAAAATATATATATTTTCTATTTGAATATATTTTAAATGTAATCCTATGATGGCAAAGCAGAATTTTCAGCATCATTACTCCAGTCTTCAGTGTCACATGATCCTTGAGAAATCATTCTTATATGCTGATTTGTTGCTCAAGAAACATTTCTTATTATTATCATCATTAATTTTGTGCTTGTTATTATTTTAGTGGAAACTATGATATATTTGAAATAGAAATGTTTTGTATAATTATGAATGTCTTTGCTGTCACTTTTGATCAATTTAATGAGTCCTTGCTTAATAAAAGTATTAAATTGTTTGTGACCCCAAACTATTGAACGGTAGTGTATCATCATTATTAGATATTTACATTATTATCTTGTTTACATTAAAATGGACTCCACCTACCTAAAAAAAGGCTTTGTTCCATTTATTTAATTTTTACATTTATTGGGGAAACGTTTTGCAATTTTGATTTTTACAGTGTGGCCATTATTACTGCTCTAGTTATAAATATCACAACATGATTATAAAAAATGAGATCAGATATATTTGCATGTCTTTTAATCTCACCAACATACATAGTCACAGTCAGTCCAAGGCCAAACAGACACAGTGGTTGAATAACAGCACTTCCATATACCGGTAATATTTGTATGCTGAAAACTGCTCACCTGTAACTCAAGGCAGTTCCTCCAGTCACAGAGCCAGGTCTCCGCTGGCCCAGCATCAGAAGAGGCTCCAGACAGCGGGCAAACTCAGCATTGTAGTCTGTGTTTATCTGTAGGGTTGATACATACACTTTGTTAGTGTCAGAGTTATACACAAAGGCCAGCAAATGTTTGGTCTTCAACTCACTTTGCTACTTTGAATAGGGTGGAACTTGTGAGGTAGCTTTACAATGCCACACAGTCTGTCCATCAACTGCTGTTGAGGGTCATATGGCATGAATTAAATCTGTTTTTTGTTTTTCTTTGAGACATTATTCAAAGTGCCCCTATTATGCTTTTTCAGATATTACCTTTCATTAAGTGTATAATATAGCTGTTTATGTAAAAGGTCTGCAAAGTTTCAAAGTCATTGTCTCCAAAAAGAAAAAACAATTCTGAACTGCTTAAAATGAGTCGTCAGTAATTCCAGTCTTACTTCCTGCACAAACCTACGTAGGTTTTTAACAAATTTGCATAATGCCGACCCGTGGTCTTCATTGGCTGCCTGCAAACAGTGTCTACTTCACCCTGCCCTCAAACAATGTAGTTGTAGCTGAGACGTTGAAGAGTTTGGTTCTTGTTGTCGACATGTCAAGAAGATGCTGTTTTCAGCGCTGTGAAAGCAAATCCACTTTGCATGCATTTTCAAAGGACGAGGATTTGAGCTCGAATTGATACAGTAAATCTGATGCCATTGTTACTCTTCGTATCACTGTTTATACAAGTTCTGAGAAAGCCTCCGGAGCTGAAATTCACATATGATAATGGCGTTTTGGTTTCTGATAAGCACTGTAAGTGCTAGACCAGTCACAACAGACTGGGATATCTGACCAATCAGAGCAGAGTAGGCTCTCAGAAAGGAGGGGTTTAGGGAGACCATTGAACCGTTTCAGACACTGTGAGAAAAGTGGTGATGCTGCAATGTATATTATGTGAAAATTTAAGTTTTTTGAGCTTGGATGCATGTAAACTATTGTAAGAGACCTCCAAAACAAAATTAGAAATCTTTAAAATAGCACAATAGGGGCACGTTAAAAGTAACTCATAAAGACTAAATCTACTTACATATCCCATATCTAAGAACTCGTACTTATTGGCTGAGCTGAGAAATGCAGAGCAGGTGACCAGGTGCACCTGGAAATAGAGATAAGATAAAAAAGAAGGGTATCTGCAGAGATTTTAAAGTCAAATGTAAGATGTAAAATGTAAGACCTGCACATATAAAATTAATACTGTATGTACATACAGAACAAACCCATTCAATCTTAAAATAAATCATGTATCTCAGATTCTTTTACTTAATTAAACATGATGTGGCGCACATTTAACTGCAGAATGCAGAAGTTTAAATACTCAAGACGTGTTTTATTTAGTATACATTGAAATTGGTTCATGTAATATATCAATACATACAAATTAGTGTTTGATCAATATTGGATTTTGCTGATACAATAATAATGTGTTTTTAAAAGGCAATAAATAGATTATTGTGCTGATACTAGTAAAAAAATAAAACATAGGCTATAATGAATGTTAATCATGTTTTTAGCTTTTCCTTCCTTCCTCTAGAGAGAATCCACAAGAGTTGATGAATTAAATGCAGTTTATTGTGTAAGCAAAATACCAGTAATATCCAGAAGAAAATATATTTTTGCATAAAGCGGGACTTTTAATTCTAAACAAGCCTGTAATATACTGGGACTCTTACTTTGAAATGTCTATGCTTTACTACTTTGTTTCAAAAGGATGAGTGAGATCAAATATGCACTCTTGCATTGTACAACATATTACAATATAAACACAACAAAGTAAACATTGTCAACAGTAAATCATAAGCAATCACTTGGCATAAATGGGTGGTATAAATTGATTGCAAACTGCTCTGAAACCGTGAGTCTGTATATCCTGCAACAGCGCTGTTTTTGTTGTTGTTGTTGTTGTTGTTGTTTTTTTTTGCTTTGAATGAGCAACACTCACAATAATTTAATTAAATCATCAGCCTTTAAGTTTAATAATCACACTAGCCCGTATCATGACTTTTTTCCATCCCCAAATTTAAGACCTCTTAAAATAATAAAGACTTTTTTTATATACCATTAAAGATATTTAAGACTTTGTATAACATTAAATTTGTCATATGGTTTGTGAACAACATGATGGTGAGTAAATGATGACAGAATTTAGATTTTTGGCTGAACTATTCTTTCAAAATACCTGAAGGGTGGGCAGGAGGGTGGCCAAGTTAGAAAGTTGTTCCTTTAGTGCCTTCTCCTTCTCTTCATGTTGACTGTTGAAAATGAAGGTTAAAAACATTACTTTGTCAAACCTAAGAAAAAGTCATGTCAGCAAGACACAAAAAATTACTTCGAAGCTACTTAGTTTTTTTCAGTGTACCCTCTGGGCCAATGTATACACAATGCATAGAATTTTCCAAACAAAACACACTTTAAATTTCCAAAAAACACCCCGATTTTAACATTTCGTCCTTTGTTTGCTCTTGCGTGTCCCCGATATAAAAACACACACACATGCTGAGTCCTAGATTGCAGCTTGACATAAATAGCTTAATTCCTGGAAGACATCAAGCCAGCTTCCAGGCAATGATGGGAAGGGGACGGAGAAAAAAAAAAAAAACGGTTTAACAAATAACAGGACTCATGAAATGCAACCCAAGCCACTGCTGTTCCAACATTGACCATCACACCACAACTCTGTGCTCTGCCAAAGCCATGTGGATAAACTGTCACGGAGAGACAATTTAGACTTACCGGATCTGTTCGGACAATATTTACCTTTCAGCGGCTTTGAAGAGGGCCTTTTTTCTCTCTGCAAGTTTTTCCTGGGAAGAAAAGAACAGATTTTACTTTTGGACTAAATACTATTTGTATTCTCAACAACATTCAATTTTCAGTGATGCAAAATTGAGCACATATTTAGCCTGTTTAACTCAAATTACATTATCCTTAAATTATATGGTTTGAGTCACACATGATCTTTGTCCAAGAATTCATCTCTGATGCTCACAAAGCTGCTCATTATCCTGGTCTCAGTGTGCCCCCTTCTGGTGTCTTTCCTCACCTGAATATTGTTGAACTGTGTACAGATAGCACTTTCCTCCTCTTCTGCATTTGTCCGCACTTCACCCAGCATGGCCTTCAGCAATACGATGGCCTCTCGCACTGACATCTGCAGCTCCTTCACCGCCTTCAGGGGAAAACAGGTCAGTACAAGATGCATCCACTTCTCTGTACTCTGCAATGAGGTTCAGTTGCACTCTTTGACCCAGATGGCCAACAGCTTTTAGAAATGTATAGTCATTCACCTTAAGAACTTCAGCTCTGTTCTAGATCTAACACATTATATTCTCCTATATACACATACACACTAATGTTCAAAAGTTTTTATTTTTATTTTTTTTATGTTTCTCTAACACTC
This sequence comes from Elopichthys bambusa, assembly GCA_037101425.1. Classification (NCBI taxonomy): domain Eukaryota; kingdom Metazoa; phylum Chordata; class Actinopteri; order Cypriniformes; family Xenocyprididae; genus Elopichthys; species Elopichthys bambusa. The sequence continues at coordinate 19,385,900 of CM074452.1, read as the reverse complement.
ACCAAGGCTGCATTTATTTGATTAAAAACATAGAAAATTAGTATTACTGTGACATTATTGTTTATATTAATATATTTTAAAATATAATTAGTTCCTCTAATTGCAAAGCTGAGTGTCACATTATGCTTCAGAAATCATTTGAAACATTATGCTTCAGAAATCACATTATGCTCAAGAAACATTTTAATTATAAGTAACAATACATTTTTTTATGATTTTTTGATGAATAGAAAGTTCAAAAGAACAGCATTTATTTAAATAATTTTTTTGTAACATTTTTAACATTGTCTTTACTGTCACTTCTGATCATTTTAATTCATCCTTGTTGAATAAAAGTATTAATTTCTGTAAAAAAAAAAAAATCTTACTGACTCCAAACTCAATGTTTATTAATAATGAATGTAATATTCACTGTACATGTGTACAGATGTACTTCATATCAGTAATGATATTAAGCATATATCGTTTTCAGTTAATGCTTTAATGATTATAAGATTCTTGGCAGTTTCTGGAATTACAAACAATCCCTACTTACTTTTTACTTACTTACCAGAACAGCTTGATCCAGTATTTCACATCCCTGTCCATATGCAGTCTCAATGTCAATGCAGTGGGTACGATTCTCACTATATCATGAAATTAAATATTATTTGTCAGATTCATGTAATTTGAATTATAAACATGTGTAATTCATATTGCAACAGACTTACATTGGCATGTCTCTGAAACACTTGATGCACAGCATAGACTTTTTCTCTGTCGAAAACATGATGTACAACTCTTCATGGAGCGCTGATAAGGAAACGCCATACATCAGAATTTAGTCTGATATTACACGTTAATGATATATGCATCATTTAATGCATTCCATTAGGGAATTGAGCTTCGAGGATAATTATGGGAATTAAATTATACTGTTAATCCAATCATTATGTTCATGTTATTGCTGAAAACTGATAAAGGGCTGATAAATGGTTTAAAACAGCGTTTTTAAAGATTAACTTTAAGTGGCAGTTAAGTAGATGATGGCAAAGGTGATCTAAATGTAAAAAATGAACATACACCATTAAATATCCACAATCTGATACCTGGTATTAATAAATTGGGCATTCCTAGATAATTACTCAATGAAGGATGATGGAATAAACTCACAGCACTTGCGGTGCCCCTCTTTGGTGCGTTTGGCCAGGGACACAATATCATGCTGGGAAAACATCCTAGCTTTGTGTGTAAGCTCTCTGCATTCTCCACATAGTGGCTGACTGCAGGTGTTACAGTAATACATCGCTCCAGCATCCTGTGCACATATACACATGCACATTCAGTCAAACAGATGTGCTGTTACTGGTGATGCCTCAAAATAAATGAATGCATGTATTTTTCAGGTACCCGAGCTTTGCATTTCATATCACAGTTAGCACACTGTACTACATTGTCTGTTGAATTATCCACCAGGAACCTCAGCAAACGGTCCTCTGGGGGAAGTGAATTTGTGCCCATCACGACTGAGGGATATCTGTAAGAGACATGTAAGGGAAATTGGTTACACTTTATTTTAAGGTATCAGTATTACAGTGTAATTATACATTTAAGTACTGAGTAATAATAATTGACATCATGTACTTATTAAAGAGTTAGGGTTAGGGTGGCGGTTTGGTTTAGGGTTAATTGCATTTAATTATGCATAATTTATAGTTACAGTAACTACATGTGTAACAATGACACTGTACAATAAAGTGTTACCAAGATATTTTATCTGCATGAACTCCATAGGCTTGTGTAAAATCTGATGATCATGCTTTGAGAATAATCCAAAGAGTAGAAGCAAGAAAATGTGAAAGAAGTCACAAAGTTGCTTACATTAGTGACCTAGAAATAGTCCATAAATGGTGCTTAAACATTTCATCTTCTTATGTTCATAACCTTTACATATTTCAAAGTTCTAAAACTCCTTGGGGTAAAAGAAAAAAAATAACAAATGTGTTCAGTGTGTTCTTAGACTTTTGGACCGCACTGACACAATGACACAAATATGTACATCCTGCCCCTCCGTCAGTCTCCACATTTATCTTGTTTCATTATAACCAGCTTTTCTGTGCCAGTAATAGCATCAAAGTGGTGAACTCTTAGATTACACTGCATGAGGGAGTGTGTGGTACTGCAAAGTACAAAAGCTTCATTATCTGCAACTCTTAAGTGGCAAGATCCCACACTCACTCTAAACTGAGAAAGATTACACTCACACAAACAAATAGCCTACCATATAATATAATCTAAGCAATAAAAAAGTTCTACAATTTGGAAAAGCACACTACAGCATTTCTATTATGTTAGGCTGTGGTAATGGATTGAACTGCTGAATGGAGCACTGCTTTTACCCACTGAACCACAGACTGCTGGCACCAGTACACAGGTCTTGTAAAGCCAGGCTACTTAGGCGCCACAAATGTAAGTTTGCAGTGGGAAACAATGGATAAATATAGCAGGGAAAAGCTTTGCTGCTGTATCATTAGATACTTGGTGCTCAAAACATGGCTAGAGTTACAACAAGCTACACAACACAGTTGGATCAGCACATATTGAGACCTGCTAAGTAGGAAACAAACCCGAGAGTATTCAAAATACCTTAAGTTCAATAAATATGGCTTTTATTAGCTGATGTTGGTCTCTAGAGAACAGGTTGCTAGGTTGCCAATATAATGTTGAACTGTTAAAAAGTTGAACTTTTTTATTTCAAATAAATGCTGTTTTTTTTTATCCTAAAAAAAAAAAAGTCACTTTAATTTTCTCATAATATACATTGCACATCACCTAATTTCTAGAGTCTGATAACAGTTCCTTTGAAGATTCAAGGTGTGTCCCAAATAGTGCGAGTAGTGCGTTCACACAGAAAATTCCAAAAAGAGAAAGTGCACTTTAAATCACCAGATGATGCACTAAATTAACAGAAAAACCGAAGTGTGGAATGTTGGACACTTCATGCATTAAACTGTCACAGCTTTAATTACCTTGCGGAGGGGGAGGGGGTATCAGACTCTGATGTTAAATGACAAAATAACCTTATAAATTCACACACTACATGGATGAGTACATAGTGCATAAGTACATAGTGTATAAGTGCATAGTGTATAGTGCATCATTTGGGGCGCAACTTCAGTCTCTCTAAAGTAACCCCTTCTTTCTGTGAGCCTATACTCTGCTCTGATTGGTCAGATGGCTCAGTCAGTTGTGATTGGTCTATCGCTTACAGCGTGTGTTGGAAAGGAAACACCAATTACCATATCTGAATTACAGCTCTGGAGGCTTCCTCAGCACTTGTATACAAAGTGATACGAACAGTAACAATGCCATTTTCCCCCCGTATCAATCCCAGTGCGAGTCCTTATCCTTTGGAAGTGCATGCAAAGTGGATTCGCAGCGCTGAAAACAGCATCTTTTCGACATTTCAATAACACAAACCAAACTCTTCCAGGCCTCTGCTACAACCGTGTTTGAGATTGGGTCAAAGTAGATGTTGTTCACGGGCAGCCATAAAAGACCATATGGCTGGCATTATGTAAATTTGATACATTTTTAGGTATGTAACAGGAAATGAGACAGGAATTTCTGACGACTCATTTTGGCAGTTCAGAATCTATTCTTTCTTTCAGGAGACAATAACTTTATTTGTTGTACACCTTGATCTTTAAAACTTTGCAGAACGTTTTACATCCACAAGCAGCTATATCACACAATGCATGAAAGGTAATATTCTAAAAAGAATAATGGGGCTTTTTAAACTGTAAATTTTAATGCTTGATCAAACAAAATGCAGCTTTGGTGAGCAAAATAAACTTTCAAAAACATGAAATATCCTTTAGAAACCCAAACTTTTTAACTGTAAACAAATTTAATATCAAGTAAGAAAAAAAAAAATACATAAACACTCATTTTACACAATATTATCTGAGAATTCACTACAAAAATTTTAATTGCATAAATTGTTCACTATCCAAATGACTGTTGGTAGATTTTGGAATTGAAGATAGTGTTTGTGGATATGAAAATGTTGATATATTTGGTCTTGGCGGAATATATCTGCTATGCTGCTGCTGATTATTTCTGCTGCTGCAGAGCAAGTACGAGACTTGTTACTGCCAATACATACACAACACGCTGCTGTGAGCAAGTAAGACATGCTGCTGCTGTACAATATAGCGTACATGAACTACCTGTAGCAGATCTATACAGGTGGAGCTGGGGAAGGTGAAAGGTTTATGAAAGTGCTGCAACTGCTACAGCAAATGCTGAACAAAATTTTATGGCTGAGCAGCGAGCTCATTGGCTACTGATACAGCAAGAACCAATGCCCTATAAAGAATGATGTGATTGCAAGCAGCGTGAGTTAAGGCTCAGTCTGCGCATCTAGAGTTTCATGACAGAACTTTGTATATATCACTAATTAGTTTCACTACTAGTCTCTTTTAATTTGCCCTACACGTTGTAAAGAAAAGCATAAAAATAGCAGATCTCTGAGTCACCTCTAAACAAGATAAAATAGGTCAGCACCAGATTGTGTGTAATTGCTATAAGCTGTGGGATCAATGCATCGTCAAGCACCTTTGCCAAGATGCTTGTGTGAGGCTCTTTTGTCAAATGACAATGCTGTGATGTGATTGGAGTGCCCACCATGTGGAGCGCTTGTTGTGGTGCTAAAATCAGAATGCTGGGGTCGTACTGCAGCTGTCCCGACAGCAACAGCCCTGTGCTGCTCCAAACTGGACCTCACTGGCCTGGAAGAATAATGTTTCTTTGTTGCATGTTGCATGAATTTGAGCTTGTAATTTAATTCAAGACCAAGAAATGATCACAACAGAACATGATGAGACTTCATAAGATTAAGTTGTTATAGATGAACAAAGAGAAACATGATATGAGGAAAAAAATATGTACTGAAAATGATGAAATGCAGCATCATACAATGAGAAGAACATTTGTTAGTCATCAAAACCTTGGACAGCTCTTCAAAACAGAAGACTTGACTGTTATATATACAAGAGTGTAATGAGTGGGTGGGTAGTACAAGAAAGATTACAGGAATGCAGGTTTGGCAAACATTCGTTTTGGAATTAACACAAGCTCCAGCTTGAAGAAAACTAGAATAAGTGGAGACCCAGATGTAACTTGGCTTCAGTTTGCATTGGCTGGTTCTGTCATGATTTCCATTTCCTCACCCCCCAAATTCCTTGAGGTAAAGGTTTCTATAGTGTACTTGGATCTCAATAAAGCAATCGGAATTGGAGTTTCAGTATATACAATGTCTACCTATGGGTGACTTATTTAACTTTTAATAGCATTTATCAAATGTTTGATATCAGAACAAATGTTCACATAGAGCAAATACATTTCCTATTTTCTTTATCAAAATGTGTGTCTTTTACCTTCCAATATTTGCAATATTTGCACTTACCCACAGAGGGGGCAATTGAGGTGATTGTCATTGACCCTGCCACGCAGGCAACTGGCACAGAAGATGTGGTAGCAGTCCAGAAGACATGGTTGGCGGTATTGCTCATGACACAGGTGACAGACGAGGGGATGGAGCCTGTAATAGTCTGGATCCCACAGGTCATTGTTCACGAAGATGATTCCTCCTGCCATCTATAAAAAAACAAAAAACAAAAAAACAAAACAGCAAATACCTAGTTTATGTATTTGGAATGTATATTATTATAATTATATCCAATGTCTCTGCTGTTTTTATCCAGAATTAAACAAATTTTAAAAGTACAGATTCTAGTTTTGTGTGACATTATATGTAAATGCCAGTTGTGAATAGTTTGATTGTTGTAAGCTAAATGTTTCTCAGCGTTTTCTGAATAACAACAATTAAAACAAATAAAATAAAAGAATAATCATTTCTTAAAAATACTTTTTATTCAAACTAATTATTATAACATTATATTAATAATAATAATATTTGACCCTGGACCACAAAACCAAACCACGTAAGTGGCATGTATTTGTAGCAATAGCCAACAATTAATTGTATGGGTCAAAATGATCATTTTTCTTTTATGCCAAAAATTATTAGGATATTAAGTAAAGATCATGTTCCATTAAGATATTTTGTAAATTTCCTACCGTAAATACATAAAAAATGTATTTTTGTAAGTGGATATGCATTGCTAAAGACTTCATTTGGACAACTTTAAAGTCGATTTTCTCAATATTTTGATTTTTTTGCACCCTCAGATTCCAGATTTTTGTTGTATCTCGACCAAATATTGTCCTATCATAACAAACCATGGAAAGCTTATTTATTCAGCTTTCAGATGATGTATAAATCTCAATTTCAAAAAATTGACTCTTATGACTGGTTTGTGGTCCAGGGTCACATATAACATTAGAATCTTGTTCTTTTGACAAGTTGGAAATAAAGACAATAAGACAAAAGGCAAATATTCATAAATAAAATCACATTAATAAAATGAACAAAAAACTAAATTCAGCAACTTGCAGTCAAATCAATACAGACGTGCTCTGACATACTATATTCACTTTTAAATACAGTCATATATTTATAGATAAATTCATCAATCAATCAATAAATAGTGCTATAAATCTTATTATTTTACTTCAAAATTGGTATTTTATAGAAGCAACGCAGTTCAATAACACTATATGCAATTAAAAAAAGCCTTACCTTATTTTAAAAACAAACCAATGCTGCATGTCCGATATTAGTTCGCATATTTGTTATTCCAAACATATTGCAATTTTAATAGTGGCATTATGGAATCCATAATGTGGCCAGCAAGACAAATCTCTGTATTATGTCTCCCTGAGTGGCTTGAGTGCATGTGAAGACAGTTCTCACTTCCTCTTCACAAGCAAAACACAGTCGGCTACGCAGTAAATTTGGCTTGTGTCAGGAGGGGCCAGTGGGTTAACAGTATGGTTTTGAGCACTATCTACAGCCAGAATGACAGTAATGCTGGGACTCTTCAACAGGAGCCTGATGCCAAGCAGCTGACTATGGAGGGGAGGGGAACTGAATGAGGGGGTTGCCAAAGTAAAGGTAAAACTGAACTGACTGCAGCCTGACAGTATGAGAAACAAGAGACTGTGCACCTTATTAGGAAGGCTAATAATAATAATACTTTTATTTTTGCAATGGGATATCTATGGTCTCTTAAGTTATTGTTCTACTATTATGAAAGGTTTAATAGTGCACATTCATACTGAGAAAGAAAGAGAGAATAAAAATGAGCGAGCAGATTACAATATTCAAATTATATGTCTAATTTATAATTAATTTATAACTACATATGTATAAGCAAATTATATATATATATATATATCAAAATAAATATATAAACAGTAATTGGATCATTTCAAGGCCTCATTTCAAAAGATTAAAACATGTTAAAAGAGGTTGTCTTGATACACACACTTAAATTATTTATTTTCAGTGTTTTCCTAATTTAGACAAGGAATTAGGTAGATATCATTTAATAAAATGGCTATTATCACGATCTAGTGACTGTACTAATCAATCTCCGAATAACGGATTCTATCGATTATGTCTGGAATAGATTATAACGGGAAGCTTTCAATGCGCATGCGCTCCCTCTCCTCTCCCTTTCTGCCAAACCGTCGGCCATGGCTCCGATTGTGAGTACGAGCAAGTTTCTGAAAAACGACAAAATACATTATCTCATGTTCCTCTAGGTTCGCAGAAACCAGTGCATATTAAAGCCGAACCATAGAGCGTCTGAGTTATTTGATTAACGAAGGAATGTGTGCATCAGTGTTGTTTTTAAAAGCATTTGTTTACTGGAGGTCTGGAATGAGGCCTGCGTGTGAGCAACCACGTTGTAGCAACCAGCAGTTTAGCGGATGAGCATTTCTCTTAGAACCGACACAGCATAATTACTATAATACTGAGTGTTTTCGGCAATACCAATATGTATTGTAATTGTGTAATATGTATTGTTTTGTATCTTGTTTTTAAAGCGGTTTCGTCGCCAAAGTATTGAAACCACGAAGCTAACTTAACAAAAAATGATATGGCTGCGTTGAAGTTTTAATTTCACATTTACCCCAACGTTTTTAAACACATTTCGTTACGTCTTTCAAATATGTGCAACCGTAGATCGTTGTCATATATGCTGTCAGATTCCCGTTTCGCCAGAGCTCTTTATAATGAATGATCGTAAAAACATACCTTTAACATTAATTCATCACTCCATTTCTTTTAATGTAAGCACTGATCTTTATTGATCTAATTCTGTGTATCGGATTGTGTCTTGCAGAAAAAGCAGGTGACCAAGGGTGGGAAGAAGAAAAAGCAGGTCCTGAAGTTCACCCTGGACTGCACCCATCCTGTGGAGGATGGCATCATGGATGCTGCTAACTTTGTAAGTGTACACTATTTACTGATGCATTGTGCACACAAAACTGGATATCTCAAATCAGATTACCTGACTGAAATGCCATTTTGGGTGTTGTGTATGTATTAGTCGGCATCATTCTGTCTACTTTTAAATGCATGTTATAGAACTTATTGTGAATATTCCATTCTTGTTTCATTCATGTTTGTGTGATAAATGTGGGGACAGGGGTTGATGGCTTGTAGTTGTATTTCTATATGGTCTAAGTCATGCCTTTCTTTAGGAACAGTTCCTTCAGGAGCGCATCAAAGTGAATGGTAAAGCTGGTAACTTGGGTGGTGGCGTGGTCTCCATTGAAAGGAGCAAGAGCAAAATCACAGTGACATCAGAGGTCCCCTTCTCCAAAAGGTAATTCTAAGATTTAGAGATTCACTTTCGTGAAACTGAATGCTTATGAAGGGCTGATAACTATTAGCTTATTGCTGTTATTACTCTGTGACCATTATGTTGAAAATTGAGATCAGTTAAAATTAAAATGAGATGTAAAAGTAGTCATTAAGATAATGGAACTGTGAAATTCTGTATATGCATTACCAAATGGCAAAAGAGAACATTTGTGCACTTTATATGGTCTTTTGCCATTATCACTCAGTTGCTGTTATTTCCAGTTGGAGATTTTAGTAACACTTTACTGTAAGGTTTCAATTGTTACATTTAGTTAATATGAACTAACAATTAACAGTACTTATACAGAATATATAATCTTAGTTAAAACTAATCTCAATCTGTTAGGATTAGTTAAAGGGTTAGTTCACCCCAAAATAATCATTAATTAATGACAAATTTTAGACCGTAAGACCTGTTTTTTTAAGAAATTAAGATATTTTTGATGAAATCCGATGGCTCAGTGAGGCCTCTATAGGCTGCAATGCCATTGAAAATCTCAAGATCCATAAAGGTACTAAAAACATTTAAAACAGTTCATGTGACTACAGTGGTTCAACCTTAATATTATAAAGTGACGAGAATACTTGTGCGCCAAAAAAAACCATAATAACGACTTTTCAACAAGATCTTGTGATGGCCGATTTCAAAACGCCGCTTCATGAAGCTTCTGAGCTTTATGAATCTTTTGTTTCGAATTAGTGATTCAGATCTCCTGGCTAAACTGCTGAAATCACGTGACAAATCGGCCATCACTAGATATTGTTGAAAAGTTTTGTTTTTTTGGCACACAAAGTATTCTCGTCACTTTATAATATTAAGGTAGAACCAACTGAACTCACATGAACGGTTTTAAATATGTTTTTAGTACCTTTATGGACCTTGAGAGGTTCAGTGGCTTTGCTCTCAATGGAAGCCTCACGGAGCCATCAGATTTAATCAGAAATCTCTTAAATTGTATTGCGAAGATGAACAAAGGTCTTACGGGTGTAGAACGACATGAGGGTGAGTAATAAAAGACATTATTTTCATTTTTGGGTGAACTAACCCTTTACTGTTATGAAGCGACCAGCATACTTTTTGTGCGCAAAAAAACAAACAAAAATTATGACACTGTTCAACTATTTCTTCTCTTCCATGCCATTCTCCTATGCTGTTGATGTAGCAAACATGTGTAGCGCTTCCGGGTTCTACATCAGAATGTCAACTTGGTATATTGATACGATGCTGTACACATGAGCAGCATGCAAAAAACTTGTTTTTTGTGCACAAAAAGTATTCTTGTCGCCACTGTAGTCACGTTGACTATTTTAACGATATCTTGAGTACAGTGGTAATAACGTTGTAGTCTATCAGAAGTCAGAAAGCTCTTGGATTTCATCAAAAACATCTTAATTTGTGTGAATGGCAAGAACGCATAGCCTAAGTTTTCCTTTTAAGTCATCCGTTGGATGAAAACTGTGTTGTGTAAATTGCCCCTTAGTCATCAAAAATGGATGGATTTGTCAAATAACTTTTCTCTATAAATCAGTCTTGCAAACTCTGCACTGTAGCTAACTTGTAAATGTTGCCATTGATTAACAGCCCACATATTTTGTAAACTGAAAGTGTTGTGTACTGCCAACTCATTCATTGATTTGTGATGTTTTAAATTCATCCTTGATTTCTTTAATCATAAACTGAAGTATTGTGCTTGCAAACGTGTACTACTTTTATTATCTGTTGATGTGACTGCATGCTGAATTCCAGCCTGCTTACTAGAAAAGGCTCTTCAGAAGAGCTGTTCTATTATTAAATGCATAAAAAAGCAGCCCATACTGTGGCTGTAATGTCAGCTTTATTATTGTTAGTGTGTTAAGATATATCAATCATTTTGAGTTAGTGATGTCTGGCCTATAAAGGTTTCTCATATTTTTCTTTTATTTTGCAGTAGCATAGATGTTAATTGTTGAATAGGTGGAATTATGTGTAATAACGATTATTGCACTTATGGTGTGAAGTTTCGAGCAAACTTTTTGAGGCGTTACATTAGGGATGCACCAATATTGATATTGATAATTCTTTATATTTGGAAGCCGATAAATCTAAAACCAAATGTTGATATAATTGTTTTTGAGCCTGATTACAAAAACAAAAGGCTCACATTAAAACCAATGTCCAAAGCACTTCAACATGTACAGTGGCCTGTAGTTTGAACCACTGTAATATTCCTTTAACCTTTTCTATTAAGTTTACACTCCTATGGTCAACTTAATAATAATGGATATGATCCCAATAATGGAATGATTTTAATTAAACCATATTGTTGAAAATAAGATGAGAAATAAAACTAATTATTAATAATGTACAAACTTTTTGGAAGAAACATCTTTAATGTTACTATTTTAAATAACAGCATTGCTGTTTGAGCTGAATGAACACTGGTAAACTGAAGCGTTTTGTTAGCGGGTTAATTAACTCAACAAAATGCATCATATGAGATTAATCGGATATTTATGCAACAAACAAATTACAACTTCTGCACAAATATCTGCACAAAGAGACGCAAATGCACAAGTGAACTTGAACCAAGTTGCGTGCTAGTCAGGTTGTGTATAACTTCTGTTGTGGATGCACTTTTCCCGTAACAACGCACTGAAAGGCAACTAAACCCAAAGGTTTAACTTTTTTTTTTTTTTTATATACCAATAATGTTCTCATTATGTCATGTATTTGATAGTCCCAATCATAGTTATAAAAGTTGCGCATTGCAGTTTGAGCTGCATGTGCTGAAGCTAAAGATGATCACTGATAAACTGAAGTGCTTTACTACCACGCTAATTAACCAAAGTACATACACAAAATAACCCAATGTTGCAAGAAAATACTATAATTATACTAATTTTTTTATCAGGCTGATAACCATAACATTAAAAATAAACATATAATCGACCAATGCCGATATGATGGCCAATATATCACGCATCCTAACATTACATAATACATTTTTTGTAATATTGCATTCATGAATTAAGATCTTTTTCATTACCGTAGTGATTGTTTTTGTTTTGCCCAGTAAGCCAAATGGTGTGAATACAAAGCAGTTACTTATAAAATATAATATAATATATATAATATAATATAATATATATCTATATAAATAGTGACTTTTAGTATTACAAAATTAAAAAGTGTTTATTATATGCAGGGTTCCAATTTTTTCCTGTTATTTGTGGTTATTTGAGAACCTGTATTTGTAGTTTTTGAATGCACATTGGAAGAGGCTGTGATTTCAGACCTGTTTATAGTGTTTGTGTCCCTATTATTTGAAACTGTGACTGATCATACTTTATGTTGTCTTCAGGTACCTGAAGTATCTTACCAAGAAGTACCTGAAGAAGAACAACCTGCGTGACTGGCTGCGTGTAGTAGCGAACACCAAGGAGAGCTATGAACTACGCTACTTCCAGATAAATCAAGATGAGGAGGAGGAAGACGACGAAGATTAAATCCATGCCACTCTTTTGTAAATTCAATAAATTTTCAAAAGAAATCAGTTTTTGTTTCTGGTGTGTTCTTTTCAAAATGTTCAAAACATTTTTCTCTGAGGGTACAAAAGTGCTGTAAAAATCCATTTGATGTATAATTATGCATTTTCTTTTTAATTTTAGAGCAACAGAAGTCTGTTCCTTTCTTTTACTTCATTAAAGCATATAGGACTCTTATACCACCAGTCAGACAGGACCAATGATTTCCATAGCAACTAAAGTTCGTGCACTCAGGGTTCAGAGAGTTCCTTTATCAGGGAAAACTTGCATATGTTAGTACAGCATAAACCAGCCTGAAATGATTGATAGTTTTAGCTGATCTCCCAAGCTTGTGCCCAACTCTGGACCAGCTGAAAAGTGTCTTAAACCATACTAGACTGGGAGAATCAGCTTGGGTTGGTTAATGCTGAATTTATTTTTCTCTATAATGGTATTATGGAATTGTATTATATGGTTCTTAACTGTTGCAGCGTGTTCTCGAGATTATTTTAAATGTCTTTGTCTTGCTTGATCAGAGCGTTTTCCCTGCCGTATCCTTGGCAACGGCTCGTGATTCGCGGGTTGTCCTGAAGGAGGTTCACAAGAATAAATTGAATTTTTTTTTTTTTTTTTTTTTTTTTTTGAGGAGAGATTAAATTATTTAAGTAATAACATTTCGTTTAAATAACAGAAAACTGGCCATTTTTAACGTTTTGGTTCACCCAAAATTTAAAGGCAGAATGACAATCTCAGTCACCATTTACTTACATTGAATGAAAAGGTGTAGTGAAAGTGAATGTGAACATTAGGCTTTTTTTTCTTCTGTGGTACACACGTCAAACAGGTTTGGAACTACGTGAGGGTGAGTAAATAACAGTTTTCCCTCTCTCTCTTTTTTTTTTTTTTTTTTTTGTTGAGTGAACTGTCCCTTTAAAACATCGATAAACTCAGAGATGTGCGTTAAGCCGTGACCTTGAATGTATAATTTGTTCGACCTAAATTTGTAAAATAATGGAAAAAAGCAGGACAACTATTCCCCCCCCCCCCCCACCTCTTATTATGCGTTCCCCTTGCCTGGCTGAAAAGGGATTGTGAGGTAACTTTCTCCCGTATGTCTCCCTGTATAACCTCACATTCCTCGAACTTGAGCGCGAAAAGGGCAATGCCACAGCGAGACGGGTGCACGCGCCACCGCCGCCACTCTCAGTACTAGTTAAGCCGGTGAACAGCACTAACTAGTTGTGTCGGGAAACTATGGGATGGATTGCCATGGCAACCGACCAGACGTCACAATCTGGGCATGTGTGTTCCATTTTTGTCTCTTTCTTATTTTCAGACTGGAGGATTTGGATAGAGAAGAAGGAGAAAGGGAAAGATGTTTTAAAACAGGGCAGCCATCTTTTATTTTATTGAGAGCATATTAAAAGAAAATTTTACCTCACCTTTAGTAGACGTCTCCTCTGAATCTGAAAATCTGGGCATTGAGAGGGTTAAGTTTCAGGACTTTATCCCTGTATCTCGGATGTGATTTTCTTGTTATGCGGTAAAGATGCCCGGATCGCTAAGCAATGAAGATGAGGGGCAAGACGATATGGATTTTGAGGACGACGTGCCAGGTGAGGGGGTAAAGAGTCACAAGGGAGGGAGAGTTCTGCCCTTCACAACTGCGCTGCTACGCCTAGTTGAATGCGGAGGAAAAGGGGCTTGACGCGCGTGCGATTTATTATAGTCTCAGTAGCTTCTGTTCTCACACCGGACACTGTTCGTCCAAAAATATCGGCGCACTGTCCGACTGTATTTGAGTCACTAAAGCGCGACTGTCCGCCAGCAGACCATCTGTCTGCGATTCTCTTTGAGATAAATTCGTTTCTCAGCTATGTTCGTATTCCATCATCAGGCGGTTTGTTTTTACAGGCGCATTTGTCTTTGCATATAAATGAGTTATGCATGCACCCACTGTCTTTTTTCTTTCCAGTCAAGCTGCTCTGATATTGCACCCACTGTGCACAATGATATCTAAACCTGATGGACTGTTTTAATATAAAGTCTGATGCATGGCATGCTGCAATCATATTGTAAAAAAAAAAAAAAAAAATAGTATCTGTTGTGATTTATGCATTGTTTAGAGCTGATCTAAACAAAAAAAGGAGAATCATCAGTTTCCAAAAAAGGTGTTATGGCATTCCTCATAGGAATATTTAAGGTCTGATGGTGACAATGGTACTCTATGGTCACAGTGTCTTGTAAAAGTAGTGCATGTGCTTGACAGAGCCACGTGTGACAGGAAAACATCAGCTACAATGATCCTCTGCCTCTGTGGTCTATTTGAGGGGCACAGACTTTAGCCAAGACAGTCCACAGTATCTTATAAGAGTTTGTTTTCTATGCTGTAAAAACGTTTGCTGAATTTACAGTAAAAGTACAGTGGGGATTCTATAGGTTTTATATATCTATAGGTATTATATAATTCAATCTGATTTATTGTTATTCTGTTTGTTACTGTAAAATGTACTGATAATGATACAATTTATTAAAATAGGCCTCTTTAGTACAAATCAATTATAAGGTGATTCATCATTTTTTTTACTTATAATGTCAATTCAACAATATTTACTGTTTTAGGAGCCTTAAATATTTGTCTGTAAATTATGAGCTAGGCTAGTTCATAATTTCAACTTCCATTAACTTTCAGTAATTTATGATATAATTTAATGTGTTTTACTATATATATGTATATATATATATATATATATATATATATATATATATATATATATATATATAATTACATTTTTTATTTACAGTGTAGATACAGTGTTTGCTTAATTTAAATAAATGTTATGTAACTGATTTTTTGGTGCAACAGCTGCTTTACAGAAAATTATTGCTGAAAAGTTGTTCTTCATGTTGATTCTGCATATTTGGTTCTCTGGTAATATTCAAGGTTAACTCTAAAGCCAACCTTTGCATGGGTTCATCCCAGCTGTTTAACTGTATCCTTATGATGTCACTCTGTCTGTTTATGCTTCTTGTGTCGGTGAAGGGCGTGCATCTTATTTTAAGAGACTCATCAATCTTTTTATTTTTTTTTATTTTTTTTTTATAAACGATAGATTGGTCTCAAAAGCCATAGATTGTGAGAGCAGGGTTCTCAGTGGTGTATTTAAGACCCAGTTCTGCCTGCCCGCCTGCCTTTTTCATGGCCCTCAGTTCAATAAAATCAATACATTTATAGTTTTTCGCTCACAGCCTGGTCTAGGCTGCCTCTGAATTAGTGGTGAATTAATCACGTGACCGACCTGAGCACGACTATCTCATTTGCACCCCAATCGCGTATTTACCTTCTTTTTTTTTTTTTTTACGAGGCGGCAACATGCCGGAGATGAAGCTGCTGAGGGCTGCAAATGGTTTGAAATAATGTGCAATATGCAGAAGAATTAATAATTGAGAAATAATTTATGAGCCAGCATGCTCTTTCCGTGTAGACAGTAAGCCCCCGCATGTGCTAAAAATGAGAAATCTATGCAGTGCAGGACTGGCCAGGATTTTGGGTTATGCTTTTTAGTCCCATTCACTGTGATTGCTTTCATTGAGTCTGTTGTGCAGGCCAGAACATCTTCACAGGTTCCATTACTGAAATTATAATGAGGTGGCTGATGAATTTTTGGTGAGATTAATAAAATGTATCTAATATTTAAGATTTGAAATAAGCTTTTCAATTAAATAGTTGTGTTAAACCACTGCGTAATAATTCCTGTACAGTCAGATTACATTCAAACATTTTTTTCTCTGAAAAGAACCGTAAAGCATATTTTTCTTTATTTTCAGTTCATTACAGTGAATCTAAGATGTAGTAATGTGATAGGACTTGTATTGAAAATGTAGTTTGTATAGTAGGCCATCAAAGTGAAAATTGCAAACAGTACTGTTCACTGTACGATCCAAACACTGCAGAGCACATGACTGGTCCCCTCAGTAAGGAGAAATGAAGTGATCACTGGTGCATGCCCTAACCGCAGATACAAAGAAACAAACAGATGATTTATAAAAACGCTAAGAGAAAGAAAAATGATAAAGAATTCAAAAGCCAGCTGAAAATTTGCATGGTTTTTAATGTTATTTCAACTCCCTCAGATTTAGTTAATTGATGTGCATTGGCTCCGTTAAGATACGCACATGTTAATCAGTTAGTTTTAAATTGTTGCAACTTGGATCCACATTCCTCATGTGCCACATCAGGAAAAAAGGATGGAGCGGTTCCAGAGAGAAAGAGTGATTTCCCAAGATTTTTAAAGATCTCAAAATTCATAGCAGATTCAATGGATAGTTTACCCACAAATTAAAATCTGCAATCTACTCACTCTTATGTTGTTCAATCAAAGCCTATATGACTTAATTTATTTACTTTTTTTTGTGGATTACAAAAGAAGACATTTTGAATTTATTTTTTTTCCTCCATACAACGAAAATCAATGGGGTCCACACTGTTGTTTTGGACCCCACTGACTTTCATTATATGCAGGGCTTCAGACTGCGACTAAATGGTCACATTTTGCGACCATTTTTCCTGCCTGTGCGAGCAAAATTTGGCGCGACCACCAGAACGTTGACCAACATAATGGCAAACGTAATGAAAGTGGAACAAAACTGCGCTACTCATTTGTGCTTCACGGACTGTTTATCAGTTTGGACCAATGCCAGTGCAGTGGCAGCGCAAGCCGCAAGCTGGAGCTACTCACGAGCCGATCTTGATCACACGACACTGTTACTACACAGCACTAGGAGATCCAGTAAAGAAAGCATTCGAATTCGCCACAGAATTAACAACATCGCTGCGAGATCTAGTGAGAAGTATTCAAATTCGGCGCAGAGTCCTCCGTTATAAGCCGTAGATCAAACAGCACTGACTTGAAAACTAGGAGAAACATTGTGCCATGAATGAACAAGTTATAGAGGGCTTTAAGTGTACAAATGAACAACATTCGCCATGGATTTAATGTAGTAACACTAACTGGAAGTTTGGCAGGAATACTAAAATGCTTTCAAGTACTTTTTCCAGCACTTCAAAACTCTAATATTATCATATTTAAATGTTATTTTTAATGTAATGACCAAAACATTATTTGTTCATCCATAGATTACCCCCATTTATAAAACTAAAAGTTTCAAAATGTAGGAAAACTCAGACTTATTTAAAAATAAAAAAGACATTAAATTACCATTGTAACCAGTAGGTGGATGCCATTTCCAGTCCCTAATATTTATTTTCAATCATTTTGCTTTTTAATTATTATTTAGACATTATGAATGATAATGCTGCCCTCAGATGTTAATCTGGAGCCTTGCAAACTTAAAATAAAACTGCACATTGTAATTTCTGTAAGTCTATTTATTACCAAGGCATTTGTAAATCAGTCAAAATGGGGGAAAATGTGAATAACTGTGCTGCATTTTCTGCTAAATTTTCTGCTTGTGCTCATAAAATTTTCAGTAAGGGGCTACAGTGCACCTAGTAAAAAAAAAGTTAGTCTGGAGCCCTGATATGGACAAAAACATTTTTCAAAATATCGTGTAATGTGTATTGTTCAGAAGATAGAAAGTCATGGGGGTTTGGAATGACATGATGGTGATTAAATGATGATGTAATTTTAATTTATTTGGTGAAGTATCCCTTTAAGTTTTTCTCAAAAGAAAAAAAAGATCATATTCATGATGAAAAACATTCTATATTTCCTGCCTCATTCTTGTTAGCACTGTTTCATTTGTACGTCGTGCCTCAACAATGAGTTTCTGTTTATGTTGATCCTCATTAGGACGCATTAGGGTGAAACTGATCCAAAGTCATTTGAGTGTTTTTTTTTCTTTTTTTTTTTCGTTCTCTATTTCCTCCACTCCCAGTCTGGCTTTCTTTTACATAGTCTTATCTTTGAAATTGAAAGATTATCATGAGCTTCCCTCTGCTCATCGCTCTGATTGGTGGGGGTTATTTTTGGAATCTGCGCTGTGAAAGCTGACACCCCTTCCTCTTTGCTGGAGTTTGTGTGTGCGTGCGTGTAAATCATTGTTGCATCACACACTTATGTCTGTGTGTCATCAGTCTCTGCATCAGTGTGTGTCAAATTAAAACATCTTATGAATTTTACCAACAAATTACTGGAGTACATGCATGCTGGAATAAAATATTTATAGCATCCAAACTCAATCAAAGTGGCTTTGTTCTAGTTTTATGGGTTATTGGGACATTAATTTTAGATTTGCTTGTGTACTTGCAATTTTTGCCACTGTATGTCTTTGCAAAGCAGAGCAAAGGTTTGTGAATTAGCCTTGGACTTAGAGAAAGGATGTAGTATTCAGAAAGTAGAGACAGGGCCTATAAAACTCAAAGGTCTCAATGAGGAGGTGTTCGAACCATGCTGGCTCATCACATTAACGGTGGGGGTACTATTAACATACACAGTCTGTCAGACAGCTAATGCGTTTTCCTGTAAACGCTCCCCTTCTTAAGAGCGAGCCCGGCCATGAATCCCATCTCTAATGGAGTGCGGCAATGACCTAGCCCTTGTTGCAAGGTCAAAGTTACCCCAATGTCCATGCTTAGCTGACACAGAAATGTATGGCTG
Source organism: Elopichthys bambusa (assembly GCA_037101425.1). Taxonomy (NCBI): domain Eukaryota; kingdom Metazoa; phylum Chordata; class Actinopteri; order Cypriniformes; family Xenocyprididae; genus Elopichthys; species Elopichthys bambusa. Next base: position 19,366,955 of record CM074452.1, on the reverse strand, counting down.
TAGTCGTGACATTTTCAGGCCTGGTACCAGTAGCAAATGGCAGCAGCACAGCTTTTAAACACCTGCCGGTACCTGGCCGAGGCTCTGTTTACCCGGGAACATGGCACAGAACGTGACTACCTATTGCAGCGACAAAAATAACATTTTCTTTGCATATTAAATTGGAATTGGATAAAGTCTTAACACTGAAAAAATACACTTCAGCTTATTTGAATTGATAGATTAATATTCACATTGGTTTGATTTATAAAAATGAATTTTCACCTGAATTCAACATAAATCAAATCATTTAAAAGTCAGTTGACAATGTAAAACCTTTGCAAGATATCCCCACTTCAAGAGTGCTGTGTTGCATCACCACGACTGTAAGTGAGACATGAATGAAAACGAGATGTGAGCTTGATGCGCCTGGCAGGCAGCAGACATATTCTGCCGACATGAAAGAGCCTCCCTGTGAGATGTACTGCAGACGCACTGCCCTAAATATCCGTCATCTCACAGGCAACTGCTCTGTTTATGTGCAGAAGAAGATTGAAATAAGAAAAAGCCTCCCAGTGGCTGACAGAAAGATGGGGAGCTCTGTATTTTATGTGAGTAAATACCCAAAATGCCCTGTAGGGCTGCAAGCCGGGCTTGAACCGCGTAGGGGCTGCTCTCACTGGAGCTGAAGTCCTCAAACAGTGGCAGCTAAATGAAGGTTAAGTGGATTTCGAGGATAGCATCCAAGAGGCTGGGAAAGCCCCATCTCCGGCAGCTCCCACGGGGCGTGGTAGGCTGTGGGATAGGGCTTTAGCTGATTGACTCCACCACACGCACTGCATATTTTATGGGCCGCCGTCTGAGCTGACGATAGGCAGTCGTCAGGAGTTGTACCGTAGAGCTCCGGTTGCAAAGGATGCCTCCCTGATGTCTCTCTTTCCTTTTTTGTTTTTTTGAGCTTAGCCTTTTTGACAGCATGACATTATTGAAGTGTTACAGTGAATATGTGCTGCCAGACAGTAGTTTTTTGTTTACGGTGAGAAATTCACAGTTCAGCAGGTGGCAGAGACCTCACCTCTCTATTTTCGCTCCCCTTTCAGTGTGTCAACAAAAAATTGTTGCTTTTCCTCTGAAGGAGTGAAGGAGTCTCCGCTTCACAGGCAATCCCCCAACAGAAGACAGACAGACAGACAAAAACATTCAATATCGTAAAATAGTTACGCTTTCTCATTAAATCAATATCAGTGTTGGGGGTAACTCATTACAAGTAACTTTTTCAAATAAGTAACGCAAGTTACTTTTTCACATTTATTGACTGACAGCTCTCCTGTCCCTATGTTGAGAGAAATAAAGTGCAGAGGTATTGTGTGCGCTGTGTAAACATGATGGTTATTGTAGTTCTAGACTAAATGTGAACATGCATTTACTCATCTCACTTGCACGAAAACATTCAGTATTCCTCAAAATGAATAAAAACTGTGAAATGCAATCTCAGAATGTTACACAAACCTGTAATAATTAACTATATTAATATGCACAAATATACTTTATGTATTTAATCTCACTTTATTAACCAATGTCTTTGCTGCTGACCTTCAATTATCTAATTCAACCATACTAATAAGCAAAAATTACTTTAGATTAGATTTAGAAAAAATGTTGAACTTCCTTCTCCTGTATCCTGTTGTTCTTTAATTCAGAATGCCAGCACAGCTGAAAGGTTTGTTTGAGCTGCGCCCTTTACTGTACAGCTGTAAATATGCATTTCCTTCTGCTTTAGGCTTATTCATTTAACTTTTGGTGTGAAAGGGCCTTAACATTTGCCAAAAAATGTTTATCTTTTTTTGTTGTTATTAAAAAGCAAACAAGCAAGATCAGCCCAGGTGAGAAAAAGTAACACAAAAGTAATTACTTATTTTTTATTCACAATTAGTTACTTTTTTAGGGAGTAACGCAATATTTTAATGCAATTTTTCCCCAACAGGATGAATGGATGGTGGAGACATGATGTATGTGTGAATCTCATCAACTGTGAAATACTTCTGTTTTTTCTTAGATGAGGATGAGGAAGGTGAACGTCAGAGGAGTGTCCCCCTGTCACCGCTAGAGAGATTCTTCTCTGAGGATGATTCAGTTAAACAGCATAAGAAGAAGAAACCGAGCAAGATAATGGAGGGAAAAGAATCCAAAGTTAAGAAAAAGAAGAAGAAGGAGGTAAGAAACCTTATAATTGTTATCTAATTTCTCGGAGCATGGATTAAATAAATGTCATCATGACATAACCAGAATGCAATTTATTTTCATGTGACATAGATTTGTTAGGCTGAACCTAGATTTCTGGTATTTATAGCATCCTTGTTTTTTAATGGCTGTAAATGTTATGATCAGTTACTATAAATGTGTCACCAGTGAGATGACCAGATTTCTAATGTAAAAACTTGGGGCAGTTCAAATTCAAATAGTTCAGTATTGTCTAAAGTTCAGTCAGATGCTACTAGTTTGGTCAAGTTGTCATTGAAACATCCCGTTACGTCCCCTTTTTAACATCCAGTGTTATTTTTATGAAATAAAAAATGGGTACAATTCCAGTTCAACACATACTCAAGGGGATAATTCACCCCAAAATTTACTCACCCATGTTGTTCCAAACGTGTATAGCTTTCTTTCCCCTGTGGTACATAAAAGATATATTGAAAAATGTTTTGTCCATACAAGGAAAGTCAATGGGGTCCAAAATAACATTGAACCCCAAACTTACATTGAATGCAAACAAAAACAAAAAAAACACTATCTTATATATAAAAAAAAATGTATCTTCCTTTGTGTTCCACAGAAGTCAGGGCACCAAAAAATGGAGACTGTCTTATGAAAAACAGGGTTTCTTCTCAGAAAAGTTAGGCTGACATTAGACCATCCATATAACAAGTAGTGCTCTGGTCTGACTTCAGCATACATTACATAATAGCACTCATAAGAAAGGCCAGGTGCGCTGTTGTCTACAAGGCTGTGGCATAAGCGCTGCTCTCATGAGGTGAATGATCAGTATGAAATGACTCTCCTGACTTCGGGGTATTTTGTTGGATTGTTTACCGATCAGCTTTTTTTCCTTCAGTCAGTCCTCTCTCCGCACCTTGGCGAGAGATAAAACGCTTGACAGGTCAGTCGGTCACAGTCCCCCCAGCTGACTGTACTTACCACTGAGATAATGAGAGGGATTCCTCTCTTTCTCATCCCTAACCCTCCCTCACTCTCTCTGCCTCCTTGCACAGATACTTTCTTTCAACCCTCCCTCCTTCTCAGCAGTGGTAAATGTGCCGTGGAGAGGGCAGAGAGGTTTCCCCTCAGCAGCTAAGAGCCCTGCTTGGCGTCAGTCATGCTCTCCCTGCAGTGCTGTGTCAGACACGGGCTCAAATCAATGCGGGTCAAAACCGCCGCCTGCCCTTCTGCTGTCCGCAAGTCTAACAGCTCAGCTCGCCAAAGCCGGCCACCTGCGCCGGAGCCTGATAGACTGTGGAGAGTCTGGGGATTCTAACAGGAGAGTGAGAATTGATGCTCTGTCAGATGTAAACAATGATAAGTGACATTTCGGTAGTACAGATGAGCTTTTTTCTGGTCTGGTTGTGTTGAGGATGAGGATGTTTTTGGAAAAAAGATCTCCCAGGAAAAAACATTCCAAAGACGTCTGACACTATTATGCAGTTAATTCCCACAGAAAATGCAGTATTTAAAGGCATAGTTCACCCAAAAATGAGGATGCTTTCATCATTTTCTCACTCCCATGTCTTTCTAAACCCGTGTGCCTTTCTTTCTTCTGCAGCAGTTTCTTTTTTCTCCATACTTTCTATTAAAATGAATAGTTACTGGGGCTGTCAAGCTCCAAAGAGGACAAAGAAGTAGCACAGAAGTAATACTGCAAAAATTCATACAATTTCTAAAAAAGAAAATTTCATAAAATATTAGTATTATTGTTTTGTTGTCTAGAAAAAAATAAAATAAAATGTTAAAACATAAACTTCAATAAATTTGGTTTGATTTGTTTTAAACAAGAAAAAAAGGTAACATTTTACAATAAGTTCCATTTGTAAACATTAGTTACCTACATTAGTAATTTAACAATTATAAGTACTTCTAAAGCATTTATTAATCATGCATAATCTTAATTTCAGAATTTGCTTACATACATGATTAAAATCAAACGTTGTATTTGTTAATATTATTTAATAGACCTGAGGTAACATAAACTAACAATGAACAGTTGTATAAATACTGTAACAAATGCTCAATTAATGCTTTAACTAATAGAACCTTATTGAATAATGTTACCAAATAAAAATACAAATTGGGATAAGAAAAATTAGCTTAATTCAAGATATTTTCTCAGAAAATTTCTTAATAACTTATGCAACATTGATTCTGGAATAAATGTGTTTTGTTTTAAGATTAGTAAGTACATTTAAGTATAAGTAATATATTTTTTTACTGGAAAATGAGATGAAAATTAAGATGAAGATGAATACATTATTTTTTGTTCATACGACTCATATGCTATGTTCTAATTTGTGAAGCCATACAATAACTTTGTGTGTGGAAAAGCCTGAAATTGTATTTATTTGTTGAATAGGTCACAAAACTAGATTCAACATTCAATGTATTGTGAATAATCACAAGAAAGATGCAAGAACCAATGATATCTGATGCCTGGAAAGTGGCAAATCTGCCTCAGCTTTCTTTTTTTTCGAGTTCCACAGAAGAAAGAAACTCAGACAGGTGTGTAACAACATGAGAGTAAGTAAATTATGACAGAATTTTCATTTTTAGCTAAACTAAATACTGCATTTTCTTTAGGGAAGAACTGCAGGATGGTGTCAGCCTCTTTGTGGCGCATTATTTACATTGGATCTTTTTTCCCTTTGATGTACATTGTGAGATAATTGTGGTTTAGATTTTAGGAGACCTTTCAGCTCCAGCTGTGGAGCTTTTTAGTGGTTCTAGTCTTTGCCTTTTGCACAAGCAGCCCTCCTCTTTTCCTCTCTCTCCTTCCTCTCTCACTTTCTTGTTCTCCCTCCCCCATGTACGTGATTGAGATTTGTCTAGACGGGCCCTAGAACACAGGCACTGCAACCATGGGCACTCTTCATAACAAGCTCGTTATGCAAACGCGTCTGATTGGATGGCGCTGTTCCATTGGCTGCTGCAGTAGAGAGAGCTCCCCCCACCCCCCCCCAACACTGCACAGTTTGGTTTCCATGGCAACTCAGAACTGCTGCCGGTGGAGCTTGTGCGCTCTGCGGCAATGCCGGCCTACCCTGCGCCGAGAAGACGTCTGCCAGCCAGTGCACAGCTGCAGCACAGCAACAGGCTTTCTCCAATCACACATACACTCACACACAGTAATTTAACCACAGAAACATGTGTGTTTCCTAGCAGTATGATCATTTTGATTGGTTTCCCTGCTTCCAGATGTTACTAATAATAGTGTCGTAATGATCTGGTTTTTCCTTTATTGAAAATGTGGAGTTGATTTTACATTATCAATAGTTATGCCATAGTAAAGCCTGTTTTTAATTAAAATCTATGAATACGAGGTCTTTCCCAATTTTATTATATTTATTATATTATATTTTTCCAGAGATTCCAATATTTCTGTGCCCCCGATTGCTTAAATTGTACACTATAAAGTTTATAGCGCTATTTTTAATAAGCCTGCACTGAAGTACAATCAGTTGACTTGATAACACCTCCAGGCAGCTCTTTTCTATGTACAGTAGACATAAGCATGTATAGCTACAATGAATGGGGAAATTCATTTTATAATAATAATAATAATAATAATAATAATAATCATCATCATCATTTAAAATGATTATTATTATTATCTCTAAGACAAAAATATATTACTATTGTAATACAAAAATAAATAAATATTTTAAAGTGTAATCTTTAAAGTGTTAGTTCACCCAAAATTAAAAATTCTGTTATCATTTACTCACCCTCATGTTGTTTCAAACCTATAAGACTCGTGTTCATCTTTGAAACACATATAAAGACTTTTTAATGAAATTTGAGAGATTTCTGTCCCTCCACTGACAGACCAACCAACTACCACTTTGATCCTTCAAAAAGTCCTTAAAGAGATTGTAAAACTAATCCATATGAATTTAGTGGTTTAGTCCAAATTTTCTGAAGAGACACAATTGATTTATATGATGAACAGATTTAATTTAGGCTTTTATTCGCATATAAACATTGATCAGCACACACATCAGTTCAGAAGCTCAACATGTTTGCTTGACATGCGAGAACCAATGAGGTCCATTCTCGTGTTACTCCGCACGTTTGAGCTTCCGCAAGAACCAATGAGGTTTGTTCTTGCGCAACAAGCACTTACGGTTGAGCTTCTTTTTTATGTTTGCTGATCAATGTTAAGTAAATAAAAGCCTAAATTCAATCTGTTCATCATCATCATTCTTCAGAAAATTTGGACTAAACCGCTCATTTTATATGGATTAGTTTTACAATCTCTTTATGAACTTTTTGTAATGACAAAGTGGTAGTTGCATTGACTGTCAATGGATGGACAGGAATCTCTCAGATTTGATTTAAAATATCTTCATTTGTGTTTCAAAGATGAAAGAAAGTCTTACAGGTTTGGAATGACATGAGGATGAGTAATTGATGACATTTCATTTTAGGGTGAACTAACCCTTTAAGTTTCTGTGACAACAGGTTGTTAAATGCTTCTCATTGCAATTCAAATTCTGTCTACAAAAATGTTGAAGATTGTGGGAATGTGAAGAAAGCATAACTGGCACAAGTTGCATTCCCAAATGCACATTGAACAGCATATCATCATGAGCTGTTCGTATGTAAATGAATACAGTGCTGCACTTCACTCTGAAATACGCAGCGGATCAGCGATTTTACAAGAGCACTATATTAAGAGCCATACTGCTATTTCAGTTTTAGTTTGACAGATGCTTTGCTAAAGCAATGGCACAAAACAAGGTTAAAGGTCTTTTATGTTATCATGAGTATATTTTTGGTTCATTATGAATCATCTGTTTTGATTATCATTATGATAATTATTGGAAAACACTTGCTACTTAAAACTGTTTGTTAAGATCATGTTTGAATCAGCAATAAAACAACAATGTATCATCAATTGTGCTTCACACTAAAATCATGCTTAAAACTGACTAGTATCTTTCCGGTGGGTCCTGCAAATGTGTGCAGACTCCACCAAAAAGCCGATTGGCTCTTTTAATTGAAAGGCTGGACATTCATTTCTACTGCCGTCATATTGAGCGTTACAATTTCTACTCATTAATGCCTGTTCTTGTACCCACAGGGGCTTCCTAGCGGGCTGGATGACATGTCAGATAGAGAGGATCGTGGTCACAGGTCGGGAAGTGAGAGCAGCACCTACAGCACCCTGAAGAAGAAAAAGAAGAAACCCAAAGAGAAGAAGGAGAGGAAAACAAAACAGCGAAAGAAAGATGATGATGAGGATGACGATGATGACGATGATGGAACCATGAAGGTTCTCACATTTCACAGAAATGCTCTGTTATGCTCTGTTAGCCATGGGAATAAATGAATAATGGTTTCTCATGTAACACCAGGAACCAAAGTCATCCAGTCAGCTGATGCAAGAGTGGGGTCTCGAAGATGTGCAGTATGCCTTCTCAGAGGATGACTATAAAACCATCACAAACTACAAAGCCTTTAGCCAGTTTCTAAGGTAGGATTTCAAAGTTTCCTTCTGTTTGGACGTTCTAATGCCCTGCTGTCAAGATGTCGTGTTCTATTTTAAAATGTTCCTTCTGGCAAGTGCTAATGCCTGTATGAAGAAATTACATTATGATGACAGGTTTTCTAATAACAGGGATTGAAACAAGATGTGCTGTCAGACCCACACAATGCACGTCTATTGTAACCAGCATAATATATGATTTGATAGACACTTTTTTAGTATATACTTCCGATTTCTGAGTCATAGTTCCTGAGAACATCCTTTACGTAGAGTAAAATCACCGCAATGCATGGCATCTTATTTCTTATTTCCCACACAAATCCCAACTTCAATGTCTAAGAATTTTTCATTTATTATTTTGCCGTTTTTCTTTGTGGTTAGGCCCCTCATTGCCAAGAAGAACCCCAAGATCCCCATGTCAAAAATGATGACGGTGCTTGGAGCAAAATGGAGAGAGTTCAGCGCGAACAACCCTTTTAAAGGAACCTCTGCCACTGCTGTGGCGGCTGCTGTGGCGGCTGCTGTGGAAACTGTCAATGTGGCTCCGCCCATTTGTATTAGAAGTATCCAACAGATCTCACCGTCTGGGCCAATCAAAAAAGCCAAAACCAAAGAGGGAAAGGGTAACATAATATTCGGATTTCTAAAGCAGTTAGTGGAGGTTTTTACATTGTTTACATATGTAACATGATTAATAATTGGCAGTCGGTAATTCTTTTTTATCCGAATTTGTGTGTTTTTTTTTTTACTTAACTTTGCAATTTTAAAGTGAAGTGTGTAATTAATGAATGGCTTATTTATATTTGACTCTGGAAATTAAGCTGGCATAAGAGCTATGGGATAAGTATTTTAACATGAAAATATTATACACTTTATATACCATATTGTATACATATATAATTTCAGCTTCTTTACTAAAATGCATGTTTGCAAATGTAAAAATGTGTTTTTTATATGTCTGAAGAATGGAGTATTGTTTTCAGATCTCACAAAAAACTTTTCTGTTTTGTTTATCTCATCTGGACTGCATTGCAGGGCCTGGTGCTAAAAAAAAAAGTAAGCCAGTGAAAGAAACAAAAAAGAAAGGGAAACCGAAGAAGTCCAAATCAAAAGCAGGCCAGAGTGGAAAAAGGAAAAAAGGCTCTTCGGTGAGTGCCTTTTCACTAAAAACTTGCTAGGGCTTAACCTGTATCACATGGAAAGATTCCCTATAGCTTTTCAGTTGAGAAAAAACTCACTTCCCAGAACAGTTAATGAATCGTTGGTATATATATATATATATATATATATATATATATATATATACTATACTTGCCTAGAGTTCTGGTTCCACCCAGTTTTATTAGGTACTTTCTGAAGTTGGTTTTCATGCTATGACCTTCTCATGTTTAATAGTTTCTGATCTGAGACTTTTTAATGTTTTGTCTTAGAGCGAGGAAGATTTCCTGGATGACTTTTCAGACTTTGATGACATCAGCATTCACAGTGCCTCTGTACGCTCAGACACTTCAGCGGCACCAAAAAAAAAGTCGGCCCGCCGAGGGCGAAAAAAAAGAAAAAGTAAAGTACTTTTATTAATAATAATTATAATTATTTAATCATAAATATATATTATTTTTCATTTTAGTGATTTTTATGTGCTTTTGTCTTTTCTTTTTTTTTTTCTTTTTTAAATTTATTTATTTATTTATTTTTTTGAATAGTTTTACTTCGTTTTAAATATTTTTGAATGGTTTTACTGGTTTTACTGGTTTCAGTTTTATTTCAGTTTAGTTTGTTTTATTTCATTTAGTAATTTTAAAACTTCATCCTAAATTTATTTCAGTTAGTTGCCAAGGCAACATTTCTAATTTTACTTTAGTTAAAAATTTTCATCTAATATTTATATTTATTTATTTCAGCTTTATTTCTAGTAACAAAAGTGTTTTTAATAGTTTTAGTTAACAAAAACAATGGTTCAAAGGCTTGAAATCAGTAAGCTTTTATGCTCACCAAGGCTGCATTGTTTTTTTTTTATCAACAATACAGTAAAAACTGTATTATTCTGAAATATTATTACAATTTAATATGTATTTGATAGCATTTATTTTAATTAGAAATCTTTTGTAGACATTATAAATGACATTATTTTGAATAATTTAATGTGTCCTTGCTGAATAGAAGTAATAATTTCTTTCTTTCAAAAAAACTTACTGACCTCAAACCAAACTTGAGCAGTAGTGTCTTAATGACAGAATCTGTTGTTTGACTGAAATATTGTTGTTACAACACATATAAGTATTATGTGTTGAAACTGAACAATACTTTTGTTCCATAAAACAATAACAGGTTTCTCTTTAAACTGTATTCGTGTAGGAGAGGATGGAGACGGCTACGAGACAGACCATCAAGACTACTGTGAGGTTTGTCAGCAGGGAGGAGAGATCATTCTATGTGACACCTGTCCCAGAGCATATCACCTGGTGTGTCTGGATCCAGAACTGGAGAAAGCCCCCGAGGGCAAATGGAGCTGCCCCCACTGCGTGAGGAAATCCCTTCCTGCTTGACAACAAGCATTTACATGCAAAGCCATACATTCTAGTATATTCAAGACCACAGAAACTGTGCTATTCGAATTGACAGTTTACCGCCTCATCTCTCAGGAAAAAGAAGGCATTCAGTGGGAGGCCAAAGATGACGAGGAGGAGGAAGACGATGTTGCGGGTGAGGAGGAAGATGACCACATGGAGTTCTGCAGAGTGTGTAAGGATGGAGGAGAGCTGCTATGCTGTGATACCTGCCCTTCCTCCTACCACATCCACTGTCTCAACCCACCTCTTCCTGAGATTCCCAATGGAGAGTGGCTGTGTCCACGATGCATGGTGAGAAACATCTGCAAGGATCAGTTCAGTTCAACGCAGTTGCAAATTAGTCATTTTCTCTGACACAAATCACAGACAATCCACTCAATTCCCTATTGGCAAAATCAAGTCCTGCTCTACATGTTTTCTTTTTTGAGAAGCAATTACTCGGATATATGTTACAATATAAAAAAGAAAAGACTCACAACTTCGGTTTCATGACGACTTTAAGTATGTTTACACAGGGCGTTATAATCAAGCTAGTGAGTCTTTCCGTAGTTAAGCTATGGTCTTCACCTATTTGTCCAAGTATACATAACACAGTGTAATTGAATATTTATAGGATTAAATACACATTACTGCTGTCTTTTGGAGCAAAGGCACAACGCCGAGGCTGGTTGTAGTCTGATTAACTGGATGAAGCCAAGCTACACTACTATTCAAAAATTTTGAAAAAAGTCTTTTATACTTACCAAGGCTGCATTTACTTGATGAATAATACAGTAAAATGTAAAGTAGTTATCTATTTTAATATATTTTAAAATGTAATTTTCAAAATGTAATTTAAAATGTAAACTTCACAAAAATTAATATATATAAATCTGATTATTTTAATCTCTTCTGAAATTAAACTCAAAGTGCAAGTAAATATATAAATTGTTTTGAGCATTGTTTGCAGTTGAACAGTATTCCTCATCCATCATCCACATTTCCCCTAGTGCCCACCATTAAAAGGGAAAGTCCAGAAAATTCTGCACTGGGTGTGGGGCGATCCTCCGCTACCACCTGAGGTCCCCCCTGGGCAGGATGGTGAGAAGGTGGACAGTTTGGCCAAAATACCACTGAAGGGCCGTCCAGAAAGGCAGCTGTTTGTGAAATGGGCTGGCCTGTCCTACTGGCACTGCTCTTGGGTCAGCGAACTACAGGTGGGATTCCCACATTACCTTCAGTAGAGCCAACGTTAATGAAAGTTTTTGGCTTGTTCCTGTGTCTCTGATTAAGGTTAGGTTCTTTTCCTTGATGCAGTTGGAGTTATATCACACAGTAATGTACCGTAACTACCAGCGGAAGAACGACATGGACGAACCGCCACCATACGACTATGGCTCTGGGGAGGAGGAGCTTAACAGTGAGAAGAGGAGGAGCAAAGACCCTCAGTACGCAGCCATGGAGGAACGATTCTACCGTTACGGCATCAAGCCCGAGTGGATGATCATTCACCGGATTCTCAACCACAGGTATGGTGGGCCACAGTCACTTGTGCTAAAGCTATTCTGTAGACACCCTGCTTTATTGCTGAAAATTCTGATTTATTTATGTGCTTTATGACTGTGTTGTGTATGTTGAAGTTTTGATAAGGATGGAGATGTACACTACCTGATTAAGTGGAGAGATTTGCCATATGATCAGTGCACCTGGGAGGCTGATGACTTCGACATCCCAGATTATGACAGCTTCAAACAAGCCTACTGGGACCACAGGTAAGCCATTTCAAATTTATGTGGATTTAGATGGTATGTCAACACGCATGCAGAATTTTCTATAAAGAGGGTACTAATTACTATATGGCCTGAAGCTCTTAATTATCAGCCTTAAAAATTCAAGCTACATATTTTATATTTATCATTTTTTTATTAATTTAATTTAATAACATTTCACAATTAACCTAAATTAAGATATTTAGTAGCTAGTTTGAGACTAAATGTTGGTTAATAGTTATTGATAAACTGATTTAACATTAATTAAAAATTTTAAATAAATAAATTGAAATATTATTAAAATATTTTTTACAATAACTTTGGTTGAATGGTTGAACTTTAGAAATGTAGTAAAAACTACAATGAATGGAAATATTTACTAGTCATGCTCTAAAAAGTGTCCAAGTAGTATTTCATTGTATTTTTAAAAAAAAAAATATTTTAAATATTAATCTGATATTTGGATAGTAATTACAAATTACAAATGCATTTTTCTTTTTTATACTGTAAACTACATATCAGTTAAATAGTTCAAAATTATGATGTGATTTACAGCTAAAACAACAATCGTAAGGCAGGAATACAGATATTTTTTTATGTGTTTAAAACTAAACTGCATGTTCACTTTATGTTAAATAAAAATGGATCTATTATATCTAAAATGATAACCCTCTTACAAAAAAAAAAAAAAAGAAAGAAAGAAAGAAAAAAAAAAAGATTTGTGGCTCTAATGCTTTAAAAAAGTAATGGAACTCTAAAAGTACAGGTGCTGGTCATATAATTAGAATATCATCAAAAAGTTGATTTATTTCACTAATTCCATTCAAAAAGTGAAACTTGTATATTATATTCATTCATTACACACAGACTGATATATTTCAAATGTTTATTTCTTTTAATTTTGATGATTATAACTGACCAATTCAGTATCTCAGAAAATTAGAATATTATTTAAGACCAATACAAAGAAAGTTTTTTTGAGAAATCTTCGCCAACTGAAAAGTATGAACATGATGACATGGCACCCCAAACCATCATTGACTGTGGAAACTTTACACTGGACCTCAAGCAACGTGGACTGTGTGCCTCTTTTCCTCCAGACTCTGGGACCCTGATTTCCAAAGGAAATGCAGAATTTACTTTCATCAGAGAACATAACTTTGGACCACTCAGCAGCAGTCCAGTCCTTTTTGTCTTTAGCCCAGGCGAGATGCTTCTGACGCTGTCAAGAGTGGCTTGACACAAGGAATGCAACAGCTGAAACCCATGTTTTGCATAAGTCTGTGCGTAGTGGTTCTTGAAGCACTGACTCCAGCTGCAGTCCACTCTTTGTGAATCTCCCCCACATTTTTGAATGGGTTTTGTTTCACAATCCTCTCCAGGGTGTGGTTATCCCTATTGCTTGTACACTTTTTTCTACCACATCTTTTCCTTCCCTTCGCCTCTCTATTAATGTGCTTGGACACAGAGCTCTGTGAACAGCCAGCCTCTTTTGCAATGACCTTTTGTGTCTTGCCCTCCTTGTGCAAGGTGTCAATGGTTGTCTTTTGGACAACTGTCAAGTCAGCAGTCTTCCCCATGATTGTGTAGCCTACAGAACTAGACTGAGAGACCATTTAAAGGCCTTTGCAGGTGTTTTGAGTTAATTAGTTGATTAGAGTGTGGCACCAGGTGTCTTCAATATTGAACCTTTACACAATATTGTAATTTTCTGAGATTTTCCTTAGTTGTCAGTTAAAATCATCAAAATGAAAAGAAATAAACATTTGAAATATATCAGTCTGTGTGTAATGAATGAATATAATATACAAGTTTCACTTTTTGAATGGAATTAGTGAAATAAATCAACTTTTTGATGATATTCTAATTATATGACCAGCACCTGTACTTACTGTACACTCACACTTTTACCAGGAATCAGGTGCTCGGTGAAAGCAATCACCCCCTGCTGTTCAGAAAGGGAAAAAGACTCAAAGAGGAAGGGAAGAGGAGAGAACCTCCACCAGACACTCCAGTTGTGGATGTGAGTTGCTATCATTTTTTTTTTTATATTTACGTAGATTGAATCCCATTATCACTCTTTCCTGTTTATATGTCATTGGTCACAGCCCACCATCAAGTTTGATCAGCAGCCATGGTACATCGATGACACAGGAGGAACTTTGCACCCATACCAGCTGGAAGGCCTGAATTGGTTGCGCTTCTCCTGGGCCCAAGGAACCGACACAATCTTGGCTGATGAAATGGGCCTTGGCAAGACTGTGCAGACTATAGTGTTCTTGTACTCACTCTACAAAGAGGTCTGGGCACCACTTGAACTTTCTTTCAAATGCATTTGAGAGTGGAAGGGAACAGAGTGTAACTGAGTTGCTTGTTTCAGGGTCACTCTAAAGGGCCGTTTCTAGTCAGTGCGCCACTCTCCACCATCATCAACTGGGAGAGAGAGTTCGAGATGTGGGCTCCGGAATTCTACGTGGTGACTTACACAGGGGACAAAGATAGCAGGGCCGTCATACGCGAGAATGAATTTACCTTTGAGGACAGCGCCGTCAAATCGGGTCGCAAGGTTTTCCGCATGAAGGTGAGAGAACGTTGTTGATTAACGTTGTCAACCTGATGTTGTATTTAATTCAGAGTGAAACATTCTAATGCGTTTTACCATGTCCCAACCAAAAAATATTTTGCACTAAAACATTTTTTTCTTCAAAAATTATTTTCTTGTTTCTCTTACTGGTACCTATATAAATTTTTTTTAGCATCCAAACAATTTAAAAAGTATCCTAGCATCTGAAAGGTTTCATTTAGAGATGCATTGTTTCTGATCAGAGTCAGTTTTTATATTACTTTTTCATCACAGAAGGACACGCCGATAAAGTTTCATGTCCTGCTGACATCATACGAACTGATCACCATTGATCAGGCCATACTTGGCTCAATTACCTGGGCCTGTCTGGTTGTGGATGAAGCCCACCGACTGAAGAATAACCAGTCAAAGGTACAGAATTTAAGAATAGATTTATATCTGCTTCGATGACATCATCATAGTTATAACAATTATAAAATGTAAAATAAAACTTTAAAAAATTCAAATTTAATATATATGATTTAATACTAATATTAAATATATGATTTAATGATTCTTCCCAATAGTGGCAAAAAAAACAATATATATATTAATTTTACATCATTTTCTTTAGTTGTACATTGTTCAAAATCCTAAAATAAATAATATAATAAAAAATAAAACTTTTTAAGGTTTCAATTAGAGTTTCAGTTTGTGTCTCTGACATTTCTGCCCCACTTTATATCATAATAATATTATTAATTATAGCTTTAGATATTTTTTAAGGTTACTTAATAAATTATAATCAATAAATCAATGCTCAGTTTTTCAGAATTCTGAATGGCTACAAAATCTACTATAAGCTGCTCCTGACTGGAACCCCTTTGCAGAACAATCTCGAAGAGCTTTTTCACCTGCTCAACTTTCTCACCCCGGAGCGCTTCAAGTAAGATTGCAGACCGCATGATTCACCTGGTGATTCATACTGTAGATCCGCTCGTAGAATAATGATCCCCCGCAGAGCAATCTCAGGGCTTATATTGGAACATGTTTTTCATATGATTTGATGGAAGAGAATTCTGTCTTCCCTTATATTCAAATGAAAATGTTGTTGTGTGCAGTAACCTGGAGGGCTTTCTGGAGGAGTTTGCGGACATCTCAAAAGAGGACCAGATTAAAAAACTACATGACCTGCTTGGGCCACACATGCTCAGAAGACTGAAGGCAGATGTGTTTAAGAACATGCCGGCAAAAACCGAGCTCATAGTGCGAGTAGAACTCAGCCCCATGCAAAAGTCAGTCTTAGTTTCTCTCTTCCTAATGCTAAAGTTTTATTTCAGTTCATGTTTATTTTATTTCAAGTATTTTATGGTTTTACTTTTCCATTCACTTTTCCCCTGTTTCATATGCAGTATTGTTTCATGTTTTTTTTCTCTCACAGGAAATACTACAAGTTCATTTTAACACGGAACTTTGAGGCATTAAATTCCAAGGGAGGAGGGAATCAGGTGTCTCTTCTTAACATCATGATGGACTTGAAGAAATGCTGCAACCATCCCTACCTGTTTCCAGTGGCTGCAGTGGTAAGGAGGGGAGGGGAGGAGGACATATGGAGGCCCCAAATTTATACCTCTGCTGTGGATTATTTTTAGCACATGTAATGGCAATACATTTTCTGTTTTATAAGAGCTATTTAAAGACTCAGAAGCTTTTGTTCAGGAGTCTATTGTTTCTTAGCATCTGCAGCAAAATTGTTGCATAATACCTGCATTCTCTTACATTCTCATGTTCAAGGACAAAAACCTTTATTTGTATAGCGCTTTATACAATACAGACTGTTTCAAAGCAGCTTCACAGTAATAAACAGAGTTAATGATGCAAACATATTATTTAGCTCAAGTCAGTTCAGTGTTGATTCAGTTCAGTTCAATTACAGTGTAGTTCATCGATTATGAAACAAGTACAAGCAACACTACAGAAGACAAGAGTGTCATTATTCAGCTAAAGTCAGTTCAATGACAATTCAATTTAGTTCAATAACAGTGCTGATGTTGCAAAATTCATCAGTTATAAAAAAAAAAATAAAAATAAAAAAAAAGGAAAGGAGCTATACAGAAAACAATAGTCTCATCAGCCAGATCAATTCAATTCAAATTTTGCTCTCATCTGAAAATGTCAGTGCAGGCAAATCAATAACAAATGTTAAGTGTCTTTTAAACCCCAACTAAGCAAGCTAAAGGTGACAGTGGCAAGGAACTCTTTACTCTTAGAAACATTGCACTTTTAATATTGCTTGTGCTGTATGTTGGATTCAGAATTATGGATGAGATGAATATGCCATGGACGAGAATAATACCTCAAATGGGGCAGCTTAATGAGATGTACTTTCCTAAGTGAGTAGACTTCTCCTGACTGCTTATAAAACACTCCCATACTTACACTGGAGGGACTTGAGCCGTAGGAGCCAGAATATTATAGAGATGACCTGAATGAGTAAGCAAACACCCAAAACACACAAGCAACCATATTATAATGAGTTTAAAGCTACTTAGACCACCTTAGAAACTGCATAGCAACGCCCTGACAACCATCCACAAAACCCTTGCATTTTGGTGGCGTGCATGCCTTACGTTTTCTGAGCTGTGTGCTACAGATGGTCTCTTGTAACAAAACATAAAAATGGAAGTACACTACTGTTCAAAACTTTGGGATCCATAAGATTTAAAAGAAATAAAAAATGAAATGAAAGAAAAAATGAAAGAAATTTTTACTATCAAAAGAGAAATGTAACAAAAGATTTTTATTTGATATACAGTAAATGCTGTTCTTTTAAACTGTCTATTCATCAAAGAATCCTGACTAAAATGTATCACGGTTTCCACAAAAATGTCAACATTGATAATAATAAGAAATGTTTCTTGAGCACCAAATCAGCATATTAGAATGATTTCTGAAGGCACTGGAGACTGAAAATTCAGCTTTGCCATCACAAGAATAAATATTTTAAAATTGTAAATATTTCATATTTTTATGTGATATTTCTGTATTTTTGATCAAATAAATGCAGCCTTGTGCTCACAAGAGACTTCTTTCAAAAATATTGAAATATTTGACCAACCCCAAGCTTTTGAACGGTATATATGTTAGTATACAGGTGCTGGTCATATAATTAAAATATCATCAAAACGTTGATTTATTTCACTAATTCCATTCAAAAAGTGAAACTTGTATATTATATTAATTCATTACACACAGACTGATATATTTCAAATGTTTATTTCTTTTAATTTTGATGATTATAACTGACAACTAAGGAAAATCCCAATTTCAGTATCTTAGAAAATTAGAATATTACTTAGGACCAATACAAAGAAAGGATTTTTAGAAATCTTGGCCAACTGAAAAGTATGAACATGAAAAGTATGAGCATGTACAGTACTCAATACTTAGTTGGGGCTCCTTTTGCCTGAATTACTGTGGCATGGAGTCGATCAGTCTGTGGCACTGCTCAGGTGTTATAAGAGCCCAGTTTGCTCTGATAGTGGCCTTCAGCTCTTCTGCATTGTTGGGTCTGGCATATCGCATCTTCCTCTTCACAATACCCCATAGATTTTCTATGGGGTTAAGGTCAGGCGAGTTTGCTGGCCAGTTAAGAACAGGGATACCATGGTCCTTAAATTGGTACTGGTAGCTTTGGCACTGTGTGCAGGTGCCAAGTCCTGTTGGAAAATGAAATCTGCATCTCCATAAAGTTGGTCAGCAGCAGGAAGCATGAAGTGCTCTAAAACTTCTTGGCATACGGCTGCGTTGACCTTGGACCTCAGAAAACACAGTGGACCAACACCAGCAGATGACATGGCACCCCAAACCATCACTGACTGTGGAAACTTTACACTGGACCTCAAGCAACGTGGACTGTGTGCCTCTCTTCCTCCAGACTCTGAGACCCTGATTTCCAAAGGAAATGCAAAATTTACTTTCATCAGAGAATATAACTTTGGACCACTCAGCAGCAGTCCAGTCCTTTTTGTCTTTAGCCCAGGCGAGACGCTTCTGACGCTGTCTGTTGTTCAAGAGTGGCTTGACACAAGGAATGTGTCTGTGCATAGTGGTTCTTGAAGCACTGACTCCAGCTGCAGTCCACTCTTTGTGAATCTCCCCCACATTTTTGAATGGGTTTTGTTTCACAATCCTCTCCACGGTGCGGTTATCCCTATTGCTTGTACACTTTTTTCTACCACATCTTTTACTTCCCTTCGCCTCTCTATTAATGTGCTTGGACACAGAGCTCTGTGAACAGCCAGCCTCTTTTGCAATGACCTTTTGTGTCTTGCCCTCCTTGTGCAAGGTGTCAATGGTTGTCTTTTGGACAACTGTCAAGTCAGCAGTCTTCCCCATGATTGTGTAGCCTACAGAACTAGACTGAGAGACCATTTAAAGGCCTTTGCAGGTGTTTTGAGTTAATTAGCTGATTAGAGTGTGGCACCAGGTGTCTTCAATATTGAACCTTTTCACAATATTCTAATTTTCTGAGATACTGAATTTGGGATTTTCCTTAGTTGTCAGTTATAATCATCAAAATGAAAAGAAATAAACATTTGAAATATATCAGTCTGTGTGTAATGAATGAATATAATATACAAGTTTCACTTTTTGAATGGAATTAGTGAAATAAATCAACTTTTTGATGATATTCTAATTATATGACCAGCACCTGTATATGTTAAAATAGTGTATAATGAAGTCTTTAACTTGAATCCAAACATATTTTCATTTTTATGTATGCAGGAAGCTCCTGTCTTACCCAACGGTTCTTATGACGGCAACCTCCTGGTGAAATCCTCAGGGAAACTCACCCTGCTTCAGAAGATGCTCAAAAAACTCAAAGACGAAGGGCACAGAGTTCTCATCTTCTCTCAGGTATAGTGTCATGTGTGGTATTTATTTCCTGTTTGGAAGCTCAAAATACCCTGTGAATAACAAAAAAGCATAAATACGTGGCGGTCTTGCCTCTATTTCAGTGGAAGATTAATTAGATGGTAAACTGTGAATAGAAAAAAAGAGTGGAGCTCATTCATCTTTTAAATGGAGTTGACAAATGAAAAGGCGGAGCCTATATTTATCTCTGCTTTATTGTGTAGTCCTCGGACTCTTTTCCCTCCCATTTTAAATTGCCTGTGGAATCACAGCATCCATTAATTTGATGAATGGCACAGGTAAAGTGGGGTTGTCTCGATGAGACTTCATTTTGCCACCCTTTTCTTTCCTAGGTGCTTGAGAATAAACATACATATTAATGTTATAGTTTGTTGTGTTTCTTCAGGCTTTTAAGCTTGATTAAAGGGGAGTGCTGTGTTTCTGTCCCCTCTTGTTGTTGTATTTTGCATGGATGAAATTAAGTATGAGCTGGCAAGCCGGGTTTGCTTAACATTTTGCTTAATGCTGCCATTTGTGCCTTTGTTGGATACTGCTGTTGTCTTTTTTGTTTGTGTCTTATCCTGCACTGTTGATTCCTCTCTCAGATGACAAAGATGCTAGATTTGCTAGAGGACTTCCTGGAGTTTGAGGGGTATAAATATGAGCGTATTGACGGGGGCATCACAGGGGGGCTGCGACAGGAGGCCATCGATCGCTTTAACGGTGAGGATGCGGACAGTGAAACTGCAGTGATGTCTACGTGTGTGTGGGATAGTGGATACTAAGGCACTCATACTGACTGTCTGTCATCCTGTGTGCAGCGCCCGGGGCTCAGCAGTTCTGTTTTCTGCTCTCTACACGTGCTGGAGGATTGGGTATCAATCTGGCAACGGCAGACACAGTGATCATATATGACTCTGACTGGAACCCACACAATGATATTCAGGTAATGCAAACACCAGTGCTGGGGAAGTACTGTGTAGTTAAAATACTATTGAAAGTATTTAACTGCACTACAATGACTGAAGCTATGTAGAATGACAGTATGTTTTAAATAAAAAAAAAGTTTTATATCATTTTTGTCATTTTCATATTTTTTTTAAACTGTCATTTTATAAAATAAAATAGATAGATATATAGATAGATTATAATATAGATATATTACATATTATAGGTCTCCATTATTTAATTATCACTTTTGTTTTTTTTTCTTGTGTTCTTCTTTCACTTTGTTTTCATCTGTCTTTTCTCTTTGTCTTTGCAGGCATTCAGCAGGGCACATCGTATCGGGCAAAATAAAAAGGTGATGATCTATCGCTTTGTAACTCGGGCATCCGTAGAGGAGCGTATTACCCAGGTGGCCAAGCGAAAGATGATGCTGACCCACCTGGTGGTGCGTCCTGGCTTGGGCTCTAAGACAGGCTCCATGTCCAAACAGGAACTAGATGACATCCTCAAGTTTGGCACTGAGGAGCTTTTCAAAGATGATGTGGAAGCCGCCAGAACGATGGGTATGCTGAAGTGGTTTGGCACTTTGTTTGTGGATTCCAGTAGTTCATGTCCTAAATCTCTTTTGCAGGAGATAATAAAGAAGGAGAGGAGGGTAGTGTGATCCACTATGATGATAACGCCATTTCTAAACTGCTGGACCGTAGTCAGGATGCCACTGAAGACACAGAAATCCAGAACATGAACGAGTACTTGAGCTCATTTAAGGTGGCTCAGTATGTGGTGAGAGAGGAGGATGGAGAGGTGAGATACAGATTCTTTACTGTCTGTTGCTCATGCCTCTGTTCTATTAAACAAGGGATCAAAGATGAATGGTAGCTCATCCTTTCGAAATGAATACCTTAGAAATGCTTTATTTATTCTTCTATGCTCAAGATAATAGATTTGATATTGTGTGGAGGGGTGGCATCACTATGGCTTTATTCCTGGCAGGCAGAAAAAATCTTGTTGTTTTGTTGTTGTTTTTTTGCAGTCTGAAAACACACACAAAAAACATGCAATCCAATGTTTACACACATTTCATTTTTTTTTTATTAAAATTGATTTTCTTTTCAATTAAACAGTAGCATCAGATTGTAAATAATTTTCTTTATTTTGTGACATGATGCATTCACATTCATTTCAGCAGTTTGAGTTTGTTTTTTGAAAGCTTTTATTACTTCTGTTCAGCAAGGAGGCATTAAATTGACCTAAAGTGGCAGTAAAACATTTGTAATGTTACAGAAGATTTCTGTTTCAAATAAGTGCTGTTCTTCTAAACTTTATTAATCAAAGAATTCAGAAAAAATGAAAATTCAGCTTTGCCATCACAAAAAAACAAACAAAAAAAAACATTCTTTTTAAATTGTAATAATATTTCACAATATTACTGTTTGTATTGTATTTTTGATCAAATAAATGCAGCCGTGGACTTGGGAAACATTTTTTCCAAAAACATTAAAAAATGTGTATGTAATACAATGTACGCAGTATTTGGACCTGTGTTCGAATGTGCTCATTTTAACTCTCTCTTTTTCGATGTAGTGAAGAGTGAGTAAGTGAGTGAGCAAGTCAGCGGTTTTGGACATGAATGTGTAAAATGTCGCTTATTCTCTCATGTGCCTGAGGGGAGATGTCATGATAGACATGGGCAGAAGCAAAAATGTTCAGTTTTCCATCCTTTTTCCACACTGACAGCTACTATCAGTATGAGAAAGTCTCTTGGGATTATGCTGATGCTTACATCATTACATACTACTATAACAACACATCAGAGAACATAACTTTGGACCACTCAACAGCAGTCTAGTCCTTTTTGTCTTTAGCCCAGGCGAGACGCTTCTGACGCTGTCAGAGTGGCTTGACACAAGGAATGCGACAGCTGAAACCCAGCTGTCTTGCATACGTCTGTGCGTAGTGGTTCTTGAAGCAATGACTCCAGCTGTAGTCCACTCTTTGTGAATCTCCCCCACATTTTTGAATGGGTTTTGTTTCACAATCCTCTCCAGGGTGTGGTTATCCCTCTACATCTTTTCCTTCCCTTCGGCTCTCTATTAATGTGCTTGGACACAAAGCTCTGCGAACAGCCAGCCTCTTTTGCAATGACCTTTTGTGTCTTGCCCTCCTTGTGCAAGGTGTCAGTGGTCGGTTTTTTGGACAACTGTCAAGTCAGCAGTCTTCCCCATGATTGTGTAGCCTACAGAACTAGACTGAGAGACCATTTAAAGGCCTTTGCAGGTGTTTTGAGTTAATTAGTTGATTAGAGTGTGGCACCAGGTGTCTTCAATATTGAACCTTTTCACAATATTCTAATTTTCTGAGATACTGAATTTGGGAATTTCCTTAGTTGTAATCATCGAAATTAAAAGAAATAAACATTTGAAATATATCAGTCTGTGTATAATGAATGAATATAATATACAAGTTTCACTTTTTGAATGGAATTAGTTAAATAAATCAACTTTTTGATGATATTCTAATTATATGATCTGTATTTGTGTGTGTGTGTGTTCCTGCAGGAGGAGGTCCAGAGGGAGATTATTAAGCAGGAAGAGAATGTTGATCCAGACTACTGGGAGAAGCTCCTGAGGCACCATTACGAGCAGCAGCAGGAAGATCTGGCCAGGAACCTGGGCAAAGGGAAACGCATCCGCAAACAGGTCAACTATAATGACGCCTCTCAGGAGGATCAAGGTACCCAAACACAGATGCTGACAGTGCTATAACTCAGCATAAAACTGCATATATGAGTGTACAAGCATTCCCTCTCAATCCTGTTCTCAGAATGGCAGGACGATCTTTCAGATAATCAGTCTGAGTACTCTGTTGGGTCCGAGGATGAGGATGAAGATTTTGAGGAACGACCTGAAGGTAGGTGTCATTATATATACACTACTGTTCTAAAATGTGGGATCAGTAAAATTTGATTTGATTTTTTTCAGAAAATAATGCTTTTGTTCAGCAAGGATGCATTAAATTGAATAAAAGTGACAGTAAAGACATTTCTAACATTAAAAAAGATTTCTATTTCAAATAAATACTGTTCTTTTGAACTTTCTATTTATTAAAAAATCCTGAAAAAAAGTATCATGGTTCCCACAAAACATTGAGCACCAAATCAGCATATTAGAATAATTTCTGAAGGATCATGTGACACTGAAGACTGGAGTAATGATGCTGAAAAATCAGCTTTGCCATCACAGGAATACATGACATTTTAAAATATATTAAAATAGAAATAGTAATAAATAGTAATAATTTCTTTCAAAAATCTTTCCAACCCCACATTTTTAGACAGTAGTGAATGCTTGATGGCAGACATCAAAGTATTTGGAGACTTTCAGTCACCCTAATGAGTTACTCTTCCTCCAGGAGGACGCAGACAATCTCGCAGACAGTTGAAGAGTGATCGGGACAAACCGTTGCCGCCATTGCTGGCTAGAGTTGGTGGAAATATAGAGGTGAATCTTCTTACAATGTTATGAAAAGAGGGAGTTATTGTGTAATTCCTTTCTTCAGGTGAAGCTTTGGCTATTTACCTTTGGGATTTTAGGTATTGGGATTTAACGCCCGGCAGCGGAAAGCTTTCCTGAATGCGATTATGCGCTGGGGAATGCCCCCACAAGATGCCTTCAACTCTCACTGGCTGGTCCGTGACCTGAGAGGGAAAAGTGAAAAGGAGTTCAGGTATGTGCTTGTCTCTCTCTAATAATCTGTTCATATTTTTTCTACATATTTTTTCATTCGTTGGTCTTTATTCTTGTGTGTTTTTCAGGGCTTATGTCTCTCTGTTCATGAGGCACCTGTGTGAGCCAGGGGCAGATGGAGCAGAGACATTTGCAGATGGGGTCCCAAGGGAAGGCCTATCCCGCCAACATGTTCTCACCCGGATCGGTGTCATGTCTCTGGTGCGCAAGAAGGTGATGAATTACTTACTGCATCTTATGTGCACTGGCTTTTAGTTTTATGTACATAAATATCTAACTTGAATTTTTTTATTTATGGTTAATTTAAATTATGTTTTTTACATTCTGTAGCATTATATACTTTACGAAAATATGTTTAAAAACAATTTAAAACTCTGATTTTTGTTATTTTGATATGCATTGACTACCATAGTACAAAAATTTTTTTTTTTAAAACTCTACTTAAATTTTCTCTTTCTGTTGTTTCTGTTGTGTATGTAGGTTCAGGAGTTTGAGCATGTTAATGGGAAATTTAGTACACCAGATTTGATTCCTGTGGGATTGGAGTTAAAAAAACTAACTGAAAGTGTCTCGTCGGACCCCAACACCCCTGTTCCTGCCAGTCCGGTTCCGACTCAACCCAGCACACCTGTTCCTTCAGGTGTGTGAGAGTGTGTGTGTACTATATAATGAAATGCTGGTGGTTTGTGGTTAATTAGACAGTAACATTTTTTTTCTTTTCTCAGATAAGACAGAGTCAGTGTCTGGTTCTCAAGAAGACAAGGAGATTACAGAACCAGAGAACACCAAATCGCTGGACCCTGAGGTCAGACTGAAGTCATCAAGAAATGTCTCTTCTGTCTCTCATTTCACTTGTCTTTATTAAATGTGACCCTGGACCACAAAACCAGTCATAAGGGTCAATTTTTTGAAATTGAGATTTATACATCATCTGAAAGCTGAAAAAATAAGCTTGGCCAAGATACAACTATTTGAATATCTGTAAGCTGAAGGTGCAAAAAAATCTAAATATATAGAAAATTGCCTTTAAATTTGTCCAAATGAAGTCCTTAGCAATGCATATCCACTCACAAAAATAATTTTTTGATATATTTAGGGTTGGAAATTTACAAAATATCTTCATGGAACATGATCTTTACTTAATATCCTAATGATTTTTGGCATTAAAAAAATCGATAGTTTTGACCCATACAATGTATTGTTGGCTATTGCTACAAATATACCCGTGAGACTTTTGACTGGTTTTGTGGTCCAGGGTCACAAATGTCTCTCTTCTCACAGCAGCCAGTTATGCCAGAACCCTCCCCTGCACCAGAGAAGACCAGTGAGGGAGAAGAGTCAAAGAGCAGCAGTCCAGATGAGAAACGAATAGAAGAGAATGAGAAGAATGACACCCCTCCTGTCCCTTCAGAGCCATCGTCCAATCAAGCACAGCCGCCCACTAAGCCTAGTGAGCAGTCAGCCAATCAGACACCTCTGGGTAAACGGCTCATTGAGAATGGTGTGATTCTTCACCATGCGTATAATGATTCTATAAAATATTCCCTTTCAATAAACTAAATATTTAAATATTTTGTGTATTTAAGACTGTGGTAAAGGGAAAGAAACTTCGCCAGAGAGAGGGGAAAATAAACCAAGCCCAGCAAAAACAGATGAAAAGGAGCAAAAACCAGGTCAGTATTTGTGATATTTGTTTATGATGCTTTTTAAAAAAGAATAATAGGGGTCTCAGCGATTCCAGATTCATTTAATATTCAAATTAGCATCTTAAAATGTGCACTTTCTACAAAATAGGGCCTGAAACTTTTCAACAAATGGTCAGTAAAAAAATGGTCAGTGCCTTCATATTGTTTGTCCACCTCAGGAGGTCAAAATAAATAATACTTTTTTTTTGTACTATTAATTTTCTTTGCAATTTGTTGTGAAACTGTCTAAAATTGTCTTAATATACTTTAAAATTTGTGATTTTTGTATATTTCTAGCATTTAAAAAATATACATATATCCAAAATAAATAGACATTTAGAAAATAAATAAAATAAAAAATAAAATAAAATAAAATCAGTATATTGATATTATATATAATATATAAAATTAGTATATTGACAGTATATATCAGTATCAGAATCAGTAAAATTGTTAAATTAAACTCAGTAACATTGTAGGGGTTAGATTGTGACCAAATGTCGGTTTGTGTATCTTTGGGTGAAATGGTTGAGTTTGAAACATACTGTCAGCACTACAATTGTCAGTCAGTTTAATAAATCTCACAACTCACAACAAAAACATTTGATTCTTAAAGGGATAGTTCACCCAAAAATGAAAATTCTGTCATCATTTACTCACCCTTAAGTTGTTCCAAACCTGTATGAATTTCTTTCTTCTGCTGAACACAAAAGAAGATATTTTAAAGAATGTCGGTAACCAAACAATTTTTATTTTTGGGTGAACAATCCCTTTAAGGCTTAAAAAATTAATGGGTCACCGATTTGTTCCCTATTAATGGAAAGTACAGTACCAACCCTCTGCTTCCTGTCAATGTCATTTATGCAGCAATTCCTGATGATTTAAAATCTGAAGAACAAATTGTAAATCAATTGAATGGAGAGAAGGATGTGAGGGATGACACAGACGAGAGCCACAGAGATGACAAAAACAGCATCAAGACTCGGTTCATGTTCAACATCGCAGATGGAGGATTCACTGGTGAGTTGCAGTCTTATTGATGTCTTTCTGATTTGCTGTCACGCGCACAGCAGATTCAGAATTCTGTGTGAATTATAGCAGAGATAAAGAATGCATGGATGCGCATGAGTGTTTATGTGTGTTCAGAATTACACACACTGTGGCAGAACGAGGAACGCGCAGCTGTGTCATCTGGCAAAATGTACGACATCTGGCACCGTCGCCATGACTACTGGCTGCTGGCTGGCATCGTAACGTATCCTCACCTGTTCTTTCCATATAGCTTTTGAGCAGTCTTAATATTGCTATAATAATGGCTCCTATCTTACTGTAATTGTTTTTCTTTTTCTGTTGTTTTTGTTCTTTCTTTTCTTTTCCTTTTTTTTTTTTCAGGAGTTTGGGGTTGGAAAGATTTTTTTATATTTTTGAAAGATTATGCTCCAAGACTGCACTTATTTGATCAAAAATATAGTAAAAGCAGTAATATTGTGAAATATTATTACAGTATAAAACAATTGTTTTAAACTGTAATAATAAGTTAATATATGTTAATATATTTTAAAATATTTATAAATATAAATATATTCTCTTTACTGTCACCTAACAATTTAATGCATTTTTGCTTAAAAGTATTAATTTAATTTTTAAAAAACTTCTTCTGACCCTAAAACTTTTGAATAGTGTATAATCTTAACTTATGTGTGTGTTTTTCTTATGTTCTTTTGAAATAGGAAATAGTTCACCCAACTTGTTCTTTAAAGTGCTGTTTTTCAAAGAAAAAAAAATCTTTACCACTTTGGGTTGTGTGCTTTATTGTAATTGTGTGTAAAACCTTTTTAGTATATGAGGTGATCCTTAACCAGGTTCTCTCAGACATGGCTATGCCCGCTGGCAGGACATTCAGAATGACCCACGGTACACCATTCTCAATGAGCCTTTCAAGACTGAAATGCACAAAGGAAACTACTTAGAAATGAAGAATAAATTTCTCGCCAGACGTTTTAAGGTACAAGTTATTATGTGTTTTATTTTAATTCAATAAAAATAATCTTTCATATTCACGCATTCTTCATTCACATTTTAGCTCCTGGAACAGGCTTTGGTAATCGAGGAGCAGCTACGGCGCGCAGCATACCTGAATATGACTCAAGACCCCAGTCACCCTGCCATGGCCCTCAACACACGTTTTGCAGAGGTGGAGTGCCTGGCTGAGTCCCATCAGCACCTCTCCAAAGAGTCCTTGGCTGGTAATAAACCAGCCAATGCTGTGCTGCACAAAGGTGATATTATAAAAATATAATAAACACCCTGATGCGTGGAACCGCCTCATGTTGCTTGCTGTTAAAGGGTTAGTTCACCCAAAAATGAAAATTCTGTCATTATTACTCACCCTCATGTCGTTCCACCCCCGTAAGACCTTCATTCATCTTCGGAACACAAATTAAGATATTTTTGATAAAATCCGATGGCTCAGTGAGGCTTCCATTGCCAGCAAGATAATCAATATTTTCAGATGCCCAGAAAGATAAAGACATATTTAACACCGTTCATGTGATTACAGTGGTTCAACCTTAATGTTATGAAGTGACAAGAATACTTTTTGTGCGCCAAAACCCCCCCCAAAATAACAACTTTATTCAACAATATCTAGTGATGGGCGATTTCAAAACACTGCTTCATGAAGCTTTAAAGCTTTACGAATCTTTTGTTTGTTTGAATCAGTGGTTCAGAGCATGTATCAAACTGCCAAAGTCACGCCCCCCAGTGGTGAACTATTGAAATTTCAAAACACTTATGACTTAACAAAGCCTTATTTACTGAAATCAGTGACTTTAGCAGTTTGATACACGCTCCGAACCACTGATTCAAAACAAAAGATTCGTAAAGATTCGTAAAACTAAATGTACACTACTGTAAGTTTTAATGTTTTTGAATGAATTCTCTTCTGTTCACTAAGACTGCATTCATTTGTTCAAAAATACAGTAGAAAATTTCAGGTAATGTCAATGAAAACTAAGACTAGAAACTAAACAAGACAGTGAAACAGAACACGACTGTGACACTGATATGGTGCTCAAGAAAAATTTCTTATTATCAACGCTGAAAACCTTTGAAAACCTAATATTTTTGTGGAAACCATAATTCTTTTTTTTTTTTTTCAGTATTCTTTGATGAATAGAAAGTTCAAAATGTAATTTATTTGTAACATTATAAATGTCTTTACTGTCATTTTTTATCAATTTATTGCTTCCTTGCTGAATAAAAGTATTAATTTCTTTCAAAAAACAAAACAAAAACAATTCAACCAGCAGTTTAAACTTTTAAACGGGAATGTATCTCTAAACTTGCCAACTGTAAATTTCTTTAATAGTTTTTATTTATTATTATTATTTTGATATTCACTGGTATTGTTTCAGTGTTGAATCAGCTGGAGGAGCTGTTAAGCGACATGAAGGCTGACGTGACGCGGTTGCCCTCCATGCTTTCGCGGGTCCCACCCGTGTCCGCCCGGCTCCAGATGTCAGAGCGGGGCATCCTCAGCAGGCTCACCAGCCGGGGCAACGAGCCGCCACCTCAGCAGGTGACACGTCTCTTGCCATATGTGTAGTCCATACAAGATGAATAATAGATGGGCCACATGTGAGTGAACTTTCATGTTAGAATGTTCTGTTTCATCTCTCCTCAGCCTTTCCCTCAGGGCTCTTTCGGCTGTTCTCAGATGTATAATAGCAGTTTCGCCGGAGGGTTCCGTGGACCTGGAGGCACTGCGATGGTGAACTACAGCCAGATGCCCCTGGGGCCGTACGTCAGCGGTTAGTGACCTACATTTGCTTTGAAATGAAGAGCACACAGTAGTCAAAAACCCAGTGGATTAGTTAAAGGGACAGTTTACCCCAAAATTGACGTTGTCGTCATTTTGCTCATCCTCATGCCATTCCAAATATATATATATAGTTTTTTCTGCAGAACACATTTTGAAGAATGTCCATATAACGAAAGTCAGTTGGGTGCTGTTTAAATTTGACCCCAGTGTTTTTTGCTTGTTTTGCAGAAGAAAGGCATATAGGTTTGGACCGACATAAGGATGAGTAAATGATGACAGAATTTTGGGTGAACTATTCCCAGCTAACAGGGAGCGTTCTCAGAACTTCAGCTAGCGTTCTGGCAAGGTTCTCTCAAAGTTATGAACAAACGTTCTTCCAGTAACATTAATAAAATGTTTGTTCAAAGTTATCTGGTCCTTAACTCTTTTTAAGAGTTAAGAGTATAACGTTTTTTTTAAAAAAATTGACAGTCACCGTTTTTGAACATTTTCAAAAAAAATTCATGGCCCCCAGAATATTTTGTTGTATGAATATCTGAACATGCAGCATATAAAAAGAAAGAACAGAGCCTCTGCTT
Organism: Elopichthys bambusa; assembly: GCA_037101425.1. Classification (NCBI taxonomy): domain Eukaryota; kingdom Metazoa; phylum Chordata; class Actinopteri; order Cypriniformes; family Xenocyprididae; genus Elopichthys; species Elopichthys bambusa. Next base: position 19,336,645 of record CM074452.1, on the reverse strand, counting down.
TAAAAGAAAAACAAAACAAAAAAACATTTTATTCTAGCTTCATGCATTCTTTTTATATCAACACTTGAATGTGGCTAAGTTAGCATAAACATTATCTATACATCATACATGGAACGTTTTTGCTTAAACATTGTAGATGGATCTAAAACTTTTAAATGTTACTACTTGTTTCAGAATTTTCAGTGAACATTCAAAAGTAACAATCCCATAATATTTGCAAAATGGAATGTTCCCTTCATGTTCCCATAACCAAGATTTTTTTTTTTTTAAACATTTAAAAAACTGGACGATTTGAACGTTCAGAGAATATTCAGAATTACTGTTTTCATAACTTGTTAGCAAAACATTCTTAGAACATATTTTTGTCAGACTTTAATGTCTTTGAATTCTTATTGCAGCATGTTCTGTCTAAGAACCGCCCACTTAAAAAAGGAAGAGACCACCTGACAGACCTGTAAAGCAAGCAGCCACAGTTAGTCTTTTTACATGCCTTTTACTTCTCTAAATTAATATCTAGTGAAATTCTTGTGATTACATTTTGTAACCCGTGCACCTCGTAGTCGAAAAATCTGATTGGAACTTGTGATTTTCACAAGTGCTTTCTGTTTTTGTGTGCTAAATGCAACAAACAGTCAAATAACAGACTGTGAGCCATATTGTTAATGTTAACTAAAATCATTAAATATTAAACTATAAAATATCAAATATATGAAATAAAATAAAATAAAATAAAATATAAATATTAGGAGGAAAAACTAAAAAAACTAAAATGCGTATAATTACGAAAAAATGTAATATCATTAAATATTAATATTTTACTACTAAAATTACTAAAACTAAAACTGAGAAAAAAATGACATAAGCACATAACAAAATTGCTAAAACCTAAACTAAAATTAAATGGAAAATATAAAGATAAAAGCTCATTTTACAATGACCCTGACTGTGGGCATTCTTTCGGCAAGAAGTTTGAGACTACCCGTTAGAAATGTTACGTTCCCAGAACATTCTCAGAACGTCCCCACTGGTGTTAAGGACGTTGCCTAGTAACATTCCCAGTACGCTCAAAGACGGTCACAATGTGGAGTTCTTTTAAGGTTTGGGGGATGTTATTTGGCGGACCTTCAGGGAACATTCAGGATGTTCTAAGAATGTTTAGGGAACCATATTTTATTTGGAAATGTCCTCAGAACGTTCCTGCTGCCCTTGTCAAAAAATTGAATTGAAAATTAGAGCTAAATTGACTAACAAAAGCAGCTGTTCAAACAAAAAATAGTTTTTCTTAAATGTCTTAAAAAAAAAAGAAGCTCTTTACAGGTATTTCCTGGTTTATTATGAAACCTTTTCTTTAAAATGCACATCTTTTGCAGTAAATCATTATCTGATAACAGCAAATGCACAAAATAATGTAACTACTATATCACTGCATCAACAACTATACAGTTATTGGCTTTAAATAAAACAACATACAATATAACATCAATGTTTTTCAGCTCATCACTGACTGAAGCACAGGCTCTACTCTCCAGCACAATGGTAACCTCACAAAACTCAGATAACAGTAACAGAACATTAAACACTAACAGATCTCTCTAGATCTCTGCATCTTCACTTATAACAAACCACTCTGACTTTATTTCTTTCATACAAATCTTCTTAATGAGATGTTGATGTTTTATTAAAATTTATAAATGTCAAGGTAAGCGCTTGCTTTAGTTGGGCTCCTGACCCTTGACATTTTGACTTTACTTTATCTCCAGTTGTTGTAATCATGTGTTTCTAAAGCACATTTATTGGAAAAAAAATTGTGAGGTAAAAAAAAACTGATCAAATGGTTTTGGTTGTTCATTGTTGATGATTTCATCATCACACAGTGACTTTATTCATTGATCTCTGGATATTGTATTCCTTTCATGTTGTAGTCCTATGATATTGTATAAAATCCTATCCTGCTTTGATATTTTAAAAGTTTTATCATTGTGTAGAAATTATTCAGACAGGATCATGTAGACTCACACAGACGTCAAGATTCAGCATATGAACCTCAACAATGGTGACAAAATTTTCAGATAAACAGATCATTTCTGAGCATCACAAAACAAGCTACTAAAGTCACAAAAAAGATTTTTGTTTATTGTCACCATGGTTGAGGTTCATACACTGATTCATGATGTCTGTGTGAGTCTAAAAGAGATCACTCAAAACTCTGTCAGTATAATGAATTTTTAAAAAAAATCATTAATTAGTGCAAAACTAACAGTAAACACACTCAGAGTTTATTCTCTGAAGAGAATCAGGACAATCCATGATGACTGAATCACCATCACTAAATAATCAAATTTCTTTGATCAAACTTTCTCTTGCATGATTTGTTATAGCAAGTGTGTTTTGGAAACACAATTAAAGCAGCCAGAGAAAATCTAATGTTAAAATGTCAAAAAGCAAGAGCCCATCTAAAGCAAACGCTCACCTCCATAACGGTGACTTCAAACTTGATTATTTTCTATAAAACACCCACGTAGAAGGCAACGTTCTCGTGACCTTGCACAACGTTGCCTAAAAGTTCTCTAAAGGTGACGGAAATTCTGAACCTTTCCAGAACATTTGGGACATTCCTAAAACGTCCTTTTTTGTTAATGAAAGTGCTGTAGTTCAAGGTTCCTTATATGACTTTAGGGGGACATTCCAATTTGGTTAATTTTATGGTCACATAAGAACGTTACAAAGAGGATATTTGGGACATTAACTGAATGTTCCCACATGGTCCTCTGTTGGTCATTTAATAACGTTCCCGATATGAGTTTAGGGGGACGTTCTATTTTGGTTATTTTATGGTCTCGCAGGAACGTTACAAAGAGGACATTTGGGAAGTTAACAGAACGTCCTATAGTAATAGTCCCCTAAACATTCTTAGAACATCCCGAATGTTCCCTGAAGATCCACCAAATAACATCCCCCAACCCTTAAAAGAACTCCACATCGTGACCATCTCTGAATGTTCTGGGAGCGTTACTAGACAATGTCCTTAACACCAGTGGGGACGTTCTGAGAATGTTCTGGGAACGTAAAATTTCTAGCGGGTAACCTGTCACCTAGTAACGTGGGTAAGACTTATGGTGACCACTGAGAAAGTAATAATTAAACGCAATAACTAGGTTTAATATATGGAAGTATAATGCTGCTGTTTTCTTTTCAGTGTCCTCAAACGGACCTCCGGCACCAACCAGCCACCTGGAAAAAAAATCCAGTGATGCTCTGCGAGATGTGGCCACCCCTGATTTAAAATCAGGCAAACCCAGTGATGTTATATGCATCGAGGACTAGCCTGCAGCCATTCCGTCCTCTATCTGTACGACACAGACAGAACCTTGGAGAACTCCTCTAAACAACAAATATTAAACAGCAAACATTATCAGTTGCACTTTTGTCTTTCAGAATCTGTACTTGTACTCGCCTATAAGTTTTATTCAGTAGAGTTCCGTTACTCTTTCATTCTTTTTTTAACTTCTGCGATACGAAAGTCTTGATCGATTAAGGAGAGACTGAGAACGCTTATGTAAAGGGCACCATTGTTCTGACAGTCCTTTGAGCTTTGTTTTTTATTATTATTATTATTACATCATGGTGTGTTTTTCTTGATGGCCATGAAGAACATTTTCATCTCTGCTAACGTTGAGCCATCTGGAGGTGCTACTAGTTCCTGGCCAGCTCAAAGACCGGGCGTCCCACCTCTGGGTTAATTTGCAGCCTCCACTTTGCTCCTGGCTCTGCTCATGAATGGTGTGTTGTTGCTGCCCCTGCAGGTTATTGCTGTGTAGTGCATCTAAACACAGAATTGTGCAATGACTCATTTTTCTCTGGAATACTTTAGATGATTTTACAGTATGTCACCACTGATGTTTGCTTTTTGAATTGTACTAGATTGTTTTCAGTTTACATTACTCTCTAAAAAGAAAAAGAGTGTTGACCCATGAAAGGTTCAAAGGTGCTTTTAGTGATTTTTTTTATTTTTATTTTTTTTATTTTTTTTAGTGTAGTAATAATAAAGTTTTACCATTAGTGAAATGAATAGTACTTAAATTTAAAACAGTGTACACTCAATTGAATTTGCAGCCTAATAAAAGCTTGGGCTGCTTCATGCAAGATCACATGACCTGCTAAATAATACGCACTAAACAAAAATGACAGATTGTACCTTAGAGCGGTAATAAATCAATGACAAATGGAATGTTTTCATGAATTAAGAGCAGATATGATACTTTGAAAAATCTGAAAAACATCCCAGTTGTGGTGTTTGCTGTCAAACATTAAACTTTAAAGGAATGTTTCATTTTAAGTAAAGAATACCACAGAATACCAAGAATACCACAGAAATGATTTTGTCCCTCGGTTTGTTAAAAACAAAACAAAACAAAAACATTTATAGTAATTCATTTGCAATGCAAGTCTATGGGGAGAATGTACAGTACCCGAATAAATGTTAAAACGTACATCATTGTGACTTTTTTTACATGAAACACACTCTTCCCACTATTCCATAGGTCTGGAAATGTTTCGGTAACATATAAAGGTAGTCTCACCTCAAATTTTTTTGTATATTTTTAAAATTTAATATTTAAAATGTTGCAGAATAATTCATGTAGGTGCCAAGTTTCACATTTTTGCTTTTAAACAACCTTTTGTTTGATTTTACAAATTGAAGGACAAGCTAAAATTATATTCTGTAGTTATCAACAGCATGCTTGAAATATTTCTACAAGTTTTTAATTTCCAGAACAAAGTGAATTCAGCTCCACAGGAGTATTTGTGGAGTGTTTCCACCATGTTCCTAAATAAGCTCACATGCAAATACACTGAATTTGTAAACTTAATTGCCCACATTTTGTATTGTTATTATTATTATTTTCACATTTTTTCTATTGTCAGATGCATTTTGCTTGACATTTTGTGAAAACTTGGACCCTAAGGGCCTCATTTATAAAGCGTGCATACGCACAGATTTGATCTTAGAGTGTGCGTACGCTTAAATCCACGCCAACGCTCATATTTATAAAAATGGTCTTTAACGTGGAAAAGTGCTTTAGTGCCATGTCAGGGTCTGAACAGACGTACACACTTTACTGTCAGATTACTGCAGGTTTTTGGAAATCTAAGCTATTCTTGCAGCTTGCCATTCTAAATTAAAGGATTTGGAAAATGACTGGTGATCTTTTATATGTAAATTACATGAATTAGTTGTCGTTTACAACGTGAAGAACTAAAACCATTCAGCTGCGCGCAAGTTCAAGATCATTTGCAATTTATAGATTTCATTACATTCATTCTATGAATCACACATACGCACATCTGAGAAATGATCGCAAGATCAAATTTAGGATGATTTCTGCGCAACATTTTATAAATGAGGCCCTAAGTGCGTTGGTTTACTTAGCCAAGCTTATGGATAATATTGACATGATTGTTCTGGTGCCATAAGTGGTGTGGATATGGATTGTTTTTCTTTAAATTTGAAATTATATGCCTTGTGTAACTGTATTTTTAAGCAGCGCACTTTATATGGAGATCGGATGTGACCATAGAGACGGCATCTCCTATGGGCCATTTCAAATGCAGTAGAACCTCTTTCAATAACTCGTATACTCAGTTTTGGTCTGTGGTAGTCATGTTAATTAATGTAGATGAAGTATTTTGTTTGATTTCTGCATCCCAGCATCAATGTAAATGGCACTGAAGTGTCACGGCTGACTGTAAATGTGATCATAGCTTCTTTTGCAGTAGTTTTGAGGGGTTCAAGATGATGGTCATTTTTGTGTAAACTACGAATGTGGGGGGAAAAATGCAGTTAAATGTTCACATGCACACGCTAGAAGAAACCTCAAATGATTTCAATGAAACAAAGGCAGCCTCAAGAGTCAAGGGACCTTTAAACCCAAGGTTATAAAGAGAGAGCCAGCAGCATAAAATGTGTTGTGAAATTAAGTTTTGTTTTTATCCTGTGTGATGAGTTTACACCATTTCATTTGTACTTTTTATCACAGTATTGATATTGACATTAAGATCCATTTAAATGCAATCAAACTGAAGCCAAAATGAATGTATGAAGTATTTAAAAAAGCTTCAGTCTAATATTAGAAGTCTCTTCATTCAAGTACACACTAGGCTTCAAAAGCTACCAAAAGACCCTGGTCAAGACACCTTTGTTGCATTGAACGCACAGCATGTGAGATGTCTTCAGATTACTTTGGACCAGAGAGATCTTCGTCCTGGTTTCTAAACAGCTACGAGCAAAACAATAAACAGTATTGCTATTTTGCAGAGATATAAATATGGAAAACATAAGTGAACTACCATCATTTCACTTTGTACTCAGTGTATTTGTTTAATGTGTTTTAATAAATTCTCTCCAATAAGATTTATAGTCTGTTTCTTTTTCATTTTAATGTTTGCTTTTAATTAATATGTTTGTGAATTGTGGAATTATATATATATTGAAGCTAGGTTGTGCTTGAGACTAGTTTGGTGTGTCAGGGCAACTTTGGACCCAGACGCTGCCGACGTGAGTCAACCCCACAGTCTGCTTTCGTCGCCACTAGTTCGTCGCTGTCAGCTTGGTGTGTGCCGGGCTTTAGGCTGACTCAGAGGTTGGGACACAGACTGGTAGTAAGTTGTGCTGATTGCAGGACAATGGGTTGTGATACTGCCTGGTAACAAGCCTATCCTGGTAGTTGGACACTGGGCTGGGATACAGACTGGTAGCTAGCTGGTGCTGACAGCAGGCCGCTGGGCTGGGCCACAGACTGGTACCTGGCTTCGGTGGACTGCAGGCTGCTGGGCTGTGGCACAGGCTTGTAGCTGGGACAAAACCTGGTTGCCAGCTTGTGCCATTTATTGGACACTAGGCTGGGCCAGTTATTGGTAGATGGCTTGTGCTGACTGCAGGCCACTGGGCTGTGACACTGTCTGGTAACAAGCTTGTTCTGGTAGTTGGACGCTAGGCTGGGCCACAGACTAGAACCTGGCTGATTGCAGGCCACTGGGGTGGGGCATAGCCTGGTAACAAGCCAGTCCTGGTTGGTTAACACTGGGCTGGGATACAGACTGGTAGCTGGCTGGTGCTTATGGCAGGCCACTGGGTTGTGACACTGCCTAGGAGCTGACTTTGGTGGACTGCAGGCTGCCGGGCTGTGGCACAGGCTTGTAGCTGGCTTGTGCTGATTACAGGTCGCTGGCCTGGGAAAAAACCTGGTCAAGTCAAGTCACCTATATTTATATAGTGCTTTTAACAATGCAGATTGTGTCAAAGCAGCCTTACAGTGATAACTGGTATATAATTTTGGCTGCACAGCAGCTCTTAAAGAAAATGGTGTCATTATCCATTTTAAGTAAATTCAGTATTGATTAATTCCGATGTAAGAATCAATAGTTATTAATTTAGTTAATTTATCTATATCAGCACTGGAGTAAACAGTGATGTCATCATCCAGCTCAGTTCAGTTTGCATACAATGGTGTCAATGCAGGCAGATCAAAACACTGTTGAATATCAAATGTCAAGTGTCCCCAACTAAGCAAGCCAAAGGCGACAGTGGTAAGGAACCCAAACTTCAACAGGTGACATCAGGTGGCAAACAGGTGGCAAATAGGTGTTAAAATGGAAAAAAAAACCCTGGGATAATCCAGGCTCAGTCGGGGGGCCAGTTCTCCTCTGGCCAACAGCGAACAGTGCTTTATTATGATTCAGGCAGCTATCATAAGTCTGATGGGATCGCAACAGTCAAAGTATTTATTCCAGTTCCATCCAGTTGAGGATCGCCGGTATGGACGGTTTGTTGAGAAACAGCCACTGGCTGTCGTGTCAATGAGGCCTTCACAGTGGATGATCTAGTTGACTCAATCTCTGCTGACACTTCAGGGCTGCATTGTGGTCGTGTCAAGGCACAGGTCCTTGATCTCACCTGGATATGGCCCGGATCCGGCTAACTACTTAACCTCGGGATAAACAGAGAGACTAATATTAGCGTAGATGCCATTCTTCTTCTGATGTAACGAGTACATTTGGTGTTATAGGAAGTGTTCCCAGTTCTGGCTGACCTAATTTATGCAGCCTAACAATCCTTTAACAGATTTGAAAACATAAATTGATAATGTGTTATGTGTATGCCAGGTTAAAGAGATGCGTTTTTAGTCTAGATTTAAACTGACAGAGTGTGTCTGCTTCCCGAACAATGCTAGGAAGATTGTTTCAGAGTTTAGGTGCCAAATAGGAGAAGGATCTACTGCCTGTGGTTGATTTTGATATTCTAGGTATTATCAACTGGCCTGAATTCTGAGATCGCAATAGACATGAAGGACTATAATGCATTAAGAGCTCGCTCAGGTACTGGGGAGCTAAACCATTTAGTGCTTTGTAAGTAATTAGCAAGATTTTAAAATCTATACAATGTTTAACAGGAAGCCAATGCAGTGTTGACAGAACTGGGCTAATATGGTCATACTTCCTAGTTCTAGTAAGAAATCTAGCTGCTGCATTTTGTACAAGCTGTAGTTTATTTATCAAGTGAGAAGGGCAACCACCCAGTAGAGTGTTACAGTAATCTAGCCTTGAGGTCATGAACCCATGAACTAACTTCTACATTTGTCATTGAGAGTATATGTCGTAGTTTAGATATATTTTTAAGATGGAAGAATGCGGTAGCCAACTTGTGTCATTTATTGGACACTGGGCTGGGCCAATGACTGGTAGATGGCTTGTGCTGGTGCTGATTGCAGGCCACTGGGCTGGACCACAGATGGGTAGCTGGATTGTAACAAGCTTGTTCTGGTATACGCTAGATTGGGCCACAGACTAGAACCTGGCTGATACTGATTGCAGGCCACTGGGGTGGGGCACAGCCTGGTGACAAGCTGGTCCTGGTTGGTGGACACTGGGCAGAGACACAGACTGGTAGACTGATGAAAAGTTTTAACATACATATTGAAAGAAAATTGTGCAAAGCTCTTACCTTTCAGTGTTGGATTATGGTGGTATGATTTATATGCATGCAACATTATCCTTACTAAAAAAAAAAGGCCTCTTCACGTATGCAGGTAGATTTGTAACTAAACTCCAAATAAATAGATTATGATCCACAAATAAATGTAAAGATATTCACAAAAAAATAATCGCATGCACAAATGAATAGAAAGAGATCCACAAATATATGTTAGGAGTTCCACAAAAATTAATTAAATTCACAAATAAATAAAATGAGATTTGCTAATAAAAAACATATTCACAAATATGTTTTTATGTCACAAGCACAACTCTGCCTGCATTTATTTGTGAATCACCACCTGCACATTTGTAAATTGCTTTCTGTGCATTTGTGGATCGCTGCATGCGTTTGTGGCTCTCTTCCTGCGCTTTTGTGAATCACCTCACGCATCACCTCACGGATTTTGAAACAATTCTAGCGTCAGGACTGCAGACAAATCCACAAATAGGTCAACTCCACCCACCGACTACTCAAGCCAATCAGATAACGGCCAAGTTGCGCTGACCAATCGCAGCACACTCTCTCTGCAACCAATCACGTTTCACAATTTTACCAAATTGTAAGCAAAAAAAAAAAAAAAAAAAAAAAGATCAGATTTCCAGATGTCAGACCACCACTTCAGGCTCACCATCGGACCACCATCATATATTAAACTTGCCTGATCATTAACCTCCTAAGCACTGTGACCATTTTGGGGATTTCTGCCTGGATTTGGCATACCCAAATTGAAAAGCTTCCCATACCTATATAGGGTGGTCTTAAATTTAGGTGTCATTTTAAAGGAAACCCTTTGAAGTTACATAATACACTCCTAAAAGTGAAAAAAGAAATTATAGTATATATTGTATATTATAGTATATATATATATTATAAAAAAAAAAAAAAAAAAAGTCTCCCCATATCCATTTACAGAGGTATAAATCCAACATCGTTGGATTATGTTACAGGAAACCCTTTGAAAATACATAAAACACTGCTGAAAGTCATATATATATATATATATATATATATATATATATATATATATATATAAAAAATAGTATATTTTGTCTGTGCTATAATAAACAAAAAAAAAAACCAAAAAAAAAAGGCATTTTATGATTTTGATCAGTTTTATTCTTTCAGGAGACACAAGACTCTATTACAATCTAGATCATCCTCCAGATTTGTATAATTCCTTATATGTGCATCATTTTTTGTCACCTGTGTTGAGCATTTTTTGGTCAAATAATAGTTTATCATATTGGTTGCTGTTCTTTCACATTTTAAAATAATAATAATTCAATCAAAAATAAGTATAAGCATTGTAAATGCAGTAATACAGTTTATACATATCAAACGCAGAGTCCTCTCCTCTTGTGTCCTCTCCACCGCGTCGATGGCCAAGGCAATAATCACTTTAGTTTCACTTTCAAAGATCTCTTTTATCAATGCTTTTCCGTTGCTAGATGGGATTATCAAAATCAAAACAGTCCATAAACTATAAATCCTCAAGAAAACTCACAAATATTTCAGTCAAGCCAGCTCGCGTGTCAACCGGCACTGAATGTCAGAGATCAGCCTGTGTCAAATTTCTCGGTTTCTGAATGGACCAGTTGGCTTGATTGACATGTCCCCACAAACGCTAACTTTCAGGCATGATTTATATACCATCGACATGTCCTCAAAAAAAACATTAACATGCTTTGATCGATGGTTTGGAAGTTGCATGTTTCTCCGTTCTAGAGTGCATTTCCTGTTCCGCAACAAAACAGTTGATTATTTACAAACGAAAGCTCACAGAAACGTGAAAATGGTCTCATCAAAATATCCTAAGCTAGTTTGTAGCTTTTTTGATACGGTTTTAGTTTGATACTGACTTAAGCAGCCCTTATCAAAGGTGCAGGGGTCAATTTCTGTCTTTTTAAAACTGCAGGGGTACTGACCCCCCTTTCCCCCTTGTCAACGGCGTGCCTGCATGCTGCTGTTTATTGCTAAGGTTTCCAGGTAAATTACCTACTTACAGTGGGTACGGAAAGTATTCAGACCCCCTTAAATTTTTCACTCTGTTATATTGCAGCCATTTGCTAAAATCATTCAAGTTCATTTTTTTCCTCATTAATGTACACACAGCATCCCATATTGACAGAAAAACACAGAATTGTTGACATTTTTGCAGATTTATTAAAAAAGAAAAACTGAAATATCACATGGTCCTAAGTATTCAGACCCTTTGCTGTGACACTTATATATTTAATTCAGGTGCTGTCCATTTCTTCTGATCATCCTTGAGATGGTTTTATACCTTCATTTGAGTCCAGCTATGTTTGATTATACTGATTGGACTTGATTAGGAAAGCCACACACCTGTCTATATAAGACCTTACAGCTCACAGTGCATGTCAGAGCAAATGAGAATCATTAGGCCAAAGGAACTGCCTGAAGAGCTCAGAGACTGAATTGTGGCAAGGCACAGGTCTGGCCAAGGTTCCTAAGAGCACAGTGGCCTCCATAATCCTTAAATGGAAGACGTTTGGGGCGACCAGAACCCTTCCTAGAGCTGGCCGTCTGGCCAAACTGAGCTATCGGGGGAGAAGAGCCTTTGTGAGAGAGGTAAAGAAGAACCCAAAGATCACTGTGGCTGAGCTCCAGAGATGCAGTCGGGAGATGGGAGAAAGTTGTAGAAAGTCAACCATCACTGCAGCCCTCCACCAGTCGGGGCTTTATGGCAGAGTGGCCCGACGGAAGCCTCTTCTCAGTGCAAGACACATGAAAGCCAGCATGGAGTTTGCTAAAAAACACCTGAAGGACTCCAAGATGCTGAGAAATAAGATTCTCTGGACTGAGGAGACCAAGATAGAACTTTTTGGCCTTAATTCTAAGCGGTATGTGTGGAGAAAACCAGGCACTGCTCATCACCTGTCCAATACAGTCCCAGCAGTGAAGCATGGTGGTGGCAGCATCATGCTGTGGGGGTGTTTTTCAGCTGCAGGGACAGGACGACTGGTTGCAATCGAGGGAAGGATGAATGCGGCCAAGTACAGGGATATCCTGGACGAAAACCTTGTCCAGAGTGCTCAGGACCTCAGACTGGGCCGAAGGTTTAGCTAAAATAACTAAGGAGTGGCTTCACAACAACTCCGTGACTGTTCTTGAATGGCCCAGCCAGAGCTCTGACTTAAACCCAATTGAGCATCTCTGGAGACACCTAAAAATGGCTGTCCACCAACGTTTACCATCCAACCTGACAGAACTGGAGAGGATCTGCAAGGAAGAATGGCAGAGGATCCCCAAATCCGGGTGTGAAAAACTTGTTGCATCTTTCCCAAAAAAGACTCATGGCTGTATTAGATCAAAAGGGTGCTTCTACTAAATACTAAGCAAAGGGTCTGAATATTTAGGACCATGTGATACTTCAGTTTTTCCTTTTTTAATAAATTTGCAAAAATGTCAACAATTCTGTGTTTTTCTGTCAAAAAAAAAACAAAAAAAAAACAAAAAAAAAAAAAACAAATGATTTTAGCAAATGGCTGCAATATAACAAGGAGTGAAAAATTTAAGGGGGTCTGAATACTTTCCGTACCCACTGTATATCTGCAGTCTTTTATCTTATACCTGTAACTATAAAATAATTCTAGTAGTACATCTAGTCCTAAAGTCTGTGTAAAGGCGGGTGCACACTGTGCAATTTTGGCCACAATTTGGTCGTCTGAGACAAATTTTGAGAATCCTAAAAGGTTCCTATAATCCTATGCAAAAATCTGTAGTCTTAGATCGCTAGTTTGACATGTTCACCAACAGCTGATTAATGACAATTGTAATCAAGTTTTACCGCTGACGAAATTCTGGCAGTGTCAGAAGATTTGACACAGTCCTGCAGTGTGATTTCTCTTACGACAAACATCAAATAGTCTTCATTTTTCAAGATAAGCCGTGATCAAAATTAACACTAGAGATTTCTTTGTTAAGCCGGGTGCACTGTGCGATTTATAATAGTACTTTACAATTGTTGCTGGCAAGACTGTACGAACATGATCCTCAGGTCATTTATGTCAGACTGGTACGGCAGTCAAGATCTTAACAAAGATAACACACAAACTGCTTTTTTCTGCAGGGTCTGTCCTGGTTGTGGGCCACTGGGCCAGGACACAGACTGGCAGAGGGCCTGTCCTGGTTGTGGGCCACTGGGCTGGACCACAGATGGGTAGCTGGCTTGCACTGATGGCAGGCCAATGGACTGGTCCACAGACTGGGAGCTGGCTTGCACTGATGGCAGGCTACTGGACTGGTCCACAGACTGGGAGCTGGCTTGCACTGATGGCAGGCTATTAGGCTGGACCACAGATGGGTAGCTGGCTTGCACTGATGGCAGGCTACTGGACTGGTCCACAGACTGGGAGCTGGCTTGCACTGATGGCAGGCTACTAGGCTGGACCACAGATGGGTAGCTGGCTTGTGCATACTGCAGGCCACTGGGCTGGACCAAAGACTGGTAAGAGGCTTGTGCTGACTGCAGGCCACTGGGCTGGACCACAGATGGGTAGCTGGATTGTGCTGACTGCAGGCCACTGGGCTGGACCACAGACTGGGAGCTGGCTTGCACTGATGGCAGGCCACTGGTCTGGACCACAGATGGGTAGCTGGCTTGCGCTGATGGTGGACCACTGGACTGGTCCACAGACTGGGAGGTGGATTGGGCTTGGTGTTGGATGCTGGACTGGTCCACAGACTGGTGGCTGGCTTGCGCTGATGGCAGGCTACTAGGCTGGACCACAGACGGGTAGCTGGCTTGTGCGTACTGCAGGCCACTGGGCTGAACCACAGATGGGTAGCTGGCTTGCGCTGATGGTGGACCACTGGACTGGTCCACAGACTGGGAGCTGGCTTGCACTGATGGCAGGCCACTGGACTGGTCCACAGACTGGGAGCTGGCTTGCACTGATGGCAGGCTACTAGGCTGGACCACAGATGGGTAGCTGGCTTGCGCTGATGGCAGGCTACTGGACTGGTCCACAGATTGAGAGACCGCTTGTTCCAAGTTCTGGCTGCTGGCTTGAGATTGGAGGCTGAGCAGGGCCACAGGTTGGTATCTTGCCTGTGCTAGTTGCACACCGTTAGGCTGTATCGTGGGATCACTGCTTGACTGCACTAGTTGCTGCCCACTGAGCAGTGGCACAAGTCCAGACCCATAGCTGCCTTGTCCTAACTGATAGCTGGGTTGTGAGGACTCATTTCTTTGCTGCAAAGGCTTTACGAAAAAGGTGGAACTTGAAGTCTGCACTGGCCTGGTACCAGAAAGTAACTTGGAACCAACTTGAAGTCTACTTTTTAGAGGCTTGACAATGGGCTGCACTGAAGACTGGTAGCGGACTTGCACTAATTGGCCACTGGACTGGGAGCTGGTCTGCACTAGTTGCTGGCTACTAGATGCCACAGACTCATTACTAGACTGCCCTAAAGTTTGATAGTTGAGCTGCGCTGGCTTGGGTAGAGACTCAATGCTCATACTTTCTGATTCCGTGGCCACTGCAATGGGTACAAGACTGCCACTACCAGCTGAAGACATTGGAGACCCTTGAACTTGACTTCTAGCATCAGAGTCCAAACCAGGCTTATACACATTAGTCATTGGTCCAAAACCAGAAGAGCCATTTTGAGGACTATAGCTTACACTGCTATACACACCCTTAACTTGTGCAGCACTGTAAGTGATATTCTTAGATCTTCGAGGACTAATGGGATCCGATACATCTTCATGGCCATACCAGCTATAGGAACTCTGTGGTTTCACATCATCCTGCATGGGGAGATCAGCCTCATTGTATACAGGATAACCTCCAATCCTGACAAAGCCATCAACTAAGAAAAAAAAAGAAAAGAATCAACCAAACATGTTCACAAACAGGAATTCTAGAATTTGCCTGAATAAACCTTACCACTTCCAATATGGCCAAGGACACAAAGACTGAGAAGTGCCAGAAAAAAACTGAAAAAAAAAAACTTGTTAGACACTTTCTGCCTTACAGAACAAGTAAAAAAAACAAACAAACAAAAAAAAAACCCTACAATTTAACATCATACCTTAAGAGTTGGATAGTTATACCCTCCATGTCCAGCCTAGAATTCAGCAACTAACCACCTCAGCAACACTACTACAAAATCATAAAAAACATACTTACACCCCAACACATATTAATGATGGTGAAATGGACTTTTTATAGTGTCAGGAACTGCCATTTACCAATTGTTTCCTGACAATCAGTTGTCATGGGAACATGTAATACTCAGTTATTAGGTTCAGGTGTCACCAGTATCTGATCACGACAACTGCCATTTCATTCATATTTACTTTTTATATACTATGATTTCTGAACAGAAAGACAGCACACAAACTGATTTTTGGGATTAATTAAAATACATGAATTTTTATTCTATTTGAAGTCAGAATACATTTTAGGGAGCAGTACTATGCTGACTGTTCATAAGATTTATAGCATTAATCTGGGCTGCGTTCAGCCCCGACAAAACGTTTTTTAAACGGAAACGGTGGTGCGTTGAACACCCTGTTCTGATGACGCAAGAGTTGCAACTATGGCAGCTGAGAAGGCCATTCTTTGTGTTCTTTTTGAAGAATTTTCGGAGCCTGATGAAATCAGTATAAATACGTGTTTAAATCTGCAAAATACGCTCAATATTACAGTCACTGCCCTTGCCGTCCAGAATAAAAGAGAACATCCCAATCGAGTGAAGGGATTTGTGGAAACTGTGGTTCCTAATTATTGTGATCCAACATTTGCCTCGCATTTCAGGATGAAAAGACAAACATTTCAGATGAAGGATAATCCACTTCTTACCTCCGAGACTGTGTTATGATCTATATGACCTTATTATTTTTATTGTGACTATTAGGCTTATCATTATTGATCACTATTGTTGTGCTATGATATTGTAAGTTTATGAAAGTGTCACTCCAAAATACAATAGCAAAATATATAAATATGTATAGTACTTTTATGTTACATTCATACCCATTGTACGAGCTGTCTCTTTAATACCGCGTGGTTTATATACATGTTGTTGCTGATTGGGCTGACATTTTTGACACACCCACCAAACAAGATAAAACGTATCTCAACGTACCCCGTTGCACACCGTTTCCAGGAAACATGTCGTTCAACCCGGAAACCGTAGCAAAACGTTGCGCACCGGTTTGAGCTTGAACGTGCCCCAGGTCAAGCTTCAAATTGTTTTTTTCTTGCAAATTTGTTCTTATGGCTTTATGTTGTGTTATGGTATCAGTGATGTTAATATACTTAATATGCATTGTCTTTTGCAGTAGTTTTAACTGAAGGTTCAAGATAACTGTGTAAACTACAAATGTGGGGAAAAATTCAGTTAAAAGTTTGCACACATACTCATGCTAGAGAAACCTCAAATGATTTCAGTGAAATACAAAGTCAGCATCCAGAGTCAAGAGACCTTAAACCCAATGTTATAAAGAGAGCTACTTACATAGTGTTGTAAAATTCAATTATGTAAACCGTAGCCTATTGCCATTTTGCAGAGATAAGAATGTGGAAAACAGACAAGTGAACCATTAGTTCAATTTGTAGCCTACTCAGTGTATTTGTTTAATATGTTATAACTTCCCCTCCAATAAGACTCACACTGTTGCTTTTACTAATATTTCAAACATTTGTAAATTCCAGTGGCTGTTTACAACACGAAAGCAAACCAATCAAATGCATTTGACTACCTCTGGAAGTGGTTGAAAACCGACAAGCTCAACATTTTAGACCATTTACACCTGTATTTATAATCCTCCACTTTTTTGATCAGATCAAGACAGTTACCAGATGTAAACAGGGAATAAAAAAAAAAAAACAAGATTACAAACAAAGATGTCATGTTAATGTGGCACAAACAATACTGAAGACTTTAGGGCCAAAGAGACTTCCCAGTAATAAACACCACAACCACAAGCCTATTTTATAAATTATATTTATTTTTCAAAAACAAAAGCCAATGCCAAATTAAGAAAAAGCAGCAAAGAATGCAGCTATGACTTCACTTGTTGCAGCAACCTCAATATGCCTAGAGAGAAACGCTTGTTTTGAGTAGTCTGAGAGTGTGGAGGTGCTGGATCTTGAAAGCCAGGCTTGAAAGACTGCATCACAGACTCATAGCTTGAAGAAAGAGGTACATTACTGGGTTGCTCTAGAGGTTGGGAACCAAGACTGGAATGAGACCCATAACTTGACTGCTCTGACACAGAAGAGACCTGGAATCCAGGCTGCTGGGACACAGACTGGTAGCGGATTTGTGCTGGCTGCTGGCTATTGGATTGGGACAGAGACTGGTAGCTGGCCTGTCCTGGTTGTTGGTGAACAGACCAGTAGCGAGCTTGTGCTGACTGCAGGCCACTGGGCTGGGACACAGACTGGTAGAGGGCCTGTCCTGGTTGTGGGCCACTGGGCCGGGACACAGACTGGTAGAGGGCCTGTCCTGGTTGTGGGCCACTGGGCCGGGACACAGACTGGTAGAGGGCCTGTCCTGGGTCACCGGGCTGGACCACAAATGGGTAGCTGGATTGTACTGACTGCAGGGTCTGTCCTGGTTGTGGGCCACTAGGCTGGACCACAGATGGGTAGCTGGATTGTGCGGACTGCAGGGCCTGTCCTGGTTGTGGGCCACTGGGCTGGGACACAGACTGGTAGAGGGCCTGTCCTGGTTGTGGGCCACCAGGCTGGACCACAAATGGGTAGCTGGATTGTGCTGACTGCAGGGCCTGTCCTGGTTGAGGGCCACTGGGCTGGACCACAGATGGGTAGCTGGATTGTGCTGACTGCAGGCCACTGGGCTGGGCCACAGATGGGTAGCTAAATTGTGCTGACTGCAGGGTCTGTCCTGGTTGTGGGCCACTGGGCCGGGACACAGACTGGTAGAGGGTCTGTCCTGGTTGTGGGCCACTGGGCCGGGACACAGACTGGTAGAGGGCCTGTCCTGGTTGTGGGCCACCGGGCTGGACCACAGATGGGTAGCTGGCTTGTTCTTGTTTGCCACTGAGCCTGGACACAGACTGGTAGAGGGCCTGTCCTGGTTGTGGGCCACCGGGCTGGACCACAGATGGGTAGCTGGATTGTGCTGACTGCAGGGCCTGTCCTGGTTGAGGGCCACTGGGCTGGACCACAGATGGGTAGCTGGATTGTGCTGACTGCAGGCCACTGGGCTGGACCACAGATGGGTAGCTAAATTGTGCTGACTGCAGGGCCTGTCCTGGTTGAGGGCCACTGGGCTGGACCACAGATGGGTAGCTGGATTGTGCTGACTGCAGGCCACTGGGCTGGACCACAGATGGGTAGCTAAATTGTGCTGACTGCAGGGCCTGTCCTGGTTGTGGGCCACCGGGCTGGACCACAGATGGGTAGCTGGATTGTGCTGACTGCAGGGCCTGTCCTGGTTGTGGGCCACCGGGCTGGACCACAGATGGGTAGCTGACTTGTTCTCGTTTGCCACTGAGCCTGGACACAGACTGGTAGAGGGCCTGTCCTGGTTGTGGGCCACCGGGCTGGACCACAGATGGGTAGCTGGATTGTGCTGACTGCAGGGCCTGTCCTGGTTGTGGGCCACCGGGCTGGACCACAGATGGGTAGCTGGATTGTCCTTGTTTGCCACTGAGCCTGGACACAGACTGGTAGAGGGCCTGTCCTAATTGTGGGCCACCGGGCTGGACCACAGATGGGTAGCTGGATTGTGCTGACTGCAGGGCCTGTCCTGGTTGAGGGCCACTGGGCTGGACCACAGATGGGTAGCTGGATTGTGCTGACTGCAGGCCACTAGGCTGGACCACAGATGGGTAGCTAAATTGTGCTGACTGCAGGGCCTGTCCTGGTTGAGGGCCACTGGGCTGGACCACAGATGGGTAGCTGGATTGTGCTGACTGCAGGCCACTGGGCTGGACCACAGATGGGTAGCTAAATTGTGCTGACTGCAGGGCCTGTCCTGGTTGTGGGCCACCGGGCTGGACCACAGATGGGTAGCTGGATTGTGCTGACTGCAGGGCCTGTCCTGGTTGTGGGCCACCGGGCTGGACCACAGATGGGTAGCTGGATTGTGCTGACTGCAGGGCCTGTCCTGGTTGTGGGCCACCGGGCTGGACCACAGATGGGTAGCTGGATTGAGCTGACTGCAGGGCCTGTCCTGGTTGTGGGCCACCGGGCTGGACCACAGATGGGTAGCTGGATTGTGCTGACTGCAGGCCACTGGGCTGGACCACAGACTGGGAGCTGGCTTGCACTGATGGCAGGCCACTGGTCTGGTCCACAGACTGGTGGCTGGCTTGCACTGATGGCAGGCTACTAAGCTGGACCACAGATGGGTAGCTGGCTTGCGCTGATGGTGGACTACTGGACTGGTCCACAGACTGGGAGGTGGATTGGGCTTGGTGTTGGATGCTGGACTGGTCCACAGACTGGTGGCTGGCTTGCGCTGATGGCAGGCTACTAGGCTGGACCACAGACGGGTAGCTGGCTTGCGCGTACTGCAGGCCACTGGGCTGAACCACAGATGGGTAGCTGGCTTGCGCTGATGGTGGACCACTGGACTGGTCCACAGACTGGGAGCTGGCTTGCACTGATGGCAGGCCACTGGACTGGTCCACAGTCTGGGAGCTGGCTTGCACTGATGGCAGGCCACTGGACTGGTCCACAGACTGGGAGCTGGCTTGCACTGATGGCAGGCTACTAGGCTGGACCACAGATGGGTAGCTGGCTTGTGCATACTGCAGGCCACTGGGCTGGACCACAGATGGGTAGCTGGCTTGCGCTGATGGCAGGCTACTGGACTGGTCCACAGATTGAGAGACCGCTTGTTCCAAGTTCTGGCTGCTGGCTTGAGATTGGAGGCTGAGCAGGGCCACAGGTTGGTATCTTGCCTGTGCTAGTTGCACACCGTTAGGCTGTATCGTGGGATCACTGCTTGACTGCACTAGTTGCTGCCCACTGAGCAGTGGCACAAGTCCAGACCCATAGCTGCCTTGTCCTAACTGATAGCTGGGTTGTGAGGACTCATTTCTTTGCTGCAAAGGCTTTACGAAAAAGGTGGAACTTGAAGTCTGCACTGGCCTGGTACCAGAAAGTAACTTGGAACCAACTTGAAGTCTACTTTTTAGAGGCTTGACAATGGGCTGCACTGAAGACTGGTAGCGGACTTGCACTAATTGGCCACTGGACTGGGAGCTGGTCTGCACTAGTTGCTGGCTACTAGATGCCACAGACTCATTACTAGACTGCCCTAAAGTTTGATAGTTGAGCTGCGCTGGCTTGGGTAGAGACTCAATGCTCATACTTTCTGATTCCGTGGCCACTGCAATGGGTACAAGACTGCCACTACCAGCTGAAGACATTGGAGACCCTTGAACTGGACTTCTAGCATCAGAGTCCAACTTTTTATATACTATGATTTCTGAACAGAAAGACAGCACACAAACTGATTTTTGGGATTAATTAAAATACATGAATTTTTATTCTATTTGAAGTCAGAATACATTTTAGGGAGCAGTACTATGCTGACTGTTCATAAGATTTATAGCATTAATCTGGGCTGCGTTCAGCCCCGACAAAACGTTTTTTAAACGGAAACGGTGGTGCGTTGAACACCCTGTTCTGATGACGCAAGAGTTGCAACTATGGCAGCTGAGAAGGCCATTCTTTGTGTTCTTTTTGAAGAATTTTCGGAGCCTGATGAAATCAGTATAAATACGTGTTTAAATCTGCAAAATACGCTCAATATTACAGTCACTGCCCTTGCCGTCCAGAATAAAAGAGAACATCCCAATCGAGTGAAGGGATTTGTGGAAACTGTGGTTCCTAATTATTGTGATCCAACATTTGCCTCGCATTTCAGGATGAAAAGACAAACATTTCAGATGAAGGATAATCCACTTCTTACCTCCGAGACTGTGTTATGATCTATATGACCTTATTATTTTTATTGTGACTATTAGGCTTATCATTATTGATCACTATTGTTGTGCTATGATATTGTAAGTTTATGAAAGTGTCACTCCAAAATACAATAGCAAAATATATAAATATGTATAGTACTTTTATGTTACATTCATACCCATTGTACGAGCTGTCTCTTTAATACCGCGTGGTTTATATACATGTTGTTGCTGATTGGGCTGACATTTTTGACACACCCACCAAACAAGATAAAACGTATCTCAACGTACCCCGTTGCACACCGTTTCCAGGAAACATGTCGTTCAACCCGGAAACCGTAGCAAAACGTTGCGCACCGGTTTGAGCTTGAACGTGCCCCAGGTCAAGCTTCAAATTGTTTTTTTCTTGCAAATTTGTTCTTATGGCTTTATGTTGTGTTATGGTATCAGTGATGTTAATATACTTAATATGCATTGTCTTTTGCAGTAGTTTTAACTGAAGGTTCAAGATAACTGTGTAAACTACAAATGTGGGGAAAAATTCAGTTAAAAGTTTGCACACATACTCATGCTAGAGAAACCTCAAATGATTTCAGTGAAATACAAAGTCAGCATCCAGAGTCAAGAGACCTTAAACCCAATGTTATAAAGAGAGCTACTTACATAGTGTTGTAAAATTCAATTATGTAAACCGTAGCCTATTGCCATTTTGCAGAGATAAGAATGTGGAAAACAGACAAGTGAACCATTAGTTCAATTTGTAGCCTACTCAGTGTATTTGTTTAATATGTTATAACTTCCCCTCCAATAAGACTCACACTGTTGCTTTTACTAATATTTCAAACATTTGTAAATTCCAGTGGCTGTTTACAACACGAAAGCAAACCAATCAAATGCATTTGACTACCTCTGGAAGTGGTTGAAAACCGACAAGCTCAACATTTTAGACCATTTACACCTGTATTTATAATCCTCCACTTTTTTGATCAGATCAAGACAGTTACCAGATGTAAACAGGGAATAAAAAAAACAAGATTACAAACAAAGATGTCATGTTAATGTGGCACAAACAATACTGAAGACTTTAGGGCCAAAGAGACTTCCCAGTAATAAACACCACAACCACAAGCCTATTTTATAAATTATATTTATTTTTCAAAAACAAAAGCCAATGCCAAATTAAGAAAAAGCAGCAAAGAATGCAGCTATGACTTCACTTGTTGCAGCAACCTCAATATGCCTAGAGAGAAACGCTTGTTTTGAGTAGTCTGAGAGTGTGGAGGTGCTGGATCTTGAAAGCCAGGCTTGAAAGACTGCATCACAGACTCATAGCTTGAAGAAAGAGGTACATTACTGGGTTGCTCTAGAGGTTGGGAACCAAGACTGGAATGAGACCCATAACTTGACTGCTCTGACACAGAAGAGACCTGGAATCCAGGCTGCTGGGACACAGACTGGTAGCGGATTTGTGCTGGCTGCTGGCTATTGGATTGGGACAGAGACTGGTAGCTGGCCTGTCCTGGTTGTTGGTGAACAGACCAGTAGCGAGCTTGTGCTGACTGCAGGCCACTGGGCTGGGACACAGACTGGTAGAGGGCCTGTCCTGGTTGTGGGCCACTGGGCCGGGACACAGACTGGTAGAGGGCCTGTCCTGGTTGTGGGCCACTGGGCCGGGACACAGACTGGTAGAGGGCCTGTCCTGGTTGTGGGCCACTGGGCCGGGACACAGACTGGTAGAGGGCCTGTCCTGGGTCACCGGGCTGGACCACAAATGGGTAGCTGGATTGTACTGACTGCAGGGTCTGTCCTGGTTGTGGGCCACTAGGCTGGACCACAGATGGGTAGCTGGATTGTGCGGACTGCAGGGCCTGTCCTGGTTGTGGGCCACTGGGCTGGGACACAGACTGGTAGAGGGCCTGTCCTGGTTGTGGGCCACCAGGCTGGACCACAAATGGGTAGCTGGATTGTGCTGACTGCAGGGCCTGTCCCGGTTGTGGGCCACCGGGCTGGACCTCAGATGGGTAGCTGGCTTGTCCTTGTTTGCCACTGGGCCGGGACACAGACTGGTAGAGGGCCTGTCCTGGTTGTGGGCCACCGGGCTGGACCACAGATGGGTAGCTGGATTGTGCTGACTGCAGGGCCTGTCCTGGTTGAGGGCCACTGGGCTGGACCACAGATGGGTAGCTGGATTGTGCTGACTGCAGGCCACTGGGCTGGGCCACAGATGGGTAGCTAAATTGTGCTGACTGCAGGGTCTGTCCTGGTTGTGGGCCACTGGGCCGGGACACAGACTGGTAGAGGGTCTGTCCTGGTTGTGGGCCACTGGGCCGGGACACAGACTGGTAGAGGGCCTGTCCTGGTTGTGGGCCACTGGGCCGGGACACAGACTGGTAGAGGGCCTGTCCTGGTTGTGGGCCACCGGGCTGGACCACAGATGGGTAGCTGGATTGTCCTTGTTTGCCACTGAGCCTGGACACAGACTGGTAGAGGGCCTGTCCTGGTTGTGGGCCACCGGGCTGGACCACAGATGGGTAGCTGGATTGTGCGGACTGCAGGGCCTGTCCCGGTTGTGGGCCACCGGGCTGGACCACAGATGGGTAGCTGGCTTGTCCTTGTTTGCCACTGGGCCGGGACACAGACTGGTAGAGGGCCTGTCCTGGTTGTGGGCCACCGGGCTGGACCACAGATGGGTAGCTGGATTGTGCTGACTGCAGGGCCTGTCCTGGTTGTGGGCCACTGGGCCGGGACACAGACTGGTAGAGGGCCTGTCCTGGTTGTGGGCCACCGGGCTGGACCACAGATGGGTAGCTGGATTGTGCTGACTGCAGGGCCTGTCCTGGTTGAGGGCCACTGGGCTGGACCACAGATGGGTAGCTGGATTGTGCTGACTGCAGGCCACTGGGCTGGACCACAGATGGGTAGCTAAATTGTGCTGACTGCAGGGCCTGTCCTGGTTGTGGGCCACTGGGCCGGGACACAGACTGGTAGAGGGCCTGTCCTGGTTGTGGGCCACCGGGCTGGACCACAGATGGGTAGCTGGATTGTGCTGACTGCAGGGCCTGTCCTGGTTGTGGGCCACTGGGCCTGGACACAGACTGGTAGAGGGCCTGTCCTGGTTGTGGGCCACCGGGCTGGACCACAGATGGGTAGCTGGCTTGTTCTTGTTTGCCACTGAGCCTGGACACAGACTGGTAGAGGGCCTGTCCTGGTTGTGGGCCACCGGGCTGGACCACAGATGGGTAGCTGGATTGTGCTGACTGCAGGCCACTGGGCTGGACCACAGATGGGTAGCTAAATTGTGCTGACTGCAGGGCCTGTCCTGGTTGAGGGCCACTGGGCTGGACCACAGATGGGTAGCTGGATTGTGCTGACTGCAGGCCACTGGGCTGGACCACAGATGGGTAGCTAAATTGTGCTGACTGCAGGGCCTGTCCTGGTTGTGGGCCACCGGGCTGGACCACAGATGGGTAGCTGGATTGTGCTGACTGCAGGGCCTGTCCTGGTTGTGGGCCACTGGGCCTGGACACAGACTGGTAGAGGGCCTGTCCTGGTTGTGGGCCACCGGGCTGGACCACAGATGGGTAGCTGGCTTGTTCTTGTTTGCCACTGAGCCTGGACACAGACTGGTAGAGGGCCTGTCCTGGTTGTGGGCCACCGGGCTGGACCACAGATGGGTAGCTGGATTGTGCTGACTGCAGGGCCTGTCCTGGTTGTGGGCCACCGGGCTGGACCACAGATGGGTAGCTGGATTGTCCTTGTTTGCCACTGAGCCTGGACACAGACTGGTAGAGGGCCTGTCCTAATTGTGGGCCACCGGGCTGGACCACAGATGGGTAGCTGGATTGTGCTGACTGCAGGGCCTGTCCTGATTGTGGGCCACTGGGCCGGGACACAGACTGGTAGAGGGCCTGTCCTGGTTGTGGGCCACCGGGCTGGACCACAGATGGGTAGCTGGATTGTGCTGACTGCAGGGCCTGTCCTGGTTGTGGGCCACCGGGCTGGACCACAGATGGGTAGCTGGATTGTGCTGACTGCAGGGCCTGTCCTGGTTGTGGGCCACCGGGCTGGACCACAGATGGGTAGCTGGATTGTGCTGACTGCAGGGCCTGTCCTGGTTGTGGGCCACCGGGCTGGACCACAGATGGGTAGCTGGATTGAGCTGACTGCAGGGCCTGTCCTGGTTGTGGGCCACTGGGCTGGACCACAGATGGGTAGCTGGATTGTGCTGACTGCAGGCCACTGGGCTGGACCACAGACTGGGAGCTGGCTTGCACTGATGGCAGGCCACTGGTCTGGTCCACAGACTGGTGGCTGGCTTGCACTGATGGCAGGCTACTAAGCTGGACCACAGATGGGTAGCTGGCTTGCGCTGATGGTGGACTACTGGACTGGTCCACAGACTGGGAGGTGGATTGGGCTTGGTGTTGGATGCTGGACTGGTCCACAGACTGGTGGCTGGCTTGCGCTGATGGCAGGCTACTAGGCTGGACCACAGACGGGTAGCTGGCTTGTGCGTACTGCAGGCCACTGGGCTGAACCACAGATGGGTAGCTGGCTTGCGCTGATGGTGGACCACTGGACTGGTCCACAGACTGGGAGCTGGCTTGCACTGATGGCAGGCCACTGGACTGGTCCACAGTCTGGGAGCTGGCTTGCACTGATGGCAGGCCACTGGACTGGTCCACAGACTGGGAGCTGGCTTGCGCTGATGGCAGGCTACTGGACTGGTCCACAGATTGAGAGACCGCTTGTTCCAAGTTCTGGCTGCTGGCTTGAGATTGGAGGCTGAGCAGGGCCACAGGTTGGTATCTTGCCTGTGCTAGTTGCACACCGTTAGGCTGTATCGTGGGATCACTGCTTGACTGCACTAGTTGCTGCCCACTGAGCAGTGGCACAAGTCCAGACCCATAGCTGCCTTGTCCTAACTGATAGCTGGGTTGTGAGGACTCATTTCTTTGCTGCAAAGGCTTTACGAAAAAGGTGGAACTTGAAGTCTGCACTGGCCTGGTACCAGAAAGTAACTTGGAACCAACTTGAAGTCTACTTTTTAGAGGCTTGACAATGGGCTGCACTGAAGACTGGTAGCGGACTTGCACTAATTGGCCACTGGACTGGGAGCTGGTCTGCACTAGTTGCTGGCTACTAGATGCCACAGACTCATTACTAGACTGCCCTAAAGTTTGATAGTTGAGCTGCGCTGGCTTGGGTAGAGACTCAATGCTCATACTTTCTGATTCCGTGGCCACTGCAATGGGTACAAGACTGCCACTACCAGCTGAAGACATTGGAGACCCTTGAACTTGACTTCTAGCATCAGAGTCCAAACCAGGCTTATACACATTAGTCATTGGTCCAAAACCAGAAGAGCCATTTTGAGGACTATAGCTTACACTGCTATACACACCCTTAACTTGTGCAGCACTGTAAGTGATATTCTTAGATCTTCGAGGACTAATGGGATCCGATACATCTTCATGGCCATACCAGCTATAGGAACTCTGTGGTTTCACATCATCCTGCATGGGGAGATCAGCCTCATTGTATACAGGATAACCTCCAATCCTGACAAAGCCATCAACTAAGAAAAAAAAAGAAAAGAATCAACCAAACATGTTCACAAACAGGAATTCTAGAATTTGCCTGAATAAACCTTACCACTTCCAATATGGCCAAGGACACAAAGACTGAGAAGTGCCAGAAAAAAACTGAAAAAAAAAAACTTGTTAGACACTTTCTGCCTTACAGAACAAGTAAAAAAAAAAAACAAACAAAAAAAAAACCCTACAATTTAACATCATACCTTAAGAGTTGGATAGTTATACCCTCCATGTCCAGCCTAGAATTCAGCAACTAACCACCTCAGCAACACCACTACAAAATCATAAAAAACATACTTACACCCCAACACATATTAATGATGGTGAAATGGACTTTTTATAGTGTCAGGAACTGCCATTTACCAATTGTTTCCTGACAATCAGTTGTCATGGGAACATGTAATACTCAGTTATTAGGTTCAGGTGTCACCAGTATCTGATCACGACAACTGCCATTTCATTCATATTTACTTTTTATATACTATGATTTCTGAACAGAAAGACAGCACACAAACTGATTTTTGGGATTAATTAAAATACATGAATTTTTATTCTATTTGAAGTCAGAATACATTTTAGGGAGCAGTACTATGCTGACTGTTCATAAGATTTATAGCATTAATCTGGGCTGCGTTCAGCCCCGACAAAACGTTTTTTAAACGGAAACGGTGGTGCGTTGAACACCCTGTTCTGATGACGCAAGAGTTGCAACTATGGCAGCTGAGAAGGCCATTCTTTGTGTTCTTTTTGAAGAATTTTCGGAGCCTGATGAAATCAGTATAAATACGTGTTTAAATCTGCAAAATACGCTCAATATTACAGTCACTGCCCTTGCCGTCCAGAATAAAAGAGAACATCCCAATCGAGTGAAGGGATTTGTGGAAACTGTGGTTCCTAATTATTGTGATCCAACATTTGCCTCGCATTTCAGGATGAAAAGACAAACATTTCAGATGAAGGATAATCCACTTCTTACCTCCGAGACTGTGTTATGATCTATATGACCTTATTATTTTTATTGTGACTATTAGGCTTATCATTATTGATCACTATTGTTGTGCTATGATATTGTAAGTTTATGAAAGTGTCACTCCAAAATACAATAGCAAAATATATAAATATGTATAGTACTTTTATGTTACATTCATACCCATTGTACGAGCTGTCTCTTTAATACCGCGTGGTTTATATACATGTTGTTGCTGATTGGGCTGACATTTTTGACACACCCACCAAACAAGATAAAACGTATCTCAACGTACCCCGTTGCACACCGTTTCCAGGAAACATGTCGTTCAACCCGGAAACCGTAGCAAAACGTTGCGCACCGGTTTGAGCTTGAACGTGCCCCAGGTCAAGCTTCAAATTGTTTTTTTCTTGCAAATTTGTTCTTATGGCTTTATGTTGTGTTATGGTATCAGTGATGTTAATATACTTAATATGCATTGTCTTTTGCAGTAGTTTTAACTGAAGGTTCAAGATAACTGTGTAAACTACAAATGTGGGGAAAAATTCAGTTAAAAGTTTGCACACATACTCATGCTAGAGAAACCTCAAATGATTTCAGTGAAATACAAAGTCAGCATCCAGAGTCAAGAGACCTTAAACCCAATGTTATAAAGAGAGCTACTTACATAGTGTTGTAAAATTCAATTATGTAAACCGTAGCCTATTGCCATTTTGCAGAGATAAGAATGTGGAAAACAGACAAGTGAACCATTAGTTCAATTTGTAGCCTACTCAGTGTATTTGTTTAATATGTTATAACTTCCCCTCCAATAAGACTCACACTGTTGCTTTTACTAATATTTCAAACATTTGTAAATTCCAGTGGCTGTTTACAACACGAAAGCAAACCAATCAAATGCATTTGACTACCTCTGGAAGTGGTTGAAAACCGACAAGCTCAACATTTTAGACCATTTACACCTGTATTTATAATCCTCCACTTTTTTGATCAGATCAAGACAGTTACCAGATGTAAACAGGGAATAAAAAAAACAAGATTACAAACAAAGATGTCATGTTAATGTGGCACAAACAATACTGAAGACTTTAGGGCCAAAGAGACTTCCCAGTAATAAACACCACAACCACAAGCCTATTTTATAAATTATATTTATTTTTCAAAAACAAAAGCCAATGCCAAATTAAGAAAAAGCAGCAAAGAATGCAGCTATGACTTCACTTGTTGCAGCAACCTCAATATGCCTAGAGAGAAACGCTTGTTTTGAGTAGTCTGAGAGTGTGGAGGTGCTGGATCTTGAAAGCCAGGCTTGAAAGACTGCATCACAGACTCATAGCTTGAAGAAAGAGGTACATTACTGGGTTGCTCTAGAGGTTGGGAACCAAGACTGGAATGAGACCCATAACTTGACTGCTCTGACACAGAAGAGACCTGGAATCCAGGCTGCTGGGACACAGACTGGTAGCGGATTTGTGCTGGCTGCTGGCTATTGGATTGGGACAGAGACTGGTAGCTGGCCTGTCCTGGTTGTTGGTGAACAGACCAGTAGCGAGCTTGTGCTGACTGCAGGCCACTGGGCTGGGACACAGACTGGTAGAGGGCCTGTCCTGGTTGTGGGCCACTGGGCCGGGACACAGACTGGTAGAGGGCCTGTCCTGGGTCACCGGGCTGGACCACAAATGGGTAGCTGGATTGTACTGACTGCAGGGTCTGTCCTGGTTGTGGGCCACTAGGCTGGACCACAGATGGGTAGCTGGATTGTGCGGACTGCAGGGCCTGTCCTGGTTGTGGGCCACTGGGCTGGGACACAGACTGGTAGAGGGCCTGTCCTGGTTGTGGGCCACCAGGCTGGACCACAAATGGGTAGCTGGATTGTGCTGACTGCAGGGCCTGTCCCGGTTGTGGGCCACCGGGCTGGACCACAGATGGGTAGCTGGCTTGTCCTTGTTTGCCACTGGGCCGGGACACAGACTGGTAGAGGGCCTGTCCTGGTTGTGGGCCACCGGGCTGGACCACAGATGGGTAGCTGGATTGTGCTGACTGCAGGGCCTGTCCTGGTTGAGGGCCACTGGGCTGGACCACAGATGGGTAGCTGGATTGTGCTGACTGCAGGCCACTGGGCTGGGCCACAGATGGGTAGCTAAATTGTGCTGACTGCAGGGTCTGTCCTGGTTGTGGGCCACTGGGCCGGGACACAGACTGGTAGAGGGTCTGTCCTGGTTGTGGGCCACTGGGCCGGGACACAGACTGGTAGAGGGCCTGTCCTGGTTGTGGGCCACTGGGCCGGGACACAGACTGGTAGAGGGCCTGTCCTGGTTGTGGGCCACCGGGCTGGACCACAGATGGGTAGCTGGATTGTCCTTGTTTGCCACTGAGCCTGGACACAGACTGGTAGAGGGCCTGTCCTGGTTGTGGGCCACCGGGCTGGACCACAGATGGGTAGCTGGATTGTGCGGACTGCAGGGCCTGTCCCGGTTGTGGGCCACCGGGCTGGACCACAGATGGGTAGCTGGCTTGTCCTTGTTTGCCACTGGGCCGGGACACAGACTGGTAGAGGGCCTGTCCTGGTTGTGGGCCACCGGGCTGGACCACAGATG
This sequence comes from Elopichthys bambusa, assembly GCA_037101425.1. Classification (NCBI taxonomy): domain Eukaryota; kingdom Metazoa; phylum Chordata; class Actinopteri; order Cypriniformes; family Xenocyprididae; genus Elopichthys; species Elopichthys bambusa. The sequence continues at coordinate 19,306,527 of CM074452.1, read as the reverse complement.
GGTAGCTGGATTGTGCTGACTGCAGGGCCTGTCCTGGTTGTGGGCCACTGGGCCGGGACACAGACTGGTAGAGGGCCTGTCCTGGTTGTGGGCCACCGGGCTGGACCACAGATGGGTAGCTGGATTGTGCTGACTGCAGGGCCTGTCCTGGTTGAGGGCCACTGGGCTGGACCACAGATGGGTAGCTGGATTGTGCTGACTGCAAGCCACTGGGCTGGACCACAGATGGGTAGCTAAATTGTGCTGACTGCAGGGTCTGTCCTGGTTGTGGGCCACTGGGCCGGGACACAGACTGGTAGAGGGCCTGTCCTGGTTGTGGGCCACCGGGCTGGACCACAGATGGGTAGCTGGATTGTGCTGACTGCAGGGCCTGTCCTGGTTGTGGGCCACTGGGCCGGGACACAGACTGGTAGAGGGCCTGTCCTGGTTGTGGGCCACCGGGCTGGACCACAGATGGGTAGCTGGATTGTGCTGACTGCAGGGCCTGTCCTGGTTGAGGGCCACTGGGCTGGACCACAGATGGGTAGCTGGATTGTTCTTGTTTGCCACTGAGCCTGGACACAGACTGGTAGAGGGCCTGTCCTGGTTGTGGGCCACCGGGCTGGACCACAGATGGGTAGCTGGATTGTGCTGACTGCAGGCCACTGGGCTGGACCACAGATGGGTAGCTAAATTGTGCTGACTGCAGGGCCTGTCCTGGTTGAGGGCCACTGGGCTGGACCACAGATGGGTAGCTGGATTGTGCTGACTGCAGGCCACTGGGCTGGACCACAGATGGGTAGCTAAATTGTGCTGACTGCAGGGCCTGTCCTGGTTGTGGGCCACCGGGCTGGACCACAGATGGGTAGCTGGATTGTGCTGACTGCAGGGCCTGTCCTGGTTGTGGGCCACTGGGCCTGGACACAGACTGGTAGAGGGCCTGTCCTGGTTGTGGGCCACCGGGCTGGACCACAGATGGGTAGCTGGCTTGTTCTTGTTTGCCACTGAGCCTGGACACAGACTGGTAGAGGGCCTGTCCTGGTTGTGGGCCACCGGGCTGGACCACAGATGGGTAGCTGGATTGTGCTGACTGCAGGGCCTGTCCTGGTTGTGGGCCACCGGGCTGGACCACAGATGGGTAGCTGGATTGTCCTTGTTTGCCACTGAGCCTGGACACAGACTGGTAGAGGGCCTGTCCTAATTGTGGGCCACCGGGCTGGACCACAGATGGGTAGCTGGATTGTGCTGACTGCAGGGCCTGTCCTGATTGTGGGCCACTGGGCCGGGACACAGACTGGTAGAGGGCCTGTCCTGGTTGTGGGCCACCGGGCTGGACCACAGATGGGTAGCTGGATTGTGCTGACTGCAGGGCCTGTCCTGGTTGTGGGCCACCGGGCTGGACCACAGATGGGTAGCTGGATTGTGCTGACTGCAGGGCCTGTCCTGGTTGTGGGCCACCGGGCTGGACCACAGATGGGTAGCTGGATTGTGCTGACTGCAGGGCCTGTCCTGGTTGTGGGCCACCGGGCTGGACCACAGATGGGTAGCTGGATTGAGCTGACTGCAGGGCCTGTCCTGGTTGTGGGCCACTGGGCTGGACCACAGATGGGTAGCTGGATTGTGCTGACTGCAGGCCACTGGGCTGGACCACAGACTGGGAGCTGGCTTGCACTGATGGCAGGCCACTGGTCTGGTCCACAGACTGGTGGCTGGCTTGCACTGATGGCAGGCTACTAAGCTGGACCACAGATGGGTAGCTGGCTTGCGCTGATGGTGGACTACTGGACTGGTCCACAGACTGGGAGGTGGATTGGGCTTGGTGTTGGATGCTGGACTGGTCCACAGACTGGTGGCTGGCTTGCGCTGATGGCAGGCTACTAGGCTGGACCACAGACGGGTAGCTGGCTTGTGCGTACTGCAGGCCACTGGGCTGAACCACAGATGGGTAGCTGGCTTGCGCTGATGGTGGACCACTGGACTGGTCCACAGACTGGGAGCTGGCTTGCACTGATGGCAGGCCACTGGACTGGTCCACAGTCTGGGAGCTGGCTTGCACTGATGGCAGGCCACTGGACTGGTCCACAGACTGGGAGCTGGCTTGCGCTGATGGCAGGCTACTGGACTGGTCCACAGATTGAGAGACCGCTTGTTCCAAGTTCTGGCTGCTGGCTTGAGATTGGAGGCTGAGCAGGGCCACAGGTTGGTATCTTGCCTGTGCTAGTTGCACACCGTTAGGCTGTATCGTGGGATCACTGCTTGACTGCACTAGTTGCTGCCCACTGAGCAGTGGCACAAGTCCAGACCCATAGCTGCCTTGTCCTAACTGATAGCTGGGTTGTGAGGACTCATTTCTTTGCTGCAAAGGCTTTACGAAAAAGGTGGAACTTGAAGTCTGCACTGGCCTGGTACCAGAAAGTAACTTGGAACCAACTTGAAGTCTACTTTTTAGAGGCTTGACAATGGGCTGCACTGAAGACTGGTAGCGGACTTGCACTAATTGGCCACTGGACTGGGAGCTGGTCTGCACTAGTTGCTGGCTACTAGATGCCACAGACTCATTACTAGACTGCCCTAAAGTTTGATAGTTGAGCTGCGCTGGCTTGGGTAGAGACTCAATGCTCATACTTTCTGATTCCGTGGCCACTGCAATGGGTACAAGACTGCCACTACCAGCTGAAGACATTGGAGACCCTTGAACTTGACTTCTAGCATCAGAGTCCAAACCAGGCTTATACACATTAGTCATTGGTCCAAAACCAGAAGAGCCATTTTGAGGACTATAGCTTACACTGCTATACACACCCTTAACTTGTGCAGCACTGTAAGTGATATTCTTAGATCTTCGAGGACTAATGGGATCCGATACATCTTCATGGCCATACCAGCTATAGGAACTCTGTGGTTTCACATCATCCTGCATGGGGAGATCAGCCTCATTGTATACAGGATAACCTCCAATCCTGACAAAGCCATCAACTAAGAAAAAAAAAGAAAAGAATCAACCAAACATGTTCACAAACAGGAATTCTAGAATTTGCCTGAATAAACCTTACCACTTCCAATATGGCCAAGGACACAAAGACTGAGAAGTGCCAGAAAAAAACTGAAAAAAAAAAACTTGTTAGACACTTTCTGCCTTACAGAACAAGTAAAAAAAAAAAACAAACAAAAAAAAAACCCTACAATTTAACATCATACCTTAAGAGTTGGATAGTTATACCCTCCATGTCCAGCCTAGAATTCAGCAACTAACCACCTCAGCAACACCACTACAAAATCATAAAAAACATACTTACACCCCAACACATATTAATGATGGTGAAATGGACTTTTTATAGTGTCAGGAACTGCCATTTACCAATTGTTTCCTGACAATCAGTTGTCATGGGAACATGTAATACTCAGTTATTAGGTTCAGGTGTCACCAGTATCTGATCACGACAACTGCCATTTCATTCATATTTACTTTTTATATACTATGATTTCTGAACAGAAAGACAGCACACAAACTGATTTTTGGGATTAATTAAAATACATGAATTTTTATTCTATTTGAAGTCAGAATACATTTTAGGGAGCAGTACTATGCTGACTGTTCATAAGATTTATAGCATTAATCTGGGCTGCGTTCAGCCCCGACAAAACGTTTTTTAAACGGAAACGGTGGTGCGTTGAACACCCTGTTCTGATGACGCAAGAGTTGCAACTATGGCAGCTGAGAAGGCCATTCTTTGTGTTCTTTTTGAAGAATTTTCGGAGCCTGATGAAATCAGTATAAATACGTGTTTAAATCTGCAAAATACGCTCAATATTACAGTCACTGCCCTTGCCGTCCAGAATAAAAGAGAACATCCCAATCGAGTGAAGGGATTTGTGGAAACTGTGGTTCCTAATTATTGTGATCCAACATTTGCCTCGCATTTCAGGATGAAAAGACAAACATTTCAGATGAAGGATAATCCACTTCTTACCTCCGAGACTGTGTTATGATCTATATGACCTTATTATTTTTATTGTGACTATTAGGCTTATCATTATTGATCACTATTGTTGTGCTATGATATTGTAAGTTTATGAAAGTGTCACTCCAAAATACAATAGCAAAATATATAAATATGTATAGTACTTTTATGTTACATTCATACCCATTGTACGAGCTGTCTCTTTAATACCGCGTGGTTTATATACATGTTGTTGCTGATTGGGCTGACATTTTTGACACACCCACCAAACAAGATAAAACGTATCTCAACGTACCCCGTTGCACACCGTTTCCAGGAAACATGTCGTTCAACCCGGAAACCGTAGCAAAACGTTGCGCACCGGTTTGAGCTTGAACGTGCCCCAGGTCAAGCTTCAAATTGTTTTTTTCTTGCAAATTTGTTCTTATGGCTTTATGTTGTGTTATGGTATCAGTGATGTTAATATACTTAATATGCATTGTCTTTTGCAGTAGTTTTAACTGAAGGTTCAAGATAACTGTGTAAACTACAAATGTGGGGAAAAATTCAGTTAAAAGTTTGCACACATACTCATGCTAGAGAAACCTCAAATGATTTCAGTGAAATACAAAGTCAGCATCCAGAGTCAAGAGACCTTAAACCCAATGTTATAAAGAGAGCTACTTACATAGTGTTGTAAAATTCAATTATGTAAACCGTAGCCTATTGCCATTTTGCAGAGATAAGAATGTGGAAAACAGACAAGTGAACCATTAGTTCAATTTGTAGCCTACTCAGTGTATTTGTTTAATATGTTATAACTTCCCCTCCAATAAGACTCACACTGTTGCTTTTACTAATATTTCAAACATTTGTAAATTCCAGTGGCTGTTTACAACACGAAAGCAAACCAATCAAATGCATTTGACTACCTCTGGAAGTGGTTGAAAACCGACAAGCTCAACATTTTAGACCATTTACACCTGTATTTATAATCCTCCACTTTTTTGATCAGATCAAGACAGTTACCAGATGTAAACAGGGAATAAAAAAAACAAGATTACAAACAAAGATGTCATGTTAATGTGGCACAAACAATACTGAAGACTTTAGGGCCAAAGAGACTTCCCAGTAATAAACACCACAACCACAAGCCTATTTTATAAATTATATTTATTTTTCAAAAACAAAAGCCAATGCCAAATTAAGAAAAAGCAGCAAAGAATGCAGCTATGACTTCACTTGTTGCAGCAACCTCAATATGCCTAGAGAGAAACGCTTGTTTTGAGTAGTCTGAGAGTGTGGAGGTGCTGGATCTTGAAAGCCAGGCTTGAAAGACTGCATCACAGACTCATAGCTTGAAGAAAGAGGTACATTACTGGGTTGCTCTAGAGGTTGGGAACCAAGACTGGAATGAGACCCATAACTTGACTGCTCTGACACAGAAGAGACCTGGAATCCAGGCTGCTGGGACACAGACTGGTAGCGGATTTGTGCTGGCTGCTGGCTATTGGATTGGGACAGAGACTGGTAGCTGGCCTGTCCTGGTTGTTGGTGAACAGACCAGTAGCGAGCTTGTGCTGACTGCAGGCCACTGGGCTGGGACACAGACTGGTAGAGGGCCTGTCCTGGTTGTGGGCCACTGGGCCGGGACACAGACTGGTAGAGGGCCTGTCCTGGTTGTGGGCCACTGGGCCGGGACACAGACTGGTAGAGGGCCTGTCCTGGGTCACCGGGCTGGACCACAAATGGGTAGCTGGATTGTACTGACTGCAGGGTCTGTCCTGGTTGTGGGCCACTAGGCTGGACCACAGATGGGTAGCTGGATTGTGCGGACTGCAGGGCCTGTCCTGGTTGTGGGCCACTGGGCTGGGACACAGACTGGTAGAGGGCCTGTCCTGGTTGTGGGCCACCAGGCTGGACCACAAATGGGTAGCTGGATTGTGCTGACTGCAGGGCCTGTCCCGGTTGTGGGCCACCGGGCTGGACCACAGATGGGTAGCTGGCTTGTCCTTGTTTGCCACTGGGCCGGGACACAGACTGGTAGAGGGCCTGTCCTGGTTGTGGGCCACCGGGCTGGACCACAGATGGGTAGCTGGATTGTGCTGACTGCAGGGCCTGTCCTGGTTGAGGGCCACTGGGCTGGACCACAGATGGGTAGCTGGATTGTGCTGACTGCAGGCCACTGGGCTGGGCCACAGATGGGTAGCTAAATTGTGCTGACTGCAGGGTCTGTCCTGGTTGTGGGCCACTGGGCCGGGACACAGACTGGTAGAGGGTCTGTCCTGGTTGTGGGCCACTGGGCCGGGACACAGACTGGTAGAGGGCCTGTCCTGGTTGTGGGCCACTGGGCCGGGACACAGACTGGTAGAGGGCCTGTCCTGGTTGTGGGCCACCGGGCTGGACCACAGATGGGTAGCTGGATTGTCCTTGTTTGCCACTGAGCCTGGACACAGACTGGTAGAGGGCCTGTCCTGGTTGTGGGCCACCGGGCTGGACCACAGATGGGTAGCTGGATTGTGCGGACTGCAGGGCCTGTCCCGGTTGTGGGCCACCGGGCTGGACCACAGATGGGTAGCTGGCTTGTCCTTGTTTGCCACTGGGCCGGGACACAGACTGGTAGAGGGCCTGTCCTGGTTGTGGGCCACCGGGCTGGACCACAGATGGGTAGCTGGATTGTGCTGACTGCAGGGCCTGTCCTGGTTGTGGGCCACTGGGCCGGGACACAGACTGGTAGAGGGCCTGTCCTGGTTGTGGGCCACCGGGCTGGACCACAGATGGGTAGCTGGATTGTGCTGACTGCAGGGCCTGTCCTGGTTGAGGGCCACTGGGCTGGACCACAGATGGGTAGCTGGATTGTGCTGACTGCAAGCCACTGGGCTGGACCACAGATGGGTAGCTAAATTGTGCTGACTGCAGGGTCTGTCCTGGTTGTGGGCCACTGGGCCGGGACACAGACTGGTAGAGGGCCTGTCCTGGTTGTGGGCCACCGGGCTGGACCACAGATGGGTAGCTGGATTGTGCTGACTGCAGGGCCTGTCCTGGTTGTGGGCCACTGGGCCGGGACACAGACTGGTAGAGGGCCTGTCCTGGTTGTGGGCCACCGGGCTGGACCACAGATGGGTAGCTGGATTGTGCTGACTGCAGGGCCTGTCCTGGTTGAGGGCCACTGGGCTGGACCACAGATGGGTAGCTGGATTGTGCTGACTGCAGGCCACTGGGCTGGACCACAGATGGGTAGCTAAATTGTGCTGACTGCAGGGCCTGTCCTGGTTGTGGGCCACTGGGCCGGGACACAGACTGGTAGAGGGCCTGTCCTGGTTGTGGGCCACCGGGCTGGACCACAGATGGGTAGCTGGATTGTGCTGACTGCAGGGCCTGTCCTGGTTGTGGGCCACCGGGCTGGACCACAGATGGGTAGCTGGATTGTGCTGACTGCAGGGCCTGTCCTGGTTGTGGGCCACCGGGCTGGACCACAGATGGGTAGCTGGATTGTGCTGACTGCAGGGCCTGTCCTGGTTGTGGGCCACCGGGCTGGACCACAGATGGGTAGCTGGATTGAGCTGACTGCAGGGCCTGTCCTGGTTGTGGGCCACTGGGCTGGACCACAGATGGGTAGCTGGATTGTGCTGACTGCAGGCCACTGGGCTGGACCACAGACTGGGAGCTGGCTTGCACTGATGGCAGGCCACTGGTCTGGTCCACAGACTGGTGGCTGGCTTGCACTGATGGCAGGCTACTAAGCTGGACCACAGATGGGTAGCTGGCTTGCGCTGATGGTGGACTACTGGACTGGTCCACAGACTGGGAGGTGGATTGGGCTTGGTGTTGGATGCTGGACTGGTCCACAGACTGGTGGCTGGCTTGCGCTGATGGCAGGCTACTAGGCTGGACCACAGACGGGTAGCTGGCTTGTGCGTACTGCAGGCCACTGGGCTGAACCACAGATGGGTAGCTGGCTTGCGCTGATGGTGGACCACTGGACTGGTCCACAGACTGGGAGCTGGCTTGCACTGATGGCAGGCCACTGGACTGGTCCACAGTCTGGGAGCTGGCTTGCACTGATGGCAGGCCACTGGACTGGTCCACAGACTGGGAGCTGGCTTGCGCTGATGGCAGGCTACTGGACTGGTCCACAGATTGAGAGACCGCTTGTTCCAAGTTCTGGCTGCTGGCTTGAGATTGGAGGCTGAGCAGGGCCACAGGTTGGTATCTTGCCTGTGCTAGTTGCACACCGTTAGGCTGTATCGTGGGATCACTGCTTGACTGCACTAGTTGCTGCCCACTGAGCAGTGGCACAAGTCCAGACCCATAGCTGCCTTGTCCTAACTGATAGCTGGGTTGTGAGGACTCATTTCTTTGCTGCAAAGGCTTTACGAAAAAGGTGGAACTTGAAGTCTGCACTGGCCTGGTACCAGAAAGTAACTTGGAACCAACTTGAAGTCTACTTTTTAGAGGCTTGACAATGGGCTGCACTGAAGACTGGTAGCGGACTTGCACTAATTGGCCACTGGACTGGGAGCTGGTCTGCACTAGTTGCTGGCTACTAGATGCCACAGACTCATTACTAGACTGCCCTAAAGTTTGATAGTTGAGCTGCGCTGGCTTGGGTAGAGACTCAATGCTCATACTTTCTGATTCCGTGGCCACTGCAATGGGTACAAGACTGCCACTACCAGCTGAAGACATTGGAGACCCTTGAACTTGACTTCTAGCATCAGAGTCCAAACCAGGCTTATACACATTAGTCATTGGTCCAAAACCAGAAGAGCCATTTTGAGGACTATAGCTTACACTGCTATACACACCCTTAACTTGTGCAGCACTGTAAGTGATATTCTTAGATCTTCGAGGACTAATGGGATCCGATACATCTTCATGGCCATACCAGCTATAGGAACTCTGTGGTTTCACATCATCCTGCATGGGGAGATCAGCCTCATTGTATACAGGATAACCTCCAATCCTGACAAAGCCATCAACTAAGAAAAAAAAAGAAAAGAATCAACCAAACATGTTCACAAACAGGAATTCTAGAATTTGCCTGAATAAACCTTACCACTTCCAATATGGCCAAGAACACAAAGACTGAGAAGTGCCAGAAAAAAACTGAAAAAAAAAAACTTGTTAGACACTTTCTGCCTTACAGAACAAGTAAAAAAAAAAAACAAACAAAAAAAAAACCCTACAATTTAACATCATACCTTAAGAGTTGGATAGTTATACCCTCCATGTCCAGCCTAGAATTCAGCAACTAACCACCTCAGCAACACCACTACAAAATCATAAAAAACATACTTACACCCCAACACATATTAATGATGGTGAAATGGACTTTTTATAGTGTCAGGAACTGCCATTTACCAATTGTTTCCTGACAATCAGTTGTCATGGGAACATGTAATACTCAGTTATTAGGTTCAGGTGTCACCAGTATCTGATCACGACAACTGCCATTTCATTCATATTTACTTTTTATATACTATGATTTCTGAACAGAAAGACAGCACACAAACTGATTTTTGGGATTAATTAAAATACATGAATTTTTATTCTATTTGAAGTCAGAATACATTTTAGGGAGCAGTACTATGCTGACTGTTCATAAGATTTATAGCATTAATCTGGGCTGCGTTCAGCCCCGACAAAACGTTTTTTAAACGGAAACGGTGGTGCGTTGAACACCCTGTTCTGATGACGCAAGAGTTGCAACTATGGCAGCTGAGAAGGCCATTCTTTGTGTTCTTTTTGAAGAATTTTCGGAGCCTGATGAAATCAGTATAAATACGTGTTTAAATCTGCAAAATACGCTCAATATTACAGTCACTGCCCTTGCCGTCCAGAATAAAAGAGAACATCCCAATCGAGTGAAGGGATTTGTGGAAACTGTGGTTCCTAATTATTGTGATCCAACATTTGCCTCGCATTTCAGGATGAAAAGACAAACATTTCAGATGAAGGATAATCCACTTCTTACCTCCGAGACTGTGTTATGATCTATATGACCTTATTATTTTTATTGTGACTATTAGGCTTATCATTATTGATCACTATTGTTGTGCTATGATATTGTAAGTTTATGAAAGTGTCACTCCAAAATACAATAGCAAAATATATAAATATGTATAGTACTTTTATGTTACATTCATACCCATTGTACGAGCTGTCTCTTTAATACCGCGTGGTTTATATACATGTTGTTGCTGATTGGGCTGACATTTTTGACACACCCACCAAACAAGATAAAACGTATCTCAACGTACCCCGTTGCACACCGTTTCCAGGAAACATGTCGTTCAACCCGGAAACCGTAGCAAAACGTTGCGCACCGGTTTGAGCTTGAACGTGCCCCAGGTCAAGCTTCAAATTGTTTTTTTCTTGCAAATTTGTTCTTATGGCTTTATGTTGTGTTATGGTATCAGTGATGTTAATATACTTAATATGCATTGTCTTTTGCAGTAGTTTTAACTGAAGGTTCAAGATAACTGTGTAAACTACAAATGTGGGGAAAAATTCAGTTAAAAGTTTGCACACATACTCATGCTAGAGAAACCTCAAATGATTTCAGTGAAATACAAAGTCAGCATCCAGAGTCAAGAGACCTTAAACCCAATGTTATAAAGAGAGCTACTTACATAGTGTTGTAAAATTCAATTATGTAAACCGTAGCCTATTGCCATTTTGCAGAGATAAGAATGTGGAAAACAGACAAGTGAACCATTAGTTCAATTTGTAGCCTACTCAGTGTATTTGTTTAATATGTTATAACTTCCCCTCCAATAAGACTCACACTGTTGCTTTTACTAATATTTCAAACATTTGTAAATTCCAGTGGCTGTTTACAACACGAAAGCAAACCAATCAAATGCATTTGACTACCTCTGGAAGTGGTTGAAAACCGACAAGCTCAACATTTTAGACCATTTACACCTGTATTTATAATCCTCCACTTTTTTGATCAGATCAAGACAGTTACCAGATGTAAACAGGGAATAAAAAAAACAAGATTACAAACAAAGATGTCATGTTAATGTGGCACAAACAATACTGAAGACTTTAGGGCCAAAGAGACTTCCCAGTAATAAACACCACAACCACAAGCCTATTTTATAAATTATATTTATTTTTCAAAAACAAAAGCCAATGCCAAATTAAGAAAAAGCAGCAAAGAATGCAGCTATGACTTCACTTGTTGCAGCAACCTCAATATGCCTAGAGAGAAACGCTTGTTTTGAGTAGTCTGAGAGTGTGGAGGTGCTGGATCTTGAAAGCCAGGCTTGAAAGACTGCATCACAGACTCATAGCTTGAAGAAAGAGGTACATTACTGGGTTGCTCTAGAGGTTGGGAACCAAGACTGGAATGAGACCCATAACTTGACTGCTCTGACACAGAAGAGACCTGGAATCCAGGCTGCTGGGACACAGACTGGTAGCGGATTTGTGCTGGCTGCTGGCTATTGGATTGGGACAGAGACTGGTAGCTGGCCTGTCCTGGTTGTTGGTGAACAGACCAGTAGCGAGCTTGTGCTGACTGCAGGCCACTGGGCTGGGACACAGACTGGTAGAGGGCCTGTCCTGGTTGTGGGCCACTGGGCCGGGACACAGACTGGTAGAGGGCCTGTCCTGGTTGTGGGCCACTGGGCCGGGACACAGACTGGTAGAGGGCCTGTCCTGGGTCACCGGGCTGGACCACAAATGGGTAGCTGGATTGTACTGACTGCAGGGTCTGTCCTGGTTGTGGGCCACTAGGCTGGACCACAGATGGGTAGCTGGATTGTGCGGACTGCAGGGCCTGTCCTGGTTGTGGGCCACTGGGCTGGGACACAGACTGGTAGAGGGCCTGTCCTGGTTGTGGGCCACCAGGCTGGACCACAAATGGGTAGCTGGATTGTGCTGACTGCAGGGCCTGTCCCGGTTGTGGGCCACCGGGCTGGACCACAGATGGGTAGCTGGCTTGTCCTTGTTTGCCACTGGGCCGGGACACAGACTGGTAGAGGGCCTGTCCTGGTTGTGGGCCACCGGGCTGGACCACAGATGGGTAGCTGGATTGTGCTGACTGCAGGGCCTGTCCTGGTTGAGGGCCACTGGGCTGGACCACAGATGGGTAGCTGGATTGTGCTGACTGCAGGCCACTGGGCTGGGCCACAGATGGGTAGCTAAATTGTGCTGACTGCAGGGTCTGTCCTGGTTGTGGGCCACTGGGCCGGGACACAGACTGGTAGAGGGTCTGTCCTGGTTGTGGGCCACTGGGCCGGGACACAGACTGGTAGAGGGCCTGTCCTGGTTGTGGGCCACTGGGCCGGGACACAGACTGGTAGAGGGCCTGTCCTGGTTGTGGGCCACCGGGCTGGACCACAGATGGGTAGCTGGATTGTCCTTGTTTGCCACTGAGCCTGGACACAGACTGGTAGAGGGCCTGTCCTGGTTGTGGGCCACCGGGCTGGACCACAGATGGGTAGCTGGATTGTGCGGACTGCAGGGCCTGTCCCGGTTGTGGGCCACCGGGCTGGACCACAGATGGGTAGCTGGCTTGTCCTTGTTTGCCACTGGGCCGGGACACAGACTGGTAGAGGGCCTGTCCTGGTTGTGGGCCACCGGGCTGGACCACAGATGGGTAGCTGGATTGTGCTGACTGCAGGGCCTGTCCTGGTTGTGGGCCACTGGGCCGGGACACAGACTGGTAGAGGGCCTGTCCTGGTTGTGGGCCACCGGGCTGGACCACAGATGGGTAGCTGGATTGTGCTGACTGCAGGGCCTGTCCTGGTTGAGGGCCACTGGGCTGGACCACAGATGGGTAGCTGGATTGTGCTGACTGCAAGCCACTGGGCTGGACCACAGATGGGTAGCTAAATTGTGCTGACTGCAGGGTCTGTCCTGGTTGTGGGCCACTGGGCCGGGACACAGACTGGTAGAGGGCCTGTCCTGGTTGTGGGCCACCGGGCTGGACCACAGATGGGTAGCTGGATTGTGCTGACTGCAGGGCCTGTCCTGGTTGTGGGCCACTGGGCCGGGACACAGACTGGTAGAGGGCCTGTCCTGGTTGTGGGCCACCGGGCTGGACCACAGATGGGTAGCTGGATTGTGCTGACTGCAGGGCCTGTCCTGGTTGAGGGCCACCGGGCTGGACCACAGATGGGTAGCTGGATTGTTCTTGTTTGCCACTGAGCCTGGACACAGACTGGTAGAGGGCCTGTCCTGGTTGTGGGCCACCGGGCTGGACCACAGATGGGTAGCTGGATTGTGCTGACTGCAGGCCACTGGGCTGGACCACAGATGGGTAGCTAAATTGTGCTGACTGCAGGGCCTGTCCTGGTTGAGGGCCACTGGGCTGGACCACAGATGGGTAGCTGGATTGTGCTGACTGCAGGCCACTGGGCTGGACCACAGATGGGTAGCTAAATTGTGCTGACTGCAGGGCCTGTCCTGGTTGTGGGCCACCGGGCTGGACCACAGATGGGTAGCTGGATTGTGCTGACTGCAGGGCCTGTCCTGGTTGTGGGCCACTGGGCCTGGACACAGACTGGTAGAGGGCCTGTCCTGGTTGTGGGCCACCGGGCTGGACCACAGATGGGTAGCTGGCTTGTTCTTGTTTGCCACTGAGCCTGGACACAGACTGGTAGAGGGCCTGTCCTGGTTGTGGGCCACCGGGCTGGACCACAGATGGGTAGCTGGATTGTGCTGACTGCAGGGCCTGTCCTGGTTGTGGGCCACCGGGCTGGACCACAGATGGGTAGCTGGATTGTCCTTGTTTGCCACTGAGCCTGGACACAGACTGGTAGAGGGCCTGTCCTAATTGTGGGCCACCGGGCTGGACCACAGATGGGTAGCTGGATTGTGCTGACTGCAGGGCCTGTCCTGATTGTGGGCCACTGGGCCGGGACACAGACTGGTAGAGGGCCTGTCCTGGTTGTGGGCCACCGGGCTGGACCACAGATGGGTAGCTGGATTGTGCTGACTGCAGGGCCTGTCCTGGTTGTGGGCCACCGGGCTGGACCACAGATGGGTAGCTGGATTGTGCTGACTGCAGGGCCTGTCCTGGTTGTGGGCCACCGGGCTGGACCACAGATGGGTAGCTGGATTGTGCTGACTGCAGGGCCTGTCCTGGTTGTGGGCCACCGGGCTGGACCACAGATGGGTAGCTGGATTGAGCTGACTGCAGGGCCTGTCCTGGTTGTGGGCCACTGGGCTGGACCACAGATGGGTAGCTGGATTGTGCTGACTGCAGGCCACTGGGCTGGACCACAGACTGGGAGCTGGCTTGCACTGATGGCAGGCCACTGGTCTGGTCCACAGACTGGTGGCTGGCTTGCACTGATGGCAGGCTACTAAGCTGGACCACAGATGGGTAGCTGGCTTGCGCTGATGGTGGACTACTGGACTGGTCCACAGACTGGGAGGTGGATTGGGCTTGGTGTTGGATGCTGGACTGGTCCACAGACTGGTGGCTGGCTTGCGCTGATGGCAGGCTACTAGGCTGGACCACAGACGGGTAGCTGGCTTGTGCGTACTGCAGGCCACTGGGCTGAACCACAGATGGGTAGCTGGCTTGCGCTGATGGTGGACCACTGGACTGGTCCACAGACTGGGAGCTGGCTTGCACTGATGGCAGGCCACTGGACTGGTCCACAGTCTGGGAGCTGGCTTGCACTGATGGCAGGCCACTGGACTGGTCCACAGACTGGGAGCTGGCTTGCGCTGATGGCAGGCTACTGGACTGGTCCACAGATTGAGAGACCGCTTGTTCCAAGTTCTGGCTGCTGGCTTGAGATTGGAGGCTGAGCAGGGCCACAGGTTGGTATCTTGCCTGTGCTAGTTGCACACCGTTAGGCTGTATCGTGGGATCACTGCTTGACTGCACTAGTTGCTGCCCACTGAGCAGTGGCACAAGTCCAGACCCATAGCTGCCTTGTCCTAACTGATAGCTGGGTTGTGAGGACTCATTTCTTTGCTGCAAAGGCTTTACGAAAAAGGTGGAACTTGAAGTCTGCACTGGCCTGGTACCAGAAAGTAACTTGGAACCAACTTGAAGTCTACTTTTTAGAGGCTTGACAATGGGCTGCACTGAAGACTGGTAGCGGACTTGCACTAATTGGCCACTGGACTGGGAGCTGGTCTGCACTAGTTGCTGGCTACTAGATGCCACAGACTCATTACTAGACTGCCCTAAAGTTTGATAGTTGAGCTGCGCTGGCTTGGGTAGAGACTCAATGCTCATACTTTCTGATTCCGTGGCCACTGCAATGGGTACAAGACTGCCACTACCAGCTGAAGACATTGGAGACCCTTGAACTTGACTTCTAGCATCAGAGTCCAAACCAGGCTTATACACATTAGTCATTGGTCCAAAACCAGAAGAGCCATTTTGAGGACTATAGCTTACACTGCTATACACACCCTTAACTTGTGCAGCACTGTAAGTGATATTCTTAGATCTTCGAGGACTAATGGGATCCGATACATCTTCATGGCCATACCAGCTATAGGAACTCTGTGGTTTCACATCATCCTGCATGGGGAGATCAGCCTCATTGTATACAGGATAACCTCCAATCCTGACAAAGCCATCAACTAAGAAAAAAAAAGAAAAGAATCAACCAAACATGTTCACAAACAGGAATTCTAGAATTTGCCTGAATAAACCTTACCACTTCCAATATGGCCAAGGACACAAAGACTGAGAAGTGCCAGAAAAAAACTGAAAAAAAAAAACTTGTTAGACACTTTCTGCCTTACAGAACAAGTAAAAAAAAAAAACAAACAAAAAAAAAACCCTACAATTTAACATCATACCTTAAGAGTTGGATAGTTAT
This sequence comes from Elopichthys bambusa, assembly GCA_037101425.1. NCBI lineage: Eukaryota > Metazoa > Chordata > Actinopteri > Cypriniformes > Xenocyprididae > Elopichthys > Elopichthys bambusa. The sequence goes on along the minus strand of CM074452.1, from coordinate 19,290,797 downwards.
ACCCTCCATGTCCAGCCTAGAATTCAGCAACTAACCACCTCAGCAACACCACTACAAAATCATAAAAAACATACTTACACCCCAACACATATTAATGATGGTGAAATGGACTTTTTATAGTGTCAGGAACTGCCATTTACCAATTGTTTCCTGACAATCAGTTGTCATGGGAACATGTAATACTCAGTTATTAGGTTCAGGTGTCACCAGTATCTGATCACGACAACTGCCATTTCATTCATATTTACTTTTTATATACTATGATTTCTGAACAGAAAGACAGCACACAAACTGATTTTTGGGATTAATTAAAATACATGAATTTTTATTCTATTTGAAGTCAGAATACATTTTAGGGAGCAGTACTATGCTGACTGTTCATAAGATTTATAGCATTAATCTGGGCTGCGTTCAGCCCCGACAAAACGTTTTTTAAACGGAAACGGTGGTGCGTTGAACACCCTGTTCTGATGACGCAAGAGTTGCAACTATGGCAGCTGAGAAGGCCATTCTTTGTGTTCTTTTTGAAGAATTTTCGGAGCCTGATGAAATCAGTATAAATACGTGTTTAAATCTGCAAAATACGCTCAATATTACAGTCACTGCCCTTGCCGTCCAGAATAAAAGAGAACATCCCAATCGAGTGAAGGGATTTGTGGAAACTGTGGTTCCTAATTATTGTGATCCAACATTTGCCTCGCATTTCAGGATGAAAAGACAAACATTTCAGATGAAGGATAATCCACTTCTTACCTCCGAGACTGTGTTATGATCTATATGACCTTATTATTTTTATTGTGACTATTAGGCTTATCATTATTGATCACTATTGTTGTGCTATGATATTGTAAGTTTATGAAAGTGTCACTCCAAAATACAATAGCAAAATATATAAATATGTATAGTACTTTTATGTTACATTCATACCCATTGTACGAGCTGTCTCTTTAATACCGCGTGGTTTATATACATGTTGTTGCTGATTGGGCTGACATTTTTGACACACCCACCAAACAAGATAAAACGTATCTCAACGTACCCCGTTGCACACCGTTTCCAGGAAACATGTCGTTCAACCCGGAAACCGTAGCAAAACGTTGCGCACCGGTTTGAGCTTGAACGTGCCCCAGGTCAAGCTTCAAATTGTTTTTTTCTTGCAAATTTGTTCTTATGGCTTTATGTTGTGTTATGGTATCAGTGATGTTAATATACTTAATATGCATTGTCTTTTGCAGTAGTTTTAACTGAAGGTTCAAGATAACTGTGTAAACTACAAATGTGGGGAAAAATTCAGTTAAAAGTTTGCACACATACTCATGCTAGAGAAACCTCAAATGATTTCAGTGAAATACAAAGTCAGCATCCAGAGTCAAGAGACCTTAAACCCAATGTTATAAAGAGAGCTACTTACATAGTGTTGTAAAATTCAATTATGTAAACCGTAGCCTATTGCCATTTTGCAGAGATAAGAATGTGGAAAACAGACAAGTGAACCATTAGTTCAATTTGTAGCCTACTCAGTGTATTTGTTTAATATGTTATAACTTCCCCTCCAATAAGACTCACACTGTTGCTTTTACTAATATTTCAAACATTTGTAAATTCCAGTGGCTGTTTACAACACGAAAGCAAACCAATCAAATGCATTTGACTACCTCTGGAAGTGGTTGAAAACCGACAAGCTCAACATTTTAGACCATTTACACCTGTATTTATAATCCTCCACTTTTTTGATCAGATCAAGACAGTTACCAGATGTAAACAGGGAATAAAAAAAAACAAGATTACAAACAAAGATGTCATGTTAATGTGGCACAAACAATACTGAAGACTTTAGGGCCAAAGAGACTTCCCAGTAATAAACACCACAACCACAAGCCTATTTTATAAATTATATTTATTTTTCAAAAACAAAAGCCAATGCCAAATTAAGAAAAAGCAGCAAAGAATGCAGCTATGACTTCACTTGTTGCAGCAACCTCAATATGCCTAGAGAGAAACGCTTGTTTTGAGTAGTCTGAGAGTGTGGAGGTGCTGGATCTTGAAAGCCAGGCTTGAAAGACTGCATCACAGACTCATAGCTTGAAGAAAGAGGTACATTACTGGGTTGCTCTAGAGGTTGGGAACCAAGACTGGAATGAGACCCATAACTTGACTGCTCTGACACAGAAGAGACCTGGAATCCAGGCTGCTGGGACACAGACTGGTAGCGGATTTGTGCTGGCTGCTGGCTATTGGATTGGGACAGAGACTGGTAGCTGGCCTGTCCTGGTTGTTGGTGAACAGACCAGTAGCGAGCTTGTGCTGACTGCAGGCCACTGGGCTGGGACACAGACTGGTAGAGGGCCTGTCCTGGTTGTGGGCCACTGGGCCGGGACACAGACTGGTAGAGGGCCTGTCCTGGTTGTGGGCCACTGGGCCGGGACACAGACTGGTAGAGGGCCTGTCCTGGGTCACCGGGCTGGACCACAAATGGGTAGCTGGATTGTACTGACTGCAGGGTCTGTCCTGGTTGTGGGCCACTAGGCTGGACCACAGATGGGTAGCTGGATTGTGCGGACTGCAGGGCCTGTCCTGGTTGTGGGCCACTGGGCTGGGACACAGACTGGTAGAGGGCCTGTCCTGGTTGTGGGCCACCAGGCTGGACCACAAATGGGTAGCTGGATTGTGCTGACTGCAGGGCCTGTCCCGGTTGTGGGCCACCGGGCTGGACCACAGATGGGTAGCTGGCTTGTCCTTGTTTGCCACTGGGCCGGGACACAGACTGGTAGAGGGCCTGTCCTGGTTGTGGGCCACCGGGCTGGACCACAGATGGGTAGCTGGATTGTGCTGACTGCAGGGCCTGTCCTGGTTGAGGGCCACTGGGCTGGACCACAGATGGGTAGCTGGATTGTGCTGACTGCAGGCCACTGGGCTGGGCCACAGATGGGTAGCTAAATTGTGCTGACTGCAGGGTCTGTCCTGGTTGTGGGCCACTGGGCCGGGACACAGACTGGTAGAGGGTCTGTCCTGGTTGTGGGCCACTGGGCCGGGACACAGACTGGTAGAGGGCCTGTCCTGGTTGTGGGCCACTGGGCCGGGACACAGACTGGTAGAGGGCCTGTCCTGGTTGTGGGCCACCGGGCTGGACCACAGATGGGTAGCTGGATTGTCCTTGTTTGCCACTGAGCCTGGACACAGACTGGTAGAGGGCCTGTCCTGGTTGTGGGCCACCGGGCTGGACCACAGATGGGTAGCTGGATTGTGCGGACTGCAGGGCCTGTCCCGGTTGTGGGCCACCGGGCTGGACCACAGATGGGTAGCTGGCTTGTCCTTGTTTGCCACTGGGCCGGGACACAGACTGGTAGAGGGCCTGTCCTGGTTGTGGGCCACCGGGCTGGACCACAGATGGGTAGCTGGATTGTGCTGACTGCAGGGCCTGTCCTGGTTGTGGGCCACTGGGCCGGGACACAGACTGGTAGAGGGCCTGTCCTGGTTGTGGGCCACCGGGCTGGACCACAGATGGGTAGCTGGATTGTGCTGACTGCAGGGCCTGTCCTGGTTGAGGGCCACTGGGCTGGACCACAGATGGGTAGCTGGATTGTGCTGACTGCAAGCCACTGGGCTGGACCACAGATGGGTAGCTAAATTGTGCTGACTGCAGGGTCTGTCCTGGTTGTGGGCCACTGGGCCGGGACACAGACTGGTAGAGGGCCTGTCCTGGTTGTGGGCCACCGGGCTGGACCACAGATGGGTAGCTGGATTGTGCTGACTGCAGGGCCTGTCCTGGTTGTGGGCCACTGGGCCGGGACACAGACTGGTAGAGGGCCTGTCCTGGTTGTGGGCCACCGGGCTGGACCACAGATGGGTAGCTGGATTGTGCTGACTGCAGGGCCTGTCCTGGTTGAGGGCCACTGGGCTGGACCACAGATGGGTAGCTGGATTGTTCTTGTTTGCCACTGAGCCTGGACACAGACTGGTAGAGGGCCTGTCCTGGTTGTGGGCCACCGGGCTGGACCACAGATGGGTAGCTGGATTGTGCTGACTGCAGGCCACTGGGCTGGACCACAGATGGGTAGCTAAATTGTGCTGACTGCAGGGCCTGTCCTGGTTGAGGGCCACTGGGCTGGACCACAGATGGGTAGCTGGATTGTGCTGACTGCAGGCCACTGGGCTGGACCACAGATGGGTAGCTAAATTGTGCTGACTGCAGGGCCTGTCCTGGTTGTGGGCCACCGGGCTGGACCACAGATGGGTAGCTGGATTGTGCTGACTGCAGGGCCTGTCCTGGTTGTGGGCCACTGGGCCTGGACACAGACTGGTAGAGGGCCTGTCCTGGTTGTGGGCCACCGGGCTGGACCACAGATGGGTAGCTGGCTTGTTCTTGTTTGCCACTGAGCCTGGACACAGACTGGTAGAGGGCCTGTCCTGGTTGTGGGCCACCGGGCTGGACCACAGATGGGTAGCTGGATTGTGCTGACTGCAGGGCCTGTCCTGGTTGTGGGCCACCGGGCTGGACCACAGATGGGTAGCTGGATTGTCCTTGTTTGCCACTGAGCCTGGACACAGACTGGTAGAGGGCCTGTCCTAATTGTGGGCCACCGGGCTGGACCACAGATGGGTAGCTGGATTGTGCTGACTGCAGGGCCTGTCCTGATTGTGGGCCACTGGGCCGGGACACAGACTGGTAGAGGGCCTGTCCTGGTTGTGGGCCACCGGGCTGGACCACAGATGGGTAGCTGGATTGTGCTGACTGCAGGGCCTGTCCTGGTTGTGGGCCACCGGGCTGGACCACAGATGGGTAGCTGGATTGTGCTGACTGCAGGGCCTGTCCTGGTTGTGGGCCACCGGGCTGGACCACAGATGGGTAGCTGGATTGTGCTGACTGCAGGGCCTGTCCTGGTTGTGGGCCACCGGGCTGGACCACAGATGGGTAGCTGGATTGAGCTGACTGCAGGGCCTGTCCTGGTTGTGGGCCACTGGGCTGGACCACAGATGGGTAGCTGGATTGTGCTGACTGCAGGCCACTGGGCTGGACCACAGACTGGGAGCTGGCTTGCACTGATGGCAGGCCACTGGTCTGGTCCACAGACTGGTGGCTGGCTTGCACTGATGGCAGGCTACTAAGCTGGACCACAGATGGGTAGCTGGCTTGCGCTGATGGTGGACTACTGGACTGGTCCACAGACTGGGAGGTGGATTGGGCTTGGTGTTGGATGCTGGACTGGTCCACAGACTGGTGGCTGGCTTGCGCTGATGGCAGGCTACTAGGCTGGACCACAGACGGGTAGCTGGCTTGTGCGTACTGCAGGCCACTGGGCTGAACCACAGATGGGTAGCTGGCTTGCGCTGATGGTGGACCACTGGACTGGTCCACAGACTGGGAGCTGGCTTGCACTGATGGCAGGCCACTGGACTGGTCCACAGTCTGGGAGCTGGCTTGCACTGATGGCAGGCCACTGGACTGGTCCACAGACTGGGAGCTGGCTTGCGCTGATGGCAGGCTACTGGACTGGTCCACAGATTGAGAGACCGCTTGTTCCAAGTTCTGGCTGCTGGCTTGAGATTGGAGGCTGAGCAGGGCCACAGGTTGGTATCTTGCCTGTGCTAGTTGCACACCGTTAGGCTGTATCGTGGGATCACTGCTTGACTGCACTAGTTGCTGCCCACTGAGCAGTGGCACAAGTCCAGACCCATAGCTGCCTTGTCCTAACTGATAGCTGGGTTGTGAGGACTCATTTCTTTGCTGCAAAGGCTTTACGAAAAAGGTGGAACTTGAAGTCTGCACTGGCCTGGTACCAGAAAGTAACTTGGAACCAACTTGAAGTCTACTTTTTAGAGGCTTGACAATGGGCTGCACTGAAGACTGGTAGCGGACTTGCACTAATTGGCCACTGGACTGGGAGCTGGTCTGCACTAGTTGCTGGCTACTAGATGCCACAGACTCATTACTAGACTGCCCTAAAGTTTGATAGTTGAGCTGCGCTGGCTTGGGTAGAGACTCAATGCTCATACTTTCTGATTCCGTGGCCACTGCAATGGGTACAAGACTGCCACTACCAGCTGAAGACATTGGAGACCCTTGAACTTGACTTCTAGCATCAGAGTCCAAACCAGGCTTATACACATTAGTCATTGGTCCAAAACCAGAAGAGCCATTTTGAGGACTATAGCTTACACTGCTATACACACCCTTAACTTGTGCAGCACTGTAAGTGATATTCTTAGATCTTCGAGGACTAATGGGATCCGATACATCTTCATGGCCATACCAGCTATAGGAACTCTGTGGTTTCACATCATCCTGCATGGGGAGATCAGCCTCATTGTATACAGGATAACCTCCAATCCTGACAAAGCCATCAACTAAGAAAAAAAAAGAAAAGAATCAACCAAACATGTTCACAAACAGGAATTCTAGAATTTGCCTGAATAAACCTTACCACTTCCAATATGGCCAAGGACACAAAGACTGAGAAGTGCCAGAAAAAAACTGAAAAAAAAAAACTTGTTAGACACTTTCTGCCTTACAGAACAAGTAAAAAAAAAAACAAACAAAAAAAAACCCTACAATTTAACATCATACCTTAAGAGTTGGATAGTTATACCCTCCATGTCCAGCCTAGAATTCAGCAACTAACCACCTCAGCAACACCACTACAAAATCATAAAAAACATACTTACACCCCAACACATATTAATGATGGTGAAATGGACTTTTTATAGTGTCAGGAACTGCCATTTACCAATTGTTTCCTGACAATCAGTTGTCATGGGAACATGTAATACTCAGTTATTAGGTTCAGGTGTCACCAGTATCTGATCACGACAACTGCCATTTCATTCATATTTACTTTTTATATACTATGATTTCTGAACAGAAAGACAGCACACAAACTGATTTTTGGGATTAATTAAAATACATGAATTTTTATTCTATTTGAAGTCAGAATACATTTTAGGGAGCAGTACTATGCTGACTGTTCATAAGATTTATAGCATTAATCTGGGCTGCGTTCAGCCCCGACAAAACGTTTTTTAAACGGAAACGGTGGTGCGTTGAACACCCTGTTCTGATGACGCAAGAGTTGCAACTATGGCAGCTGAGAAGGCCATTCTTTGTGTTCTTTTTGAAGAATTTTCGGAGCCTGATGAAATCAGTATAAATACGTGTTTAAATCTGCAAAATACGCTCAATATTACAGTCACTGCCCTTGCCGTCCAGAATAAAAGAGAACATCCCAATCGAGTGAAGGGATTTGTGGAAACTGTGGTTCCTAATTATTGTGATCCAACATTTGCCTCGCATTTCAGGATGAAAAGACAAACATTTCAGATGAAGGATAATCCACTTCTTACCTCCGAGACTGTGTTATGATCTATATGACCTTATTATTTTTATTGTGACTATTAGGCTTATCATTATTGATCACTATTGTTGTGCTATGATATTGTAAGTTTATGAAAGTGTCACTCCAAAATACAATAGCAAAATATATAAATATGTATAGTACTTTTATGTTACATTCATACCCATTGTACGAGCTGTCTCTTTAATACCGCGTGGTTTATATACATGTTGTTGCTGATTGGGCTGACATTTTTGACACACCCACCAAACAAGATAAAACGTATCTCAACGTACCCCGTTGCACACCGTTTCCAGGAAACATGTCGTTCAACCCGGAAACCGTAGCAAAACGTTGCGCACCGGTTTGAGCTTGAACGTGCCCCAGGTCAAGCTTCAAATTGTTTTTTTCTTGCAAATTTGTTCTTATGGCTTTATGTTGTGTTATGGTATCAGTGATGTTAATATACTTAATATGCATTGTCTTTTGCAGTAGTTTTAACTGAAGGTTCAAGATAACTGTGTAAACTACAAATGTGGGGAAAAATTCAGTTAAAAGTTTGCACACATACTCATGCTAGAGAAACCTCAAATGATTTCAGTGAAATACAAAGTCAGCATCCAGAGTCAAGAGACCTTAAACCCAATGTTATAAAGAGAGCTACTTACATAGTGTTGTAAAATTCAATTATGTAAACCGTAGCCTATTGCCATTTTGCAGAGATAAGAATGTGGAAAACAGACAAGTGAACCATTAGTTCAATTTGTAGCCTACTCAGTGTATTTGTTTAATATGTTATAACTTCCCCTCCAATAAGACTCACACTGTTGCTTTTACTAATATTTCAAACATTTGTAAATTCCAGTGGCTGTTTACAACACGAAAGCAAACCAATCAAATGCATTTGACTACCTCTGGAAGTGGTTGAAAACCGACAAGCTCAACATTTTAGACCATTTACACCTGTATTTATAATCCTCCACTTTTTTGATCAGATCAAGACAGTTACCAGATGTAAACAGGGAATAAAAAACAAGATTACAAACAAAGATGTCATGTTAATGTGGCACAAACAATACTGAAGACTTTAGGGCCAAAGAGACTTCCCAGTAATAAACACCACAACCACAAGCCTATTTTATAAATTATATTTATTTTTCAAAAACAAAAGCCAATGCCAAATTAAGAAAAAGCAGCAAAGAATGCAGCTATGACTTCACTTGTTGCAGCAACCTCAATATGCCTAGAGAGAAACGCTTGTTTTGAGTAGTCTGAGAGTGTGGAGGTGCTGGATCTTGAAAGCCAGGCTTGAAAGACTGCATCACAGACTCATAGCTTGAAGAAAGAGGTACATTACTGGGTTGCTCTAGAGGTTGGGAACCAAGACTGGAATGAGACCCATAACTTGACTGCTCTGACACAGAAGAGACCTGGAATCCAGGCTGCTGGGACACAGACTGGTAGCGGATTTGTGCTGGCTGCTGGCTATTGGATTGGGACAGAGACTGGTAGCTGGCCTGTCCTGGTTGTTGGTGAACAGACCAGTAGCGAGCTTGTGCTGACTGCAGGCCACTGGGCTGGGACACAGACTGGTAGAGGGCCTGTCCTGGTTGTGGGCCACTGGGCCGGGACACAGACTGGTAGAGGGTCTGTCCTGGTTGTGGGCCACCGGGCTGGACCACAGATGGGTAGCTGGATTGTGCTGACTGCAGGGCCTGTCCTGGTTGAGGGCCACTGGGCCGGGACACAGACTGGTAGAGGGCCTGTCCTGGTTGTGGGCCACTGGGCCGGGACACAGACTGGTAGAGGGCCTGTCCTGGGTCACCGGGCTGGACCACAAATGGGTAGCTGGATTGTACTGACTGCAGGGTCTGTCCTGGTTGTGGGCCACTAGGCTGGACCACAGATGGGTAGCTGGATTGTGCGGACTGCAGGGCCTGTCCTGGTTGTGGGCCACTGGGCTGGGACACAGACTGGTAGAGGGCCTGTCCTGGTTGTGGGCCACCAGGCTGGACCACAAATGGGTAGCTGGATTGTGCTGACTGCAGGGCCTGTCCCGGTTGTGGGCCACCGGGCTGGACCACAGATGGGTAGCTGGCTTGTCCTTGTTTGCCACTGGGCCGGGACACAGACTGGTAGAGGGCCTGTCCTGGTTGTGGGCCACCGGGCTGGACCACAGATGGGTAGCTGGATTGTGCTGACTGCAGGGCCTGTCCTGGTTGAGGGCCACTGGGCTGGACCACAGATGGGTAGCTGGATTGTGCTGACTGCAGGCCACTGGGCTGGGCCACAGATGGGTAGCTAAATTGTGCTGACTGCAGGGTCTGTCCTGGTTGTGGGCCACTGGGCCGGGACACAGACTGGTAGAGGGTCTGTCCTGGTTGTGGGCCACTGGGCCGGAACACAGACTGGTAGAGGGCCTGTCCTGGTTGTGGGCCACTGGGCCGGGACACAGACTGGTAGAGGGCCTGTCCTGGTTGTGGGCCACCGGGCTGGACCACAGATGGGTAGCTGGATTGTCCTTGTTTGCCACTGAGCCTGGACACAGACTGGTAGAGGGCCTGTCCTGGTTGTGGGCCACCGGGCTGGACCACAGATGGGTAGCTGGATTGTGCGGACTGCAGGGCCTGTCCCGGTTGTGGGCCACCGGGCTGGACCACAGATGGGTAGCTGGCTTGTCCTTGTTTGCCACTGGGCCGGGACACAGACTGGTAGAGGGCCTGTCCTGGTTGTGGGCCACCGGGCTGGACCACAGATGGGTAGCTGGATTGTGCTGACTGCAGGGCCTGTCCTGGTTGTGGGCCACTGGGCCGGGACACAGACTGGTAGAGGGCCTGTCCTGGTTGTGGGCCACCGGGCTGGACCACAGATGGGTAGCTGGATTGTGCTGACTGCAGGGCCTGTCCTGGTTGAGGGCCACTGGGCTGGACCACAGATGGGTAGCTGGATTGTGCTGACTGCAAGCCACTGGGCTGGACCACAGATGGGTAGCTAAATTGTGCTGACTGCAGGGTCTGTCCTGGTTGTGGGCCACTGGGCCGGGACACAGACTGGTAGAGGGCCTGTCCTGGTTGTGGGCCACCGGGCTGGACCACAGATGGGTAGCTGGATTGTGCTGACTGCAGGGCCTGTCCTGGTTGTGGGCCACTGGGCCGGGACACAGACTGGTAGAGGGCCTGTCCTGGTTGTGGGCCACCGGGCTGGACCACAGATGGGTAGCTGGATTGTGCTGACTGCAGGGCCTGTCCTGGTTGAGGGCCACTGGGCTGGACCACAGATGGGTAGCTGGATTGTGCTGACTGCAGGCCACTGGGCTGGACCACAGATGGGTAGCTAAATTGTGCTGACTGCAGGGCCTGTCCTGGTTGTGGGCCACTGGGCCGGGACACAGACTGGTAGAGGGCCTGTCCTGGTTGTGGGCCACCGGGCTGGACCACAGATGGGTAGCTGGATTGTGCTGACTGCAGGGCCTGTCCTGGTTGTGGGCCACTGGGCCTGGACACAGACTGGTAGAGGGCCTGTCCTGGTTGTGGGCCACCGGGCTGGACCACAGATGGGTAGCTGGCTTGTTCTTGTTTGCCACTGAGCCTGGACACAGACTGGTAGAGGGCCTGTCCTGGTTGTGGGCCACCGGGCTGGACCACAGATGGGTAGCTGGATTGTGCTGACTGCAGGCCACTGGGCTGGACCACAGATGGGTAGCTAAATTGTGCTGACTGCAGGGCCTGTCCTGGTTGAGGGCCACTGGGCTGGACCACAGATGGGTAGCTGGATTGTGCTGACTGCAGGCCACTGGGCTGGACCACAGATGGGTAGCTAAATTGTGCTGACTGCAGGGCCTGTCCTGGTTGTGGGCCACCGGGCTGGACCACAGATGGGTAGCTGGATTGTGCTGACTGCAGGGCCTGTCCTGGTTGTGGGCCACTGGGCCTGGACACAGACTGGTAGAGGGCCTGTCCTGGTTGTGGGCCACCGGGCTGGACCACAGATGGGTAGCTGGCTTGTTCTTGTTTGCCACTGAGCCTGGACACAGACTGGTAGAGGGCCTGTCCTGGTTGTGGGCCACCGGGCTGGACCACAGATGGGTAGCTGGATTGTGCTGACTGCAGGGCCTGTCCTGGTTGTGGGCCACCGGGCTGGACCACAGATGGGTAGCTGGATTGTCCTTGTTTGCCACTGAGCCTGGACACAGACTGGTAGAGGGCCTGTCCTAATTGTGGGCCACCGGGCTGGACCACAGATGGGTAGCTGGATTGTGCTGACTGCAGGGCCTGTCCTGATTGTGGGCCACTGGGCCGGGACACAGACTGGTAGAGGGCCTGTCCTGGTTGTGGGCCACCGGGCTGGACCACAGATGGGTAGCTGGATTGTGCTGACTGCAGGGCCTGTCCTGGTTGTGGGCCACCGGGCTGGACCACAGATGGGTAGCTGGATTGTGCTGACTGCAGGGCCTGTCCTGGTTGTGGGCCACCGGGCTGGACCACAGATGGGTAGCTGGATTGTGCTGACTGCAGGGCCTGTCCTGGTTGTGGGCCACCGGGCTGGACCACAGATGGGTAGCTGGATTGAGCTGACTGCAGGGCCTGTCCTGGTTGTGGGCCACTGGGCTGGACCACAGATGGGTAGCTGGATTGTGCTGACTGCAGGCCACTGGGCTGGACCACAGACTGGGAGCTGGCTTGCACTGATGGCAGGCCACTGGTCTGGTCCACAGACTGGTGGCTGGCTTGCACTGATGGCAGGCTACTAAGCTGGACCACAGATGGGTAGCTGGCTTGCGCTGATGGTGGACTACTGGACTGGTCCACAGACTGGGAGGTGGATTGGGCTTGGTGTTGGATGCTGGACTGGTCCACAGACTGGTGGCTGGCTTGCGCTGATGGCAGGCTACTAGGCTGGACCACAGACGGGTAGCTGGCTTGTGCGTACTGCAGGCCACTGGGCTGAACCACAGATGGGTAGCTGGCTTGCGCTGATGGTGGACCACTGGACTGGTCCACAGACTGGGAGCTGGCTTGCACTGATGGCAGGCCACTGGACTGGTCCACAGTCTGGGAGCTGGCTTGCACTGATGGCAGGCCACTGGACTGGTCCACAGACTGGGAGCTGGCTTGCGCTGATGGCAGGCTACTGGACTGGTCCACAGATTGAGAGACCGCTTGTTCCAAGTTCTGGCTGCTGGCTTGAGATTGGAGGCTGAGCAGGGCCACAGGTTGGTATCTTGCCTGTGCTAGTTGCACACCGTTAGGCTGTATCGTGGGATCACTGCTTGACTGCACTAGTTGCTGCCCACTGAGCAGTGGCACAAGTCCAGACCCATAGCTGCCTTGTCCTAACTGATAGCTGGGTTGTGAGGACTCATTTCTTTGCTGCAAAGGCTTTACGAAAAAGGTGGAACTTGAAGTCTGCACTGGCCTGGTACCAGAAAGTAACTTGGAACCAACTTGAAGTCTACTTTTTAGAGGCTTGACAATGGGCTGCACTGAAGACTGGTAGCGGACTTGCACTAATTGGCCACTGGACTGGGAGCTGGTCTGCACTAGTTGCTGGCTACTAGATGCCACAGACTCATTACTAGACTGCCCTAAAGTTTGATAGTTGAGCTGCGCTGGCTTGGGTAGAGACTCAATGCTCATACTTTCTGATTCCGTGGCCACTGCAATGGGTACAAGACTGCCACTACCAGCTGAAGACATTGGAGACCCTTGAACTTGACTTCTAGCATCAGAGTCCAAACCAGGCTTATACACATTAGTCATTGGTCCAAAACCAGAAGAGCCATTTTGAGGACTATAGCTTACACTGCTATACACACCCTTAACTTGTGCAGCACTGTAAGTGATATTCTTAGATCTTCGAGGACTAATGGGATCCAATACATCTTCATGGCCATACCAGCTATAGGAACTCTGTGGTTTCACATCATCCTGCATGGGGAGATCAGCCTCATTGTATACAGGATAACCTCCAATCCTGACAAAGCCATCAACTAAGAAAAAAAAAGAAAAGAATCAACCAAACATGTTCACAAACAGGAATTCTAGAATTTGCCTGAATAAACCTTACCACTTCCAATATGGCCAAGGACACAAAGACTGAGAAGTGCCAGAAAAAAACTGAAAAAAAAAAACTTGTTAGACACTTTCTGCCTTACAGAACAAGTAAAAAAAAAAACAAACAAAAAAAAACCCTACAATTTAACATCATACCTTAAGAGTTGGATAGTTATACCCTCCATGTCCAGCCTAGAATTCAGCAACTAACCACCTCAGCAACACCACTACAAAATCATAAAAAACATACTTACACCCCAACACATATTAATGATGGTGAAATGGACTTTTTATAGTGTCAGGAACTGCCATTTACCAATTGTTTCCTGACAATCAGTTGTCATGGGAACATGTAATACTCAGTTATTAGGTTCAGGTGTCACCAGTATCTGATCACGACAACTGCCATTTCATTCATATTTACTTTTTATATACTATGATTTCTGAACAGAAAGACAGCACACAAACTGATTTTTGGGATTAATTAAAATACATGAATTTTTATTCTATTTGAAGTCAGAATACATTTTAGGGAGCAGTACTATGCTGACTGTTCATAAGATTTATAGCATTAATCTGGGCTGCGTTCAGCCCCGACAAAACGTTTTTTAAACGGAAACGGTGGTGCGTTGAACACCCTGTTCTGATGACGCAAGAGTTGCAACTATGGCAGCTGAGAAGGCCATTCTTTGTGTTCTTTTTGAAGAATTTTCGGAGCCTGATGAAATCAGTATAAATACGTGTTTAAATCTGCAAAATACGCTCAATATTACAGTCACTGCCCTTGCCGTCCAGAATAAAAGAGAACATCCCAATCGAGTGAAGGGATTTGTGGAAACTGTGGTTCCTAATTATTGTGATCCAACATTTGCCTCGCATTTCAGGATGAAAAGACAAACATTTCAGATGAAGGATAATCCACTTCTTACCTCCGAGACTGTGTTATGATCTATATGACCTTATTATTTTTATTGTGACTATTAGGCTTATCATTATTGATCACTATTGTTGTGCTATGATATTGTAAGTTTATGAAAGTGTCACTCCAAAATACAATAGCAAAATATATAAATATGTATAGTACTTTTATGTTACATTCATACCCATTGTACGAGCTGTCTCTTTAATACCGCGTGGTTTATATACATGTTGTTGCTGATTGGGCTGACATTTTTGACACACCCACCAAACAAGATAAAACGTATCTCAACGTACCCCGTTGCACACCGTTTCCAGGAAACATGTCGTTCAACCCGGAAACCGTAGCAAAACGTTGCGCACCGGTTTGAGCTTGAACGTGCCCCAGGTCAAGCTTCAAATTGTTTTTTTCTTGCAAATTTGTTCTTATGGCTTTATGTTGTGTTATGGTATCAGTGATGTTAATATACTTAATATGCATTGTCTTTTGCAGTAGTTTTAACTGAAGGTTCAAGATAACTGTGTAAACTACAAATGTGGGGAAAAATTCAGTTAAAAGTTTGCACACATACTCATGCTAGAGAAACCTCAAATGATTTCAGTGAAATACAAAGTCAGCATCCAGAGTCAAGAGACCTTAAACCCAATGTTATAAAGAGAGCTACTTACATAGTGTTGTAAAATTCAATTATGTAAACCGTAGCCTATTGCCATTTTGCAGAGATAAGAATGTGGAAAACAGACAAGTGAACCATTAGTTCAATTTGTAGCCTACTCAGTGTATTTGTTTAATATGTTATAACTTCCCCTCCAATAAGACTCACACTGTTGCTTTTACTAATATTTCAAACATTTGTAAATTCCAGTGGCTGTTTACAACACGAAAGCAAACCAATCAAATGCATTTGACTACCTCTGGAAGTGGTTGAAAACCGACAAGCTCAACATTTTAGACCATTTACACCTGTATTTATAATCCTCCACTTTTTTGATCAGATCAAGACAGTTACCAGATGTAAACAGGGAATAAAAAAAACAAGATTACAAACAAAGATGTCATGTTAATGTGGCACAAACAATACTGAAGACTTTAGGGCCAAAGAGACTTCCCAGTAATAAACACCACAACCACAAGCCTATTTTATAAATTATATTTATTTTTCAAAAACAAAAGCCAATGCCAAATTAAGAAAAAGCAGCAAAGAATGCAGCTATGACTTCACTTGTTGCAGCAACCTCAATATGCCTAGAGAGAAACGCTTGTTTTGAGTAGTCTGAGAGTGTGGAGGTGCTGGATCTTGAAAGCCAGGCTTGAAAGACTGCATCACAGACTCATAGCTTGAAGAAAGAGGTACATTACTGGGTTGCTCTAGAGGTTGGGAACCAAGACTGGAATGAGACCCATAACTTGACTGCTCTGACACAGAAGAGACCTGGAATCCAGGCTGCTGGGACACAGACTGGTAGCGGATTTGTGCTGGCTGCTGGCTATTGGATTGGGACAGAGACTGGTAGCTGGCCTGTCCTGGTTGTTGGTGAACAGACCAGTAGCGAGCTTGTGCTGACTGCAGGCCACTGGGCTGGGACACAGACTGGTAGAGGGCCTGTCCTGGTTGTGGGCCACTGGGCCGGGACACAGACTGGTAGAGGGTCTGTCCTGGTTGTGGGCCACCGGGCTGGACCACAGATGGGTAGCTGGATTGTGCTGACTGCAGGGCCTGTCCTGGTTGAGGGCCACTGGGCTGGACCACAGATGGGTAGCCAAATTGTGCTGACTGCAGGGTCTGTCCTGGTTGTGGGCCACTGGGCCGGGACACAGACTGGTAGAGGGCCTGTCCTGGTTGTGGGCCACTGGGCCGGGACACAGACTGGTAGAGGGCCTGTCCTGGGTCACCGGGCTGGACCACAAATGGGTAGCTGGATTGTACTGACTGCAGGGTCTGTCCTGGTTGTGGGCCACTAGGCTGGACCACAGATGGGTAGCTGGATTGTGCGGACTGCAGGGCCTGTCCTGGTTGTGGGCCACTGGGCTGGGACACAGACTGGTAGAGGGCCTGTCCTGGTTGTGGGCCACCAGGCTGGACCACAAATGGGTAGCTGGATTGTGCTGACTGCAGGGCCTGTCCCGGTTGTGGGCCACCGGGCTGGACCACAGATGGGTAGCTGGCTTGTCCTTGTTTGCCACTGGGCCGGGACACAGACTGGTAGAGGGCCTGTCCTGGTTGTGGGCCACCGGGCTGGACCACAGATGGGTAGCTGGATTGTGCTGACTGCAGGGCCTGTCCTGGTTGAGGGCCACCGGGCTGGACCACAGATGGGTAGCTGGATTGTGCTGACTGCAGGCCACTGGGCTGGGCCACAGATGGGTAGCTAAATTGTGCTGACTGCAGGGTCTGTCCTGGTTGTGGGCCACTGGGCCGGGACACAGACTGGTAGAGGGTCTGTCCTGGTTGTGGGCCACTGGGCCGGGACACAGACTGGTAGAGGGCCTGTCCTGGTTGTGGGCCACTGGGCCGGGACACAGACTGGTAGAGGGCCTGTCCTGGTTGTGGGCCACCGGGCTGGACCACAGATGGGTAGCTGGATTGTCCTTGTTTGCCACTGAGCCTGGACACAGACTGGTAGAGGGCCTGTCCTGGTTGTGGGCCACCGGGCTGGACCACAGATGGGTAGCTGGATTGTGCGGACTGCAGGGCCTGTCCCGGTTGTGGGCCACCGGGCTGGACCACAGATGGGTAGCTGGCTTGTCCTTGTTTGCCACTGGGCCGGGACACAGACTGGTAGAGGGCCTGTCCTGGTTGTGGGCCACCGGGCTGGACCACAGATGGGTAGCTGGATTGTGCTGACTGCAGGGCCTGTCCTGGTTGTGGGCCACTGGGCCGGGACACAGACTGGTAGAGGGCCTGTCCTGGTTGTGGGCCACCGGGCTGGACCACAGATGGGTAGCTGGATTGTGCTGACTGCAGGGCCTGTCCTGGTTGAGGGCCACTGGGCTGGACCACAGATGGGTAGCTGGATTGTGCTGACTGCAAGCCACTGGGCTGGACCACAGATGGGTAGCTAAATTGTGCTGACTGCAGGGTCTGTCCTGGTTGTGGGCCACTGGGCCGGGACACAGACTGGTAGAGGGCCTGTCCTGGTTGTGGGCCACCGGGCTGGACCACAGATGGGTAGCTGGATTGTGCTGACTGCAGGGCCTGTCCTGGTTGAGTGCCACTGGGCTGGACCACAGATGGGTAGCTAAATTGTGCTGACTGCAGGGCCTGTCCTGGTTGTGGGCCACTGGGCCGGGACACAGACTGGTAGAGGGCCTGTCCTGGTTGTGGGCCACCGGGCTGGACCACAGATGGGTAGCTGGATTGTGCTGACTGCAGGGCCTGTCCTGGTTGTGGGCCACTGGGCCTGGACACAGACTGGTAGAGGGCCTGTCCTGGTTGTGGGCCACCGGGCTGGACCACAGATGGGTAGCTGGCTTGTTCTTGTTTGCCACTGAGCCTGGACACAGACTGGTAGAGGGCCTGTCCTGGTTGTGGGCCACCGGGCTGGACCACAGATGGGTAGCTGGATTGTGCTGACTGCAGGCCACCGGGCTGGACCACAGATGGGTAGCTAAATTGTGCTGACTGCAGGGCCTGTCCTGGTTGAGGGCCACTGGGCTGGACCACAGATGGGTAGCTGGATTGTGCTGACTGCAGGCCACTGGGCTGGACCACAGATGGGTAGCTAAATTGTGCTGACTGCAGGGCCTGTCCTGGTTGTGGGCCACCGGGCTGGACCACAGATGGGTAGCTGGATTGTGCTGACTGCAGGGCCTGTCCTGGTTGTGGGCCACTGGGCCTGGACACAGACTGGTAGAGGGCCTGTCCTGGTTGTGGGCCACCGGGCTGGACCACAGATGGGTAGCTGGCTTGTTCTTGTTTGCCACTGAGCCTGGACACAGACTGGTAGAGGGCCTGTCCTGGTTGTGGGCCACCGGGCTGGACCACAGATGGGTAGCTGGATTGTGCTGACTGCAGGGCCTGTCCTGGTTGTGGGCCACCGGGCTGGACCACAGATGGGTAGCTGGATTGTCCTTGTTTGCCACTGAGCCTGGACACAGACTGGTAGAGGGCCTGTCCTAATTGTGGGCCACCGGGCTGGACCACAGATGGGTAGCTGGATTGTGCTGACTGCAGGGCCTGTCCTGATTGTGGGCCACTGGGCCGGGACACAGACTGGTAGAGGGCCTGTCCTGGTTGTGGGCCACCGGGCTGGACCACAGATGGGTAGCTGGATTGTGCTGACTGCAGGGCCTGTCCTGGTTGTGGGCCACCGGGCTGGACCACAGATGGGTAGCTGGATTGTGCTGACTGCAGGGCCTGTCCTGGTTGTGGGCCACCGGGCTGGACCACAGATGGGTAGCTGGATTGTGCTGACTGCAGGGCCTGTCCTGGTTGTGGGCCACCGGGCTGGACCACAGATGGGTAGCTGGATTGAGCTGACTGCAGGGCCTGTCCTGGTTGTGGGCCACTGGGCTGGACCACAGATGGGTAGCTGGATTGTGCTGACTGCAGGCCACTGGGCTGGACCACAGACTGGGAGCTGGCTTGCACTGATGGCAGGCCACTGGTCTGGTCCACAGACTGGTGGCTGGCTTGCACTGATGGCAGGCTACTAAGCTGGACCACAGATGGGTAGCTGGCTTGCGCTGATGGTGGACTACTGGACTGGTCCACAGACTGGGAGGTGGATTGGGCTTGGTGTTGGATGCTGGACTGGTCCACAGACTGGTGGCTGGCTTGCGCTGATGGCAGGCTACTAGGCTGGACCACAGACGGGTAGCTGGCTTGTGCGTACTGCAGGCCACTGGGCTGAACCACAGATGGGTAGCTGGCTTGCGCTGATGGTGGACCACTGGACTGGTCCACAGACTGGGAGCTGGCTTGCACTGATGGCAGGCCACTGGACTGGTCCACAGTCTGGGAGCTGGCTTGCACTGATGGCAGGCCACTGGACTGGTCCACAGACTGGGAGCTGGCTTGCGCTGATGGCAGGCTACTGGACTGGTCCACAGATTGAGAGACCGCTTGTTCCAAGTTCTGGCTGCTGGCTTGAGATTGGAGGCTGAGCAGGGCCACAGGTTGGTATCTTGCCTGTGCTAGTTGCACACCGTTAGGCTGTATCGTGGGATCACTGCTTGACTGCACTAGTTGCTGCCCACTGAGCAGTGGCACAAGTCCAGACCCATAGCTGCCTTGTCCTAACTGATAGCTGGGTTGTGAGGACTCATTTCTTTGCTGCAAAGGCTTTACGAAAAAGGTGGAACTTGAAGTCTGCACTGGCCTGGTACCAGAAAGTAACTTGGAACCAACTTGAAGTCTACTTTTTAGAGGCTTGACAATGGGCTGCACTGAAGACTGGTAGCGGACTTGCACTAATTGGCCACTGGACTGGGAGCTGGTCTGCACTAGTTGCTGGCTACTAGATGCCACAGACTCATTACTAGACTGCCCTAAAGTTTGATAGTTGAGCTGCGCTGGCTTGGGTAGAGACTCAATGCTCATACTTTCTGATTCCGTGGCCACTGCAATGGGTACAAGACTGCCACTACCAGCTGAAGACATTGGAGACCCTTGAACTTGACTTCTAGCATCAGAGTCCAAACCAGGCTTATACACATTAGTCATTGGTCCAAAACCAGAAGAGCCATTTTGAGGACTATAGCTTACACTGCTATACACACCCTTAACTTGTGCAGCACTGTAAGTGATATTCTTAGATCTTCGAGGACTAATGGGATCCGATACATCTTCATGGCCATACCAGCTATAGGAACTCTGTGGTTTCACATCATCCTGCATGGGGAGATCAGCCTCATTGTATACAGGATAACCTCCAATCCTGACAAAGCCATCAACTAAGAAAAAAAAAGAAAAGAATCAACCAAACATGTTCACAAACAGGAATTCTAGAATTTGCCTGAATAAACCTTACCACTTCCAATATGGCCAAGGACACAAAGACTGAGAAGTGCCAGAAAAAAACTGAAAAAAAAACAACTTGTTAGACACTTTCTGCCTTACAGAACAAGTAAAAAAAAAAACAAACAAAAAAAAAAACCCTACAATTTAACATCATACCTTAAGAGTTGGATAGTTATACCCTCCATGTCCAGCCTAGAATTCAGCAACTAACCACCTCAGCAACACCACTACAAAATCATAAAAAACATACTTACACCCCAACACATATTAATGATGGTGAAATGGACTTTTTATAGTGTCAGGAACTGCCATTTACCAATTGTTTCCTGACAATCAGTTGTCATGGGAACATGTAATACTCAGTTATTAGGTTCAGGTGTCACCAGTATCTGATCACGACAACTGCCATTTCATTCATATTTACTTTTTATATACTATGATTTCTGAACAGAAAGACAGCACACAAACTGATTTTTGGGATTAATTAAAATACATGAATTTTTATTCTATTTGAAGTCAGAATACATTTTAGGGAGCAGTACTATGCTGACTGTTCATAAGATTTATAGCATTAATCTGGGCTGCGTTCAGCCCCGACAAAACGTTTTTTAAACGGAAACGGTGGTGCGTTGAACACCCTGTTCTGATGACGCAAGAGTTGCAACTATGGCAGCTGAGAAGGCCATTCTTTGTGTTCTTTTTGAAGAATTTTCGGAGCCTGATGAAATCAGTATAAATACGTGTTTAAATCTGCAAAATACGCTCAATATTACAGTCACTGCCCTTGCCGTCCAGAATAAAAGAGAACATCCCAATCGAGTGAAGGGATTTGTGGAAACTGTGGTTCCTAATTATTGTGATCCAACATTTGCCTCGCATTTCAGGATGAAAAGACAAACATTTCAGATGAAGGATAATCCACTTCTTACCTCCGAGACTGTGTTATGATCTATATGACCTTATTATTTTTATTGTGACTATTAGGCTTATCATTATTGATCACTATTGTTGTGCTATGATATTGTAAGTTTATGAAAGTGTCACTCCAAAATACAATAGCAAAATATATAAATATGTATAGTACTTTTATGTTACATTCATACCCATTGTACGAGCTGTCTCTTTAATACCGCGTGGTTTATATACATGTTGTTGCTGATTGGGCTGACATTTTTGACACACCCACCAAACAAGATAAAACGTATCTCAACGTACCCCGTTGCACACCGTTTCCAGGAAACATGTCGTTCAACCCGGAAACCGTAGCAAAACGTTGCGCACCGGTTTGAGCTTGAACGTGCCCCAGGTCAAGCTTCAAATTGTTTTTTTCTTGCAAATTTGTTCTTATGGCTTTATGTTGTGTTATGGTATCAGTGATGTTAATATACTTAATATGCATTGTCTTTTGCAGTAGTTTTAACTGAAGGTTCAAGATAACTGTGTAAACTACAAATGTGGGGAAAAATTCAGTTAAAAGTTTGCACACATACTCATGCTAGAGAAACCTCAAATGATTTCAGTGAAATACAAAGTCAGCATCCAGAGTCAAGAGACCTTAAACCCAATGTTATAAAGAGAGCTACTTACATAGTGTTGTAAAATTCAATTATGTAAACCGTAGCCTATTGCCATTTTGCAGAGATAAGAATGTGGAAAACAGACAAGTGAACCATTAGTTCAATTTGTAGCCTACTCAGTGTATTTGTTTAATATGTTATAACTTCCCCTCCAATAAGACTCACACTGTTGCTTTTACTAATATTTCAAACATTTGTAAATTCCAGTGGCTGTTTACAACACGAAAGCAAACCAATCAAATGCATTTGACTACCTCTGGAAGTGGTTGAAAACCGACAAGCTCAACATTTTAGACCATTTACACCTGTATTTATAATCCTCCACTTTTTTGATCAGATCAAGACAGTTACCAGATGTAAACAGGGAATAAAAAACAAGATTACAAACAAAGATGTCATGTTAATGTGGCACAAACAATACTGAAGACTTTAGGGCCAAAGAGACTTCCCAGTAATAAACACCACAACCACAAGCCTATTTTATAAATTATATTTATTTTTCAAAAACAAAAGCCAATGCCAAATTAAGAAAAAGCAGCAAAGAATGCAGCTATGACTTCACTTGTTGCAGCAACCTCAATATGCCTAGAGAGAAACGCTTGTTTTGAGTAGTCTGAGAGTGTGGAGGTGCTGGATCTTGAAAGCCAGGCTTGAAAGACTGCATCACAGACTCATAGCTTGAAGAAAGAGGTACATTACTGGGTTGCTCTAGAGGTTGGGAACCAAGACTGGAATGAGACCCATAACTTGACTGCTCTGACACAGAAGAGACCTGGAATCCAGGCTGCTGGGACACAGACTGGTAGCGGATTTGTGCTGGCTGCTGGCTATTGGATTGGGACAGAGACTGGTAGCTGGCCTGTCCTGGTTGTTGGTGAACAGACCAGTAGCGAGCTTGTGCTGACTGCAGGCCACTGGGCTGGGACACAGACTGGTAGAGGGCCTGTCCTGGTTGTGGGCCACTGGGCTGGACCACAGATGGGTAGCTGGATTGTGCTGACTGCAGGGCCTGTCCTGGTTGAGGGCCACTGGGCTGGACCACAGATGGGTAGCCAAATTGCGCTGACTGCAGGGTCTGTCCTGGTTGTGGGCCACTGGGCCGGGACACAGACTGGTAGAGGGCCTGTCCTGGTTGTGGGCCACTGGGCCGGGACACAGACTGGTAGAGGGCCTGTCCTGGGTCACCGGGCTGGACCACAAATGGGTAGCTGGATTGTACTGACTGCAGGGTCTGTCCTGGTTGTGGGCCACTAGGCTGGACCACAGATGGGTAGCTGGATTGTGCGGACTGCAGGGCCTGTCCTGGTTGTGGGCCACTGGGCTGGGACACAGACTGGTAGAGGGCCTGTCCTGGTTGTGGGCCACCAGGCTGGACCACAAATGGGTAGCTGGATTGTGCTGACTGCAGGGCCTGTCCCGGTTGTGGGCCACCGGGCTGGACCACAGATGGGTAGCTGGCTTGTCCTTGTTTGCCACTGGGCCGGGACACAGACTGGTAGAGGGCCTGTCCTGGTTGTGGGCCACCGGGCTGGACCACAGATGGGTAGCTGGATTGTGCTGACTGCAGGGCCTGTCCTGGTTGAGGGCCACTGGGCTGGACCACAGATGGGTAGCCAAATTGTGCTGACTGCAGGGTCTGTCCTGGTTGTGGGCCACTGGGCCGGGACACAGACTGGTAGAGGGTCTGTCCTGGTTGTGGGCCACTGGGCCGGGACACAGACTGGTAGAGGGCCTGTCCTGGTTGTGGGCCACTGGGCCGGGACACAGACTGGTAGAGGGCCTGTCCTGGTTGTGGGCCACCGGGCTGGACCACAGATGGGTAGCTGGATTGTCCTTGTTTGCCACTGAGCCTGGACACAGACTGGTAGAGGGCCTGTCCTGGTTGTGGGCCACCGGGCTGGACCACAGATGGGTAGCTGGATTGTGCGGACTGCAGGGCCTGTCCCGGTTGTGGGCCACCGGGCTGGACCACAGATGGGTAGCTGGCTTGTCCTTGTTTGCCACTGGGCCGGGACACAGACTGGTAGAGGGCCTGTTTTGGTTGTGGGCCACCGGGCTGGACCACAGATGGGTAGCTGGATTGTGCTGACTGCAGGGCCTGTCCTGGTTGAGGGCCACTGGGCTGGACCACAGATGGGTAGCTGGATTGTGCTGACTGCAGGCCACTGGGCTGGACCACAGATGGGTAGCTAAATTGTGCTGACTGCAGGGTCTGTCCTGGTTGTGGGCCACTGGGCCGGGACACAGACTGGTAGAGGGCCTGTCCTGGTTGTGGGCCACCGGGCTGGACCACAGATGGGTAGCTGGATTGTGCTGACTGCAGGGCCTGTCCTGGTTGTGGGCCACTGGGCCGGGACACAGACTGGTAGAGGGCCTGTCCTGGTTGTGGGCCACCGGGCTGGACCACAGATGGGTAGCTGGATTGTGCTGACTGCAGGGCCTGTCCTGGTTGAGGGCCACTGGGCTGGACCACAGATGGATAGCTGGATTGTGCTGACTGCAGGCCACTGGGCTGGACCACAGATGGGTAGCTAAATTGTGCTGACTGCAGGGCCTGTCCTGGTTGTGGGCCACTGGGCCGGGACACAGACTGGTAGAGGGCCTGTCCTGGTTGTGGGCCACCGGGCTGGACCACAGATGGGTAGCTGGCTTGTTCTTGTTTGCCACTGAGCCTGGACACAGACTGGTAGAGGGCCTGTCCTGGTTGTGGGCCACCGGGCTGGACCACAGATGGGTAGCTGGATTGTGCTGACTGCAGGCCACTGGGCTGGACCACAGATGGGTAGCTAAATTGTGCTGACTGCAGGGCCTGTCCTGGTTGAGGGCCACTGGGCTGGACCACAGATGGGTAGCTGGATTGTGCTGACTGCAGGCCACTGGGCTGGACCACAGATGGGTAGCTGGATTGTGCTGACTGCAGGGCCTGTCCTGGTTGTGGGCCACTGGGCCTGGACACAGACTGGTAGAGGGCCTGTCCTGGTTGTGGGCCACCGGGCTGGACCACAGATGGGTAGCTGGCTTGTTCTTGTTTGCCACTGAGCCTGGACACAGACTGGTAGAGGGCCTGTCCTGGTTGTGGGCCACCGGGCTGGACCACAGATGGGTAGCTGGATTGTGCTGACTGCAGGGCCTGTCCTGGTTGTGGGCCACCGGGCTGGACCACAGATGGGTAGCTGGATTGTCCTTGTTTGCCACTGAGCCTGGACACAGACTGGTAGAGGGCCTGTCCTAATTGTGGGCCACCGGGCTGGACCACAGATGGGTAGCTGGATTGTGCTGACTGCAGGGCCTGTCCTGATTGTGGGCCACTGGGCCGGGACACAGACTGGTAGAGGGCCTGTCCTGGTTGTGGGCCACCGGGCTGGACCACAGATGGGTAGCTGGATTGTGCTGACTGCAGGGCCTGTCCTGGTTGTGGGCCACCGGGCTGGACCACAGATGGGTAGCTGGATTGTGCTGACTGCAGGGCCTGTCCTGGTTGTGGGCCACCGGGCTGGACCACAGATGGGTAGCTGGATTGTGCTGACTGCAGGGCCTGTCCTGGTTGTGGGCCACCGGGCTGGACCACAGATGGGTAGCTGGATTGAGCTGACTGCAGGGCCTGTCCTGGTTGTGGGCCACTGGGCTGGACCACAGATGGGTAGCTGGATTGTGCTGACTGCAGGCCACTGGGCTGGACCACAGACTGGGAGCTGGCTTGTGCGTACTGCAGGCCACTGGGCTGAACCACAGATGGGTAGCTGGCTTGCGCTGATGGTGGACCACTGGACTGGTCCACAGACTGGGAGCTGGCTTGCACTGATGGCAGGCCACTGGACTGGTCCACAGTCTGGGAGCTGGCTTGCACTGATGGCAGGCCACTGGACTGGTCCACAGACTGGGAGCTGGCTTGCGCTGATGGCAGGCTACTGGACTGGTCCACAGATTGAGAGACCGCTTGTTCCAAGTTCTGGCTGCTGGCTTGAGATTGGAGGCTGAGCAGGGCCACAGGTTGGTATCTTGCCTGTGCTAGTTGCACACCGTTAGGCTGTATCGTGGGATCACTGCTTGACTGCACTAGTTGCTGCCCACTGAGCAGTGGCACAAGTCCAGACCCATAGCTGCCTTGTCCTAACTGATAGCTGGGTTGTGAGGACTCATTTCTTTGCTGCAAAGGCTTTACGAAAAAGGTGGAACTTGAAGTCTGCACTGGCCTGGTACCAGAAAGTAACTTGGAACCAACTTGAAGTCTACTTTTTAGAGGCTTGACAATGGGCTGCACTGAAGACTGGTAGCGGACTTGCACTAATTGGCCACTGGACTGGGAGCTGGTCTGCACTAGTTGCTGGCTACTAGATGCCACAGACTCATTACTAGACTGCCCTAAAGTTTGATAGTTGAGCTGCGCTGGCTTGGGTAGAGACTCAATGCTCATACTTTCTGATTCCGTGGCCACTGCAATGGGTACAAGACTGCCACTACCAGCTGAAGACATTGGAGACCCTTGAACTTGACTTCTAGCATCAGAGTCCAAACCAGGCTTATACACATTAGTCATTGGTCCAAAACCAGAAGAGCCATTTTGAGGACTATAGCTTACACTGCTATACACACCCTTAACTTGTGCAGCACTGTAAGTGATATTCTTAGATCTTCGAGGACTAATGGGATCCGATACATCTTCATGGCCATACCAGCTATAGGAACTCTGTGGTTTCACATCATCCTGCATGGGGAGATCAGCCTCATTGTATACAGGATAACCTCCAATCCTGACAAAGCCATCAACTAAGAAAAAAAAAGAAAAGAATCAACCAAACATGTTCACAAACAGGAATTCTAGAATTTGCCTGAATAAACCTTACCACTTCCAATATGGCCAAGGACACAAAGACTGAGAAGTGCCAGAAAAAAACTGAAAAAAAAAAACTTGTTAGACACTTTCTGCCTTACAGAACAAGTAAAAAAAAAAACAAACAAAAAAAAACCCCTACAATTTAACATCATACCTTAAGAGTTGGATAGTTATACTCTCCATGTCCAGCCTAGAATTCAGCAACTAACCACCTCAGCAACACCACTACAAAATCATAAAAAACATACTTACACCCCAACACATATTAATGATGGTGAAATGGACTTTTTATAGTGTCAGGAACTGCCATTTACCAATTGTTTCCTGACAATCAGTTGTCATGGGAACATGTAATACTCAGTTATTAGGTTCAGGTGTCACCAGTATCTGATCACGACAACTGCCATTTCATTCATATTTACTTTTTATATACTATGATTTCTGAACAGAAAGACAGCACACAAACTGATTTTTGGGATTAATTAAAATACATGAATTTTTATTCTATTTGAAGTCAGAATACATTTTAGGGAGCAGTACTATGCTGACTGTTCATAAGATTTATAGCATTAATCTGGGCTGCGTTCAGCCCCGACAAAACGTTTTTTAAACGGAAACGGTGGTGCGTTGAACACCCTGTTCTGATGACGCAAGAGTTGCAACTATGGCAGCTGAGAAGGCCATTCTTTGTGTTCTTTTTGAAGAATTTTCGGAGCCTGATGAAATCAGTATAAATACGTGTTTAAATCTGCAAAATACGCTCAATATTACAGTCACTGCCCTTGCCGTCCAGAATAAAAGAGAACATCCCAATCGAGTGAAGGGATTTGTGGAAACTGTGGTTCCTAATTATTGTGATCCAACATTTGCCTCGCATTTCAGGATGAAAAGACAAACATTTCAGATGAAGGATAATCCACTTCTTACCTCCGAGACTGTGTTATGATCTATATGACCTTATTATTTTTATTGTGACTATTAGGCTTATCATTATTGATCACTATTGTTGTGCTATGATATTGTAAGTTTATGAAAGTGTCACTCCAAAATACAATAGCAAAATATATAAATATGTATAGTACTTTTATGTTACATTCATACCCATTGTACGAGCTGTCTCTTTAATACCGCGTGGTTTATATACATGTTGTTGCTGATTGGGCTGACATTTTTGACACACCCACCAAACAAGATAAAACGTATCTCAACGTACCCCGTTGCACACCGTTTCCAGGAAACATGTCGTTCAACCCGGAAACCGTAGCAAAACGTTGCGCACCGGTTTGAGCTTGAACGTGCCCCAGGTCAAGCTTCAAATTGTTTTTTTCTTGCAAATTTGTTCTTATGGCTTTATGTTGTGTTATGGTATCAGTGATGTTAATATACTTAATATGCATTGTCTTTTGCAGTAGTTTTAACTGAAGGTTCAAGATAACTGTGTAAACTACAAATGTGGGGAAAAATTCAGTTAAAAGTTTGCACACATACTCATGCTAGAGAAACCTCAAATGATTTAAAAATAGTGGAGCAATATCAGAAAGGAGTTTCTCAGAGAAAAATTGCAAAGAGTTTGAAGTTATCATCATCTACAGTCATAATATAATTTAAAGATTCAGAAAATCTGGAACAGTCTCTGTGCGTAAGGGTCAAGGCTGGAAAACCATACTAGATGCCCGTGATCTTCGGGCCCTTTGACGGCACTGCATCACATACAGGAATGCTACTGTAATGGAAATCACAACATGGGCTCAGGAATACTTCCAGAAAACATTTTCGGTGAACACAATCCACCGTGCCATTCGCCGTTGCTGGCTAAAACTCTATAGGTCAAAAAAGAAGCCATATCTATCACCCATAGAAAACATTTGGCGCATCATAAAGAGGAAGATGCGACAAAGAAGACTTAAGACAGTTGAGCAACTGGAAGCCTGTATTAGACAAGAATGGGACAACATTCCTATTCCTAAACTTGAGCAACCTGTCTCCTCAGTCCCCAGACGTTTGCAGACTGTTATAAAAAGAGGGAATGCCACACAGTGGTAAACATGGCCTTGTCTCAACTCTTTTGAGATGTGTTGATGCCATGAAATTTAAAATCAACTTATTTTTCCCTTAAAATGATACATTTTCTCAGTTTAAACATTTGATATGTCATCTATGTTGTATTCTGAATAAAATATTGAAATTTGAAACTTCCACATCATTCCTTTTTTATTCACAATTTGTGCAGTGTCCCAGCTTTTTTGGAATCGGGTTTGTACAACTAAAATATACTTAGTACAAAATTGTTGTTCCAAAATAGCAAACTTCAAGTTAACTAATTATTAACACACTTGACATATACTGTTAATTAGTCTGGCTGCAAGTATACTTGGCACATTTATTTGTACCAGGGTACTATGATTACTGAATACAAAGAAAGCACACAGGATGTTTTTTCGGATAAATTAAAATACTTTATTTTTTATTCTATTTGTATTGAGAATACATTTTTAGCATTTGAGGGAGCAGTAGTATGCTGACCACTTATAAGTCTTATAGTACTGATTTGGTCAAGCAGGTGCAGAGATGCGCCGATACCGATAGCCAATTATTCAGAATTATATTGGCCAGTGCTGATACCGACAGTTTGATTATTCGTAAGGGGAAAAAAAATCTCTCCCAAATAATGCTGCAAACTATACAGGGAACCTCCTCATTTGTACACTATGTTACAATTAACAACATGTTTGTATATATAATTTAGTTGCACATGTAGTTTTCATACAGAAAGTGATATTCAAATGCAAAATTCAGTTTGAGCGAAAACGCAGAGGAGTAACAAATATATGTATTGAGTTTTACAAATATAAATAAATGAGCCTACATCATATTTCACAAATAAATACAAACCGTCCTACAAATGGCATGTAACCTTTGAACAAATAGCTTACCAAACACACCTGTCTGTTTGTAAGACACTTGCCTTTTTATAAGATCTCTCAGCTTGATTTTCTCACAAATGTAGTTGAGCAACTTTCTCTTCCAAATTAGCAGATGGTGCTTTGCTATGGGTCAATTTATGCTTGTCTCCCGAGAGAAGCCCCGATACATGCGTTTATAATAATAATAATAAACTTTGTTTTATAGCGTCTTTAAAAGTTGCATCTTAAAGCACTTTACAAGAACATATAAATAAAATACAATGGAATAGGGGAAATAAAAGATAACATAAAAAGAAACATACACTATATTGCCAAAAGTTTTGGGACGCCTGCCTTTAGGTGCACATGAACTTTAATGACATCCCATTCTTAATCCGTGGGGTTTAATATGGAGTTGGCCCACCCTTTGCAGCTATTACAGCTTGAACTCTTCTGGGAAGGCTTTACCCCAAATGTTTAGGAGTGTGTTTATGGGAATTTTTGACCATTCTTCTAGAAGCGCATTTGTGAGGTCAGGCACTGATATTGGATGAGAAGGCCTGGCTCACAGTCTCCGCTCTAATTCATCCCAAAGGTGTTCTATTGGGTTGAGGTCAGGACTCTGTGCAGGCCAGTCAAATTCCTCCACACCAAACTCGCTCATTCATGTCTTTATGGACCTTGCTTTGTGCACTGGTGAACAGTTATGTTGGAACAGGAAGGGGCCATCTCCAAACTGTTCCCACAAAGTTGGGAGCATGAAATTGTCCAAAATGTCTTGGTATGCTGAAGCATAAAGAGTTCCTTTCACTGGAACTAAGGGGCCAAGCCCAACCCCTGAAAAATAACCCCACACCATAA
Organism: Elopichthys bambusa; assembly: GCA_037101425.1. NCBI lineage: Eukaryota > Metazoa > Chordata > Actinopteri > Cypriniformes > Xenocyprididae > Elopichthys > Elopichthys bambusa. The sequence continues at coordinate 19,260,360 of CM074452.1, read as the reverse complement.
TCTCCTCTCCACCAAACTTTACACTTGGCACAATGCAGTCAGGCAAGTATCGTTCTCCTGGCAACCGCCAAACCCAGACTCGTCCATCAGATTGCCAAACAGAGAAGTGTGATTTGTCACTCCAAAGAACACATCTCTGTTGTATTTATGCTGTATGATAAGGTGCAGATAAAGGCACAGGACGCACGCATTACTTATATTAACAGGAAACTTTACTCTCTGTTCCTCAGGCACAGAACATGAGCGCTAGCTCGTCATAGTAACATCCACATAGTCGAAACACTCTAATTGGCAGATAGAAGAACCAATAGGAATAAGGCATATATCAATTCAGACATGTGATTGGCTTTTGCTTAAACATAAGAACACTACATCCCCCTTTTTTTTGAAAGAATTATATAAAGAGAACATACTGACTAACATTCTATTATGGATCACATGCCCAAACTGGAACGTTAGTAGACTGCTAGACTGTAATACAAACTAACTGTATAGTCACATATTCAGAAACTGTCATATATACAAAACACATGAATTACATTGAACATTGTTTGTTTAAAAGGGCAGCGATCCGCGTACACCCTTGTACAATCACAGATCCAGAATAACTCTGGGCCTTATCTGGCATCCGTATCTGGTGATGTAAGTGCCAGATTTGGGTGGCTCATCAGTGTTAGGTGTATGTGTAATGTCATTGTGTGGTGCACTGTTAATTGGTGTTGCACATGGCTCAGTGCCATCACCAGAACTGTTGCTTCCGGGCTCTTTTGTGTCCAACAGGTGACGTCTGTTTCGTTGATATTCCTGACCATCAGCAGTACACACATGATATGATCTTTCAGTGTTAGCTGCTCTGACAATGACAGCTGGCTTCCAGTATCCTTGCTCCTGCATTCAAACTGCCTGTCCTTTCTTGAGCTAAGATAAGGGTCTAGCTGATGTGTCATAGTAGCACTCTTGGAGCTGTTGTTAATGCAGTCTCTTTACTCTGACGTCCTTACAGCTGACGACTTTTGGCAAGAGTTGCTGATTGGTATTGGGCAGGGTAGATCGCAGGTGACAACTCATCAACAGCTGAGCCGGGGACTTGAAACCATCGACAGGGCTGTTGTGATATTCCAGGAGACTGAGGTATGGATCCCTTTTGTCAACCCTGGCTTTTTCCAGCAACATCTTTGAAGTCTGCACAGATTTCTCTGCTAGTCCATTACTTTGCGGGTGGTATGGACTTGTGGTGGTATGCGTAAACTCACATGTTCTCGCAAATGTCTCAAACTCACCCGAGCTGTACTGGGGACCGTTATCTGAAATTACAGGCTCTGGAATGCCATGCCGTGCAAAAGCAGCTTTTAGTTTGTTTATCACAGCAGTTGAGGTTATGCTGCCGAGCTTGTCCAGCTCAAAATATCTGCTGTAATAGTCAACTGTCACAAGATATTCCTCATTGTTCCAGGTGAACAGATCGGTAGCCACTACTTGCCATGGCCTATCCGGGACTTTGTGACTGATCATGGGCTCTTTAGTGTTGGAGGGACAATACGTGAGACAAACTGAGCATTTGCTGATGATGCTCTCTATTTCTTTCCCCATCCCAGGCCAGAACATGATATCACGTGCTCTCTGCTTGCTCTTTTCGATGCCAGGTGACTGGCATGTATATGACCTGTGACAGCGAGTCAATAAACAGCTCATCACACTCCTCAGTCTGGTCTGTTTTGTCATTACTTATTGTATGGACAGTTTTCTCACAGCTGGAGCGGCAAACTTTTGCAAAGTGGTTTATTTTCCTGCAATTTTTGCACACTTTCCCTCTTGCAGGACAGTAAGATCGATCTGCATGTGGTTTATTTCCACAATATCTGCATACATTAGGGCTTGCTGGAGTTGCATTACTAGTTTCTCTGAAGTTATCACTGTATTTCCTTGTATATTTTGCATTACGTTACAAAATTGCGTGCACTGCATGTTCACGTAAAGCACTCATGTTGCTCGAAATAGTTTTTAACTGTGCTTGAGCTTTTGGTGAATGTATCCCGAATACAACACAGTCGTGGATCATCTCATCACTGTTTGCATAATTACAGTCTTTGACAAGCAGCCATAGGTCTGTCACAAACTGCTCGAAGGCCTTGCGTTCTCCCTGCACCTTTTCGTGGAACTTATAACGTTGGCTTTGGGCCCAACATATGCAGTGAAGCGGTCATAATACGACTTTAAAATCTTTGCTTCGTCTGCAGACAGCAACCATGTATTGAAAATGTCGCGGCCCTTCTCTTCGACCCATAGGAGAAGATAACTACATTACTCGTCCTCACCCTTTTTCTTCAGGGGACTGCTGAACATCAACTCTGCGTGCTGTTGAAACTTGTGCCATGCTTCGGGCAGGTTAGTCGCCTCCCAGTTCATCGTGGGCGAAGGTACTCCAGCTGTATCCATCTTTGTAATGTAATCCATTTACTCCGACACCATGTTGTATTTATGCTGTATGATAAGGTGCAGATAAAGGCTCAGCACGCACGCATTACTTATATTAACAGGAAACTTTACTCTCCATTTCAGGCATAGAACATGAGCACTAGCTCGTCACAGTAACATCCACATAGTCGAAACACCCATATCTAATTGGCAGATAGAAGAACCAGTAGGGATAAGGCATATATCAATTCAGACATGTGATTGGCTTTTGCTTAAACATAAGAACACTACAGTCTCCACTGCTCTAGAGTCCAGTGGCGGCGTGCTTTACATAACTGCATCCAACGCTTAGCATTGCACTTGGTGATGTAAGGCTTGGATGCAGCTGTTCGGCCACGGAAACCCATTCCATGAAGCTCTCTATGCACTGTTCTTGAGCTAATCTGAAGGCCACACGAAGTCTGTAGCTATTGACTCTGCAGAAAGTTGGCGACTGCGCCTTAGCATGTGCTGACCCAGCTCTGTGATTTTATGTGGCCTACCACTTCGTGGCTGAGTTGCTGCTGTTCCCAATTGCTTCCACTTTGTTATGATACCACTAACAGTTGACCGTGGAATATTTAGTATTGAGGACATTTTAAAAACATCACTCGGCTCGCTCTGGCTACTCCAGTTATCTCTGTATTTATAACCACCAGTAACATGTTATACAAAACATGTTTTAAAAAACACCAATCTGCCTCTTTTCATTTTCATTTAAACAAATTAATAATAGCCACACAAATCTGGTTCAGGCAATGCTTATATTGATTATCTTCACTGCATGTACAGTACTGGTCGAAAGTTTGTAAACATTAAGGTTTTTTTTAATGTTTTGAAAATAGTCTCTTAATCTCACCAAGGCTGTATTTATTTGATCAAAAATAAAGTAAAAACAGTAATACAGTGAAATATTATTGCAATTTAAAGTAACTGGTTTCTGTTGTGTATTTCAAAATGTAATTTATTCCTGTGATCAAAGCTGAATTTTCAGATCCTGAAAACTAATCCTTCAGAAATCATCATACTCACCTGTTCACCACTAATTTTTGTCAGCTGAAATGTCTTGAAATGTGTTTTGATGCATGTTTCTATCTTTTATTTTCCCTATTCCATTGTAAATGCATGTTTTGGGGCTTCATTCGGAAGACTAGCGTAAAATGACCCATATCAAAGCGCCATCTGCTGTTTTAGAAAAGAGAAAGTTGCTCAACTGCATTTGTGAGAAAATCTGCCTGCACACATTTTTGAGAAAATCAAGCCGAGAGATTTCATAAAAAGGCAAGTGTCTTACAATCGTAACAGACAGGTGTGCGTATAAATGCACTAGATTTGGTATTTGTTCAAAGATTACATGCCATTTGTAGGATGGTTTGTATTTATTTGTGAAATTTGATGTAGGCTCATTTATTTATATTTCTCAAACACAATACATATATTTGTTACTCATCTGCGTTTTCACTAAAACTGACCTTTGTATTTGCACATCACTTTCTGTTTGTTTGCGAGTCGAGTTTTCCTTTGCAAAGCAGATCGTGCTTATTTGCAAAATGCTGGGTTTGTTTGTTTAATTATGGCACAATATTAACTCCATAGTTCCTCTCTAGTGTGTGTTTTTTTTATAGCTAACTAAGGAATTGTGAACATTGGAAAACACTCCTGAGGTACGTGACATATTCACAAGCTGTTTTATTGACGTCTTTCCGTGGTTGGAATACAGATTAAGTGATTACATGAGACATTCTGGTAATTTGTACTGTATCTTTCAACATACCTTTTGATGTTCATGCATGTTTTTCGAGATATAACTAATTAGCCTATTAATGTGAAAGAAAAGACTCGCGCTCAGCGCTGTGGTTTGAACTGAGGCACTATAACGATCTGTCATGTCACATTTAAGAGTGTCAAAACACCATTTATTGTTTGAATGTTGTGATAAAATGGAAAGAATTTGAAAGAGACTTTTTTTCTTATCAGAAGTAATAAAGCACAAAGTTCTTTGCAATTATTGGATTATTGGCTGGATAATGGATAATGTTTGATGTAGCAAAAAAATAAAAAAAATAAATGCAGACCTGTCAAACCTGGCTTTAACTACAGGTGAATCATAGGGTCAATAGCGCCTGCTTTAACGTAGCTATTTGTTAATGCGTTATTGATGCGTTAACTATATTTAACACGGCAGGAGAGATTTTCTTCACACACAGTAGGCCATGAGTTTGCAGTCTGAATATGTTTTTTAGCATTGATTAGACATTGAATCATTGTTACACCATGATTGATTCTACATGACTGCTGTTGAATCAGCACTGAAATTATCAAAAAAAATAGTCAATGGTATTGTTGTTGAATCAGCACTATGATTGATTCTACTTCACCAGTGTTGAATTAACATTGAAATGAACAAAAATAATAAATGGTAATGGCCTACTGTTGAATCAGCATTACACTATGATATCACCAATGTTGAATCAATATTGAAATTAACAAAAATAATCAATGGTAACGTCAGTGAATCAACGTTACACTGGGATGTTGATTCTACATCACTGCTGTTGAATCAGTATTGAAATTAACAGAAATGTAAATATCGTTTGATCAATGTTAATATTATGTTGATTTTAAATCACTTTTGTTGAAACATTGAAAATACAAATGAAATGTCAACATAAAATAATGTTGAGATCTGATGTAAGTTAATGTTGAAACTAAATTAATCTACACTTCAATGGTATGTCACTACATTTCTGACAATTTCAAAGTTTGACACCTTTCTAGCAGTTGAGTCACTTTATTTTATTTGACAGTTAACACAATCAATGACAAAAAAGATTCTTAAAATTCTTTAAGAGTGGGGCAAAAAAGACAAAAATATTACAGCCTTTAAAAACAAAATTACTTTCAGAAGTTTTATGTCATCATAAATACAAGTGATCCATTGGCTCAAGTTTTCCAAATCTGGATTGCATCAGACAACTGCCTCTTTTCCTTTGTGTTCTCAGAAATCTGAAAAAGAAAGCATGATGTTACTTAAGAGCAAGTCAATGCAGTTGTCATGCATAGTCATATTCAAGTATGTTAAAACACAAAATGATTCACTTGGGTTTCTTATGAAGGTACCATTATATACAAAAGGGCCTGTTAATACCTGGTATCAAGACCTGTTTTAGGTGATCCGATCACAAGTGGTCATGTGAGACCGAAATCTGTTTAAAAAAGGTTTGTTCAACTTGAAGCAGCACTGCACAGACCGATCGGTGTATGACATCAAAGTACTGTGAGAGCTATTTAAAAGCGCACTGAGCCATCTGTTCTTTAATCACTCTTGCGGTACTTTAATGTCATACACTGATTGGTCTGTGCAGCGCTGCTTCAAGTCGAACAAGACTAAAAGCTTCTCCTGTGGTTGGATTTTGAATCGATGTTCTAAGATTTCATAATGTTTAAGAGCACATAGATAAGTTACAACACTTTCTTGATAAAGCAGAAAGTATGCACTGTTTTAATCGAACCACAAGCGTGATGCTTTTTTAGTTATTATTTTAGTGGAAAGCCTGGAATACCTAAACCTGAGCATGGCATGTTGAAATCTGTGACACTGAAGAATCTCCGTGAAGTCATGCATAAGCAATTTTCCAAATATTTAATTTATACAAATATGAATTAAAGTGATATGCTTTTAATGCCATTATTGCACAATACTGAATGATCACCAACTTAGCTAATACTATTCATTCCACTTTTGACCAGCTTGGAGATACTGTAATCCCTGTATCTCTTTCTGTTTTTCTCTCTCTCCCTCCCTCCTTCTCCAGGCTTGTCCTACTATGTTTTTCCCTTTTAGACCCTCCCCCCTGGTCATCTAACCTGACTTTAATTGGATGACAAGTCTGCTAGCAGCTTAGCCATTGGTGGAGCTTAACAGCTATTATGCTTGTTCTGAAAAGCCTAACTGTCCAACAGCAGGGGAGGGAAGGAGCGAAAGAAAAGAAGGGAGTGACAGAGGCCGGGGGAAGAGGGGAGCTCATTCAGCCTACGAGAGCAAGGAGGAGTGAAGCGGTTAGTCTGGAACTTGCTGCCTGTGGGAAAGTAAACAACAGTATTTGCCGCCCTCTCAGAGGCCTCAGTCCGACGGCAGCGGATAAACAGAGGATGAGGATGTGTTCAAGGAGCCAGCTGATTTCATAGCAGGAAGTGCATGGGAGGTTGTTGGGATTAAAGTCCCTCTTGGGAGGTGCTGAAGCTTTCCTGTGGAAGTACTACTGAGGATAAAAAGGTGAGTTGTGCTGTTTATTGGTCTATTAGTCTCACATTTTCTTTCATACACTAACACTCTAAGTTTGCTCCCCTTTCATGCAACAAAGCATGGGTACCATGAAAAGGGATCTTTTCTGTAGAGTGGGGGTAGGAGGACAGAAGACAGAAGAGGAGGGTGTGCACTCTTCCTCATTTCAGTGGCTCACTGGGGAACAGAGGGGTCTTACAAAACTCAATAAACCAAAAGAGACCCTCTCACAGACAGTTAAAGCAATAGTTAACCCCCCATAAAAATGAAAATTCTGTCATCATTTACTCAAACATTTGGTGTAGAAACAATTTTCACTCCGAAATTGCAAGGAAATTTCACAAACAATTACAAAGAAATGACAAGTATCACATTAAACATTAACACATCTAAACTTTTAAAGTAGAAAAACTGAAAGAGTATTTTCTTGTAAAACATACTCCAATAATCTTTACAACTTTTAAAAGTCATTTTTTTTAAAGTATAACTTTTTCAGGAACACAAAACATGATATTTTGCAAAAATCTTTCAAATGTTTTTGTCACAGTGGAAGTCAGTTGGGTTGAGTGCTGAGACAGTTTTCAAAATATCTACTTTTCTGTGTTTAGCAGAGGAATTAATGTCTTACAGGTTTGGAACAACACAAGGGTGATTAAATGATGCAACTTTCTTTTTTAGGGTGAACTATCCCCTTAACCTAGTGCTAACCAGCAGAACTTCTAACACAGATGCAACCATCATGGTAAACACAAACCAGGAATTGTCATACAACCACATATCTAATTTAGAGAGAAACTTGAGCAGAATTTCAACACAAGATCCATAATCGCACACTTTGTTTAGTAAAGAAGGGCCTCACAATCCTGGAACTCCTAATCGGTGTCTAGCTGCCAGTCAACTTTCAGTGACTTCCCGTTGCATTTCCAGAATTAGATGGTTTAAAAATGGGCAGTGTTCCATTTCCCTCCTTTTCTCTGACAGTTCAGCATCATTAGCAGTCCATGCATGTCCAACAGAGAACTGCAGCACAAACACACCCTGTCAGTGGTCTTTCCAATCCAAAGGGACACAGCTGGGGCTTTTGGGGTGTGTATACAATTGCAGGGGCCTCCAAGCAGATGTGATACTGGATATTAGGTGGAGGGAGCTCCATCCACATGTAAGCGAAAATTCAAAGGTTTCTTCCTGACACCCTGAGGCTTGTGAGTAAGTTAGAAGTCTTCAGAAAGTGAAAGGTGCTTAATGGAGACCTCTGCTCTTTTTGAGAATACATTACACAACAGCCTGAGAGAAATGAAACACTATATGTTCAGCAGGTGAAAGAGGAGCTTGTGCTTTTTATGTGATTGTTTCAACAGATGTAAAGGCAGAATTGAACAGATCTTTTGAATCTGTGCACACCAAACCACATCATTCTTTGAATGTTTGAGGATATGAATGAACAATCTGAATGAACAATGACCTGTTACCTGACTCTCTTTGTTGTGAGTTTTGTGGCTATACTGTGTTTTAGCATGCATCGCTATTACCAGGTGGCCAATGGAATTCCTTGCTTCAGTGATTTACACATGTTGACTGCATTTTATAATATAAAGTCGCAGTGAAATGGAAGTAGTGCCAGATCTTTTCCTCTGTACTGTGACACATCCAAGTGATACCGATTATCGAAAAAGAAACAATTTAGGGCAGGGACTGTTTTTGAGATGTGACTGTTGCTCTCAAAAGTAGAGGCCAATGAACATAAGCTAGAACTGGTGGAGTTTAATGATTAAATGATTGGACAATCAAGGAGATGTCTGTCATTTTCACTGGAAGGTCCAGTTATGACATTTTAAAAGTCAGCTTATATTTAGTAATATTATTAATTTAACTGCTCTGACACTATATCGGATGAGAACAAAATTGAGCTGGATAATGACACTAACTTTGCAACATCAACACTTTTATTGAACTGAACTGAAACAACACTCTGAATAATGCTGAATAATGACACATATCTTCTGTACAGCTGTTTTAAAGCTGAAATTTAATTTGTTTGATAATTGATTAAATGTACAACATTAACATTGTTATTTTCCTGTTTATTAATGTAAAGCTGCTTTGAAACAATCTCTATTGTATAAAGCACTATATAAATTGACATTTTGATTAAAAAAGGATGAGGTCAAACATAAAAAAAAAAAAAAAAAAAATTGAAACATATGCATGGATAAATTGTTCACAGCAAGATCTATAACATTTATTTAGAAAATAGACAGGGTTAATTTATATTTTGTGCAAAGTTTAACATGTTAATTTGGAAAAGTGCATTATAGACAGCCCCAAGGATGAATAATGCATCCTTGCATGTCTGTAGTCTGCAGAATCAGCCATTGCTGAGGTGGCACATTTCGAGTGTGGTGTGTAGAGGTATGTACACAGCCAGCCCACTGTTTAGGTTAAGGTGCTGTTTCCATGGACCCTGCCATTAAGTCAAAATGCACTGCTGTTATTGTAAATAACTTTTGTCTGCAAGCTAAAATTGAAAAGCAGATTGTGTAAGTTAAATATACACTTGCAAAAAATACACACAAACCGTAGCAACAAACTCTTAAAATTTGACACATTTTAACATTTTGCAGTGTGTTCATTCATCCTGAGCACATGTGCCAGTTTAATGCCCTGTGGGCAAGGATGACATCATCAAACTGTATGAATCACAGATGGCATATCTCTGAGCTGTCTTGCAAGAATCTCAGCTATTTCATGAGATAGACGCTTGGGAAACTGATAAGAAGTGGAAAAGAAAGTCTCCTCCTTGTGTTGATATGCTGCCACTTCCATATTTATAGCATGAACCAGTAGTTGTCAAATGGTTGGTTGCGACTCAAAAATGGGTTGCAGACTGCAGGGAAAAACAATAATAAATGTAAAAATATAGCTGCAAGCAGCGATGACGGGCCCAAGCCTGGTGGCACTGCCAACCCGGTGGCTTCAGGGCAACTGTGCACCGGGGGCAAAAGGCATTTAAAACAGGTAAACATAAAAGGACTATGTCAAAGTCATTAGAATACACCACATTTACTGTGGTGCCCAGTAAGTTAGCAGTTGGTGCCCATATGATCACAAACCACAACAGCCACATCCATGAGATTGTTTTTTGACCTCCCTGAGCCATCATTTGTGCACCAATCTTATGCACCAAAAGCATGCTTTCATTTAATTTCAATATGTATGGTATAAGATGAAAGAATAAAATAAAAAATAAAAAATAAATAGAGCCAAATCACAGTGTCAGGCTGTGTTCTCGAAGGAAGATGAAGAAGAACAGGTTTAAATACAAAGTAATCCAAGTTTTAACCCAAACAGGCAAAGGGCAGATACAACACAACGTAGTAAGACGGTGAATGGACAACGAACTGAACACAAACAGGAACTTATATACACCAAGGGAGATTAACTAATGACGTGCAGCTGTGATGGTGGTTAGTGTCCATGGTAACTGATGAGTGGCGGGAACTTAGAACAAGGGAGCACGTGTGACAAGAGAAAACCAAAATAAACAGAACATGAGGGTGACTGTGACATTACATTCCCCTCCGGTGAGGACGAGCCATAAAGGAACATCCACAGGGAGGGCCAGAGGGGGTCCTGGAGGCGGGCAAAGTGATGGTGAAGGAGGAGTGGTGAAGGGAGGACGACGATCCCCTGGCAGCGTTGATGGTAGACCGCCGATGGCACAGACCCAGAGCTCCCCAGTGCCGACAACCAGCGGCGAAGACGAGGGAGGGAGTCTAGGTGGTGATGTGGCTGACAGCAGCTGGGGGACGACCGTCGGAGACATGGCCGATAGATCCGATGGTGATGGAGACGTGCAACATCGCTGGTACTGAAGACCCAGGTGATGTTGCAGCAACGACCGTTGAAGGCGTAGCCAGAGTACCTGAGGGCTGAGGTGGATCCGGTGTGACCAAGGATAGAGGAAACACCGAGGGGAAGGAGGAGCCCACCGACGTCATAGGGGTGGAGGGACGGAATGCAGCGGATGGACCGCAAGTCCGTGACGGAAGAAGAGTGACGACAGACCAAAGGGGAGCCGGCAGGACGAGGGAACCCGGAGGAACCAGAAGTCCGAGGGTCTCCGGTGAAGCCATAGGTGGGAGGAGCCCCAACGGAGCCGACAGGTTGACAGGCCGTGATGGAACGAGGATCTCAGAGACCAGAGGCGGAGCCGCAGGATCCTCAGGTGATGGCACTGCAGGTGGACACGCGAGCTGTGGCTCGACGTCAGAGCGGGGCTCCCACGGAGACGGGCCGAGGGTCAGCTCTGTCCTCTCTTTCTCGGGCTCTGGCTGACGCGTCGTGGTGGGTGCTGGCTCAGTGTCTGCGGGGGGCACATGCAAGTTCTCCGTGGTCGAGGGTGTTGCTATGGGCTCTGGGTCTGACTGTGCTCCAGATCGGGGCGGGATGCTCTCCAGACACCGAATCACAGTTTCTCTTCAGTCCAGTGGTGTCTGGGAGGTCAAGGCGTTGGTGGAAAGTAGCCCTGATCCGGAACAAGGTCTTGAGGGTCTCGTCGTCCAGGGAACTGGTGACAGCCAAACAAATAAAATCTTTAACGAAGGATAAAAGGTCTGGGCTCTCCTGAGCCCGGACAAGCATTATTGCCCTCTCGTCCATTTCGGGCTCATCAAGTTCATCTGTCAGGCTGTGTTCACGAAGGAAGACGAAGAAGAACAGGTTCAAATACAAAATATTCCAAGTTTTAATCCAAGTTTTTAATCCAAGTTTTCATTCAAACAGGCAAAGGGCAGATACAACACAACGTAGTAAGACGGTGAACGGACAAAGAACTGAACACAAATAGGAACTTATATTCACCAATTTCAATTTAAAATGAGTGTGTAGTTATCTTTTGCAGCTCAAAATTTATATTCTAAATCCAGTGTTTATCTTAAGTTTTAGTATATATATTTTTCTAAACCATTAAAAGTGTCACTGATACACCCCCCCCCCCCCCCCCCCCCCCACACACACAGAAAGAAAGAGAGAAAGGCAGAGTGAGATTTTAAGAGCCAGTTAAAGAAAATTCAATAACATTTTAAACAATAAGAATTAAAATCTATACTATAACAGAAATTAGTCTTTGATAATCTCTTAATATACATTCAAATGTAACCCTAAATAAAAATATTTATAGCAAAGATATTATTAGCAGTTAAAAATGTTATACGTTCAGATAAATTTATCTTAAGGTCTTTTATTAACCCAATTATTAAACTAATTATATATAACTATATAGTCATTGAACTACAAATGAACTGGTTCTATGCCTTTATTTAGTTATACAAATTTATAGAAGAGAAGGGCTAAGAGATTTCCTATCCTATAATGCAGACACAAGGACACAGCAATGAAAAGGTTAAATCTGCAAGACTGTGAAACACACACACACACACACAGAGAGAGAGAGAGAGAGAGAGATTGAAAAATGTCCTTTAATTCTCAATTAACATTCCAAAATCATCAGCATTACATCAATCTTACAAAATCTTTTAATTATTAAAAAGATAAAACCATCTCTCCATCATCATCAACAACACAAAGAACATTTGCAACAGACCATTTTTCAACAAAAACCTGCAGATTATTAGTCAATTTGTGATAAGCATATTCAATTTAAGACGTGCCGCTAATAGTCCTAAAAAGACATCATAAACCTCTTTTGATCCTTTATCCTGAATCATATTTTTCCTTGAAAGCCATATAGAAAGTTTAGCCACTCCAAAAACATAATTCATCAAAACATGTTTTTGTTTTTTCTTTACAGAATACTTTGGTCCAAAAACAAACAAACAAAAAAAGAAAAACATTCTCCCCAAATCAAACACCACCGTTCTAATACATTAAATAACACACCTAACCTACAACATCCACAAAATAAATGCACCAAGGTTTCGTTTTGGGTACAAAATGGACATTCCACCCCTTGACTAGGATCTAAATGGGCTACATGTTTATTAGTGATTATAGCCCTATGTATTATTCTAACGTCCGTTTATTGATTGGTAATTTATACAAAGATCTCCAACAACCTTTCACAGACTAAGCTGGGCCAAAAAAATCAAACCACAGACACACGAGGGGAAGGAGGAGACACAGACATCATTAATCAGCGAATAAACCTTTACAATGGTGACAAAAATTTCAGATAAACAGATTAACTCTGAGCATCACAAAACAAGCTACTAAAGTCACAAAAAAGATTTTTATTTATTGTCATCATTGTTGATTCATGATGTCTGTGTGAGTCTAAAAGACAATGCTCAAAACTCTATCTGTATAATTAATTAAAAAAAAAAAAAAACTGTTAACACACTCAAGAGTTTAGACTCTGGAAGGGGCCAATGAATCAAGACACCATCATCATCACTAAATAACCAAATTCATCTGATCAGAATTTTTCTTGCATTTTTTGCTGTAACAAGTGTGTTTTGGAAACACAGTTAAAGCAGCAAGAGAAAATCTAATGTTAAAATGTCAAGAATCAAGAGCACATCTAAAGCAAACGCTCACCTCCATATCGGTGACTTCAAACTTATTTCTATAAAACATCAACATCTAACCTGTCACCTGGTAAGGTTCCCAGAACGTTCAGAGATGGTCACGATATGGAGTTCTTTTAAGGTTTGGGGGATGTTATTTGGTGGACCTTCAAGGAACATTCAGGACGTTCTGGGAATGTTTAGGGGACTATTACTATAGGACGTTCTTTTAACTTCCCAAATGTCCTCTTTGTAACGTTCTCGCGTGACCATAAAATAACCAAAATAGATCACCCCCCTAAACTCATATCGGGAACGTTATTAAATGACCAACAGAGCACCGTGTGGGAGCGTTCTGTTAATGTCCCAAATATCCTCTTTGTAATGTTCTTATGTGACTATAAAATTAGCCAAATTCAAATGTCCCCCTAAAGTCATATAAAGAACCTTAAACTGCAGCACTTTCATTACCAAAAGAGGACATTTTAGGAACATCCTGAATGTAAAGGTTCAGAATTTTAATCACCTTTGGAGAAAGTTTAGGGTACATTGCGAAAGGTCACAAGAACGTCACCTTCTGCGTGGGTGTTTTATAGAAAATAATGAAGTTTGAAGTCACCGTTATGGAGATGAGAGTTTGCTTTAGACGGGCTCATGATTCTTGACATTTTAACATTAGATTGTATCTGGTTACTTTAACTGTGTTTCCAAAACATGTTTATTACAGAAAAAATAGCAAGAGAAATTCTGATCAGATAAATTTGTTTATTTAATGATGGTGATTCAATCTTCATGGAGTGTCCTGATTCACTGATCTTCTCTAGAGACTAAACTCTGAATATATTTACTGTTAGTTTTTTTTTTAATGAGTTTTATTTTTATCTTTTTATTCATTGTATTGACAGAGTTTTGAGTGATGTCTTTTAGACATCATGAATCAGCGTATGAACCTCAACAATGGTGACAATAAACAAAAAATCTTTTTTGTGACTTTAGTAGCTTGTTCCCTTTCAAGGGAAGGGAGATTGATGCTGTGGGAATGCAACGCTTGATGTCGTCATGAAGCACATGTGAAATCCGTCCAATGGTGAGACGAGACGTCAGAGGCGGGTGACGTCACGACCAGGAAACTATAAAGCACGCTCAAACAGTGCAACGCTAGCTTCTGTGTCTTCAGTTGCACTTTATGTGACTCGTTTGTCTTATTTGGTGTTGTATTGTCTATCTTGATATATGTTGTGGCGGACAAGCAATTTAGATTGTGTGTTCATCCCTGCCCACGCTACATCACGAATGGGGATACACACAATCTTTGTGTAGCTTGTTTGGGAGTGGAGCATGCACGGTCAGCACTCGAGGGTGCTGGCTGTGAGCATTGTGAGCTGCTTCCTTTACGGACACTCTGCTCCCGCCTGGTGCTCTTCGAGGAGGGCACTCAAGCTCGAGTTCCCCAGGGTTCGTGTCCCGCTGCTGCCGAGGCACAGTGCCGATCTAGATCTTGGGGATCGCAAATGGATCTAGCAGAGGGGTTTGAGATGGGCCCAGCCCTATCTCAGCCCTCACCTGATAGATCCAGTGCTTTTTCTCAGTGTTTGGGAGCACGCTTTGCGGTTCCTTCCACACTGGTTGAAGCACCGGTACTCAACGTGTCCAGCTCTAAGAAGTTGGATGTGAAGAGCATCGACATGTGTGAGAGTGAGGACTCGCCATCCCACTCTCCCGCATATGAGGAGTTGGTGGAGCATGTGACTCAAGCTGTTGCCAAGTTAAATCTACAAACCCGATTCCAAAAGAGTTGGGACACTGTACAAATTGTGAATAAAAAAGGAATGCAATGACAAGGACAACCCAAGTTGTTATCAGCGCTCAGTTCAGAAGCCTGCTTCTCTGATGGTATGGGGTTGCATGAGTGCGTGTGGCATGAACAGCTTACACATCTGGAAAGGCACCATCAGTGCTGAAAGGTATATCCAAGTTCTAGAACAACATATGCTCCCATCCAGACGTTGTCTCTTTCAGGGAAGACCTTGCATTTTCCAACATGTCAATGCCAGACCACATACTGCATCAATTACAACATCATGGCTGCGTAGAAGAAGGATCCGGGTACTGAAATAGCCAGCCTGCAGTCCAGATCTTTCACCCATAGAAAACATTTGGCGCATCATAAAGAGGAAGATGCGACAAAGAAGACCTAAGACAGTTGAGCAACTAGAAGCCTGTATTAGACAAGAATGGGACAACATTCCTATTCTTAAACTTGAGCAACTTGTCTCCTCAGTCCCCAGACGTTTGCAGACTGTTATAAAAAGAAGAGTGGATGCCACACAGTGGTAAACATGGCCTTGTCGCAACTTTTTTGAGATGTGTTGATGCCATGAAATTTAAAATCAACTTATTTTTCCCTTAAAATAATAAATTTTCTCAGTTTAAACATTTGATATGTCATCTATGTTGTATTCTGAATAAAATATTGAAATTTGAAACTTCCACATCATTGCATTCCTTTTTTATTCACAATTTGTACAGTGTCCCAACTTTTTTGGAATCGGGTTTGTAGAATGGCCAGCAGAGAGGCAGGATGTTCGTCCGAAAAGCAAACTGGATGAACACTTCCTGCCCTCACGAGCACAATCTCCACGTCAGGGTCTCCCGTTTTTCCACACTGAGGTATCGAGATCCTGGAAGAAACCAGCCTCCTATCGTGTGCATAGTGCTCAGATCACGCACTATGCATCAATAGTGAGGCTTAAAGAGCACGGTTATGGGGCGATGCCTAAAGTGGAAAAGACGCTCATGAGCTATCTCTCTCCACAGTCAGCATCGTCCCTAAAAGCCCCGACGCTGCCCACCAAGCCAGTAAGAGTCACATCTGGGTTAGTGGGCAAAGCTTATCAAGCATCTGGTCAGGCTGCAGCATGTCTTCACACTATGGGCGTGCTGCAAGCCTACCAGGCAGAATTGTTAGGAGATATTGATGAGGGCGGGGGAATGTAGTCGATGAGCTACGTCAGCTGCTGATTTATCTCTCCATGCCACCAAGGAGATGGCTATATCAGTAGGCCATGCTATGGCAGCCCTGGTGGCCATGGAGAGGCATCTTTGGTTGAATTTAAGCACCATCAAAGACAAGGATAAAAACTTCCTTATGGATGCCCCGCTTGCGCCCCCTGGCCTCTTTGGCGACGCAGTCAGTACTGACGTCGAGAGGTTCCAGGAAGCCAATAAGCAAGCGGTGGCGTTCCAAAAGCTCCTTCCTGTCGTTCTCATATCCCTGGGGATGCTCAGCAACAACAACAACAGCAGCCCTAAACTTCAAAAGCCAGCTCCTCACAGCAACAGAGCGTTACCACCCGTACTCCCCCTCAGAAATACGGGGGGACGTTCTCAACCGCAGCCTTCAAGGGGTAAGACGGATCTGAGGACCGTCATTATCGCCAAGAAGGCTGCAGGGAAGAAGACCCTCAGGGCAGCCCCCTCTGGAGAGAAGTGGTGTACACCTCATCATACAGTGCCCAGTTCTCTTCGGTGCCCTCAGGGGGCCGTTCTGCCAACCCTGCCACCTTGTGTGCTTCAGGGCGCAGCGGTCCCCAGTGAGCAAACACCCAACTGTCCACCCGAAAACGTAGCGGTGCTGGGATGCTTGCCCCCTCTGAGGAGGGAGTCAATTCGGTCACCCCCTGCTGGTGCGCCGCTTCAGGGCACCGAATTGGTTGTTCAAAATACACCAGAGGCCAATCTCGAGAGACTGGTTCCCTTAGTAGAATATCTGACAGCGTGGAAGCTACTGGCAAATATTTCTCAATGGGCCCTGTGTACAGTCGAGAAGGGTTATGCCATTCAGTTCGGGTCTCGCCCACCCAGATTCATGGGGGTCCTGCCCACCGTGGTGGGCCCCGAGCAGGGTCTGGTTATGGAACAAGAGGTAAAGACTCTGTTGGAGAAGGGAGCCATAGAGTATGTACTTCCTCCCGACAGAGAGAGCGGTTTCTACAGCCATTACTTTATCAGTCCAAAGAAGGATCCCATTTTGGATCTGCGTCAACTGAACCAGTCAGTTATGAAGCTCAAGTTCAAAATGTTAACCTTGAGACAAATTGTGTCACAGATCAGGTCCGAGGACTGGTTTGTCACGATCGATCTCAAGGATGCATACTTCCATATTTCCATACTTCCACATCACAGGAAGTTCCTGAGGTTTGCTTTCGGGGGCAAAGCTTACCAATATCGGATTCTTCCATTCGGCCTAGCGTTATCACCCCGCACATTCACCAAGTGCATAGATGCAGCTTTGGCACCACTTCGTCTACAAGGCATTCGCATTCTGAACTACATCGACGATTGGTTAATATTAGACCAATCACAACAGTTAGCAGTTCGGCATCGAGATGTCGTTCTCGCTCACATGAAAAATTTGATGGCTGTTTTTTTGGCTCTCAGGAATTTTCTCCCAGATCTCAGGGGCCACCATGTTCTTGTCCGGTCAGACAACACATCGACGGTCGCCTACATAAATCATTGCGGTCGCGTCCACTTTAGAAACTGGCGCACCAAATCCTCCTGTGGTCCCAGAGGAAACTGTTGTCACTTCGAGCAGCATATATCCCCGGGGTCCAGAATATCGAAGCAGACATCCTGTCAAAGCAGGGGCTGAGGCCCGGGGAATAGAGGCTCCATCCCGAGGTCGTGGAGCAAATATGGGGGGTATTTGGTCGGGCTCAGGTGGATCTGTTTGCATCTCGAGAGACATCTCACTGTCCACTCTGGTTCTCCCTCACGCATCCAGCTCCTCTCGGACTGGATGCCATGGTACAGACGTGGCCGAGGCTTCATCTGTATGCATTTCCCCTGATCGCTCTGCTCCCGGGAGTTTTAGAGAGAGTTTGCCGGGACCAGGTCCGGCTCACCTTGGTAGCCCCGCGGTGGCCGGACAGAGTGTGGTTTTCGGACCTAGTATCTCTCTCCTAGATGGCTCTCCTGGTCGTGACGTCACCTGCCTCTGACGTCTCATCACACCATTGGACGGATTTCACATGTGCTTCATGACGACATCATGCGTTGCGTTCCCACAGCGTCAATTTCTCAACGCAACTTCTCGTTCCCTCTTCAGGGAATTAAAGTTACAGTCGTGACAGAGATGTTTTGTGATGCTCAGAACTGATCTGTTTATCTGAAAAATTTTTCACCATTTTTGAGGTTCATACACAGAATCTTGATGTCTGTGTGAGTCTACATGACCCTGTTTGAACAACTTCTGCACAATGATAAAAACTTTCAAAATATCAAAGCAGGACAGGGTTTTATGCATTATCATAGGACTACAACATGAAAGAAATACAATATTTAAAGATCAGTGAATAAAGCCACTGTGTGATGATGAAATCATCAACAATGAGCAACCAAAACCATTTGATCAATTTTTTTTGTAACAAATGTGCTTTAGAAACACATAGTTACAACAATTGGAGAACAATTTAAGTTGAAATGTCAAGAATCAGGAACCCAACTAAAGCAAGTGCTTACCTCCATTTATAAATTTTAATAAAACATCATCTCATTAAGAAGATTTGTATGAAAGAAATAAAGTCAGAGTGGTTTGTATGTTCTGTTTCTGTTATCCTAGTTTTGTGAGGGTACCATTGTGCTGAAGAGTAGAGCCTGTGCTTCAGTCAGTCAGCTGAGAAACACTGATGTTATGCTGCATGTTGCTTTATTTAAAGACAGTAACTGTGTAGTTGCTGATGCAGTGATACAGCAGTTACATTAGCTCATGCATGTGCTGTTGTCAGCTAATGATTTACTGCAAGAGATTTCATAATAATCCAGGAAATACCTGTAAAGAGCTTTTTTTTTTTTTTTGTAAGACAATTAAGAAAAATTTGTTTTAGTTTGAACAGCCACTTTTGTTAGTCAATTTAGTTCTAATTTTCAGTTTGATTTTTTGACCAGGGCAGCAGGGACGTTCTGAGGACATTTCCAAATAAAATATGGTTCCCTAAACATTCAGGAGAACGTCTTGAATGTTTTGTGAAGGTCTGCCAAATAACGTCCCCCAAACCTTAAAAGAACTCCACATCGTGACCGTCTCTGAACATACTGGAAACGTTACTAGGCCTTTACGTTTCCCAGAATGTTCTGGGAATGTAAAATTTCTAGCAGGGTAGATGAACACTTAGCCTACATTTAAAAACCTTTATTTGAATATGGCAACATTATTATAAAAATCTTTATTTGAATATGGCAACATTTGTATTTTAAAACTTTTATTTTAATATGGAAACATGATACCTCATTCTACAATATTTCCATGATTAAATCACTGACAGAGTCCCCCTCCCCCATCAGCCAATCACTGTGGTCATAGTCAGTAAGCATGTTGACATCATCCATAGCAACGAGGTCAACCCCGCCTTTTCTCTTAGCTTAAAACTTCTCTCTATTCCTTAGTAAAAGTTGGTCTCAGCAGCTTTGTGAATAGGTTTTAAGAGGAAACTCTTAGCTAAGAACCTTTACTGCTATTTTGGAGAACTTTTAGTGGTAAGATAAAATGTTTTGCGAATACGGCCCCAGGTTAGTAATAAGTGAATCTGGTAATACTCTTTTTGTTTTTTAACCCTCCTCTGCTGAGATTTTGAGAGAATGTCATTTATCTTCAGTTAATTTCATCTAAGACTGTAGCTGGAAGTTTCTTAGTTACTGTGTTTCTTTTCCTTCAGTGATTCTGCTTGTTAACAGCAGGTGTTAATCTCTAACGCTTTATTTACTGAATTATCTCATTAACTTCAACACTGCTTCAGTGTTACTCAGTGTTCAGTGTTTTTCTGTTTTTAAACATGTGTGAAGAGATGATATGATAAACTTGTTCTACAGTGTAAAAAAAATTAGTTTATATAGTTTATCATATCATCTCTTCATACATGCACTCTATTAAGGATGCTACACTTTTTCAATGAATGAAAGAAGAATAATTTATCCATAAAGCTTTACACAATCATCCAACCAGAACTTATGCTGGGTTGCTACAGGTAATGTTCTTCCAAGTCCAGATAAAAAACAAAATTCACCTGCCACTGAGGAAAATACTATTGGTTTCTCTTTAAAATTTCAGCAGACTTCATGGAGTTCCCAGGTATGTTTCAATATTAACTTTTGTCTTAGATGCTTCACCTAAAGCAATTAATGTGACAAATTTCCAATTATTAATTTAATCTCATTGCTAAAAGACCGAGATCTCTATTGTTCTCTATTTTCTATAGGACTTCTTTTAGAGACATTCCCTCCACATAGAGCACAACTTAGTTTTGGACATCCATGCTTTGTTTTTCTTATTGATTCAGACAAAAAATAAAAAAAATAGGATTCCTCCATGCAAACCTTCATCATACTGGTGTTGAGACCAGCGGGTAAAGGTTTGGGTAGTTATGCTGTAACTACAGCATCTGCAAGCTATTTATAGCCATTAAAAATTAGCTGTGTATTCTTGCTAAATGAGAATTTCTGAAAGCAATATGTATATATCAGTAATATTCATTATATTGCCTGATTATATTTCAAGGACTCTCGAAAATGTGAAATGAACATATTTCCCTATATCTGCTGTCTTGGACATCACAGCTCAGGGGTGCACATCACAAAAGCATTGTTGGCCAACTATGGTCGCAAGTTCTGTCGTTATCAGCACAATTCTTTCTCTCCATCAGTGCTTGGTCCCACCATTTCTCACATCACATACCACTGACCTTTTGACTTGTGATCTAACAAATAGCCAGGCATTCCTCAGTGATGAATTCAGAAACAACGCTTTGTGAGTTTGTTCCAAGGTCTGATCACAAGAGTGCCATTGTGTGTGGTGTAACATGAAGTGGGTTTGCTGGAGAAACTGTGTTTGTGGTCCACTGTAAGGGACAGAAGGCCTTGGACACAATGGCCTTATCAGAATTGACATGAATAGTTCTAAAAAACATGTCTGGTGTTGGTCAGGCTCCCTTACTTACACTAGCATTTTTATGCATAGTAGGCTCCAAATATAGTTATTTCGGGGAGGAGATAGGGTGGAGATCTTCTGCTGACTGGGTTTTATAAAAGGAATTTGGCGCAGGTACTGGCGTATGCTTGGTTTTATAAATCTGAAAACTTCTGTGCTCACACAAAATCTAGCTTTTGTGTGTACGTACACTTTTAGGATGAAATCTATGTAGAGTTTTATACATGAGGTCCCAGGAGAGAGATGGCATAGTCCTGGGGCCGTATTCACAAAACATTTTATCTTACCACTAAGAGTTCTCCTAAATAGCAGTAAACATTCTTAGCTAAGAGTTTTCTCTTAAAACCTATTCACAAAGCTGCTGAGACAAACTTTTACTAAGGAACAAAGTCTTAAGCTAAGAGAAAGGGTGGGGTGGACCTTGTTGCTATGGATTATGTCAACAAGCTTACTATGCCCACAGTGATTGGCTGATTGGGGAGGGGTCTCTGTCAGTAGGCTTGTTCGAGATGCATCGGCGCTGTGCAGGCCGATCAGCGTATGACATCAAAGTACTGCGAGAACGTTTGGAGAGCATATGACTTCTTATGCTTTTGAATCAAATTCGTGGTACTTTGATGTCATACGCCGATCGGTCTGCGCCGATGCATCTCAAACAAGCCTAGTGATTTAATCATAGAAATATTGTAGAACAATGTTGCCATATTCAAATAAAGATTTTAAAACAAAAATGTCATATTCAAATAAAGATTTTTAAATAAAAATCAACTCGACAGTTTTTTGCTACCAAACATTTTTCTCGGATAAATACCTTTGCTTAGTGTAATGTTTTATTCTTCCCTCATATTTTAAAACATTTAAATAATATAAACATAAAAATAAAAAATATTTTCCTCATATTTTGATGATTTAAGCAAAATTGTAGGGCCATTTAAAAAAAAAAAAAAAAAACCTTTGCACAACAGTTTTGGCCACTATGTTTAGTGTGGTAAGTTTAACAATAGTACTTTAAAAGCCTGCTTACTGTGTACTGATGGGTCCAAGTCATCACCGGTGCACTGCTGCATTTTTCCAGTTATCAAAAAAGGTAATTACTATTTCATTTCTACAGTCAGAGCATTGATTTGTAGAATGGGAGAAGTTATTACATTTAAAGTTATAAAAAGTTTATTCAAAGTCATTAAATGTATTAAAATGCATTATTAATTATTGTTTAAGTAATATTTATTAAATTTATTAAATTTATTTAAAGTTATTACATTTCTTATAAGGTCAGTTACAAAAAGAATTGTCAATCAAGTTCATATTGTTTTATCAACTCCATGTCATCATATAATTCCAATACATCATATCTTCATTGAAAAGCATGTGTCTTCTCTTTGCTGCCATCTTGTTACTCCTAACTAGGTTAGGAGACCTCTCCAGCTCTTCTAAATAATTTAGGAGCTAAGACCTAGTCTTAACACTTAGGAAACTTTATGAATCATACTTCTTAAGTCTAGAAATAAGAGTAAAATTACATAATTCTTAGATTTGACACAGTTAAGACTAAAATTTTACTGAGCAGCTTAATACACACGGCCCCTGGTCTAGAACTCAACCCCAAACTTCCTGCTGCCCTGTATCTTTCTCTCGTATTGGCTGTAGGTCATTGCCAATGTAATTTAAGGTCACACCACAGGATTTTTAATTGAAGACATGTCCAGATATTTAGCATGTCAAATATCTCACAGGCATGGATGCATCAATTCTCTCAGATTGCATCTTTGATATGTACACTAGATGATTCACTCACATGAATGTGCTATTTGCCTCTGATTTCCAGCATTTGTCAGCAATTTTGCTAAATCTGTCAGCAAGTGAAAATCAGAGCTAAAATTGTGCAGTGTAAACTCTGCCTAAGACACATTCAAGCAAGGTGGAAGAGACTCAGGGAGGAAAAAAAAAAAAAAAAAAAAAAAAAAAAAAAAAACCACCCCAAACAATGCATCCTCTGCAGTCAGGAGTGTACTAATACTTATAGCACCAGTAAGTTTCAGTCACACACCTCTAACACATTTTCAAGGCAAGGTTGCACCCTAGCTTACCATTTTAGCACATTAAGTTTTAAAAGGGCCAAGATGTAAACTTTGCACTGAACAGGTTGTTCCTAGTTTAAAAAAAAACAACAAAAAAAAAGACATTTGACAATGATTTTATTGAGGTTTCAAAAGATAAAAACAGGAAACTGCTATTGTTGCAAGAGCTCTGGGCTGAATGCTGCCTTAGAGCAGGTGTAGGAGCACTTTGACCGGTTACAGACTGGTAATTCAGTGGTGTTGGAAACTGAAGCATAGATTGCACTGACTGCAACGGACCCATAGCTTGAAGGCTTGAGACTGCTGGGCTGTTCTAGGGCTTGGGAACTATCTGGATACAGACTGGTAATTTGATTGCCCAGGCATTGAAGAGGTCTGGAATCCAGGCTGAGAGACAGCCTCATAATTTGACTGCATCTGGGGCTGGTACCTGGACTCCACTGGCATGGCTGCAGGACAATAGCGGTGTTGAGCTAGAGACTGGTGACTGGGCAGAGTTTCAGGCTGGAAACCAGACTGAGAAACGGTCTCAGAACTTGACTGTGCCTGTGACTTGGAGCTGGACTGCACCGGCATGGCTTGGGGACTGTAGCTGGACTGACCTAGAGACTGGTGGCTAGGCAGTATTTGAGGCTGATAGCTGAGAGGCAAGAAGCTTGTTTGTACCTTTGGAGCAAGAGGCTGTCGGCTTGGAAACACTAGAGGCTGGTAGCTTGGCTGTTCAGGCAGCTGAGCTGGTCTGAAAACAGACTGGAGTGTGGATTGCAGTGGTCTGGGAGGGACTTGGTGGCTGGGTTGCACCACAGACTCATAGGTAGGCTGCCCAGGCTTCATTAGGGCCTGGTAACGGGGCTGTACAACAGATACAATTTGCTGAGCTAGGGATGGAGAACTAGGTCTAGATGGAGGCGGAGAACTAGTCAGTCCTGGTTGGCCTGCAAGCTGGTAACTGGGCTGCGACACAAACTCCTGACATGAATAAAGCTTTGAGTCAATCTGATAAAGTTGTCCACCCTGGGACAAGACTGGCTTGAAAACGGTTTGTCCACTCTCCTGGAGTACAGACTGGTAGCCAGCATGTGACTGTCGGCTGCTGGCTTGTGCATCCTGTGGCCTAACTTGCCGGAACACAAACGGGTAGCTGGCTTGTGCTGGTTGCGGAGCACCGGGCTGGGCCACAGACAGGTAGCTGGCTTGTGCTGGTTGCGGAGCACCGGGCTGGGCCACAGACAGGTAGCTGGCTTGTGCTGGTTGTTGGACACTGGGCTGGGCCACAGACAGGTAGCTGGCTTGTGCTGGTTGTTGGACACTGGGCTGGGCCACAGACAGGTAGCTGGCTTGTGCTGGTTGCCGAGCACCGGGCTGGGCCACAGACAGGTAGCTGGCTTGTGCTGGTTGCCGAGCACCGGGCTGGGCCACAGACAGGTAGCTGGCTTGTGCTGGTTGCCGAGCACCGGGCTGGGCCACAGACAGGTAGCTGGCTTGTGCTGGTTGCCGAGCACCGGGCTGGGCCACAGACAGGTAGCTGGCTTGTGCTGGTTGCCGAGCACCGGGCTGGGCCACAGACAGGTAGCTGGCTTGTGCTGGTTGTTGGACACTGGGCTGGGCCACAGACAGGTAGCTGGCTTGTGCTGGTTGCGGAGCACCGGGCTGGGCCACAGACAGGTAGCTGGCTTGTGCTGGTTGTTGGACACTGGGCTGGGCCACAGACAGGTAGCTGGCTTGTGCTGGTTGTTGGACACTGGGCTGGGCCACAGACAGGTAGCTGGCTTGTGCTGGTTGTGGACCACTGGGCTGGGCCACAGACTGGTAGCTGGCTTGTGCTGGTTGTTGGACACTGGGCTGGGCCACAGACTGGTAGCTGGCTTGTGCTGGTTGTTGGACACTGGGCTGGGCCACAGACTGGTAGCTGGCTTGTGCTGGTTGTTGGACACCGGGCTGGGCCACAGACAGGTAGCTGGCTTGTGCTAGTTGTTGGCTACTGGACTGAACTACGGAGCTAAAACTTGGTTTCTGAAGTGGCCTGGTACTAGAGAAGACATTGGGGCCAAACTGAAATCTACCCTTTTTGGGCTTGAAAATGGTCAGGCCACTAGGCTCAGTCACAGACACATAGCTACCCTGTGCTGGATGCTGGCCACTGGACTGGGTGACAGATTGGCTGGCCTGCGCTAGTTGCTGCCTGGAGGTCTGGGCTGCAGACTGGCCACTGGCTTGCACTAGTTGACTGCTGTGCTGAGACACAGAAAGGTCAATGGCTTGTGGGAGTTGATGGCTGCTGGGTTGAGCCACAGACAGGTCAATGGCTTGTGGGAATTGATGGCTGCTTGGTTGAGCGATGGCTTCATTAATGGCTTGTACTGGTTGCTGGCCACTGGACTGGGAGACAGATTGGCGGGCCTGTACTTCTTGCTGGCTGGATGTCTGGGCTGCAGACTGGCCACTGGCTTGCACTGGTTGACTGCTAGGCTGAGACACAGAGAGATTAATAGCCTGTGAGAGTTGCTGGCTGCTGGGCTGAGGCTCCGACTGAGAACTGGATTGAGCTAGTTGCTGGTTGCTGGGCTGGACCACAGACTGGGAACTGGCCTGTGCTTCTTGCAGCCCACTGGGCTGAGACACTAACGGAGAAATGGCTTGAGCTAGTTGTTGGCCGCTGGTCTGTGCATGCTGCTGGTCGCTTGGTTGAAATATGGCTTCATAGAGGTTTTGTACTGGTTGCTGGCCACTAGCCTGCACCACAGACTGCTCACTGGACTCCGCTAATTGCTGACTGACTAACTGACTTCCATGTTGCACTATTTGGTAACTGGGTTGTGACATGGACTCATTTTTTGGCTGCAAAGGCCTGGGAAAGCCAAAGCTTGGATACTGAACTGGCCTGGAAACTGAAGAGAGTTTGGAACCAATTTGCCAAAGTCTATCTCTCTGAGGCTTAAGCATCGGTCTACGGCCCACTGCAGACTGGGAGCTGGCTTGTGCTAGTTGTTGGACACTAGACTGGGGCATGGTTCTAGAGACTGATTGTGCTAGTTGCTCATCACTGATCTGGGAGATGGTCTGCACTAGCTGTTGACTGATGGGCTTTGCCATTGGCTCACTGCTGGTTTGCAGTGAAATTTGGGAAGCTAGCTGCACAGGCTTAGGAACAGAATCAATGGTTTGCTGAAAGGGCATCAAGACCAAGGAATAAGGCATTGTGTCAGAGCCTTGAACACTAGCTGACTGACTTAAACCATACCCTGATGTGCCCATACTTGCTGCACTACCCACAGAGCCATAAACACGACTGCCACTTCCAGCTGAAGCAACTTGAGGTCCCTGAAGCAGACTCCTAGTGTCAGAATTAAAACCAGGTTTTT
The DNA here is from genome assembly GCA_037101425.1 of Elopichthys bambusa. Lineage (NCBI taxonomy): Eukaryota > Metazoa > Chordata > Actinopteri > Cypriniformes > Xenocyprididae > Elopichthys > Elopichthys bambusa. The sequence goes on along the minus strand of CM074452.1, from coordinate 19,233,673 downwards.
CACCCAAAGAGCCAGTCTGAGAACTGTGGCTTCCAGTACCATATCCCTCCCTAACTGCAGCATTATAAGCATTCTTGGAACCCAGGGGCCTGGTTGGTCGTGCTTCATTTGGGTCACACCAGCTGTAGAAACTCTGTTGCTTAACATTATCCACCTTAGGATTAGAATATCCAGGATAGCCTCCATTGGTGACAGAACTATAACCATAGACTATAATAAAAAGATAAAGAGCATAATTAAAACAGTGTCAACAACTAATTTGCATAGTGCAACTGGATAAACTTACCATTAGAAGTACTGTCACAAACAAGGCTCAAGAATACTGCCCAAAAAAAACTATAAAACAAGTTATTTTTAACAACTAGTAGAAAAATAGACTAATAAACATATAAATTAATAACAACATACTTTAAAAATTGCATAGTAGTATCACCCATATCCAACCAGAACTACCATTAACTATCCTCAACACACTATCCTTTTTTTATAGTTCCTGCCTCTAACGATCACCAATCACAGTTTAATAGCTTATTGCCTCAGACCAATCAGTTGTTGCAGGAACTATCTAATGGATCATTATTTGTTTCAGGTGTCAGATGGTTGGTGCCATATATTTTATTATTTATTTCATTTTTAAATAAAATTCTAATGCATTCATTTGGTGATGCTGACCTAAAATTATTATTATTTTCATTTCTTGGAATACAGGAGTAATGATTTAGAATAGAATATGATTTGTACTGTGCTAATCAGCGGCTACTTAAATGCAAAGATAAATTCTTGAATCAAAAAGTTTAAAAACTAGAGAAAGTTGCATATTAATTAATTTAAATGGATTATCCAGTCTAAATGTGTAGCCCAGTTTAGTTCACATGTATAATGAAGAAATGCATGCTAATATAAAGATCTTTTTTGAGCTGCAGCAGCGGTATAAGTTGCTCTATCGGCAGCGTACACAACTGACTTTAACAAATATGCTGAACTTGAAAAATAGTGCACTTGATAATTGATGCTGACTGCATGAAATGGATCAAACAAAAATGTTGTTTATTAACGAGCTCTAGTTTTATCACATCACAAGCTGATGCACGTTTACGCCATGGGTCATCAATGAATAATGAATTTGGTCTTCCAATTTCAGTGCATTAAGCCATGGTAAGCACATGGTTCCACATTAAGCACTTTAGAATGTCACCAACATGCGCATGAGTGGGAGATGTGCAGTTTGTGCGTCTCTCTGTATGCTTAAATAAGTAAGTAAGCAAGCAAGCAAGCAAGCAAGGCTTAAGCTAGTCCTAGACTAAAATGCATGTCTGTTTCAACTGAAAGAAACTTGCTCTAAGATATCTCAAAATATGCCAGTGCAATTGTTTTGTCTCAAGATGCACATCAGTAATATTTTTTTCTAAGACACGTTTATAAAAGTTACTTAAATGCCCTAATTGAACTAAGGCCTAATCCTGATGAATCACGCAAACTGAAAAATCTGAACTTTGGTGAAAATTCGTGCTGCGTTAACCAATCAGGAGCTTGCTCTAGTAGTGACATGATTACGATGTAGCAAGAGGAGGCAGAAATCCGAAACAACAATGGAGGACAAAATCATCGTCGCTGTACGATACATCTTCATACTTTTATAGAAACAGGAAAAAAAGGATCTTGCGTGGAGGAAAGTGAATGAGGAGGTCGGACAATGTGGTAAGTTGTAAAAATCGCTCTTTACTCAATTTGAGCTATAATATATATATATATATATATATATATATATATATATATATATATATATATATATATACACACACACACACATATTGAGACTACAAGCTAGCTAAAGCCGGCAAATTGAGCTTATTCGCCGTATTTTACAACTACTTTCCCATGTGTTTATTCAGAGGAAGGAAGTATGCAGAAACGAGACGAGCCGCCTGGCAGAAGCCCCTCTCATGATGTGAATTCACATCTGCTGTGAAGGGAATTTCACACGCCAATGAAGCGAATTTAATGCGCGAACAAAGCGAGTAAACTCAAAATGTTCAAGCATCCAACTATGCGCGAATAGCGCAATTTATTGCCGCAAGTCGTGTCTGGTGTGAACGCCCCATAACTGTGTGCCAAATTTCACAACTTTCCCGCAAGCGGTTCTATGGGCTGCCATAGACTCAAGAGCGGAAGAAGAAGAAGAATCAAAAATAAAAAGAACGGCAACAGATACAATAGGTGCCTATGCACCTTCGGTGCTTGGCCCCTAATTAAAATTAACAAGCATGTAGGAAGGGAAAATAGAGTAAAGTACAGAGATACATCACTTAAAATGTACTCAAGTAAAAGTACACGATTTTTAAACTACTTAAAAAAGTATCAAACAACTTAATTACAGTTACATGAGTATTTGTAATTCGTTACTTTACATCCTTGCTCAGTACTGTTTACACAGATCGCTGCTGCTTTTCAGCATCTGACTCAGTTTGTATTGAGTTCAATACAAACCAAGTCAGATGCTGAATGTTATTAAAACAAGGATTAAATACTGAATTATTCAGTATTTAATCCCTGTGTGAATAACATATGGTTAACAAATCCAAACTATAGTAGAACTTCTAACACCTCTTCATTCTTCTCATTTAGCTCAGAAACCACTTCCCTCACAATTTATCTATTATTTAAATCTTTATTTAAATTTGGGGTGAAACAGATCGTAGTTGTTACGTGATCCATATGGACCAGCCCCCATGCTCGCAGATTAGTTGCTTAGTTTAGCCATCATAGTAAAAGTTTATAATTTGCCCCTGCTTTGTCTCCTGCTTTGCACAGCTGCACACACCCGAAACACCAAATTGATTCCTCTTTCACATCTTCTTTAGTGATTGGCAATTTCGAAACACTGCTTCATGAGGCTTCAAAACCTTTATGAATCTTATGTTTCGAATCAGTTGTCTGAAGCGTGTATCAAACTGCCAGTGTCACACGATTTCAGTAAGCGAGGCTTCGTTACGTCATACTGTTTCGAAACGTTTTGAAATTTCAATGGTTTACCGCTGGTGGGAGATCTCTGTGAACCCATGAATCATGCGGATTCACTAAGATCGCCCCCCAACAGCGACCACCAGTGTGTGGCATTTCGAATGCTTTGAAACAGTGAATCATTTTGCAAAGCAACGGGTTCAGTTTATACAAGGCTTTGAAAAGCTTTGTTGCTCCCATCACTAGTCTTCTTGCGCCACACAAAACGGACACAAAACTGTCAAAATACCCATCTCAGAAAGTATTCTCATAAACAGTTGGTTGTCCTAACTAAATAGTTGTGAAAATCGGATGTGTATCATTATATTGGATTCGTGCATTAGGTCGTCTTCTTTTTTTTTTTTTTTTTTTCAGTTTATTGGCAGTTGGCAAACCAGTTTTGGTGATTATTGGCACCTACTGAACTGGAGTGGAGCATCTATGGGAAATAAATATTTAAAATTGGTTTTCATAACTCAATTCCTGTTTCTTATAAAAATCTCAAGATTACAGGTTGCATAGGAATTATCCAACATTTTTTAGCCAGAAGATTTTTTATTTTTCATTTTCTGCAGCTCCTTTAGTAGGCCTAGTTTTATTTTTATCTGCTTTGCAGTGTATAAGGATGTGTTCACCTGTTTTTGGTTCATTACATGTATTGCACTTCCCTGTAGGATACTTATTGATTATTAGCATTCAACCTGTGTTGTACGCGAAGTCTAGAAATTATTGATTCTTCTTTTCTTACTGATATTGAAACCCAATCTCCTTTTCCTACTTTTTCCTGAATCTTAAATAGGTGTCTCTTTCCCAAAGCAATTCATTTACTGCCTTACGAATAGAGGTCTTGGCTTTTGATTTACTACGTGCATTACTGCATTTAAGTGAGTTCTTTGTTTGTTTGCCCTCCACCCCTACATGTGCTGGAACACGATGGAATCAGATGTTAATTCTTCTGTTATACAACCTGTAAATGATTGGATTTTAATAGGCAAATACTTAAGAATCTATGAATGGGTCATTATTACAGTGATTATTATGTTTCTAGTATGTTATATGTTTGGCAACGGTTCTTTTAACCCTTAAAGATGGAATGTGTAGCTTTTCATTTCTTAAACAACCATCATGGCCATATTCCAGGATGACAATGTCAAGATTCATCAGGGTTAAAATTGTGAGTCCAGACCTTAATTTAATTGAAAGTCTTTGGGATGTGCTGGAGTAGACTTTACAGAGTGCTCACCTCTTGCATTGTCAATACAAGATCTTGACCAAATATTGATGCACCTAACATTTATTTCCATCAAGAGGTGCATAATTTTTTGGCTAACTTTCAATGAAAATCTTGACATTGTCATCCTGGAATATGGCCATGATGTGTCTTCCTACATGGTTGTTTAAGAAATGAAAAGCTACACACTCCATCTTTAAGGGTTAAAAGAACCATTACCAAACATATTAGAAACATAATAATCACTATAATAATGATCCATTCATAGATTCTTAAGTATTTTCCTATTAAAATCCAAACAGCAACTTTTTTTTTTTTTGTCTGGGCAGTGTAATATTCTGTCTGCTATGAGAATGGCCAGATTTCAAAGGGATTTCCTGGGCTGCCATAAAATCTAAACATATATAACTCCTCTCTCAACCTTCTTTCCTCCATCCACTGCAGGGCGAGGAGAATTGCAACTAATTCCACAGTAAATACAGATAATTTATTACCCAGGTAAACATTACCCGTCCATTACCCCCCCCTTTACCTGTGGAAAAGTGTGTTTAGTGGGACTGGAAAAGCAAAAAACACTGATGCATGACAGCTGTAGTTACAAGAGGTGCTCACAGCTGTCTGCGGCAAAAACACCTACTCTTTCCCCTAGCAACTACGGGGAGCTTGTGAGATTAGCTCTGACAGCCAGCCTTTTAGATGCCATTACACACATTTACATGAAATAACTGCAATTAAAAGGATGTATGTCATGCTTCCTATAATGTTACAGAGCTCATTTATATTTTGCAATGTCAATTCGCAGCCGCACACTTTGCACAACCCATGCACCAGTTCTGGTTTCCACTTGTATCATTCCTCATTCATAAGTAACTTTGGATAAAAGCATTTGGTAAATTAACAAATGACTGTCGACTTTGTACCACATTCACAGAACAAAGGCCAATTTATTCACTAATGAGATACTACCTTCTAAATTTATATAGCATGATGAACAGAATAACATTTTGTCATAACATCTTGTTTTACAGAGCCTATGTCCAAAGGTTCATCTCATCAGCAGCTGGAGGAGGATGTGGAGGAAGATGAGCAAAGAGAGAAATTCAAATTTGAAGATGAGTTTGGCAAACAAAAAGACAAGACTGTATCTGGAGAGGAGACATCAGGCAAATGTAGTGAGCCTAAGATACAGTCAAGCAAATTGGAAGAGACTCAGGAAAAACACACAGATCATCCCTCTCAAGCCATCACTACAGTTACAGCTGCTGGTCAGGAGTGTACCAGTACTTATAGCACTAGTACGTTTCTATTTTCAGTCATTCCCACACATCTTTAAAGGGATAGTTCACCCAAAAATAAAAATTCTATCATTACTTAATCATGTTGTTCCAAACCCATAAAACTTTCGTTCATTTTTAGAACACAAATTATCTTTTTGATGAAATCTGAGAGCTTTCTGTCCCTCCATGCAGCTGACACTTTGGCGCTTCAAAAAGTTCATAAAGAGATCGTAAAACTAATCCATACGAATTGACTGGTTTAGTCCAAATTGCTTAAGAGATTTTATTGCTTTATATGATGAACAGATTTAATTTAGGCTTTTATTTACATATAAACATTGATCAATGAACATAAACAGAAGCTCAACCAAACCTGCTTGACATGTGAGAACAAACCTCTTTCTGTAGCTCAAACGTGCTGCGTAACACACAAAAATGAACCTCATTGGTTCTTGCACATCAAGCAGACATGCTTGAGCTTTTATTTACCACAACTGATGTGTGACTTTATGAATGTTTATATATGAATTAAAGCCTAAATTTAATCTGTCCATCATATAAAGCAATTGTGTCTCTTCAGAAAATTTGGACTGCTCAATTCATACGGATCAGTTTTACGATCTCTTTATGAACTTTTTGAAGCAAGGCAAGTTTTTTTTATATAGTACATTTCATACACAATGGTAATTCACATCATGAGAGGGGCTTCTGCCAGGTGCTTTACATAGAAGGAATTAAAATAATCAAAATAATTACAACAGAAGCATAGTAATTAAAAATAGCATGCATAAGAAATAAAAATAACAATACAATTTGAGAATAAAACTTGATATAAAATATATGAAAACAGTTTAGAATAAAAATATGATACGTAAATAAAATACAGTGCAATCAGTCAGACATAGCACAGTGCTCATTCAGTAAATGCACAGCTAAACAGATGTTTTGAGTCTGGATTTGAATGTGGCTACTGTTGGAGCACATCTGATTTCTTCTGGAAGCTGGTTCCATCTGCGGCTGCCATAATAACTAAAAGCGGACTCATCGTGCTTTGAGTGAACCCTTGGTATTTCTACCTGACGTGATCCTAATGATGGTTTGTTTATATTCAGTGAGCATATCTACAATGTATTGAGGTCCTAGGCCATTGAGTGATTTCTAAACAAGTAATAATACTTTAAAATCAATCCTAAATGTAACTGGAAGCCAGTGTAAAGACTGAGGACTGGTGGGGTATGTTCATATTTTCTGGTTCTGCTCAGAATCCTGGCAACAGCTTTCTGTATGAGCTGCAGCTGTCTATAATGTTTTTTTTTGGGAAGGCTGGTATGGACTTGCATGATACTTAAGACTGATCATGCCTAAACGCATGAGTCAGAGATAGTTTACAGTGTGTTTAAATTCGTGCAGTGTCTAAAGATTCTAGACTAAGAATTTAAGAAACGGTCATTGCCAGTCCTCCTTACAAAGATTTTTCAAAAAAGTTTTAATATTTGCGACTGATGCCAGTGATCATGAAAATAGCTTAATTTAACAAAGTTTACTCACTGCCAATTTTCTGTGTAGAGAAAAAAAGTCCACATTGCCTCTCCAATCAGGACTTTATCCTACACATTTTTCCCCATTGTCTTTTTTTCCTGCACAAATAGCACTAGCTGTTTACATTTGTTTTGGTACAAGATCTCATGTGCAGGTGAGTTATTGCAATGTGTGCCCATCATGACTCAATCATTTAGTGTTGTGTAGCAGTCTGACTCTGTTAATGTTTTTGCTCTTCACTGACTGTCAAAGATTAAAGTTGGTTTCAGGCAGAAGAAACAGTCTGTGTTCAGTTCTGTCTAAGAATGTTTCAGCTAGTTAAGTGGGTCTTTAGCTTAAAGTCATGAAGGCAAGTAACAATTTGGGTGAACACACTCCAAGTATTCACTGCAGAACCAATTTGTTACTAGGAATTATGAACTACATCAAGAACACTTAAGGCAAGGTTTTGCTATAGATAGACACAATTTTTTTTTTTTTTTTTTTTTAGAAGTAAACCCGTTTAGTGCAACTTATTCCAGTTAAACTAGTTGACTATGCAAGTTGCTCACATTTCTCTCTCTTCCCCCTCTCTTTGCAGATTTGTCAGCCACCAACAAGAGGTAAGTAACAAGTTAATTCACTTCAAACACCAGAAAGACAATTGCTAACAATTTTATTGAGGTTTCAAAACAAACCAGTAGCCAGCTATTGTTGCAACAGCCTGAACTTGCTCTTGGATGAATGTGGCCTTCTTTGGGCAGGTCTAGGAGCATTTTGACCTGTGACAGACTGGTAATTCAATAGTGTTGGAAACTGAAGTCCAGGTTGCACTGACTGAGACACAGACTCAAAGCTTGAGACAAAGGGATTGCGGAGCTGCTCCAGGGCTTGGGAACCTGATCTGGATATAGATTGGTAACTTGATTGCCCAGGCATTAAAGAGGTCTGGAATCCAGGCTGAGAGACTGTCTCATAACTTGACTGTACCTGGTACCTGGACTGCACTGGCATGGCTAGGGATGAGTAGCCAGACCGAGATGGAGACTGGTGGCTAGGCAGCATTTCAGGCTGGGAATCAGACTGCCCTGCCATGGAAGACATCTGGTATCCAGACGGAGGAATTTCAGAACTTGACTGTGCCTGGTACTGCACCGGCATGGCTTGGGAATTGTAGCTGGGCTGACCTAGAGACTGGCTGCTAGGCAGTATTTGAGGCTGGTAGTTTCCAAGAGTTTCCAGCTTGCTTGAGGGTCCATAGCTGGATTGTATAGGTTTCACTAGGGGCCGATACACCTCTTGCCCTGACCAGGCCAGAGGCTGGTAGCCTGGCTGCTGCATTTGCCTAGAAGGTTGACCACTGGGCTTTGATACAGAACCATAACTTGATGGTCCAGGCTTGGCAAGAGGCAAGAAGCTTGGTTGTACCTTCAGAGCAAGAGGCTGTCGGCTTGGAAGCACTGGTGGCTGGTAGCTAGGCTGTTCAGGCAGCGGAGCTGGTCTGAAAACAGACTGGAGTGTGGATTTTAGTGGTCTGGGAGGGACTTGGTGGCTGGGTTGCACCATAGACTCATAGGTAGGCTGCCCAGGCTTCACTGGGGCCTGGTAACTGGCCTGAACAACAGACTCTATACGCTGAGCCAAGGATGGCGAACTAAGTCTGGATGGAGGCTGATACCTAGTCTGTCCTGGTTGGGCTGAAAGCTGGTAACTGGGCTGTGATGCAAACTCCTGGCATGAATAAAGATTAGACCCAATCTGATAAAGTTGTCCACCTTGGGAATTCATTGTCTTGAAAACAGTTTGTCCACTCTCCTCCTGGGCTACAGACAGGTAGCTGGTATGTGACTGTTGGCTGCTGGCTTGTGCATCCTGTGGCCGAGCATGTTGGAACAGAGACTGGTAGCTGGCTTGTGCTGGTTGTTGGACACTGGGCTGGGCCACAGACTGGTAGCTAGCTTGTGCTGGTTGCGGACCACCGGGCTGGGCCACAGACTGGTAGCTGGCTTGTGCTGGTTGTTGGACACTGGGCTGGGCCACAGACAGGTAGCTGGCTTGTGCTGGTTGCAGACCACCGGGCTGGGCCACAGACTGGTAGCTGGCTTGTGCTGGTTGCGGACCACCGGGCTGGGCCACAGACTGGTAGCTGGCTTGTGCTGGTTGTTGGACACTGGGCTGGGCCACAGACTGGTAGCTGGCTTGTGCTGGTTGTTGGACACTGGGCTGGGCCACAGACAGGTAGCTGGCTTGTGCTGGTTGCAGACCACCGGGCTGGGCCACAGACAGGTAGCTGGCTTGTGCTGGTTGCAGACCACCGGGCTGGGCCACAGACAGGTAGCTGGCTTGTGCTGGTTGCAGACCACCGGGCTGGGCCACAGACAGGTAGCTGGCTTGTGCTGGTTGCAGAACACCGGGCTGGGCCACAGACAGGTAGCTGGCTTGTGCTGGTTGCAGAACACCGGGCTGGGCCACAGACTGGTAGCTGGCTTGTGCTGGTTGCGGACCACCGGGCTGGGCCACAGACTGGTAGCTGGCTTGTGCTGGTTGTTGGACACTGGGCTGGGCCACAGACAGGTAGCTGGCTTGTGCTGGTTGCAGACCACCGGGCTGGGCCACAGACAGGTAGCTGGCTTGTGCTGGTTGCGGACCACCGGGCTGGGCCACAGACTGGTAGCTGGCTTGTGCTGGTTGTTGGACACTGGGCTGGGCCACAGACTGGTAGCTGGCTTGTGCTGGTTGTTGGCTGCTGGGCTGGACCACAGACAGACCAAAAGCCTGTGTTAGTTGCTGGCTGCTTGGTTGAGCTATGGCTTCATTGATGGCTTGTACTGGTTGCTGGCCACTGGACTGGGAGACAGATTGGCTGGCCTGTACTACTTGCTGGTTGGAAGTCTGGACTGCAGACTGGCCACTGGCTTGCAGTGGTTGACTGCTGAGCTGAGACAGATCAATGGCATGTAGTTGTTGGCTGCTGGGCTGAGCCACAGACTGGTAGCTGGCTTGTGCTGGTTGTTGGACACTGGGCTGGGCCACAGACTGGTAGCTGGCTTGTGCTGGTTGTTGGACACTGGGCTGGGCCACAGACTGGTAGCTGGCTTGTGCTGGTTGCAGACCACCGGGCAGGGCCACAGACTGGTAGCTGGCTTGTACTGGTTGCAGACCACCGGGCAGGGCCACAGACTGGTAGCTGGCTTGTGCAGGTTGCAGACCACTGGGCAGGGCCACAGACTGGTAGCCGGTTTGTGCTGGTTGTTGGCTGCTGGGCTGGCCCACAGACAGACCAAAAGCCTGTGTTAGTTGCTGGCTGCTTGGTTGAGCTATGGCTTCATTGATGGCTTGTACTGGTTGCTGGCCACTGGACTGGGAGACAGATTGGCTGGCCTGTACTACTTGCTGGCTGGAAGTCTGGACTGCAGACTGGCCACTGGCTTGCAGTGGTTGACTGCTGAGCTGAGACAGATCAATGGCATGTAGTTGTTGGCTGCTGGGCTGAGCCACAGACTGGTAGCTGGCTTGTGCTGGTTGCTGGACACTGGGCTGGGCCACAGACTGGTAGCTGGCTTGTGCTGGTTGCAGACCACCGGGCTGGGCCACAGACTGGTAGCCGGTTTGTGCTGGTTGTTGGCTGCTGGGCTGGCCCACAGACAGACCAAAAGCCTGTGTTAGTTGCTGGCTGCTTGGTTGAGCTATGGCTTCATTGATGGCTTGTACTGGTTGCTGGCCACTGGACTGGGAGACAGATTGGCTGGCCTGTACTACTTGCTGGCTGCTTGGTTGAGCTTCATAGATGGCTTGTACTGGTTGTTGGCCACTGGCCTGCACCATGGACTGGCCACTGGACTCAGCTAGTTGCTGGCTGACTAACAGACTTCCATGTTGCACTATTTGGTAGCTGGGTTGTGATATGGACTGCAAAGGCATGAAAAAGCCAGAGCTTTGATTCTGAACTGGCTTGGAACCTGAAAAAAACTTGGAACCAATTTGCAGAGGCCTACCTCTCTGAGGCTTAAGCAGCTGTCTACGGTCTACCGCAGACTGGGAGCTGGCTTGGGCTAATTGTTGGCTACTGGACAGGGCAATGGTTTCAGAGCTGGTTTGTGCTGGTTGTGGACCACCAGACTGGGAGATGGTCTGCACTAGCTGTTGACTGATGGGCATTGCCACAGGCTCAATACTAGTTTGCAGTGGAATTTGGGACACTAGCTGCACTGGCTTGGGAACAGAATAATTGCTTTGCTGCAATGGCATGAATACCAAGGGAGAATGCATGGCATCAGAGCCTTGAAGACTAGCCGACTGACTTAAACCATACCCTGACATGCCCATACTCACTTCCCTACCCACAGAGCCATGAACAAGACTGCCACTTCCAGCTGAAGCAACTTGATATTCCTGAAGTTGGCTTCTAGTGTCAGAATCAGGTTCTTCACTTGTCACTGGACCACCTGAAGAGCCAGTCTGCAAACTGAGACTTCCAGTACCATATCCTCCCTTAACTGCAGCACTATAAGTGTTCTTGGAAGCCCGGGGCCTGATTAGTCCAGCTACATCTGGATCATACTGGCTGTAGAAACTTTGAAGCTCAACGTAATCCACTTTAGGATTATAAGAGCCATGATAGTCTCCATTGGTGACAGAGATATAGCCATAAGCTACAATAGACAAAATGGCATTATTAAGGTGTGTTGACAAGTCACTTGAATACAGCAAGTAAACTGAAAAAACAACAAACAAAAGCCTCTTACCATTCACAATACTGCCATGAACAAGGATTAAGAGTACTGTCCAAGAAAGACTGTAAAACAAGTTGGTTTTAGCAATTGGTAAAAACATTAACTAACAAATACATATATTAAGTTAAAACAACATACTTTAAAAATCCCATAGTGACTTCACCCATATCCAGCCAAAACTACTGTCAAAAAACATCAACACACCAACTACCAAAAAAAACCAAAAAAAAACCTTTTAAAAACCCATGTAGGACTGTTACTGAACTGGTCTTTTTATAGTGCCTGCCTCTAACGATCACCAATCACAGTTTAATAGATTATTGCCTTAGACCAATCAGTTGTTGCAGGAACTTCTAATGGATCATTATTAGTTACAGGTGTCACCAATTTCACATCATATGATATTTGGTTGGTGCCATATATATAATTCATTTTTAAATAATATTTTAATGCATTTATTTGGTGATTCTGGTTTCAAATGATTTTTTTATTCCTTGGCTTATAGGAGCAATGATTTGGAATATGATTTGTGTTGTGCTAATCAGCAGATTATTAAAGGCAAAAATCAAAAATATTTTCTCGAATCAAGTTTAAAAACTAGAGAAAGTTGCATATGAATTAATTTAATGTAATATCTAGTTTGAATGTACAGCCTAGTTTAGTTCAAATGTATTATAAGGAAATGCACGCTAATGGAAAGATTTTGTAGTATCATTCCCGTGAGCTTTACTGTAGTGAAAGTTGCTTTCAAAAAGAGATCCTCTTCAGCTTATGCTACCGTAAAATTCTGCTGAATGGATGTTTCCACCATGAAGTTGTCAATACTGCTGCAGGTTGGAGCTATCAATAGCCTTTTCCATTGGTGGAGTGTGTGTCATCACTGTTTATGCAGATCTATTTCAGCATCTCGACTCAGTTTGTATTGTATTCAGTATTTCAACCCTGTGTAGTCTTGCTTTTAACATGGTTAACAAATCCAAACTTTAGTAGAACTTCTAACACCTGTTCAGTCTTCCCCTTTAGCACAGAAACCCCTTCCATCACAATTCATTAAAATTTGTATTAGATATAAGCATAGTTTAATAGTTTGCTGTCTTTTGTGCTGTGTAACCCTGTTTGCAACATGTTCACAAGGCAGAGGCAGGTACACATTACCCATGCAACATCCTTTTGCCGTTAACCTGGGGGAAAGTGTGTTTAGTGGGAGTGGAAAAGCAAAAACATTGATGCATGAGCATCTGTAGTTAAAAGAGGTGCTCACAGCTGTCTTATGTGTGATCTACTGCAAAAACACCTGCTCCTTCCCCTAGCAACTATGGGGAGCTTGTGAGATTAGCTCTGACAGCCAGCCTTTATGATGCCATTACACACATTTACATGGAATAACTGCAGTTAAAAGGATGTACTACTTCCTATGTTACAGAGCTCAATTACACTTTGGACATGTCAAGTGCATCACTGCTCTTGAAATGTTAGGTAAAAGGTGGTGTGAGTTGATATAAACGTGTGAAGACGTCATTGGGGGCAATAGATGATTACTCTTAAAAGCACTAATAAAACCTACCTTGCGTTTCAATGTGCATACTATCCATCCTAAATAGTATGCAAGATTAGAATTAGTGTGTCCCAAAGCACAGTATATTGAAAAGAGTATACCAAAAGTCCCCAGATGGCCTACTATTTCCGGTAGATTTTTGGATCCGTGCACATCCTAACAGCTAATATTGCCCACAACCCATTGTGCCTTGAAGGAGGATTCGGTTCAGAACTACAAACACAAATAAGAAGTGTAAAAAAACTACAAGCATGGCAGATGTGTGTGACTGACGGTTAAGTAGGGAGGTTTAGATGAAGGGGTTTGAGAGACTAATAATCAACATTTAACCCGATAAAAAAATATTTATTTAATATTATCCGTTATTTCATCTGCAGCAACAGTGTGAACTTTTATAAAGGTACGTTTGGCCATTAACTTTTAAATGCATCAGTATGCAAAAATATGAGGAGAGTTCTCCTCATTAAAGACCCATGACTGGCAGATTAACATGCTACTTCTTTTCTTTCCAACATGGTAGGAAATTAAATGAAATGAAATGTGGTGGATGTTAATGATGTTAGTGATTAAATGATTGTTTTTTTCACGTCAATTTTATGATGTGAGAGGATGTCCCAAAGCTTGCCTACTCTTCTGCTACACACTCAAAAGTATGTACTTTTTCTTTACAAAAAGAGTACGTACTTTTAGGGCGTAGACGCAGCACTAGAGTAGACTGTGGAGATTGAATGCTGAAATGTGTTGTTCCTACCACCCACCACCCAGTCATAGGCTTGAGCTGATCTCAGTACAGTTATACTCTTGAGAGGTCAAGGTCAGCAATAATATGGCTCTATTTTTGGGGAATGTTCCAGAGATCAAGCTTTCACAGACTCTGCTGCACCAGAAGAATTAAATGAAGAGGAAGACCAGACTTGCACTGTGGTGAAGACCGAGAGGGAAACATGCTCTATTAAAACTAATACAGAAACAGAAAATATCAGACATAGCCCAGCACAAAATGCAGAAGGTAAGAGACAAAAATCAAATGTTTTACAGCTATGTCCCTGGTTTCACAGACAAGGCTTAAGCTAGTCCTAGACTAAAATGCATGTTTGAGCTGTTTTAACTGAAAGCAACTTGCACTGTCTTAAAATTTGTCAGTGCCATTGTTTTGCCTAAAGATACACATCAGTAATGTTTTTTTCTAGGGTATGTTTATAAAAGCAACTAAAATACCCTAATTGAAATAAGGCCTAATCCTGGCTTAGACTAAGCCCTGTCTGTGAAACCGGGCCATAGTATTTAAATATGTAAAGTAATACTTGAGTGATCATGTTGGCTTCATTTGTTTTCTTTCATTATTAATCCTTTAACCATATTTTTTGGTTTGATTAGATATTTAAGATAATACATATGATTTGAAAAACAAGAATGCGTTGATTGCTAATTGAGTATTCCAATTTTTACCAGATTTACATGTCTAATTGATGGATTCAACAAAAAGCAAAGAAGTGCTTGGCTATTTATCTCTGTAATCCTTCACCACTCTTTTATTATTATTATTTTTATTATCGCTTAATACATCTGAGATGATTTGACAGATGCCAGATCTTCTAATTGTCATGATAACTGATCTCTGGCTAATTTGGTTCTTCAAACGAATTTGTGGATCTGATTAAAATATCTGGATTAAGTTGTCTGAGATTACTGCACGTTCTTGTGTTCATTGGAAAGCGCAGATGTATCAATACTTGAAACCAATCTTCAATGCAGCCATTGGCTGGTGGCAAGACAGCAACGTAATGACATCATATTAAAATAGAACATGACACACCTGACAAAAAACTTGATGGATTTCTGGACCAAGTGACCAAAACGACACAAAAGTTATGTGTACTGTTTGTTACATAATTCCCAATTATTTCCATTATTTCTAGTGTTTGTAGGCTTTACATTTTTATTTAAATGTTGTAATTAGCAATTCATTTCATTTTACCTATGAAGCAGATTTGTTACATGACAACATAAATAAAAGTTTATTAGGGACAAGAAATTTTTCTCATGGCAGGCAGCATTTTTTTTAATCACTCTCGTGGTAATTTGATGTCATAAGCCGATCTGTCTGCGCAGCGGCGACGCAAAGCCACTGGAAGGCAAGCTTGCAACCTTAGCCAAAAAAAGCGTAACTGCTAATGCTAACGCTCCGGGTCTGGCGATACACATAGGCAGTACTCAGGGAAGGAGTTTTGAACGGTGGGCACTGATGTCACTGCCATTACACAATAGGTTGAGAGGTGCTGCATGTGATTAAGTAAGCTGTTATGCTTTCTCCAATGGTAAGAGACAGAGACCCTCTCATCTCCCTATAATATACAATCTCTGGCCGATGCATTTCGAACAAGCCTATTTTACTGGAACTCACTGAGGTCTGAATATGGCGTTTATATAGACATGCCACTCACGCGCAGTAAAAAATACATCACGGAGCAAAGAAGACACTGACAACACGTCGACAGGCAAGACAGAGCAGGTTACTTTTGATATTAGTGATGGGAAACCAAAGCTTTCTGAAGCGTTTGAGGCTTTCATCAAAAAAAAAAAAAAAAAAAAAAAAACGACATCATTAAGCGACATCTGGTGGTGGTCAGACTTGTTTTCTCCACCATATCTAACAAATGATCGCGAAGCAGATCTACGGTTTCAAAAAGCACGTGATTAAAAGTCCGTGATATATGGAATCACTCTTGTCTTGGACACAGTTCTATCTAATCTGATCTAATCTCATCTAAATTAAATTATGACAATGAGACCACAACTTGTATCATATGTAGCCTGTAACAGATTCACACATTGATCAATAATATAAAATATACAATGATGTGATTATAATTGACGTGGGTAGCCTAGTTGAAAAAATATTTTGGGTGAGCTGTTTAACCCTTATGTTCTGTTCTGGGTCTCTGAGACCCCAGCAATAAAACATGATTAAATTAATTTTCCTTTATGCATCAGGTGAAGCTCAATTTTTTCAAACCAGCTGTCCCGGCTTTCTGATACTGCATACTGATACTTCGAAGCTTCAAACCTCATCAATCAAGTGGTATTGTCATTTCGATACAAGCATTGGTACAGTGTGCGATACAATAGTGCTTTGAAAACTGCGTCGGAGCATCGGAGCCCTGGTATTAACCGTCCCATCACAATTTGATATGAAACAAAGTCTCAAATTTTGTAATTTTTCAAGAAATTTTAATAAATACCATTTTGGCTCTTTAATATGTCGTGACAGATCACTGTAGCCCTAGTTCAAGTGTCTCGTGAACTGATCATCGGGTCAGATGTAGAATGTGTTTGCGTGCGTCTTTTAGCATAAATAGATCTCCCAGTCCCAGACTGTGTTTGATTGGTGCAGGTAGGATGTTTCTTCATCTCTTCCTACTAGTTAATTTATAACATCAAATAAACATGAATGAACATTAGAAGGAATGTTGTTTCAATCACGGAAAGACGTCAGTACAAACCATTTTTCAAGTTCAAGTCCACCGACGGTAATCTACTTACTCCCCTGACTGAAGGTGGATTTGGCGTTATGATAAACAATAGCCTGTCAATCAAACTCCCAGAGAAGGGTCACATCCAACAATTAATTACTGTATTTTCATTATTGTAAGAGTATGTTTAGGGTCGACCCAAACACGTTTATTAACGTGTAGACGTTAATAAAACACAATCTGATAAGTAGCAAATTTAATTTCTTGTCATTTTATGGCGAGATATATCTGATAAGTTGTAACCCTAAAACACAAAATGTAATGCCTAAACACCTGTAAAATATCAATAAGGATAATTCCTTTATATTGACACAGTACAATGTGCCCTATTTTTACAAACTTCTCTTAGAATGTAGCACACTAGCTACCAATACGCTATATTTTTTCTAAATGTGTAGTTTTACTAGTTAATAAGAAAATAGGCCTCAATAATTCAACATTGTATTTAAAAATAAAAATATCTGATAAAATATCTCATAAATCAAATCTAAATTAACATTTCAACTGTTATTTTCAAACATCATTTAGCAACTTTTAGCAACAAATCGTCCCTCTTTTTGCAGCTTCCCCTGAAAATTAGTTAGCAACACTGCATACCAGCGTTAAACATAGCGCCAGCTATCTGCTGTATGACCTACCTTTAGTTCAGTGTCTCCCTCCGATTCCATCTTTATGTCTGATCAATAGGAAACAGTGCTTTGGGTAATTGTTTTTTTAAGAAAATTGTTCTGGACAAATCACCTTTTAAAAGAAAAAAAACCTTGCTTTTCCCGCCACGCAAGTTTTGTTGACTTGTTTTGATTGATGTTGACTGCACTAGTTTGGGAATGTGTAAAGGCGATCACAGAAGTAGCACAAAACTCACAAGAAGTACTAACATGAACACATGTCTGTGTGTTAGCTTAGATCAGTGGGGTACACGTACCCCTGGGGGTCTACGTAAACTGGGGTACACGTACCCCTGGGGGTCTACGTAAGGTGACGGAAGGGGTACTCGAACATAATGCCGAATTTTTTCGTTTAATTTTTCCCCATCTTATAATATCATTAAAACCGAGCATGTATTTCTAACAAGCACAATGCCATAAATACATGACATCCAATCAAAACACCACATCTTAAAACTGAATGCATCAATTTCCACATAAGCAGCTTGCATACGGGTGCCTAAAGGTTGCGTGCAGAGTCTGCTGCCTTAGAAAATCGCGCTACATTACTGCCGACCTCAACTGTGTACTGTAGGTTTAGCACTTACTAGCATGAAGAACAAAAATAGCCTGCATAGAGATCATAGTGATCAATTTAAGATTTAAACTCATGATACAAAACATACCTTTTGTGAGTTCTTGTTTTTAATGTTGATAATATTATATGAGCAAGAATGCAAATCCAAATATCCACACGATTGCATATGTGACATTTTACAACAGTTCAGCAGACAAAAAGTTCACATTTTTAGTATTTGCTCTATTTTGCAACGAAATAGTTCCGACGAAAGCCACGACAGTACTACAACACACAGCGCTGTTTCGTGAACGAATCTGCAGCTTTGAACGAATCGTTCGTGAAAGTCATTGCTTCAATGATTCATTTATAAATACAGCCACTTGTTCGGTACTGAATGAATGACACGATGACTCACGTATTAAGACAGTGACTTACCGCCACCTACTGGCGGTTTTAGTTTTTTTTTTTTTTTTTAAAAATCACTTTTCACGTTATCATCATTGCATATTTCTCTACTGAACCTTTTTTATTTATTTAAAACATTATTAATGTTGTAAAGGTATTTGTAAGGATTAAAAATTCTCTGGAAAGTCAATTTAGGGGGAAAATATTGTCCCTTAATGGAAAAGGTGCAGTCTAAGTGGAAGAGAAGGGGTACGCAGAAGGATGGTAAATGCAGCTCTTAGATCATAAAATGCTAAAATAAAAAAAAAAAATAAAAAAAAAAGCAAAGAACAGCAATTTTGTTTTTGAAGCTCTATTCTCTATTTTTAGTCAAGGGAGTGTCCACAAAAATTCATAAGCATTGCTTTTATACAGTAAACACATGCACACACACTAATGCACTCACAGTCTTTAAGCTTGTATTTCCTTAAAGTCACCATGAAATCAAAATTGACAATTCTTTTTTTATGGAATATTGTAGTATTTATTATAAAGGATTTATCTGTGCACATCATTATTTAAAAAAAAAAAAAAAAATGATGTGCACCCCCTCTTGCAACGACATCTCTTCTCTCATGACGTGTTATAAACTGTCACTCAAATCAATTCCTGATGGACAAAATCAAGTCCCGCCCTACAATTTGTCTTGTTTGAGAAGCCGTTTCACTCGGATATACATCACAATAGGAAAGAAAAGACTATTGTTTAATTTTTTTTTTTCTTTCCAGGTGAGGCCTCTGCCGAGTCTGAACACCAGACAGCTGATCCAGAGGTGATCTATGATGATGTGCCCTGTGAAGATGTGTCTTCAGGAGAAGGTCAGTGTCTGTCTTTCAGCGTAAATAGATCTCCCAGTCCCAGACTGTGTTTGAATGTTGCAGGCATCTGGATGTTTCTTCAACTACAAGCACTTTTATGTTAGGTGTTGTTTTTTATAATAAAATAAATGTTACATAAAACTGTTTTGGAAACTTTTTACTATACTTTTATAATTTATCTCTCTACTGTTAAAACTTAATAAACTAAAATTTCTATAGTTTTATTCTTCCAGATCCCAGTCTTAAAATATGAAAACTATCCCAGATTCCGGTCTTAAAATACTCTTCCAGATCAGTCTTAAAATATGAAAATTCATCACAACATATACATACACTATATTGCCAAAAGTTTTGGGACGCCTGCCTTTACATGCACATGAACTTTAATGACATCCCATTCTTAATCCGTAGGATTTAATGTGGGGTTGGCCCATCCTTTGCAGTTATAACAGCTTCAACTCTTCTGGGAAGGCTTTCCACAAGGTTTAAGGGTGTGTTTATGGGAATTTTTGACCATTCTTCTAGAAGCACATTTGTGAGATCAGGCAGTGATGTTGGCGAGAAGGCCTGGCTCACAGTCTCCACTCTAATTCATCCCAAAGGTGTTCTGTCGGGTTGAGGTCAGGACTCGCTCATCCATGTCTTTATGGACCTTGCTTTATGCACTGGTGTGCAGTCATGTTGGAACAGGAAAAGGCCATCCCCAAACTGTTCCCAAAAAGTTGGCAACTGCCAAACCCAGACTCACGTGATTCGTTACTCCAGAGAACACGTCTCCACTGCTCTAGGGTCCAGTGGCGGCGTGCTTTACACCACTGCATCCGACGCATTTGCATTGCACTTGGTGATGTAAAGCTTGGATGCAGCTGCTCTACCATGGAAACCCATTCCATGAAGCTCTCTACGCACTGTTCTTGAGCTAATCTGAAGGCCACATGAAGTTTGGAGGTCTGTAGCTATTGACTCTGCAGAAAGTTGCCGACTTCTGCGCACTGATTTTACGTGGCCTACCACTTCGTGGCTGAGTTGCTGTTGTTCCCAATTGCTTCCACTTTGTTATGATACCACTAACAGTTGACCATGGAATATTTAGTAGTGAGGAAATTTCACGAATGGACTTATTGCACAGGTGACAACCTATCAGGGTACTACGCTTGAATTCACTGAGCTCCTGAGAGCGACCCATTCTTTCACAAATGATTGTAGAAGCAGTCTGCATGCCTAGGTGCTTGATTTTATACACCTGTGGCCATGGAAGTGATTGGAACACCTGAATTCAATGATTTGGAGGGGTGTCCCAATACTTTTAGCAATATAGTGTACATATATTTACAAATAATGATTAACCATTTTAATATTTTTTGTGTGTGTGAAAATGATTTATATCTGTTTTTACGCAAATTACTACCAATAGATGAGTCACCATTTCCATCAAAACCAACAATTTTGGTTTAAAGTTAGTGTACTTGTTTACCATGCTTGAAATAAAATATGAGATATCTGACAAAGAAAAACAAAGAAAATAATCACAGGTGAGCAGAATATTTTTTATTGTGCATGATTTCCAATCAAACTGTTGTTTTGTTAAATTATACAATAGATATAAAAAATATGTGTGTATTTAGGATGCCAGTTATGAAATTAGGTTGCTGTTGACACCACAGAATGTTATCAAACACAATGTATCATTTGAGATGTGGTGGAAATGAAATTTGCGACAAAATAAGTCTACATGGGCCAAAAGTGCCTATAGTTGAAGAAACACCCTTCTAGTCTAGTTTGATTTTTATGTGTTATGTTACAGTAGGTGGATGTTTTTTTGTATCAGCATATCATTGTCAGAAGACCTACAGTATGTACAGGACTGTACTGAAACCTGCATTGCTCTGTGTGTCAGCTGACTTGATCTATGAGGACGTTCAGAAAGAGGAGGGCTTGCAGGGGCCCACAAATGGCTGGAGCTCAAGTGAGTTTGAAAGCTATGATGAGCAGTCCGACTCCGAGAGGGCGCCAACCCGCAGCAAGGTGCGTGTGTTAGTAGATTCCCACAACTGCAATAATTACATCCTGCCAAACGTCTGATTTATCTTCAGACACATTTCCACATTCCTTATAGTGATAAACCACAAAGGTCCTTAAAAAGATTTAAACCCTCCAAGGTTGCAGGCTGATGGATTGGTATGTGTTTCAATGATTTATTTGAGATGCAGGCTCTTGTGATACTTTGATTGTCTGTGAAGGTTTGCCTTGCCACCACAAGAGTGCAGTGTTGGCCAGCACTTTCTTAATCGCTACTAATGCCAGGCGTAACTGACACACTTTTCCACTGCTCTATATTGCTGCAAATTTGAATTCAGTGTGCACTGTGTTATCTGCCCTTACACGTTCATGAGGTCACACTGGTATGGAAAACACTTTGCCCAGGCGGCAGTCCCTCAGAAACCAATTTCCCATGGCCAGACTCACCTTTACCTCCACTGAATTAGGCTCTATAAGATTCCTGCTGCCAGACGACTCACGATAAGCAAGAATTAGATTGCTGAGTCTAATACCACAGCGATTTGAGCTCAGTTTAACCAGTTATTCCTCCAGCTTTTTTGCGTTTGTATAATTGGAAAGGAATGGCTTTCTTTCGAAAGGTGTCAAAAGTTCTTATAGTGGGCTTGTTAAGAATGAAATTAACTCAGAAGAACAAATAAACAACAACTGTCTTCACAACAGCATGGGATAATTGGGATTGAGTCTTTGTGATTATGTCAGAAACCTTGTTAATTTTTTTTTCTTATTAAAAAATGAAATGTTTAATGAATGCATTGACTATTTCTCTGTAGAAGTAGTTATAAAATATTTATGAATATACACTATCCTTCAAAAAGGTCGTTTTTATTTAGCAAGGATACATTTAATTGATCAAAAGTAACAGTAAACAAAAGTCTTTTACCTGTTACAAAGGATTTGTATTTCGAACAAATGCTGTTCTTTTGACCTTTCTATTTATCTAAAAAAACCTGAAAAATGTTTGTCTGCACAAAAATATTAGGCAGCACAACTATGTTCAACATTAATGATAATATATAATTTCTTGAGCAGTAAATCGGCATATTAGAATGATTTTTGAAGGATCATGTGACACTGAAGACTAATGTAATGGCTGCTGAAAATTCAGCATTGCCATCACAGGAATAAATTAGGTTTTAAAATATATTAACAAAGAAGAATTAGATTTTTTTTTTTTCTTTTTTTTTGTATTTTACTGTTTTCCTGTATTTTTGTTGTGCATAAAAAACAAAACATTTTAAAAACAATACAAAATCTTATCAACCCCAAACTTTTTATCGATATAACTTTTTTCATATTCTAAAATTGATGAATGCTCCATCAGATGCAATATTTATTGATTCAGGAATATCAGAGGCAGTGAAGATGGTGAGATACATTTTTGGAAAACAGATCAGCATCCTATTTGACAGGATGTTTCACAAACAATGGATTAGCACGAAATGACTTCCTACCTCTGTTTTGGACGCAGCCTGTGGCTTTGTTTTAGAAATGAGGAGATTCGCATTAGCGAGGGTGTGCATGCATGCTGTCATAATTTTACCTTCTTCTGTCTATCCCATGCTGTTTTGACTTAAGAATTAAGTCATGCCCCTGGTGCCAGTCATTTTTCTTGCATATCTTTTGTGATTGATCCTGATTTTGCCTTGCCCTCATCCCTTAGTTTTCATCACTTTTATGCTTACCCTTCCTTCCTTCCCCTCCATGTTACCATATTATTGCGCTCTCACCCATGGCCTGTGTTGTTGCCGTGACGATACCTGTAGCTCTCCCCTGATGTGCGACGACTGAGAGAACGTTACACCAGGACCAAACAGGAGCTAGCCTTGAGACTGGGGGGCAGACATCAGGTACATGGGGAAGAATGGGCTTCGGGGGTGTACTAGCTCAGAGCTAGGGGCGATCATAGTCACCTGCATTCAAGATTACACTTCTTTTCTTTCTCACTTTTCTCTGCTGAAAGGACTAGTATGAATTTCCATTCTGGTTTATTATTTCTGACCAACATAGCCATACTGTCCACCAGCCAAATAAAGTAAAAAAGCCTGGTGGCATAATGACATCCCAGCCTCCCATGCTTGGGACCTGCATCCAAAGCACAGCAATATGCTAAGTCTTTTTCAGCAGGGTAAGTCCTCATTCTTTATTTGAGTTGTCTCTCTCTCTCTTGCTTTTCTGTCTCTCTCTCTCTCTCTCTCTCTTTTTTTTTTTTAAAATCTGTGTTAGTGTTAGTTGACTAAAAAAATGAAAATTCTGTCATTTATTACTCACCCTCATATCGTTCCACACCCGTAAGACCTTCATTCATCTTCGGAACACAAATTAAGATATTTTTGATAAAATCCAATGGCTCAGTGAGGCCTCCATTGACAGCAAGATAATTAACACTTTCAGATGCCCAGAAAGGTACTAAAGACATATTTAAAATAGTTTATGTGACTACGGTGGTTCAACCTTAATGTTATGAAGCAATGAGAATACTTTTTGTGCGGCAAGAAAACAAAATAATAGGGCTGTGAATCTTTGGGTAGACAGCGAATCCTTTCGATTCACGATTCATCTGTGTTTGATTCGATTCAAGAACGATTTTTGCAAATTCAGAACAATTTGAGATGATTCACATTAAAATTAGATGCGATTCGATTCATTTGATTCAATTCTGCATTTTTATATGCATTCATATGGTTATTCAAATGCTTCCCCCAAAGTGTCTTCGTCAGGGTGCGAATTAATCACTGACCTTCAGGAGGTCAGAGAGTAAGGGCAAAAAACAACCTTTTGTCCATAGGCGGAGAGTGAACCAACTCTAGGGTAAGGCTAGATGCGATTCCTCCATAAAAACACACAAGTCTATGTCACGAAATAAACATGAAAATCGCCTATCAGCAACCTACACATCCCAGCATAAACGCAAAAAACAAAACAAAAAAAAAACCCTTATCTTCCAATTCTGAATGAATTAGGCCTAGAAAGCGTGCATAAAACCGCTTCCTTTATAATCCGTAATTCATCGCGATCTCACAAAGTTCTGCTAATCGATTAAGCTGACTGTACAATGAATATCTTATTTGGCCTGCATAATAAATATGCTTTTTTGTTAAAAGTTAAATTATAACCAGAGGATTTGAGTGCGCAGATCTCAGCACTGGACAAGAAATCATCAGATATGTTTGTGATTGGCTACATTGCTCAACGCTGCAAAAATACGTTGTAAATAGAAAAAACTGTTTATATTAGTTTCGAAGAGCACAATCACCAAATCTGCTTATGTCTATCAGTTTATGATGAGACTGAGAGCATTATTGCCACGATGAGTTTTTGTCTTATAATTATATCATATGAGTTATACAATATCACAGAGTAAGAGTGCCGTTTTCCCCAAATCAGAACGATTGCAAATGTAATATTTATTTTATACAACAGTGATTATATGTATTATATATATATATATATGTGTGTGTGTGTGTGTGTGTGTGTGTGTGTGTTATTTATATATATACTGACTGAATCCGCGTTTTGAACGAATCAGTTTTATTAATGATTCAATGACCCATTCAAGAAAGACGGTCACTTGCTTCGTTTCTGAATGAATCATTCGTTTGAACAAATCGGTTGAATGAATGACTCATTAAGACTCATTAAGACAGTGACTTGCTGCCCCCTACTGGCAGTTTAGTTTCATATATAAAGTACATTTTAATTTAAAAGTTAAAATAATTTCATATTTAAATATTGAATTAAATTTATTTAGACAAATTGTAAATGCTGTCTAAATATATTAATGCCACTTCTCATGCTGCTTCTGTGTCACCTCTGCATTACAAATATGGATTTTGTTGATAATGATTTCATTTGATTGGTAATAACAGACCTATACTGTGCTATTATTCTAATAGAATTTAATTTGAATGTTAGAATTCGACATAAAAGGTGATGCATACATCTAATACGTTTTTAAAAAATGCCATTTTGCAGGTAAAATTGCCCCTGGAAATCAATTTAAGGTGGCAAATATTGCTTTTGAAACGACTTTAAAAATATTGAGATAACAATTTTTGGCAATATTGCACACTCCTAATGTATAGTATTAATTTTTATTTCTTCGGGTCTTAAAAATGTCTTAAAAAGCCTTACATTTGACTTTAAAAAATGTGCAGCAACCCTGGTAATGTCACTGGAAATTCAGTTCTGAATTCACAGGAATAAATTATATTTTTTAATATATTTTAAGGGTTAGTTCACCCAAAAATGAAAATTCTGTCATTAATTACCCTCATGTCATTCCACACCTGTAAGACCTTCATTCATATTCGGAACACAAATTAAGATATTTTTGATGAAATCTGAGAGGTATCTGACTCCTCCATAGCCACGTTGACTATTTTAACAATGTCTTTAATACCTTTCTGGACCTTGAAAGTGGTGGTTAAATTGCTGTCTATGGACGAGTCATATACCTCTCAGATTTCATCAAAATATCTTAATGTGTTCCAAAGATGAACGAAGGTCTGAACGAAGGGTGTGGAACGACATGAGGGTGAGTAATTAATGACAAAATTTTCAATTTGTGTGAACTAACCCTGTAAATAGAAAACTTATTTTAAATTGTTGTAATATTTCACAATTGTACTGCTTTTACTGTATTTTTGACCAAAGAAATGCAGCCTTGGTGTGCATAAGTTACTTAAAGCATTAAAAAAAAATCTTACTGACCCCAAACTCTTGAACAGTAGTGAACTTCTTGCCATTTTAGCAATCACATATCCACTTTCCAAGGCACTTATCATTGATTGGAACATATCGTCTGTCTCTCCTTTTGCTCTTTGTTGAAAGTCACTCTCTGTATCTTTCACACTTTCTTTTATTCTGTTGTGAGTAAACCGTTCAGATCGCTTCCACTATAAAACATTCCACTTTGCTTCAGCTTTCCTAATCTCTAATTTGATTTGTATGAGAGTGGGATATGGGCACACTTGTGTACTGTATACATAAAGTAAACAGCTCTCATGTGTTTCAAGCAAGACATTTCCACATGCTCTCTATTAATGACCTGGTTTCGCAGAGATGGGCCGCCCACCGCCTTTTTTTAAAATATAAAAATATCTCTGGAGCTTGATTTTCTCTCACACGCTTAGGATCTTGTGGCTTGTGGCCATTGAAACAGACCCCTTTTGAGCACACACCCAACTGCCACCATGCTGCACTGAACTGGTGTCTCACAAATGGCAGGCAAATCCAAGCATGGCTGTTTATGCTCGAGGGCTTGAGATGGTCGACCTTTTTCTGTAAGGGTGTACCACGTCACTGGTTATAGAGGAACGCCAGCTGGGCTGCCCATGATTTTCTGTTCCCCTCTGGTCCCTTTGCAGGTCCATCAGCTGATGCGGGCGGCACGTAGTGGAACGAAAGATGGCCTGGAGAAGACCAAAATTGCTGTGATGAGGAGAGTTTCATTCCTACATAAAAAGGACCACTCAGGTAATCTAAGAATGATTTCATTTGAGAATTTATCTTCTTTCAAGCACTCATCCTGACCCCTTTTCCTTTGACAGAAAAAAATTCTATTCAGGAAAGAAGCAATTATACATTTCTAATTTTTTTTTTTTTTTTCTCTCTCTCTCAAAGGAACAGGGCTGTTCATTAAATTAAGCTAGACCTCTTTAGAGATGGTAGATGATCTGACTGCCACAGAGTCAGACATGATAAAAAGGTTGATGGAGTCCAGTACCTCTCATTGCTATCTTATATTCTGCTTTTAAGTAGAGAATTGACTCCTGGAGGTAGAGGCTGAAAAACATGATGATGTGAAATATTTGGGAAGCAAGAAAGCATTATAAATCAGACTGGGTCTTTAACATAAAATGGTAGGGAGAAGAGCTGATGAGGGCATTTGGTGCACAGGAAAATTGGCTGGGATTGGTCCCCATAATGCATTTCTGCACAATGAGTGTGCACTCTATGGAAACGGCACTCTAAACGACATACCACACTGCGTATTAGTGCTAAACATTTGATTTGGAGGTTCGGTTATAATTTCTTTTATTTTGAGAGCCTGCAAAAACTTGTGTGAATATTTTATGCCTTTGGGAAAAGGTGCAAAATTGTATGTCAGATGGTTTTCTTTTGTAGCCATGTGGAGTGAAAGAATGTTTGGATGTGGCTTAAAACAGCCTGTTCTATACTAAGTTTGAATGTTCTTTTTCTTTTTCTTTTTTTCTGTTTGAGCATCTCTTCTGAGTTGTAATAAGATAATAGGTAAATATGCATTCTTAGCTTTGCAGGCATATATAATATGAACATGCTTTTGTGAATGGTGACAGATGACACTGAGGATGATACAGGGTATCTGGATGTGATGGTATCAGAGGCAAAACACCCACCTGCACAACTGGGACCAATGCCAGATGGGCTTAGCAGCCAACAGGTGTGTGTTTATGTATTTATTTGTATAAAAATATTTTAAATTAAGTATTTACATAGTCCATGCCAGAATGCCATGCCAAAATATGTACGACATATTTTGGTTTTATGTTCAGCATAAACATTTGGATTTTTTCCATTTATTGTGGGCTTGTTCACTGTTTTTCTAGCAAGATCGTACCACTTTCCCTGTGATTTCACCGCATATAAAGAAAGAGAGAATCATTTCTGATGCACGTTAAAATTACCAACTAGTTGTTCAGTTGAGTTCTGTACACACTGCGTAGAATTTTTGTAAATGCGGTTGTCACCACCTGCATTTTTCTGTAGTAAATTTGGTTGTAGAATGCGGTTGTCACTTCTGTAAATTAATGAACTCTTTGTGTAGTTATACACCAGTGTGTTTCTTGAAACTGCACATATGACAGTAATTTGTACAGTGGCCGAGAGAGCTATATATAATATTTTGGTTCAAATGGGTAGCACTGTTTCGTTCCGCTTTTGCCGCATTTTCTGATTAATGTTTTTTCATAAGAAATGGCAGCGCTTATCAGTTTAATAAATAGAGCGACCTCTAACAAAATGTAGTCACATTGGCAGGTAAAAAGTTTGCAAAAAGCTACTATAGTCGCAGTCTACAGCCCTGGTATATTTAATGTTAACAAATATAAATGTTGTGTTAAAATACATTAATGTGTATTTATATTAATATACATTACCATTTAAAGAAATGTATCATTTAATTCAGCAAGGGCTATAAAGTGATTCATTCAAACACATTTATAATGTTACAAAATATTACTATTTCAAATAGAAATAATATTTGATTTCTTTGGTGTCCTACTTGTTTTTCATCTCTTCCACAGATTGTCCGACGCCATATTTTAGGCTCCATTGTGCAGAGTGAGAGGAGTTACCTGGACTCTCTTAAACGGATACTACAGGTAAAATGGATGATATCCCATGCCATTGCGTCTGTCCCAAGAACACACACACACACACACACACACACAGCTTTTAATAGATTCATAGTGTTATACCAACACGTCAACAATGCGCCTGAACACACCCATGGGCGAACAGATGGGCGTGAGTGCATTTGTTATTTAAACAACGTGGGCGCTGGATGTGAAAATGATAACTGCGTCGGACTGAAACTAGCAAAAAACACATGCGTCGTGCTTGGCATCGCATTGCACCGGATGTATGATAAGGCCCTAAAAATCTTTGGAAGGGTTACAAATGATGTCAAGGCTCCTTCTTAATGTGAAAGTCCATCTGTTTAAAAGCTCAAAAGATAACGCTATAAATTGTCTTTAACACTGAATTTGTGTTCACATTGACAGTCCTTTAAATGGAAGCATGCAGGTTTCGTAGGTTTTGTAGTGTGTAGTTTCATTACACATAATTCTGATCTCAGCCAGTGGTGGAGAGAAAAGCATTTGTTATCACACTCCTTTGAAGGCACAGGTAGAGTATAAAATTGAATCACAGATCAATGACAGCTTTACGCTCTATGAAATCTAGTCATTTAGGATCTATCTCCAAGCTTTGTTGTCAAATCAAAGCTCTGTCAGGTGTACTTTACAATTCCTGCTCTCTTTATAGCATGCTAGACATGGTCTAGGGTGGTTAGATCAGGTAAAGTGGCCCCAAAGCATGGGGATGGGGGTCTGCGTAATTAAGTTTAGTAGGGCTGTTATGGGCAGAGTCAGACAAATCTTTAGAAAAAGAAATAGTCCCATTGCCTCATCCTTTGTCTTATTTTCTCTTTGTCGATAATTCATTAGCATTGGAGACTACAGGGTGGGAAAGAAAGCAGCCATGAAAAATCTATTGTGTCCACAGTCTAACTAGCAAAGTGTCTTTGCATTTAAAGATTAGCTCTTGTAGTTTATCTATGGACATCACTAGCTTGTTTTGCAATTTAAGGAAATCAAGCCTATCAAACATTTAGCTTAATTTAAATTTGAAAATGTTGCAAGACAGTCAAAGCTATTAGTGGGAGAATTAATAGTTAGTTACTCCTAAATTACAATTTTGTTAACTTTTATTCACCTATGTAATGCTTTATTTTTTCTTCTTCATCATTTTAGATCTTAACAACCTTTTTCACTTTTATGTTTATTATTATTATTATTATTATTATTATTTTAAATCATTGCAACATCAGTTGATAAATAAAATGCAAGCCTTTGAACCACCGGCACCAATAATCAGAGTCTGCGCAATCGCTTGACACTGCACAAGTGCGTCAAATACAGAAGGAAGGGGGACTTCCAGTTTCAAAATGAGCGGGTAGTGACACATTTTACGATAGCTCCACACTGAATCCAGTAGAATTCAGTCAGAACATCTTTTAATAACCATT
Organism: Elopichthys bambusa; assembly: GCA_037101425.1. Classification (NCBI taxonomy): domain Eukaryota; kingdom Metazoa; phylum Chordata; class Actinopteri; order Cypriniformes; family Xenocyprididae; genus Elopichthys; species Elopichthys bambusa. The sequence continues at coordinate 19,203,488 of CM074452.1, read as the reverse complement.
TATTGTTAGGAAATGAACAAAGGTTTTATTTTATTATTGATTTATCCGTGTTGACAATTTAGTTTATTCATAGTTAAACATGCCAGCCAAGTCTCGTAAATACTAAAAATACTCAGGACATGGGCAACGTAGCGATTCTTAGCGCAGTCTCCTCTCTGCGCACTGATATCGGGGATGTAATAGACTCCAAGATTGAACAACTTGCTGTCTCTATATGAGGAGAGCTCACCGCGTTCCAACAGGAGGCCAGCTCTGCAATTTCAGCTGAAATACAAGCAAAGTTAAAAATATACTTATATATATTTATATAGATATAATTTATGTTGATGCATTCACCTTCAACTGATTTTACCTTAAAAAATATTCTTATTATAATTGTTATTGTAATAATTAATAATAATAAAAAAGTACATAACCAGCCAGTGTTCAAAACTATCTCCTTACCTTAGCTCAATTCACAACGTTAAGCTTGTAATAATGTTTTGTAATTCAGGTGGTACCAGTGGGTTTTCGTGGAAAATTCGAGCATGCTGCCATTTGTCTTTGCGTCATTGCGTCATGTTTGTATACATAAAGATTAGATTTAGATTTAAACATTAGATTTAATCACCATTGGCAGCACGATTTACTGTAATGCTTTTTTTCCCCTCAGAACAAACATGTTCTGACATGTCCCCGCAGACATGTTACGTTCAGATGACATTCTCCGGTGAAAATTCTTATTTTGGTCATACTTCCAAGACTACAATCTGTGATTCCGAAGTACAGTATCCACAGCGATGTGGTGATTGACAGCAAACATTAGATTCATCCACGCTGAGGAGCCGCACCTAGGCACAACGTAAAGATAATAATTCCGTGAACAACTGCAGTTGCCGGTTTCAAACAGAGATGGCGACAGAGGCAAAATTTACGGACTGCAGCTTTAAAGGGGAAAATAAATAGGGCTTGACTTGCATGATGTGAGCCACTGACTTGACTTTCTTGGATTGCTCCCATCTCTGTCAAATACATGCATTATTTCAAAGATGTATTCATATATGCAAATTGGACATTTTGAATCTTGTATTCAAATGAATGAAATTGGCAATGCATAGTGAGACTTTTAGTGATTTTTTTTCACCTTACTGTTAAGATTAATTCAGCACATTTTAATCTCCCTCTCTTGTCAAGGTGAAGCAAGTCAGAGCTGTGAATAAACTATTCCTCCTGTATAAATTTAAAAATATTTCAGTACTAACATACATAAGAAATGTCTCCATTTCCCATGATCCTTTAGGAATACCAGCGACCTCTGATGGAGGCAGAGCCTCGGATCCTCAGTGTCAGGAAAATCCGTCCCATTTTTTTCCGTCTGTGGGAGATCATGCAGTGCCACTCCATGTTCCAGATTGCCCTGGCATCTCGGGTGGCTGAATGGGACTCTTGTGAAAAGATTGGTGACCTGTTTGTTGCTTCAGTGAGTACGAAAATGCTTGAAAATGACTGACTTCAAAACTAAACTTTTGAACATTGTGTCACGATTTGTCTGTGGTCTTCGAGTTTAGTTCATTTCCTGAGTCAGTCCCCATGTCTTTTTGTCTTTAAAGTTACTGATTTGGTTTCTGTAGTTACTAATTATGTTCACCTCATTTTGTACTCTGCATATATGGTCCGTTATTGTTAATGTTATGGTTGGCGGGTCTAAACGCTAAGGATTTTTTCTACTGGAGGATTTTTACTTGCCTGGCCAAAATTTTCACTGGCCCCATAACAAAAGAATAATAAAGTAAAAGAAAAGAAAATGGGCCACTAAAATAAGCCTAGTTATTGTTTTCATTGTTTTTATATATGTATCCTTAAATATGGTTATAACACCAAAAGCTACTAGATTAACTCATTTAAATTTTAAATATTGTTAGACAAATAAATTAACTCATTTAAATTTTAAATATTGTTAGACAAATAAACAGTAGGTATTAAATAGTTACAAATAATCAAATTACAAGTAATAGCACACACAAATACAACAGAACAAACATATAAATGAAATAAACTTTCATGTAGGTTTCAACAGGAAATTTTCAGGTACAGAAATTGCAATGTAATATATATCTATATAACTATAGATTAAACTTTATTAAAGTTAATCAGTCAAAATGCATCAGTTACAGATGCATAACTAATGTTTTGAAATGTTGAAAATATAAAATATTAAATACTGTTATTTGAAATTATTTTAAAACATGGAAAGCTACTTTAAATGTGAAATTAAACCTGCCAGGAGCTGGCAGCAAGTCACTGTTAATGAGTGAGTCATTGAATGAATCGTTTGAATCTCAAACGGCTGATTAATTCGAGAAGTGTGGCTCAGAGACGCAAAACAATGCTATGGACTTTGCTTTGAACTGTTTTTGTTGGCAAAAACGAGCCTCTGCCCATCGTGGCTCCTTGTTCCCTCTGCTCCTGCGAGTTATCTGTTCTCCTGTGTTTGAGAGTTTTTAGTTTTGTTTAATAAAGACTGCTAGATCCTTGCCTCAAATCTCTCCTTTGCCTGCAACAATCCGTGAAAAACCGAGCATTGTGTGTTGTTATGCTTCTCTGCTGGCAAGCTGTTTCAGGTACTAACAGTGCTCAGTTTATTTCAAAAGCATAGCCAATTACTATGAGTGAGGATGGCTGTCTCTTACCAAAGTAAGCATGTTGGCACCATTGGGCTGCAGGCCGTCTAATAGACTAATGAATGAGGTTTCTGTAGTGACCCTCCTCACAGGCAGCAACCATAAGCTGCTCTCATTATTCTTCTGTTAAAAGAATGCGTTTGGCCCCTCTGACCTGCTTTTATTGCATAGCACTATTGGTCTTTATTCCCTGGAGCACAAAGTAGTACCACAGAGAAAACACTTACAGCTGAAGTTGCACTGCTGTGAATTGAAAAGCAGAAAATAGACCCACAAACTGCATGACACACATCATATTGCGTCAGTTTGCACAATTTCTCTGTTATTGAGTGCATATGTACACACTGTGGGGTGAACTTGCTAAGGTTTAACTGCATCCACAGAAGGCTAATTTATTTGCATGCATTGTCTTTGTTGTTTTAGCGCTAAATTCATTAGGCAAATCAGGTAATGGCACAAAAACACCCAAATCGGCTCTTTAAAATGCAGAAATTGTACTAATCTGCTCTGTGCATCTGGATATATGCTTGGTTATGACGTTTGTATTCACTACTGGATCATAAGTTGAATCATTACTAATGTATACAAACATCTCTTATTAATAAAATTTAGTTTAAAAGCTGTTTGTAGCACATTGCTAATAGTTTTTGCACTGAAATACCTCACACTGCAAGGTGCTTCAACTGTTTCATGAATTTGCCCTGTATGTGTGTTTGTTGATAATAACATCTTTACCCATATGTATCATTTCCTGCCATATTTGGCGGCCCCAGAGGGAAGGTACAGTTTGACAGGGGTTAACATCTATTTGTGGCTCGTTAATATCCTCTCCAAGTCCTGTGAGCACTGCTGCTGTCAGCAGGTCTGTTCAGCTTCAATCAAAGCAGAGCGAATGGATGGCTGCCATTTTGCCTGCTCTAAAACACCCAGCAGTAATGGACTGTCAAAGATGTTTAGGTCCCTGAGATGGCAAACAGTGCTGCTGCGCTGCATAAATACCACACTAAAATTACTGTTTACTTCCATCCCTTTGCCCTTTAATCACCTTTAGAGTGGCCTGCCCACCACAACAGCAAAATTCAAGCGCATTCTCAGCTCAGAATGAGGAACTATATGTATTGAGAGATGCCTAAAGTAGAAAATGAACTTAAAACCAAGTGAAATATGATTTATCTAAACAATCTTCTCTCTGCATTCCCCATAGTTTTCAAAGTCAATGGTGTTGGACGTATATAGTGATTACGTCAATAATTTCACCAATGCCATGGCCCTCATTAAGAAAGCCTGCATGTCTAAACCAGCATTTCTGGAGTTCCTCAAGGTAAGAGCTGATATTTGCTGCCAATAGCCCTACAGTAAATCACCTTTGTCTATTGCTGAGCTGTGCTTCTATATGGATTATTGAATTCTTTCCTGTCATTTTTTTATTTATTTATTTTTTTCAGTTGCACTGCAAAAAAATTCTATTAAGAAGTATGTTTTCTCATGTTGTTCCAAACACGGGTGATTTTATTTTATTTTCTTCTTCTTCTTCTTCTTCTTCTCTGGAACATAAAAGAAGATGGTTTTAATTGTTTTACATACAGTGAAAGTCAGTGGAGTCGATGATGTTTGGATCACACTCACTTTATTTTGTCTTTCTGCAATGACATATTTTTTTCTTCACTTTTTCAAGTATAAACAAGTTAAAAACCAGTACAGAAATTCCTTGTTTTTCTTATTAAAGATTAATTCTCCAAAAAGTCTTAATATCTAATGCAGTGTTGCTTCTCAAGTAATAAAAAAAAAAAAATCAAGGAATTTTCGATATTTTAATCGAAAAATGAGTCACAAAGACTAATTAAAAACACAAGAAGTCATTGAACATTAATTTTAATAGCTTCGAGGTTAGTCTGAGAGTGAGAGATCTTTTGCTCCGATCATTCCGCTTTTATTTTTTATTCAAAATATTTTGCCTTGTAAATGTGAGATTATCTGTTACATAAACCACAAAATATGTGTGTGGTGTTATCATGGCAACAAATTTTCACAGTAACTATAATCTTTAACATCTGTAAAAGCAGCTGAACTCCACAAATTCTTACTTAACTGTGGTCTAATATCCCTGCTTTGAAACCTGCTGGAGGGTTCTCAAGTACACCTACTCTCTGACAGTGTGCAGCCTAATGACTGCCATAGTCTGCTAGCAGGCACAAAAGAATCAATAGTATAATGCTAACCTCCACCCACCTCTCTGACTCCCTTGAGTGTCAAGATTCTTCCGCTGTGTATGTGGAAACGACTCTGTCTAACCTTTTCTTTTTATTTGCTTTTCTCTCAATTGGCACTTGTCCTTACTTTTGCAGAAGAAGCAGGCATCCAGCATTGACCGCATAACCCTCTACGGTCTGATGGTGAAGCCTATTCAGCGTTTTCCTCAGTTCATACTCCTCCTACAGGTCAGTATTTACCCATAAACTATTCACACAGTGCTGTCGTTCAGAGTGCTGGAGGGGGCGCACTCCTTCAAGTAACTGGAAATTAGTTGCCAAGCAAGTCTATTAGAAACTGAATGACTGGCTAAGACCATGCCAGGTCTTCTGGCAGCCTATTGTCTCACAAGTTTATTCTCCCCTTGGCTCTCGCCCATGACTCTGCATTGGGTGTGTATCATGGACTGAAAGGTCTGATTTTTATACAGAGAACATGCATAAACCAAAAACAAGCATGCACTTTGCTTGAATAAAAGAGGTAATTCACTCAAAACTTTCTGTGAAACCCAAAAAAAAAAAAAAAAAAAAAATATGTTGAAAAATATACTTGTCACTACTTTCCATATAATATAGGATAATATATACTTTTCAAATATTCTGAATCCATCCATCTATCCCTTTTGTGCCCTATAGTCAAATGGATTTGGAAAGACATGAGGCTGAGCATGAGAGTGAACTATTCTTTTTTTTTTTTTTTTTTTTTTTTGGGTTAAAAAACAAACAAAAACATTTCAAATATCCAATTGGTCACACACACAACTTACATGCTGAAATGTCAGAGAATTATCAAGATCTACTTCAGAAATATCACATTAACATCTTCATCCAGCGGATCTCAGATGGCAGTGAAATGTCATGAATTTACCAAATTTCCATTGCCAAACTGTTTGCACCACAGTTTTCCTCTTATGTCCTTCCTTCACTTTTGTTCATTTCTATGGACAAGGAACAAGTGAGGAATACAGTGCTGAACTTTCTCATGCGGGAGAAGCTGTGGCACTTCATTTCATACCCCAGTAGGCATCGATTACCTGTGAATTTTGATAGATACTGTAAGTTATGAATGTGAATAAGGATTTTTTTTTCTTCAATGCTCTGACTTTTGAGTAGTGTTTAATCACATATTAAACAGAACAAGATCTGATGACAGGCTGAGACCTTTCTTTTATCTGCTTTCTCTTTTTTGTGTGTGGCATAAATCAACCACAAACAGACACATTTTATTTGAAACATGAAAAAGAGATGTTAGGCAGAATGTCTAAGCTGCCTTTCTCCATTCAGCATGGCTGGTAATTTAAATTTATTTTAAAAGGGCCAAAATATGCACCATAAAAGTGTCATAAAATAGCGACTTTTTAAGTAAGTTATTTTTTTATTGATAATCCTCTGTTTTGCCACAGCTCTTATTCATCTTTGCATTGACAATTATTGACTTGTGTGACTTGGACTTGATCTAGTGGTGCTTGAGTAGTGCTTAAAACAAACAAACAAACAAACAAACAAACAAACAACAGTGTGAATACAAGGAAAACATTAAATTCAAGATATATTGTCTTTAAAATCTTATTATGAATAAATTAATTTGATATTGTTTCTGGAAAAGTATATTAGTTTGTGCAGTATATTATTTGAGGATTTGTTTTTATTGACTAACATTAATATGTAGAAATAAAATATAATTATTTCCATTATTGAGAATTTTCATTTACCTTTACATTTATCACATCATTTAAATTGTATAGCATGAGTGTTATGAATGCAATACTAGAATTTTGTGTAGTTTATTTGTATCTGACTCAACAAGGTTGTACATTTTATTGATGCCAGTATTGACTGCGAATATGTCAGTTTACGCTTAATATTTTCTGCATAAGTGAGCAAAATGTTTGTCTAATTAGAAAATGTTGGGTTGTCGCCACTGTCTATGCACTCTCCACTCTTTCTCAGAGAGAGTTTGTGAATGATTGTTGTTTCAGTACACAGCTCTGTGGTAATGATTCCTAGAGGGCTGGCATCATGCTTTTCTCCTGAACGTGACATGTACCATTATTCTGACCCTCTTTTCTTGCTGTTGAGTGGGAGTAAAGGTACTGGCGGCTTTAAATGAATGCTAATAGTATTATAGAACATCACAATGTCTAATGTGTTGTCTGCGGTAGGGGTGCAGTCATTATGCTTTGCCATTAGCTTCCTCAAATGATTATTTCTGCTTCTTTTACTTGTTCACTTGGCGTCTTTCATCTATCCTCACTCTCTTATTGCTGTTTCATTCATTCTCTCTCTCTGTCTTTAGGACATGCTGAAGAACACTCCCACTGGCCATGTGGACAGGTTGCCCTTACAATTGGCTCTGACTGAATTGGAGACCCTTGCTGAGAAACTCAATGAGCAGAAAAGGGTGGCTGATCAGATCACTGAGACGCAGCAACTAGCTCGCTGTGTCAGTGACCGCTCTCTCAGCAAGGTGAGAAAACACACACATGCGCACAGTTACTCAGCTGTGATAGCAGGATGTTGTTGCCTTGATGTAATCACAACAGTATAATTCCTAATCCCAAAACCATTTCATGGTTTCATTCTGACTTCCTATTTCTTAGACATTTTTGCAATTACTTTTCACCAGCTGGTCCCAAGGTCATTATGTTCACATAGCTCTCCTTGCAGAGAGCTACAGATATGGTTCATCACATTAACTATGGACATGTTCCACTTGCATTTGACAACAAGAAACTGCCACAATGCTTTTTGTACAATATATTAATTATTTTATCATTTGATAAAAACTTCTTTTTTTTCCTATTCGATGAAATGTCTTAAACCCAGGATACATTGCGCGATTTGAGCAATCCTATAAGTGTAACGTGCTGCTTGCGCAGGAACACACAACGAAGAAGATCATTTTCAAACAAGTCTTTACTTAGTAATCCAATGGGAGATAATACAGGAACAGGTATACACTCAACACAACACATGGAACATACGAGACTGGACACTGTGGTGAGGATGGTGACTGCTTATGAAGGAAGTGCTGATGAGTGGTAATGATGGTGATGGTCTTCAGGTGCGGGTGATTGATGATCGTGTGCAGGTGATGAACAGGAGGGATGCTAGGAAACATAGTGCTGGTGCTGGTGACTGTGACAGTACATCCCTCTCCGGTGAGGCATGTCCTCGTGCTGTAATGGAACATCCAAAGGGGAGGGCCGGAGGGGGTTCTGGAAGTGGATGGAGTGGTGAGATGGAGGATGCTTGAGGTGGCTCAGGAGGAGGACGGTCGAGCTGGAGGATGAGCCAGGTGGTGGCCCAGTCCCCAGCTAGGATGGTGGACCACGGCGGTGGTGCTGGAGGGAGGATCCATGGTGGTGACGGCTCCAGCACCACCCTGGGGACGAGCGAGGGCGACGGCGATGACGGAGGAGGAACCCACGGCGTTGATGGAGGGCTGATGGAGTGGAGCCGCAGCGACGACCCCCCGGGATGGATGCAGGGATCCGGAGGACTGAGGTGTAGCTGGAGTGACCGAGGATGGAGGCGGAGCCTGAGGGAGGGCAGAACTAGCCAGAGCATGTCCATGTCCATGGCGCAGGTGACGTGACGTCCGACCCGGGTGAAGCCGACGGTTCGAGGAAGGTCTGCAAAGCCGAAAGCTCGAAGGTCCCAGCAGACGTCAAGGGAGGAGCGCAGGTGGAGGAGTCAGGGTGACGGGTTGAGGTGGAGTGACACAGACAGAAGCTGGAGGCGGAGACACGGGATCCTCACGCCCAGATGGAGGTGACTCACAGTAGGCCCGTGATGTAACCACGTCACTGAGAGGAGACAACGGTGGTACAGCGGGACTGATGGGGGACAGCTTGGGCAGGACAGCAGATGTGGCTGGAGTCTGGGGAGAAGACTGGGACAATGAGCTGACCAAAACATTTAGGAGAGGAGGTGGGAGAGGGAGGCTGGGTGGGACCAGTGAGTCTAGTATAGAATGGTTAGGCAGATGAATGGTTGAGTCGATGTTGGTGTTCTGAGGCTTACTCTCAGTGATAGGCGGGTGGGCGGGGCTTCTGACCAGCCCATAGACTCCAACACCTACTCCCTCGGCACAGGATGGGACTGCCAACTCAGACCTCTCCTCAGATGGATACCCCTCAGGCCATGTGATGTCATGCTCGTCGTTCCTCCTCGCGCAGGCTCTGACATCGCGGCGGAGTCGTACACTCCATCTGCGGTGGGTCTCTGACTGGGCACTGGGCTTGGCAGGGTTCTGGATTGTGGCCGTTTGCTCTCCGGACACTTCAACAAGGTTTCCCTCCAGTTCAAGTCAGTGGTGTCTGGGAGGTTGCTGGGGCCGTGGAAGTTCGCCCCGATCCAGAACAAGGTCTTCAGGGTTTCGTCCTCCAGCAAGCTGGTGACGGCAAGGTGAAAAAACACAGACGAAAACAACAGGAAATCGTGGCTCAGTTGATGAATTTTTCCCATTCATCCATTTGGGAGGTCCGGTCTTCTGTAACGTGCTGCTTGCACAGGAACACACAACGAAGAAGATAATTTTCAAACAAGTCTTTACTTAGTAATCCAACGGGAGATAATACGGGAATAGGTATACACACAACACATGGAACATACGAAACTGGACACTGTGGTGAGGATGGTGACTGCGTATGAAGGGAGTGCTGATGAGTGGTAATGATGGTGATGGTCTTCAGGTGCAGGTGATTGATGGTCGTGTGCAGGTGATGAACAGGAGGGATGCTGGGAAACGTAGTGCCGGTGCTGGTGACTGTGACAATAAGATCATTACCAATCACATTGGGCGACATGGACCTCTTAAACTCTGGTAAGACAAGCATGTAGACTGTACAATGATGAAACCTGTTGACTCACAGGCTACGATGCAAGTTTCTATAGAATATACGTCATCAGCATGCCCTAGTGGTAAACAAAAAGACAGTGATTAAACACATTGGCAGTTGTAGTTTTTATGTCCCATTTTTATTGGCTGGTTAGTAGACGTAGGTCGTAGCAGCAAACACACTGTGCGATAATCATGCTGAATTTCTGACACTGTCAGAAAATGATCATAGGCTATTGTTGGTCGCAAGACTGTAGCAACGTCTTTGAACCTCTCTCACAGTATGGCATAGGCCACCGATTAGAGCCACAATCACAATAATGTCCCACATTAAAGACATTCTATTCATCAAAGAATTCTAAAAAAAATAATGGATCACAGTTTCCAAAAAAATATTAAGCAGCACAACTGTTTTCAACATTAATAATAATAAGAAATGTTTCATGATACCAGATCAGCATATTAGAATGATTTATGAAGGATCATGTGACACTAAAGACTGGAGTAATGGGCTGCTGAAAACTCAGCTTTGCCATAACAGGAATAGATGAAAATGAAATGAAAAACAGTTATTGTAAATAGTAATAATATCTCACAATATTACTGATATAAATGAAGTATTGGTGAGCATAAGAAACTTTTTCAAAAACGATCTAAAAATCTTAACAAATCTGTATGAAACAAACTTTGGGAATCGTAAAAGATTTAATTGTAGCACAAAATTTGCCACATTTATTATGGCAGATTCATTGTTGATCAATTCTGCATTTTCCACAATTAATTCTGAGCCACCAAAGAAGAATTTGTGTGACTGTTTGTGTGTATTAGAGCAAGAAAGAAGGAAAGGGAGAGGTTTTCAGTTAATAATGTTGATACTAGCTTGTCTATATATTATTCATCATAAATATCTTATTTAGTGTTCCTTTCACATTATAATCGTATAACTGTACCTCAGGTATGCTCTGAATAATGAAAAGTCTACAAATTCCCTTTTTTGTCCAGCCACGACAGCCTGTGGGTACTTTTCTTTTCAAGTCAAAACATTGCAGATATTAGTGCAGGTCTTGCTTAGATTTGTGGTACCATTTAAATTTCTTCTGTCTGTCAGAACATGACACGATTAATAATGTAGAACAACCAGGCAATGTTTTTAGTTGTGACCTAAGCCCTGATCATACATTTTGACAAAATACAATATTTATGTTGCACAATATGCCTTGACTTTTAAGCCCAAACTCACTAGTCACATGTTGTAAAGGCAATTTTAGACCTTGCTTAACTAATAATCTAAGAATGCAATGAATGCAATTGAATGCAATTTAATAATTTGTTTTAAAGCTTACATTCTATTACACATCTAAACTTACTGTATGCTCACAAGGCCACTGTTGGTTTCCATCACCTGACAAACAGCCTTCAATCAGCCTGCCAGGTACCTGGACATTACAGCTGACCCTGAAAATAACCAACTCATCCCCGTTATCACCGGCCTGCATTTTTCTTCACGGAATCATCAGCGAGCAATGATGTCCATTAATGCTCTACAGCAGTGCCTGAATACATGGCAGGGGTGTTTCTCTTCCATTACCATGCTCATATCACAGGCCAGCTGCTGCAAATCCGAACAAATGCATTTCTGAATAAGAGGAATTAGAGAGTAAATGAGACACTTAATTGGAAAGTCTAAGTTGCTTTCAGTATCTCTTGTTTGGTTCGCTTGCTTTTACTTTCTCTCTTTATCTGTCTATATCGCTGTGTGTCTCGCCTTCCTCTGCTGCAGTCATTTGTCTCTCTCTCTTCGTCTCACTCTATTCTTCTGTCTGCATCTCTCTCACTTTCTCCTTCTGATGTTCAAAATGGGGAGGGTTTGAACCTGTGTCCCTATGTCTCTTTAGATCTGTTGCAAAGAGACCTGCATTGTAACGCGTTATGCAAGGCATTATAGGTGCACTCTCCATGTGAAGAGAGTTCAAATAGGTATACTGTTTTCTAAGTGTACCAAAAAAGAGAAATAAAATCCCAGAATACATTGTGAGATTAGGAAAAAATGGGGAGGGTTTGAACCTATGTCCCTAAGTGCACTGTTCTTACTGTATGTATTGTGAGCATGTGCACTACCTACTGTAAAGTGGCTCCAACCTTACCATTTTTTTCAGAGATTTCAGCTGCATTCCAGTGTGAAACAGTCAGTTCCATTACCCCATATACACGCAATGAAATATTCATCGTCTGTCTCAGACTATCTGAGTTAGGTAGGCCAGTAAATATAGTATGGTGCACAGGCTACAGCGTCTCCCTGTCACTCTTCAGCAAGCACATCGCATACACCTCTGTCTCTTTCTCTCTCTCTCTCTCTCTCTCTCTCTCTCTCTCTCTCTCTCTCTCTCTCTCTCTCTCTCTCTCTCTCTCTCTCTCTCTCTCTCTCTCTCTCTCTCTCTCTCCTCTCTCTCTCTCTCTCTCTCTCTCTCTCTCTCTCTCTCTCTCTCTCTCTCTCTCTCTCTCTCTCTCACACACACACAAACATCCATCCAAACTTACAAACCATTTCAGTCACTCTCAAGTCCCTGAAAAGGATATCTGTCCTTTCCCACAACATTCTGTTTACCTCTTCAGCCGTTGGGGGGCGCTCTTACTATATAAAAACACAGAGCCTGGAGCATGCCTTCTGACTGACTGAAGGTCTAATTTTTCAATGCATTTCAACAAAGGCCAAGCAGTGTTGCCAATTCCCTCTAGATCCGGCGACTCATTTTGTGTGATGCGGGCTACAGAAGCAGATGCATTATTTATAAAACTACTCTGAAGCAGATGCATTATTTATAAAACTACTCTCCTGACTGATCAAACACCAACACACAATATTTATTGAGCCTCTGGACATTGGGTTTTGCTGCTGTGATGCTGCTTATATATTATTGCTGATGTAATGAGGATGAACTCTGGGACTGTCTCTTAACACAATACAAATATTTTTTCCCCCATCTTGTTATGCATTCAGGAAAAATATAAAATGACTATACACTACACAAATGAATGCAGCATGCATGTCAGGCCAGACATAGTTTGGAGCATGGCAGATGGGGGGTGTTCACGAAGCCTGTTTGAAAACAGTCAGTGTTTTTTTTTTTTTTAGCAGTTTTGTTTGGCAATGTTAGTGGTGCAGTAATTGCACACTTTAAAGGGATAATTCACTCAAAAAGGAAAATACTGTCAACATTTATTCACCTTCATGTCCAAATCTATATGAATTGGAAACTCAAAAGAAGATAGTTTGAAGAATGTTGGTAATTAAACCCGTTTTGGTTACCACTGACTTGCTCTATATGGATGAAAACAAAAACAAAAAACAAAACACAGATATATCTTAAAATATCTTTTTCACAGAAGAAAGTTCTACGGGTTTGGAAATGTATAAGGGTGTGTAAAGATGACAGATTTTTTATCTTTTCAAAAGTGCACTATGCAGGATTTTCAGTTAATGTTTGTAACAAACTTGGCCCCTCCTCACAGGCAGAACACTGACATTTGTGCAAGCTCTCTTTTGAACAGTTGCACACGCAAACGTGTTCAAAACGTGCTTTTTTAAATTGTGTTTATTACGTGTCATAAAAAATAGTAATCTGTCGAGTTAAAGATAGCAGTCAATAAGGCAATAGCAACGTTAGCGCACTGTTTTTTTTTTTTTTTTTTGTGTTGAGACTACAACATAGCTTCCTGAGCTTCAGACACAGACGATAAAAGTCCCGCCCTCACCCTCGCCATGCGTCGTTATTGGCTGGAGCGACACACCCACTGGGCAAAGGCTGCAGCCCAGAAACATCCCGAGCACAGGAGTTCAAGAAGAAAATAAAAAAAATACAAGCAGAGGGCAGTGTCTCTGTAGACACACAAACACCGCCACACACTTCTAGTGGACCATAAAAAAATGATTGAGAGGCATTTTTTTTTTTTTTTTTTTTTTTTTTTTTTTTTTAAATCCTGCATAGTGGACCTTTAAAACCTTTAAAACAGAACATATAGGTAAAATAGCAGGGCTCCTCAAAAGGTTAAAATAACTGATTTTGTGTGATTTTATAAAAATAATTTACTTTCCGTGGAGAACACTTTGATCTTTTTTAAGAAAATTCTGCTCCATCGTTTTTGAAACACTTTGACCCAGAAACACATTTTGAGTTTTATTCACTAAAGCAGAAGGGATTTTCTTACAATACAATTATTATGTTTCTTCTCCAAACCTTTTCCGATATATTATTGTCATGTGTCAATGTATCCTCTGCATACATCTCAAAAAGTTTCTCAAATTGATATCAAATTAATGGGGCAGACCCTCTAAGGCAAAAAAAAGATTCAGAAATTCTGCCATAAAGGAGCTTTATTTAAAACTACAGGTTTTATAGTACATGACATTTCCAGTAAAAACAGATAAGGTTCTAAAATTAACTATGTATTTAAAGAACCATTAGGAACCCTCCTTTTTTATAGTGCACATTCAAATGTATATAGTTTGTGGATATAAGTCTACACTTCTCAATCCTATTTAAAAGATTGGGTTTTATTTCCCCAACATTTTCCGCTTCAAATGTACTGCTGTGTTTCCAATCTTTTGTGCTGCCTTTCTGTGAACTTTCAAGTATCTTGTACGCCACACTGTGGCCTCTTAAGTAAGTGTGTAGCCATGTAATTGGTAGCCTCTATTTTGTAAGACTTGCGTGTAATCAGTGTCCTCCCCCTGTCTTTTCTTCAGCTGCTGAACTCTGAACAGAGCTCTTTGATCCTTTGCGAGACGCTGATTGAGACGGTGTACGGCGAAAGAGGACAAGTCCTCAAGTCTAAGGAGCGAAAAGTCTTTCTCTTCGGTGACATGCTCATCTGTGCCAACATCAACGTCAAGTACGTGTTCAGGACAAGGTCGATTGACTTTCTTTTTGTCCCTCAGTCCCCCCTTAAGGCCACACTGACGGATTGCCACTCATCAGCCGTTCTAAATACAGACTTCTGAGTCTCCAGGAACATTACTGTGATGTTGCCCCAATATGCCGCAGTCAGTGTGAGGGGGGTTAGCCGCTAATGGCTAAGGCACAGGACAGAATTGGGCACAGTCAAATGGGCCTTTATTATCTGGGAACAAATAGCAGGGTGTTTAGGCTCCAGCGACAGGAATTATCCCCATAGATCACAGGCATAAAGGCGCTCCTCTGTTCCACTCAAATAGATTATCTATGACAGCTCCATTGATCACATCTCAGCAGTGCAAAAGGTAAACGGCTAAATGAAAAAGCTTGCGCTGATACTGAATCTCAAAGCTCTTAAGCTAGTCTTTTTTACTGCAGCATGTTAGGTTTCTGTTTTACTAAAACGTGGCTCGACATGCTAATTTAGAAGATCTTAACGAGGTGCTGGTGATTTCACATTACAAACAAAACATGAATAATTACAACCCCCCCCCCCCCCCCCCCCCCCCCCCCCTTTTTTTTTTGGCGGTCCAGACTTCCACAATGTAATCACAGTTGATCTGTAAAAAAAAATATTTGTAAAGTTGTAAATAAAATGAGTATTGGAGCATCTTTTACAATTTCACATCCAAATGAATCCTACACCAAATGTTTTTCTGTGTGATCAAGTCAGGGTCCTTCTTTTTATGACAATGCAATGCATTTTGACATGTTATTCTTCTTGTCACCACCAGGGGGGCCCCCTGACATCAGCAGTCTGGTTCCAGTAGGTCCCCAAGTACACCCTGAAATGGAGTGCCCCCTTGCAGCAGGTTCAGGTGGTTGAAGTGGGTCAAGAGGGCTCCCAAACCAAGGACACTCTTTATCAGCTTGGAGGCGTCAAGCGTTCCGGGTGGCTCTTCAGGACCAGGTAATGGCAATTGCTGTTTGGTGCTGCTACTTTCTAAACAATCAGATAACATGCACCCTTGATGTGAGTCTCTGAGACATTTTGAAATAATTGTCCGTTTCTTGTGAGAAATGCACCTTTTTATGGCCTCTGCAGATGAGTGTATCTCAGGCGAGGTAGATAAGAACAACAGAGGCACAGCCTAAGCAATCTTATTTTCACTGTTTGATTAGACCACAAACATATTCAGTGTGCTGTCATCAGTCTTGGCGCATTATTTCCACCTCCAGTTCCAATCAGAGAGAGCAAGTTCAGGAGATTGGAATCAGGGCTGAACACTCTTACAAAACATTATTGTGTTTTGAATTCGAAGACGAGGAGGAGGAAGAGAGCAATTGTGGGGCACCAAGATAAATATGCTGACAGAGCTCCAAGTACAAAGTGTTATCAGGATGTACAGGTTCTGGCTGTTTAAGCCTTTTGCTTTCTGAGCTGAAATATTAATGGTGTTGTCTCTGGAACACCCATGTTGGATTGTGCACACAGGGAAGCTAGGAAATTAGATGACAGAATATGTTTAATGCTGGGGCCTAGCAGACAGCTCATGGGCAGGAGTCTTCAGAAGACCTCTTATTACCTTATTTCTCTCTAAATCATTATTAAACAGCATTCTGCCCAATTAATCTGCCTCAGTTCTCTTCATGCTTCTTATAACTCAGAAGTAGCCTCCCATCTACTGCCAATTTCTCATTCTCATCATTTTCTGTATTCTTCAATTTAAATTTCAAAATACTGAAGTGTACATGAAGTGTTGCCAAATAATCAATACAAGAAATAAAAATAGTGACAGGGAAAAATAAAATAAATATAGTATAAAGATATAGTATAGAATACATTTTATTTAAGCGCCCCTATGCTTTTTCGAATATTTTGTTTCGGTATTTCTGTCTGTGATGAGATATAAAGCAGAACGTGTCTCTCTCTTTTACTCTATTCAATGACCTGTTTGCACTGTTAGCACAAACTTTTGGTTAAGTAACTTGAAGCCGCCACTTTAATCACTATTTTCCAGAAACTTTTGTCGTAGTCTGGTCCACTGTGTCTGAATGTGTCCATCTTCAGCTATTAATAGCAGCACATAGACACACAACCCTGTTTTGCCTGGCTCGCATCACGTCTCTCCTCCCTTGTGATGTCATTCCATGGGGCTCCTCAACCAAATCAGATCCCATGCTCCCCCAGCGTACCTCAAAATGGACTCATTTTTCATCTCCTGCAGGCCCCAGTGCCCTAATTTATTGATGGAATAGGCCAGCATTCCAGGAAAAGCAAGGCCTCTGCTGCTGCCAGTATGAAGCAGTATAAAACAGTAGCATACGGCAAATCTTAGAGGCCCTTGTGAGCCGTGAGATAGGGCTCTGCCCACAAATGGGGATGTTATGCACAAGTGCTTATATTGCTGGTGAAAATGTATTCTTAATGGAAACATACTGTACAGTGATGTTATTTTGTACAATTAAGACCTCTCTCAAATAATTTATCCTGCTGAAATATTTCTAGACTTCTGCCATTTAAACAAAGTAAATATGGTCATCTGCAACACATAATAAGAATAAGAAAAATGTTTATATCGTTTTAATATAAATTATGTATATTATAATATATCTAGTATAGTATTAATAAATATACTACTGCTACTAATGATGATGATTTATGTAAGCAATAAGGTACGAGAGGCTGTGCTGTATCGTGAATAAGTCACGTCTGAAAGGCGTTGTTGGGCGTTGACTTATTCACGATACAGCACTAGCCTCAAGTACCTTATTGCTTTTATAAAACAGTAACCACACAATGCAAATATTAAAGCCAAAAATATCTATCAATGCAACTTTAATGAAGTAAACTTTCTCTAAAGCCTTCCTTCCGCTGGAAAAAAATGTCCCTGACCATGAACAGCAACAGAAGTTACATTATTACGCCATTAGGTGGTGGCAAAGACTGTCTTTATGAGTGTGTCAGTCAGTAGCGAAGACTTTTACATTGAAAAGACTGAACTGTTGGGAACACGGACAAGACGCAACTGACAAAAGCTTTGACTAGCGCTGTCAGAACACCTAACAGTTAAAAGAACAAGATAATACATTGGACATTTAAACTGATTTTTTATTGTGAACATAGGACTGACCTGAAGGAAAATGCTAAATCTGAATGCAGGTAATAAACTCGCTCACTCAGTCTTTTTCTCACAATACTCTTCTACATAATACAGTAAGTTTACATTGCTAAGAGTGGTTGCTAAGGGTGTTGTGTAGTGATACACAGAACCGTTGGGTGAAGCAGTCATAGCCGTGTTTTATCGTGAATAAAACACAGCTATTGACCAATCAGAATCAAGGACAGGAACTAATCGTTTTATAATACAAATTATATTATAATATTAATATCATTATTATTGATATTTGATTTTACTTTTTGTATTGTTTAATAATAAATTGTGTGTTATTATTATAATCTAATATAATTTAACATGGTATATATTTTTATTATTAATTTTGTTATAATTATTTTGTTTTATTTGTATAGTATTTTAATATAAATCATGTAGATTATCATTATTATTGTTTTATTGTTCTTTATAATATGATATATATGTAACGGTGTGTGTTCAGGCAGATGAGGACGAAGACGAATTAAGTTCAAACACAGTTTAATATAATAATCCAAACAGGAATCAGAACAGGCCACAGGGTACACACACATAACTAACTACGAGACCGGATGAAGAACAACAGAAAGGCAGGAACTTAAGTAGTGCAGATAACAATGTACTAAATGATACACAACTGACAAACGTGAACTCATAATGACAGTGACCATGGAGACGGAAGACAGGCGGGAACACAAACTAAGGAACATGTTACAAATGAAAACAAAACTGAAAGTCCATGAAAACTGAAACTAACAATATAATTATAATATAATATAGTATAAAAACATTTAATATACAATTTAAGCATGTTAAAGGGACAACATGTAGTTTTTCACCTCTAGAGGTCGCTTATTCAAAACAAAGGTGTAGCTTGATGCCTTGATTTCGTTGTCTTCCGGTGGAAGAGAATCTGACAGGACTCGCGCAGAAATCATATTAATAGGCAAATGTATTAAAGATTTATTAATATTACTGTAGTATGAAGCAGGGTGTGGCTGAAAGCCGCTGGAGCGATTGCTAATGAGAAACAAGCGGGAGCGCGACACACGGCTTGAGAGCATTGAAGCTTTTTTTATGCCGCAGAAGAGCGCTTCCGCTTCGTCCGGTCAAGTGTATGCGGGGTAACGCAGCGCTGTTTTATCATATTAGATACATTTGGGTGTTGTAACTCTGTCTGTTCGCTCAGCGGCTACTATGAGACACTTGTTGCAAACTGCAGTAAACTAGATCGATATTAGGCATAGTAAAACATGGTACTTGCTGTAAATCAAGAAAACGAGATTTAAACAATAAGACTTACTGTGTTGAGCTATATAACAATGATTAACTTTCTGTCGAAAAATTTATCCAAACAGTTGCTCACCTGTCTAATAAAACATAATATATTAAAGCGTCTTTGGTGTTTCCATGGTTTCTACAAAATAAAACCCGGAAACTGAGGGTAACGCAGGTATAATGTCATTGAATAGCTTATTTCTCTGGATTTAAACATTCTTAGAAACATGGGATAATGTAATTACACAAGTCAACAAAATATATAACATTGTTCTAGTTGTTTTTGGATATTTTAATCTAAAAATATTACATATTGTGCCTTTAAAAGAGTGTAAAGTTCCTATTTTTGTCTCTCTGACACTGGTGCAATTTTATTTGGGCATCATACTTTAGTCCCTGGAAATTATCACAGACTAGTTTCCTTAATGGCCATGCACACCTTTTTTCTATTTGTTTAAACATGTCCCAGGCAGATCCTGGCTAAAAATTTTTACATGTAAAAGCATATATGGATGTTAGTTAAAGAGCATAGGTTTGAATGAGAAATCTAAATTTTAGTGGCCCTTTTGGCAACAGCTTTGTTGACTTTAGGCTGTATTGTGTCTGCATATAGGCCTCTGCTGGTGGCCGGCCAGCGTGTGTCAGTTTACATATGACAATGTGTGTGAGAAAGATAGACTAGTGGAAATGGCAGAATACCATGCAATAGTGTGAAAACCAGATCCCAGCGCACCAACGGATTAGTCTGGATTACAAGTCAGCACATTCACCTGAGGCCAAGGTGGGCCACAATCCCACAAACCTGTAGGCCCGCCTGAGGCCTTGCCACGACAACCAGAAGAGCAGTCTGCCAGCTTGTGCTGTAGGGGCTCACTGTTCCTATTTTTATTTAAATGTGCCTGCTATTGATCAAGCCGTGCCAGTGACAGATGTCTCTGTGGCTGTGTGAGTTGAAGACCCTATTAAATTTCTAAAGGTTAGAAAGAGACAGACAAAACAGTGGAAGAAAGATGTAGAGGTGCAAAGAGAAGTGGATGGAAATCTAGACAGACAGTGAAAGGCGAAAAGACAGGTTTAGAGAGAAAAAGAGAGATGGTGTGTCAGAGACTGAGAAAGATCTCTGACAGACCTTCCAGCAGTACTTCGAAAATTAGGTTTAGGTGGGGGTCAACAATTGCCCGTGCCGCCCCAATTCTGCACACAGGTCATGTGATAATGCGGAGGTGCAGAAAGGCCAGACAGTCCTGCGGTCTTCGTATCCAGCTCCAGGATTTAATTACACTCCTCATTCCTGGGCTATCGGTCGGACGCATAGAGCAGATTCACCCCCGCTATTGATTTTGCAGGCAGAGACCGCAAAAAAGGGAATGGGGATTCAAATCGATGGTACATTTCACGTCTAATGAGACACCTGTGTTCGTTTCGTCACCCTTAAAGGGCTTCATATTTCCAAATGGCTTCATTTTACTCTGCTCCTTTTCCTTATAGCATTAGCCTGTGTGGCTACGCAAACAATGGGAACAATTGATCTATCTTCAGTATCGATTCTCTTTGTTAGTGGAGCTACTGGAGAGTATTGACAAATGAAAGTTTTGTGATTGTCCAAAAGTCTTTAAAAGTTAAGTTGATATTGTTTAGATTTGCTTTAGGGAAAGTTTTCAAGCAAAAGACTAGAGCATAATGAGTCTTCCTCTTTAAAGGTCAGGTATCATTCTGAAATTTGTCTTCTGTGTCATTGTAGATCACTATGCAGGTCGCAGATCAATTATTTGAAATGGAGCAATGTGCATTGTGTAGGAAATGCTAAGTGCTTTTTTATTTGAGCATAGCTCACAGTGTAACCGAGCTGTCCTGACTCGATTACATATTCGAATGATTCAGCACCTTACAGGAAGGTATATCCACAGAAATACCATCTCATCTATCGAAAACCCTGGAGTGCAGGTGCTTTTCGCACTCCAGGGGTCATGCTCTGATAAAGCATGGTGTGAAATTTAAGTACTGGATAAGTGAAGCTGGTAATTTCTGATTGACAGGAAGTATCATTCTGGGTCCACCCCGTCTGTATCAGGAACTGCAGGAGTTGCAGCATGACCTCTCAGTGGTAGAGCAGGTCACTCTACTTGTGGGGACTTTACAGGGAACGTACCAGGTAAACAATGTTCACTACTACACATACAATAAGCCCATAATCGGGAAATTGAAGGGAACTGACATTATACATTAAAAATTACTAAAATGTAATTGTAAACATGGCTCATAAATTGAAGTTGTTTCATTAAGTAAAACATAAAAAATACAATTTATATGTTTAATATATATTGTGAATATATAAGAATATTAAAATGCTTGTTCTTACATACACTACCGTTCGAAAGTTTGGGGGTGGTACAATTTTTTGAATGTTCTTAAAAGAATCTTATGTTTACCAAAGCTGCATTTATTTGATCAAAAATACACTAATATAGTGAAATATTATTACAAATTAAAATAACTGTTTTCTATTTTACTGCATTTTAAAAATGCAATTGTGATGGCAAAGCTTCAGACTTCAGTGTCACATGATCCTTCAGATATCATTCTGATGTGCTGATTTGCTGCTCAAGTTACATTTCTTATTATTATCCATGTTGTAAACAGTTGTGCTGCTTAATATTTTTTTTGGAAACAATGATACATTTTGTTTCCAGGATTCTTTGTTTGAAATAGAAATCTTTTGTAACACAAGTGTGTTTTCTTTTAAAACACGAGTTTTAATTTAATGCATCCTTGGTGAATAAAATTACCAATTTCTTTTTCTTTTCTTTTCTTTTTTTTTTTTTTGTTTAAATATGACTTTTGAACAGTAGTGCAAGTAAATGTATGTATTCAGTTAAAGGGTTAGTTCGCCCAAAAATGAAATTTCTGTCATTAATTACTCACCTTCATGTTGTTCCACACCCATAAGACCATTCATTCATCTTCGGAACACAAATTAAGATATTTTTGATCAAATCCGATTGCTCAGTGAGGCCTCTATTGACAGCAAGATAATTAACACTTTCAAATCCCCAGAGAGGTACTGAAGACATATTTAAAATAGTTCATGTGACTACAGTGGCTCATCCTTAATGTTCTGAAGCAAAGAGAACTTTTTGTTTGCCAAAAAAAAAAAAAAAAAAAAATTACGACTTTATTGGTTTAACCACTGGCCTCACTGAGCCACTGGATTTTATCAAAAATATCTTAATTTCTGTTCTGAAGATGAACAAAGGTCTTACGGGTGTGGAACGACATGAGGATGAGTAATTAATGACAGAATTTTCATTTTTGGGTGAACTAACCATTTAAACACATCAGCTTAAAAAATAAGATCAGCTGCCCTTTTGGATAAATAAATGGAATTTTCAAAGTCCAGGAAAGATCAAGGTAGAATATATTAAGCAGCAAAACAAAAGCAGTATTAGTCACATATGCTGCAGCCATCTGGGGATGAAAGCCTTTGGGGTAATTGCGTTTTCAGCGTAATTAAATTGTGATCAAAGTTCAGCAACCAAAGATGTGGATCATCAATTGATTATCACTGCATCCGCTTGATAGTTGGACGACAACATGTGAAAACCTTCATAATCTGATCTGCAGTCGATGTTCAGATGGGAGATAGCTCTGAACAGCATGTCTACACAGCACAAGGCTGCTCTCAAATCAGGACAGCTCCCCTGATGCCTTGACAGCCACAAAACCAATACAAAACAGCTAGATAGAAACAGTAACAGCTCTTTGTCTTGCATGCTTTCTTGACCATAACCATGCTTTTGGCCTCCTTACAAATGACTAATTCCTACCCACAATCTAATCAGAATAGAAATGTGCAATGAATAGAGAATAGGTGAACTTTTGCAGACTTCATTGATTTTGCAGATGTATTTCAATTGGATTTGGCTTTTGGGAGGTGTGAATAATTTGGTTTACAAGAGGGAAGCCTTTATTATTTCATCAATACTTGGAGGCCAAATCATAATCAACATAACAACAAAAAACAGTGGTTCATGAATTTGTGTGATATAATGAAGTAGTTTTTATCTGGTTACAGGTCTGTTCTGATTTGGTTAGCTGTGCTAAACAATGCTAAATGCATATAAAAAGTGCAACTAACAATATACAGTACACTACCATTCCAAAGTTTGGGGTCAGTAACTGTTTATTTATTTATTTATTTATTTATTTTTTACTTTTAGCAAGGACACATTAAATTGATTAAAGGTGACAGTAAAGGCATTCATATTGTTACAAAAGATTTTTATTCCAACTAAATCCTGTTCTTTTGAATTTTCTCCTCATCATAAAATTCTGGAAGAAAAAGTTCATCACTGTTTCCACGAAAATATTAAACGGCACAACTGTGTTCAACATTGATGATATTAAGACCTGTTTCTTGAGTAGCAAATCAGCATATTAGAATTATTTCTTTCAGATCATGAAACACTGAAGACTTTATCACTTGATTTTATCATCATGTTACATGTCTTGTGTTTCTGTTTCCCCTGTGACCTAGTTTTCCCCTGTCTGATTAGTTAATTTCATCCACCTGTGTCTAGTTAATTATCCCATCACCTTGTTTAGTTCCCTTTGTTGGTCTCTTGTATATATACCCAGTGTTCTCCTTCACTCCTGGTCCGTTCTCGTTTACATTTACACGTATGTTATGCTGTCTGTACCTCGTTGGATTCTCCTATGTTTGATTAAAGACTTACTCGTATGCTCATCTTCATCTTTGTTGCGAGTTTATATACAGCAACTGTAACAGAAGAACGGACAAAAACAATACTTTTTTGCGGCGTTTTTTTCCCCCTAAGTTTTTGTTTCCTGTCTTTTTCCCCTCATGAATCTACCCGCTGTCCAGCTTCTCTGCCTGGTGCAGGGTGACCGCTCGCTGGAACAAAACACGAGTGACTTTCTCCAGCTTGCGTGCCAGACTAACTTCCGCTCGCTCTGTGTATACTATCACACCGGCCTGAATGAGTGGACCACAGAGGACTTCGCCGCATTCGTGGAGTGGGTGCTGTTGAACAACGACTCTCCGTTCACCATCGGCCCTGCTGAGGATGACACCAGCACCACTCCACATTCAGAGACCAGCCACCTGCCACCGATGACGTGCACGATAGAGAGACAGGAGCCCACCGCAGACCGTGGAGTTCAACCTGCCGGGACGAACAAGACCGAACCTGAGGAGAGGACTGAAGGAGTCGTCGCCCCGGAATGTGAACCGCAAGGTGTGTCTGACCAGATGCGTGAGCCCGTTACAACGTGTGTGGTCGAGGGAGTGTTAGTGGAGTTTGAGGGCCGGGAGGAAAGCCCCGCCCACAACCTCACTGCGGTGGATAAGATCACTATGGCCACTGGAACCTTTTTGGATTTATTGGATGTGTTTGAGGAGGTGAATTCCCTATGTCTCCTTTCCCCGCTGGTTCCGTCCAGCCCTGAACTGCCTGTCTCCCTGCTGGTTCCATCCAGCCCTGAACTGCCTGTTTCCCCGCTAGTTCCGTCCAGCCCTGTGTCTCCTGTGTTCCCTCCCAGCCTCCCTCTCCCGCCTCATCAAACTGCCTGCTCACCATTCCTGCCTCCTCTGGTACACTTCAGCCCCTCTTCAGCTCCATCACTCAAGTGTATGGACCCGATTCGAAGCTTCAGGCCACCAGCTCCACCTAGGCCAGAGGATCTCCTGGCTCCGCCTCCAGCCTCCGAACCCTACACTCCACAGCGGCCTGACGACGCGTTGCCTCCACCGTGGCTCCTCCCTCCCTCGGTTCCACCGGAAACCCTCAGCCTCAAGACTCCACCGGGCTCCCTCTTCCCACAGGCCCGACTTGGTCAGTCGTCGTACAGCTTGCACCTTTTGGTTTCACCTGGCTCCTCCTTCCCCCGTCTCCTCCTTCATCCTCAGTCACACCGCCTCCGTCTCAGTCTTCAGGTTCCCGGTCTCCACCTCAGATGCTCATCGTCCCGGCTCCATCTCGGTCTCCAGATCCAGCAGTGTCGTGTGGGCTCTCCGGCATGCCAGCTCCTCCTGGATCTCCATCATCACTGGCGTCTCGATCGGCCTTCCCCAGGGTGGCGCCGCTCAACTCTCCACTATGGCGTCTCCCATTCTCGACTCCATCCTGGGGCCTCATCAGGGTTGGTCTCTGGATGAACATCTGGCTCCTCCTGCTCCAGGCTTCCCCTTGGCTCCTCCCACCCTCCACTCCCCCTTGGACTATTTTTGTCGTTTTCTGTGGACTTTTGTTTTGTTCCTTCGCCCTCCTCCAGAGACCCCCCCCCCTCCCCCTCCCCCTCTTCTCAGTTGGACACTATACGGCACGAAGACGCGCCTCCCCGGGAGGGGGGGGGGGGGGCGATATGTCACATGTCTTGTGTTTCTGTTTCCCCTGTGACCTAGTTTTCCCCTGTCTGATTAGTTCATTTCATCCACCTGTGTCTAGTTAATTATCCCATCATCTTGTTTAGTTCCCTTTGTTGGTCTCTTGTGTGTATATATATATATACCCAGTGTTCTCGTTTACATTTACACGTATGTTATGCTGTCTGTACCTCGTTGGATTCTCCTATGTTTGATTAAAGACTTACTCGTATGCTCATCTTCATCTTTGTCGTGAGTTTATATACAGCAACTGTAACACATCACAGGAAGGAATAAATTTCACCTAATATATTAAAATAGAAACCTGTTATATAAATGCTATTTTAAATTATTATAATAACCTTTCAAAAACATTGTATCTCATATAGTTAGAATAAAATAAGGGAGGTGGAAATGCTTCGATGTACCTGTTTGTTATATTAATTATTTTGCATTCACTATTATTAGGCCTGTGTAGTTCCTGATAACATTAAAATCTTTCAGTGTTTGATTTTCAGTACTTTTTTTTTTTTTTTAAGTTGTACAATTTCTGTACTGTGTTTAATTAACACTTGATGTCCAATGTAAAGTCCAGGTCCTAAAGCACAACCAGTTTTTTATATATATATATATATATATAAAAATGTGTATATATATAGTGTCTTTGCTAGAATCACACTTATCAATCTTTGCTGTGTTTATAGAATCTGAACACCACGGTAGCACAGGACTGGTGTTTGGCGCTGCAAAGGCTGATCCGCATCAAAGAGGACCAAATTCAGAGTGCCAACAAGTGCCGTTTACGATTGCAGGTCCCTGGCAGACCAGACAAGTGAGTTAATGGGGGCAATCTTTTCCTGATAGATTACATTTGCCTAAAGAAAGTTAGTAGTGAGACATGTTGCTAAATGGCTTCTGAGATCTAAACAAGAAAAAAAATATTTTGATTACTCCACTGCTTGGTTTCAGACTGGCAGTCTTATAACATAAGTCGCGCATACATTCTCTGGCGCAGGTGATCCCAAGCGGCACTGAAACATAATGGCAGATGACAAACACGTTAATGTTCATCTGCAACAACGTTAAGATGATGAAGGAGCCCGGCACCATGTTAATTTCCCCTAATGAAAGTGCATTACCCGGCTTTATTTGCGGCGTGTGTTAAAAGCCTACCCCTTGTCACCTTTAACGAAGCCAAGCGGCAAATTACAAGCCTATTAGCATGACGGGAAATCATTAAGTGATAGTTCTCAGATTTGGGAGATCAAGGAATGCTGGAGGTAAAGTTACACAGCCCCTTTCAGTCTGGGAAGTGCTACATTATGGCTAGTCATAGAGCTTATTCAATTCATTTTTTACTTAGTCTAGGAGCTGCTGTTTCCCATTTGGAGCAGAAGTGTCATTTCTTTTTGATGCGTAGACAGGGGCTTTAATGTACTCTTATTATGTCACATTAAGAGTCAGTGAATGTAAATGTGTCAAGGCGGAGGCTGCACATTTTTCACAGTGTGCTGCACCTGAATGTGCTTATCTTAATGATGCAGAGTGAGAGCGGAAACTTCACTCATAGAATCGGCATGGAAGGAAGAGAAATGAAGACAGATTAGTGGAGGATTCAGCTAAGAAAAGAGCAGAGGAGACGGGGAGAACATGAGAGAAGAGAAATGGAAAGGAAAAAACAAACAAACTGTAAAGCACATAGCCCCCAAACATTCTCATCAGAAAATGAAGGATAAATAAACGTCAACTGCTCTAAGATGTACATGTAGAAATAATAAAAGTAATTTAAAAATTAACCTGAATTTTTAATGGGATAGTTCACCCAAAAATAAAAAATTCTGCAATCACTGGCTATGTTTACATTCACAACAAAAATTAATTCATTCCGATTGATGAATCCGAATCTAGTGTTTACATGAACGCTAAACAAAGTTATCGTGTTGATGTGCGCATTTATATGTCACAAACTTCAAATCGGAAATTGAGTTTTTGTCATGAGCACACTGCATGAATATACGGAGTTTCCCGCTGTTTGCACATACAGTACTATTCTCCCAGAACGTTTAATCTCTCTGTGAGAATTGCTTCTTTTCTTTTTCTCGTTGTTTTTCGTTGTGCTATGCTGCTTATATTTATCAATCAGTAAAAACACCCCTTCCCACACCCACAATGTCTGTGGATGAGAGTATGAAGTGAGGACTGATGGGACGTAGTTTTGCTCCACTTCACAAACGATAAGTGGTAGGAGAAGTTTAGAATAACACTACGGTCATTTATGACATTTTATTTAACAACTATTGCAGCTCATTCAACGCGTCATACGTCATTACACTATTTCTACATCATTGCGCATGCGCAGTCCTATCCAGTTTCGGCTTGATCGGATTAGAAAAAGGAATAAACCACCCCTTCCAATACGATCAAAATTTTGAGCTCAATCGGATCGATTAAGGTGTTTACATGAAGAATGTCAGTGCGATTGAGCCGTCAATTCAATTACTAACAGATTATTTGGTTACATATAAACATAGCCTCAACCTTATCTTCCTGTATGAGTTTGTTCTGTGGAATGCAAAAAAAAAAAAAAAAAAAAATCATGTTGTATTCCATACAATTAAAGTCCACATTGACTTTCATTGGATGAACCTAAAGACATTTTTCAAAACATATTTAATGTTCTAAAGTAGAAAGAAAGTCATACAGGCTTGACATGAGGGTGAATAAATTATGTCAGAATTTTTATTTTTGGGTGAATTATCCCTTTTAAGGCCGGAACACACCAAGCTCATACCGACAAACTAGTGGCGACGAAAGCAGACTGCGGGGTTGGCTCACGTCGGCAGCGGCTGGGTCCAAAGTTGCCCTGACACACACCAAACCGACGCTCAACAGCCGACGACCAAGTAGCACGTCCGTTCTGCACCTGCGTAAGATAAAATGTCTTTCCAACCAGCAGGTGACAGTAGCTGAAAAGCCAATCAGAGTGATCAGATAGCCCGACGGAGCTCCGACGCCGATTCAACATGTCGAATCTGCCGAAAAAAAAGCAGACGAGGACCAACTTCAGTCAACGGTGCAGAACACACTGAGAAAGCTTAGTCGGTCGACGAACAAAAACTGCCCGACAGCCGACCGCCGGCTTGATTTGTTCCAGGCTTAATAGGTCTTGGTTTTTCCGAGAACCCAATGAGAACATGAGTGTTCACTTGTAAGTTCACTTGTCGTGTTCACGTGAACCATTTCAACACAAAAAAATTAACTTTTTTATTTTATTTCATTTGATCCTTACTACCTGACTACAAAGACAAATAGTGCCTTGCAAGCTGAGAGGAGATACAAGGGACTGATTTTCTGCCTTGGCACATGGAAGAGACTCGGCAGAACGTTTAATCTCTGTGTGCTTTCTCAACCTAATGTGACAGCCCTACCGGCCCAGAGTGGCTCAGTACCCTGCAGTCCTCCCAGTATCTGTCAGACCCCTGCTCTTCAGGCCTGCTCGGTTGGCTCACGTTCTGCGGAACCCACAAGAGCAATCTGCTCAGTCAGATGTTCACCAGAACCCCTGCCCTGCTTCCAAAACAGTCACACTCCCTGAATTTTCCAATGCCTGCGTCAGCCTGCTGTGATGTCACAATGCATTGATGTCATTAGGATAGGCAAACAAGATACAGTTATTATTCACTTTTATGAATCTCCAGAAACGTGTAGCGCAAACAGTATAGACTGATTCAGACTGATACAGTGGGGCCAGTGTTGTCCGATCCCAAACAAATGATTTTAGTAAATCAAGAATCTACAATGTAGTCTGAATTCCAAATAGCTCTTATGAGCCGATCCTTTTTAGTGAATCAAAATCGTATAGCACAGCCATTGTAATATGATTCAGGATTGAATGATTCTTATGAGTCCTTATTTTTTAGTGAATCAGAAACATACAGCATGACCAGTGTAATTTTACTACTGAACGAATTACTCTTATAAGCCATTTATTTTTAGTGAATCAAAAACACATAGTCCGACCAGTGCAATTTGATTCCCAAACAAATTATTCTTATGAGCCAGCTCCTATTAGTCAATCAAAAACATTTAGAGCAGAAAATGTTGTCTGAGCCCCAAACTAATAAGTCCACCATAGATGTTCCTTTTAGTGAATCAAGAATGTAGTCTGAATTCCAAATAGATTTTATGAGGTGATTCTTTTTAGTGAATCAGAAACGTACAGCACGACTAGTGTAATATGATTACTGAATGAATGACTCTTATTAGCCAGTTCTTTTTAGTGAATCAAAAACATACAGCACAACCAGTGTAATTAGTGATTTGTAAATAATGACCAGTATAACTAACAGTAAACAAATGATTTTATGAGCCGCCATTACAGGTCCTTTTAGTGAATCACTTCTAAGGGCAGTAAATACTGTAAGAATTGCATTTCGTTTTTTCCAAACATAATGGAACCATTAAGGAGCATAGAATAGAGTAGAATGGAGTGGAATGGAATACAATAGAGCTGTCAGAGCTATAGTGCTCATTTGGCTTATGTTAATTGTATCTGGCTCATAACATTTCCTGATTTGGTTTTACCCTCTTTCCCCATCATTTCCTCTCCTCTCTCCACTGGTCTATAAATAAACTTTTTGGCAACAAGGCCAAAAAGATCCTGTTATGGAAAAAAGGAGAACATGATCACAGAGAGGCAGAGAAGAAAAGAAAGTACAGAGTACTTTGAGTACAGAAAAAAACTAATTTAAAACCATCTCTTTCTCTCTTTGGTACACAAATCCTCTCTTTATTTACCTATCCTTCTCTTTAACAAACACATGCATACAGACCCAGGGAGAGAGGCAGTTCCCAGCATGCACCCCTTGTTCGTTGTTTTTCACCTGCTGTTAGTCTAGGAGCCTTTTCTACCTTCAGATAACTCCTCTTAGCAAGCAGCAAAAGGGACGGTGACACATGGAATTTCAAAGCGCTGCCATGGAGGCTGATGCACATCACCCATTCAACTTGCCGCAAATCCGCGTGTGCACTTACGTGTCCTGCCTATTACACATTGACAAAAACATGGTGGGTTGATTGAGAATAAAAATGAATGTAGTAGAAACACAGATGGCTGAAACCAAGGAAAGCCTGTTTTTCATAGGAGAATGTTTTTCTTCTAGGTCTTTGGAGATGTATTTCATGCACTGTATTTAAATGAGCTGTTTAGCCATATAAAATTTTTTATGTGGTGTCTAGTGGACTTTTCACTCCTGAAATTGTTAATCCAAGATTATTCGTTCTCCATCCTGGGTTAGTAAATAGCTCTAGGTAGTCAGGTTTCAAAATTTCACCCTGCATATTTGTAAACCCTGTCTTAATGTTGTTATTTAAATTTACATTTTACATTTTAATGCATTGGGCATGACACTTTTGTTCAAAGTGGCTTACATTGCATTAAAAGTATATATTTTATCAATTCCATTTTGTCACTTGCATTACCTGGGAATCAAACCCATGACCATGGTGGTGCTACTGCCTGTTTGAGCTTCAGGAATTTGCATAGTCATGAGATTAGTAACATTGATTGTACAAATACAGATTGGCCACATAGATTCAATCTTCTAAAACACTACAAAAATCTCTAAAAAAGCCACAATAATGATAATTACTCCAGGTAATGCATTTGCTTTGACTGTTTCACTTACATGCTGAAATTAAACAGTGTGAAAGCACATAAATATTTAATAAGGAAAGCACTGATGCACTTTATGATTGGTTGTCTGTGGTTAAACAACTTCAAAGGAGTGCTAACCCACTTGTGTGAAACTTTGCTTAACCCAGAGTTTAAAAAAGGCCTAACCTGGTTTTAAAATGATGTTAATTTAGGGTTATGTGTGAAATTGATAGGTTAATTGATTATGGATTAATGGGCATAGGGTTTATAGAGCTTATAGGCATAGAGTGCTTTCTCCAAAGCCACTTCCTGTTTGATTTACAGTCACCTCCAATCGGCACAGAGAAGTGCTGAGTGCCTTGCTTCCATTCCACCATCTGTCCTGTCATTCTGCATTAGTGTCACACACATGCCACAGCACTGACCTGCAGCCATAAATCAGTCTGTTCTCTGCTCTCCGTTCTGCCCTTTCTGCCTGGGAGTCTGCCTCCTGTGCTGTTTTTTCATTCAGGCCGCACAGAGACACACAAACTCGCACACCTTCTCGCAACCACCCAGATTTTCAATCAGCCAGCGGGAGGAACCCAGGGCCGTTCTGTTTATCGTGTTTAGACCGATGTGGGTGCCCAGCTTTATCCCAGGAATCAAATTAAGCATGGAGCGCACTTACTCGACAGCCCTCCCCCTATTCCATCTCTTTTTGCTTATTTTTCGCTGTGAAACCATTGTGCTGAGTGAAGGAAATATCTGCGAGTTGTTGTTTGCTTTTGCCATTCTGGGAAGGAGCCAGGCACCACATGAATTTCAGTCGGAATTCGCTTTCTTTATCTATGAGCGTCTTCGAAGGTTTAGTTTTATTCTTCTATATCTGTTACTTCGCACTCTATGCTTTTCTTCCTTCCTTGTCTCTCCCTGACTCCTTCTGTCTCCCCTGGGCTGGGAATGAATGCAGAGCAGGCAGAGGCTGCTGGTGTGACAGTAGCCAAGGCAGGCGTCATTGTATTCTCCAGTCAATTACCTTCTAATGATGTTTGAATGTGAATTGCTTTCCGTGTCCTTGAGCCTTTGCTGAGAGACTTACTTTAGTGGGCATAGTGTTAAAAATGAAGTCAAAGTATGTTTACAAGTGTAGAATGGGTTCTTGACTCATTGAAGGCCTAACTACTGTTCGGCTCATAAGTTTGCATACAGCTTTGATAAACCACACTCTACACTTTTCCTTTTTTTTTTTTTAAAATGAGGAATCATAAAAGCTAAATTTGGTTTTTAATGTAGTACTTCTTTTTTTAAGAAAACATTTCATTAAAGACTGTTTTGGGAACACAAATTAAAAAAAAAAAAAAAAAAAAACCTTTTGGAACCTTTTAAAATTTGCATAACAAGAACAATAACAACATGCATACAGAGGATCACAGTGTATTTAACGATTATCTGTTACATTCATAATAGCATCAAAGGAAACAACAGAAAGAAAAGAAAGAAAGAAAGAAAGAAAGAAAGAAAGAAAGAAAGAAAGAAAGAAAGAAAGAAAGAAAGACTATACAGGGGAAAAAAAACTTACAAAATGTTCCAAAAAGAAAAGGATTAAAAAATTCTATACATCCTTTTTGCTTTTTTATTTCTTGCATCTTGTAGGGCTCAATATAATTCTTAAGTTCAATTTTAAATAATATAATGTTAGGTTTATTATTATTCCATTTCTGTTTATGTATATGGTATTTTCCATACATAATTATTAAGTTAATCACCAAATTATGCTCCAAAATCTTATTTTTATATAACAAAAATATATTTTTACCAGATAGTCAAATCTTTAATTTTGTGAATTTGAATATTAGATATTTAATATCAATCCAAAATGATTGGGTAAACACACAAAAACACAAAAATAAGTGTTTTATGGATTCTTCTTCTGAATGACAAAAGACGCATGTAGTCTCCATGTCTCTAAAAAATCTTGAGACTACTTGTCTCGCTGGATAAATCAAATGAATAACCTTATATGTAATTTCTTTAACTTTATTGGTGAGGCAGTATTTACTGGGTAAACTCCAGACCTCTTTCCATTCAATCTAATTATACATCGAGTTCCAAAAAGGTTTGCATTTAGGCAATAATGTACTTCTACATAATTTTTTAATATAAAAGTGATTCAATTTTTTTATCTATTATTAATACTTAACTGATCTGTATATAAGGGAATAGGCTTAAAAGATATATTGCCTGATAAAAGTTGAATAGGAATGGCATCAAAGACTACTGCATACTCCTTAGCAGTTACAGGGATCTTATAATGATTCAGGAATTCAAAGTAATTAAAGAGCTGTCCGTTATTCTTAAATAGCTGCCTCACCAAAATTATACCACCCTTTTGGAACCTAGGAGTGTGGTGATACCACAAAATGACATCACAAATACATTTGCAGGATCTTAACCGTTTCGATAAATGTACTGTATTGATCTGGAAAAATGCACTAAGATTATTTTCTCATTTCTGTGTCAAAGCTGAAATTAAAAAAAAAATTAAAAAAAATGTGACGTTACATGACATTGTTTACAAGCTGTTTTATTGACGTCTTTCGCTTTTGAAACATTGAGCTATTCCATGAGACAGGATACGGATTTTGGTAAGTTGTACTGTATCTTTCAACATACCTTTGGGTGTTCATTCATATTTATTTCACATTGTAACTGGTATTAAAGCGGAGGAGATGATCAGTTTACGTGCGCTTCACGTTGCCGCCTCTCATGAACTGAGCCACATTAAACAGTGCCAAAACGGTAATTTTTTAAATTTTGTAATAAAATGGACATAATTTTAAATCTGAGACTTTGTTTCATATCAAAAGTAACAAAGCACAAAGCTTACTGCCATTTATTGGATAGGAGGAGCGCTACAATGTTCTATTCATTCATCAACTGAAAACAGACTAGACTAATCGATTCTTGGAATTTAAGAATCAATATCGGTTCATAAAAATTAAAATGATTAAAATCGAGAAATCAATTTTTTTTTTTTTACCCAGCCCTATTAGTTATGCAGCTTCTTCAGGGCAGTACTAAATGAAATAAAATTATATTTACATACATACACATTCTAATTAATTACATGATATGCCAATTAATTCATCAAATTAATCGCAAATTAATCTCACATCAATTTTGGCTGAAAAATTGCCCCCCAAAAGATCATTTAAAGTAATTATTGTGTTAGATGTGAAAAACATTAATTAGTCATTACTAAAAGTAGCTTTAGAAAGAAATGTTTTGATTCAACATAAAGGTCTTTTTTTCTTTTTTTTCTTTCTTTTTTTTTTTGCATATAAAGTGGCATTTAGGTATTTAGGTACATCCATGGAATTTTTTTAATAACATTTATTTTTCCTTGCAGGAATAACATTTACTGTATATGCTTTTGAAACCTAAATGTCCCCAAAACTTGGGCCAAAGTCAGTGTGTGTCTGAATCATATCTGAATATAACAAAAGGGGAAATTAAACTTAGGAACCGCTAGACAACTATCTAAATATAATAGCCTCATGATATTGAGTAACCAACGAACTAATAAACAAAAGATTTGGGCAGATCTTGCTTTACCTAGTAACAGAAGGGTTTGACATATGAAGAACCAATCATATTGTAGAATGTTTTGCCATGCTCCTATCCTATATAAACTGTTGTATTCTTTTTGCTGGTGGAATTCTCTCGTGATTGATACAAGATCCTCCGGCCGTGATTAAAGCATATTCTAAGGCAGTGGTCGGCAATAGACGGCCCGCGGGCCAAAACTGTCCCGCCAGCAATAATATCTGGCCCGCACCCGCAGCCAGATTATTTTGATAGCGTCTGGTTCTGAAATAGATCTGTCTGGAGAGCGCAGTTCAAGGTTGCATAGCAACGACAGACGCCACGGGAGCGCAAGGGCTTTGGAAAGGAAAGAGGCGCGGCCGCGTTTTTAGACGCTACATGTTAACGGCCCCTAATATTATATTCTTTGCAAACAGTGACAACTTCATTGCAGATAAGACACACCTGCTTTGCATTCACAAAACCAGGTAGGATGAATGCATAGTTTTCTTTCCATTCTTCTCTGTATGCCCTATTTTCGCTGTCAACTTTCATCTTTAGACTCTTTGATAGTGCCATTTTCTCTCACCAGCTAGCTTAAATGTTAACATCACTCTGAGTCTGCACACGACTTAATAGCATACCCCTAGCACACAAACAATAAAAAAATGGAGTTTAGTACGTGAGGATGCCAAGGAATAATAATAATAAAGGAATAATAGGCTACGTCGAATAATTATTACAATAAGTTAGGCTCCATTGTGTAACAAGCAAATTAAAACGATACTCATTTATTATTCACTACTCTGCTTTATTAATTTATCCAGTGTAAAACCCCGACACCGCCACACAAATGTGGCTTTTTGTTAATGACTGTCTTACTACAGGATTTAACACAGAGTAACAGCTCACTACCAGTTACAAAAGACACTGTAACAGTCTGTCACAGGCAATTCTAGTTGCATTTTTCATCAATTAGCCTAATTTCTTAAATTATCCTTTGACTATGTTCTGGCCCGCCACCTAGTGGTGAAATATTTTTTTGGCCCGATGCCAAACCTAATTGCCTAAGGCATTGTTCTGAATCTAAGGCATATTCTGGAGTCTGTTTGGTTTTTTGGCTGCACAGCACACTAAGCACTAGAGAATATTACTTCCATACTCAAGTGATAGTGTTTAGTGGAGCGCTAAAGATTTTATTCCCAAGTGATAGTGCTCAAAAAGGGTTGAGACGTCGACCGACACGAACAGGTATTGAAGTATGCTTAGTAGGGTATAAATTCATAGGTGTCTGGGACACCCTGTTTAACTTAAGTCAGGTGTGTAGGGGAAAATCTACCACAGTATATTTACACACTGTTTAATGCAACTCCAATTCATTAAGGAACGATGCAAAGTAACCATGAACCAATGGCTCATTTGATTTCATTAAAACCCTCTGATTCATTAAGTACTGAAACACCGCTGTGTGTTGCTTGAAGACGCACACTAGTTCTGCTGTGACTTTATTTGGAACTATTTTCAGTGGCGAATGTTGTGTCTAAAATGTAACACAATATTAACTTGTTTATTGAACTGTTGTTTAAAATTAATATCACGTTTACAATCGTGCAAATATTCTGGTGAAAAACACTTGCTCATGTGATTTTGCTAAACTGTATCATGACATAAATATAAGACAAAAATTTGTCTTTTTTGCCCTCATATCTTGAATTTTAGTGACATTTTTTAATTGCATTCATCATGCAGTCAGTCGTTGCCTTGCATCATGTTAATAACTAAACTACATGCAATGTAAGATGACGTACATGTCTGAGCCGGGGCAGGGTGACGCACCCTGCAAAATAATGTGTTATTTTTCCCATAATTAATCGCACCAAATTAATACTTTAAATCGACAGCCCTAATATATATATATATTTTTTGTTTTTTTTTGTTTTAGATATTATTTCTGAAGTATTTATAATTAATGGTAGCTGTTTGACTGATTCTGCAAAAAGTGTGTATTTATGAGCTTATGAGCACAACTGCACCTAAAAATGGACTCGCCTACTATGGGTATATCTGAGGTTTAGATAACAGAGTTTATAATGATTGAATCTAGAAATTGAATCACATTTTCAATTTTATTCTTCAAAGTCAAATCCAGATGGTTTTCTTGTGGCCAGTCTCCTTCAATAACTCATATTAAGAACCTCATCCCATCCAGAAGCACATGGTGCTCAGTCATCTCCCCCTTGTAGAAGGCATTGCTGAAAAGTTCTGGTCCATTAACCTGGCTAAACATCTTGGCTGAGAATGCAGATCAACTCAGCAAGCTCACCTCATCTCCAGGCCTGACACTCTCCATCCTTCCCCACATAACCCTCCATGCCACCACATCCACAGATCTTACGGTCTCCTTGACCTTCGTACTGGCTCTTTGATTAAATAAAGAAAGAAGTATGATATGTGTGTAGATGTGGGAATCTCTATACCTCCTTCTCTGCTGTCTGCTTTTTCCTCCTCTAAGCACAGACTTCATGGAAAAAAACAACAACAACTCCGCACACAGATCCAGACTCAGCTTGAGATCAAGCTGTATTGAGGAGAGTGGCAGCTGCTCTCCCCAGAGCTCCTTGGTGCACTGCAGCAAAACAATTTTATTGTATTATTAATACTGATAATTAAGGTGCCTCCATGTTGTGATGTGTTTTTTATGGAAATTTTACAAGATTATCTTCCTCAAAGGGCCATAGCAATGAGGATAGATCAGTGTATCTCACCACCTGCCAAATGTTTTTTTTCATGTACTGTAGATCTGGGCGTCCTGTAAGCTTCACTGTAGTCTTCAACACACCAAGCCCTGTCAGCAAGATCTCCTGGGTCAACCGGTTCCACCTAGCGAAGATAGCACTGAGTAAGTCTGAATTTTATCCTCCACTAACCCATGACTTTAAGACTTTTGATCTGAAACATTGACTGTGATGTGACTGTTAAAGGATTAGTTCACTTGGAAATGAAAATTAGCCCAAGCTTACACTCAAGTCATCCTAGGTGTATATGACTTTCTTCTTTCTGATAAATATAATTGCAGAAATATTAATAAATATCCTGATGCATCCGAGCTTATGATGGCAGTGATAGGGATCAATAAGTATGAGCTGAAGAAAGTGCATCCATCCACATCCATCCATCATAAATATGTTCTCCACATGGCTCCGGGGGGTTAATAAAGGCCTACTAAATCAAAGCGATACGTTTGTGTAAAAAAAAAATCCATATTTAAACAAGTTATAAAGTAAAATATGTAGCTTCTGCCAGACCGCCTGCCGTATTGAAGTTACGAAGAAAGTTTAAACTGGCGTCACGTCAGTTACACTTTTTCCGTAAGTTGAATAGGGAAGGCGTAGGACGTAGCGTAAGCTTTGTGAACTACAAGAGTTTTACACTCTCTGCGTACGGTGAATACGGAAGGCGGCTCGTGCGGAAGCTACATATTTTGCTTAATAACTTGTTTAAATATGGATATTTTTTACACAAGCGCATCGCTTCGATTCAGAAGGCCTTTACTAACCCCCTGGAGCCGTGTGGAGCACATATTTATGATGGATGGATGTGGATGGAAGCACTTTCTTCAGCTCATACTCATTGATCCCTATCACTGCCATTATAAAGTTTGGATGCGTCAGGATATTTATTAATATTTCTGCGATTATGTTCATCAGAAAGAAGAAAGTCATATACACCTAGGATGGCTTGAGGGTGAGTAAAGCTTGGGCTAATTTTCATTTCAAAGTGAACTAATCCTTTAAGATCTAAAAAATAATTTATAATTAAAATAATAATTATTTATTCAAATGTATTATTATCATTACTATTATTAATTAAGAGAGATTATCTTAGGAGCAGATGGGTGTTTTGTTGAGGGTGTTTATTCAGACCAGCGAATGTCTTCTGCATGCAGTAAAATAACAGATGATAAAATAAAAATTTTCTCATTGCTTGGTTATCTAATCTCTGCATTTGCAAGTTGTGACTTGTTGGTTTTCTTTGTGTTTGTCACATCAATGAAAATCAGAATGCAGCCATGTTTTATTTTGGTCTTATCGGTGCATAAACCCGTTTTAATATGCATTAACCCCTGGGCAAGGATATATTCAGCCACATCATCTTAAACTAACTCCTTGAAGAAGTCATACCTCTTACTCCTATCACAAGTTAAAAGAAATATTCTTTCTGGCAATTTTTTGAGACTTTAGAAAAATTGAATTTGACAAGAGATTTAGCCTTGTTATAACTATATTATAACTTCCTGTTTTCCGGACACTTGGCGCTCTTTTTCTTATTGCCTTTTTTCCTATCACATATTTTAGTAATCATCATAAATTAGGTATCTTTTGAAAGCTTAACTCAATTCAAAATTCGTTTTAAATAACAACATTGTCTTACCATGGAAACGGTACTTAAAATTCTTTTAGCGGGCTCCTCGGTCTAGTGGACAATGTCATGTTTTTATACTACAAGATTTATTTGGACTGTTTTATAATCAGTTTTTTTCTAATCTTGAGACTCAAGGTTTCGTATTTTGTGGCTGTTTTGTGATAGAAGTGATATTGTGACAGAAATGTCTTAATTTGTTAGGAGAATGCATCCCAGAAAAAAAACAAAAAAACAATGGAGTGTGGGTGTCATCCGGTGGCTATTTTTGGTATAGCGCCTAAACAAAATCTCATAGGAACTTAAGTTTTTGTGATATCAACTTCAAATTTGGATATTCAAATTCACTTTGTTACACATATGGCTTTGATTTCATAGCAATTTTAGAGTAAAAATTATTTTGTTAAATATATATTTTGTATAAAGTAAATTGATAGTACAGTAAAATTGTTTTGCAGTAAACTTCTATAACACTTGTACACGTTCATTTCTTAAAAGCAATATTCTGCTGAGTGTCATCTCTAAAAAGAGACCAATAGGTCTGTATTCCAAAGCATTCATGAATTACAACCATTTAATTTTGGATAGTTTAGATTGCATTTTCACATCTATGCTCAAAAAAGAGGTGACAGTTAGGCTATTTGATATTTAATTGTGCATGCTCATTTTCCCAGATTTGTACATACATTTAGAGTTAATCTTTAAAAACACAAATTAATTTAATAACACTTAAAATTTAAATCTTTAGCAAATATCAAAATGATTTTTTTATGCTGTACATTTATAATTTTGTGATGCTTCTGGTAGCAATTAAACTGTCTTATTTTAGTTTTTATTTTTTTATTTTTAATTAATCTACACTAAATAGTAATTAGTAACTTTGGTCACACTTTAGATTAGGGTCCAATTCTTACTATTAACTAACTAATTAATACTTTTGCCTCAAACTCCTAATTACTGCTTATTAATTGTTAGTAAGTTAGTTGTTAAGTTTAGGTATTGGGTAGGATTAAGGGATGTAGAATATGGTCATGCAGAATAAGGCATTAATATGTGCTTTATAAGTACTAATAAACAGCCAATATTCTAGTAATATGCATGCTAATACGCAACTAGTTAATAGTGAGAATTGGACCCTAAACTAAAATGTTACCGTAACTTTAATATCATAAAAGTCAGAAATTAATCTGGTGACTTTAGTAGCTGGTGGGCAAAACCTCCATATCTTTGTATAGGTTTCTGTTGCAAAACAATTGCACATTATGTTCATTTGATTGTGCAATCAAAACATCTGGGCATTAATGTGTTAAATGTTGCTATCAGGGTCAAATGTGCCTTAAGCTAATGAGGTAGTAAATATGCTTCAGTGAAATGGCCACAGTGAGGCATCCAGATTGTTGTAAGTGGTGATAAAGATCTTAGAATGTAATTTCTTTGCTTGAATTGAATGTTGTAAGACGACTGAAATCTAGCAGCTTGGATTGTTTTGTTTTATTGATGCCATGCACAAAATATATGGGCACGGTGTTTCTGTCAGTCTGAGGTCAGAGGTGTGGATAGTTAGAGATGCATCAAAAATACCAGGGACTGATGGAGTCTGACTTCTCAGCTTTTTCCACACCAGCTGAAGTTTAACAAAAACAAAAGAAGTAGTTTTACTTCATGAGGTGCATGATCAAAGATTACATCATGCTACTTGATGGACATACAGAGAAATGAGACGAAATAGGGAGAACTGGAGCTATGTGGAAGTTAAAATGTGGCTGTCTGAAAACTTCCTAAAGCTAAATAGGGACAAAACTGAGGCCATTGCTTTTGGAACACCTTTGTGTGTCGCTAATATGGAAAACTAGTTGAGTTCCCTGTCTTTAACATTGCAAAATAGAGTTAAAAACCTTGGCGTTATCTTTGATTCTGACTTATTATTCGATAAGCAGATAACTTCTGTTGTCAGAGGAAGCTTCTTTCATATCCGGTCCATCGCCAAATTAAAACAGTTCCTCTCAAAGAAAGACCTAGAAGTGATCCATGCACTTGTTACATCCCGCCTTGACTACTGCAATTCACTCTATATAGGTCTACCTCAATCCTCCACACACCGTTTGCAATTGGTTCAGAATGCGGCAGCTAGACTTCTGACGAGAATTAGGAAGAGAGGACACATCACTCCTGTTCTCTCCACCTTACACTGGTTACCAGACAGAGTTGACTTCAAGGTTCTGCTGTATGTGTATAAAGCTTTACATGGGTTAGCACCACAGTACATTTCCGATCTTCTTCTTCCTTACTCTGCTCCAAGATCTCTCCACTCATGCAATAAATTCCTTCTCTCAGTTCCTCGGTCCCGCTTAAAGACTAAGGGTGACAGAGCTTTTGCAGTTGCGGCTCCTAGGTTGTGGAATGCGCTTCCAGTTGGCGTGAGGTCTTCACCCACATTAGTCACTTTTAAATCTAGCCTAAAGACTCATATATTTTCTTTAGCTTATGATGTTGCCTGAATTATATAAGGCATTTTGAGTGGTTTATGGTCTATCTTGCATGCTTTATATTTTATCTTATGTATTAGTTTTATTTAATCTCTTGTGTAAAATTGCACAGCACTTTGGTACAACACACGTTGTTTTTAAATGTGCTTTATAAATAAATGTGAACTTGAACTTGAACTATGTCTTGGAACCAAGAGCTGTAAGAGCCTTAACTGGAGCTTGTTTTTACCCTTTTATATCAGACTTCTAATCATTCTAAGTGCAAAGTAAATTTGTTCAAACTTTGCTCTTTTTTGTTGTTTTCACAGCAACAATAATAGCCTTACATATGCTGCCGATGGCTATTTGTGAGATGTTGTTGAAAAGAGCTTTATGGCAATAGGCAAATAGTAATCTCGGCTGACAGTAAGTGGATGTTGGCAGCGTAAGTGGCAACATCCCCCCCCCCCCACAAAAAAACAAAACAAAACAAAATCAGTCTCTACTTTTCTTTTCTCTCTTTCTTAGCGTTTGTTGCAAGAAGCCATTTGGCTTTCTGTGCATTTCCCTGTTTGCTTTCCTGCTGTTTCTTGGCTCGTCCTTGGTCAGCTGTCAGATTTTTGTTCCATCTCAGCCAGGCTTGTTGACCAAAATGAGCTTTAATTCACAACTCACAGTTTAACTTTCACACTTCACTTTGCAGAGTCATAACATGTCACATTTAGAATGTGCAGAAATGATGTGTATTTCAGAATCACATCAAAACATTCCACGCATTTTGTGCAGACGGTCGTTATCCAGCCTGCTGAAGATGCCAGTTACACCTAATTTCATTACACCCACACATTGCCTACTCATTTAGCCAAATGAAATTACAATAACAGAAATGCTGGTGCAATTTCATGGGTGGCCTGTTGTTGCCGAGCTCTCTTACATCCTTTGAGGACGTGTGGGTCTGATGTGGGAAGAAAAAGCCTTTGATTGAGGTCATCTGAGACCCTTCACCTCCTGTCTGGCAGTGTATTAAAACACAAGCCACTTCCTTGTGTTATCAATCCCTATGATCCTCCATCCACTGTGTCGTCTTTGATGCATATTAATCCTTATTAGCAAGCTTCATAAGGTACTTCCTGAACCCTCACCCCACCTGTTTTCCCCTACATGTCCTGCATTGATGTCTAACTTTTGTCTGATATAAAATGCACAGAAGCTGTTTTGTCTGTTATGAGGGCCATTAACAGTCTTCTGCTATGGGTAACATATGCTTGTATCTATAAAAAACATGCTGTCAGAAAACAGTGTTTGTGATATTGTGGTGGCATGCTGGGAACTCATGGGGCGTGAGATCGAGAGCTTCAACATGACTGTGGATGAGTGTGTCCTGAGGGTTCCATTAATTATGAAGATGTGGTTCAGAGATTGCCACAAGAACAACATGTGGTGCAGAGAAAAGGCCTGATTCTTTTTCCAAATGCTCCCTTGTTGCGCGTTCACAGGTGCATCTTTAATTAATATGTTTGACACACAGGCTTCAAGGGTTTCCATCAGAAATGTCCAATTCTAGTGAATTTTAAAATTAAATCACAGATTCAAGTTCTTGTGTGGCATTTCAGATCTTTATCTTTTTTTTAAAGTAAGATATTTTGTTTAATTTTGATGTTCATTGCTGTGTTTTTTATTCTGTCATGACAACTCTCAGAGCGTTTGGCATGGTAATGGGTATGACAATATTTGGTCTTGTCGGAATAGATCTGCTGTGCTGCTGCTGTTGGCTGCTGCTGCAGAGCAAGTACGGGACTTGCTACTGCCAATACATACACGACACGCTGCAGTGAGCAAGTAAGACATGCTGCTGCTGTATAAAATAACATACATAAATTACCCGTAGCAGATCTACACAGGTGGAGCTGGGGAAGGTGGAGGGTTTCTGAAAGCACGCTTTACTGTTAAGGCAAATGCTGACCAAGTATTTGAAAGTTGAGCAGCAAGCTCATTAACTACTGATACAGCAAGAATAATATAAATTATATATTAAAACTATATATTATATAATATATTATATAACCACTATGATATTTAATAAAATATATAATTTAAATAATTTATTCATGAAAGGTGCCCTAGAATTTAAAATTGAATTAACCTTGGCATAGTTAAATAATAAGAGTTCTGTACATGGAAATGACATACAGTAAGTCTCAAACACCATTGTGTCCTCCTTCTTATGTAAATCTTGTGCGTGAAAAACACCACAGAAAAACAGGCGAATCTCAACA
The DNA here is from genome assembly GCA_037101425.1 of Elopichthys bambusa. Classification (NCBI taxonomy): domain Eukaryota; kingdom Metazoa; phylum Chordata; class Actinopteri; order Cypriniformes; family Xenocyprididae; genus Elopichthys; species Elopichthys bambusa. The sequence goes on along the minus strand of CM074452.1, from coordinate 19,159,646 downwards.
TTAGGGTTGGGAATCGTGAGAATCGGTTCCGGTTCTGCCTAATGATTCTGGTTCCGGTTCCATTAAAATAATTAAACAACTAATAAAAAAATAGTAGTATGGGGAAAAATGAACAATGCTCAACTCAGTCCTTTTTGTGCTTATTATTCTCGTAAAATTAATTTAACAGACTGTTAATCTCAACAAGTTCACTAACACTTTACAATAAGGTTCATTAGTTAACATAAGTTAACTACTTTAACATGAACTGATAATGAACTGCATTTCTACAGCATTTATTAATCTTTGTTAATGTTAATTTCAACATTTACTAATACATGATTAAAATCAAGAGTTGTATTTGTTAACAATAGTTAATGCATTGTGAAGTAACATGAACAAAGTATGAACGGCTGTATATTTATTAACTAACATTAACAAAGATTAACAAATACAGTAACAAATGTACAATCCCGATTCCAAAAAGTTGGGACACTGTACAAATTGTGAATAAAAAAGGAATGCAATAATTTACAAATCTCATAAACTTATATTTTATTCACAATAGAATATAGATAACATATCAAATGTTGAAAGTAAGACATTTTGAAATGTCATGCCAAATATTGGCTCATTTTGGATTTCATGAGAGCTACACATTCCAAAAAAGTTGGGACAGGTAGCAATAAGAGGCTGGAAAAGTTAAATGTACATATAAGGAACAACTGGAGGACCAGTTTGCAACTGATTAGGTCAGTTGGCAACATGATTGGGTATAAAAAGAGCCTCTCAGAGTGGCAGTGTCTCTCAGAAGTCAAGATGGGCAGAGGATCACCAATTCCCCCAATGCTGTGGCGAAAAATAGTGGAGCAATATCAGAAAGGAGTTTCTCAGAGAAAAATGGCAAAGAGTTTGAAGTTATCATCATCTACAGTGCATAAGAGATCATCCAAAGATTCAGAGAATCTGGAACAATCTCTGTGCGTAAGGGTCAAGGCTGGAAAACCATACTGGATGCCCGTGATCTTCGGGCCCTTAGACGGCACTGCATCACATACAGGAATGCTACTGTAATGGAAATCACAACATGGGCTCAGGAATACTTCCAGAAAACATTGTCGGTGAACACAATCCACCGTGCCATTCGCCGTTGCCGGCTAAAACTCTATAGGTCAAAAAAGAAGCCATATCTAAACATGATCCAGAAGCGCAGGCGTTTTCTCTGGGCCAAGGCTCATTTAAAATGGACTGTGGCAAAGTGGAAAACTGTTCTGTGGTCAGAACGAATCAAAATTTGAAGTTCTTTTTGGAAAACTGGGACGCCATGTCATCCGGACTAAAGAGGACAAGGACAAGGACAACCCAAGTTGTTATCAGCGCTCAGTTCAGAAGCCTGCATCTCTGATGGTATGGGGTTGCATGAGTGTGTGTGGCATGGGCAGCTTACACATCTGGAAAGGCACCATCAATGCTGAAAGGTATATCCAAGTTCTAGAACAACATATGCTCCCATCCAGACGTCGTCTCTTTCAGGGAAGACCTTGCATTTTCCGACATGACAATGCCAGACCATATACTGCATCAATTACAACATCATGGCTGCGTAGAAGAAGGATCCGGGTACTGAAATGGCCAGCCTGCAGTCCAGATCTTTCACCCATAGAAAACATTTGCCGCATCATAAAGAGGAAGATGCGACAAAGAAGACCTAAGACAGTTGAGCAACTAGAAGCCTGTATTAGACAAGAATGGGACATTCCTATTCCTAAACTTGAGCAACTTGTCTCCTCAGTCCCCAGACATTTGCAGACTGTTATAAAAAGAAGAGGGGATGCCACACGGTGGTAAACATGTCCCAACTTTTTTGAGATGTGTTGATGCCATGAAATTTAAAATCAACTTATTTTTCCCTTAAAATTATACATTTTCTCATTTTAAAAATTTGAGGTCATCTATGTTGTATTCTGAATAAAATATTGAAATTTGAAACTTCCATATCATTGCATTCCTTTTTTATTCACAATTTGTACAGTGTCCCAACTTTTTTGGAATCGGGTTTGTATTACTCATGGTTAGTTCATAAATGAACCTTATTGTAAATTATCACAAATTAAATAAAATGCTTGAACACACATGTAAGATTCAGACAGGTGAAACAGAATATTTTTGTAAGTTGGTTTCATAAACACTTATTTCTGACAGAATGATTCAGTGATAGACACTTTTTTAACAGTAAATTTGTTGCCACCTAGTGGCATAACAATGTAATCGATACAGTCGTTATTTGAAGTCCAGTTACTTTCAGAAGGTAATTTATTATACATAAACATCAGCGTTTCTATCTGAATAATAAACTTTTGTATACTTCTGTTATAACTGGAATAGGCCTATTGGTCACACAGAAATAATGATACTGTGCGTTTGAAAAGATTGTGAAGTTGTTTATATCTAATCATGACAACTCTCTTTATATCAACGGCAGCGCGAACGCAGATTTGAATGTCGCGATTTTATTTTTGTCAAATGTTTAATACACGGGTGAATCATTGTCATTTAGGAATTAGATCATGTGGGTGATGAAATCGAGAACTCAATCTTTTAAAGATTAATTTCAGCTTTGGGCACCTCTCTCTCTGCATTGAAATCTAACGTATATGAGTAGCGTGAGGGCTTTTCAGTGCATTCATTGCTATAATATTCATGATGTGAGATGTCTCTATTAAAGGGACATTTTCACTCTATTTTCTCAACCCTACTCAACATAACACCGACTGTGACGCAACAGTCGGGATCATTATGTACGCCCCCAACTTTTGCATATGCCAGCCCAAGTTCTAAGCATTAGACCAGCCAATATTAATATCTGAAGCTGCACAGCCGAATCATCAGAAGTTATGCAGGTATTGTGAAGCATGCAAGCAAGAACAACAGTGAAAATGGCAGATGGATTGATAATAACTGTTCATGATACATGATATCATGATATATTTAGTGATATTTGTAAATTGTCTTTCTAAATGTTTCGTTAGCATGTTGCTAATGTACTGTTAAATGTGGTTAAAGTTAACATTGTTTCTTACTGTATTCACGGAGACCAGAGCTATGTCGTTATTTTCATTTTTAAACGCTTGCAGTCTGTATAATTCATAAACGAATCTTCATTCTTTATAAATCTCTCTGTGTGTAGCTTAGCCACGCAATTTGATCAAACTCATTCAGAATCAAATGTAAACATCCACAAAATACATACGTGATCTGATATGCTGCATCACGAACAGTTTGTAAAGATCCATTTTGAGAGTTATATTAGCTGTGTGAACTTATTCTGTTGTTTATGCAATGTTTATTTGGAGTTGCAAGAAAGTTGAGCACTAGCATTTAAAGGTGTACACACACACAAATCAGAGCATTTTTTAATCACACCCCAAAACAGGCAGTTAAACGATGTATACCATGTATAATAAAAATCTATGGGGAATTTTGAGCTGAAACTTCACAGACACATTCTGGGGACACCGTAGACTTATATTACATCTTGTTAAATGTAGATTCTAGGGCACCTTGAATATACATTACTACATAGATTCACTGCATTTAACTAGTTTTTTCTTTTAGCTTGTAGTCTAGTTAACTGGGTCATTGACAAATAAGGTTTTTTAAAAGTGTAAAAAAAAAACATAATGGAGATATAATTAATTTTTTTTATTTTATTTAAGTGGGTAACAATGAGATTGTGTTTTTTTTTTATCACCAATTAATATTGCTTTTGTCATTTTTTTTTTTTACAGTATGGACAAAATATTGTCATAAAGTCATTCAGTTTAACCAAAATTTCGTTTTTACAGAATTACACTTTTGGTTATATGATACTGACTACATGACTTGATCCAAAATGGTTCCTTTACATTGGTTACTCCGAATGACATCAATGAAATTTTTTCTGGACATTTTTTCTCATAACAAAGCTACACATAACTTTAATACCATTTTGCACTATGTTAACATATGATGTTATAAAATCATGCCAGAATAAAAAAATATATTATTAAATTTTTTGATATTTTAATCACAAATGAAGCGGCTGTATTGGCCTTTGGACTTTTAAACCGAATTACCTTTTGACACTTCAAAATCTTTAAAATACCTTTATATGTAGCAAAATACAATTTAAACATTTTGGATTCAATAAAATAGATCTAGTTGTACTACCTTACATACTTTGGATGTCATATCTTTGTTTTTATTATTATTATTAAAGCCTTTGGACAAAAAAACGTCATTGACCCAACTACTAAATTATGACTTGTAGCTTGGTATACAAGTTTCAAAGTAGCTTCCTCAGTACTAAACTTGTGGCAGCTTATATTGTCACTTGTAAATACATGAACACACACAAAGGAAGGCAGATTGGTCACAGAGCTGAATGAAGAAAGTTTGAAAATAAAAAGTATGTGAAATGGCAGGAGAGATATGGAGAGCAGTATATTTGAAGGCGAATTTTATTTGTGAACGTATCTACTCCATGTGCAATAGTGGTAGACAAATAACAAGGCGATGTGACTGACAGCAAAGCATTGTAAATTAAGCACAGAAAAGAAGAGTGGGGAATCATTTGTGAACCTATTGTTGAGATGGATCGGGTTGATGATAAACATCAGGTGGAGGTTGGGATGTGTGGGCATATGTCAGCTGAGGAAGGGAAGCCAGTGGTAGTTTACCCCACTCCACCTGAGTGACACACTCCATCTCCTCTCACTCCTGATCAGTGATCACTGCCGCGGTCTGTCTGGCACGGCTACATAATGAGAGAAAAGAGGACTTTTAGAAAGTCTCTCCTTTCACGCTCAGCAACTTGGCAAGCAAGAACTAACATATGGATGTCATAGCAACTGATCGACCCCCTCCCCCCCACCCACTTTCAAATGTGACCAAGTTAGGGAGCTTTCTTTCATCAAAGCACTTTCTGAAACCCATTGATTCTTCCTAGAAAAACAGCATATGGAAAACGCTCATGCTGAAGTGAAAGAAAAGGCATGAAAGGCATTGTTCACTCCTTGTGTATTCAAATGCTGTTACTGCACACAAATAATCTTTTTAAGTAACTATACAGCATTGAGTCTTATACTTCCTAACGACTGACTAAAGTATTTATTAATGGATTGTGACTTTTCTCTCTTTGCGTAGTACACGTTTAATTATAATTCTCGATTTGTCAGTATGATTTCTTATGCTGAAATTACATTCAAAACCCAAGCAACAGGATACTTTATATTTTTTATTTATTTGTTTATTGAATTTTTATTTATGAATCAAATAGCTTCTAATTTTTAGTTTTCATTATATTATATTATATTATATTACATTATACAGTGACATGTGTATGCTTTAAATGCAATTCATATTAATATTTAGAAATCATAAAGCTTGCACAGTACTTTTTTATTTTCTTCTAATGTGAATGTATAACCGCATTAAGCCATGCTATTATACATTCATAAAAAAGTCTAAATTTGTGAATACAATATTACTAGGAATTCAATAAACAATTGTGCTGCTTAGTATTGATCTCTGAAGTGTCGAGCAACATCCTGTGAACTCTTTTGTTTTGACTCTATCTTTACTTCTTTTGTCAAAGTGTTTATAAATTGGCCTGTTTTGTAATTAATCATCACACTAGATTTAAAGCCCACCGCTGTTAGTCGATAATGCCAAAGCATAATTAAAATTAAATCCCTATTATGCAATGCTTCTGTATATTTGCTAAGCTGTTTCTGGAAAAAAAAAACTGTAAGGTCCATGAGTGGTTACCAGCTATTATTGTAAATGACAAACAAGTTAGATGAAGTTCCGTGTATTGTTTTGGAGTACATAGCTGTTAATTAAAAATGGTGTTTGCACATTTTGTCCTAAATAGATGTGCCTGCTTATGCTCTCATGGCTTGTGCACCTTTCTCAAAGTGTCAAGGCAGCAAACTTCTAATAAAGCAGAAAAAGTACCCACCAAGGCTGGTGGTACAGCCTCTCTGTGTGCCGGTTTCCTGGCACATTCTGATGAATTTTAATTATGCATTTAGATGGTACTGAATAGCAATTTGGATGTTTTAGGAAAAAAGCAATACAAGGGCACTAATACTGGGTGGTGCTTTTAGGTGGTCATGTGAACCTTAAAGGGTTAGTTCTCCCAAAAATGAAAATTACCCCATGATTTACTCAAGCCATCCAAGGTGTATATGACATTCTTCTTTCAGACAAATATAATCAGAGTTATATTAAATAATGTCCAGGGCAATCCATGCTTTATACTGGGAGTGGATGGTGGCCCAAATTCTAAAGACAGAAAAAATGCACTCATCCATTATAAAAGAAGTCCACACGGCTCCGGGGGGAAATAAAGATCTTCTGAAGCAAAGCGATGCGTTTGTGTAAGAAAAATATCCATATTTAAAACTTTATAATCTCTAACTTCCACTAGCTGTCGTACGCGCGTTCACGAGATAGTGGCGTTCCAGCTTTTGACGTAAGACGCAGGCGCAGCGTGAGCTCTGGTGAGAATATGCTAGTCTCGCGAGAACCAAGTTATGTACAGCAAAGGAAATCCACGTGAAGAAGCGAATTATTTGAACTATACTCTACATTTTATGTTAAAATGCTGATTTCTTGTGAATATCCGGGTTGCTTCAACGAAGCTAAAGTCTTGAGATTACGTGCGCCGACATCAAAGGGAGATGCAGAGCACTGTGCGTGACTGGCTGCTGCTTCAAACCTGGATTGTTTGTTTGTATGTTTTGCTGCACTGATCGGATTACTGCTTTATTTGTATTTCTATATCACCATCGGATTACTGTGCTTTTCGGATTACTTCAATTCTAACTGTTGGTGCTTTAGACTTGATTGTTGACTGCAATTTTTACTGCCTGCAAGTTTTGCCATCGGCTGCTGCAAGCTCTCTACCCTGTTGTGTCTTCCACTACTTTCGGCTCATCAAAGGGGTGAGTTATCAGTTGCGCGGTTTGTTTACTGCTTGCTATCTGGGTGTGTTGTCTCCCTCTTAGCCTGCTGTTTTTGGTGATTTGACTTACGGGGTTTGGCTAACGTGATTTTTGCTAGTGATTGGCATTTACTCTGACAATATAAACATGCCTCGGCCAACAGTTTTTCAATTTGTTTTGCTGCCGCAGCCTCCTCCATCTCCTGGAGTTCCTGGTTGGTATACTCCGGTTCAAACAAATATGGCTGGGCAAAAAACAAAGTCTTCTCTTGGCTTATATCGAAATCCTAGTTTTGTACTTTTAATTTGTGACCGGTGTTTTGTTTTGCTCTCTTCTCTGCGCTTCTGTGTTTGTCACCGGAGCTCACACTATGCATGCGTCCTACGTCATAAGCTGGGACGTGAACGCGCGTATGACAGTTAGCGGAAGCTAGAAATTACAGTTTAAATATGGATATTTTTCTTACACAAACGCATTGCTTCGCTTCAGAAGGTCTTTATTAACCCCATGGAGCCGTGTAGACTTCTTTTATAATGGATGAGTGCATTTTTTCTGTCTTTAGAATTTGGGGCACCATCCACTCCCATTATAAAGCATGTATTAGCCTGGACATTATTTAGTATAACTATTTGTCTGAAAGAAGAATGTCATATACACCTAGGATGGCTTGAGGGTAAGTAAATCATGGGGTAATTTTCATTTTTGGGTGAACTATCCCTTTAAGAATGGCACAAATTGTGGGACAAAGTGCTTAAAATTTCTCCAGAGTGGAAACCCCTGATTTAAACAACTTTAGAGTTACTTTTTTAATACATATAAGTGCAAAACCAAATATAAGCTTCATTTTTCATCCTTTAAACCTTCCAGACACTGTAATCCATTGTAAATGCCTTACTCTAAACGCTCTATAAACAAAACAAATAGCCGAGGCGAAATTATTTTCTCTGGTAATTGACATTATGCAACTAATGCTGCCAACTGAGCTTCTCTTGTATTGAACCAGAACATTTGTTCAATTGCAAAGCCTACAATAGTTCCAATACAATTTGTCTGAAACAAATTGACAGTCCCAATTCCTATCATTCTTTTACTTTCATCTGAGAGTTTGTGTGTGTGTGTGTGTGCTTTTTGCCTATATGCAGATGTATTCCAAATACCCTTAACTTTTATTTTATCCCTGTTTATCATCCAGTGTCTGCCTGGTAGAGATACCCGTTAGCCTCCAGCCCAAATCCTCTCTCCTGTCCATCATTCTCTCACCTCCGTTCTCACTTTCTGCTTCTCCTTTGTCTCTATTTCTCTCACGCTCTGACAGCAGCTATCAATGAGCAACCCCTGGTTAAACCCCAGCCTCCCTGATGAGGTGCACACTTGTTTGCTTATCCTTTGCTAAGCGGCTTGAGTTTTACGACACAACATGAATAGAATGATGGTTGCTGCATTGTTAATGAGGGAGTGAAGGGAGTGTGTTTGGCTGCTGAGTTCTGGCTTGTTCCTCGCATTGTGTTAGCCAGGGTATTGGGAGCTTATGCGGGCAGAATGCATTATGCCTGAGTCATTAGCAGTGCTAGCCCTTGCTATGCAGGGGCATAAGACAGGCCTCAACATTGCTAATGTCTCATCTAACTTCCCACTGCAGCGTTTATTGAGAGTGAATCATCAATTATTGTTCATCATTAATATATTTCAAAGGGCTGAATGTCAGTGCTACCATGCATCCTAGTACACCAGCAAAAGCCAGTGTTTACTCTTCTCTGGAGAGTTTGATAATGTATGTTTGGACAAACTTGGGTATTTAATAATGTCTAGGTGTGTGAAACAGGAATATTGACCTTTTCTGACAAAACAAAACAGCAAAGAGCACATTTCATTAGCTAATTTAATAGCTATCTTTAGGGTCACAGTATGCGAGTGGAGTGCGAGGCAGGTAAACAGTGAACATGATGACGTGCACGTAGGGTTGACTGACAGCTAGAATTCAATTACAGTGATTTAGAAGTGAATTACACTCCTCAATCATCCCTCCAAAGGTCAAACATGTGATAAGATCATGGCATAACAGTTTTATTTAATGAGAAGATATAGAGAATTCGGTCCTGTTTGCGAAAGGAAAGGAGATGTGGGTGGAAGGATTAGATGCTTTTGTAAGTTAGTAGAATTCGCTTTCATGCTTCACTGTGCTATGAAAATATAAACAGCCGGATCGAATGAAAAGCAGGTAGGCCTAATATCTGTCTAAAGACATCAGGGCCTTGCTTTCATTATGTTTGTCTGATTTAATTCAATTCACAATTATTTGTATAGCGCTTTTCACGATACATATCGTTTCAAAGCAGCTTTACAGAGAATGCATGTCAACATTACAATTTAGAGAATGCAGTTAGCTAATACTAATTATACTAATACTAATGTAATAATTTAGGCAATTTAATTTACAATCACTGTTAGCAGTTTAATTAAAGGTAGAAGCAATGAGCTCCTGGAAATAATGAATTACATATTAACAATAATTAGGATATATAGATATTAGGATATGTATGACAATCAAGAGGGTCAGGGTTTTATTTACAAGATAGCACCGATGCAGAGAAAGATGCATGCCTGGATACCATTTACTTTTATGAAAAAATCATATTGTGCTCTTTGGCTAATGTTTTACCTGAAACAATGATATCAAGCTTGGTGCAGAACCAGTGGGACTAACTGCCAAAGGTAACCAGCCAAACCTTGACCCCTGCTAGTCTGTGCAATTCACTGAAGCAGAAATAACCATGTTGTCCTCTAAGGCCAGACTTGTTTGAATCTGCATTTTAAATATTATTTGACAAACCTTGTTGATACAATGCTTTTATACAATGTTTTTCCTCTTTGTTACATTATGTGTGATAGTTAACATACTAATTACAAATGAGAACAGACTTGTATGTATTAACAATCTGTCAGAACAAGTGGTAATTGCAATTTTTGGCATCAGATTACTCTCAGAAGGCTGTATGTTAACTGCAGAATGCAAAAACTAATAGACCTAATCTTTATTTTCACTTTTTCATGATCATTATCACAAACAGTATAGTACTCATTCCATTAGAAGTGTTGTTTGTGTCCACATTTGATGTTTGAGGACATACAACACACACACACACACACACACACACAAAAAACTTAATTAAAAAAAATAATAACAAACAATAATTCGAAAAATAATAACAAACAATATATGCATTTATAGTTCTATTTAAAATATTTCTACAAGCTTTTACATGATAAAACAAAATATATGTAGTTTTCCCATTCACATTTATACAATTTATGACCTTGATTTTTTATGTCCCCTCTTCATACCACTAATTTACAGCAAAATAATAATGATCTTCACTAAATTGCATGGACAAGAGAAGGGGACATCATTGGAGTCTTCATTTGTGACCAGTCTGAAGTCACACGGGTATATTTGCAGCAATAGCTAACAATACATAGTATGGGTCAAAATTATGGATTTTTCTTTTATGCCAAAAATGATTAGGATATTAAGTAAAGATCATGTTCCATGAAGATATTTTGTAAATTTCCTACCGTAAATATATCAAAAATTCATTTTTGTGAGTGGATATGCATTGCTACGGACTTCATTTGGACAAATTTAAAGATGATTTTCTCAATATTTAGATTTTTTTGCACCCTCAGATTCCAGATCTTCAAATAGTTGTATCTCAGACTCAGCCAAATATTGTCCTATCCTAACAAATCATACATCAGTGGAAAGCTTACGGTATTTATTTAGCTTTCAGATGTTGTATAAATCTCCATTTCAAAAACTCCTATGACTGGTTTTGTGGTCCAGGGTCACATTTATTTTATCCTTGAGGTAAAAACTAATGTGTATTCTAAAGTTATTTTGTGTATCCTTAATACTACTACTACTACTAATGATAATGATAACTATATATGTGTGATTTATTATGTATTCATAATATTAATTTGTATAATATTTGTAATATGTTCATATTTATATGTATTTGAAACATATGTACTGTATGTATATAATGATATATTATTATTATTATTATTATTATTATGTGTTTTCTATATACTATTTCTATTTCAGAATAGCGACATGCAGCTGGCACTGCTTTCAGGGAGTGACTCAGCTATACATGTGAAACACAGAGTAACCTTTTTCTAAATCTCTCACTCAGTCAAATCAAGATTTCATTGACTGTGATAATGAAAAACATTATCATGTACATCAGCCAAACTATTTTGACAGATATGCAAATATTCCTTTAGAAATTATCCTAATAGTGTGACCACTGCTGTAAAGGCATGGAGAAATCCTATTTCTCATAACCAAAGTTCATCCTCTTCATGAATTCTCTCTTTCCCTTTGTCCTTCAAAAAATTCAATTACTTTTTTTAATACTTTAATAAATAATGCATAGATTTGCCATAGCAATAAGGATCAACTTTGTATAAAATGATTAGATTAAGAATTCTCATTTCTGGACTTAAAGTATTGAAAGGGGATTATTGCAAGGTGTTTGCAATTATCTTAAGAATTTGTGTGGTCTTATCCATAGTCTTACTGTACTTACTGTACTTACTGGAGAAAGAAGTCTATCTGAGAGGTTTAATAGAAGCAGAAGTTTTAGAAGTCCGACCTTCTGAAGTACGCCATTGATTGCATTGATTTTAGAGAGTTGGGTCCATTGTAAGTGGAGAGAAAATGGAGACAAAATCAAAGCGTTAACGCCCCTTAAGTGTGTGTTGACCACAAAGCACTGATATACAGAGATGTCGCACTCTGGCTGTTTGTACACCTTCAATGAAATCTGAAAGAAATCATCTGGAAGCCCTTAAGAAACAATGAGACTAAACTCAAGCTAATTGGCCCTTAAGTCTCCCGCTCTGACTTGCACGTTGATATGGCTATGGTACACTGGCCGTCAAACCATGCCACGTACCTTTCACACTGTGAAAACAAATGAGCTGAGTCCAATCTGACTGCATTTGTTTGTAGCCTATTTTTGTGGTTTCTGGGGCTAATTTTGAGTTGATGCGCTCGCAAAGACGCAGGGGACCAAAAAAACACGACATATTTATGCAAGTGTAAGATGGCCATGATGGGTAATTACTGAATTGCTTTTATAGGGAGAGGTTGCTGGCAGGCATGTATTGTGCTTTGCAATTGTAAACACCTGTCAAAGTGGCTGTGAGGGAAGACCTAGGTGGCCTACGCCTCTAGAATTTAGACATTAATTGAAACCTGGAGGTTGCTGCTTCACATGCTGAGACGGACACCTGCTGTAGGAATGAGACTTATGAAGGCTCATTAGTCTGCTATACTGAAAATATCTTCAGAGAGTGCACACCGGGAGCCTCAAACATTTTAACTAGTGCAATGCTTCAGTTTTTATAATTAGATACACATATGAGATGTGATGTCACTCCGCATGATCTGCTAGGGAAGAAGAACAAATAATAAACTAAGCTAAATATAATCTAATCTCTTGCAGGAGACGAAAACACACCGGGTTGGTTCTCTGCAGAGGTTGATGGGAAGACAAAAGCTCCATTTTGGTGTCCACTTCTGGCCTGTCGCATGCCTGTTTTCAGCTCCAAAGCCCAGGAATGGAAGGTGAGTCACTTCCAGTTACAAAAAGCATACCTTTTCTGCTTTGACATCCTAAAGCTGATCAGAAACTTCCCTTGAGCAGAAAAAAAGATTATAGTTCCTTTCCTGAAGACAAAGTACTTTTAGAAACTGCTGTATACCATACAATCATTTTTTTAGCTAGGAAATTAAAGTCCCACTAAAGCAACCTCCACAGACAGAGTCTGACCATGGGATGATCTTACGGGAACATTGCCAGGATTGTGGAATTACAAGGTGACATGGAAGCTTTCCAGTCACACTAGTTGGTGAGGGAGGTTGTGGATCAATAGGAGCTGTTAAGAACGGCAAGCTCCTCATATATCAAATGGTGAACTCAGGTAAGAGACCGAATAAATTGGCTTCAGAGTCAGTCAAAAAGGAATGAAATCAATTTTACTGTCTGAAAGATGATATTTCGGGCTAGATTTTAAGACCTAACAAAGTTATGTGACTTACCCCTGAATGGTGAGTTTAAGTGCCAAATTACCACAGTCACCATGTGAGGGCATTATAAAGTGATCATGCAATTACATTAATGACTGTGGGACACCCGAGAATAAATCAATCAGGCTACATTGAATTAAGCTTTTTGCAACCCAATAGATGGGAAGTCAAGGCTGTTGGTAAAATGGCTTGATCATGCATTTTTTGCAACAGCTTGGAGCTCTGACAAACAGATCGACGGTATACTTTTTCCACATCATTTCTCTCCACAGCTGCTTAGCAGTTTATTTTATTTATTTATTTATTTTAAATTGTGTTTCTCTTGGCTCAAACTCCAGGGTGCCATTGCTTTGTGAAAACCAGCTGCAGTGATTCAGCCACCTTTAACAAGAATTGTTGTCTGGGTTGGGGCAAATTAAGTTGTCTAAAAAGCTATGAACAAAGTTCCTGCATAATCCTAAAAATATCTTTACATTTTAAAAGTGTGCCTTCCAGGCCTGGAAAATTGATGACGATCGATAAAATCCTAAAAGGTCATGGACATTTTTGTATTTAATGCCGTCACAGGATTTTCTGTAGTATTTACTTTTTTTTTTTTCTAGTTCTAATTTCATAAATGATAAATTATACAAATTATATATTTTAATACTTAAAATATAGTAAAGTCTTGTGCTTCTGTCTTGTTGAAAAGCAGGTTCTTGCGGAGGTGAGATGGGTATAAAGTGAGTGACTTTAAGTCACTTTAAGCAGAGATGTCTTCTATGTTACTGTCAGTATCTATCCAAGCTTGCTCCTCAACTGCCACTACCACTGGATAGCATGTGTTAGCCAGTGCCAAGGCCTCCAAACATCTTACTTTTAGGTTTGGGCAGCTGATGCGCTTGGCAGAACATTCATTGGTGCATTGATTGGAAAGGGGGCACTTGAAGACCAAGATCAAAAGAGAAAAGCCGTTGGGGGGACTCCAAAAATAAATCGTCTCCAAAAATAAAATAGAAGTTCTGTATCACCGCACCATGAACAACTGATCTGCACACACAGTTCTGCTGTTTTTGTAAGCCTGGTGGGTGGACTTGTTAGGCGGAGGAGATAACTGTTATCAGGTCTTTCACTTCTGACGCGGATCTTTGGGGTTTCTCTGTCCCACCCCTAACCAGTCCACCAGGCAATATGTGACCCACTTCTAAGCCTTACGAAAATCCTGTAATACTACACAAACGGGCTTTTATTGTTCCTGAAATGCAGTACTAAGTGAAGAGGAGTGACGTTTGTTTATAAATGCTTGCCTAACCTGTATGCTGTTAAACCTACCTTGATTGAACTCATATGTCAAATCATATGTCATCTTAGGTAGTCAGATTGTAGATTTTAATGTTTGCATCCTTCAAAACTCCATTTTGTTGACCCTCTTGGCATTTTTTTCATGCCGACAAATGAGAGATACTGAGTCGATGAAATGGGGGAATAGACGTGTGCTAACTGCCAGGCCACGGTTCTAGCTGTGAAGTTAGTCAGTTTTTAGCTTTGTGAAGTGTAACATGCTGGATTGTGTTTCAAGAGATTTGGAGTTTGGTTTTATCGCATTTTCAACCAGGTAGCGTTCACGTGGATGTTACAGAAGCCTGGCTATCCCTTAACACGTTAAAAACCCTCCACTAAAAATCTACTTCAGCTGTAAAAGCTGTACATTAGAAGTACTGAGAAGTATAAAGATGTCTCATGGGAAAAGAAAGAAACAAAATCTGTTTCCCGATGAAGCATTAGGATGGAGAGAAGATGGCTCTTATTTGAGAGTGTTTTTTTAATACCGTGGAGATCCCATACCGGGTGCTTTGAAGTGTGGGAAGACATGCTGGAAAAAGGATTTTTTGGAGGTATCAGGTTTGACTGTTTTTTTTTTTTTTTTTTTGGGATTAACACGGGGGGAAAATGGAGAAATGTTTTCTAAATCTCTTTTATAGTACTTAAACCCATGTCATGGTTCTGTCCAATGAAGCGTGTCTACAGAAACTAGGGCCTTCTTCAGCTTATTGTTGAGGATACGTGCCCAGTCAAACTTAGTTTGGATATTTTTGCAGTTTAAATGCTATTTTTGTGACTCATGGTTGTTTTGATTGTCAATAGTCACTCAAGTCTTTAAAAACAGCTATGGGCTTCAAGCAATAAGCTTAATGCATTACTGATCCTAAACAAAAACCAGTGTGGCTTGTTTACATGCAGATTCTTCATTTTCTGGCCATGTGTTGTGCCTGTGAAGCATAGAATACATTTGTGTTTGTAAGTTAAATAAATTATATATTAGTATAATTTGAAAAATACATTTAATAATAAATATTATTTATTTATTTACAGCATATTATACATTTGAATGGAAAATGGTAAAATTGGGCATTGAAAAGTGTCTGTGGTTGGTGGGCAAAAAGTGAATTTCCCACTTTGGTTGCTTCCTACAGACTGATACTATGAATTCTGACATGGTCTGGACATTCTTGTTTTATTTCCTGTCTACATTTCATCAGTACTGCTAGCGTACTGCTAGCTTGAGAGTGGACCATTTGTAGTCCATAACTAATATGATACCTCCAGTACTCAGTGATTGACTACTGACTGCTGACGAGATGGCACTATGACATCTCTTGCAATAGTGAATGTGTGGATGGAGTCTATTTATAGCACCATTTGGAGGGAGACTGATATATGACACCAATGACTTGAAGCTGTTACAGCAGGAAGAGGAAGAAAAAAAAGATAAAACTTACATCCCAAGCTGATGCTCAACACATGAGACCAAGACAGAAAGCACATAAAATATAGATCAGAAATGTCTTGGAGAAAGGTGCCCTTCCCCTTACATGGCAGCCCTCTGTTGATTCTACTTTTTTCTCCTTTGTTTTTTTGTCAGCATGGAGTTTTTTCCCCCCATAAAATCAGACAGGGTTATGCCTTCTGCAGTCTTTTCTGTGCATATATAAAGCTTGCGTTTTTTTTTCTTTCTCTCTGCTTCCTTTCGATCCCTCTGTGAGTTCTGCATTTCATCTTCCTCCTCGTCTGTGAAGAACAGACACCACAGCATGGATTAAAAGCTTTTTCCTTCACATCTCCGCTGGACTGCTGCGACACTTTTTTTTCCTATGCTGCAATATATCCTGCCTGCAAATACAAACATGTATACAGTACGTTGAGCTGCATTTTAAAACCCCCAACTCGACTTACAGCTAAATCCAGGAGGCTTCATTGAGGCTTTGCTATTAATTGCTGATAGCTTAACTTCCTCTTCATCTGCCCCTTCATCGCCAAGGATCAGTGTAATTAATTAAGAGCGCTTTTGTTTTTCTCCTCAAATAGCTTTGCCCTAATCTGTCACTTGTTCATCTGCAGAGTTCAGGCAGGGCGAATGCATTGGGCCCTCAACACATTTGGATTATGTTGGACAGGAAGTGTAAATCTGATTTCCTTTTCTTTGTCAAGATCACAGAGCACCTGTCACCAGTGTTGATATAAACTTGCCGTCTCGGTCAAGGCTTCAAATCGCTGCACTCAGCGGAAGCTCCCGACACACGACTGGAGCTTGTCACTGTCCATTGCACAGTTTGGTGACAGCATGCAACAAAAAATTCTCAAAATCTCTTTTTCTGAGGGGGACTTTGGTCATGTCTGGTGTTAAACATTGCAACCTTCAAAAGTAACGAGTGTTGCTCTTGACAGCAGTCATATTTTGAACAGGCAATAGAACATTACTAGCAGAAAATTGTGTAATTTACATGTCTTCATGCCATTTCAAACGTGTATCAATTTCATTATTTTGCAGAAAACAAATATTTGAAGAATTTTTCTCCCAACACTCATTAAGACAGGGATACTAGCCAAAAACAGGCATTTACAAAATGTAGTGTCTTTATATTTAAGTGTCTATAAAGCGGCTTTCTGTGTGCATGTTTAGGGTTAAGCATGCAGTATTGAACTGAGTTCTCTTTTGCTTGAATACTTTAATAGCATTTGAATGAATCATTGGGTGATTATTTTTGGGTGAACTATCCCTTTAATTGTGTTAAATATTTTTAATGCGTTAAACAGAAAAGAATTCATCCCAGAAATGTACACAATTTTGACAGCCCTAGTTATACATACTGTACTGTATAAAAGAGTCCAGATGACTTGAATAAAGTGTGAAGAAAAAAAAAGTATAAGACATTATTCACTGAAAATCTTTCCCTCCATTCCAGCTCTCAAGTGAAATATGATGTCATTATATGTATTGTGTTAAATATAATGTCAAATCTGTTTGGTCAGATGACCAAACAGCGTTTATAATGGTGCCGTATTTGATATGAGCACATTTTCTTTTAATAATATAAGTTACCCTCATGTTTTCTTAAAATGTATGACTGACTTTTGTGAAACACAAAAGGTTGTGTAAATTATGTCAGTCTTTTTATTTATAGATGAACTATCACTTTAACATTTCCCCTACCAACCTTGAGTCTGGTCAGGTAGTTCATATGGTACCATCGCCAGAAGCTCCTTGACTGCCTGATCATAAATTTCCCCTTACCTTATCAATATTTCCTGTAGTCATAACCATTCAGCTAGGCTCAGAGACTCTTGCAAGCAGCCCAGGGTTTTTCAGTGCTCTGCAGTAGGCACCAAACAGCCCACTAGCACGGTGACATATCTGTTATGGGCTTGCCTCAGGGTTGTGACCAGGATTTACCACATTATGCTATGTGAATAGCCCATGGCAGCAAGGCTATCGTAGCATCTGTGTGAAGATCTTGTTCTACAAAAGGCCAATTCGGTAATAAGCCCAGATGCCTTTCTGGCTTTGTGCTATAGACCATTTGTTCTCCCCTTCAGTCATGAGAGCTATATTAGGTCGTAATGATATCTCAAGTGAACCTGAGATATCGGAAGGCCATCAGAAATGGTGTAAATAGAGGACTTAGGACTTATTAGGAGATAAAGAAACGTTGTGTAGTAAGTGACACCGAAAACGAAAATTTTTATTCAGAGCATTGACAAATTATTCAGAGCAAATTATCTCCAATGTATGACAGGTATTACTAAACAGACAGAAAGGATTCTTGTTAAAGGGATAGTTCAAGAATAAAACAATTCTGCCATATTTTACTTGTCATTTGCTTTTTGTCCATACAATGAGAGTCAAAGGGTCCAATGTTGTTTTGGTCCCCATTAACTCTCATTGTATGGACAACAGTGGGAACATTCCTTCAAAATGTACAGGTTTGGAATGACATGTGGGTGAGTAAATTAAGACAAAATTAGTAAAAAATACTTTTTAATTCTCATCTGAATCATAGCAGAAATCTAAACATCTCAGATGGATGAGATGTTCACATTTGTCAGATTTTCCTGTTTTGCAGCACAGAAGTGTGACTTGGCTTCCATATTGTCAACTTTATCCAGCAGTAGAGGGCAGTGTGGATCTGTTCTTCTCATTCTGAAGGTGGCATTGCAGTGCTGTCTGAGAGCGAGGTCATCCGCAAAAGGGTTGATCTGTAGCTTTGACAATTACGTGCTAATTATTGGAAATCATCATTTAAAGTAAGCAGTCACAGTTTTGTCCTCCACCCCTTTTCTTCACGCCCCCTGTGTTTTTGTGGAGAAAATGAAGGGCAGGGACTAAAATAACAACATAGAGCAACACTTAGTGTGCACAAAATGAGTTAATTTAAACATAAGCGCTTCCCATACTTTCAGTGGTGTATGGGAACATTTTGAGAGTAATTGTTTAACACGGGGAACTAAAACATTTACAATCTTGGACTTAATCTGGGAATCGTATTTCTGTGAATTGAGTTTGTCTTTTTCTGAGCTAATTATGCTGTCAGTCTTCTTCAACTGATCACCCCACATGGGCCATTGCAAATTAAACGGCTTGCCGCAGTGTAAACTCTGCCTCTGCAGGGAACCTGAAGCAACCTGGATCATTGTGTCTTCTGCTTAAATGTGGTTCATTAGCATTCCACCGCCATTAATGTGGGTATGTCTCCACCTTACCTGTCCCCCAAAGCTGATAAGGCGAAATGTACTGGAATTGAAAGTGAAGCAGGAGATTTGGTTATCTAACGTTACCACTCCTTTGTCAGCACCTGATTAGTAGCTGTTTCTTGTAATTATTATAATCAATCAAATAATTTTAAACAGTTTTTCTGGGGGCACAGCTGTGCAGGATGAAGGGGTATTTAAAAGTGGAGCTTAAAGCCTGGGCACCGTTCCTTGGGCCAGCATGGCAGCTTGGTGACAGTGCCTGCCGCTCAGCGCAGTAGTGATTTGAGGACCTTTTGTTCTGTGTTCCATGTCATCTGATCAAGGGGATTAAAGATACCCTCTCGTCACACCCCTCTGTGGTCCCTTGCAGTGGCATCCTCCAATTAGATCCAGAGGGCTGGCGGAGATTTTGGTGGCTCACCACTTTACCCTGTGCACACGTTCCGCTTGGTAGAGAGAGAAAGAAGGAAACAAAGAGAGATAGATATGGAGACGGAGAGATTTATATGCTCCAGACAACTCTTGGCTTCCACTCATTTTTTCAAGCCCATTATTTGCAGAACAGTCCATCGCTTTCATCTCAACGATGCCGGGATTGTTGCGCCATGTTAGAGAAGTTGTGCTGGGCAGGGATGAAGAGATGTGTTGGATTATCACATTAGCTGGATGCATGACAAAGTGCAGAATGACTGAGCAGGACATAAGGAGGGAAATATCAATGCCTGCATGAATATGAATGTTGCTTAGTGATGTCCTGCCAATGTCAGGTGGTGCTGTGGTACACCAATATGCTAAATGTCTCGCAGCGCTATCCTGCCTAGCACTAATGTAGAAATTTTCAATTGTTGCAGAAACCATAGCACATTATATAAAAGTAAGAAGAAAGAAATGCTGAAATGGATAAATGGTGAATAGTTTTAATTCTAATACAAAAATTTTAATTCGGTCATTATTTTATTCACCCTCGTGTTGTTCCAAACCTATATACAGTATATTACTTTTTATAGGGAATTTTGGAAATACTCTTCTTCCATCCCCTCCTTCTCCATTTTTTAGTATGAAAATAAACTGGGAACTGGGGCTGTCAAGATCCAAAAATGCAACCCCCAAAAAAGTAGCAACTGAACAAATCTTAGGTCATTATTCACCTAAAAGGATTCATTTGGCATCGCTGCTAGTCTCATGAATGTGCCAAAGATAGCGAAGACAGATATCAGGATTTTGAGGGAATAATGACTTCAATTTCAGTCCGTTTCTCATATAAACCTATCATATGATTTTAAAAGACTTAATAGTTAGAATATAGTTCATGAATTTTATGAAACACTTTTATGATACAATTATGGTGCTTTTTCGTCGATATGGAGCTTGACAGCCCAAGCTCTCATTTACTTTCATGATATGAATGACACAAGGGAGAAAATGATTACAGGATTTTCTTTCTGAGGTGAACTATCCCTTGCAATTTGCATATGTTACTCAATACCTCAGCCATATGTACACCACAGGCCATAATCCAGCTCGTAAACCCAACACCAAGTAACTGGAGGGCTAAAATTTGAGAGGTCCAACTGAAAACTTATACTTCTGCTCACATTACTCTAAATATTCTATGCAAAATGCATAACAGATAGCACAGCAGGTTGACACTTTGATCTTTGCTTATCTCGGTCCGTGAAATTTAAATGATTGGATTTCATCCAGCTCATGAAATCATAACACTTGCAGCTCATTTCATCCTTGATCCTTACATCCATCTGCGTTAGAGTCACCATAGGGATATTGGAAAACAACTAACATGTCACTGTCAGCGTCATTGTTTCAGAGGGTGGGATTTGGCCGATTTATATTAATTTAGTCACATTGAGGCTAAACTGCCACAACCTCTCTAGTGCTTTAGTCCCACCTCCCTGTCACCGGTCCTTTCCCACACGTGTATTGAATTCCTATAGGCTAATCCACTCCCATTTCCCTCTTCCTAATCCTGCAAGGAAGCAGAATGCTAAACACACTCATGTCAGCCTTGCATTATGCAGCGTTTCTCTGGGTTCCTAGTGTCTGCAGCTCTCCTCCACACCACAAGGATTAGCGTGAATGCTACGATACAGCATGAGCCCTAGACTAGCACTGATTTAGTCTGTCAAACATATACAAATGCATTTTGCTTTTCAAGCTTTGATCAGGTTAGCATTGGCGCTTTGTTATTGTGCTATTTTGGCTCTCCCTGCCTCACCCTGAGGCTAAGAGTAAAGAAGAAGTGGTAAAGAGGGCTCTAAAGTCTGGCAATTATCAGTTAATAACCAACAGAAGAGTTCTATTAGTGTTTGTTAGCATGTGGGAGCTGCCTGTGATGCTGTTGTCAGGAGGATTTGAGATTTCTTTCATCGGAGTGAAGTGCCGCTTTGCTCTAGTGACTCAGTCTAGACTTTTTTTTCGTTTGATACGCTTCATGTTAGCCAAGCTTTGTGGATTAAATACTAACCAGGGTTTATTTAATGATGGTCTTGTGGAGTCCCAGCTCAGCCAAGTGTTTTAATGTGTGGTGGAGTTAAAGATGAACTATGCACTGTTTTGGTATCTTTGAGAGCATCGCCCATTTGTCTGCTTTAATCTGAAATGTAACTTAGGTTTTTATGGCTTAACAAACTGAACATACAGAACAAACTGTAAATAGTAGAAACTGTGGATAGAAAGTTTTGAATTCTACTCAAGTAAGTCAAATTAATTGGCGAATCACCTATTGGTGGGGCTATGGAACATCGCGTTTAGGGTCAAGGTTATATATCTCAGATTCCATTTATTACATTAAAGGGGTGGTTGATTATGATTTCACTTAAACTTTAGTTAGTGTGTAATGTTGCTGTTAGAGCATAAACAACATCTGCAAAGTTAGGATGCTCAAAGTTTAAAGCAAAGGGAGATATTTTCTTTTAAAGAATTCTCTGTTTAAGGACTACAACAAACGGTTGGTAAGGACTACAGCAAGCTTCTTCCCGGGTTGGTGACATCACTAACCCTAAAATTTACATAAACCCTGCCCCCGAGCACATGCAACAAAGGGGGTGAGGCCATGTTATTGCAATACAGTATGTAACACAAATGCAATAGCATGTCATAAAAGCAAGATAACAACATGAGAAGTTATAACGGTAATTAAACTAAACTATACCTGTTCTATCTTCATGCAGCATATTCTCTGGCTCTGTAGGCATCTTACAACAGTTCCCACATGAGTGATTTATAGATTAGCATGACAGAATATGCTAATCAATTACTTTAAACAGTTAACTCCACATCAGCTACATAAATTCATCAACTAACCATTCAGAAACATCCTGTTGCATTCTACATGTTGTCACTTCTTCTTGATTCTCTCCATCATTGTTGGACTCCATTTTGAACATAAAAGGCTGAACAGTTTCTAACATTTTAAGTGAGTCTGCATGAAGTAATCGGTGCTGCTAACACAGGCTCTTGAAACTCCGCCCTCTTCTTGAGAGCAGCAGCTCATTTGCATTTAAAGGGACACATACAAAAACTAAGCGTTTTTGTTCACCCTCAAAAAGTGACAAATTTAACATGCTATAAAAATGATCTGTGGGGTATTTTGAGCTAAAACTTTACATACACACTCTGGGGACATCAGAGACTTATTTTACATCTTGTAAAAGTGCCATTGTAATGTGTTTCATAATGTGTTTAGATATCATACTTATAAAGTATAAACTATAACATATCATTTAACCTCCTATACAAATTTTTTTGCTTTATTTGAGTTGTGGTCCCTTTATGAGTCATAAAAGGAGACCAAAACTACTTGCAATTGCTTGTTATCTCTGAGAGTCTTTTGTGTAGTTTTCATCACATCTAAAATGTTTTAAAGCACAGGTAGAATAGAGATTTGATTGCCGTCACAGAAAATCACCTCAAAGCATAACACTCCATTTGTTTTGCTCTAAGGATTCTGTCCCCAACACTCCTCAAGCCTGATGACTCATAATAGTTGAGTGGATGAGTTGGTTTCTTTTATTATTCCGCATATAAAGGCGAGTGAACAATTCTATAGTCTTGCTTTTTGGTTAAAACATTGAAAACTTTTCACCAAAATCTTCCTCACTTCCATTTTTTCAATGTCTGCCTTTTAAAAATATTCTCCTGTTTGTCTAGATGCTGTGACAGACTATCCTTGTGCATTTGATTACAGGATTAAATGCAGACACATTGCAGATGGGATAGACTGTGCAAGGGAAGCTAATATGGGTTTCCTCCAGATGAGTTCATGGCCTATGGAAAGGATACTCACCACCTGGAGCTGGCATAATGCCTGTCACCCAGAAGGGTGGGGTGGATACCATGTAGATCAGTGGGTCACTGGGGCCAGCAGCTGTGTGGCCGCCCTCTTTCTTTATCAACAAATCTCTCTTTAATTAGCTCACCAAGTGCACTTTCCCCAGACGAGCACTCAAACAGAAGTCTTCCATCAAATCTCTCCGCGGTTGCTCTCCTTCTCCCATTGGGATCTCCAGTGTTGCACCTGCATCTGAGCAAGAAGCTTAGTGGAATAAGGCATTATGATGCTAATTAAATGGCCTTTCAGAGTATTTAGTCACTTCGAGCTGAGCTGCTGACTATGAACCACTGACAATGTGAACTGAGTTTGAATGATTGACACTATTATGATTAATAATCAGGTTTTATGATTAATAATCAGGTCTTATCCTGAACTCATTAAGAGATAGTTCACCCAAAACTCACCCAATAGTTTTAACTCTATTTGTTCTTTAAAATTGCTAAAAGAATCAGAACCAGAATTATTCTATTACTTCACATACTACACAACACAGTACAAACATGAGATCTGTTGCTTTCTTGTTCTTGGTCAATCTCTTTAATGGTATGAGCAAACTGAGGTTGATGTTGATGATACCTTGTACCCATAATTGCATGTTTTATAGAATCTTAAAGTCAAGACCAGTCATTTAAATACACTCTTAGCATCTTATGCATTTGAATTCGCCCACACTGTATAATAAGCATAGACCCATTGATGTTAAAATAACCCTTCACTCTCTGACAGGTTATTATGAAGTGCCACAGGTCACAAAGCATGTTTGAAATTCCATACATAAAAAGATGCATTCTGGATGGGCCACCATTCACCAGAAGCAGTATATTACCTCTGCAGTTGGACAGGAGTCCTGCGAAGTGCTGTTTGAGAACCCAGAATAAATGTGTTGCTGGGGAATCATGTAGCATGTGTCTTAGACCCTGGGGGACTGCGACTGAGGCAGATATTCAGGCAAATGCACTTGCTATTCATCGGAGAATGGACAAAGACAAAGCAATCTCCACATGTGAAGATTGCCTGTGCTCCTCGCTGAGCAACAGTGTTCTCAAGTGACTCAGAAGCCACAGTCTGTCCCTTCCCTCCACCAGCCGAGCTCTGCTGCCCGCAGGCTGCCATATGTGCTCTTGCCATGACTGGCATTTAATTACAAATTAGACATTTTCTGTCACTGCAGATGGACGAATTATATAAAAATGGGATAAACAGTAAAGATGAGAGAGGAAACTTGGTATACTCGTGCAAAAAGAAGGGAGTGATTTGGAGAAAGGAGAGGCAGAGCTTTTGACTGACTGAAACTGACATTTTGCTAGCATTATTTTGGACCTGTTTATATTTACACTTTGAGAAAGTGGGGAAATTGGGAAAGGACTACTGGAAATAGATAGCGATTGATGCCCAGTTTCCATTGGGGGCAACATGAAAAATATTCAGTCCTCATAGATACCAAACCCCCCTCTTTCCCTAATTAAATTAGATGTGATTTCTGCCATCTCTCCTAGCCTTCATTTTCACAATAAATATAAACATTCCCAAACAGCGGCTGTTTGTGGTCTGTTAATATGGCGTGATATCACGCAACATTATGGTCTCTGTAAATATGCCACCCACTACTTGATTTGAGCCACATTGCTTCATTGTAATCATAAAATCATTTTCTTAATCTATATATTTTTTTCTTTTTCTTGTAAAAATATCTAAACAACCTTAAAATGAGATACATTTACTTGTGAAGCAATGGTTTTTTTTTTTTTTTTTTGGTTTTTTTTTGCACATTTACACAAGTGACAAGTGACTTACTCTTTTCAGTTCATGCATTACCTGGGAGTCTCAACTCGTGAGCTTGGCATTGTTAGCACCATGTTTCACTCAAATAGTATATTAAATATTGAAGAAAAATGTTTGTTTTAAGCATAAATGTAACAAAACAAAATGTAAAAAATGTAAAAAAAAAATGTAAAAAAAAATGTAAAAAAAAAAAAAATTGCTGACTTTTATATATTAATGATTGCATGTTCAGTTCTCAGGTCGAGTCATTAGGTAAGAATTTAAAAAATGTTTATTTATTTTTTTATAGCTGGAGGCTGCTCTTCATAATCCTGTTCAGTGCGCTTTACTCGGTTTCTCAGCGGCGAGCACTTCACTTCCTCAAGGCTACCTTTGGGTAAGTAGAAACAAAAGCACATAAAATACACATATTATCATACACAAACAGTGAAACGGTGACATCAGAGATTGAATAGACTGTAATTAACATTTACATTTTATCATTTAGCAGACATTTTTATCTGCTAAATGATTAAATGTAATTATTAATCCTCACCATTAAACCACACTTATGCCACACAGGTCTTAATTCTGAATGTTGTTTAAAACCGACAAGCATTCATTTACCATTAATTTACAGTGGAATAACTTGTATTCTGCAAAGAAACTTTCTTCTGCCAAATAAAACAGCTTTTCATAACAAGCCCTGTGAAATCACCTTTAAAAGTTTCACACAGTAGTCTCGCTCTCCTCCCTCCTCTGGTGCAGTGGGCAATTTATCACATAATCCCCCAAAGCAGGGGGATAAATCCAATTCGAGCCTTGGTTGGACACAAAAGGACGCCCTTGCCTGTGTCTTTGAGTTAATTGTTTTTGTGGGTATTCTAAAGAGCACTGAGGGTGGACTTGGGCGGATTTAAAAGATACAGGGAGACATTCAGTGGGAAATTATATCTGGCCGGATTATATCCTCTTTTCGGTGCCAAAAATCTTTAGTATTGCATATCCGAAATATGATTTTGTTGACATCTGATCCTGAATCTAAATCTCACTGTAGCTTAAAGCGCAGGGGTCAGTTTTTTAATATATCTCAGTGCATCCATTTAGTCTCAGTGGGGTTAAAATGTGCTATTATGCAACATTTGTAAACTTAATTTCTGCCTCTTGTTCAGATATATAAATGCAGGTAGGCTTGGTCTGCTGCATAATGTAAGACCAAATGCAATCAAACAGGGCATATTAATGTTTTGGGGAAGAAATAGTAATTTAATTTAACAGAGTTTGTGTGGTTTAATATGTCAAATCTGTGAAAAATATTGTTTGAGGCAATTAGTAGCAAGTAAGCTAATATTTCCGCTTTGCTTTCTGAGTTATGGCTGTGAAATAATCATTATTTATTATTTCTGGATTAACAGAAATTCAGATCCCAAATCTACTTAAATTTCGACAGTCTCCACACAGGTTTATTATTGTGGTTGCAGCAATTTTAGATAAAGCCTAATTGAAGATTTTTAAAGAGATAGTTCATCCAAAAATGAAAATTATCCCACGATTTACTCACCCTCCAGCCATACTAGGTGTATATGACACAATCTGAGATATATTCAAAGATATCCTGGGTCTCTAAAGATTTATAATGTTAGCCTGTTTTGAAGCCAAAAATAAATGCATCCATCATAAATATAATCCATATGGCTCCAGGGCCTTCTGAAGTGAGTCAAAGGATTTTTGTAAGAAAAATATCCATATTTAAAACTTTATAATCTAAAATAAATAGCTTCTGCCATACGACCATATGCATACTGCGCAAGTTTACTTGAGCCTAATGAGTAACCCCCTGAAGTGATGTATGACGCAGGATGCAGGAGTATTGTAAGCTTTGATGCCTCTCGCGGTTAAAACAAATAGGGCTGTGCAACAAACTGAAGCTCCTCTTCTCTTATATCGAAATCCTCTGACATTTCTCTTTAAAGGGGGGGTATAATGCCATTTTATGTATTCTGACTTATTTACACTGTTAAAGAGTTAGATTCTCATGCTAAACATGGCCAAAGTTTCAAAACACGAGTTGGACAATTGACGGAGTATTTCTGTGCCAAAAATTCTCTTCCAAATCCTTACAGGATTCGGGATCTTTTTTTTGAATATCTGCCTGAGTGATGTCAACAAGGTCGGAATTCCTTGTACAGGCACTTCTCCCGGAAGGGTGCACGCGCACACGTTGACCAGAGCGAAAGAGCAAGAGCACGCCTATCAATGGCCGTTCGGGTTTACGGAAGTCGTCGGCAGCGCTGCACAAGTCACAGGACTTCACAAAATCAACAATGTCACCAAAGAAGTGTGTTTTTGGTTGTGAGGGAAAGATAACCTTGCTTCCCAAAGAATCCAGCGTTAAGTAGAGCTGAGAGTTTTGTGCTCTCGACATTTGTTATTAAAATAACCATAGGAACTGATAGTTCAATCACTTTTTTATTGGTTAAAATGAATGGAGAATATCTCGTGTTTTTCCGTGGCTGCTCGAGCCCTCAGGATCGGTGCTTATGGTTTCATAAACAAGGCCCAGTTCTACGCTGGATTTACTGATCATTTGAAACTGAAAGATGGAGCGGTCACAGCGGTAATGATCCCGGTCATGAGTCGGAACCGCAGGTGGTGAGTAAAACTGCTTCAAATGTCTGTTTTGTTGGCAATAGGCACCTAAGTGAATATAATGTAAACAACATATAATGTAAATAAATTCATTATTCATCATTCACTATATGCTATGTTCATTATAGTGATTCAAAAGTTATCCAGAGATAATGCGATGGTGTATTGGTGTGTTTAAATACATCTGTTTAGCTGACCATTGATAGCTTGCAGCCGATCTCTACACAAAAGCTGCACGTGATCGCGACAGCTTGTCACTCTATCTCCGCTCATAGGACACGCCTCCAGGTGCTCGGCTGTTTTCGGAAATACTCGGTACAGCGTATGTATCTTCTGCCGTAAATCGATGTGTACGGCCATCTGTCGGAAGCTAGTTTTTTTTAACTTTATAAAGTCTCAAATATGGATTTTTTTTTTTTTTTTTTTTTTTTTTTTTTTTTTTTTACAAAAACTTCTTTTCAGAAGGCCTTTATTAATCTCCTGGAGCTATATGGATAATTTTTTTTATGATGGATGGATGCATTTAGTTTGGGCTTCAAAACACGGCCTCCATTCACCACCATTATAAAGCTTAGAAGAGCCAGGATATTTGTAAATATATCTCCGATTGTGTTAATCTGAAAGAGATACATAGGATGGCTTGAGGGTGTGTAAATCATGGGATAATTTTCATTTTTGGGTGAACTAACCCTATAAGTTGGCAGTTCTTTGTCAAAATAAGCTGTGATGTGGACCAGACTTTATCCTGCTAGTCAAAATTCTAGCTGTACAAGCCTATAGCAGGGTTAAATAAACCCCTAAAGCAACACATCTTCCGCTTATAGCAGGTGTTATTTTCTTGGTGAACTCGACTGGACTGAGAGATGTGAGAAGAGAGGAAATGATTCAGTCGTTTGCTACTTCCAACTTATAAGTCACTAATAGCACATAATCATTATCAAAACATGCAGTTTTCACTGCTAGTGTTCCAAATGAGCAGTGACAGTAATCAGATCACTCTAAGATGGGCTGCTGGAATTTTTCTCATGGCTTAGATCAAAATAATAATATTGTTTCTAATCAGTCCAAGACAGTAAGCCAGCCAGTCATCCGCCAAATTCACCCTTCTTAGCCTCTTCACCTCTAAGGCTAAGGCTCAGCTATTGATTTTTGCCTGTTCACAGTGTACTTCCTGGGATTTTATTTATTTAGTTAGTTGGTTAGTAATGATCAAAGTAAGCAGTTGCTCTGTACGTTTGATGTCAGTGGCATGATTTTTGGGCACTTTTAAAAAGTTGTTTACAGAGTAGGGTACGGAAGGCGTATTTGGGAAGCCAGTTTGGAAATAATACAGTGGGTACGGAAAGTATTCAGACCCCCTTAAATTTTTCACTCTTTGTTATATTGCAGCCATTTGCTAAAATCATTTAAGTTAATTTTTTTTCCTCATTAATGTACACACAGCACCCCATATTGACAGAAAAACACAGAATTGTTGACATTTTTGCAGATTTATTAAAAAAGAAAAACTGAAATATCACATGGTCCTAAGTATTCAGACCCTTTGCTGTGACACTCATATATTTAACTCAGGTGCTGTCCATTTCTTCTGATCATCCTTGAGATGGTTCTATACCTTCATTTGAGTCCAGCTGTGTTTGATTATACTGATTGGACTTGATTAGGAAAGCCACACACCTGTCTATATAAGACCTTACAGCTCACAGTGCATGTCAGAGCAAATGAGAATCATGAGGTCAAAGGAACTGCCTGAAGAGCTCAGAGACTGAATTGTGGCAAGGCACAGATCTAGCCAAGGTTATAAAAAAATTTCTGCTGCACTTAAGGTTCCTAAGAGCACAGTGGCCTCCATAATCCTTAAATGGAAGACGTTTGGGGCGACCAGAACCCTTCCTAGAGCTGGCCGTCTGGCCAAACTGAACTATCAGGGGAGAAGAGCCTTGGCGAGAGAGGTAAAGAAGAACCCAAAGATCACTGTGGCTGAGCTCCAGAGATGCAGTCGGGAGATGGGAGAAAGTTGTAGAAAGTCAACCATCACTGCAGCCCTCCACCAGTCGGGGCTTTATGGCAGAGTGGCCCGACGGAAGCCTCTCCTCAGTGCAAGACACATGAAAGCCCGCATGGAGTTTGCTAAAAAACACCTGAAGGACTCCAAGATGCTGAGAAATAAGATTTTCTGGTCTGATGGGACCAAGATAGAACTTTTTGGCCTTAATTCTAAGCGGTATGTGTGGAGAAAACCAGGCACTGCTCATCACCTGTCCAATACAGTCCCAACAGTGAAGCATGGTGGTGGCAGCATCATGCTGTGGGGGTGTTTTTCAGCTGCAGGACAGGACGACTGGTTGCAATCGAGGGAAAGATGAATGCGGCCAAGTACAGGGATATCCTGGACGAAAACCTTCTCCAGAGTGCTCAGGACCTCAGACTGGGCCGAAGGTTTACATTCCAACAAGACAATGACCCTAAGCACACAGCTAAAATAATGAAAGAGTGGCTTCACAACAACTCCGTGACTGTTCTTGAATGGCCCAGCCAGAGCCCTGACTTAAACCCAATTGAGCATCTCTGGAGACACCTAAAAATGGCTGTCCACCAACATTTACCATCCAACCTGACAGAACTGGAGAGGATCTGCAAGGAGGAATGGCAGAGGATCCCCAAATCCAGGTGTGAAAAACTTGTTGCATCTTTCCCAAAAAGACTCATGGCTGTATTAGATCAAAAGGGTGCTTCTACTAAATACTGAGCAAAGGGTCTGAATACTTAGGACCATGTGATATTTCAGTTTTTCTTTTTTAATAAATCTGCAAAAATGTCAACAATTCTGTGTTTTTCTGTCAATATGGGATGCTGTGTGTACATTAATGAGGAAAAAAATGAAAAACTTCAATGATTTTAGCAATATAACAAAGAGTGAAAAATTTAAGGGGGTCTGAATACTTTCCGTACCCACTGTATATGCCTTTTGGTGCTGCTAGTGGCACAATAATTATACTTTATATCTCTTCTTTTTTTTTTAAACCATGTCATTGCAGTGGAGGCACAAAAAAAATGGATCTCTTTCGATTCATGAGAAAGCATTTTAATTAAATTGTCCACAGGACATTGTATTAGAGTTTGAATTTGAATGACAGGAAGTGTAATTCAGAATACAAGTACATATAAATATATACGGTAACACTTTACAATAAGGTTAATTAATTAACATTAGTTAACTACATTAGTTAACATAAACTAATAATGAACTGCACTTCTACAGCCTTTATTAATCTTCATGAATGTTAATTTCAACATTTACTAATACATTATTAAAATCAAGAGTTGTATTTGTTAACATTAGATACTTCACTGTGAACTAACAATGAACAAACAATGAACTGCTGTATTTAACTAATGCTAACAAAGATGAACAAATACAGTAATAAATGTATTGTTCATGGTTCATGTTAGTTAAAACTAATGTTAACAAATTAACCTTATTGTAAAGTTTTACCAAATATACATATATACACACACACATAGATATATTTATACATACACTGCTCAAAAAAATCAAAGGAACACTTTGAAAACACATCAGATCTCATTGGGGAAAAATATCATGCTGGATAGCTATACTGATATGGACTGGGTAATGTGTTAGGAACCAAAGGATGCCACATCGTTTGATGGAAATGAAAATGATCAACCTACAGAGAACTGAATTCAAAGACACCCCGAAAATCAAAGTGTGAAAAAAAAAAATGATGCAGCAGGCTAGTCCATTTTGCTGAAATTTCATTGCAGCAACTCAAAATGGTACTCAGTAGTCTGTATGGCCTCCGCGTGCTTGTATGCGTGCCTGACAATGTCAGGGCATGCTCCTAATGAGACGACGGATGGTGTCCTGGGGTATTTCCTCCGAGATCTGGACCAGGGCATCAATGAGCTCCTGGACAGTCCGAGGTGCAACCTGGCGGCATCGGATGGACCGAGACATAATGTCCCAGAGGTGTTCTGTTGGATTTAGGTCAGGTGAGCATGAGGGCCATTCAGTGGTATCAATTCCTTCATCCTCCAAGAACTGCATGCATACTCTCACCACACCAGGCTGGGCATTGTCGTGTACCAGGAGGAGCTCAGGACCCACTGCACCAGCGTGGGGTCTGACAATGGGTCCAAGGATTTCATTCCGATACCTAATGGCAGTCAGGGTTCCATTGTCTAGCCTGTAGAGGTCTGTGCATCCCTCAATGGATATGCCTCCCCAGACCATCACTGACCCACCACCAAGCCGGTCATGCTGAACGATGTTACAGGCAGCATAACATTCTCCTCGGCTTCTCTAGAACCTTTCACGTCTGTCACGTGCTCTTATCTGTGAAAAGCACAGGACGTCAGTGGCGGACCTGCCAATTCTGGTGTTCAATGGTAAATGCCAATCGAGCTCCACAGTGCTGGGCAGTGAGCACAGGGCCCAGGAAGTCGGGCCCTCAGGCCACCCTCATGAAGTCTGTTTCTGATTGTTTGGTCAGAGACATTCACACCAGTGGCCTGCTGGAGGTCATTTTGTAGGGCTCTGGCAGTGCTTATCCTGTTTCCCTTGCACAAAGGAGCAGATACTGGTCCTGCTAATGGGTTAAGGGAGAAAGTGCTCGCTGCAGAGCAAATGGGTGGAGATTACGTTAGCTTCCCCTCGCTAGACATCCAACTTTATCTCTCCACCCCATTCGACATCCAAAGAGGTGGAGAGTTCTATCCCTCCACCCCACTGGACGTCCAGAGAGGGGGAGCTGGCCATCATAGACTCTGCAGTGAGTACCACTTGGGTTAAGGACCTTCTACGGCCCTGTCCAGCTCTCCTAGAGTAACTTCCTGTCTCCTGGAATATCCTCCATGCTCTTGAGACTGTGCTGGGAGACACCGCAAACCTTCTGGCGATGGCACGTATCGATGTGCCATCCTGGAGGAGTTGGACTGCCTGTGCAACCTCTGTAGGGTCCAGGTATCACCTCATGCTACAGTGACACTGACCCTAGCCAAATGCAAAACTAGTGAAAAACAGTCAGAAAAAATGAGTAGGGGAAAAAATGTCAGTGGCCTCCACCTGTAAAACCATACCTGTTTTGGGGGTCGTCTCATTGTTGCCCATCTAGTGCATCTGTTGTTAACTTCATTAACACCATAACAGCTGAAACTGATTAACAACCCCCTCTGCTACTTAACTGACCAGATCAATATCCCAGGAGTTTAACTGACTTGATGCTATTCTCTGATTAAAAAGTGTTCCTTTAATTTTTTTGAGCAGCGTATATAGATCTATACACAAGTTAATGATATGTATGAAGTTTCATGTATGATAATAACATGTAATGAGTTATTACAATTATTAGACTTTTGTTCTTTTCCTTCCTTTTTTTTTTTGTTTTTTTTGTTCAACTTGTATGAAGTTTGTTCAAAGTTCTAATTATACTACACATCAAGAATTTGACTTGAATTTAAAATGTAATGTATTCAGTTCAATTCTGAATGGTGCATACAGCATTATTTTCACTATTTGTCATTATCTGTTTGTGATCTATAAAGCCAAACACTTCGTAAAGAATGTCAAATACAAATGTTTGAATTTACCCAGTGTGTACAAATTGACAGATGAAGTCTTTCTCCCCAGGCTAACTTTGCTCCCTTTAGGCTCTTAGTCAATTTTAGCCTAATTAATGTTCTGTTGTCCAGAGCTTTGGCTCTAAGGCTGGTTTTCACGGCTTTCTGGCCAAAAAACAGGGATGCGTCCAGGGCATGATTCCAGATATCTACTCCTCCAAACAAGTACTGATGAGTTTGTCAGGGAACTGTAATTCCACCTAATCTGGATGAATTAAATCGAAAGAGGAGGGGCAGATCATCGTCGTGTTCACGCACATGGATTTGAGCCTCTGTGAGAAAGCAGGAGAACAAGGGCCTGCTGGAGGTTGCGGCTCAGTAGCAAAAAACATAGGGAGATTCAGTTATTTTTCGTGCCTCTTGCCTGAAGATAAGTCCTCCCTATCTCCCACTGCGTTGCCTTTACAGGCTGTTATTTGCTCTGCCTCGCTCTTCCCAGCCCACGAGACCTTGGCCATCCAGATTCTACACTGTGATACAAATCAGACAAATGATTGCATGCAAATTAGAGGGGAACTGTAAGGTTAAAGACTATATTTAGCCTGACCATTTTGCTCACATAACATGACTGAGAATGAGAATTAATCTCTGCTGTCTGGCAGCATCCCTCCCACTCTGCCATTGTTTTCCCTTTGTTTGTTTTTTATTGTATTTATATAGATATTTTTATTTATATAGATATAGATATAGATTACACTCAACTCGGTCAGCAACTGGGCTCAGTATCCAGAGGTAATCATAAATGATGGCCCCTAAACAAGTGCTATTTATAATGAGGTCAGCAGACTCTCTGCAATACTCTTCCCCTTTATCTCCCTCGGTTAAACCACCTCTCGAAGGCTTTTTTGTATGGATTTTGTAATTGGAGCAGTTTAGTGCCGCACAAGGAGAGATGAGCCAATTTGTGTGGCGGGCATGATGGGATGCTGATCAGTTCGTTTAATTTCTAATAGCGAGCGGGTTGCTTCCCTTGCATTATGCATGAACAAGTAATCATGAGAGGAAGTAAGCGGCCATGCAGGGGGCAAAGACAAACACTATTTTTCATGAACGGGGGGATTATTAATTTATGATGCAATGCGATCCAAATGTGTTACAAGAGTCTGCATTTTTAAGCAGCTCTGTAGGAAAATGGATGGGAGCAGAACCTAGATCAGTTGTTGAGGCAAGGCACCAGAGGATGGATTTATGAGCAGATTTATGAAGTCTTATTCTGTCAACTACATGTAATTTTACCAAGGATTGAGTTTGTCATCTCAGTCTCTGTCTTAAGAAGGCGATCAATCATCAGCCCAAAGGAAACCCTCCATTGTCAAACAGCTCAGCGGCTTTCAAAAGACATCTCTCCACCCCACCTTTTCCTCTGCCTTAGCGATGAAAAGATCCCTGGAGTTTCAAAAAAAGATGTTTGAAGTTATCGTGCCGAGAATGCATTATGGGTGATAGTGCATGAATTTGAGACTTTATCAAGCGAAAGACTATAAGTTTGAATTTTACAAGATATATGATTTTAACATTGCCATTACCGTGAAATTGAAATTGAAATTGACGAGAATAAAATAACAGGGCTGGGAAGCTTAAAAGTACACAGGAAGTGCAAGAGTTTTCTGGCGTTTGAAATCTTTTCCGTGTGTTTTTTGGCACTGGAAGTGAAAGCACAAAGCTGAGGGAGTGGTTGAAAGTGGCAGAAAAACAGAAAGACCCTTCCCTTCCTCTGTTATTTTCTTTCCCTTCCTGTACAGTCATGGATGTGAGAGCAGTTTTGGTTGGATGACTACCTATAATAGTGCTGTCTTTGCAGGTAGCCAGTGGAGGTGATTCCTCTCAAGGCCAGGTGGACATTTTCTCCTTGAACAGACCCATACCTCGGCCTGTAAAATCCCTTCAGATGAGCGCTCGAGTGATGTGTCTGGAGTATGTGCCTGAGCCCACCCCTTCAGAGGATGCTGAAACCAGCCCTCACAACTCCACTGGAGTTGGAAATACTATCTGTGTAGGACTTGATGATGGCAGGTAAGACTGTGTTTAATATAAAAATGCGTATTATGTTCCTCAGTTAAAAATATTTAAAAAGTACCTGTTAAATCAAGGCCCCATGCATCCTTAAAAAGTCTTACATTCAGTTGTATCAATTTTAAGTCCATAAAAAATCTTAAATATATATAAAAATGGCATAAGAAAAGTCTTATCATATTTGGAGACAGAAAAACAGGAATTTCATTATGACTTGATGTGAGTACTAAATTTCAGTACAAATGCTGCACGTTTGTACTGGCTTGTGGTTTCAGAGCAGTTTGCAATCAATGAATGCTGCATGCCAAGCAATTGCTTATGAACTACTGTAAATGAATTATGACAATTTTTACCTTATTGTGTTTGTATCAAATGGCATTTTCATTCAGCCGGAGGATCAAAAAGAAATTTTTTGTTTTTGTCAACCTGTATTGCCTGAACTATAGTCCTTTAAATTGTTGTATTTATAGTAATTTCATGGTTTGGAT
Organism: Elopichthys bambusa; assembly: GCA_037101425.1. NCBI lineage: Eukaryota > Metazoa > Chordata > Actinopteri > Cypriniformes > Xenocyprididae > Elopichthys > Elopichthys bambusa. The sequence goes on along the minus strand of CM074452.1, from coordinate 19,123,667 downwards.
GTTACCATAGACATTGCTCTACTCCAGCCATATGGTACAAATTTAATTTGTGCAGGTCTTAAAAAATATCTTAAAATGCCTTCAGTTTGATTTTAAAAACCCTGCAGATACCCTGTTAAATATATAAAGGCATCTTTACACAGCCAAATTAAGATTGCTCTGAGGAAAGTAAACCCACCTTGGCCTGTAGTATTTTAAGATATTGATGCTGCTTTGGTTCTATGTAAATGAAATGCCACATCAGTGCTGCATTATTTTCCTGTCAGCTCACTCTGCTGTGTGTTAAAACCAAGTGGTAGCCAAGACTAATAGCCTAATAGCTGTTTGTTTTGAGCACATGTCTTGCAATAGGGGAAGTGAGAGTGGTAAAAGCCTTTTAATCAGATTTAAGGTGCCATTACAGACATTGCAATGTACACAAAGATAAGAAACAGGTGCATCTATGCTTAGTAGGCTAAAAAGAGTTTTAAAAAATAATGTTAAAAATTTGGGTAGTTTTATGGTGATTTGTAGAGACATTTTTGAAGTGCAGTCACTTTGGCAGAAATTCAATGAATTTCTCTTTTAAAATCACTGTGATTTTCTCAGTAAGTTCAATCATTTATGAAATTTGAGAAGAACAATGGGTATTCTAAGAGATTTGTTTACTGATTAGCTACAGAGAACAGAAATTTCCTTTTTAAAATATCATTACACAATATCAAGGCAAATGCACAGTGGAAATAAGGCATTAGTTTTCTTTTCTTCTTCCAACATAAATGTTTTTCTCCCAAAGCATCTTGTTCTATGGCAGTATGGACACGACCGGCCAGTGTCTTGTAACTCTCCGTAACCCTGAGGGCTGTCCAGTTCTGTGTCTCAAACATTCCGGTAACTTCCTGTTCGCTGGCCTGCGGGATGGAACGCTAATGGTTTACGGGAGACATCACGGAGGTACGAGTTACATAATGCTTGATGTCTCATTATACTTATGTGGAGTTGGCTATCCTCTTTCACATCTTACACTCATGCTGCCTTCAAGTGCACCTGAAAAGCTCTTACTTATGAGTTAGTTCCAAGTTGTCATGAATTCAAGTTGGAAATGAAGTAATAAAAATATAATTCATTTTTTTTTTTTTACTCTTGGCTCACTTTTTTTGTTGCTTTTACCCTGTTTTTATGTAGCCACACCCCCTCTAATATCCTAATTTGGATATCATAAAGAATTCTAAAGAGTTTCCCACTGGTAAATATGACTGTGCCTAACTTGCAATATATTCAGATTTAATTTAAGGTTTCATCATTTGTGTGAGGATGTATATATTTTCTCTTTTGCTTTTATGTATTATGCTAAACAAAGCTAATTTATTCAGCATACACTGCTGACGTTTGTTTAGAATTTTGGATAATCACTTCGGATTTAAACGTCTATGTTATTTCTATCCTATTAGGCTTGTTTTTTCTCTTTATCACATTAGCACACAAATGGACAGTTGCATTCAGTATATTTTCTCTTTTCTTTTTTACACTAATGGGATTAAACACTAAATGGGTGGGATAATTAAGAGTGGTAATTATTAGTATGTCCCCAAATGAAAGGGACTCAACAGAGTGAAAGGGTAATCAAATCAAATTAATAGTACAAATGAATCTGATTGTCCCCGTGTTCAATCTGCTCTTTCATCAACCTTCCATTCAAACATTCAAGGATGTTTTTTTCGGTCCCTCCTCTGTTAGCTGAATGCCTCAGTGAGTATGTGAACGATATTAGTTCTGTCATGTATTCTGAATGCATTCATAGATGAGACAGGGGTGATAAGATTGTTCTGGGTATGTATTAGTTAGATAGAAAGCCAATGGATTCGGGATTACCTTGAAAGCAATTTATGATTTCACAAGTCTGTCCTCTGTCCGCGTATGCGCCTTATTCATTTGCAGTAAGTAAGTGTGGGCTAATGACAACACGAGACGGGCGGGCATGCAGAACTCTTGCAATTCTGAGACATGATAGATAGTGAGGGACTGCGCTGTGTGTCTGTGTGTATGTTGGGGGTGGTGCAAGGCAGACAACCCTGGCACAATGGGTTTATCACATTGCACTACTTACCTGGCTGTCAACAAGGAATTACTACCACCGAAGTGGAAAGTAAGATTAATTATGCTGATGTGCAGTGTGGTGATTAAATATTGCTATTTGTATACTGGAAAGAAATAAATTACAAACAAATATATTTCCCTGGGAAGTACAGGCTGGATTTTATATATATATATATATATATATATAATCAGTTTTAGCAAAAACAAAATCCTTCAAATTACTCTGTGGAGCAATACATTGCCCTCAAAACACTGTAATAAACACTGGAGTCTCGCATGAGATTAATCAGAAAGCTTTTTGAAACGTATGAGCAAGCCAAAAATGCTCGGGGGGGAAGATTTCTTGTTTTTCCTCCCTTTTTTCCTAGATACATTAAGAGGGTATAGGACCGTTTTGTTGTGTTTAATCAACAGTACGCACAATTTATAAGGATAATAATGAGGTGTCTAACTTTCCAAAAGAAATACGTAAATATATTACACCCAGAAGCAATAAGCGCCCATCTGAATAAAACAGGATCTCTCCCCCCTCCACTTTATTACTTTTGGAGCAATAAAGTAAAGACTGCATCTGCAGATGCTTTGAGTGTCCAGATAAGTCCTCTCCGCCCCTGAAGGTCCTTGTCTCTGAAAGAAGCAAATCTGAGGCGGCCTTTATTTGAGGATGAGGGGTTAGAGAGTGGCTGAGGGGATATTTTCAAAGCAAATGCACGAAAAAAGTGGGAAGACTGACATTTTGAATATGCCATGCAATTAACCTGAGGAAGTCGGAAGTCATTGTAAAGCTATTCTGGTTTCAAAGGCAGAAATAAACAACTCGAAATGTTAATTAAATGGCTCGCTGCGCTTCCCTCTCCAATTTTGCTTCATTTACACACTGTGATGGGGGCGAAAAAGACGAAGAAAAAAGCTTATGTAATGCATCCCATAATGGTGTCCATGGTGGCTACGGCGCAAACCCTGTGATTAAAACTCAAGGAAAAAGTCTGGTGTGTTCTGAGCACACTGGAGAGAAACGTCTAAATTGGATTACACAACACGCCGCAGTTATTAACATGGCACTGTTAGTGCATTAGCATAAAAAGCGCTAGTTTTACTGAGGGAGATATGCAGTCCACAAACTGCAGTGCCTACTCTAGCTGTATGTTTTCAAGATGTAGCCAGAAATTATACAGTCCCACCACCAGTTATACATATTTGTCTTGCAAACACAAGGATTTACTCTTGAGTATTAATGAAACCAATTTACTTTAAGTGACTTGCCGAGGGCAAAAGCAGTGGAATTAGCATGCAGCACATTTTTGTAGCTCTGATATTTGAAGCATTATTTTTTTTTTTTAGGGAAATAACATGCAAATTTACTAGCATTGACTATCTTTGGCCATATTTGAAATGTTCCACCAGATAGGATTAGAGATTTGCCTTCAAGCAAGGTATTTCACAGGCCTCATTGTATTCACTACCCATATACTTTTACCTCATTTCTCTTTTCTGTGTCATAAAGCTTTTAGAATATGCAAGAGAAAATATTTTTGGGGTATTTTCTGGAGATTACATTTTTAAAGCTGATGGCAATCAAAACAGTCATACACCTTTTATATATTTAATATTTGATGGAATGTTTAGTTTGTATAATTGTTAACAAGTACATAACAGTGTCAGTTTGATTTGAATTATGAAATGTAATGGAAAAACTGAGGTAAATATCATTTGTGAGCTGAATGTTTTTATTGTGTATGATTTCCACTCAAGCTGTAATTTGGTCAGATTATGTAAAGGTTTAAAATATATTTCATGTGTGTATTTAGACTACATTAAATTCTAGCTATAAAATTAGCATTAACAGATAATTTTTTTTACCATTGTCCTTTCCACCACAAAATACAATACATAATTTGAGATGATGTGGCAATGACACTGGTGGAAATGACAAAAAATTATCCAAATCTTGAGGAAAAAAGTATAAAGAGTTTGTTTTAAGAGCTTGGCTTGTTTATGCTCTTAAAACAAACTCTTTATACTTCTTTCTCAAGATTTTGACAATTTTTTTGTATTTCCACCACATTGTCATTTCATAGTTGAAGAAAAGTCAAAAAAAAAAAAAAAAAAACAATAAAAAAACGTTTAATAGACTCAAAAGTCAAAAAGTTGAAATTATTGTGTCTTTCTGTTTCTGTTTTGTAGGGGAACTGTGGAGCCAAGACTCCTGTAGAAAAGTAACAGTTGGTTCAGATCCCATCAGGACGCTACTTGCCTTGGAGGACTTGGTCTGGGCTAGCTGTGCTAACACAGTTACTGTAGTTGATGGCTCCAGTCTGTCCACTCAGGTAGACTCATTCCAAAGCTGTACTCATGCCATGCTGCTGATATGCTTTCACACTGAACTGTAGCAAATGGAAGAGCACAGACTTTGTTTCACAGGCACTTGGCCAACACTGACTGACAAATTAGCTTGTGTGTAAAGATCAATAATCCTCTGGGGTCTGTTGTTCGCTCTCCTTTTTTCCCTCTTACCTTTAAACCACACAGGATGAGTAAATAGCTCTGACGTGCTCATAATCTTCCCCAGCTGTCTCAAATATGGAGGCGACGTACCCCAGGGATCTACCCCATGGGCCTCCATAACCCTGAGCCTTCCTTTAGTTCTGCCTTCTTGGGTTTTATCTTTGGAATCAAACATCTCTTTTATCCTCTGAGATTTCTCTGGATGCGCCCATCAGAGAGGAGATTTGAGCTAGTGGTAGGTGAGTGGGCCCCTGCTGCTTTTTGGTTGATCCTCCACGGTTCAGGCCAGTGCTCTGTTTTGTTCGACTGATTACATTGTATCCCTTTCCCCGCGGAGCCATGCTGGCCCAACAGCTGGAGGGAGAAACATCTCCTCTGTAAATCTGCCTCTTTGGGACTCATGGCAAAGGGCCGTACAATGATGTGTGTCGGTGGGATAAGCAACAGAGCCTGTGAGAATTTATCTCTCTCGTCACTGGTTTTTAGGTAATAATTCCACACTACAGTGTGCTACCTTGTTCCCATGACCCGAAACGATTGAGGCCACTGGATTGCTATTGATGTAGAATGCTGAAAGTATTTCACCTTTGGTACTGCAGAAAAACAAACATGGTCAGGCACATCTGCACCATGCAGAGCAAACACTGGGACTGCAACCAACTTGATATCCAATTTTGGCCCATAAACATGTAGAAATCCCTTCCTTGTAGATCAGAACAATAAAAGCTGAGGAGTGAAGTCCCACACTTGGTTAAATGAGAGGATGTTTAAACATGTTGCTCTCGTAAGCACTGTCACCTAGTATTATAGTGGATTAATGAGGGGTTAGGTGTGATGCTTGGATTGTAGGTGGAGGCTTGCTGTGTTTTGTCTGCTGGTAGGGAAGAACAGTGATCTCCTGCTGTGATACAGTGATGTAGTATCTTTAGGGTGAAGCGGTGGGGGCAACCTCTGTCTCTGTGTGAGACTCAGTAGCTATGTTTCCATCCACCTATTTTTATGCACATTTTGGGATATTGCATTAAAAATGCTGGATAGAAATGCCAAGATGCGCATAAATTCTAAAAATGCACATAAAAATGCATTCAACTGAGGCATGTCAATAAACTACTACGAAAACAGATTTATCGAATTAATCCTTCGATATGCAACAAAAATCTTTAAAAACGTCTGCGCTCTGAGATACAAGTCATTTATGATGTAAGATAAAAGAGCCACAGTGGCTTCCCCGATTGCTGCAACATCTATCTATCTGTCCGTCTGTCCGTTAAAAATTTAGTTAGAAATGGATATTTCCGTCCGTCCGTCCATTAACAATTTAGTTAGAAATGGATATTTCCGTCTGTCCATTAACAATTTAGTTAGAAATGGATATTTCCAACCGTCCATTAACAATTTAGTTAGAAATGGATATTTCCGTCCGTCCATTAACAATTTAATTAGAAATGGATATTTCCATCCGTCCGTCCGTCCATTAACAATTTAGTTAGAAATGGATATTTCCATCCGTCCATCCATTAACAATTTAGTTAGAAATGGATATTTCCATCCGTCCGTCCATCCATTAACAATTTAGTTAGAAATGGATATTTCCATCCGTCCATCCATTAACAATTTAGTTAGAAATGGATATTTCCGTCCGTCTGTCCATTAACAATTTAGTTAGAAATGGATATTTCCGTCCGTCTGTCCATTAACAATTTAGTTAGAAATGGATATTTCCATTCGTCTGTCCGTTCGTCCATTAACAATTTAGTTAGAAATGGATATTTCCGTCCGTCCGTCCATTAACAATTTAGTTAGAAATGGATATTTCCGTCCGTCTGTCCATTAACAATTTAGTTAGAAATGGATATTTCCATTCGTCTGTCTGTTCGTCCATTAACAATTTAGTTAGAAATGGATATTTCCATCCATCCATCCATTAACAATTTAGTTAGAAATGGATATTTCCGTCCGTCTGTCCGTCCGTCTATTAACAATTTAGTTAGAAATGGATATTTCCATCCGTCCGTCCATTAACAATTTAGTTAGAAATGGATTTTCCATCTGTCCATCCATTAACAATTTAGTTAGAAATGGATATTTCCATCCGTCCATTAACAATTTAGTTAGAAATGGATATTTCCAGCCGTCCGTCTGTCCATTAACAATTTAGTTAGAAATGAGTGGATATTTCCATCCGTCCATCCATTAACAATTTAGTTAGAAAAGGATATTTCCATCCGTCCGTCCGTCCATTAACAATTTAGTTAGAAATACATATTTCCGTCCGTCTGTCTGTTCATCCATTAACGATTTAGTTAGAGTGGATATTTCCATCCGTCCATCCATTAACAGTTTAGTTAGAGTGGATATTTCCGTCCGTCCATCCATTAACAATTTAGTTAGAAATGGATATTTCCGTCTGTCCGTCCATTAACAATTTAGTTAGAAATGGATATTTCCATCAGTCCGCCCGTTCGTATATTAACAATTTGGTTAGAAATGGATATTTCCATCCGTCCGTCCATTAACAATTTAGTTAGAAATGGATATTTCTGTCCGTCCATACATTAACAGTTTAGTTAGAAATGGATATTTCCGTCTGTCTGTCCGTCCGTCCGTCCATTAACAATTTAGTTAGAAATGGATATTTCTGTCCGTATAATTTACAGTAGTCAACATTTGAAGTGGATCAAAACCTTTCATCAAAGTTGTCCTAAAACCTTCTTCTTAGGACAACTTAGTTCTTAGGACAATTTTGATGAACTTTTTTTGATCCACTTCAAATGTTGAGTACGGTAGTTAGAAATGGATATTTCCGTCCATCCGTATATTAACAGTTTAGTTAGAAATGGATATTTCCGTCCGTCCGTATGTCCATCCGTATATTAACAGTTTAGTTAGAAATGGATATTTCCGTCCGTCCGTATATTCCCAATTTAGTTAGAAATGGATATTTCCGATTAAGATACTTACATTTGTCACTGCATGAGCTTAATGTGCATGACTTACTGTCTCACTATGTTACTGTACTGTACTGTATGTGGATAAACATACTTTATTTAATCTCACCACAAGCATGTTTCAAGTGAAATGATCATTGTTATTTCAGCAAGGGGCTGTGATAAATTAACTTAGGATGTGCGTGTTTCACATGGTCTGAATTTTACTCATTTAGATGCTTTTATTCAAATCAAATTATCTGTGTAGATGCCAGGCATATCCGAGATGTTCTGTGCATGTATATTTATGAGATTGTCCACATTTTTCAATCATATGGTTGTTTTATTTTATAGCTTTAAAGCCTTGCTTGTTTTTGCACAATTGTGTTGTATGGGATGCAGTAGTTGTAATGTTTTGGACACTGTTTACACTGTTTAGCAAAGTACACCCAAGACAGATGAAAATACCAGATTTAAATTGGACAAATATGATTCGGAAAGCGTTTGCATTCAGAGATCTATAGGCTTATGTGCTAATGTACACTACCTTTCAAAAGTTAGTTTGGTATTTGTAAGATTTAAATTTAAAAAACTGTTTTAATTTGTTCATGTGATGGCAAAGCTATGATTTTCAATAGCCATTACTCCAGTCTTCAGTGTCACATGATTCTTCAGAAATCAATATACTGATTTGCTGCTCAAGAATAATTTCTTATTATTATCAATGTTGAAAACAGTTGTTCTGCATAATATTTTTGTAGAAACCATGATATATAGTCTTTGATGAACTTTTGTAACAATGTAAATGTCTTTACGGTCACTTTTGATCAATTTAAAGCATCCTTGCTGAATTAACTAAAAAAATCTTACTGACCTCAAACTATAAAATCACAACAGTTTTAATAGTTGATAGAATTATTCTCCTAGTGTCTTGTGTCTGAAGAAATAGTCCAAGCAATATAAAACAAAAACATAGAGAGAACAAGAGTGAAAAGGCAAGCACTGCCGACAAGTCAATTAAAAGCAAAAACACATCAAAGGCAGTTTCAGCATTCTCCCTTGCTCTCAAACAAAAGAAGCTCCCTTTGGCAAGGGCACGCAAACAGGTGCTAATCCCTGTCCGCTAGTGTGCAGAGGAGAGAGCGGTCTCTCGCACCCACCTCACCCCCTCCAACTAATCTGCCTCAACCCCAGACTGGAGAACTAGCTGTTTGTAAGAGTTCTCAGGGCTCCTCGGTAGCACCACAGACCTCAGGGGGCTGCGTGCAAACCCTCGATAAGGAGCACAGCTCCCTCATGCCTCATTAAAGGATCAGGCATGAAATGGCTCCTCGTTCCCTGTGGACTTTTAAAAGGTGCTTGGGAGGGGGTGTATTGTTTTCTGAGACAGTGGCTCCACTGTGAATCACTTTGAAATCAAAGAAACTGATTCCTGAGTCATTGAAACCTTCATGATGTGTGGCCCTTGAACCCACTGGTAGGATGGTGAGTTTGAAGACACAATAATGCTATGCATTGCAGGAAAAGATAAAAGGTGTTTGTTTGCATTGAAAGTTGCTTTTGTGTTTTGTAGAACGGAATATCCTTGCACTGTTCTTTTATAACAATTGCTTACATTTTAAAATAAAATGGTTAGCAGAAATGCAGATTACAAACAAAATCAAAGTAAAGATTATGAATAAAGCCATGAAAATGCATTTTCTAATACAGTATAATTTATGAAATAAATAAAGATGTGGTTTAATGATTGCATGAGATTTTTTGGAAAACTTTTCTGCAAAAGAACCATAGACACTGAACGCTGGATCCCCCTAAAACAAGGATCCTAGTGTTAGGAGACTATTTAGAATAAGCTCCATGAAGGATTACAACATTTTGAAATAAATTCTACAAGTTGAAGCCAATAAGGGGACTTATAAACTGCTGTAATGTGTGTTCCCCTTCTGGTGTTAATCAGCAGCCATGCTGCTGTGTTTGAAATGTTTAGTATAGCAAGGACTTTTTTTTTCTGAAAGATCAGACAGAACAGTACTGTTTTCTTTCTCGTTATATTTCAGAATTTGTTTATATGTCATAATTGTAACTTTATCTCACTGTGTTTTCTTTATATCTCACACAAATGTGACGTTATATCTCATAGTTCGACTTTGTAGTTTATAATTTCTCACAATTGGAACAATTTCTTGTAATTTCTTTATCTCAAAAGTGTGACTTTTTTTTACAATTTTATATAATAAAGAAGAATTAGGGGCCGTTCACACAGAATGCGTTTTTCTATTCCAATTCACTACTTTTCCATTGTTTTTCTATGTAAACACACGCTAGAAGGACGTGCATGACGTCTTTCGCAGCACCTCGCACATGAGCACCATGTTTTTAAGACACTGTGTCAAGTTAAAATAATTTCAACGTCTACACGCAGCTCTGCTCATCAATGTCAGTTCCAAAACAGTGGACTAATTAGAAGAACTCTGAGGCGGGGCAAAGTTGCAAGCTTCTGTTTAGAGTAGCAAGTTGGTGTGGCAACTGTTTTTAAAACCATTTCTGAGCGTTGCATCTCACGTTTTTAGACCAAAGATGTGTCTGTGTGAACAAGCCCTTACGCTTCTTTATGGCTTATCATTAGAGAGAATTATTGCAGCATTTTCCAAAAAAGAGAAAATGACCTGCACCATATCTAAGCATGGTCTTCTAGCAATAAAATTAAATGGGGGCACATACAGTATATATGGAGAAATGTCCATTAAAACAAAATTTTTGTCACTCTAAACCAACTTATAGCTGTCTCTAAGGAGTAAATCTACCTTAACAGTTTTTCAGTTAGACTAGTGGCATCTAAAGCATTAAAGGCTGAACTTCCATTTCATTAACTTTAACTAAGGATTTAGATGAGTTAGCATTAGAGTCTAAAGTGAAGACTCCATTTATACCAGTCTGTATTTCTGAGTTGTACTTAAGAGGCGGTTATACCAGTGGCCCTTTGGGGCCTTAACATTGAGCTGGGTAAAATGTTAATAAAGGGATTTTTTTTAAACATGGTAGTAGGTCCTCTGGTCAAATGAGTTCTGGGGTTATTTCATTCACAAGTGTCTTTTTAAATTCAAAGATCTCAGTTTATGGATATCTTATCTCTTATAAAAGCTGCAAAATCATCACAGTTGAGAATTGAGCCCTTCAAGCTCCCAGAGACCAATTTACAGAACTAAGCACATCGGGCAGCTCTAACTGCATTATTGAACAGATCTGCGTTGTCTTAGCATGTCATAGTCTATTTGTAGTTTTGCTTTATCTTATTTACACTCAGCTTCCCTTCAGTTTGTTTTGAGATTGATAATATTTTCACTGTGTAATGAAGTTTTGACTGTAGTCGTTCATTCGACTGGTGCAACAATTTATTAAATTCTTTGGCAAAATGATCACAGGAAGAATAGGAAACAGGTGGGGGCATATTATTGTGGTTTCAGGTTTTAACATTCTCAGCAGATTCAGAGATAAGGTGACATTTCTCATCAACCTTCTTTGTAACAAACTGAGCTTTTTCACACAACTGCAGAAAAGGAAAATACAAAAGACATCTGTAAAGAGAGCAACATCAGTCGCTCAGATGTAGCGAGAGTGCACCCCATGGATTGCTAACGTTTTTACCATTTAGAGTAGATTGTTTTATATATTAAAGGCTGAAATCAGTGATTCAGTAGTTTGCACTGACAGTAAACAAAAGCATCGATTTCATCTTTTACTTGATTTTCTTTTTGGTACAGAAAACAAAATCGATGTGACATTTTGTAATGATTAATGTTAAAAATAATTTTATTGAAGATTATTTCACATTTCATTTTTTTGTCCATACATTGAAAGTCAAAGTGATCCAAAACAACACTGACTTTCATGGACACAAAAACACTTTTGTGTTCCACAGAGAAAAAAAGATTTGAAATGACATGAGTGTTTAAATTGACTGAATGTTCCTTTTCAGGTGAGCTATCCCTTTAATAATAAATATGTTCTCCACTGAATTACATCTTTAACTCAGATACTTCTGATACAGTGGCAAAAGTTAACTGTTCTTGACCAGAAAGAGACCCCCAACTTAATCTCTGGATGAGGTATCTGTTGCTCAGCTGGAGATCTTTTGACCAGAAGACAGGCTAAAAAAGGCCACAGGCTAAAATCCAGGGTTTCCCAGGAGCAGCGCAATCCAAGTACTCAGGTTTTGCTTTTAATGGAGCCCTGTGGTGTTTTGCAGGGATCAGTGCAGGAACACGACCAGGGAAGGGAGAAATGTGAAGATGTGAATGCCCTCTTCCACCTCAGTGGCTGCTTTTGAGATCCACTTTCATTGTTTTTGCGTGTCTGGTAATACAGAACACCATAAATCAGCTCTGAGTCTGAACTATTTTTTAAACAGAAAGTTTGGACTTTATGTAGGTACACTGTGTGCTCAGGAGAATAAAATTATACAAAGGGCCTTAAATTGCTGGTCATTTTGGTGGCTCATCATTAGAGAGAATTCTTGCATTATTTTTAGATCTTCCAGTATGGAGAAAATGACCTGCACCATATTCTGAGCATGATCTTCTAGCAATAATACGAAATGAGGCATATATGTATATGTATGTATATAAATGCAAGATTTTCACTCTCTCATGCCACCTTGAATGGCTGAATGCTCATTGTTCTGATTTTCAAACTGCTTGAGTGTGAGAAAGACATTGCAAATGTACTGTATTCAGAATAATATACATTTGCAGTGGACCCTTTGTCATTATAGTTAAATTTTCAGTTTGTGAGGTAATGGAGAAGAGACAGCAAATGAGAAGAAAAAGGAGATGGAGTTTTGTAACTGCTTGTTTTTGTCATGCCTTATTGAGTTCTGTTCCAATCTTTTCTGCTTGTTGATTCTCATTGGTATCGGGTTCTCCAGTCCACTATTCAGCCCATTAGTAAAGCTATATGACTGCAGTCTGAAATGAATTAGCATTATTATGAGGGGAATGTTAATGTCATGTTTTTACTTCACAGTTAAAGACGCTGGTCAAACTTCTTAAATGCAACCTAGGTTAGGTGGTTAAACCTTTCTGTTACACAGCATTATTATAGTTTTTTCTTGCTTTGCACAGTTTTAAATGTGAATTTTATATTCAAGATAATATGGCATGTATCATCCTTTTGGAATGAGTATTTGCTAAATTCCCATGGAATAAATGTATAATGGGTCTTCAGGATTCAAACAAAAATGTCGACAGTTTAGCAAAATGCTTGTAAGGACGATCTGCAAAATCCATAAAAATGTCTTACATAATTTGAATTGTCAAAATTGTCATAATGACCATTTTATACTGTATGTTAACATGACATTTTTGTGAATTTAATTGATGTCTTGCCAAAGAGGTTTTCCAGTTATGTCTTTGTCTAAATCATTTCATGTATTGAGTTAGTTGGGTGACTACAGGTAAAGTGGGACACTCGAGTTTTGATAGCTCACCCAAATATGAAAATTCTGTTGTTCTCCCCCTCATGCTGTTCCAAACCTGTATGATTGTTTCTGAGAAACACAAGAGAAGAAATTTTATATATTTATATATATAGAAATATATTTATTTATTTTGTCCTTACAATGAAAGATGGTGGGATCCAATATAGTTTTGATTGTATGGGCAAAAACATACAGGAACATAAAGGAACTCATACAGGTTTGAAACGACATGAGGGCATGAACTATCCCTTTAATATTTCTTCCTTAATATTTTCCTTTTATCTTCAGCTATTTAAAAAGGTTTTATGTGAGCAATTTGGCATGCCAACAAAGAAAATGTCCCACTTCATCTGTATCGATATGAATTTAGTTAATTCCAATCTCTTTATTTTAGTCTCATTGTCCTCTGTTCTGTCTTAGAGATTTGAGGTCCATCAGGACCCGATGGTGAGCGTGGCCCATATGGTGCGAGCCGGAGGGGGCGTATGGATGGCCTTTTCAGAAGGTTCCTCTATACGCTTGTTCCATACGGAAACGCTGGAACACCTGCAGGAGATCAACATTTCCACACCCTCGTCGTTTTACCACCCCAGTGAGTATCTCTCCTTTGACCCTGTGAATCTCCATTCATTTGAATATAGACATTTTTTATGCCTTCACACATGCTTGATCAGTGCTTGTTTCCATCTTTTCTTTAAACCTCTCTTCTCACGATAAAAAGGTAATAACGGAGAAGTTCTTTTTGGAATGGTTCCTGTAGGCTGGCTCTCCAGGGAGAGACCGTGAATAAGTAGCTAACTTAAGACCCCGCAGAGCAGTAATGGAGCTGCGGGGTTACAGGCAGGAAAAGTCACAATGGCACAGACAAAGCTTTCCATTCGAAATGTTGCCATGGTAACGCTCTTGTCATGCCTCCAGCAGCCGTGGCATGTTGGTAATGTTCCAACATTTTGCCATTGTCCCTTTTCTTTGTGCAGCTGGCCTTAAATTAGTCTACATTCACTTTTTTTCTACCTGTGAAAACTCACCTTTAGCTGTCTTAATTTCTCTTGGGTGCTCTTAAATCTTCAATTCACCAAATTCTTTGCACTTCATCCCTCCTTTACTGCAAGTTGAAATGTATATAAGCCAAAGCCAAAAAAACAATAGTCTGTGAGAAAAATATCTCAGTAGTCTTTGCTACTGAGATATATCTCAGTAGCGCATGTAAACATTCATTATATAAGCAAGGAAACCAAAAAGTTTCATTTATAAATATTGTTTACATATTCACGCAGCAAACTCACTTTAGAACAGTTCAGTACCAAACATCAGGCTATACAAAGAGAAAATCTGGGCAGCATCGCTCCAGTAGCTCACAGAATCTTCCAGAGCAGAATAACTCCTTTCAGACTGTCTAATAATGTTTGATTTCACTTGGATGCGATTGTCCACATTTAGCTAAAAAAAAAGCTACGATTCTGCAGTTGTCACAGGCAATTGCGATCAAGTGAAATAGAAAGGAGAAGGAGAAAATAAAACCAAAGTGGTGTTGCAGACTTTAGCAACTGGCCAGAGCAAGTTAATGTCAACTGTCATGTTGCTACAGCTGCATCTAATTAAAAAAAAAAAAAGAAAAAAAAAAAAAAGATATCTCAGTTTTGTTTTGTTTTTTCAAAAAACAAGAACATCAAGCCTTTTGATCAAAGTTACAACTGTATTTCAGAAGACGTATTTCAGTGAAGGAATAAAGGCAAGTATTGTGGCGAGGACGTCTGCGAAGGTCCTGCAACCCTGAGGCTGTTGTCAAACTTGCGCAGCTAACTGTGTTTAAATATGTAGTTCATGTTAGGTGAGGTAACGCTACGATTCCGTGTTATGTCGGGGGGTTTACAGTCCACGGAGCACAAAACTGAAAATAAGCTTTGGCAGATGCCTTCTTCCCCTTTTTTACTCTAAGCCCACAGAACATCCCATTGGTTTTCCTAAATATGCTAATCTGTACACATCACACATAGGAGGACTGATATAGTTATTACAGATCAATGGTCTGCTAATCCCACAGGTTTGCTCACAAGTGAGGGGTGATGAATTCATTATTATCTTAAAGTCAACCGATTATTCTGCAGTTTCTCCTCCGCTAGAACACGATAAGCAAGCCAGTCATCTCTTTAACGCACTGAGGCTGAATCCTTCCACTCTAATAAGTGGGAAAGTTGATATTATACAGAAGAGAATCTTTGAAAGTTTTATTTTCAGTTTTTTTTTTTTTTTTTTTTTTTAAATATAATATAATTGATATATTTAATTTAAATTTTTGATGAAGATATAAAATCAGGCTATTCCAGAGTTTAGGAGCCAAATAATATAATATAATATAATATAATATAATATAATTAATTTTTATTTTTAAACTGCCCATAACTTTATATTGTAGTTTGTTTCATTTTCATTTCATTAATTTATTTTTTCATAAAGCACAAATAAACACAACAATAGTGCTGTACAGATTTCGGATGTATGTATAAGTAAGGTACGAGAGGCTGTGCTGTATCGTGAATAAGTCACGAAGGCCGTTGTTAGGCACGACGCAAAGCGGAGCCGTGACTTATTCACAATACAGCACTAGCCTCAAGTAACTTATTGCTTTTATAAAACGGTAACCACACAATACAAATATTAAAGCCAAAAATATGTATCAATGCAACTTTCATGAAGTAAACTTTCACTAAAAGCCTTGCTTCCCTGACCATGAACATCAACAGAAGTTACAATACTACGGCATTAGATGGTGTCTTTATGAGTGTGTCAGTCAGTAGTGAAGACTTTTACATTGAAAAGACTGAATTGTTGTGAACACAGAACAAGACACAACTGACAAATGCTTTGACTAGCGCTGTCAGTCACGGGAAAACCCCTTAACTGTTAAAAGGACAGGATAATACATCAGACATTTAAACAGATTTTTTATTATGAACATAGTATGAACATAGGACTGACCTGAAGGAAAATGCTAAATCTGAATGCAGGTAAAAAAATTAAAAAAAAGATATGACCTTAACTTAAATTTAAACTCATGTAGTTGACATGAAATAATTTTGTATAATAATAATAATAATTACCATTATAAATAAGTGTGACAATGCAGTGTAACAATCTCAAATAATTTCTATATTAAGAGACTACATAAAGTATAAGAGATTACATAAAATATTGAAATGAAATCAAAACATTGAAAATAACTGTTCTGACCAGTAACCTAAGATTTTCCTTATATATATTTCCTTATATATATATTCCTTATATAACAAAGGTTCAACTTGTTAACATTAGTTAATGCATTCAGTTATCATGAACTAGCAATTATTAATTTTAAATTTAAATCATTTTTTACAGCATTTATTAATCTAGGTTAATGTTCATTTTTATAAATATACTATTGTTAATTCATCTTTGATTATAATACAATAATAAAGGATTAACCCTTACATTTTAAATTAAAATATTGATGATTATGATGCAGAAAAATTTCTAGTACACGTTGTCTGTCAACTACAAGGACATCTAATAAAATATGCAATATGCATTTTTTTTCCCAAACCTCAGCATCTTATGTTTTCAGCATTCATGAATTCATATGCATTAGTGTAGAACTGCAGATTTATTTGACAATCTATTATTAAGGTGATCCCTCTTGCACAGAAAAAGAATGTATAATAGGTGAATGTTCTGCAGAACTGGACAGCTGACATTTCTACGAATGAGTTCTTCCTAATGCAGTGCATTCGCTAACGTTTTTTTCATGACCTTCAGTGAATTCTTTGCGACTAACTACCATACTGAAAATGCTTCATTTACACATTAGCCAAAGACTCTCCAAGTTCTATAGCAACCTACAAACAGCATGCAGTGAAAATGAATCAATTAGCCACCGATCATTCATGCAAAGCGAGCACCATAATTCAAGCATGCGGCCACCATCTATGCTTGCTGAAGACCCTGCTGTGCTGTTCTTCGTTGAATTAATTATACTGTGGCTGCTTTCTGATGTCTGAAGACCCAGGGTCAGGGATTTGGGTATTGTGAATAAAGTCATTTAAATGTACCTTGTTACTTTTTGTCTAAAAGGCAATCTAAATGTTGTCATACCTGCACACTGTTATAATTGAACAGTTCAATAAAGCTGATGAGAAAAGCAAAACTGTGAGCGGGGGTAATCAGCGGTGTGCTGGGTTTTTATCTGGGTCTCCACAGAAATGATGATTGTTGATGTAAAATTAGGCTATTCCAGAGTTTAGGAGCCAAATGCGAAAATATTCTTTTTTTATATATTCTTTAGCACAGGTTGTTCTTTTTAAAGTAGGCTAAAATAGTATCATACTGCATAGATACGTATAAAGAATGTTTCTCATTTATGGTGATACCTGTAATTTTTTTTTCTTTTGAAGGTCAAAAGAGCATGAGAGTTACCAGCCTGCTGGTTTGCCAGGGGCTGCTATGGGTGGGAACTGCCCAGGGCATTATCATCACCCTGCCTGTGCCCAAGCTGGAGGGCATCCCCAAAATTACAGGTACACAGATGGTGGCTCTTCATGATACATAACCGCCTTTAGTCCTTTTGGAAAGTCGCCTCTACACTGATAGGACAATTACATACTGATTCAAATAGTTAGCCCTTTGTTAAAAGAATAGTTCACCCCAAAATAACACTTTGGTCATTATTTACTCAACGCCATGTTGTTCCAACCTGTATGCTTTTTCCTGTGGAACACAAAAGGATCATTTTTAAGAATATTTAAAAATCTTTTCAATATGTCAGTTCATTGTGAAGCTCCTGAAGCCAAATATTTAATATCCAACCTAACATGACACACACATAAGTGTTGTATTTAATATAAGAGCTGAACGGGAAGATTATCATGAATAGCAACTTAAAATAAGTTTGGGGTCGGTAAGATTTATTAAGTGCACCCAAAAATGAAAAGTATCCCATGATTTACTCACCCCCAAGCCATCCTAGGTGTATATAACTCTTCTTTCAGACGAACACAATCAGAGATATATTTAAAAATATCCTTAGTCCTCCAAGGTTTCTAATGGTTGTGAATGGCAGCCCAAATTTTGAAGACAAAAAAATGCACCCATCCATAAAAAAATTAATCCATATGACTACGGGGGTTAATAAATGCCTTCTGAAGCGAATCATTGTGCACTACGTCTCAGAAGTTAACAATTTTTGTACGTACGTCGAATTCGTATCGCACCAGAAGCTCGTTATTTTACTTTATAAAGTTTTAAATAAGGATATTTATCTTACACAAATGCGTTGATTCGCTTCAGAAGGCCTTTATTAACCCCCTGGAGTCGTATGGATTACTTTTTTTATAAATAGATGCATTATTTTTGGCTTCAAAACATGGCCCGCGATTTACAACCATTATAAACCTTGGAGGACTAAGGATATTTTTAAATATATCTCCGATTGTGTTTGTTTGAAAGAAGATAGTCATATACACCTAGGATGGCTTGAGGGTGAATAAATCTTGGGATCATTTTCATTTTTGGGTGAACTATCCCTTTAATGTTTTTGAAAGAAGAAAAAAAACATTTAGGGGTTGGGAACAAACAAAGATGAGTATAATGACCAATTTTCTGAACTATTCCTTTAACTCAAAGTAATTTCGCTATGTAATATGCATTTAAATGTGTAATAATGTAAATCAAATAAGGTTTAAGGTTTTTCTTACCATTTGGCATTGCAGCTTTTTTACTGATTAAAGCTGCATTTTATTGTGGCACAGGTAAGGGGATGACGTCCCTTAATGCACACTGTGGGCCTGTGGATTTCTTAGTTGCCTTTTCCAGCACTTTGTCTCCTGAACTTCTGAAGCGGGATTCTATGGTGGAAGGGCATGATTCAGCCTGTGGAGTGGAGGACCGGAGTGACTCGTCCTCTCAGGAATCTCTCCAGCAGCCCAGTATTTCTGCCCATGTGGATGGCAAAGGGAAGGGGCGGGGCGTGTTGCTACAGTACCGCCTCCGCTCAACCTCAGGGTTGCCTGGGCGACCGTTAACTGCACGAGGGGACGAAGCATCAGACTCGTCTTTAGAATCTTTGGAACACAGCATGGAAGATGGCTCTATTTATGAACTCAGCGACGATCCAGACATGTGGGTCAGGGGTCGGCCCTGCGAGAGGGAAGGGGTGAGGAGAGACAGGGTTACCTCAGCTGCAGTTATCTCAGGTGGGAAGGGTTTCCGTCGACTGAAGGAGGGTTCAATGGCGGCTACCGCAGAAAGCACACTTATGATCTGGCAGCTTCCTCTCACTGTTTGAGCTGGAATTAAGTTGAAGGAATAGTGAAATTAAAATGTTGTCATCATTTACTCACCCTCATGTCATTCTACACCTGTATGATTTATTGTACTGGTGGTAATGTACTGGTGACTCTTTTCAGTGCCATTACAATAAATTTTAAAGGGTTAGTTAACCACAAAAATGAAATTTCTGTCATTAAGTACTTACCCCGATGTCGTCCCAAACCCGTAAGACCTTCGTTCATCTTCGGAACACTAATTAAGATATTTTTGATGAAATTTGAGGGTTTCTGAACTGCACATACAATAGGCAGCAATGTCATTGCACCTTTTGAGGTCCAGAAAGGTATTTAAGACATTGTGACTGCAGTGGTTCAACCTTAATGTTATGAAGCGACAAGAATACATTTTGCGTGCAAAAACAAAACAAAAATAATGACTTAATAATAAGTCGGCGTTCTGACGTAGAACACGGAAGTGCTGCACTGCGTTCACTACATCAACTGCGTATGACAACAGTTCAAATTGTTAAATAAAGTTATTTTTGTTTTGATTTTGCACACAAAAAAGTATTCTCGTCACTTCATAACATTAAGGTTGAACCACTGTATTCACGTTGACTATTTTACTACCTTTGTCGACCTCAAAAGGTCAGAAACCCTAAGATTTCATCAAAAATATCTTAATTTGTGTTCCGAAGATGAACAAAGGTTTTATGGGTTTGGGACGACATGAGGGTGAGTACTTAATTAAAGAAATTTCATTTTTGGGTGAGCTAACACTTTAAGCTTAAAAAAAAAAAGATACAAAGCATCATTAAACTTTAAACATTAAACATCCTTTTAAGTTTTCTAAGTCATACATTATACATTTATGTGATGAATTCTAAGGCGTTAATTCACTGCAAATTTGTCTCTCAAGTCGATCTGTTTAACTGGATCATTAAGTCAGTGAGTTGACCTTGAGAACCGATTTGTGAACAAATTATCCACACCAATTTCGTGAACCGTGCTTTTTTGTTTTTGGAGCCTGACAGCTCCAGTCCTCATTCATTTTTATTCTACTGAAAAATGGCAATCAGGATATTCAGAAGGAACAAAGTAATATGAGTTAGGAACAACATGAGAATGAGTAAATGACAGAATTTCTTTATTTTTTATTAAGGGGTGAACTATTCCTTTTCATTGGGGATGTGTGATACAAAATATGTGATGCTCGGGACTCTACTGTTCACTTTTCCAGAAAAAGAATATCTCTGATATGAACTGATCTTGCGGGAAATCCAGGTCCTCCTATGAAAAATATCCCATAACTCAAAGGCTCATAGTGATAAATTCTTAGTTAGTTGTTCTTCTGTCACTCATACTGTACCTGTACAGTACTTGGAAGTTGATTCAGAATGCTGATCCATGTATTTAATCTCAGACTACCATAATCATCATAGCCTAAACTATTCAGACAGAACATTTCCTTGAGGGCCTCAGTCTGGTCAACCTTTAGTGAATCATGTTCTTTGGAGTTTACCAGGCCACAGAGCTGCTGAGGTTTTTTTTTTTTGTATTCCCCCGCGTCTGAAGAAATCATATCAGTGGAATATGAGAAGCAAAGTGAAAGAGGTTTCCATGCTTTTGTGCAGTCACTCAGAGAATACTTTCACCCTTTGACTCTTGATAATATGAACGCATGATTCTCAGTTGAAAGTCAAGCCTGGGCAGGTCAGTGCTGTGCGAGTGTTAAAAGCTTGTGAAATGGATTTCAAAACACTTGACAGCCTAAATTTCTGTGATGGTGAATGGTAAAGCTTAATTAATTCTATTTAGTGGACACTTTTTTTTTTCTTTTTTTTTTTTTCTTATAGACACAACCTGAAAATATTTTCACCATATGGCAGTCATTATGAAACTTCTGCTTAAATCACCATTACTTAACAAGCAAGTTCATTAGCATCTGGTAGTAGAAAGATACAAGCACCACTAATTGCAGGAAAGTTGTGAATCTTGTGAAGCTTTTGATGTTTATTTGATCTTGTTGAAGGGCATTTACTACCGATATTTTGTGTAATATCGCAGTTCCATCTGCAGGCTACAGTTTGTTCCCCTCATTCTTTGTTCTTGTTTGATCCACATTTAACACATTCAATAGTCTTCCACTGGGAATTGTGCCAGATGCACATTATATTGTGTTTAAGGGAATAGATTGAAGTTGTTTTTGGTACAAACGAACAAGCAAATAAATAATAAATTCATTCATGTATACAGTTCTAAAAAAAAAAAAAAAAAAAAAAATGCGTTTAAACACCAGCTTGGCCAGAATTGGTGGCCATCTGAACCAGCGTAGACCAGCAAACCACCTTAGGTTGGTTTTAAGCTGTTTTGATGACAGCTAATAAACTATATTAAACTAAAATTCTTCAGCTACTAAATAATACAGTTAAATTATTTATTTTTCAACTCCTCACCACTTAGTCATCATGCATTTTTCATACCATGCAACATTATGAAATGTATAATTTGTCCTGGTACTGCGAACTTTTTAAAAACTTAAATTTCAATGTTTTTTTTTTATTTGCATTTTAATGTAAAACATTTATAAAGGCCATAATATCACACTGAATATAATATCTGTAGTGTAACAATAGTAATTCATTGTTTGGATATTAAATTAGTAAATGTTAAATTTAACATGAATAATACAAATTGTGCTTTGTCCATCAATGTGAAGTAACCACTTGAAGTTTCCATTTATGTCCCAAATGCACTGAATTTTTAGGAATTTTAAATACTAATAAATGTAGTCTCATGTTTGTCATTTCACTGTTACTGGAATAAAAACGTTAAAATCAACCTCTGTGTTTGATTCTTGTAAACAGCAGTACTGGTATCCGTGCACATGAAGTAAATGTGCGAAACCCTAAATATTCTTAGCTATTTTCATCTCTTGTTGACCCACACAAAAGCAAAAATCCCAGTGATTATATACGATTTACACAGAGATGGTGGTCAAGTACGGTGCATTAAATGACATACCACACTGAAAAAATGCAGAAGCTGCACCAAAAGGTCAGATCTGAATAAATGTATGTGTGTTGGGATGGTGACAAACTCAACCGCTGCTGCTGCCAGGACATCTTAGATTCGAAAATGATCAAGAGTTCAGCACCTCTGCGCTAAGCAGAGGTACAGGAATTTTTAATGGGGGTTGTTCCGGATTTGAATTATTCATAATGCCCTAATTTTCAAACTGTATTAGTACTATCTTATGCAAGGTATTCAGAACATAGCCAAAGACTGTGTTGCTGTATATATTGTTTGTGGTCAGTTATGTCATAATTAGGCTATCAGAGTCTGAGGAAATGAGCAGGTTCCAAAGTTCACAGATCCTCATGTCGAGCTCCAGCACCATTTTATTTGAAAAAGGAGTACTTGTAAACCAAGGACTCTTGGGTGTATTCAGATGGCGCATGAGAGGTGTAAACACAACTGTGAGAGTGGAATGGAGGTTCTGGGTTGTGAGGACAGACCAAAGCTCCTGCTGAATCTCTTCATCCTAGTCCTGCTGGCTTCAGAACACTGGCCTTAGGCAGATACATGACTAAGAGCCCACTTAAACCCATGTTAGTGTAGTTTACAGCATGAAGGGTGTTTGCAGTTGCGCTGAGCACAATGTGATTTGCGACCAAATTGATTGGAGATCGCAGTTCTGTGAAACAGCTGCACTTACATGCTGTTTCCCAAAGAAGTGTTGTTCATTACACAAGAACAGGGCCGCTGCTGGCCAAATGGGTGCCCTAAGCAGAACTGTATTGTTGATTATTAAGATCTTTGGTCTGGTTTTAATACAGTTCACCAAAAAACATTACACTATTAATAGTAACCATTGTAAAAGCAGTTAAAAACAATATGTTATAACAAAAGTATAACTTTACAAAAGCACTTTACAAAAAAAACAACATAAATATAAAAAAAGATAAATAAAATGGCATTTAACAAATATTTTTAACATTTATTATTGAATTTAATGTTTTCATTTTCACCAGCTATTATTTTGCATTTTAGACACATTTTAAGCACATTTTAAAGTTGCAAGTGTATTATTATTTATTATTATTAATAAATTATTTATTAGTGATATAGTTAATGTGTGTGTGTGTGTGTGTGTGTGTGTGTGTGTGTGTGTGTGTGTGTGGAAATGATGCGTTGTGGAAACTTCATTCTTATTACCGATATTTATACGATAAATTCACATGCAATACCTATTTGAAATGATTCCAATGATTTACACCAAATGATTCAGGAACAAAACAAGTGACAAGTTTTTAGTGAGTCATTGAATCATTCACACAACCAATTCTTTAAAAAAGACTGATTCATTCAGAAACAAGTGATTCAGAATGATTCACCAAATAATTTACACCAAATATTTACTCAAATATACTTCTCTACTACATAGTAAGTAAAAAAAGGGTATGTATTCATAAAGCATTAGGCAAAAAAGTACCCAGATGATCTACTACTGACGGTAAGAAACTAAAGTGCGCATCCATTGAACACTACTATCCCATGAGGCCAAGGGAGAGGATTTGTGAATGGCAGTGAAGTGATGCAGCTCACACTGGTCAGTCACAAGACAATGACAACATGACGAATGTAGTATGTCTTGATTACATCATTACCCATTTATACTATATAGAATATGCTTTTTAATGTTTTTCAGTATGTGATTTCGGATGCAGTTTTTATGGGTGAGTCAGTGAATCATTTTATAAATGTGATTCATTGAATCATTTACGATTTGTTCAAAAACATTGATTCACTCAGGAACGCCATTACTGTGTGTTGCTCGAAGAAGTGCAATGGTGGCTTTGTTTGGAAATAGTTCCATTGGTGGAACAAACTAGCAATATTGTGTCTAAAAT
This sequence comes from Elopichthys bambusa, assembly GCA_037101425.1. NCBI lineage: Eukaryota > Metazoa > Chordata > Actinopteri > Cypriniformes > Xenocyprididae > Elopichthys > Elopichthys bambusa. The sequence goes on along the minus strand of CM074452.1, from coordinate 19,099,471 downwards.
TTAGGTTATTCTGTATTAACGTTTTGTAATAAAAGCAATATCACACTCATAATAGTGCTGTCAAGACCATAGCGTTCTGTAACGTCTTCATTCTCAACGTAATAATGTGATGCGATAATGTACCGTACATTATCACAAAATAGCCCCTCTGGTGTTTCCTTATGCAGGTTTTGTGTGTGTGTGTGTGTGTGTGTGTGTGGAAATGATGCGTTGTGGAAACTTCTAGGGACGTTTAAAATTTATCAAATTGATTGGCCCTGTTATAAAACACATACAAACAGTATTACTTTTATTTAACATGAATAGTTAGTATGTAGTAAACCGTTAACAATTTTTTATATTTTACAATTTTACAACATTTTTTATATTTGATAGCCTAATAATGACGTTCTGCTCTGATCCAGGTTACGTTCTTCATGAAGTAGCGGCCAATTGTAGCAGTGTAGCTCTCTATATAGTGCACTATGTGCCATTCACCATGCAGAAACTATTAAATGTGTGAACAAATGACCGATTTCAGCCACAGCTTTAGTGTCTGTTGATAGTGTAGGAGGGGGCGGGACTTCAGATTCTAGAGAGCATTTAATTGGGCAAAAGATTTGATGAAAAGCTGAAGTGCGATGTGATGTCATGAAAATCCGTGATCCATTTTAGCGGAAGTGAGAGACTAAGTTTTGAATTCTTATATCTCCTAAATGCGAATTTTGTCATTGTTTTGAACACACCAGCTTATTTATAACATTAAGGCTAACATATTAGCCACTTTTCCACTGTCGGGCCAGTGCGAGCCAGGGCTTTCAGCGGGCCAGGCTAGGCTAATAGCCCCGGACTTGTAGCACCAAGCCCAAAATCACGCTGCATTTCCATCGTCGGGCCAGAAGCTCCACAGCGCTTCACTAAAACCCGGCCGTAACATGCCTCTCTGGAACGTCACACAAATGCGTCATTTTACAAACAAATTGAAGTTTTATCAGAAAAATAATCAGAAAGAAATAACTAAACTATCGATATCGTAAAGTGAACATGATAAAAGCAGGCGTTTGTTGGCAATTTGTTGTTTACTTAAAGATTTAAAAACCCAAGCATCAAAGTTTTACCAAACAAATTGATCATAATTAATTAATTTGTGTCAACATTAGTCACAGAAATAAAGTGGTATTTACTGTTATTTTACAAAAGAAAGAGGACACATACTTATTCAGTCGCGTCTGTTTCTGTTTATTTGTAGTCATAGGACAGTATGTTTACATCACATTTACAAAGAATGATAATTTCTACAAATTTACCACCAAAAATACGACATGAGGAGCTTTAACACTCTCCTCAGTGACAGTCCCAACAGTTATATTTTCAATCTGAAAAACAGAGGAATCCGAAAAACTGTTGCTTTATTTGATGAAATATGCGAAGCTAAATATGGATATCAGACAGTCCGTTAAGAGACCAGACGTGCTGACAGATAAAATAAATACATGATTGTGATAGCCTACATAGCCTATATGATTTGTCTGATTTCTTCAAGCCGTCGTATTTACCATGTTTATTATGGTAATAGTCTTGGTGATCAGAATCCACATCGGATCACAAACAGAAGTTATTTCAAACACTTGCTGCTGTCTGAAAGTGAGTTTTGAGCTAAAATTATTTTAAAAGTCTTTAATGCTGATGTTAGCTGGTAACCTACATGTAATCATCCATGGCACCTCCGTCTCCACACACAGAAAAAACTCCGCCTTTGTTCGTAACCACTCCCTGAAGCCCGAGCTGGCCTGCTTTGGACTAAGGTATTCGGTGGGCTGAAAAACCCTGGCCGTTGGCCCCGAGGAAGCCCCGACGAAGCCCCGACGAGGCACGATCGAGCCCCGGAAGTGACAGTGGAGACGCGACTGGCCCTGGCACGCACTAGCACGCCCACTTTAGGCCCGACAGTGGAAACGCGGCTATTCATACTAAGAGCTAAAAAACTTAAACTTTGATTTCCGGGGGACTTTAAACTTTTATTTTGAAACCACGGTGAACATTTAGAAACAAGTTTTCTCCTATGTTAGCGTAGGTTTATATATGATAGCACTATGTTATGTTATATTATCATCTTTTAAATTGTTTAATATATGGTAAAGCCTTAGAAAACGGTCTAATTATGATTTTACTTTTTATTTAACATTTTGGCGAAATCGAGCACTCAAAATGAATTAAAGAATTGTGAAATCTGGCTACAAATATCTTTACCATGATTCAAAATCCAATATCTAGCACATTAAAATATTGAAATTATAGCTATGAAAAAATTGCATTAGTATCAAATCAGGCAGATGCGTTGGTGGTGGTCAAATCCTTAACGTCGTTAAACACGTTTAATTAATCTCACCCATTAACTACAATAGTCAAAAATATAAAGTTCCATATGTTTGTGAACATACCTAAAAATGATGCACGTAATTAATCTTGTTTGCTTTTCTTTTTCGCTTCTCAGCGCCATACTGCTGTTGTCAGTGTGAGGTGGGGGCAGGGCGAAGCGGGAATGGCGTGTTGCGTGTGCTTAAGTTACTGCATTCTCAATCATTCTTTTTAATATCTATGTTTCTGTTTACATTTATTTTTAAGTTAATATTACCTACAGAATATTAGTTTATTTATTTATTTATTTAGCAAAGGTGGTGCCCCCCCCCCCGGGAGTTGACACACGTCGAACTTCTTATACTCTGCATATTTATTTTTAAGGTCAGTATTATTTGCACTTATTCAGTGTTGTGTGACTAGTGTACTAAAATCACATAACTTTGAGACAATTCTTTAGAGTCATTCATCTGACCTTGGCCGTGACCTTGTCAGTATTTGCTGAAATGTCCAAGCGTGACTGGTAATATAAGAAACTTGCCACATGTCATTACAGACACATTCATCTTTGCAGAAAAAAACGAGTCACAGAAAGTGGTTATTCCAATTGCTTTTCAATCTGCATAAGTCATTTGCTCATTTCTTGCACACCCTTGTAAAATATTCCAGTGGGACAGCAGCAGTACAGACAAACCGAGATCACATGGTGCCACATGCTGAGTCAGTCAGTAACGCAGGACGACTGCGAACGTTTATTCGCCCAACATAAGCCAGTGATTGTACAGCAGTGCTGAATTGCATTTTAAAACAGTTTCGCACTAGAACGGCCTGTTTACCAGCCGCACTTTTGCCTTGGAGTCAACAAAGAGAGCCAGGTTGCAGTGCAAGCTTTTTGGCTGACAAACAGACCGAAAACAGCAGATACACTTGCGTATTGTGACACTAAAGGTGTCAATTAACCCCGCCCTGAGAGAGCTTCGCCTATCACGCAACACAGCTGTGAGCGCACCGCATGCTCCTCCTCAAGCCTAAGGAATAATTTGCATGCAGACGAATATTCTGCTGCTGAAAGCTTGTTTTATTTTTGAAAAAAATCACAAATGCATACACTATCTGTAAATGATTCGTGTGGAGAATGCAAATGACTTCTCTGCTGCCCGGATCTGGATTTTTCCATTAAAATGTGTTAAAGAGGCATGTGACTTGTGACCAAGACATTTAGTATTTGTGATTTTTGGCTGAAAAATATGAAATAATGTTGATGCCAATCAAACCTGAGTAAAAGCGAAATGTACGCTGATGTATTTAAGGATGACAGCTGGAGCATGAATTGTTAACAGGCAGCTTGAAAGAAAATACAAAGCTGAATTTGAATGGCGATTTTCTAATTCACAGGTCTATCAATTGTTCATTTTTCTCTGTTGGCTTCACTGACCATCGGCTCCAATGGTTGGTAAAAAAAAAAAAAAAAAATTCTTTTATTTGAAACCAATGAATCATGTACAAAATTAATAAAAATTTGATCGTCCCACACTGTGTTAGACACCCAGGAAGAGACTTGTGGCATATCACATGTATAATACAGTGGCCCCAAAAAGTAGTGGGAATGCTTGTTTGAATTTCATTCTATTAGACATCAAATATCAAACCTAGTGGGATCTGCAAATTCTTGTTCAACTTATCTATCTATCTGTCTATCTATCTATCTATCTATCTATCTATCTATCTATCTATCTATCTATCTATCTATCTATCTATCTGTCTATCTGTCTATCTATCTATCTATCTATCTATCTATCTATCTATCTATCTATCATTGGATGTACAAAACACTGAGACATTTCTCTAAATATCTTCTTTTATGGTACAGTGAGGAAAGTTATATGAGTGTGGCAGAATTTTTATTTTGTTGTGAACTATCCCTTTTAAAAAAAGAAATAATTTTACACCTTTAAAAAAAGTTGTAAATAATTGGAGTACGTTTTACAAGAAAATACAGTCTACTTGAAAATGTAAAATTCAATGCAATGTGTTACTTGCCATTTCTTCCTAATTATTTGTGAAATTTACTAGCAGAAAATTTACTTTTCTGAATGAAAACTTTCAAGATACTACAGCATTTTTTTCAGTGTAGGCTACACTGTACAATATAAAGTCGCTACCTTTCCAGTTTTTTATTTTTTTATTTTTAAATTCTGAAAGCAAAAACTAGCTTCCATGTATTTTAGTGGATGCATGAAGTCAGAAGTTCACACAGGTGTTCAGAGTAACCACTTCTGTTCCACGTACATCTGACAACCAGAATGTGTCAAACTACTTTTCGTCTCCATTTTATCTATTGTTTAATCATTTAAAACCTAAAAAGCTTCTTTTTGTAAAATATTTTGTTTGAAAAGCGTGCTTCTGCTATCTTTCTTTAAAATGAATGAATGAATTCCAACTGCTCAGAAATGTTTAGGCCTTGATCTCAACTCTTCAACTACCTCTATAGAATCTGGAAAAATAGCTCAAATGTTTGTTTTGTTAACTAGTGCTTTGTAAGCTAGGAACATTAACATTCAAGACCTTCAGTTTTTTTACTTGTGCTTCCCTACCAGTTGCATTTGGATTCAATCCATGGACGAGTAATAATCGTCTTATCTGACATGAGTCTTTCTGAGATTCTGCAGGACAACAAAAAATATGACGCATCCTGTAAAACAATAACCGAGAGGCCAAAGCAATTTTTACCATTTCCCCTGGTATTCTTTCTGAGAGGCTGTTGTTCTACTATGTGCAGTGGCCTGATCTGAATCAGGCACTGCATCACTCATAGCTGACAAATAGATGGCATTCCCATGCCATTTGTTTTCAACTAACTCTTGTGTGACAGATGCACCCAGAGCAAAGACGCCTGTGAGTGAATGTTAATGGAAGAGCTCTTTTTCACCTGGCCTGTTCTTCCCAGTGTGAACGCTTGCTTACATGCACAGCATAGCCTAATCATTCAGAAGCCCTCATTCAAGGTCTCCCTGAAAAAAAAAGAAAAAAAAGTCTTCTCGTCACCCTTCTTCAAAAGGTGGTGAAAGAGGAGGGCTTAAATATATAGAATGGAGACATTTAAAAGTGCAGTGTTTTGTGTTTTGCAGTATGACAATATGGGATTATTATTATGTTCGAATACATAGTATTTGAAAAAACAGTACGCAAAAAGTATCCAGATGACCTACTACTTCCACAGAGATTCTAAAGTGTGCATTCATTGGACACTTTACTATCCCATGTGGCCATGGGATAGGGTTTATGCAGTGAAGCAACGCAACTGACAGTAACATGTCGTACGTCCGAACTTCATTCTTATTACCGATATTTATACGATAAATTCACATGCAATACCTATTCGAAATGATTCCAATGATTTACACCAAATGATTCAGGAACAAAACAAGTGACAAGTTTTTAGTGAGTCATTTAGTGACAAGTTTTTAGTGAGTCACTGAATCATTCACACAACCAATTCTTTAAAAAAGACTGATTCATTCAGAAACAAGTGATTCAGAGTGATTCACCAAATAATTTACTCAGATTTTTTAGATATTTACTCAAATATACTTCTCTACTACATAGTAAGTCAAAAAAAAGTGTATGTATTCATAAAGCATTAGGCAAAAAAGTACCCAGATGATGTACTACTGACGGTAAGAAACTAAAGTGCGCATCCATTGAACACTACTATCCCATGAGGCCAAGGGAGAGGATTTGTGAATGGCAGTGAAGTGATGCAGTTCACACTGGTCAGTCACAAGACAATGACAACATGACGAATGTAGTATGTCTTGATTACATCACTACGCATTTATACTATATAGAATATGCTTTTTAATGTTTTTCAGTATGTGATTTCGGATGCAGCATTTTTTATTGGTGAGTCAGTGAATCATTTTATAAATGTGATTCATTGAATCATTTACGATTTGTTCAAAAACATTGATTCACTCAGGAACGCCATTACTGTGTGTTGCTCGAAGAAGTGCAATGGTGGCTTTGTTTGGAAATAGTTCCATTGGTGGAACAAACTAGCAATATTGTGTCTAAAATTTAGGTTATTCTGTATTAACGTTTTGTAATAAAAGCAATATCACACTCATAATAGTGCTGTCGAGACCATAGCGTTCTGCAGCGTCTTCATTCTCAACGTAATAATGTAACGCGATAATGTACCGTACATTATCACAAAATAACCCCTCTGGCCTGACCTCCTTGTCAGAGTTTGTTTTGCAATAATGACCAGCTGACTGTACCTACTTGCTTACTTAATGTAGTCATGCCAGAGGAGAAATAGGTGTGTAATGACATAAATGAGCAATGCTTGAAAGATTGCAGCTTGTTTGCTTTGCATTTGCTAGCAATATCCCGAGGACATCCCAGTGTGCTAAGAAAGCCCATGTGCTCTCGTACTGCTGGTTGTTTTCTTAAGCATGAAAACAAAAGTGTTCGCCTGAGGGGGAAGCAGCTGTCACCAGGGATATGAGCTGGCACACAGTTAAGGGAGCAATTCCCAAATCTGCTATCAATATTTTACTCTGTACAAACCAGTGAGATGTTTTTATGTATGTTAATGGAACATGTTGTCTGTACTGGTAAATAAAATGGGTACTATAAAATGTATATTTCAATATGAGCTACAAGTACCATCAACAGCAATACTCTATTCCAGTGGATGGCTATCATTTAAAAAAAAAGGCTTTTTTTCTTTATGATATCAGGACAGTTGTATCACCTTCACATTTTTTGACTTTACGCTCCTTGAAATGATCAAAATGGGTTTTTGTATCAATGTATGTATGAACTGCAGTTTTTTTTTTATTTATTTATTTATTTTTTTTATAAATAATAAGTTAGTTGTGTCATGTCATTGACCCATAGATGTACAGTGAAATTAATTAAAATCATTATGCAAATGCTGTCCAGCAAACACACAGAGTATCTATTACGCAATTTATTAATACTTTTTGGTAATTTCATTATTTCATTCACTAACTGACATAACTATGTTGCATGTTCGTAGTTTCTTTTGTGCTTTATTTCACTTGTGGTCTTCCTACGAGTCTGCACTCTTGTGACGTAATGCCGCTTTGACTGTCGGGAAGAAGTCAGCTGAAAAGCAAAAGTGTGCATTGAGGGTGCATATCACCCACATATGAAATGTGCCGTTTGGGACAGGGTCAGTGAAGTAATACGAAAGTACCAAATCATTTCACTCGGCATTCATCTTTGAAACGCCTCTCAGGCATTCAAGTGCAGCTTTTATCTCTTTGAATGGGGAAACATCAAATTCTCCAAAGCTGTTTGCCAAGCTTTCGATTAAATTTCATATTTGAAATCACCAATGAAATCTAACAACAACTGTCTCATTAATTTTGTTTCTAATTGCTTGAATCATGACCAAAAAAAAAAGGTATTTTTCAGGATGCATCAAGCTAATGTGCATGTGCAATCCTAAATGTGTGTCTCGTGTCTCATTTCGGAGGCACGCATCTGACTGTTTCTATAGGAACCGAAGATTCTAATGGCTGCTGCAGTGATGCAATGACTTTACCAATCAGCGATTGGCTCTTATTTAAGTCAAGTCAAGTCACCTTTATTTATATAGCGCTTTTTACAATGTAGATTGTGTCAAAGCAGCTTTACAGTGATAACTGGTACATTATTTTGGCTGCACAGCAGCTCTTAAGGAATAGTGTCAATGCAGGTAGATCAAAGCACTGTTGAATATCAATTGTCAAGTGTCCCCAACTAAGCAAGCCAAAGGCAACAGCGGCAAGGAACCCAAACTCCAACAGGTGACATCAGGTGGCAAACAGGTGTTAAAATGGAGAAAAAAAACCTTGGGAGAAACCAGGCTTAGTCGGTGGGATTTATTTTGCCATATTGCGCTTGCACTTCCTCCCATTCAAAACAATACGAGTGACGCGTCTTGTGTTATTCTATAGTCTTTGGTAATACACAGCGCTATTAGCACGGTATAATGACTATACGGACAGGAAACTTCGTTTTTCTGAGGTGAGAGACTTTTTATTTCGTAATGTTATGCAAATAATGTTAGAATATGACACTATGACACCGACCAGGAATAACATTATGACCATCTTCCTAATACTGTGTTGGTCCCCCTTTTGCTGCCAAAACAGCCCTGACCCGTCGAGGCATGGACTCCACTAGACCCCTGAAGGCGTGCTGTGGTATCTGGCACCAAGATGTTAGCAGCAGATCCTTTAAGTCTGGTAAGTTGCGAGGTGGGGCCTCCATGGATCAGACTTGTTTGTTCAGCACATCCCACAGATGCTCGACTAAATTGAGATCTGGGGAATTTGGAGGCTCAAACTCGTTGTTGTGCTCCTTAAACCATTCCTGAACCATTTTTGCTTTGTGGCAGGGTGCATTATCCTGCTGAAAGAGATGACAGCCACCAGGGAATACCGTTTCCACGAAAGGGTGTACATGGTCTGCAAAAATACATAGGTAGGTTGCCTTCTTCCCATAGTGCATCCTGGTGCCATGTGTTCCCCAGGTAACGCACCCGGCCATCCATGTGATGTAAAAGAAAATGTGATTTTTGAGAGTACAGTAGCTCGTCTATTGGATCAGACCACGCCGGCCAGCCTTCGCTCCCCACGTGCATCAATGAGCCTTGGTCGCCCATTACCCTGTCGCCAGTTGACCACTGTTCCTTCCTTGGACCACTTTTGATAGATACTGACCACTGCAGACCGGGAACACTGAACTCTGCTCTTAAACAAAATGTGGACAGTTTGAATGTAAATAAGCATAGCAAGGTTTCAAAGCAAGAAAGGTAAGAAGTGCTGGATGGAATATTTAAACTCAACATTTCTTTTCTTTTTATATCAGAGGGAGGTTAAGCAGAAAATAGTTCCAGCAGCGCAAATGCAACTGCTTGACAGCAGGTGGATCTTAAAAGTAGTGCACAGGCTGTGTCTATTTTTATCTTAGATCATCAATAACCCTCATTACGCAACATGATACCGTCTTGTTTTCTTGTCACATAAACAGATGTGTTGAAATCAAAGTGCTCTGAGCCATTTTGTCCACAGGCATCCCTGAAAAGTTGCTTCATAGAAGTAGAGTGAAAATAAACAGGATTTATATAATCTATATTCATTTTTTTAAGAAAATCACCTCTCCTTGCGTGCACTCGAAACGTGACTCCCGTCTCGATTTCAGGATAAGGTCCACTGTTCCCACTGTGTGATTTTGTTTGTAATGCAGCCCAACAAATGTGCCATGACAGATGGGACATAAAACCCCAAATCCTCTGTTAAAAAAAATAAAAATAAAAAAGAAGATGATAAAAAGGAGAGTGTGAATTCACATTTTAGCTTCAGAGGCAGAACAAACACTCTTTTTGGATCATCTAAATGAACCATCAATCTGTCAGAAAGCATGACTTCTAATTGAGCTTTCAGTGGAAATGTTCTACCCAGTTTTGAAACTAAATTGAGGAAATGGGAAAATCTGTCGGATGATGTGACAGCCCAAGGTTTCTAAAGATATCTTCAAAAGTGCTGCTAATGAAGTACATACTTTTAAGCCCATCAATCATAACTGACAAGACATTAGTGTTTTAAAGTAAGCAGATGATACAGTAGTAATTGCTAGGCAGTCAGAAGTCGAAGAATGTGGCCTTCGGTGTCAAAGTAACATGTTTTTGCCTTGTGACCAAATCACGACAAGCCCTTGATTTTCAGTCTGGCTGTGCAATGCCCTGCTGGGTGCTTTTAAAGTCATGCCTTTCACAGAGAGCACAACGGGGTTTTGATCAGACAACAGCCCCTCATGTTAAACATGCCCTTCCCTGGTTTAAAGCGCTGTCATATCTTTTAAAGAATACTTTCATGATGTCATGGCAGTCATTTTATTAAGGGCATCAGTGCCATTTATAGCAGCCAATGGAATAATCAGTACAGTACAATTACGGTGTAACAGGCCTCTAATAGTTCTCATGACTGGCTGATCCATTAAGGCTCAAATGAGGAGCAAACATGAAAAATAGCATCTTATTCTTTTGTTTTTATGAATTGAATATCCAAGGGAGATTGGGGTAAGCTGTGTTGGGGTTACTTATTTTGCCCTTTAGGTAAGGAGATCAGTGATAGAGGCAAAACTAACATGAGAAATTATATTCATGGATGTCAACTAAAATAAAACATCTATATCATAGAGCCATATGACTTAGTGATTCAGTAATACAACCGTAAGTTGAGTCATTGGCAGGGCTCTACAGTGCGAGCATTTCGCTCGACTTTGCGGCAGAAAATAAATGCGGTGCGAGTGTGAAAACATATTTAGGCACACTGGTGCGAGTGACCACTGGTGCGAATGTTTCGCACTGCAATGGGCTGCTCAGTTTCAATTTTTAAATGTATCTGTTCTCTAACTGAACTAAATTATTTTTATTACTATAAAAAAATCAAAACTACGGTGGGGGCGGTGCCGCGGTCACGGTGGTCAAGTGATGTAAACGTGTTGCGGCTGAACACCGGTAACACTGTCAATTGCTGCAAGCCTAATATGTGTAAGTTAAGTAATTTGCAAATGTGATACTTATTGATCTTACTGAAGGCCAATAAACAAGTTGATATTATAACTGATTTAAAATTAGACACAATAATGTCTGTTTCTCTATTTCGTGAAAACAATTTCAAACAAAGCCACACCAGAACTGTTGCGCATCTCCAAGCAACGGTGAATGAATGACTCTGCGTTTTGAATGACTGAATGAATGACTCGCACATTAAGATTTACCGCCACCTACTGACATTTATTTTCATATTTACACTTTACATAGACTATTTTTACTTAAAATATCAAACTTTTAAAGTTTAATTTTTTACATATTTCTAAATTCAAAATTATATTTAAAAACATTCGTACAACATTATTTACCAATGAGCTGCATTAGGCAGTCTATGTAAATGTGTCTAAAAACCACTTCAGATGGAGCTTCTGTGCCACCTCTGCATTGCAAAGATTTTTGACTATTTATTTTGATAGGTAACAGCCTGATTGGATCTTATTGTTCTAAATGAATTTATTGTTTAACATTTAAAAACAAATTTTCTATTTTAATTTAAGAAATTGACGAAATATGATGCATACATTTAATAAGATTAGGAAAAAAAATTGCTCTTATAATGGTAAAAATACCTGTGGAGATTAATTTAAAGGGGCAAATATCCCTGTAATAGGAAAGTTAGTGTCTGTTATTGATCAGAAAGTGCACTTAGCACTTAAAATGTTAGCACAGAGCCCTGATTGGGGGTACTTAAATACATGAACATAAATTAGTTGTTTATAAAAGGAATTGTACATTATACATATTTTTACATCCATAAACCAACTAGGAAAAGATGCCATTTTCAACATTTTTTGAAACATAAGTGTTAAACTGTTAATAGAAATACAGTACAAGTCTGCAAAGTTACTAAAAGACAGAACAAATTAAAATCTTATTATTCCACATTCCATTCATCAAGGTTGCAGAGAAATATGAAATGCAGTTCCCCGACTTGCGGTATAGCTTCTTTGGTAAATCTTTTTATGGGAAAAAAAAAAAAAAAAAACCTGAAATTTTCTTTCAATTGTAGGATTTTCTGTGCCAGCGCCCTTCAGATTCTTTGAAGAAATTTGGCTCCCACTTCACGTTCTTCAACGAAAAAGTATTTCCTGCATTTGGATTCAAAGCTATTCTCTATTTGTTGAGCCACTGGGCATCTGGCACACTTTCCCCCACAGCTTTGAGGAAAATGCTTCATTTAATAATTTATGCTAATCTTTAGCCACATAATTATACATTGGCAGTTCACCAACATGCATATTTTTAGATCTTTATACATTTGCTTTGACATAAAACTCATTTTATTTGTCATGTACAAAATTTACTTTGACATACAAAAAGTTTCAAGCATGACAAAAACCTTCCTCAAGTGTATCTGCCAGTTACAGGCAGCTGTAGCTATTTGTAGCACTGACACATCTTATTCCACATAGGACTTATACATACAACTCACACCACCACACAGTTCAATTTAATTCATTTGACAGCATACACTAGTGAAATGTGAGTCCTTGTTTTCTAGATGAGTTAATGGATGAGTAATTGTATTTGTTTTGTAGTATGGGGAAACTCAATACACCTTTGCACTGTGTCTCATCTTTAATGAGGCAACAGCAACACAACGGACCTGGATGAGCATGACTGGCCTTGACCGACACAGACGTGTTTCACCCTCGCTAAGTGAGTGAGTGAGTGAAATCTATACATCATATTGATCTTTACCTCTGGGTCATAGCGGTTTAGCTCAAAACCAAAAGGTCTGACACTGTAACAACAAACCAACAGTGCCATGTAATTGCTCCAGTCAGAAGCTACTTTCATCAATTTTAGTCACTGTTATGTCATAAAAGCTGTCCTTGATAACCACAGAAATATGATATCTTATTCATGGAGTGCTATGGGAATGAAGCACAATGTACAGTAAATTACCAGTTTGTACTGATAACCACAGAAAGCTGGTGTGATTTATACTACCATTCAAAAGTTTGAGGTCAGTACGATTTTTATTTATTTGGCAAAGAAATTAATACTTTTATTCAGCAAGGACACATTAAATAAATCAAAAGTGACACTAACGACTTTTACATTATTAGATACAAAATAATAAATGCTTCTTTTGAACTTTATATTCATCAAAGTATCCTGAAAATAATCTATCATGGTTTTCTCACAAATATTAAGCAGCACAACTGTTTTCAACACTGATAATAATAATAAAATGTTTCTTGAGCATCAAATCAGCAATAGAATGATTTCTGAAGGACAGCCTGGTCTCATTGTTAATACGTACAAAACGTAAACTTTTGTACGTTTAGATATGTGCTAAAACATACAATATGGACGCATCGGCAGCATTTAAACGTTTTTACAGCGAAAAAACGTAAAATATTTACGAATCTCTCATGTCATAAAGATATATGTATAATTTCCCTTTTATCATTTTATTGGTAAATGTAAGATCCCTAAAACCCACCCCGAACCTAAACATACCCATTTTATATAGAATATTAAAAGAATAAAACATAATGGACAGAAATGTATAGGGAAATGACCATTTTAGTAACAATATAGGATTAAAACGATATTTTCAGCCGCTAATCATACACCTACCCCTAAACCTACCCATAACCATTTCTCAAAACTACGTACTGTTATAGATAAAAGAATAACAGACAAACAAGTGTAATCACAATAATCTATTTATTGTGAAAATGTCAAAAGTGGTACCAAAAGTACTTCAAATGATGATGAGTCGCAGTCCTCTCTGGCGGTAATAGTTTATGGGTTACAGAGCAGAATTTATGTTATTAATCTATGAAAATATGAATCCGGCTTCTGCCCGTGAAGGCGTACACTCATTTCAAATGTCAATCCACTGAAACACGGCATGTCGCAATCTGTGACGAAGCAGGTGAGAGCCAATGAGCGTTCGATATCAGCGCCGTAAACCATGTCGTAACGCTTCTCGAGTTCGCAACTTTCAAATTTGAATCACAACGAGTGTAGGCTTTGACTGTGACGGTAGCTGCTGAAAATAAAGAAGATCGCCGGATAAAGGGCTGAATTTGGATCTGTTCCTTGCAGACATATGGATTCTAAAGATTTGGAGTACAGCGAACAAATAAAATTGATGTGATTTGTGAATGTATGTTGTGTTTTGGTGTGTCTTGTGGTTGTATCCTTAGTGGCTGCATAGGAGAAAACGTATTTTGTGTCTCACAGCAAACAAACTCAATATTACAAAATGGTTAAACAGTTTTTTTTTTTTATTTAAGGTTTGAAATTGAAGTCTTGTTTAACGTTATGTAATGAGTTTGCACAAGTCACGAACAGAAATGTTATTTCATATTAGGTATATAAGTAAACATATTGATGTGACAATTGAATGCAACAGAATCAAAACAATGCCACGATTTTAATATTAATACATAGGAATTCATGCACATCCACACTTGGATATGTAAATAACAATTTTTTGCTGTCAATACTTAAGTATTTTATGTTTTAGTGTGAATGAAAAGTAAGTAAATGTACGTGTGGTAGAATCACACTTTACATAAAAATACACACGTATTCTCATGAGAACATGTTGCGAAGGATCATGTGACACTGAAGACTGGAGTAATGGCTGCTGACCAAATTCAGCTTCATTTTTTAAATACGTTTTTACTGTATTTCTGATCAAATAAATGCAGCCTTGGTGCACATACAGTAAAATGCTTCTTTAAAAAAGTCCTACAAGTATACTAATGTGCAGAAAATTACTGGTAAGTTTGAACTTTGTTATTTAGATTACAAACAATTAATGAGGTAGGAAGTGTGCCACACCCAACAGATGAGCTATTGCGTGACTGAAAGCACAGAGGTTATGGTGGTTATTTAATTACATATACACTGTACATTCTCAGCTACTTTTCAACTCCCTAATGACCCAAAATATGTTGAGTAGGAGAGCACTTGTCTCCTCGCCTCATTTGTGCTTATTGCCAAGTTCAGCAAATTTATTCACTGACCTTATTTCCTGCTGCATTTGTTTATCCGATTATTTCAGTTCAAATATGGCCTTACTCGCATCTTCTAATTTCTAATTTGTTAATACCGAAGAGCAGATGCTCCAGCAGGTAGCCACAAAGAACGGTTACAATCTACCCGCTCGTTTGAAAATGGAGGACGTCTCGGTTTGCTTCAAATCATTTTAAATATACCATATTATCCCCTTTGAAAATCCAGCCACACACTGTGAAATGGCAGTGCCAGTGAATTGCAGCAGAGGATTTTCTATAATCATATGGTGTTCTAAAACAAACATAGATGAGATTGAAGAGTCCTAATGACATTTTAGACACATTTAACAAGAGGGCTGTGAATTGGAAAGGATCTCTCTAACCTGATTTGCAGAGATGAGCCTTCCTTGTTAAGAGGTAATGGTCCCATTTGTAATACAATAAAGGGAATATGAGATTGCTCTCCAAAAAGCTGTGGCTTAATTATATGTAATTAGGCACGTTGCTTTGGGTTGCTTGTACGAGGGGCCAACCCCTGGGTAAAAACGATGTTGTAATAACTCTGAACGTGACAATATTAACATCCAAAATAAAATTATTTTAAAAATGCAACATTGTCTATTCCTATGGGTTATGAATGTTTAATGAGGAAAGGAATGTCATAGAAAAAGGCAGTACTGTGAAAATATGTTTTTGTCAATGTGAAAATGGAAATTTCTGCACAAATACTGTTGAGCCCTGACTTTAGATTTAGAGTTTAGTTTTAAGAACATCTCAGAAAAAATTATGTGGCAACAACCTCATATCAATAAGTCTCTTGATGCATTTTAAGTTGATAAACAGCAATTGGAATATAACGTTCATACACTAGATATTTTCATACTCAAAGGTGTTGGAAAAGCATTTTCTTGTTACAAGCCGTTTTTTCTCGTTATAAGCATAAACCTGAAATTTAGTACTAGATTTATGCATTAAAACAAGAAATAAAAGCAAAAACATTTATGCTATTTCTTGTAAATAAATCAGTAAATATATAGAACTTGCATTAAGAATGGTCATGCATTTTTCTTCTGAAAGACGGGAGGGGAAAGGTGAATTTTTTTCTTTCACATCTACTTAAAGGGTTAGTTTACCCAAAAATGAAAATTCTGTCATTTATTACTCTCCCTCATGTCGTTCCACACCCATAAGACCTTCCTTCATCTTCGGAACACAAATTAAGATATTTTTCATAAAATCGATGGCTCAGTGAGGCCTGCATTGCCAGCAAGACAATTAACACTTTCAAACGCCCAGAAAGCTACTAAAGATGTATTTAAAACAGTTAATGTGACTACAGTGGTTTAACCTTAATGTTATGAAGTGACGAGAATACTTTTTGTGCACCAAAAAAAGGAAATAACGACTTTATTCAACAATATCTAGTGATGGACGATTTCAAAACACTGCTTCATGAAGATTCAAAGCTTTTTTGTTTCGAATCAGTGGTTCGGAGCGCATATCAAACTGCCAAAGTCACGTGATTTCAGTAAACGAAGCTTCGTTATGTCATAGGTGTTTCAATAGTTTACCACTGGGGGGCGTGACAGTTTGATAGTTTGATAGTGACAGTTTGATACTGACAGATATTCCCGTCGCTTCATAACATTAAGGTTGAATCAATGTAGTCACATGAACTGTTTTAAATACATCTTTAGTAGCTTTCTGGGCACTGAAAGTGTTAACTGTCTTGCTGGCAATGCAGGCCTCACTAAGCCATTGGATCTTATCAAAAATACAAACCCGATTCCAAAAACGTTGGGACACTATACAAATTGTGAAATAAAAAAGGAATGCAATAATTTACAAATCTCATAAACGTATATTTTATTCACAATAGATTTCATGGGACAGGTAGCAATAAGAGGCTGGAAAAGTTAAATGTACATATAAGGAACAGCTGGAGGACCAATTTGCAACTTATTAGGTCAATTGGCAACATGATTGGGTATAAAAAGAGCCTCTCAGAGTGGCAGTGTCTCTTAGAAGTCAAGATGGGCAGAGGATCACCAATTCCCCCAATGCTGTGGCGAAAAATAGTGAAGCAATATCAGAAAGGAGTTTCTCAGAGAAAATTGTAAAGAGTTTGAAGTTATCATCATCTACAGTGCATAATATCATCCAAAGATTCAGAGAATCTGGAACAATCTCTGTACGTAAGGGTCAAGGCCGGAAAACCATACTGGATGCCTGTGATCTTCAGGCCATTAGACGGCACTGCATCACATACAGGAATGCTACTGTAATGGAAATCACAACATGGGCTCAGGAATACTTCCAGAAAATCTTGTCGGTGAACACAATCCACCGTGCCATTCGCCGTTGCCGGCTAAAACTCTATAGGTCAAAAAAGAAGTCATATCTAAACATGATCCAGAAGCGCAGGCGTTTTCTCTGGGCCAAGGCTCATTTAAAATGCACTGTGGCAAAGTGGAAAACTGTTCTGTGGTCAGAACGAATCAAAATTTGAAGTTCTTTTTGGAAAACTGGGACGCCATGTCATCTGGACTAAAGAGGACAAGGACAACCCAAGTTGTTATCAGCGCTCAGTTCAGAAGCCTGCATCTCTGATGGTATGGGGTTGCATGAGTGCGTGTGGCATGGGCAGCTTACACATCTGGAAAGGCACCATCAGTGCTGAAAGGTATATCCAAGTTCTAGAACAACATATACTCCCATCCAGACGTTGTCTCTTTCAGGGAAGACCTTGCATTTTCCGACATGACAATGCCAGACCACATACTGCATCAATTACAACATCATGGCTGCGTAGAAGAAGGATCCGGGTACTGAAATGGCTAGCCTGCAGTCCAGATCTTTCACCCATAGAAAACATTTGGCACATCATAAAGAGGAAGATGCGACAAAGAAGACTTAAGACAATTGAGTGACTAGAAGCCTGTATTAGACAAGAATGGGACATTCCTATTCCTAAACTTGAGCAACTTGTCTCCTCAGTCCCCAGACGTTTGCAGACTGTTATAAAAAGAAGAGGGGATGCCACACAGTGGTAAACATGTCCCAACTTTTTTGAGATGTGTTGATGCCATGAAATTTAAAATCAACTTATTTTTCCCTTAAAATTATACATTTTCTCAGTTTAAACATTTGATATGTCATCTACGTTGTATTCTGAATAAAATATTGAAATTGAAAACTTCCACATCATTGCATTCCTTTTTTATTCACAATTTGTACAGTGTCCCAACTTTTTTGGAATCGGGTTTGTATCTTAATTTGTGTTCCGAAGATCAAAGATCTTACGGGTGTGGAACAACATAAGGATGAGTAATAAATGACAGATTTTTTTATTTGAACTAACCCTTTAAGGAGTTTTTCCTTTTCCCCAGTTGCCTTTGGCTCATAGGGGGCTTTAAAATGCTATTCTTCGTAAAGCTGGAACAATGTGTATTGTGAACAATGCTGTATAACTAAATTCAATTCATTTGCACACTTCTGTGTGTTCTTAAGAGATATTTAACATGCTTGACCTGAAGAGCACCACTATGTTTATGGCTGTTTTATTTTAATTGTTACTAGGCCTTATTGAAAACATACTTTAACCTACTTTTTGCCTATCGTGCACTCACATGAATAAATATTTGCATCTCTGAAGAGCAGAGCCTCAGGGATTATCCCAGCAAGTGCAGTACAGCATGTAAGGGTAGAAGTAACACTTGATGTTAAGTGCGTAATCCCTGATCACAGGTGCACTGTGCTTCATCAGGTCTCCGGTGAGAGAAACAGGAAAAGAAGTAGCAGAGAAGGTGAAAGAGAGTAAATTAGAGAGAGATAAAGGCAGAAAGAAGGAGAGATACAGTGAATGTGAATAAGCCAAACTGACAGCTGTTAGTTCCAGAAAGGCACAGCATGCAAATGTTTCCCTAGGCGGAGAGGTATGGAGACATGGAGGACAGTCTATTGCTTTAACTTTAGCACTGCACTGTGAACGCAAAAATGAAACTCTGTCATAATTCACTCACCCTCATGTCGTTCCAAAGCCTGTATGAGTTTCTTCCTCCTGTGGAACACCAAAAGAGAAAATTTGAACAGGTACTGGCTGTTCTCTGCAATGCAGTTACAATAAAAGACACTGTCTACACTTTAAAAAATGATTGTAATTTTAAAGTCGGCATGAAATGGAATTTGTGATAGTCTTTTCTTCACTATTGTGATGTATATCCAAGTGAACCAGCTTCTCGAACAAGAAAAACTGTAGGGGGGGACTTGATTTTGTCTATCGGGAATTAATTGGATGGTTGTGGTTTGCTATTGCTGTGATCTCATGTGAGTGACAGGTTGTCCTGCCCTCACGCCAGTAAACGTCATTAGTGAAGAGAAGAGATGATGTTGGGACTTATTTTGATTAAAGATGATAATAATGATGTTAATTGTTTAAATTAATATGTTGTTAGCTAACTGCGTGATTTGTATATGTACATTTCTGAAATTACATAACTTGGTCAGAGTCACCTCTGATAACAGATTATTTTAAAGTGTAATGTTGACATGCATTTTCTGTAAAGCTGCTTTGAAACGATATGTATTGTGAAAAGCACAATACAAATAAATGTGAAATGAAATGTGCATGGATAAATCATTTATAATAAATACTGCAATATTCTATTAAATAATACTACTGATAATATTTGTCAACTAACACTACTGTTAATAATTTAAAAAGTATAGTTTTTGGAAGGGAAAAAGTAAAAGTCCTCTTATAATTTACAGTGAACATGATAAATTGACATTCCCAGAATTCTCTGATGGTTTTTAACTGAAATAACAGTTTAAATAGCTTAGTTTTCCTTTTAGTTATATACATTATAGGGATTTATGTTACATCTTTAGTGAAATTAATGTTTATATTGCATTATTTTAGTGTCATGCATGTTAACATGATGGTGTTTATATTTGTTGACACTGTGCATAGTACTGTATTTACCTCAGCTTGTGGAAAAGTTACTTGTGATGAACTTTGATTTATCAAATGGCTTTTTCTTTACTTTAAAAAATTATTTTAGTAATTTGATATATTAACCATTTTTACAGTGTAGCTTCACAAAGGATGCAAAAGCAACGTAGTTGGTGTCTCTGGTCAAATCTAAGCTAGTTTTATCTAATTACCCAACACTGGTTGGCTATAGATTTACATTTCACTGAAATATTGCTAGTGTTGTACAGCATAGGGCTTTTCACACTTGGCCTCCAAACGGAAAAAGGTTTATATAAAGCATATACATTTAATTTTTTTTAGAAAATGGCCGATCATTTTGCTAGATAAGACCCTTATTCCTCGTCTGGTATTGTTTAAAGCCCTTTGAAGTTGCACTGAAATTATAATTTTGACCTTCAACCGTTTGGAAGCCATTGAAGTTCATTATAAGGAGAATAATCCTGGAATGTTTTCATCAAAAACCTTAATTTCTTTTCGACTTAAGAAAGAAAGACATGAACATCTTGGATGACATGGGGGTGAGTAAATTATCAGGAAAATTTTATTTGAAAGTGAACTAATCCTTTAACCCCAGGTTATCGTCATTCTAAACACTGCTTTTAACCCCTGGTAAAGCAGCGTTTCATACTTGCAATTTAGATGCGGGGTTAGCAAACCCTGCTCACCGCATTGCGGTGCCAAACTTGTACAGTGTGAAACAATGCGGTGTTAGAATGTTAAAACTAGATGCTTATATTCACGCACTTGAACCATACTCAGCCCGGCCAAAACTGGGCTACTAGTAGCAACTGGACCCCGTCCTGGCACACTCTCTCCAAAACTCCCGGAAGCAGAGCAATCGGGGGAAAGGCGTACAGGCGCAGCCTCGGCCACGTCTGTACCATAGCGTCCAACCCCAGGGGGGCTGAATGTGAGAGGGAGAAATACAAAGGACAATGAGTCGTTTCCTGAGACGCAAATAAGTCCACTTCCGCTTTTCCGAAGCACTCCTGAAGGAGTTCCACCACTTCGGGGTGAAGTCTCCACTCCACAGTCTGCTTCCATATTCAGACGCCCTGGGATGTATAGTGCCCTGACTGACAGTAACTTCCCTTGGGCCCACAGGAGGATCTGGTGTGCCAACTTGCATAAGGGGCGCGAACGCAGACCCCCCTGATGGTTTATATAGGAAACCACCGCTGTGTTGTCTGTGCGGACCAACACATGATGGCCCCTGAGATCTGGGAGGAAGTGTTTGAGTGCCAGGAACACAGCCATCATCTCCAACTGAGCCGAGCGACCACTCATAATCTCCCCCCAGCCGGTGAGGGATGCATCCGTCGTAAGCGTTACATGACAACAAGGAGCTCCCAACACCGGGCCTTGGGAAAGAAACCCCAAGACGCTTCATGTGGGTGAGAACAGCATCTCGATGCTGAACCACCAACTCCTCTGACTGTGCCAGGATGAGCCAGTCGTCTATGTAATTCAACACGCGGATGCCCTGGAGTCGCAACGGAGCCAGAGCTGCATCCACGCATTTTGTGAAGGTGCAGGGAGATAAAGCTAGGCCGAAGGGAAGAACTCGATATGGGTACGCTTCGCCCCCGAAAGCGAACCTCAGGAACTTCCTGTGTTGAGGAAGGATGGATATATGAAAGTATGCGTCTTTCAGATCTATCGTGACAAACCAGTCCTCGGACCTGATTTGTGACACGATTTGTTTCAGAGTTAGCATTCTGATCTAGAATAGGACGCAACCCTCCATCCTTCTTCGGAACTATGAAGTACCGGCTGTAAAACCCTGACTCCCTGCTGGGAGAAGGAACCCTTTCTATAGCTTCTTTTCGCAAGAGAGTCTGTACTTCTTGTTCCATAACCAGAGCCTGTTTGGGCTCACCTCGGTGAAAAGCACCCCGTTGAACATGGGCGGTCGCAACCCGAACTGAATTCTGTACCAAAATTCTACTGTGTGCAGGATCCATTGAGATACGTTTGACAGAAGTTTCCACACTGCCAAAAAACCTACTAAGGGAATCAGTCTCTCCAGCTCAGTGTCCTGAAGCGGCAAACCGGCAGGAAGCAACTGATCCCTCCTTGGAGGGAGCGAACATCCCAGCGCCACTAAGTTGCCGGGTGGACACTGAGATATACGTTCGCTGAGAGCCACTGCACCCTGAAGCACACGAAGTGGCAGGGTTGGCAGAACGGCCCCCTGAGGGCATTTGGGGAGACGGGCACCGTGTAATGAGGTGGAAACTGACTCGCCCCGGAGGGAACTGCCCTCAGAAGCCTGACACCACTGGCATCAGGGCTTCTTTCCCCAAGCCATCCGCTGGATAATGACGGTCCTCAGATCCGTCTTACCCCTGGAAGTCTTCGGTTGTGAGCACTGCCCCGCCCCCCAGTCTCTCTGTGGGGGAGCACGGGAAGCAACACTCACTTTCTGTTGCGCCCTGTGTGAGGAGCTCGTACTCGCCTGGGGCTGCTCCCGCCCACCAGGGACGTGAGAGCGGCGGGGAAGAAACTTTTGGAACGCCACCACCTGTTTCTTGGCTTCCTGGAACATCTCGGCGACTGCGTTAACTGACTAGCCGAAGAGGCCAGGCGGCGTAATAGGGGCACCTTGGTGTGGAGGTCGGGGAAGAAAGGTAGGCCCCGGCGTGGAGGTTGTGAGTGAGATGGAAGGAAGCCCCCTCGAGGGCTGCCTGGCCATGCTCCGCTCCCAAGTACACAACACAAAGCTTGTGTGAATCCCCACCCGTGATGTAACGAGGGCGGGGAGAAGCACACGGCTTGAATTGCTGCTGTTTAGTTGCCATAATAAATGTCTTATAGTATGTGCTTGAATAACGTGAGAGACAAACAACACTAAATAAGACAGACAGTTTCACAGAGAGCGCTTACTGAAGACACAGAAGCTAACTCTGTTTGGTTCAGGTGTGCTTTATAGTTTCCTGGTCATGACGTCACCCGCCTATGATGTTCCATCACGCCATTGGACTGATTTCACATGTACTTCACGACGCAATCACGCAGAGGTGTACCCAAAGCGCTTGACGCAGTGCGAGTTCCTTTGAAAGGGAACACGACAATTTGAGTGAAGAACCTCATTCCTACCTTTAGTTCGAAAAGTTCATTCAGAAAAAAAAATTGTAAGAGAAGTAGCAATGTCCGATTCAAGAGCGAATCAGAGCTTTCACTGATTCACAAAACTGCCTGAAGGTTTCATTCACAAACTGACTAATTCAGTTCTCGAGTTCAACTCACTGATTCAATGATCTTGTTACAGAGCTCACTGATAAGAGACATTTGAGAACTTAAAAGCTGTCATATGACTTATGACTTAAGATTATATAGTTCATTATATAGACCACTTTTATGATGCTTTTTTTGTTTTTGTTTTTTTTGTTTGTCTTTTTGAAACTATGATTCTAAAATAATAAATAGGTCTGGAACAACATGTGGGTAAATGATGACAGAACTTTTACTTCATGGCTGAAGTTTTTTTCTCTTTTGTAATTGTACAGTAATGCTTCTTCTTTATTTGCTCAGCTATTTTTTATTGTCTCAAACATCTGGATTCTATTCACCAAGAGGTTAAAGCAGTTCATAACAGCGCTGTGCTGTGGTGGAATACTGTGACAAATACTTGACCATGTTATCGTGTAAGATAAAGGACTTTGTTCTATTGCCTTTTATTCTTGTCGCTTTCTTTGTGTAACCAATGTTCCTGCTATCTTTTTACAAGCTAATTCTTCCAACACTGTTTTAAGCTTGCATCAAGCAAATGACTATAACAATCAATTCTCTTAAGTTAAAGGTTTCACCTCTCCCTCCACTGTGACATTATATTGATCATGTGTAAACAGCATGCATTATTAATTTGCTGCCCCACAATAGAGAAATCAATGCTGAGGTATCTAGCAGTACAATCACACAAAGCTTCGGTTTTGAGACTTTTCTTTGTAAACTTCGTGCAGGGAGCCTTTTTACTTAAAAAAAAAAAAAAAGTATTTCAGAAGGCTGTGAAGATTTTTATTCTGTAACCATCGAAAATGAGAATCTGGATAAAAGAGCCTGGCTTTCTCACAGAAACTTTTTTACCAAGGTTTGGAGTACATAGATTTTGACAGCTCCTATGCCAATGCTTATACGAAGGCTGTTCTGTAATCAACAGCCCATGACTTCAAATTAAACACCATATGTCCACATTCTGATGTATAACATCCTGTCATTACATTTCACGTCAATCACAGTCTCATTTGCATACAGTATCTATAAAACACTGAATAAATTGCTCACAGCACTTTTATCTCTCTTCCTCATCGTATTCAATTACTGGCTACTCCAGGATGGAAATTCCCCTAAATACATTGATATAGTCCCTGGGGCATTTATTAATGGATAAATCACATCTCAAGATATTTCACTGGATTATCAGCAAGCCAGGATATAGCATAGTATCAAAGTAAAATGTAGCTGCGTCTAATGAAATCAACTGCTAGCTGCTATAGCCGTAATTGTGAGCACTCTGGTTGCAATGAAAGTTAATTACTGCCTGAGCTGATGACAAGGAAATCTATAATACCTGGAAAGTGCTATCTGTTAGCATTCAAATTTATTGCAATGGCAGTTGCTTATGCCCGTTTCACACATGATATGCTTTTAGTTCGTATGCGGTATGTATTTTTTTAGTGCCCATGTTTGCAGGTTAAAGCATTCATTCTGCACATGGATGCGGTCCGGCAATGCATTGCAGGAGCGGAGCAGATTCAGCAGTGGTCAAAATGAACATGGATTGGCATGAAAATGTACACTGTAAACCTGAATAAGTTGGGCTAACTCAAAAAATTTGAGGTAATCAGTTTTTTTTTTTTTTGAGCTATGATGTTCCCAATTTTAAGTAAGCAGAACTATCAAGTTTTGAGTTTGTAGTACTCATGCATGTAGTACTCACGCATGTTATTTATTGAATGAGTACAACAACTTAAAACATGTAATTGCTCTCAAACCAAATTTATTTACAGTTTGGTGTCCTTGTTACAGCGTAATTATACATTTAAATTCTGAGTAATGTTAATTAACTACATGTACTTATAAGGTTAGGATTAAAATTAGGGCTGGCTGTGGGGTTAGTTGAACGTGCAGTAATTATGCATAATTTAGTTATAGTTAATACTATAGTAACTACATGTAAAGTGTAACTAGGATATTGTGTTACGAACCCCCCTTTCAAAGTGCTCATTAGGGAAAGGGGCAAGTAACATAAAAAGGACACACAAGACAAAAAGACAATTTAACTGTTTAATAATACCGCTGCACTCACGTGTCGCAGGCAACTAGTTAAGTAAAGAAGAATCAACTCACTGACACAAATACAATTAATCCAAAATAAACAAACAAACACACAGATCAATAAGACATGAAAAGACACACATGAAAAGCACAGCTTATCAGAGACGGCTGCACATCAGGACGACACACAGAGCTCATTTAAACACAGGCGATCGTCAGCGTATGCTAGACAGCAAGAGCTTCCCCTCAAGTGTGCACCACACTCACATTGAGCTAAAGACAGTGACTGTGGCGGCCAGGTGACTGGAGTATGATGGAAGCAGCACAAGATCGACACACACCAGCACCCGCGTCTACACTCTCCCGTCTTATATCCAACCCGGAACGTCATGAATGAATAGGCCGCAGGTGTACAGGGGCGGAGCTTACCCTCGGGAGAAAGGAATGGACTAAATCAATACAAAGAGAAAAATATACACCAAGCTAAATAATGATAATAAATACAAAGGCTTGGGCCATAACAATTGTGATACTACCTTTTAACACAAGTACCATGTTTAAATGTTTTGCCACTTGCCTGAGCAACTGAATATATAAATCTTTATAAAATGGTTAGCTCCTGTCCTTGTTTCTGATTGGACAATAGCTGTGTTTTATTCACAATAAAACACAGCTATGACCGTTTCACCCAACCATTCTGTGTATCACTACACAACACTCTTAGCAACCACCCTTAGCAACCACTCTTAGCAACGAAAACTGTATGTTCTCAATTGATATTGTTCATTGAAGATTACTGTATTATGTAGAAGAGTATTGTGAGAAAGAGATCGAGTGAGCGAGTTTATTACCTGCATTCAGATTTAGAATTTTCCTTCAGGTCAGTCCTATGTTCATAATAAAAAATCTGTTTAAATGTCTGATGTATTATCTTGTCCTTTTAACAGTTAATGGGTTTTCCCGTGACTGACAACGCTAGTCAAAGCATTTGTCAGTTGAGTCTTGTTCCAAGTCTTGTTACAACAATTCAGTCTTTTCAATGTAAAAGTCTTCACTACTGACTGATAGACTCATAAAGAATGCCACCATCTAATGGTGTAATAATGTAACTTCTGTTGCTGTTCACGGTCAGGGACTATTTTTTCCAGCGGAAGAAAGGCTTTTAGTTTAATTCATGAAAGCTGCACTGATACATATTTTTGGCTTTAATATTTGTATTGTGTGGTAACCGTTTCATAAAAGCAAGGTACTCAAGGCAAGTGCTGTATCATGAATAAGTCACGGCTGAAAGGATTGCAGGCACTCTGCTTTGCGTCATGCCCAACAACATTGGATTTCTGTACCCAGGGCTGTCCAATTCGGGTTACAAGATAGACTCTCTAACCATTAGGCCACAACTGCCCACAAAAAAGTGCGGGACCCAGTACGGTCGCATCAGTTGCACCGGCCTAAGGATGGCCTTACTGTGTAAAGAGCTGAGAAAGCATTTTCAGTAAATTTTACATACATATCGCTCACAGACTGCATACATACTGCGAACAGATTACATTGCTTAGCGTAAATGAGTACACCCCCTTTGAAAAGTAACATTTTAAACAATATCTCAATGAGCACAAAAACAATTTAAAAAATGTTGACAAGACTAAATTTTATATAAAATCTGTTTAACTTATAACATGAAAGTAAGGTTAATAATATAACTTAGAAAACAAAATGTTCAGTTTTACTCAAATTAGGGAGATGCAAAAATGAGTACACCCCACTGAAAGTCTCTGGAGCAAAGCTACATTTTAGACTACAGATGTTTAATTAAGTTGAGCATCACTCTCCATCCAGCATCCAGTCTCTAAAAGACGTCATTCTTGAAGAATGGAAAAAGATGGATATTGCAAAATATCGCCAACTTGTTCATCCCATGCCTAGAAGACTTGTTGCTGTCATTAAAAATCATGGAGGCCATACAAAGTACTAGATGTAGTATTTTGTTGTGGGGTGTACTCATTTTTGCGTCACCCTAATTTGAATAAAACTGAAAAATGTGTAATCTAAGTTATATTATTAACTTGCACTTTATAAGTTAAACACAGGGCTGTGCAATTAATCGCAATCGCAAAACAATCGTGATTTGAAC
This sequence comes from Elopichthys bambusa, assembly GCA_037101425.1. NCBI lineage: Eukaryota > Metazoa > Chordata > Actinopteri > Cypriniformes > Xenocyprididae > Elopichthys > Elopichthys bambusa. The sequence continues at coordinate 19,072,112 of CM074452.1, read as the reverse complement.
AGCATAAGGCTGCGATTTTATTTATTAATTTATATTTTAATTCAGAATACTGCAAAGTTCTTGTGTGCATGTTTAAGATGTTAACCAATCAGAGCTCGCGTAGCGCACCACGCAAATTACGACAAAGCTGAGCGGGAAAAAGAATAGGCGAACGGGAAGAAAGAACATAGGCTAAAATATGAATGCAGGTCATAATAAAATGATTTGGTGCCAAAGAGAAATTCAACATCAGTCGTTTGGGAGTATTTTGGATTCAAGAAAGGATGTGTCAGAGAGCAAGTTAATTTGCAAAGACCTGTGAAATGATTATTGAAACGAAACGGGGCAATACAACAAACCTGTTCCAACACTTAAAACCGTATGATCAAAGCATGTCGACAAAGTCCATCGACACTAACAAAAGCACACCTCAAAGCCAGCCTGAACCGACTGAACAAGTATCCATCGTTCAAGCATTTGCAAGCGTCACGCCTTATGAGAAAGGATCAAAGCGGCACAATGAAATTACCAACGCGATCACCTATCATAAAGATGGTGCCAGCGTACGTCGTCAGTAAAGACGGCTTCCTAAGACTAATACAAACAATCAACAAAAGATACCAGCTGCCATCTCGCACTCATTTCACACGAGTTGCTATTCCCGAAATATAAGTAAGCAGGTAAAATACTACGCCATGATGTGGTCCAGCAGAACGATGGAGCCGTATGCGAGTTTAACAGTCCATTATATTAATGACAACTTTGAGATAAAAAGTCGATGCTTGCAAACACCATAGGCTACTTTCCATAATATCACACTGGAGAAAATATGAATTCTGTTAGTTTTTAGTTAGATCTTAAAAACATAAAAATTAAATAAATTAAGACACAATTTTAATATAGGTTAATATAGGCTACTGTACAATATTTTATTTCATTGTGAAATGTGTGCACTGAAAAACAATTCTGAAGTTTGTTTATTGTTATGACTGGAATTTAGGTTAGTTAACCTTAATTTATTTTATGTTATCTGTTTTAAAGACAGTTTATTACAGTTTTGTTTATCAAGCTGTTGTTATTTCATTGTGAAATGTTGGTCACTTAGAATGTAGCATGTTTGAAAAGGCAAAAACAATTGCCAAAATCGCAAATAAAATCGCAACTGCAATATTCATAAAAAAAATCGCAATGTGATTATTTTGTCCACAGCCCTAGTTCAACAGATGTTATATTAAACTTAGTCTTGTCAACATTTTGGAAATTGTTTTTGTGTCCATTGAGATATTGTTTAAAATGTTACTTTTCAAAGGGGGTGTACTCATTTATGCTGAGCACTGTATGTGTGAAACGGGCGTTATGATGTATTTGCGTATAATGTATTATAAAAAGATTTTGAATAGCCACTAATGGAAAAAGGTGACGTTAGGGCAAATGCTAGTGAGGGATAACTGGACCCTGCCAACCAGCTAGAGTGTGCATGTCATTAGTGTGGAAAACTTGGGGAAATGGTCAACTGAGGGACAGTCCATTTTATTTTAAGAAGGAAGGGCTGACAGGAAAGCAAGACACATTAGCCTTGGTCATTAAACCGCTTTTGCGGTTCACATTTTTACTGTGATGCGTTTTAACTTTTATCAGAGCCCAGTAAGAGTTGGCATTAGCCGTTATACTTCATAATAATAACAACATTAAAAATACATGATGTAATGTTTTATAAATCTTAATGTACATTAATACAGATAGAAATGTCATAAAACGTTCAGTCATATATTTTCATACACATATATATGACATTCTGGGGTAAATTCTAGTCATTTAGAATAGGAATGATACTATAATATAGAACTATATATTAGCGTTTCTCATTTCTTGGCTATACGATCCTTGGTGCTTATTAAAACACAGCAAGTATATCATTATTATTGTAATCGAGTAGATGCCATTGTGAATTATGAACTATCCATATTATCTATATTTTGAAAAACTATGTAATGCCTTTCTTAGAGGAAGAAAATGACAACTATCTCATATAATGTTTGCCCCCAGTTCAACCTCAAAATCGATCAACTAAATTGATCACAATTGATTTCAGACCAGGTAATTATCAAGTGATAAAAACCACATACAGCATAGTCTGAAAGCCCACTTTCTCTTTCATTTATATGAAATGAATTTGAAAAGTGATGAATTAATGAAACATTATAATAATTAGTTAAAACCACTGCATATGACTTTAAAGAACTTTGTTTTTGTGTTTCTCCTGCTTATTTGAAGGCCTACAAGGGTGTGCCTGATCACACAGTACAAATGAGTCACAACAGAGCTAATTGGAAATATAAAATGGAATGCCTGGCTCGGAAAGGTCGTTACAAGGCATTCCTACTATTACAGAGTGTTTCCAACACAAGCACACAAATAATGAGCCGAATCCTATTGAGGGTATCAGTGCAGCTCTGTCATTATCAGATGAATGCACAAAAGAAACATGGACCAGAGACGGAAGGGAATGCAAGGGACCATGGGAGGACTTCATTAATAATCGGCGTCACCTTTTGCTATTTAATTGATTTGTTTAATTAATTTGGCTGCACATATCGAGTGAGCACACAACTGTCACGTTGCTCCTTAGGACTATTGAATGGCAAATGGTTTGTTTGCCGTCACGGAAGCGAATTGCGCCGTATGCTAATGCGGAAGGTAGATAATTTGTTTCAGGCTTTTAATGAAAAGAGCTCATCAAGAGGAGCCAAGGAGTCTGTTAATTATCACCTGTCCATTTTTTACTCATCTTGAAGTATGCAAGTGTACACAGAAAATGATGTACATCATTATGATTGGTATGGCTAGTTTATGAGGTGCTAGCTGCTTCTTTGATATAAATGGTATACAGTATTAGCGAGGGTTAAATTGTTATTTTGAACGTGGGAGGACTAGGCTCTCCATATGAATAAATATACTGTCACTGAGGATTATAAACCATAGACAGGGTAGCTCCATATTTAATTTCTGACAGGAATGAAAACATGGCTGTGAGGACAGAAGTATGAGTTCAGTGGATCAGACTGTACAGCAGCTGTTCAGCTGACGACTTTCCAAAAAACTTTTAGTAGACAAAAACTCCATTAAAACATTTTGAAAGTGTGATTTTTACGTGATCAGATCTAGGACTAGAGTTGTCAAAGGTACTGACTTCGGTACTGAAATTCTAAAAAAGTGACGCTTTGAGCGCCGTTGAGCGGATTTGTAAATACCTCTGATTGGCTATTGTGTTCACGGCTCATTAGATATGTCTATGATTGGCTTCAATGATCAAGGCTTCAAAAACGTTGTAAATAGTCATCAGTGACGCTCTTCACGGAGCCCTTACAGATACACACGGGAGCGTTTGAAAGCAGGTGTCTATCGCGGACCGGTACGCTGACAGACGCCTGCTTTCAAATACTCCTGCTCCCGCTTTCAAAACGCTTTCAAATTCAAACACTTCTGTGTGCTTTCAAACACTCCCGTGCGTTGATCACTGTAGCCAATCACAGACATATCTGATGAGTGTGTGGCCAATCAGAGGTGTTTACGAATCCTCTCAACAGCGCTCAAAGCGTCACATTTTTAAAATTTCAATACCAATTGGTACCAAAGTAAATACTTTTGACAACTGTGTCTAGGACCATACAGCGCATGCTATTGTTAAAGTCTATCCTTCAAAGCCTCGTTTTCATCTGTGTTAAATTCAGTATGTCATATAACTTGACTAATATATTAATGTGATGAGTTTAGCAGTTCCATTTAGCTGTTTGTGGAGAAACACAATTATAAGGAAATAAAAGTCTCAGCTTTCAAAGTATGTCAATTTTATTAAAAAGTCATTGTGTTTCTTAAGTAAATGCATCTTGATGTAAAATGTTTAGACATTTATGGTAAACAAGACAAAAAATACTGATTAAATAAATCATTTATTGCAATGTGTGAACAAGTGTCATCACATTTACCTCATAAAGTGATTAAATGCATGACGTGTACTTTTTTTTCGCTACACTCTTCAAAACAATAACAAAGGCGCAGATTGATGACGCAGTGAACGAGCGTGGAATCATGGAACTTGTCGTCATGCCGATGGATCTAATAATGTTTATGGGAAAATAATGTTTATGGATGAGTGAATGCATTCATGTTTTTAACATGACTGTAGTATGAAGCAGGGCGTGGCCGAGAATCGCGGGCGCGATTGCTAATGAGAGACAGATATCAGTGCCACACGCAACTCCCAGGGGAGATATAAAGGAATAAGCGCATTTCATTCTACTGAAGTACTTGCAATACTACTAATACAGGTAAGTTTATTTGACGAATTAAAATTGTGAGGTAACGCAGCGCTGCTTCACTTGGTCTAACATTACACTATCATACTAAACTGCATTTAAGTGTGTTGAAAGTTGTAATGTTATTCTATTAGTTTGTTGGCTGTATGAGACTTAACAGTAAGCTAGATCAACATTAGAATATCTTACTGATGATATTCTAACATTTCATCGTGTTGAGTTATATAACATTGATTAGTCTTATGTAGCCTACATTTGCTTACCTGTCTAATAACGTGCAAGAGCGGCATCTCTGTCAAGTCGAAGTTTTTCGCGAAGCTCTCGCCATCTCGGAAACACCACGTTGATATTGATCCTCCTTTTATTTCTCCTTTTGTCCCAAAGTTTGCTTGCCATGGTCCATAATGTTTGAATGAAACAACAACAGCGTTTCGCTAGACGTTATATACAGCTGTCTGTGTCTGTTGCCATGGGTACTATGCTGTACAAGCAGAAACCAGGAATAACGCAAATATTACTCATTGACAGGCGACAAGGGAGGGACAGGCACTATTTAATTTCTCTGAATTTACAAATTCTTGGAAACATTTAGGATAATGTAAGTACACATTTGAACGAAATCTATAACACTGTGTAAGTGGTTTTTGGATATTTTAATATAACAATCTTACATATTGTGCCTTTAAATGTCATTAGCGCATACGTTTAGAGAAGTGCATACTCTAAATATATTGTTACATATATTGTTAAATATATACACTATATTATTAATGTATGTTTTTGATGTCTTATTTGACAAATTTTCTCAAAAACCAAGTGTTTATAACAGCCACCATTTACAGTGATTAAATCAATGGCAGTTCAAACCTAATTGTATTGTTAGAAGCAGACACTTTCTCTTTTTTTAGTCTATAAAAAGGTTTAACGGGCCAAAATGACTCGGGTCATGAATGGTCTTTGATGCCCATCCGGATCAGTCCTGTCCAGATAACCCCTGTGTACTAGCTTGTTTTGATATTTAAAAAGAGAAGCAGAGAGCGGTCTGTTGGGAGGAAGACGGAGGGAGAGGAAAATGACGAGGTGGAGGAACAGATGGGTGTACTCGCACTTCCCACAGAGAATCCAAATCAAAGGAAAATAACGCCGCCAACATCCCTTAGTGCTGAATCATCACACTTCAAACTGTGGACAGAGAAAGAGAGCACAAAAGCTGGGATTTCTCCTCCTTCCAGATCAAAATGTCCTTGTTGGGCAGCTCATTTTGTTCGATTTAATTTTTTTTTCGCCAGCTATGAAATGACAGATCTACCATGTGACCCATTAATTCCCAGAAGCACTCTTAGCATGACTAGCTTTCCCTCACAAATCAATCATCGAAGATTAATTAGACAGTACTGTCTCAAACTGCCTCTCAGGCATATCAAACTTATTTTCTGACCTAATTGTCACTTTGATGACATGTTTAAGGCGAAGAATTTCAGTGTTTGACATTTCATTAGCTGAGTAATTGGAGCAACTGATTAGACTGACTTTGATACTCAGTGGATTTGCTCTGATCTTGTTCTCCTAGTAGCACTTAAACACCTTTTCACCAGCTCTCTGGCACTGGTGGGAACTTGTCATCTGGTGAAGCTGAAGTGTCAAAACACTGCCTTTTTTTATCAATGCTCTTTGTGCAATTTACGTAGTCATATCCACCAGGCCTGTAGCTGGAAGTACATTATTCATATTGCCCAAAAGCCCTCTCAGAACTCTGACAAGTTCTTTCTTAGCCTGTGAGGAGCATGACTGTGTTAAAATTCATCGTCCTTGTTAAAACAGAGCTTTCGGCTAACAGGATTCGCTCATTGCAAATTTCATTGGATACGTACAACCTTTTAGGGCTAAGTATCGCTGCATGTACAATATACTATATATTAATAACCTTAAGGCACAAGGAGTCTCCGCCTGTTTGCTGCATATAATATATAACTTCATTAAATAATTATAAAGATTGTTGGAATATCGGTGGTTGCATTTTCCTGAACTTTCCTTTCAAGGCAACAGAATTCAAAAGGCTCTTACATAGACTTTGGTGGACAGCAGTAACCTTTCTGTGGTCCTCTAAAAATGGCAAGAGATCACAATGTAGTGTATTGGAGTCATGAAACAATCTCACTTCAGACGCAACTGTTAAAAACAACAACAGAGCTTCTGAAATGAAACTGTTGTAAGGGATTCAGGTAGACCAGACATTTATATGGCTGTGCATGGTGCTGTCCTTGGACATGATGTACCTAGGCACATGCCAAAATACCCATCTGGTTAATATAGCCTTGAGAGGACCACAGGAAAATGATACACTAAAATTAGCTTTTTGCATATCAGTAAAACTGCCAAGTACAATGAGAAATTATTCTGAATGTTACCCTTTTTGAACACAAATGGAAGAAATTACATATCCAAATTAAAATGGTTGCAGAACACAAGAACTTTTTAAATTAAATGCATAACTTAAAGGGTTACACTATTAAAAAACAAAACAAAAAAACAACAACAACTAATTTTACAGAAAATAAATGTGATTTTTTTTTCAGGTTGTTTTCTTTTATTTTAAATTGTAGTCAGAATTCTGTAAAATTATCTCTAACAACTCTGCTATTATTTTAAGTATTATGATATCAATGATAAATTACAGTAATTCACTTTTTTAACAAAAAAATTACTGTATTTTTATATAGTATTTTTCTGTTTTCTTAAATTACACACAGATGTATGTAAAATTACAAAAATAAGCTGTAATTAATACAATAACAAAACAGTTAGATGATAAAACGGTCAAATGACTGGCAGCAACAGCTGCCAAACAAAAACCATAAAATTAAAGTAAAATCTCCTTATTTAAGCAACAGAACATTAAGCACTAACAGATCTCTCTAGATCTCAGCATCTTCACTTTCTTTCATACAAAATGTCTTAATGAGAATGAACAGAGGTTTACATTTTGATGTTTTATTGAAAATAATATTGTTTAATTTATAGCATTAACGAGCATGTGGGTAAACACAACATAAGAGCCGTAATGAAACAATGCTGTACACTGATAACAGAAACGCCAACAAACACCAACAGAAGTTTGCTGGTGTGATTACATAGAAGTTTGTTGGTGTTTGAAAGCGTTTGTTGGAGAAGTATGAAATAGAATTTAGCTAACTGACTAGCGAAGCCAAACCGTGCTGGTCTTTGTTTACGTCCCAGAAACTACATGACTTTATAAAAACATAAAACATACTTACAGGATGGGGCCCATAAACAGCAGCTTCTGCTTTTAAAGTGGGAACTGCTCCATCTTTCAGTAATAGCCTTTGTGCAAATCCAGCATTGAACTTGTGTAGATTCTGGAAGCTGTCTTCCATAAAATGTGCAGCACAGACAGCTAAATTAGCATTATAATTGTCAGGAACAGAATTAAACATAGATTTTAAACATTGTTCCCGAAATCCAGTGTCCCTAGGAAGAAGACTTGTATGCAGTGATCTTTTATATGTAAGTGTCGTTTACAATACAGAGAACTAAAACCATTCAGCTGCGCGCAAGTTCAAGATCATTTTCAATTTATGAATTTAACATCTGGAAGAGAGGCATACGCGTGTTTTCTGTGCATACGCACATCTGAGAAATGATCATAAGATCACATTTAGAACGGTTTCTGCGCAACATTTTATAATTGAAGCCCTGGGTAAAATCAGTAAATCAGATCATGTCATGAAAACATCTGATCAGTTATTCTTCTACTTATTCTGCAACTTTTGCTATAATGATTGTGTTTTAGAAACATAGTTACAGAACTTTATTAAACTTTATTATTTTCAATAAAACATCAACATCTAAACATCAGTTAATTCTTAATAAGAAGCTTTGAAGGAAAGAAATAAAGTCAGACTGGTTTGTAATAAGTGAAGATGCAGAGATCTAGAGAGATCTGTTAGTGCTTAATGTTCTGTTTCTGTTGTCTGAGTTGTGCAAGGTTACTATTGTGCTTCAGTCAGTGATGAGCCAGAAACACTGATGTTATGCTGCGTGTTGCTTTATTTAAAGGCAGTAACTGTGTAGTTGTTGATGCAGTGATACAGTAATATCAGCTCATATGTGTGTTATTGTTTTCTAATTGTTAACTGCAAGATATTCATATTTTACAGAGAATGTTTCACAATAATAATCCTGGAAATACCTGGAAGTAACTGTTTTTTGTAAAACATTTAAAGAAAATTATGATATTTTACCTGAATTTTACAGTTTTTGTCTGGCAGACCCTGTGCTGCCATGCATTTCACTGTTTTTTTTTTTGTTTTTTTTTGCAGTGTAGTTCACACAAAAATTAAAATTCCGTCATTAATTACTTACCCTCACGTCTTTCCAAACCTGTAAGACTTTTGTTCATCTTCGGAACACAAATGAAGATCCTTTTTATGAAAACAGAGTGCTTTCTGTCCCTCCATAGGCAGCCTACGCAATTGAAACTTTGACGCTTCAAAAAGTTCATAAAGAGATTGTAAATCTAATCCATATGTGTTGAGCAGTTTAGCCCAAATGTTCTGAAGAGAACTGATCGTTTGTTATGATGAACAGATTGAATTTAGGCTTATATTCACATGTAAACATTCATCAACTCACATATCAGTTATGTTAAACGGAATCTCAAGCAAGTTTGCTCAAAGTGTGCGAGAACCAATGAGGTTAATTCTCGTGTGTTATGTGAGGTTTGTTCTTGTGCATCATTCAGGTTCGGTTGAGCTGTTTATGTTTGCGGATCAATGTTTATATGTGAATAAATGTCTAAATTAAATCTGTTCATCATAAAAAGTGATCAAGTCTCTTTAGAAAATTTGGACTAAAACACTCAATTCATATGGATTTAGTTTTACGATCTCGAGCTGGCAGCTGTGACAATGGTATCCAAAAGTCAGAATTAATTAAAACCTTCAAGAAAAATAGATAGAAAAGCTCCAGTATATTGGATAATAACCAATGTTTTTATAAAATATTTTTATGAAAAAAAAGTGACATTATTCTGAAGTCCATGTCAAAGCCACTTTATTCTGACCGCTTTATACTGTAGATATATTGTATATCTAGTTTATTTATTCACTGATTGAAATATGCTGCATTCAGCTCACAACAAAAATGTGTAGTATTTTGGAATAATTTATGTAAAATGAGCAGAGGAACCATATGGACTTTGCATTGAAAAGATTTTTGCTCTGTTGTGCTGCTAGCACAGATTTCCTGCTGGCTTCTGTGTGGAGTGGAGGTGATCAATTCACACTGCAATAGGAGGAATCTGACAGGAAGTATCCTGTCTGCTCAGCTGAGCCTCTGACAGTCATTGAGTGGACACTGACAAATACATTTGATAGCTCTGATATAAAACATATCTGCCTCCACTTGCTTTATAATATAATGTGTATATTTTACATGGGTATGTGCATTTTACATACAGTTTTTAAGACCTGAAGGACAGATGTGAATCTGAAACTACAATAATTTTGTCATTCTGTTGCCTCAGTGTCTCTGGCTGAACATGCTTATACATAAAGTATGAATATCAAAGGATCGGCACAGGTAAACACGTGTGTGCAACAGGGCAAGGGAAACTACATCTAGCCGTGGCTGACTCACAGTGTATAATTGGATATGACAAAGTTCAGCGTTCCTGGAGGGGAAGATTAAAAACACATCAGCGAATGTAGCCCCCTTGGAAATGAATTGATTATGACAGAAAGCCTTGATGAATAATAAATTTGGACATTATCCTGGGAAATAATGCCTAAGGTGTCCAGTGCACTGGTGAGAGATCCAGGACAGTGAGAAAAGAGAAATGGAAACACAAGGCCACGCTGTTTTTTCAACTTTTGGCAAGAAGATCAAATACTTACTGTATGATTATTTTATCCTGTATTTCTACTGACGAGCAAAGGTTGATTTTGGAGAATGTGACAGTGTTTACAAAAAAAAAATGGTAAGAGTGGCAAGCAGGGTGGGGCTGAGAGCCGTGGGAACGGAGCAAGGCCAGTAGCTTGAATGCTAATGAGCATCACCTGTGTCCCACATCCCACGGAAGCCACGCCCTGCTTGCCACAGTAACACTTTACCATAAACACCCATTAGTTAACTAACAATGAGCAATACATTCATTACAGTATTTATTCATCTTATTTGAAAATACAAGTTCATGTTAGCTCAGGTGCTTTGAAGCTTTACGAATCTTTTGTTTCGAATCAGTGGTTCGGAGCGTGTATCAAACTGCCAAAGTCACGCCCCCCAGTGGTGAACCATAGAAATTTCAAAACACTTATGACATAATAAAGCCTCGTTTACTGAAATCACATGACTTTGGCAGTTTGATACGCGCTCCGAACCACTGATTCTAAACAAAAGATTCGTAAAGCTTCGAAGCTTCATGAAGCAGTGTTTTTGGGTGAACTAACCCTTTAAAAATATTTTTAACTGTTAGTTCATAGTTAACCAATGTTAACAAATGGGGCCTTACTGTAAAGTGTTAATGAAAAAAAAAATGTACAGTCTAATCAATAACAGCTTAATATAATTGGTCAAAAAAAATGTTAAAGATAAAGTGTGAAAAAATAGGTATGAGCAAAATCGTATATATTTTATTTCTGCAAGTAATATCGTTATGCCAGTAGGTGGCAACAAGTTAGTAAATCAAAGAATCATTTACGGAAGCAATTCGTTCAGAAACACTGATTTATTCAGGACTAAAACAAATGACTGGCTGCATCCGAAACTGCATACTTCCCAATTATATAGATGGCCGAAAAACAGTATGTGACAAAAGAAGTATGTCTGAATTCACAGTACTCATAAAAGAGCAGGCAAAAAGTATCTGGATGACCTACTACTTCCGGTGAGATTCTGAAGTGTGCATGCAATGGACACTTTACTATCCCATGAGGCCACGGGAGAAGATTTGAAATTCGCAGTGAATCGATGTAACTGGCACTGGTAGGACACATGATAATGACAACATGGTGAATGTAGTACGTCTGGATTACATTCATCCTACGCACATTTATACTATATAGAGCATACTTTTTTAGCGGTCGTGAAGTAATTACTTATTCAAAATAAGTACCTACTTTAGAGAGGTTTTGGATGCAGCCCCTGTCTTCATGAGTAGGTCATTAAATGATTTCAACATTTTCAAAACAAGTGATTCATTTACCCAAAAAAACAAGTGACTGACTGAACAGGTGAGTCACAGAGGCATTCATTCAAACTGATTCATTCAAAACAGTGAATCAGGACCAAAACAAGTGAATGGTTTTATGACTGAATCACTGAAAAATTCACTCAAACACAGAATCATTGCTCAAAGACATTCAATACTTGTCTAACTGGAAATATGGTCTGAAATGAAAGTCACTTAATATTGTCTTCTTGTTTATTTAACTGTAATATAAAAAGCAATTTCACACTAGCAATCATGCTTTAGGGAAAATCAACCAGTGAATTGCTTCTCTTCATATAAAGCTGGGATGTAAAAACTGTGTTAACATCAAAATTCCAAACTTTGGCTTTAAGAGATTAAACTTACTGCTCTGAAATTGATGTTGCCCGGAAAAAGCTTAAAATAGCTTAAGATAGGACAAAGTACTTGATTAGAATAAGAACAACTTACAGAAATTCTTGAGCAGTGTCTGAAGATGAAAGACCTAGGCTTGTCATCTCAATGACCCAACAACTTGCTTTTCAATTTGCCTTTCTGTGCCAAATGGAGTTGATTCCAGCTTGGATTCCAGATGAATAGCCTCAGCCGTCTCTCTCTCTTTGGCATTTTTTTTCTGCTCCTCCCTGACCCTGAAGATTCATGAGTGATGTGAGCGAGCTGGATCACTCCATTTATAACAGAGACACAGCCTGACTTACTGATTTATGAACAGTCATGTTCTCACAGGAATCCATTAACTGCAAGGGTCATGGTGGCTTTGAGACAGATAAATACGTAAATGAAGGGAAGGCCTGTCACAACCCAATGCAAGGTGGGAGAGGGAATGTATAAACTTGTTTTTATGCGATTGCAACATGATGTTGAATCATATCACAGACTATGAATTGATATAGAGCAGAACTTAGGGGGCTAGGGGGTCCTGGGCTTGTGATTATTTAAGGGGTAGTCGTGGCCTAATGGTTAGAGAGTCCGACTGGTAACTCGAAGGTTGCAGGTTCAATTCTCAATACCAGCAGGAAATGACTGAGGTACCACAGCAGTGTGACATATCAGGACAGGATTTGTATAATGACATGGGTATGACATAGGTATTATAAGGAGAGGGTGACTTATGAGGACATTACCCCATGTCCCCATTTTTCTAAAAGCTTATAAATCATATAGAATGAGTTTTTTTGTGTGTGTGTGTGTGAGAAAGTAAAAATGTGCACAGTTTCCTGTGATGGGTAGGTTTAGGAGTAGGGTTGGTGTAGGGCAATAGAAAATACAGTTTGTACAGTATAAAAACCATTACGCCTATGGAATGTCCCCACAATTAACAAAAACAAACCTCTGTGTGTGTGTGTGTGTGTGTGTGTTTTCTACTCACTACTAATGTGTGTGCACTAACAGGATGAATTAAATGCAGTTTAAAAATTTTGCAGTTTAACAAACAAATTTTCATTTTACTTTTTTCAGTTTCCTTATGTTTACAAATGGCCTCAGCTAGAACATCATAATGGAGTAGCACAAAAATGTACTTTTAATACTTAAGTACATTAAAAAAAATCAAGTACTTTTGTACTTTTTACTCAAATAAAATTAAAAAGGAGTACTTAATACTTTTACTGGAGTAATATTTTATTACAGTATCTGTATATATACCTGGCATATTCCCAGAATTACCAATTTCCAGGATGTAAAAATACGCTCAAAGCAGAATATGAAATTATGTATAATTTATCCAGTTTTCTCTTAATTTTGATATTGTTATAAAAGAAAACAAATATAATTATTCTTTTATTTAGGGAGTGTAATATCTTATTCAATACAATAAGTCATTTGTGATGCAGATGTGAAAATGTACCTCCTAACCTGATGACTCAAATGTGTTTGTACATTACATTACTATGCAAAACAATAAAAACTGCCTGTGTTACGGACGTAGGCTGGTAAGAGCTGTGCATGTAAACCTCACTCCCCTGATCTCAAAAGGCGCTCTAGCGACTGACTCTAGAGACTGCGGTCTTTAGCCTCCTTGTTACAGGGCCCGACTCCCATGCCAGCGGATCCGGGTTTGAGTCCCGCTTTGAGCGGGCAGTTCGAACAGGAGGGGTTTCTGTGCACAGCATATTTAACTATAACATCATGAGAAGAATAGCATTTGTATGGCATAGTGGCTACATTAGATCCCATAATTGCTGCTAATCCTTAATTATATGTTCTTTATGTCAACAGGGATATAAGATTCATCTTTGGCCCATTTTTTGGAATAAACTGCAACACTGCTTGGGGGTCTTTTCACCAGAAAAGCACAGCAGGGCCGGTAACACAACTCCCCTCTGAAATGTGTTGCAATTTAAATGCTTTGACAGGTACAAGCGCTCTGTGACAGAGAAAGGCTATTACAATAAGTCTGTGATTCATTTCGTAGCTCAGAGAAGACATCTTTGCGGGTTACCCTCACAGATGATCCTTTTCAGTCAAGATCAACTCCCCTGAAAATACGCTGGGAACCTTACCGGTCTCATTGCATCTGCTCAAGCAAACTCAGTTAGATGGTTACAACTCTATCTTCTGTCTTTGAGGTGGACCTGTGTGACTGGTGTTAGCGTCTGGTTGGGAATAATACAGATTGAAGACACGGAAGGATGGTGCAGAAATAAAAAAGATAAAAAACTGCTTATTATTCACCCCGCGAGAGGTAATTGAGCCTGAATGGCCTTGCGTGCATAAATTCATACATAGCGGTAATATCCAGAAATGAGAGAAGTAATGTATCTCTAAATAATCAGATGTCAAGCAAGTTTCCTGTCAGGAGAGTGATATCAAACATTTCTCATGCTGTTTTACTCGCATTTCTACTATTATCAGAGATAATCAAAGCAATTATCATAACTTAATGTCTTGGCATATGCAGCTCATTACCTTTAAAAACACTGAAATTAAAACATTAAACTAATTATCAACAATTAAATACAAAAATTCTGCATTTACTTCAACTGTTTGGTGTCTTGTCAGTATTAATGTCCCCCCTCCACCCATTTTAATGCATTTCTAAGTCAGGCTGTTGAAGAAAATGTTTTCACATTTCATTTCCTTCCAAATAATACCACTTTTCATGGGGTCTCTGGGGCCAAAGTCATGCTCGTCTTTATTTAACAGCAAAGATATTCACTTGTCCAATAGGATAACCTCCCCCCCCCCCCACCCCCCGAGGGGTTGTGTTTACTCTTCTAAATGACCTGCGAAAAGAAAAAGAGTTGTTTTTGTTGATAAAAAGGCAATGAGCACAATAGGCCTGAGAGAATCACACATTATATTTTAAATATTCCATCTCTTTGCATCTGCAATACATAGCCAGAGATAAAAGCAGATCAAAATGCAAAATAACTGTGATTCATTAAAGCAGTTTACTTACTTTCTAACCAGTCCTGTGTGAAAGGGGCAAAGGTCAGAGCTGAATGCATTTCATCCGTTCCGCTTTCACCGCCCTCCTTTTCTCATCTAACATTTGCTGCGAACGACTAATGAATACTTCAGATCGAATAAAACCTCCCGAAATCTCTGGCAGATGGGTGTATTATACATTCTCATTCTGCTCATTAGGTTAAGGTTTACAATGTATTGTAAGGCTCATGACCTCACAATGATAGCACTCACCATCAATACAGGGTTTAAAACCCACTCTCGATCATAACTGCATTTACAATATAAAAAAAGTCTTCATTACAGCTCAATAGTAATATAATGGCATCAAATTAGATTCCACTGTCTCCAGTAGCACTATCCATATCTGACTGGCAGCTAAATATGCAGCCACAAATGATTCATAACAGCTCTTTATGAGTCATGGCACTGACAGAGAGAATGTAAGACGGAAAATAGGAGACAATGGGATTATTTGATTAGACGAAGAACTGAACAAAGTAGTTCACTCCAAGTTTCAGCTTTAGTTAAGAAGTGAAATCAACAGAAATGATTTCAATTCCATTACCATATTTTTCTCTCTTTAAAAACTTAAATGACTTGAAGAAGGCTTTGAAGAGGACATCTGGTCCCTTGGCGAGCCCAGTTTTCATAGCTGTGATATACGCCACCACATTAGTCCTTGACAAGAAAGGGTTGTTTTTGATGAACTGCGGTTCTTCAGTGACAGCGTCTACTCTCATGAAGAATATTTACACTAGCACAAGTAGAGGGCTGTAAATAAATGGCTTTGTGGTACACCGCCAGATCACACCACAGAAAGGCTCTTCCCTTGCAAGACTGATGGAAAGAACGAGAGTGATACAGGGAAACTCTCTGTACGTACATTGTAGTAGCTCATAGGAGTAAAGCCATTATTGATATCTTTTGCAGTGACAAAATTATCTGCTACTGTATCTGTATTCGGATAGAATGGGGTATGGGCAGGCCTAAAATGTGTCAAAACTAAATGAAAAGCTTTTTTAGATGTAATTTTATTCCATTTCGTTTTACTATAAGCATATTGGCTTATATATATTATATAGTTCATATAAATATTTATATTTATTGTTATTACAAACTTAATATAAAATGTCAAGAAATGTTCAGGGAACTGATTCTTTTGAATGAAGCAAAAAAGTGCAAAAGAAGTGCTGCATGGGGTATGAGTTCCGTCTCGGTGCTCTTTGGGTGCAAGGGATAGTTCAACTCGTAAAATTGAGGATGGTCTAAGGCACTCGAATCTTAAAGGAAACTTTTTTAAAAAGCCTTTATTTCATCATGGCTAAATATTAAAACAGGTGACAAGTACGCAGTCTGCACACCTACATGTTGCGGCTGATTTCGTCAGACACCTTTTATGATTCTTTTGAATGTTTGCCAAAAAACCTTTAGAATCTTTCCCTGAAACTTTCTGCAGGTTACATAATTATGCCAGTAGGTGGCAACAAGTTACTTATGTTGTTATTTTTTTGTCACATTTCTGAGCAAATGAGTCATTAAAAGTGAACAATTTACTTAAAAGATTCATAAAACCCCCCAAAAACAATTATGACTGAAACTATGGTGGCCCTGAACCAAATGGTGCAAAAAAAAAAAAGTAAACTTGTAGTGGGGAAAAAAATAAAGAAAACTTATCTCATTATTTTGACATAAAAAGTTGTTATTTAGAGATGTTAAGTCATTATTTCGACATAAGTCGATGTTTCGACATAACTCATTATTTCAACATAATATCTCATTATTTCGAGATATTAAACCATTATTTCAACATAACATCATGTTTTTTCGACATAATAACTAATTATTTTGAGATATTAAGCTGTTATTTAGACATAATATCTGGTTATTTCAATATGAGTCTTTATTTCGACAAAATAACTTGCTATTTCAACATAATATCTCGTTATTTTGGCAAGTCGTTATTTTGACATAATATCTGGTTATTTTGACATGTTAAGTTATTTCAACATAATATCTTATTTCAACATAAGTCATTATTTCAACATAATATCTCGTTATTTCAACATAATATGTCATTATTTCGACATCATAACTTGTTATTTCGAGACATTAAGCCGTTATTCTAAAATAATATCTGGTTATTTCGACATATCTTGTTATTTCCACATAAGTCGTTATTTCAACATAATATCTTGTTATTTCTACATAACTCGTTATTTCAACATAACTTGTTATTTCGACATAATATCTCGTTATTTCGACATAATGTCTTGTTATTTTGACATAATAAGTCGTTATTTCGAGATATTAAGTCGTTATTTCGACATAACTCGTTATTATATATCAAGTTTAATTTTAAAAAATGCATGAAATTCAACGTCTTCAGTGGTGCAGCAATAGCGCAATAGCTTTGGCCGAATGTATTGGTTGGCTTGCAGCCCCAATACATTCGGAAAATTTCAGAATTGATCCAGAAACATTTCTCGATTCACGATTCAACACTTTATTGTCCCAGCCCTACTACATACTGCTCGAGACAGACCGAAATGATATCTCACACAGCTTAAAAAATAACACGTCATTTCAAAAAGTAAAAAATATACATGATAAAGTATCTTAGAAGTTTAATGTTCCTTTTGAAAGGTTCTGATTTCTGATACACGCACAACGACAGAAGACTGCAGTACGGTCGTCTGATTTAAACTTGAATGAACATTTTAAAACTTTTCCCATGAGATTACAAGTATAACCTATTTGGGGTTATGTGCAGGAATAATTTTCATATTTTTTTCATGGGCTCCATGGAAGGTTTGGAACGAGATGTGGGTGAGTAAATGAATTTTCATTTTTGTGTGGATTATTCTTTTAGGGCCTTGAACATTGGTCTTGTTTTTCAATTCACTGTGAGAGACACCATAAAGGGCCACAGCCTAACTCCAGTCACCTAGAAAAGTAACACGTCTAATAAGAATGTAGATAGCGTATTGAATTTCTGACTGGTTCACCGTATTCCTAAGAGAGAACAATCGCCAGCCCCTGACAGCAATGGCTGGGGAGTCTGCTCCTTCAGGGGAGGACACTCTTCCCTTTCATTACTATTTGTTCAATGAGATGTTGCCCTTGGCTGTCAGATGTGTGTTAAGAAAGGACTTTGAGTGGTCACCCTGAAAACACGCCAGTAACTGAAGCGCCCTCTAATCTGCATGCCGACTGTCCAGATGATTTAGGAGGATTCTTTAACTGTCTGGCTTGTACCACAATTTAATTAAACAAAAAGTAACTTCTGGTGGGCTGTCAATCCAAAGTAGTAGTTCACTTGTGTTATCCAGCCTGAGGTAATTTAGGACTTTCAAACTGTGATGTGTGAGAAAGTCTACATTGAGTTCACACTTTTATCATTTTTCTGTGATGTCTTTTTTCCTCATTGCTGTCATGGATAAATAAAGAATACATTATATGGAGTTTGCACTTCTTTCTGGCCAATTATGAGAAAAAAGATAAAGTGAAGACAGAAGAGAAAAATATTACAGAATATAAACAAGTGCAATGTATCTGTACTGGAACATAGAATGCTTCTTAATTTCTTATATATATAAGAAATTATATAAACAGCAGTTCTCAGTGCAGACTTACATCACAGTACAGCATCACATTGGTATAATATTTGAGTTCTATTTATTTTCATGGTTTTGTTTTTGGTTTTTGCAATTGTTTATTTTATCGAACAATTTTTAACTTTTTTTCCAGAAAGACATGGCCATTTCTGCCACAATGTCATTTCCACCACATCTCAAAATATGCATTTTTGTTAACATTCTGTTGTGGAAATGTGGACAATTTTAGAATAAAATGGCTAACTCCTTGCTTAGCAATTTATGTATCATAAATACACACAATTAAGTAAAATTTTCAAATTATTTGCACAATTTCACAAAATGCTTAATTGCTTAATTGGAAATTACACAATAAAAGCATTATGTTCAAAAGAGATATTTTCTTTGATGTTACATTGTTTTCTTCACACATCACAGGTTTAATATTTGATCTCAATGACCATATTGTCTCCTTGGTTTCAACACTTATGTTGTTGGGGCAAACTTGTTTGCTGTGGTGGAAATGAGGCCATATAATTTTAGCCCTTAAAACTCATTTTTTTTTTATCACCAAAATGACATTTAAACGTTTTTTTTTTTCCTTTTTTTCCTCACTGTGTGACATAGGACCACCAATAAAGAGCCACGATCAAAGAAATCGCCACGATTGTTTCACGATGGCAATCTTTCGCCTGGGACAGCTAAAAATCGCGCAGTGTATCCCGGGCTTTAGGTTAAATGTAACTCTACACCCTTGCCTCATTTAGTATACGCGATTCTACGAATATGCAAATTAGCCCCGCCTCCACTCTCTCACACCAGCTCAGAGATCCACTCATTGACTATCACGTTGATGTGATTGGTTACAACTTACAAGGTAGTTTGTGATGTCAGAAACACCCACGATTTCAAACTGCGTTTTTGAGACCGTCTTTGGTTCACTGCAGTTCTAAGGAGAAAATACTCAGCAATGGTGTTAACTGATGAATTTGTCTTAAAGCATTTTAAAAACACCACAGACATATAAACAACATTAAAAACTTGATTTTTTTTTTTTTTTTTTTTTTACCACAGGGTAAAAACAAACATAAAAATTACTATTTTCATAAAAAAAAAAAATTGTATAAGTAGTAAAAATTTGCTCAAATTAAGTGTGATTAGGTGATCCATTGCATTATGCTTAGTTTTGCAAGGCCCAATATAGCTCTAAAACTTGTAAGGATTTCTCATTTTGTAATGTAAGAGAGGCCTCTGGTGTATCCATGTCTACACGGCCAATCTAACATGCTGGCTATCTCCTCTTTTCTATTTGCATCTCTCTGAGTCATATATTTAATGTGTTTCTTTCCTCCTCACTTTTATCTCTCATCTAGTTGGAGATAGCATCGGTGAGTGTCAAGCAAAATAACGATGAACAGTGAATCTCTCCATGCACGATTACACACGCACAACCCCTGATGAACATCAACACACACACAGACACATGTGGGAACTACACAATCGCGCACAATGCCGACATCTCATTAAAAACACTCCAGTTATCAAAGGTCTGCTCTTGTTTTTCCATTTCCAGAGTGTGGTCATTGAACACTGACGCTTGTGATCTTTTATTTGGAATTTGTTTATTCGTTCTTGGGGTAATCTTCATTGTTAAACCTTAAAGATGACATCTTGGATTATAATTCATGGTTTCTGAGGGCATATTTCAGGTCGCATGTGTTAAATGAAGCGTTTCTCTACAATACACACGGGTCCAGGAACACAGTCTAGGCTTAGCACTGTTTCACACTGTTTGGCTGTAGGTTATGCATCACTGCTGTGCCCACATTGTGAGCTCTTCTTCACAAGATCCTCCAGTCCTCAGCATGGGCCCATCTTCCTGTCTCTATACGGGCTGCAGTTATCATACGGCCCAGAAAATGAGCTTGGCCTCCGATTCAGCCCATCACCGCTGCCCTCCTGTGGCTTCCCAGCATTCTTTTGAGAAACAGATGGGCAGGTTAATACCTGGGCTGTTTTTCGATACTTCATACTATCTTATCACAGGCTGGCAATACCCAGGGCAAAGGGATTTTACTGTCCAGCCACACCGCAAAAGCCGGAACTGTGTCATGGTGGAGGGCTTATCATGGTCTCAGCAGCCACACACCCTACCCGGCCCTGTGAAGCTCAGGGAGGTCTGCTTCTGATTTACAAATGCTTCACACCGCTGGCACCATCTTGGCTCCAACGAATATGCATCATTACCATCATTACTGGTTATGTTGCTGATGGAGGAAGACAATCACTGTTGCAGGGTTGTTTTACCAGGTCGTCAAAGGAAGGTTCATAAGGTGCCAAGGGAGAGAATAATCTATTCAGCACCCTGTCGGGATGCAGAGCCTTCCTTTGTAGTTTGTTTTTTGGGTGGCCACAAGAGAGAATGGTGAATAATGGTTTCAGATGTGCTCGATTCATGCCAACCACTGTCTGTTTAGTTTTGAGTGATGCCAAATGCAATATAAAGCCTCTATCATTTATTTATTTCAAAGGCTATTTGCCTGAACCAAATCACTAAGTGCCAGACTGACATAGATATTATTAAAAAATGATATAATGTATAAAATGATCCTGTCATGTTTTTGTATCATTTGAAGGCGAATCATCTCTATCTGGAGACCGATTCGCCCTAACACGTATTCCAATCCTTGTTGCCTCAGAGGCAAAACTTGGAGGAAAGAAATTTTGAGGTCAAACTGAATGTCAAACTGAATCTTCTTCTTTTTTCTTTTTTTTTTCAAGATATTGACATTTTCTATTGCTTCACATGCTTTAAGACCCAATAAGTGAGAATTGGAGATGTCATTTTGGCCTGAGGGTAGTGGTTTCTTAGACATTTATTGTTCCCGATATTCCCTATTTTTACAAAGAAGTGTTCCCATAAAAATAAAAAAAATAAAGATTCTAAGCACACCTCCGGCATCTGTTTATATAAAACAAACCAACAGGCATCTTTACTGAATTTGCTTTAATTTAAAGGCATAATTTGAACTATTCCCATGTTAACTTGGGAATGTTTTTGGACCACATTCTAGTTGAAACTCAAGCCACTCTGAAGGATGAAAATCATTTAATTAAGTCCCCATAGTTCATTAACATTCATACTAGGCCCCAGCCACAGATTATGTACACAACACTGAAAAGCTGACAAGTGCTTTAATTCATAAGTTATTAACTTTTTAAGCACCCAATTACACCAACCGCATAACTTAAACTATTCCAAATCCACTGGGCTTTGTCAATAAATGTGTGTGGTCAATTCTAAGCTTCTTAAGCTGACAGTATAGATGAGAGAATATGTTGGTTCGAATAACATTTTATTCAAGACAAACTGGCACAATTGCCGTACTGCTGCAAGCTGGCAGAAATGTGCTTATGCTGAGCAAAAAATTTGTCATTTTTTTGATGCAGATATGATTGCTGAGACACTGTGGAATATATCCAGAAGCTGAAATATGGAAATTCTCTCTACAGACATTCTGTCTGGCTGTGTTTGGTGTATATTGCTGATATTGTTTGTCCCACACAACTCATCATGGGTCAGTGAAAATGCTGGATGGCATTTGTTTTTCATTGCCACGTGGAGATCTATAACAGTGAAGAGAAAATTGGGAATGTTAAGCTGCGCCTGCTTTGACAGATACGACAACCGACGAAAAAGAGATTTAGATTGAGTACAGGTTTTATATTGATCTCTGCATCAATTTGAAATTATATATTCAAACAACAGAGCACTGAAATACTAATGATCCAAGAGTCTGAGGGGCAGTTTACACATCAGTGTTTTCAACTTAAACGTTTCAAATTAAAATTAATTTTTTTTTAGCCGTTTTAGTCATTCATTTAAATTACATTTGGCAGCCTGAAAACGCAAGCTTTTAAAATAAAGTTTTCAAAGTTTTTGAAAACAATATTGTTATCCTCTCCATGTAAACAACAAAAATGTGAATTTGTGAAAATGGTGATGCACATGCGCGTTACATGTTCAGTCTATAGATGTTTCTTTACAAAGTGGCATCGCAAACTACTGGCCTTGAGCCCGAAACACACCAAGCCGACGGTCGGTCGTCTGGGAGTTTTTGGTCGTAGGCCGGCTAAATTTTCTCAGTGTGTTCCGCACTGTCGGCTTAAGTTGGTCCTCGTCTGCCTTTTTTTCGGCCGATTCGACATGTTGGTATGGAAAAGCATTTCTTCTTACGCAGGTGCAGAATGGACGTGCTACTTGGCCGTCGGGTGTCGAGCGTCTGTTTGGTGTGTCAGGGCAACTTTGGACCCAGATGCTGCCGACGTGAGCCAACCCCGCAGTCTGCTTTCGCCGTCACTAGTTCACCAGCGTTGGCTTGGTGTGTTCCAGGCATGGCAGGCATAACACAGCGTTTTTAGTTGTTTTGGCGGATCCCTGTGATCGGGGATCGTTTTGACAACGATGTCGTCTGTACGCAAAAAAAAAAAAAAAAAAAGCAAAGGAAAAACGTTTCTATTTTTAGTACATCGTTGTCGTACCCTTAGACAGACTACCTTGACGAAATATGAAAACTTAATATCTATTATATAATAAAGACTTTATATTAGATAAAAGCACATTATAGTCATTAATATGATTATTCCTTAAATCTTTTAAAGAAATTAAAGGGTTAGTTCACCCAAAAATGAAAATACTATTTACTCACAGTTTTGTGAACTGAATCAACAGATTTGTGGAAAAGATCTGACTCAAAAGAATGATTCATTCACTAATCGGACATCACTTCTTTCATGAGGTCTCTAAGGAATGTTTTAGTTTCTTCACATTTTGCAGGGCTACAGAAGACTTAGAATAAATGAATCACCTTTATGATGCATTTATGGTGCATTTGTGTCCTTTTTTAAAGGGTTAGTTCACCCAAAAAATGAAAATTCTGTCATTAATTACTCTCCCTCATGTCGTTCCACACCCGTAAGACCTTCATTCATCTTCAGAACACAGGTTACGATATTTTTTTTTTTTTTTGTAAAATCTGACGGCTCAGTGCGGCCTGCATTGCCAGCGAATCTTTTGTTTTGAATCAGTGGTTCGGAGCGCGTGTCAAACTGCCAAAGTCACGCCCCCCAGTGAACCATTATAATTTCGACACATTTATGGCATAACTAACACTCGTTTACTGAAATCACATGACTTTGGCAGTTTGATACACGCTCCAAACCACTGATTCGAAACAAAAGATTTGTAAAGCTTCGAAGCTTCATGAAGCAGTGTTTTGAAATCACCCATCACCAGATATTGTTGAATAAAGTCATTATTTTGTGTTTTTGGTGCACAAAAATATTCTCATCACTTCATAACATTGAGGTTAAACCACTGTAGTCACATGAATGGTTTTAAATATGTCTTTAGTAGCTTTCTGGGCATCTGAAAGTGTTAATTATCTTGCTGGCAATGCAGGCCTCACTGTGCCATCGGTTTTTATGAAAAATATCTTAATTTGTGTTCCCGAAGATGAATGAAGGTCTTACGGATGTGGAACAACATGAGGGTGAGTAATTAATGACAGAATTCTCATTTTTGGGTGAACTAACCCTTTAAAGCCTATGACATTTTTTGTTTTATTATTTTTGGGTGAATGTTTCCTTTACCACCCCATCTATCATACATAGCATTTACAAAATGTATTCTACCACACTCCAGTATCAGTTCTTACTTGCATCATGTTGAATCCACACGCAGAGTTGAGAGATGAAAATAAGTCTAAAAACTTCACCTGCCTTTCTCCTTTGATCTGCTAATTCTTACCAAACTTGCCTGATGTGTCTTAATTTCCTCTCTTTCATGTTTGCTGGTTCTGTCACTAACACACAACCCCCAGCTTTCCCGAAACGTATGAGCAGCACAGACACTTTGTTTGTTATTCCCAACCCTTTCTCTGTTCGCCCACAGTTAGTAATGTGTAGTAGTGTGATAAAAGGCAGTGAGGCACGTTGGCATTTCAAATGCAACGCATACTCTCACACTCTGCAGCAGAGCATTTAAAGAAGTGTTTCCTTTTAACAATGTCTCCCAAAGAGAGGGGTGGATAGTTAAAATGCAGCTTTACAAAATATTCTTCATGGGGTCTTCTGTACAATCTGAAAGCTCAGAGACCACTCTGAGGTTACTAGTCTTCATTAGGATTTAATCACATTTCATTTAAAAAGTGTTATGTAAAATCTAATATATAATTTATTAGAGACAAAATGGATGTGGAATGAATTTTGTATCAACACATAAAGTGACAAAATCCCTAAGTAATGTCATCATCTACAGGAAACTTGTCATAAAGTGACATTATGCAAGCTATAACGTTAATTAATAAACCCAAGACAGGGTGATCAGAAAAGTAATGAAAAGTGGACCAAATAAATATGGCAGATATTAAATATTGTTTTTAGTTAAAATAAAAAAAAAATAATAATAATAGAAAACAGAAAAAATAGTCTATTACAATGTACAAAAAAAAAATAAAATAAAAAAAATTGGTCAACATATTGGTCACATATATAAAACAAAAGCCATTGGGTCATTGACGAATTAGGTTTTTAAAAGTGTGGGGGGAAAAAGGAGATATAATTAATTTCGAAGATTTATTAAGTGTTAACAATGAGATTATGTGGGGTTTTTATATATATATATATATATATATATATATATATATATATATATATATATATATAATCAATTAACACAGCTTTTGTCATTTTTTACAAGATGGACAAAATTTGTCACCAAAAAAAGTCATTTGGTTTAACCAAAATTGAATGACACTTTTGGTTATACTGAATGACGATATTTTCAAACGATGCATTTTTCAAATATTTTTTAACTAGAGAGTTAGTTATTTTGCTTCACAACCATGTGGTCCTTTGCAGATGTCTAAATTATGTCACATCCTGTCACATGATACTGACCGCATGACTTGAACCAAAATGGTCCCTTTATATTGGTTACTCCGAATGACATCAATGAAATTAATTCTTTCTCATAACAAAGCAATGACTTCTACACATAATTTTAATACCATTTTGCAATATTTTAATATATGTTGTTATAAAATCATGCCAGAATAAGAAATATATACATTTATTACTTTTTAAGATATTTTAATCACAAAGGAAATGGCTGTATTGGCTTTGAACAGTTAAACCAAATGATCTTTTGACACTTCAAAATCTTTAAAATACCTTTATATGTAGCAAAATATAATTAAAACCTTTGGGATTCAATAGAAGAGATCTAGTTGTACTACCTTACATACTTTATATGTTTTTTTATTATTATTAAGGCCTTTGGACAAAAAAAAAAAAAAAAAAAGACCTGTCACATCATTGACCCATAAACCAGTCAACCCATTAGCATTGCATGCATCTTAGTAGCATGCTACGTTATCATATCTAACATACTGTCTGAGGGCAAAATGAATTACATTGTTACCTGTTTCTATTGGTCACTCTTGCTTGGCACGATATTTTGGCCCCACCCATTATATATATTCAAAAAAAGTCTTTTGAATTGTCACATGCTGTATAAAGGTAGTGGAAAATAAATAGAAATGGCATAAATAATTAGAAATGACAATTCTTTCTGATCTGCATGTAGCAAGATAACCAGTATAAAATATCTGGAAATATTTGAATGCAACGACTGACCAATATGAAATCAAGTATTCCAAGCACTGTGTAATAAAGCGTTATTACAGAACACTTGATTTAAGATAAACATAAGAACAGAAAAAAATAAGAGAAACTTTTAGTAACAAACATTCAATATATTTAAAATGGTCATTGTAACGCAGTTCGTTTATCAGGGAAGGAGGTGGGAACCGACAAACTTTAATAATGATATAAAATAAACACACAAAATGAAAGTAAAACACACAAACATAATAAAAACATAACATATAGTCCAGGCCTGGTCCTCTCTCGTCCTTCACTGTCATCGCTCCTCCCTTTTTGCTTAAGGAACTCTTCCATGAGAGATACGAGACCGGTGCAGTGCGCAGGTGACGCTCCTTAGCAATCATGCCACCGTCCTCGCGCCGTTCTCTCATGGCTTTCGCCCCGACCTGCTAGTCACAGTCATGTTTTCCTAAATACAGTAAATATCATCAGATGCATAATCATTGCTTTAGTTCCATATTTACATACTTAATGTACTTATGACATGATTTTTTTTAAAGCAGAGCAGGAACTGAAAACAAAGCAGAAACTGATGTCATGGAGTGGTTAACTGCAACATGAAAATGATACTACAAGTAGACTTCCATAAATGGTACAGAAAAGGTTATTAAAAGCATATACAGAAAAGGTGTATTAGTCAAGTATGTCTGCAGTGAAGTGCTTTCCTGTCCTAAACAGCCTGTATGGATGTGTTTTCATCCACAGTTCTCACATAATGTCAGATTTAAAGTGATTCTGTATTAGGACAGTGGTAAGTTGCAGCAAAAGAGACTTAAATCCCACACTAAGCCTGCGCCCAGCCCCGACAAGAGTCCAGAGCCCTAGACTTAAATCTGACGTGCAAGTGAATGGCCATCAGCCGAGCTCCTACTTTGACACAAATTTATTTGCTTTTAATCCTCTTACGGAGTCCGAAAACTAGCCATTTCAAAGTCGGGCCGAAAAGAATTTAAATTGCATACAAATGAGGCCTAATTCAGATTTCTCAGTCTGCTTGTCCCTCAGTGACCACATCCAATTTTCAGTGTAATTTTATCAACTTGGGTGAAGCAAGTCATAGACGGAACAAGCTAATGCCTAGAAGACTAGCCACTCAGTCAAGCCAATAGGAGGACATTATTATACATTTACTGTTACAGATATAGAAATATTATGTTTTATTCACAGCAAATGATTATAATTACAGATTACAGACAGGGTTCTAAGAATATTTAGTCATTGGCCAGAATATATATATATATATATATCACCTTTTTTATGTACCCAAAATGAATTATATCTCATGTTTAACCACTATAAGAACCAGTGGACGAATCCCCAAAGCACTGGCCAAGATGAAGCTGTTCTCGGCGGGTACACGAGCACTGAACGCCCACTGACTGCCTGGAGCTTGCATGTCCAAAAACGTCTAAACAAATTGTAAAATAGGCGCTATGATTAAATATGTGTCACATATTTTAGGTCTAAACAAATACATTCTCACAAAACAAATAAAAAAAAAACTCCAACATAAAGTTTGCCTAGGGCCTCCAAATGTCTAGAACCAGCCCTGGGTGTATATAGGCTTATTTAAGCATGCAATCATAGCCTAAGGAACAATACAGTTTGTTTACATAGTCTACCACTAATATGAAAGATAATAATAATCTTATGTAAAGGGAAAAACAGCTGAACTTCTGCAGAGCAGTAATGTGATTCGCACTGCACTGTTTTAACTAGTTTTATCTGGTGAGATTAGTTCGTGCTGCGCTGTCCGTTCGGTGGCGCTAGCAGGCACGTCCGCCGTCGAACCGGTCACGCGGCTCGGCCCATTGAACCGCGCAGATGATATGTCAGCGCGGCATGAGCTCTGTAAAACCACGCTGTCTCGTCCCACTTTTGATGCGTTTGGCTTCTCATAGGAATACCTTGGTCCAAAGTTGGCCAAGTTGGGCTTGAGAAGTGGTCATAAACAGGCAGAGTTTACCTGAGTCAGGAGACGGTCGACACCACTGCTCATTTCCCATTTTATTATATCAGCCTACCAGCTAACTTCAACATCTATTACATTTTAAACTATTTTCAGCTCAATTCACTTTTAGACACCAGCGAATGTTTGAAATATGGGGATTCTGATCACCATATGAGGCAGAAATATACTTATATGCGATGCTAAAGGCTACTTATGCTAATCATTACTATAATAAATACACACGTTTATGGAAAATACCAGAGACTGCTTGAGGAACGTAGACAACTCATATATAATTATAATCGTGTATTTATTTGGTTTAATGTTTCATCTGTCTCTTCACTGTGCCTTTGTTGATATTGGACTAGTGCATCCACATATCTGTCACACACTCGGTTAACATAACTCATAACTCCTGTTTTCTTGTCATGAGCTCCCTCTGTTGCTCTGGCTGATAGAACAGTATAGAACAGTATAGAACTCTTCAGATCGTTATCATAGCATCATTTTGTAGAAAATTAATAGAAATGCTCAGAAATGTGATATAAACATATGATATTTTATTAATATTTTTCTAAATGTGTAAGCCTTTGGACTTAAAAGCCTTAATGGAGTTGTTCTGTGCATTCTTGTGATTCTCGTAAATAAATGGAATCAGGTATGTGTTCTCTTTTTATGTGCAATGGTAAAAACCAGTTAGATTCAGCATGATTGATGTGCACTCCTGACACAAATTAATAAAGTACTGTTAAGAAAGTATGTGCTTTTTCTGTTATTGGCCCCAAGTTGTGGAATAGTCTCCCAATTCAAATTCGAGCTGCCTCAGCTCTGTCTATTTTTAAGTCTACTCTTAAAATTTATTACTTCTCCCTGGCATTCAACATCTCCTGACTTGCTGTGCAATGATCCTATATTTTAATGCACCTCATCCATTTTGCAGTGTTTGTTCTATAGATTTGTAATCTTGTTGACTGTTCTGTTTTGCATACTCTGTGCAGCACTTTGGTCGACTTCGGTTGTTTTAAATGTGCTATATAAATAAACATTGTATTGTATTGTTACTGTAACATTTTTTATTGTAAAACACTGGTCAAATATTGATGTTGGAATCTTAAGTCTTTAAGCAAAGACCAAACATTTGCTTCTGTTATGCTCATTTTGCTATCTAGCTAGTTTTCAGTCAGTTGTTGAAATGGTGAGTTGTGACATTGTTCTGTGGAGGCGTGTTAAGGGCAGGTTTTAGGGAAGTGCTGCGGTGCTACTGGCCCGACAGTGGAAATGCAACTCGATTTTGGCCTTGGTGCTTGAGGTCCGAGGCTATTGGCCGAGCACGGCACAGTTGTTAGCCCTGGCTCACACTGGCCCGACAGAGGAAAAGCGGCTTATAACCCTAACCCTATGAACACTCCATTCACACTTGATCTCATTCAGTAGCTTCAAAGCTTGTGAATTTTGAATAAAATCATTCGCAGACCTTTCCATCACGCTACATTTTCACAGAAAGTACACTCCCGCTGAGACACAGCCACGGAAATTAAATTATAAATTATTAGAGACGAATAACCCCATAACATCAGGAGCGCAATTTCCATTTCGGGGCAACTCATTGAAAGAACTGACTCTATATTCGTTTTTGTATTCACAGGATTTTCTTGAGATTGTTATTCGGTAACTTGCCACTGAAGAACTCTAATTTGTAACTAATAAATGCCCTGTCGAATCTAAAGAGCAAACTTAAAGCTCTTACAAGCCTGGCTTGACCTTTTTTCTTCTCTGATTTATACACAATTTTATACCTAGGGGAGGTTACAGTACATTGTGTTCCACAAGTCTTAACAGTGGATTGAACTACAGATGCCCTTCACAAGACTGTGATGACGTAATAAATAGCCTTTTTAAGAAAAGCGGAAAAATTGCCTGCTCATTCACACAAGCACATGCCTCGAACATGATTGAGGCGCACAGATTAATGTCAAGATGAGTGCGGCGGAGACATTTAGAGATGAAAGTGCCCCGACTTAAATGTTGGCCATGATTTCTAAGCATTTATTC